>CM064420.1:56398706-57648706 GCA_032690845.1 Eleusine coracana subsp. coracana
CGGCCGGATCGCCGGCGCCAGGACCGCCGCCGCGGTGCCCGCATCGGCATCCACCGGCTCAGACTCAGGGTTGGCGCCCCCGTCCTCGTCCTCTGCCTTCGCGGCCGCCGGGCCTAACCTGATCGTTGTGTTTGGCTGCCATTGGTGGGTCGCAGGATCGAGGGGCTGGTGACGGAGGACGACCTGAGGCAGCTGGTGAGCAGCCTGGGCGTGGGCGCGCGCGACCCGGAGAGGGAGGGGTGGGATCACGTCATCGCCAAGCAGAACGACGCCGTCTCCTACAGGGCCTGGTGCGACAACACCGTGGTACGGCTGCGCTCGGTTGTCTCCCTCAGTCCCTTTTGCCTCCTTGTGAATCTAGTCTGAGTAGTTAGAAATTCTCATTGTTATTCTTGATTTTCCCCTCAATTATTATTGAGGCGTAGAATTTATGACTGCAATTTTATCTGTTTTGGGAGGACAAAATGGTTGCAAGTGTTATGACTAATCATTTTCTGTAGGAGTGAATTTACCTAGGGGCCTGATTTTGTCTGCATTACCTGCAAAGGTTTTCCAGGATTACACACAAATGACTCTTGTTATTTGCATTATTGATGCGATGTCCTGTCTCCCATATAAACCATTCGAATTGTTTTTGTTCATCAGCCACAAATGTCAATGAAAAATGGTCTATGCATCTTAGATTTGAGGTATCCTTTCATTCCTGCAGGATGGTCCTCCTAAATATCTGAGCATTACAACATACGAGAGATGTTCAGCAGAGCTATTGCGGGACTTCTACATGGATAATGAGTACAGAATGGAGTGGGATAACACTGTCACAAAGCACGAGCAGCTACAGTATGATGAGAACAGTGGGGTGGAGGTAGGGCGAACAGTTAAGAAGTTTCCACTCCTGACACCACGTGAGTACATATTGGCATGGCGAGTATGGGAAACAAATGATAAATCTTTCTATTGTTTTATCAAGGTCAGCCTCACTCCTCCTTCCTGTGTTCAATCTTACGTATTAATAATACTACTTTGTATCAGAATCATCAGATATATAGTGTCTTTTCACCAGACAGAATATCATTTATCTACCTCAAATGTTTTGCATGTTTTCATGTACATTGTTGATAGCCTTAAGATTGACTGATTCAAATGTTTTTAAGATGAATCTTGGCCTATCCTATGTAAGTTGGAAGATTATAGCACTTCATTGAGCTGATGCCGATTAATAGAAATGAAGTCACAACTATTATGTGGGGCTGCAATCTAGCTAATTTAAAAATCCAGTTTCAACTAGTTTGCATCTGCACAAAAGTTTCAACTAATTTTACATTTTTTCCTCTTTTCCTCGTTAAGTAGTTGTATATGATTACTGGAAATGAAATAAATGGGCATATGCTTATCTCATGCTTAAATTGCCCAAGTGTTGTGCATGGATCTTGCTGACAGCTGATTTTCTTTTGTGCCCTTTGCTAACTTTGTGTTTTCTCGATAACAATGTTTTCTAATGTGCCATGCCTGAATTGTGAATCTGACAGGAATGTGAGCACCCTCTTGCTCCACGACAGAAAAAGTTTGTTAGAGTGCGACTTTTAAGATCAGGATGGTGTATAAGGAAAAGTAGGTGTCCCTGAAACTTGTCTAAACCCTTCTATATTTGTATTTTTGTTAGCCTAATTTTGTTATGTTTCACCCTGAATGTTGAGGCTTTTTGTAAGCGAAACAGAAAATGCATCATGGACTCCCTTGATGTAGCTGCATGCTATCACACATGATATACTTTAGAAATTTAAAATAAATAATGCAATTTATTTCTACAACTCTTTTAACGGCAGCTTTTACGTGTTCATAGTTTGACTGATTTCACATGCTGTGTGGCACTAATGTGTTAACTGAAATTTGTTTTATGTGTGGCACATTAATGGAAACTGAAATTTGGGACCAATTGGAAGTGACATCTCAAACTTTATTTGTTTTAGTGGATGAAATTATAAAAAAAAACTCGACCTGCCGGGGATAGAGCCACCCCGACGGCATTGCGTTAAGGAGAAGAGCCTCTCACGCAGGCCGAGAAAACCCCCGAACCCCCTCCCCGATCCTACACAGGGACTCAGCTGGCCGCTGTGAGCTACGGCGCGAGTCTTTACATGTGCTTTGACCCTGGGGGAGCGAGGGGATTTTTTTTGTGCACTGCAACTACTTAAGTCGCTACAGCACACGTGTGACACTGTAGCAAGCTACAGTGCCGCAGATGCCGGCGCTCGAACCCGGGTCGACAGGGGCAACGCCCCCGGAGCAGCGGCTCTGACCGCTCAGGCCAACGAGCGCTGGCAGTGGATGAAATTATGATGATACTTTTTGGGGATACATAGATTTTACATTCTATTAACAGATGCTTCTATTTTATATTACAGTCCCTGGCAGGGATGCATGCCAAATTACAGTGCTGCATCATGAGGATAATGGAATGAACATAGAGATGGCAAAGCTAGCCTTTTCTAAGGGCATCTGGAACTACATATGTAAAATGAACAATGCTCTACGTCGATATCCTCAGCATCGTAGTCCGTCCATATCAATTCTGACCATGGAAAAACTTATTAAGAAGGTGACTGCATACTTTTTAGTTTTCAGTTCTTCTTATGGTCTACTAATTTATACTTGGTAGCTTTTTTGTGTTTTCTTATGATGCAATGGAGGTCAGCATGTTAAGGAATGTAGTTTTTTGTTTCTTGTGAACATCTATGATCAAATTCCAACTGAACAGCGGCATTACTGCAGCCAATGCTATTGTCTTTTGTCATCAAATATGTTGTAGCGCATAATAATGAATATATACCTATGGAGAACAGTGAAGCTATCTTTCCAAAAATAAACTGAATTAACAGCATAATTTAGTAGTCTTACTGTTATGTTGTCATGACCTGTTCATTCACACTGATGAAGCTACGCTTCTTGGCATATCACAGTTTCCCCAGGATTTGGAGGCTGCCATAGATGCAAGCCATCCAACTCCCCAGAATACAGCTGCAAGCGATGTTACTTCAACACAGACTGCCAGAACTTCATCATGCAAGCTACCAGTGAAGAAGACGTCTCGGCAGATGATTGCAAGCGGACTTCTTCTGGCTGGAAGCATTGTTTGCCTATCTCGAGGTCGATCCAACCTTGGGGCTCAACTTGCCATGGCATTCTTCTTGAAGAAGGCTTTTAAGCAAGAGAGGGAATCAGGCTCATCGACATCAAGGGAAAGAGCGGATGTGACATCCAGGTAGCAATGTTACGCCGTGAAGAGGACACTGACCTTTTGACGATTTAGAAAGTAACTACTTGTTTGAATAGATATCATAGTAAGGAGTTGAGTATGAGTTATGTAAATTATATGTTTTGAAATAACTACTCTATGTATGCTTTTGTGGTATTTGTTAGTTCGTTCAGTCCATGTGGTTTCTCGAGTACAATAACTACACAAGTCTTGGTAATTTTTTTGTTATAGTATCATTCAGACCTCTTAGTCTTCTTGACGGAATTGTGGAATCACAGATGATAGATTACTAACAATTTCACAACGAGATTCATGTGAGAATGAAATATTTCAACTGAATCTTCCTGATTACGATCTTCAGCTAATTTCCCCCGCTAGTTTCTGTTCTCATCGTTACGATCTTCAGTTAATTCCCCCTCCTATTCATTCGAGACACTACGATATCCCTTTTTAAATTTCCGTGAAATTCATGGGTTCCTTTCAAATTCAAGACGGAACGGCGCCAATGGCAAAACTGCGTGCACAAGACACGAAACAAAGGACGGATGCGCGCCTCCCCGCCATCCTCCCGGCATGAGCGTCCCCGCTCCGGCCCCGGCGGCCGCCGCCGCCGCTCTGCAGCACTGGAACCGCCTGATCCAGCTCGCCGTTGCGTCGAGCTCCTACGCCGACTGCCTCCGCCTCTACGCCGGCTCCCTCCTCGCCTCGGGCCTCCGCGGCGACGCCTCCACGTTCCCTTCCCTCGCCAAGTCCTGCGCCGCGCTCCGCCTTCCCCGCCTCGGCCGCGCCGTCCACGCCCGCGCGCTCCTCGCCGGCGCCGCCGTCGCCCGCGACGCCTTCGTCCGGACCTCGCTCATGGATATGTACGCCAAGTGCGGTTGCCTCCCCGACGCGCGCCGCATGTTCGACGAAACGCCGGACCCGACGCTGATCGCATGGAACTGTATGGTTGCGGCATATGGAAGGAGCGCGCAGGTCGACGAGTCCGTCGCGTTGTTCAACGCGATGCTGAGAGCGGGACTCAGGCCCAGCGGGAGCACGCTCGTGGGCGTGCTATCGGGGTGCGGGGACTCCATGTCCGCGAGGACGCTTGGTGTGTGCATCTACGGGTTCAGTGTGAAATTGGGGCTTGACGCGGACTTGCCAGTCTCGAACTCGGTGCTCACCATGCTTGTGCGCTGCGCCCAGCCGAAATTTGCACGAATGCTGTTTGATGGTATGTGGAAGAAGTCTGTGATCACATGGAGTGTGATGGCATCAGCTTATTTGCAAACCGGGGACTCTGTGAAAGTGTTTGATCTATTCAGCCACTTGCGGAGGACAGAAGAAAGTATTGATTCAGTGGTGCTCGTCAATCTGGCCGCCGCCACTGTGCTATTTAGAAACTTGCTAGTGGCTAAGGGTGTGCATGCTGTTGTGATCAAGGAAGGGTTTCAATCACAAGAGGATCTGGCTGCATCCTTGGTAAACCTGTACACAAAGTGTGGAGATGTTTTGTCTGCTAGAGAGGTCTTTGATTCATTTTGCTGCAAGAATGTTGTGCTATGGACTTCAATGCTAAATGGATATGTTGAATGTGGATGTCCGGATAAGGCTTTGGCAATGTTTGATGACATGTTACACACGAATGTGGAGCCAAATAGAGCAACTATTTTAGCAGTTCTTTCAGCATGCGCCAATATGGGATCTGCCAATCTTTGCAAAAAGGTTGAAGAACATGTGATTGCATTGGGAATGCAGATGGACCTGCAAGTTTCCACTGGGTTAATAGACATGTATTGCAAATGTGGTAGCATTCAGCATGCTCGGAAAATATTTGATGGTGTTGGCAGTAGAGATTTAGCTGTTTGGAGTGCCATGATTAATGGATATGCTTGCAGTGGTGAAGGCAGTGAGGCTGTGGCTCTCTTCAAGGAGATGCAAAGCAAAGGTTTTCAGCCAGATGCCATTGTGTTCACTCATGTTCTAACTGCATGCAACCATTCTGGTTTAGTAGAAGAAGGTCTTAACTGCTTTCATATCATGTCTGTGGAATATGGTATCGAGCCATCTATTGAACATTACATGTGCATTGTTGATTTGCTTTGTAAAGCTGGTCATCTCAGTAGTGCTATGAAGCTCTTCAGACAGATGCCAGTTCAATTACAAAACCAGGTTTTTGCTCCTTTAATCAGTGCACACAGTGCTCATGGTGCTAATTCATCTATAGAATTTTCAACAGAGGAACTATGGAACCTGGAACCCCAAAATTCTGGTCATTGTGTCCAGCTGTCTAACATCCTTAGTTGTTTAGGGGAGTGGAAGAAGGCCAGAAGTTATAGGAGGCTAATTAGCATGCAAGGTTTAGTCAAGGAACCTGGAAGGAGTTGTATTGAGCAGCGTGGCTAGCTTCCAGATGCTTGTAGAGCTCTTATTCTGTTCCAATCTTGAGTTCTTCACACATGGATGCCTTCTTTGTATGAGAGTGGATACCAGTTTCCGGACAGATAAGGTGGAAGAACCGATATTTGACCTCAAATTCGATTTGCATTTCTGGCATTTTTTGAGTCTTGGAGGGGTTATAGATGTACCCCTTGATTTGTGCATCATAATACAACCTCGGCACAGATCATCCAACAAGAGACTGTGGTTTGGACCGAGGCTTAATATGAATCAGCTTGAGTGTCCACTTCCATGTCCATAATTACTTGCTGTAATTCTGTTAACAGAACACTGCAGAAATCATTTCCAGATCCACCCACGGATTGCAGCACATGGTACAGTCTTGCCTATAAGGTGAATGGAGGATCAACCTCGCATCAGCGTACAAACTTATTGGGGTATTTGGTGAGAAACCAGAAAATGTACATTCTGATTGTTAAATAATAAAACAAGTCATTAAGTGCTTACTAATGATGTCTCGTTGTCTCTGATGTCAAAATGATGTGTTTGCAGTTCCCACACAGGACTCAGCAAGTCAGCATTTGAGCATTGTTGTGCGGAGGTAGCAGATGGTATCCTAGAATTGGGTGTTGTTGCACTAAAGGAGCAAGACAGTTGTGCAGTTAATATTCAGATAGAATATCAATTGTCTGCATCCTTCCATGTGATTGTTGCTGCGCCGGTATTGAACCGCTAAATTGAAATGCCACAGGCTGGATAACAATAGATTCATAGTTTTTTCTTTGGATGATGTACATATTTCCGTCACTACGCAATTCTGGTGTACCATCAATGATTTGCACCTTTCCCATGCCTGAATGGAGAATAATCTTGTATTGTAATCGAACAAAATTATTTCATCCTTTCTGCAGTAATTGAATGACCTGTTATGCTGTCTTTTCAATCTGCCTAAAGAGCTTATGATGTACCGGTGCTTGTTCACCCTGAATCTATTGTCTACCTTCCCTCTTTTGTGCACAGCCTTTTGGAGTTTTGGAGTCATGGGCCATGCGCGTGTTGCAATTGCACAATCATTGCACGTGTGCCGTAGTATAAAAAATGTCGTATAGACACGACTTCGATTTTTTTAAAAGAACAAAGTAAACGAATTGGGCACGATAATACGACGAGTCCGCAACTCGCAAAATCCGTCTTCTTTGCATTTGGCTCTCCTCGAGTTTCGACCGTCCTCCCCTTTGCTGCTCGCCGGCCGCCGACCACGCCGCAGCTCGGATCCAGGTATACGCCCCGCTTTCCCTCCACCTCCCTTGTTTCTTCCTCCCGTCAGCGTCTCCGGGGATCTCACCGCCTTCCCCCTCCGGTGACGATGCTGTCGTACTCCGGCTGGTCCGTCAGGTCTTGGCCGCCCTAGCTTTGCCTTAGCCTTTGCTCATGGACGGGACGGGTCCCTCGACTTCTTCTACTGCCGTCTTTCCCTTGCTTTGTCCACTAATCCCCGAAACCCTCGAATCCGTCTAGTTTGCCGCGTGTTGGGAATGTGTTAACTCACAATCGGCGGTTTGGTTCGCTTTCCGGAAACTTTTGGGATTCCAATTGAACCCAGGTCAAATCGGCGGCTGTTTTGGAGAGATTTGTGAACTACCAGTATATATTGTTTAAAAGTCGTATGCATAAAAGATACTGTACATCATTGGGGTTATTGGGCCATTGGGCTATCTTTTTTGGTTCATTTCTTTGGAACTTCTGGTACTCTACTTCGTGTTCGTTATGTGTCTCGTATGATATGTTGTGTTCTGCCTCTACGCTGCTACTCGTCCAATTGAGTTAAACAAAATGAATTTGTCAGTAAAAAAAAAACAATGCTTAGGAGATGAGATATCATGTCTAGTCATTTGCTTCCTGATTTTGGTTCTGAGGAAATATTCCAATGGCTACAAATAGTAGAAGTTCACACAATCACTCAACTCATAAATGGTAGCACTCATGTAAGTGCGTAACATTTTTCTTTTTGGATTTTGTCATTGTCTCTTGATCTGGCTCTGTAACCTCTTATCTGTTAGAAGGCTCACTATATGTTTGTACTAGTCGTACTCATCCATGCAATTCGTGTCTTATGGTGAATTTAAAGCGGCGCAGTGGAACATCCCTAGGTTTATTTTTATATCAGGAGAAGAAAGTCCATCATTAAATTAGGAATCAATATGAATGGAACAGCTATTCAACTGTAGTTAATTTGGTAAAAAAATACATTGAATGTGCACCGTAGCTCATGGATGTTTTGATAAC
Source organism: Eleusine coracana subsp. coracana (assembly GCA_032690845.1). Lineage (NCBI taxonomy): Eukaryota > Viridiplantae > Streptophyta > Magnoliopsida > Poales > Poaceae > Eleusine > Eleusine coracana. The sequence goes on from CM064420.1 coordinate 56,406,631, forward strand.
CAACCATGCTCCTTGGTACGTCGTACCATACGATCAAATTTGATTATATCTGAGGTCAGTTGTGTATATATAGCGGTCAGCATTGTGATCTGTTTTCATTTCATTTATTATATAGTCCATTGGGTTGCCTAATTGATGCTGTTTCATTTTCTGCATTTCTAAAACGTTCTTGTCCGAAACCTAGTGATTCAGAAATAGTTGAGAATGCTTCTTTATCTTCGAATGAACTTTTTCTAAGAACGGTATGTTTTTATGGGTAATTTAAAGGATAGAAAGTTTAGAAACATAGAGAAAGATTATCTATCTGACATTTATTGCAGTAACCTTTTTCTTGGCTGCATTGATTTTTTTTTCTTCAACAATTCTTGGCACTTCGGTAATAGGGCCGGGTGATATTATATCTTGTTGTAGGCTGACCTCCTGGGGGTTGGATAGGCATGATTGCATGACCGACCTTTTCCTGCCTAATATGAATGGTGGAACAAGCAGTTATCTGGGATTTGTGTTGTCTATTAAAATATTTCAGTATCTCAGGGGGGGGGGGGGGGGGGGGGGGGGGGAGAGAAGATTTTTCCTAGTGTTTAGTGATGGTATCAAGTATGTCAAAAAATTCTGCTTCAAGTGTTCATTTTGGGACGCTTTCAATTTGCACTCAGGTTATGCTGAGTTTCTAAGGCCAAAGGGTTAGGCCAGGCCACATGGGCTCATAATACCTCGTAATCAAATTATTGTACAACCGTGTAGGTCTGTAGGTTGGCTGCTGAATTTGACTGTAGGATCGCTAGTTATTTCACTACTGTCCTTGTGTCTTTGCAGTAGCTAAAAATGATTTACCCCCCTTCATTTTGTCCATATATGCAGATACTATAGGCCTCTTCCTCCTTAAGGTGCAACTAAGTCCTGTGCATGACCATGACATCTGAAGATGGAGATATCTTGGCTCTTCTGTCCGAACCAAGTCTAAGGGAAGAGCAACTCGAGGCTTCTGAATCTGATGATCTTTTGCCGGCTCTTCTGGAAGCCATTAATTCAAATGAGAAGGCAGTCGAACTTCCACCTGTGGAGGCTGCCTGGGCTGATTCATGTTTCGTGAAGACTTCTGAACTCTCAGATGATGATTGGGGAGCTATGAAGAATGCCTTGCTTGATGCCCTTGAAAAGCCAATGGAAAGTCTCTATGATCAAGAAGCCATCCAGGCAATATCAGAGGGAAAACCTCACGCTATCCATGCTGAAAATGTTTCTAAGCCTGAGGATGTGCACATGGAGCAGAGAAGCAATAGCGATGATGATAATGATAGTATTGAAGACTGTGAAATTGCTGGTGTAATTAGAGGTGCAGATGAACATGGCAGACAAATGGATAGTTATGCAACAAAACCTGAGAATGGTGATGAGTTGGTGTCGTTTGAAGTACTTGAGGAGACACAGTCGGGAGATTCTATCTTTAAGGTCTGGGACCTAGAGCTGTCCTTTTCTGATGATGATGGTGATCTTGAACTCATTAAGGATCTGAAGAAACTCCTCGATGACAAGGAGAAGGAAACCAGTCCGGAGGCAGCATATCCACTACCACCTTCCGATGATGCAATGAAGCCCTTGAGCCAGATAAGCATGGATGAACTCGTGGCAGGCTTGAATGACTTGTCCATACAGCAAACTAACGAGTAGCTAACTAGCTGTTGTTTCCTCATGTAGATGGTTCTGTAGTGCACCTTGATCATGCAACGGTAATCTTGTGTTTTGCTCTGCATGACAGTGTGAATCACTTGTTCCAGACGGGTTTTAGAACTCTAATCTAGGCTTAAGCTTGTGCTGTTTGTTCTGTATGATCTCCATGTTAATAGCTGCTAATACCTAAATCAGGCCAAGGGAAGATGTTTAGGGAAACTGAGTTCTTTGGTTCCTCTCTCTGAGTGACTGAGAGTGTGGATGCCTCTGTTATTCATTTTTTGTTTTCTTTAGCCATGACAGCGTTACCGTGTTACCAATCACGCTAACACCTAAATGGTTGCATCACTAATTTAAACAAAAATATCAATAGATAGAGCATGTAATTATCTTGCAAAGTTTTAGGCACAGCAGATAATTATGCAAGGAGAAACAACAAAGAGAAATCAGCCAATGAACAGTACTGGTTGCAACTGGTCATCTCAGACTGGCAACTTGCTAGATTTATCTTTTTTATTTCTTCTTGCATAATTATCAGCTGCACATGAAACTTTTGCACGATGGTATAGAATTACATGCTCCATCTATTCATATTTTTGTTTGAATTTTATATGCATATTTAGAGGTGCTGTAACTAGGTAACATCTGATACTCTGGAGAGTGTCCTAAGCATTACCGTCCTCTAGAATGGTGACGCTCAAGACGAATTGGTTTGGGACTCTTCAACATCTCCATCAGGTTCATGTTTACAGTATCAGTGGACCTTTGAATGCTGAGGCTTCCGGCTATTACTCGTCTCCTCTAGACTACTAGTAACACAAACCTTGAACTACAGTCACATCGTCTACATTTCCATTAGTGACGGTGCTGACTAATCCTTCTAGAGGGAAACATGATAAAAATAACAACTTTTTTTATTAGATTGTTCCATACTCCATTTTAAAATTGTTGTCGTCATTGATTTTTTTCGTTATCTTTGACCTTTCGTCTTACTCAATATATTTTTTTTAAATATAAAATATTATAAGTTATATTTAAATTGTATCTAGTGATAAATAAAATCATGAAAAATACATTATATTTTTGAATAAGATGAACGGTTAAAAATAGCAGAAAAAGTCAATGGTGATAACAATTTTAAAACAGAGAGAGTAGTCTTCTACGACAGATCTTCGAGGAGCTAAACCATGAAAACAATAAGCTAGATTTCAATTTGCACTTGATTTGAGCTAAATAGATCTTCAGAGTAGTAAATTATTTGAGTAAATTTCATAGAACTACAATTATTTGCGTTTTCACTTTAAAAAAACTACAACTTCTAAAGGAAATTTTTAGAGAATTACAAGTATTATTGCCCTTTATTTTAAAAAACTTCAACATTTATGATTGGTCACATTAGTAGTATGAGAAAATGATAGATTGATAGGCGGGACCATGTACAAAAAAGTTGCAGTTATTTGAAATTACCTCCAAACTTGGTAGTATTGTGAAAAAATGATGCCAATAGCTGTGTGTGTTCGTTATCACCCCTCTGATTTTTAGACCTGTCCCATCGAATATTATGATACTAATTAGGAGTATTAAATATAGATTACTGATAAAACCCGGTCCATAACCCTCCCTCTGAATAACGAGATGAATCTATTAAAACTAATTAGGTCATAATTAGATAATATGATGCTACATTAAACATCTCTTAATAATAACTTAATTAAATTTAATGAATTATCATGCTGATGCGTATTCAATTTTGTAATTAGTTTTATATTTAATATATATTTAATAATTATATGTAGTATTTAATAATTGATATGACCCCACTAAAATTTAGAGCCCAAGAAACGAACACACCGTAATCAATTATTTTGGCGGTACTTTATATCAGAAGGATCACAGTACGGTTGTCATTTGGACAATTTCTTGCTGAGCGTCCACTTTCGATCGGACGGCTGCTAAAGCCTGGAACGAAGAAACCGAGTCAGGCCCGCGAGACGAGAGTCATGCTCACGCGAAGCTAGCGAGCGACGACGACCTGACCTGGAAGAACCGCGACTCCTAAACCCCGCGGCGGTGTACTGTCTTCTCGGCGTCCGGTGTCCGTCCCTTGCCGCCGTTCTGTCCGCCGCCGCGCCGCGGCTCCACGGTCGGCGGGATGCCCCGCTTCCGGAGACCCGCCCTGCTTCTGGCGCTCCCCTTCCTCTTCCTGCTGCTGGCGCAGGTAACCTGATCTCGGCGCGAATCCCCGATCGATCCCCTTCCTGGATCTGATCATTTCGCAGTTCTCTAATGTTTCTAATTCGCCCTTCGTCTCTCCTCCTCTCTTCCCTGTGTCGCGGCAGGTTCCGTCTCCAGAGGCGGCAGAGTCCACACCGGGGACGCGGACGCGCAAGATCGGCGGCGGGGGGCCCTCCTCGGTGTTCTCGCTCTTCAACCTCAAGTCCAAGAGCAAGTTCTGGACGGAGTCTGTCATCCGCACAGGTCCGGTTCCTTTGCTTATTTCTTCCACTTCATCGTGCCTTTTGGATTTCCCGTTTGCTTGTTGCATTCTGAACTTGGCTCTAGATAGCACGCTGATGGGGCGTGTTGATTTCTTACTGTAGAATTCGATGACTTGGAAGGCTCTGCATCACGGGACACCAGCAAGAAGGGACTGCTCAACTTCACCAGAGCTGGTTGGTTCTTGTGTCTGTCTGTAAATTTCTTTCACTCTTCGGATTACACAATGTAGACCACTTCAAACATACCAAACTGTAATTTTAAGCGAAATTTGTGTTTTTTTCTCTGTCAAATCCTCGGTATGACACCTAATTTCCCATTTAGGTGTTGCCACAATGGGGTCATAGGGGTAATCTCGAAGTGTTGCATGTCCTCTTAATGTCTGGCAGATATCATACATGATTTCATATTTATCAACATGTGCTTGTTGATTAAATGTTGTGGCTACCTGGAGATAGAAATTTGAAACTCTTTGAGAACGTTTGGTTGTAACATATCTACAAATTTATTTGCAGGATATGTGACAACTGATGAAGGCAACCGCAATAGTGCAATATCACAAATTTTGTTTGCAGGATATGTGACAACTGATAAGGGTAGCTGCTATAGTAGTATAGTACAATATCAACAAAGCTATCATCTCTATAGTTTTCATAAACATACTGTTACAGTGGGGCGTTGGGACTTAATACTTCCACAGTATTGTTTCCCCTTAAGAACTACTTATTCAGATGATTAGTTTGGTTTGTGTTTTGGGCCCTTTTTAGTCATGACCTTGACTGATTAAACTATATTTTTGCCTTTCATTCGGTCAGGAACAACACATAAACATTGATACTCTAGGAGTTACTGTGTGCTTATCTTAGGAAGTAGAGATCTGTTCACTACTAAGTTTCCTCTTTTCTTATATCAAGGAAATATTGCAACCTATATGAGCCTGTCAGAAGTAGATTCAATATATCTCTCGATCCCTGTGAACTTCATCTTCATTGGATTTGATGGAAAAGGAGGACATGGTAAATTATCTATATGAACTTGTGTAAGTTAATGGCTGGTTTTGCTCATACTAACTATTAAAAGTTTCTTTTTTGTTTATTTAGAGTTTAGATTGCAATCTGAAGAACTGGAGCGTTGGTTTACAAAAATAGATCACATATTTGAGCACACAAGAATCCCTCCAGTTGGCGAAGTTCTTACTCCATTCTATAAGACTAGTGTTAAGAAACTTCGGCAATATGATCTTCCTTTAGTGAGCCATGTGAACCACAAGTAATGAAATCAAACATCTATATTTATGTTCCATCTTATTTCTCGGCTATTATTATATATTTTCTATACTTAAGCCATTGTATATTTCCATGAGAATGAATTCCCATTTTTTTGTTCTCCTTTTTTTATACAGTTTTTCTGTGCATGCAATACACATGGGAGAAGATGTCTTGTCTGTTTTAGAAAATGCTATAAAAGTTCTATCCCGTAGAGAAGATCTAGCAGATTCCAGGTATGATATACATCGTTTCTATTCTGCTTGTCCACCAAGTTAGTTGATTTCATAAGTATTGTATCACATAAAAGATGTAACTACAAGCATACTATAAAAGTAGCATACCATGTAGCTCATTGGGAATTCATCTGCAGGGATCTTTGCAGTTACATTTTTAGGCTACTTTTCATTTCTAGAATTCGACTACCATGACAATAAATATCCATTTTTCCTTCTATATGTGGTACAGAGAAAATGAGGAGGGATTTTTGCAAGTGGATAGTGCTCAAATGGAACATATATTTTCTACTCTTGTTGATCACCTTCAGATACAAGAAGCTTACAATATCTTCATTCTTAACCCCAAGCCTATTGGAAAAAGTGTTAAATATGGCTATCGGTAAGTCTCTGAACACCTCCATTTCAATGAAGCATGTGTAATTGATGTAATATGACAATGCAACAAAATGTTTGTTGTTTATATTTACCATGGCATCTCTAAAACCAAGAAGACTTTTTGTTTCCTGTACCTTTAATTGTATGATTAAGGCTCTGTTTGGCATTGCGGTGACTTTTGAAAAGTGCTTTTTTTATGAATTTTGGTTGTTAGTCTTATTTCAGAGCATCATTTTAAAATCTCTTACAACCAAAATCACACTAATAATGGCAAATATTCCTAACTAAGTAGATTTTGCAGCACAACACAGCAATGACAAACAGAACCTGTGTCGAGTCATCTTTATTGTGCTGCAATCTGTTCTAAATGTATTTGGAATTACTCTAACACTATCTATAGTTTAAATTTAATGCCAGTGCAAATTATTTTGACCAGAATATTTGTAAAGATTAAAGAGTCAGTCCAACATTTTAACTGTGAACTAGAACCTTCTTGATCAGGTTCTTTTTTTTTTTTTGACAATTCTTGATCAGGTTCTTTGGAAAATAGTGTCTGTCTATAGATGGGTATTGCACATAATAGTAAGCATAATAACTAATGGCCCTATATATTTGTTGAAAAACCATACTTTGGGCCTGTTTGGTAGGGCTTATTGAGCAGCTTTGGCTCTGGATTATGCCATAAGCCCTGCCAGAAGGTTGAAACCAAAACAGCTTATGGTCATAAGCATCTATAATTTGTTTTCACTTTTGTGCTGGGATAAGCTGTTTTACACAAGCCGAAAAAGTAGCTTTTTTTGCAGCTCACCCTCCAGATAAGCTGTTTTGCCAAATGACTTGACTGCAGATCATCCAGAATAAGCCAGATAATCCTGAACAAAAGCTAGCTTTGGCATAATTCAGAGCCCTACCAAATGGGGCGTTCATCAACCTTGTCGACCCTGCAATATTCTTGTGGGGAATACTTTTGCATTTGAGAAAATTGATTTTGAAAATTCTGCATGTATTTTTTTGAGATAATACCTCTATTTTGTTTTGAAAATATATAATGATTGAATGGCAACAATGGATATGCTAGTCCGATATTATTTTTCTTTTGGTTCTTAAATTGTTCACTTTGATTGGGCAATAAACTATTTCGTCTTGAGATTGTTGTATCTGATGTAGACATGATATGCCTTCCAGCCTGGCAAATTTGTGATCAAACAATTTGTCTCTTCTTGATTTTGGCATATTAACTTCCATACCATAGGCTAGTATTGTCAATCATAGGCGGCTTCACAAAAAGTGGTTCTAAAGTACTGTCCTAGTATCATATTCTTTTATTAGCACTTTGACATCACTTAACTGTTTCTGTACTTTTTTTTTATAAATCTGTTTCTCTACTCATTTGTTTATTTTTTGTGCCATCTCTTTTCATAGGAAAGGTTTCTCTGAGTCCGAGATCAACTTGCTAAGGGAGGTAAGCTGGCGTCCTTTGTAAGATTCTGTTGGGATTTTGACAAATAATGTGTAACTATATCTTCTTCATGTCATAAATTTATTTAGTATGTACAATTTTACTTGCGCATGAAGATTTTGCTCTGAACTTTTAGCATCAAGAGGATATTATAATTTCTTTTTACTTATACCATGCTGGGAGTATGTCGAAGCTATTCCCTGGAGTCATAAAAGAGTTTCGTTTTAGGGTTACGTGCAGTTAACACATTGAACTTTGACCATCATATCTCTTCGAATATTTGATTGAAGTTTTGAAAATGGTATAGCTAGATTTGTTTTGAAAAGCGCTTTCACGTTATTACAGTTTCCTATATTTTGCATTTGTTCCATATAGACCATGTTGGGATGCTAAATTTAATAAAATAGGTGGATTTGAGTTCTGAAAGAGATTTGAGGTACCTTAGAGTGGCCTCTTAGTTTCGATATTCCTTCGAAACATCAAACACCACCATCCAAGGTTATTGATAATTAGTTAACAACATACTTTCATTAAGGGAAATATTGTATTGCCAGAAAAGTTTAGATTACAGAACCAAAACTGTGATGCTCCATTTTGTTCACTAGACTGTTCTTTTTCTTATATATAATATGTTAAATAGTTTCAGATCACAAATGGGAGGCATATGAAATGATGTTTAATCAATATGTATAGGCTTCTTAGAAGAAGAATGCAATAATTTATCTTATCTAAATTATGTCTGGGCATTGCTCATTATGCAACCCTTTATGGTACCTTGATGTCGTTACGCATGCTTGACTGCTGTGCTTATGTGATACCTATATCTTTTTCATTGCACGTATCCAAGGAATGCGATTTCATTCTTCGATACAGAACTACTGTACAAACTCATGTTTATTTTTCTGACTAACCTCTGTGGATCATGACATGTTTGATTACTTTTCAGAATAAGACACTACAAGCCCAGATACTCAAATCTAAAAGTGAAGGCAAATTCTTTCTTGGTAAATATTGTCTTTTGCTATCAGTTTCCACTAACCTTTTTAAATTTAGTGTATATTGCTTTTGTTTATGCTTACTTTTCTTTCTTTTAACTTCTAGTGCTATGTCATCACTAGCCTACCCCAACATTCTTAGTACTAAAATAAAAGGCTTTGTTGTTGTTGTTGTGAAACCTATGGTGGAACTCGTATACTAACATTCTGTATCTGCTGTGGATTAAGAAGTCTTAAGTTGGTGGATGCAGGTGCATTATTAAGTAAATTAGTTTAGCCGCTGAGGATCCATTTTGATAGTGAATGTTTTTTTTTTCTTTGAGGAAACTTTTATAGCGAATGTTATATAAAAAAAATTGCTGTCACACATTTATGTCACATGAAGTAAACAGATCTAGTAATAATAAGTTGTATACATAGTTCTACAATTAATTTTTTTACTTACTAATGATAAGTTGTGTGAATTGGATCAAGTAAAATATTGCTCAGTGTGCCTCCACCTGAGAAACATCATGTCGCACTAAGTCAAATATATACTGTATATTCTATGAATACAACGATCAGACATACAGTGCTTTCGCTATCCTATTTGCCCTCATTATATACTTATATCAGCTCTGTGTCAAGCAGATATTGAAAAGGGAGTTAATAGAAGGCCCTTGTACGAAAGTCATCCGCTATCATCATTTTCATGGACCAGCACTGACAATATGGATATGGTATATTCAATTCAACTAAACCATTGAACTTACTTGATATGCTTTTCATGAGTTGTTGACTTCATGACCCATTGAACTAACTTGTAAACTCCACTGTTACATCAGTGTTGCTATCTCTTAACACTGGCGTTTTGAAGGAGTTGCATAGAGACGACCATCTGCATTGAGTCCCTCGACAATTATGGTTAACTAAAAATATCTAACTGAATCCTTTACATCTCTTGTACAGGGGGATTGGTCAAAGAAATGTAAGGAGGCATTGAACAAGTTTGAGCTGCTGAAAGAAGGGAAGAGTAAAGATGACATTGTTTATGACAAAGCTGTTCAGGTGGCATGCATATGTTGGTGCAACAAAATTAAAATTATTTCCTTCAATGTATCTAACAACACATACTTTTACCAGATATTACATGGCACAAAGGATGAGCTGCATGACATTTTTGGAAATGCACTACAATCTAGTGATTTGAAAGGTCTCCATGCTCAATGCCTTACAGATATATGGATTGGCAGAGACAGGTCTGCTATAATTTATCTTATGTCTTCCCAATTTGAGATTAGAGTATCCCCTTTCTTCTAACCGAAGCTTTTTTTTTTCAGGTTTGCTTTTATTGATCTGGGTGCAGGGCCGTTTGCTTGGGGCCCTTCTGTTGGTGGTGATGGTGTTCGTACAGAATTTAGTCTACCAAACGTTGCAAAGAGTTTTGGAGGTTACCATTTGCTATTATTTGTTGTTATACCCTGCATAGTGCATACTGATGCATTCTTATGTGTAGTGTTCTTTGTTGGTATTCAATCTATTAAAACTATAATATTAGTCCACACACTTCATTTTTCTGTAGCAACTAGGATATTCTCTAATGCAGCTCTAGTAGTCATATGCACTTTTTGCCTAGCCTCATATGTTTAGTCTGTTTTTATGTTATATGTCTTCTCTTTTGTTATAAGTATAGGACATTAGGCAAGTTTCAGGTTTATAACTTCCACCTATTAAATCTAGGATAATAATTGGCTGCTTGATGTGACTTGTCATGGACTCATGGTTCAAATGACTTTAGGTTGGATAACACATAAATACACACAACCTAGTAAATGGACTTATAAAATATCGGACATGACATGTGGTTTTAGTTTTTGTGATAGCACTTGCATGTTTCCGTTGGAACCTGTTTCTTATCCATATATATTGTTTAACTGTTCTCTATTCTGTTAGTGACAACTAGCTACATGTGCTCTACATGGAGCACAGTGTTTACATTGATCATCTGTTTCATTTCTGTGATGGAAACTTGTAAGGGCATCCACAAAGGCGGACTGAGCTTTAGGGTGCCATTTGGCACTGCACGTTCTTCAGAAGTGGACATTGTGTAGAGTTAACATCGCAGAGGCTTCTGCCATTGATGATGTATAGCCGAGTGACTGGGGCTCACACTGTCCTCTCCTCCTCCGCAAAGCGAGGACGCAAGCTCAAAGGGCTAATAAAAAAAATGGAGAAAACAGGTCCTTGGGAAGTGGGCAAAAGATGGACCACAGAGGGCTGTGTTTTGTGCTCACGTTTGAGTCTGACACATGGAACTTAAGAAAAAAACCTGATGGCTGCTCTAACAATATCATAATCAATCATGTTTACTCATTATGCCTTAATTTTAAGAACTCTATTGATTTTTATTAGAAGCTAGTAAAAGCCTATCGGGGCGTATTTGTGCATTATGATAATTGATACGGTTGTTGTTAACGGGTATGCAGAAGTCACAGAAGAAGAAGCAGAAGAAAAATTGCAAGACACAATCAGAGAGAGATTTTCATCGTTTGGGGAGGTATACTCTTTTTTTCCTAGAACTCACCTGTATGTCATTATTTAAGTGAGATTTTTGGGAGAGAGAGGGTGCAGAAATTTTGGGAGACTTAGGCTTTCTATTTTCATTTTCATATTTCTCTGTGACACCTGATGAATGCACTTGCCGATTTGGTAATTCATTAATGGCTGGTCGAATAAGCCATTGCAAGTATCACATTACTGGCAATGATGTTCTATGACATAGTGGACTGGGCTGCAGCTAGCTAATAATAATTACTTAATCACTTCCTGTATTTTCTATCGACCTTCTCATCCACGACTTCCTTTGTCCTCTTAATTCTTTGAACTAGCAACTGATTTGTGCATGAAATCTGAACTATTCCTTTCTTTTCTTTTCTGTTTAGGATTACCATGCTGTGGATATCCTATTGGCAGAGATTGATGTGTATGAACTTTTTGCTTTCAAGCACTGTGTGGGTAGAAGAGTACAACTTGCCCTTTGCAAAGGTATGGTGAATTGATGATCATATTCGTTTTTTGGGTCTATACATATTGGTATGCTTGAGTTACACATTATGCTTTTGTAGTTTTGTTTGATGTTTGTTCCTTTGTTCGTTGCTACGAGTCATAGAACCAAAATTCCTTGAATTAAATATCTGTCTGACTATATATACTAAGCTCTTAAATATTGTTCTCACCAACAGTTGCATTAGGTGATGACTCTACCATTTTGGAAATAGCGCATATTCTGATGGTGATGGATTCATAATCCACTTAGTAGATGTTGCCATGGGACCTGTATATCTGACCCCTAAAGTATAGACAATGTACAAGGGTTGAAAACTAGAAGTAAAAATTACCTATACTTATTGATGGAGGTAGTATAGAAAGTGCATGGAAATCTTGCTATGGTTTACTTATGCAATTTGCTCAACCTGGTTACTTTTGTAGTAAAGCGAGGATATCACTTTTTCTGTTTCTTTCTGTTTTAACCATGTTCTCTCATTCATTTGTAAAATTCTGGCTATGAGTATTGCTTTATTTTGAGGTTAGAGATGATGGCAACATCCAGGCTTGATTTTCATGATGTTAGAAACTGAACTGTAACTCTCATTGAGAGAGGATGACACTAGGAGATGGGGCAATTTTCTGGTTTATTTCTCACACAATGCCATACCAACCCAAGGGGTTGTGGATACATATTTATAGCTGGCCAAGGGCCAGCATATGCTAATATGCTGGTCTAAGATGCTAGTCTAAAAGCATAAAGCAAGTGCAGCCTAGATGATCTAATGCAGTCCTAGATGCTGTCCTAACTACTGTCCTATATAGGACCAAGATGCTGTCCTATACAAGGACTAATATGCTGTCCTGGACAGGACCAGCAGTCAAACAAAGACCAAGACCAAACAGTACAAGACTTATTCCATCATTCTCCCCCTAAGTCTTGTGCGTTGTCTTGTGAGGAGGTTGAACCATCCCAATCCTGGAGCAGAGTTCAAGGAACTTGATCCTCCCAAGGGGCTTGGTGAGCAGATCCGCAAGCTGGTCATTGGTGTTGATGTAGCTTGCCTTGATGCTTCCTTCCTTCAGGTAGTCACGGATTAAGTGGTACCTCACCCGGATGTGCCTACTCCGTTCGTGGAAAACGGGGTTCTTTGCTAGAGCCAAAGCGGACATGCTGTCCACTCGAAGTTCCACTGCTTCAGTGTCTCTGCCGAGAAGGTCACCAAGCAGCCGAGCAAGCCAGAGCGCCTGAGTCGAGGCGGTGGAAGCCGCGACGTACTCGGCCTCGCAGCTGGACATAGCAACCACCGGTTGCTTGACTGACTGCCAACTAACAAGACACTTGCCGAGGAAGAAGAGTATCCCGCTGGTGCTCTTGCTAGTGTCGATGTCGCCGGCGTGGTCGCTGTCGCTGTACCCGATGAGGTGTGCCTCTCCACGACACCTCGGGTAGTAGATACCGTGGTCGAGAGTCCCCGCAACATAGCGGATGATCCTCTTCACAGCTTGCTGGTGCTCCGTCGTCGGTCGCTGCATGAACCGACTAACATAACCAACGGAGAATGCCAAGTCCGGCCGTGTGTGGGCGAGGTAGCGGAGGCTCCCCACAAGACGCCGGTACTGTGTAGCATCCACCTCCTTTGCCGTGCTGTGGCGACTCAACTTCAACTTCTCCTCCATCGGAGTGAGTGCTGGGTTGCAGTCGGTGAGCCCGGCCAACTCAACGATGCGCTTGGCGTAGGCGGTCTGTCGAAGCGTGATCCCGGAGTCATCCTGGTGCACCTCGATCCCCAAGTAGAAGGAGAGAGGCCCCAGGTCGCTCATTTGGAAAGTGGCCTTCATGTCTTCCTTGAATGCCGCCACCTCCGCATCCTTGGTGCCGGTGATCACCAAGTCGTCGACGTAGACACCCACCAGCAGGGCATTGCCTCCATTGCCCCGCCGGTAGATGGCCGCCTCGTGCGGGCTTTGCTCAAAGCCCATCCCCTTTAGCGTGGAGTCCAGTTTGGCGTTCCACGCCCTCGGTGCTTGCCGCAAGCCGTAGAGAGCCTTGCGCAAACGCAGCACCTTGTCCTCCTTGCCGGGGATCACAAATCCCGGCGGCTGGTGCACGTAAACCTCCTCCTTCAAGTCGCCGTTGAGGAACGCCGACTTGACGTCCATGTGATGGACGCACCAGCCCTCTTGGGCAGCTAGTGCAAGGAGAAGTCGCACGGACTCCATCCGTGCTACAGGGGCGAAGGCATCGTCGAAGTCGATCCCCTCCTGCTGCACGAAGCCACGAGCTACCAAGCGGGCCTTGTGCTTGACGATGGCACCAGCTTCATCCCTCTTCAGCTTGAAGACCCATTTAAGGGTGATCGCACGTTGCCCATGAGGGAGGTCAGCAACCTCCCAAGTGCGGTTCTCCGCAACGGCGTCCATCTCCGACTGCATCGCGGCACGCCATGCGCCGTCTCTCTCGGCCTCTGCAAAAGACCGAGGTTCACCATCATCGCACGCAAGGTGCAACTGTGCCTTCAGGTCACGAAGCGCCGGTCCCGGCACTGGTTGATCGCTGAGGATGTCTTCCATCGTACGATACCGCAACGGCTCGCTGTCGTAGTACGCGTCGATACGCTCCTCGTCGCGGGAGAGCGGAGTAGCAAACTCCACCGGGCTTTGCTCGACATGAGCTTGTGTTGGAGTAGACGTGCCCGACGGAGTGGCTGTCGGTGCTGGAGTGCGCGGGGACGCCGGTTGTGGCAGTGTCGACGAAGAGCGAGTCGCTGTAGTGAGCGCTGGAGTCGGTGGAGGCTCGGGAACGCTTGGTGAGGGGGAGCTGCCTGCTCCCCCAGCTCCCTCGAAGTGAACATACTCGATGGTGAAGTCGTACGTCGGAGTCGAGCCGTCATCCACCGCCTTGTCCCATGCCCATCCTTGCCCTTCGTCGAACACTACGTCGCGCGCCGTGCGCACACATTGTGTCTTCGGGTCGAGAATGCGATAGGCCTTCGAGCCCTCCGCGTAGCCAATGAACACTCCTGGAGTGCTCCTGTCGTCGAGCTTGCCGATGTGGCCGAGCTCCTTGGCGAACGCGAGACAGCCGAAAGTCCGCAGGTGGAAGACCGTCGGCTTGCGCCCGTGCCAAGCCTCGTACGGCGTCTTACCATCAAGAGCCTTGGTGGGCGAACGGTTGAGGATGTAGACAGCGGTCACCACCGCCTCTCCCCAGAAGACAGCCGGCACCCCCCTCTGCTTGAGGAGGGCCCGAGCCATCCCCACAACCGTCTGGTTGCGCCGCTCGACGACGCCATTCTGCTGTGGACTGTACGGCGCGGAGTAGTGGCGCTGAATGCCCTCTTCCGCGCAGTACGCCGCGAATTCAGCCGCCGTGAACTCGCCGCCATTGTCTGTGCGTAGCACGCGCAGCTTGCGGCCGCACTCCGCCTCTGCAGCAGCCTGCGCACGCCTGATGGCGTCTGCAGCCTCTCCCTTGCTACCAAGGACCATCACCCACATGTAGCGGGAGAGATCATCGACGAGCAGCAGGAAGTAGCGCCGTCCTCCTGGTGTGGCCGGAGTCACCGGGCCACACAAGTCCCCGTGCACGAGTTCGAGCCGCTCCTTGGCTCGGAAGCTCGTCTGCTGAGGGAAAGGAAACCGCCTCTGCTTCGTCAGCACGCAGACGTCGCATAACTGCTCCACGTGGTCGATGTGCGGCAGATCCCGTACCATCTCCTTGACACCGAGTTGCTTCAGGGCCTCAAAATTGAGGTGCCCAAAACGCTCGTGCCACCTCCACGCGTCGTCGTCCCGTCTTGCTGCAAGACAGAGTGGCTGTGCTACCTCGATGTGAAGGATGTAGAGGTGGTTGCTCCCCCTCTTTACCTTGGCGAGAAGACGGCCGCGGGGGTCCCAGACCCGTAGGAGGCCATTCTCAATCTCCATACGCGAGCCGTTCTTGTCCAGCTGTCCCAAGCTGATGATGGAGTTCCTCAACGCGGGGATGTAGTAGACTCCGGTGAGGAGCCTATGCTCACCGGACTTGGCGGTGAAAAGAATGGAGCCGACACCCTTGATCTCCACCCCGGAGGCGTCCCCAAACTTGACAGAGCCTCGGATGCTCGTGTCAAGGTCGGAGAAGTACTCCTGCCGTCCGGTCATGTGATGGGTGGCGCCGGTGTCGAGGCACCACCCGTCACACTTGTCGTCGTTGGAGCCATCGCCGAGGAAGGCGCTTGCCTTTGACTCGTCGATGTGGAGAAGAGCTGTTGCTGCTGGAGGTAGCTCGATGCTCGCGTGTGCCAGAAGCAGAGCTGGCTCCTCCTCCACACGTGCGACGTGGGCCTGAGCCTGAGCCTGAGCCTGGCCGCGTCGTGGCTGCCGACACTCCCTAGCCCAATGGCCAGTCTTACCACAGTTGTGGCAGATGTCGTCTCGTGCCGGCTTTCGTTTGCCGGTGGCGCCGCTCTGGGCGCCTCCGCCCTGAGCGCCTCCACGGGGCTTGCCCGGCTTGCCACGCCTATGGCCGCCTGTCGAGGAGGAATACTCCCCCTTCTTCTCGTCACGCTGGCAAGCCTCCCACTGCTCCCGAGTGAGATGAAGCTTCCCGCCGATGGTGATAGGCCCCGAGTGAGGCCGTGGCTCGTCGTTGTCGACGACCTTGAGGCGACCTATCGCCTCTTCGATCGACATCGTGGAGAGGTCCAACATTGACTCGACCGAGCGAGCAATCTGCTTGTACCTCTCGGGGACGCAGCGGAGGAGCTTCTCTACAGCTCTCTCTTCGTCGTAGGTGTCATCGCCGAACTGCACCATCTTGTGCAGCAAAGTGTTGAGACGAAAAGCAAAATCATCAAGGTCCTCACCTGGTTTGAAGGCCAGGTTCTCCCACTCCTTGCGAAATGCCTGCAGTGTGGACCTACGGGCACGGTCGCTGCCGATGCGTGCCGCAGCAATGGCGTCCCAGGCTGCCTTGGCTGTCCGCTTCTTGGAAAGCGTGAACTGCATCTCAGCCGGGACAGCGGCAATGAGGGCATCCAGTGCCCGTCGATCGTCGTCGTAGTCAACATCGCCGTACCGGACTGCATCCCACATGTGCCGCACCTGGAGCCTCACCCTCATCACCGCAGCCCACTCGACGTAGTTGGTCTTGGTGAGGGTAGGCCACCCGCCACCGGGACCGACTTCCCTGATGATAGCCTGGACCCCGTGGTGTCCACAGCGCCGGTCCGGGGAGGGAGAGTCGCGCTGCCTGTGAGAGCCACGATCTCCGTCGACCCGACCACCACTAGGAGTGCGACCGCCGCACGCGTCCCCTCCAGAAACGCTGCCCGCACGTCCACGCCCGTTTGGGCTGCCGCCACCACGCCCGTGGGGGTGCGCAGCCACCCACCGCGCCGCCCGCTCCTGTGCGGCCTCCTGCTCCCGCACCGCCTCTAGCTCCCTGAGCTCTTCGTCGATGTTCCCATCAGCAACAGAGCCGCCAACGCTGCCACCACGCAGAGCCTCAAGGTCTGCCGCGGCCGCACGCGCTGCATCCGCCGCCGCCACTGCCGCCGCCTCTGCCCTTGCTGCTGCCAGCTCCGCCGCTGCCAGCCTTGACGCCCTCGCCGCCACCGCAGCGGCTGCTGCCGCTGCACGCTCGCGCTCCTCTGCCGCGGCGAGCTCGGCCTCCTGCCGAAGTCGCTCGCTCGAGGCGACCGAACGCCGAGAATGTTCTGCGGACATGGCACGCCACTAGGGGGCTGCTGCGTGGGGAAGAGGCTGCCCCTGACGAGCTGCTGCTGCTCTGAGCAGGGGAAGGGAGATGTGCAGGGACAGCAGATGTTCCTGCTGCTGACTGAGAGGCTGGGGAGGGAGATGAGCAGGAGATGTTTAGGTTACAAGACAACACGGCTCTGATACCAGATGATAGAAACTGAACTGTAACTCTCATTGAGAGAGGATGACACTAGGAGATGGGGCAATTTTCTGGTTTATTTCTCACACAATGCCATACCAACCCAAGGGGTTGTGGATACATATTTATAGCTGGCCAAGGGCCAGCATATGCTAATATGCTGGTCTAAGATGCTAGTCTAAAAGCATAAAGCAAGTGCAGCCTAGATGATCTAATGCAGTCCTAGATGCTGTCCTAACTACTGTCCTATATAGGACCAAGATGCTGTCCTATACAAGGACTAATATGCTGTCCTGGACAGGACCAGCAGTCAAACAAAGACCAAGACCAAACAGTACAAGACTTATTCCATCACATGCACTTAATTATTTTCTTCTTTGGTAAAAATATGAACCACTTCCAACTATAAACTTCATTTGTGGTGACAAACAGAACTTGATGAGAGGATGCGTGACCTGAAAAATGAATTGGAGGGCTACAATACTGGAAATTCTGATGAAATTAATAAGAAGAAAGCTCTTGATGCACTGAAGAGGATGGAAAACTGGAACTTATTTAGAGATACTTCAGAGGTTAGCTTTGTCCTCATGCAACTTTATAGCATTCAATTTTATGCGTTGAAAACTTTATGTCAAGTGCCACATTTTTTCTTGCAAGCTGGTCCACGATAGAAGTCAGCAGTCCATTGTATTAGTACTCCCTCCGTTCTTAAATTGTTGTCATCATTGACTTTTTTAGTTAACTTTGACCATTTGTTTTATTCAAAAAAATTTAAGTAATGTTATATATGTTGTCATAGTTTGTTTTATTATCAAAGAAAATTGAAGCATAACTTAAATTTTGCACATTTGAAATAATATTTTGAATAAGACGAATGGTCAAAGTTGACTAAAAAAAGTCAACGGTGACAACAATTTAAGAACGGAGGTATTAATGAACAAGTTCCACTTTATTTAATGCCAGGATCATAATAGTTACACAGTGGCTCATGACTCATTTCTTGCACAACTTGGGTCAGTGTTATGGGGTTCTATGAGGCATGTAATTGCTCCTTCTGTTTCTCATAGAGCACATCATTACTATGAGAAGTTGTCATTTCAACTGTATTTTGTAACTCAAGAGGTAAGTTTTATGTTGCTTATGTTTTGTGCATTCAATAAAAAACAATAAACTTATGTCTCACACATTTTTATTTTCAAATTACTTTTTCTGTGACAGAAAGTCAGGAACATAAAGCAGCTGCCTGTTAATGTAAAATCCATTACAGAGAGCCTGAGTTCTGTGTTATTACGGTATCAGAAGTCAATGTTTAGCCAAAACATGTATGCATTCTTCATTTTCTCAATCTTAATCTGTTGTCGCACTATACTATATAATTTGTGAATCAATAACTGCAATTGAATCACATCTTTAAATTGAATTATCATATGGAGAAATAAACTCTTTAGTGCTTTTCCCTTTTCTTGGCTACAGATAGTTTTCCTTGGGGTTTCACTACTATATTGTGAACCTTTCATGTGAATAACTGTTCATTTAATCCTACTAAATTTAATCAGCTGTGACCCTGAAAGATTGAATGTGGAATGGTTCATTTTTAAGGAAAATGCTATGGGAGCCGGTGCTATTACAGGGGGAATGTCCAGTATGGATTCCTATAGTACTGTTTGAGGAGTTGATAAGTTAATTCCTGTGGATGTCTACATGCCGGGTTGCCCACCTAAACCAGAGGCTATTGTAGATGCCGTAACAAAACTTTGTAAGATAATTTGAGAAATTGTCGAGGATCAAGCTCTATGTTAAAGTCAAAAGAAAAATAGATGATTTACTACCAGTCACAAGCTTTATGTTCAGCACAGTACTCATACCGGAACTTATGTTGACCATAAATAATTGCATTTGAACTTCAATGTTTTGTACTGTAGGGTTTGTGACTTGATAGGACAAGCTATACGAACCATTTTGATATAATAGATCTGTCTTTGTTAGTTTATTGTGTATTTTGATGGGTGCCTTGACTCGCTGTGAAATCATATTCAGTAAAGTTTATCAAGATATAAACTAGACATAAGTATAATTGTATATTTTTTATCCAGTTTGAAGATGTTTAATTATGCATGTCCATAAACAGGCTGTCACTGTCAGAGGAGCCAGCATTGATGATGGCATTTTCAATGGCACGTCGTGCAGCTGCAGTGCCACTTCTCTTAGTCAATGGTACATATAAATCAACAGTTCGTACATACCTTGATACGTCTGTTCTCCAACATCAGCTGCAGAAGCTAAGTGAGCATAATTCACTCAAAGGTAGTCTTCTTTATAAGCCTTTTGTGATCTATTGAAGGTATCTGTATATCCTTTTTTGTAGCAGTGCACATGTATATAATAGCCAAACTGGTGGGCTCTTGAAAATGCACGTTGTGTCTGCCTGCATGTAACTCGGCAACATTTGTTCTTCGTGGCACAGGCTATGGGGATCTAAACTCGAACCTTCTTGTTGTGTTTAGAGTGGCCACCCAGCCGATTGCGATGCTGCCATCTCAGAAATGGCTGAAAGGATGCTAGAGTATAGTTATATAAAGTGTCATGGGGACCCTCTTTTTATGTTTATAAAAACCTTAAAAATGTGAAAATAATAATATTAAAGCCTGTCTAATCGGTAAACCTGCAGTCAAGCCTGTGGACAAGCTAACTGCAGTCAAGTCTGGTTCCAATAAAGTCATACCCACTCGGTACTAGAATATAATTAGTTTTAGATTTGTCCTAAGTCAAACTTAACTTTTACCGTCGATAGCAAAATATTAATAAGATTAACAATGTAAAAATGATCTTGCTAGATTGATACTGAACAAACTAGCGAAAGGGCCTTCAGCGTAGTGGTTGGGGCTTCCGAGTAGCACCTCCCAGGTCCTAGGTTCGATCCCCAAAGAGGACGAATTATGGCCTGGGTTAAAAAATCCTCTTTCCTCTCGACAATCTCAAAGCACGGGTTAAGGCCTGGTCCGGTTGTGGGTAATGGTGCTAAGCGCCAGCCTGGCTTTCACAGGGATCACGTGGCCCTCGTGTACGGGTCGGAGAGGGGTTGGGGGGTTTCTCGGCCTGTGTGAGAAGGTCTTCTTCTAGTAATGAAATGCCTCGGGGTAATCTTACCCCCTGCGGGTCAAGGTTTTTTTTTTTTTTTGGATACTGAACAAACAATCTTAATATGTAACCCTTATGTTGTCAGTCAATGTTAAAATGTTTTGACTTTTGACTCAGGGACAAACCTGAAATTAGCTCTATTCTGGGATGGAGGGACTATATAAGATGCTGAACCATATGACAAAGTAATTATGGACTTTGTAACAACATGCAAGATTTCATGTGATGGTTGCATTGTTTTGACTGTCTGTTGGAAATGGAAGTTTGCAAGTTAATGAACTGCTTTGTTAACCTGCCTTTGAAATATCATTTTCCTTTTTTTGGATAGGTCTATTATATGTTGCAGCAGACTTGTATCAACCAATACTTGTTGTTTTCTATGGCACTGTCTTGTGGCATGAGAATATTTGTAAACTACATTCCATTTTTGTGTGCAGGGGGACATTCAAACCACAGGTCAACATTGGAGATCCCAATATTCTGGTTCATACATAGTGAACCCCTATTACTGGACAAACATTACCAAGCCAAGGCTCTCTCTAACATGGTTGTCGTAGTTCAGTCAGATGGTGATGCTTGGGAAAGCCACTTGCAATGCAATGGGAAGCCCATCTTATGGGATTTGAGGTAAGATTTGCTGGAATCATATTTTAATATACACTTGTCATCATACAAGAACCCGGATTTGTGCCTGTTTGATTTCTCTTGAAAATCTACTATCTACTATATTCTAGCCTTAGCCTCAATTATATACTGCAGCATCATATTAGTTATTTCCTCTAGTCCAAAAAAAAAAGTTGTTCTTTGTCAAAATGACAAATGTCAGATTAAGAGTTTGTCCTATCAAAAAATTATGCTGATTTTCTGATATTTCTTTTGATGCAATATTAATGCAACATAATTTATTGGCAACCAGGAAACCAATTAAAGCTGCCATTGCTGCAACTGCTGAGTATATATCCGGTCTACTTCCTTCGCATTTGGTTTACAGCCATGCCCATGAAACTGCAATTGAGGTTTGCTGCCTTTATATATATATTGTTTCACATGTTAACCAATAATATCTGCTGCAATACTTGTGAGCAATATTTGCATGGATTGCTTGCTCCTTTTGCCTTTTTAGTGATAATTCAATGATGTAGCGTTGTGTGGCCACTCACGGTCCCTAAGATCGAATGATGCTCTTGATATGATCCACAAAGCACAAAAATCTACTGTTTCAGATGCTATACTAATTATCTCCAATTAGTTGCTACACAATGTTATATTTTATGCTAGCTGGGTTTTTATTCAGAAATATTTATCAAAGAAGAATTTGTAGCATTATATGTATTAAACTTTAGTTGTTGCTAGTGTCCAGCTGCCCATCGATACTTTTTATGAATTAATTTCCTTTTCTGTAACTTAATGATTTTTTCGTGATGTATTTAGCAGTGATGTTAGCCTACCCCAACTGCTTGGATTAAAGGCTTAATTGCTGTTGTTGTTGTTGTATTTAGCAGTGATGTTGTAACTTTTCCATCCTCTATTCTTCTTTACTTGCTTGCCACTGTAATTCTTAGTGCATTCCTTTTCCCTACTTTCTTCTATGATCTGTTTCTGGAAACGTAATAGTCCAATCTAACTCACTACCTTTCTTTTTCCGTCGTACTTCTAGGACTGGATCTGGTCTGTGGGTTGTAATCCCTTGTCCATTACTTCTCACGGCTGGCAACTTTCAGAGTTTCAGCAAGATGTGATTGCTCGTAACTATATTATTACTTCAGTGGAGGAATCCATACAAGTGGTTAATTCAGCCATTCAGAGACTGGTAGCAGAGCGGACTAGTATCCTTATAATTGGTTTTTGTTTGTTCTTATTCAATTTGCCAACTGTTTTGTTTTGTGAATAACCTTGTTAGTGATTCACTCATTACTTGTTTTTTCTTTGCAAAATATTTATGAGATGTGCTTTATACAAATGATTGAACCTGTGCACTGTGGATTTGTTTAATGCCCTTGTCAAATCTGTGCATTTCATTTATTGGAGGTATATGTAGTCATTCATTAACGTTTTCTTGGACTTTGGGCGTGTTTGATTCACGTCTTGGTGAGCATGTCTAAAGCAGGCATCGTGCCCAAGCATCTGATTTCGGATGCCTAAGGTTGCGATGCGTGCCTGACAGGTGTATCTGCCTGCCAGGCAGCAACCAAGCACACCCTTTATGATTCCTTCGTATGTAGCAGTTTATGATATTGTGGAGCGATGGGAGTAACTTTTGCTTGAAAGCTACTTATTTTAAAAGGCTGGTGAAAAGCAGCTTTTGCTTATGCTTTTTTAGTTCATTTTCAGAATGAGCTTACCTAATAAACTGCTCCTGTCCTTTTTTAATGTGGAGAAGCTGAGAAATAAGCTGTGCCAAATAAGGCCTTAATCTCCAAAGAGTAGGAAGGAATAATTATGCATAGAGTCATAAATCATTACTGTATATTGTAGTGAGTTAGCTTCTCTGCAGAAATAGTTTAGAGTGCTTCCTAGAGTACTGCCTCACTGAACTCCTCTGGGATGTAAAATATATCTTGTCACCATCCCCATAGTATGTGACAAATGTATGAAGTTTTGTTATATAGAATACAATTCGACCATATATGTCTTTTTGATTCCATAGAAAATCAAATTTATTGTATTAATGCACTTAATTTGTATTGTGGAAGATTATTCTATAATGGCCTCGGTGGAAACAAGGAGTTTGCCTTTGATTAGAAGAGAACTGACCTAGCTATGTTAGTATGTTTGCATTTTCAAGAATTGGTTCTCTGAAAACCTTAATTATTGTTAGCTAGTATGTTTGCATTGTTTGCTTTCATGAATTATTTCTTTGAAAGACCTTAATAATCGATAGCTGAAAAGGGCTTCAAACTTTTTAAGGCTCATGAAAATTTGATGGTTGAAAAGTACAATTCTGTTGTTAGTTTGTGGAGGAGGGTAAGATTGTTTCAGATGTGATTTCCCCCATCTTGTTTTACATATGGGAGCTTATGTTTGGTATCTATGTAGGTCTCAGCTATGTCCAAAGGATTGCGATATGGTGATGCAGTGAAACTTGCATCGATGCTTGAGGATGCTTCACATGGGTCAGTAATTCTTGCGCATTCTATACCAATAGTGTATTTCTAATCAATTTTTGCATGCATCATTTTATGGTTTTGTGATGTTGTGATGTCCTGTGGCAACCCACTCCTCACCTCACAGCACCCTCACAATGCCTAGTTGTCTCCACAAAAGCATATGCGCCTGATTAATTATTTTTATGCTAAGCTGTAATGTTTGTTTCTTTCAGATTTTCCAGTGCAGTAAACTCTACCATTTCAAGTCTACACCCTGTGCAATGCACTCGTGAGAGGAAACTGGATGTGCAGCTAGACTTGACAACTCTTCCTGCTTTTCTAGCTGTTTTTTTGTTGCTTTGGTTTCTTCTACGACCAAGGAGGCCAAAGCCTAAGATCAACTGAACGTCAGATTTTTTTTTGCTTTAGCTAATGTACTACTGAGTGGAATAGGGTTCTTGTGAATATGAGCAACATGGATTATAGCTGATGCTGGAGTATGGCTTGGGAATTCCTATAGGTTCAAAACACAGAGAATGAGACAATGAGCACGATATGTATCGAAAGATTTCCTAGTTGAGGGTTCTGCAAATTTTGGTCCCTTTCTCTGGTTATTATAGGTCTGAAATTCTGTGACCATATCTCATATGTGCCAGATTCGCTGAGAAGTACACATCTGTTCATGCCGTGTTGTTAGTCTGCAAGTGTATCACAGCATAGATAGCTAATGATTATCAGTTGCTCGTACAGATATCTGGCATCACTAGTTGTCATGCCTCCAGCCGGGCATTGGCTCTGTGCAGAGCTCTTTAATTGTAAACAAAAGAGTAAAGTGTATGACCGGTCCTTGGAGGTGTCCTCTAGATCTCTGAACTCAATTTGTGCATCCATGTCCCTAAACTTACAAAGGGGTGCATGGTTTAAATTATTCTAATTAGTATTTTTTTTCTCGAATACGTAGGAGAGCTGTGCATCTTTGTATTAAGAAGAAGAGAAAACGATCCCTTACAAACGACGCCTCCACTCTGGACCGAGCTGTAAGGGGTGGTGCTTACATTAAGTTGTGATCTTTAAAAGAAAAAAACTAGAAAAAGACTTGACCAAGGAAGAGCTAGCTAGGAGAAACCTATCCTGCTAGACCGTGACCAAGACCAGCACTCAAGGAGGTGAGACTCCGAGCTCCGACCATACACCAAAGATGATGCTCATCCTCGAACGTCCGAAGCAGTACTGGCATGGATGGGATACCACCATCAAAAACACACCCGTTTCTATGTTTCCATAACATCCAGCACCACCAGAGAGTTGAATCACTTTTTTCTTTCTGCACCCTCTTCGCACTCTTTCGCCACCAGTCTGAAAAGGATCGAGCATGTAGAGAAGGGGCATGTTGAGAAGGGGCATGTTGCTGCAGACCGAAACGAGAGAGAATGGTAAACCAGAACTCTCTAGCAAATACACAAGTGGTGAGAATATGTTGTATGTCTTTTGCTACTTGGTCGCATAGCAAACATGAGGCCAGATGAGGCATGTTCCTTCTAGCTAGCCGGTCAGCCGTCCAACATCTATTACGCACTGCTAGCCATAGGAAAACCTTACACTTAGGTGGTGCCCAAGTCTTCTAGATTTTGCGCCATGGCTCAAAGTTGATGGCCCCATTAAAAAAAGCTTGACATGCTGACTTGGCCGTATATTGCCCAGAAGCATCCAAGCGTCAGACATGCCTATCTTCGTTCTCAGTTATTGTTAGCTCCGAGATGATGTCAGCCAACTGAAAAAGTTCGTATAAGCCAATCATCGATAATCCACCCTGAATATCATGAGTCCAGCTGAGATCAGTTAGTGCTTCTGAAACTAGCCGTGAATTTCGAGTTCGGCTAAGGACTGCCTCCACCACCAATGGAGCTATATCAGCTATAGAGCTTCTGTTTAGCCATCTGTCTTTCCAAAAGAAAGTATTATTGCCATTACCCACCATTGACTGCATGGCAATTTCAAACAGAGCTACTGCATTGGCGTGCACCGGTATATCCAAACCAATCCAAGGCCTATTTGTGTCTGATTTCCTGAGCCATAACCAACGAATTTGGAGAGCCCATCCCATAACTTGGAGGTCTGGGATGCCCAAACCACCGAGATCCAAAGGCCTCTGTACCTTTTCCTAAGCGACAAGACAACATCCACCGTTGGCCTCTTTCCTTCCTCTCCATAGATAACCCCTCCTATTTTGTTTACAGCCTTTAGGAACCACTTTGGAACATTGAGAGCGATTAGAACGTATACCGGCAATGCCGAGAGCACAAACTTTACCCATGCGGCTCGCCCGGCCATGTTCATGAGGCTTGCTTTCCAGCTAGGAAGTTTATCCCTAATTTTCTCAATCCACAGAAGGAGATCAGATTTTCTTAGTTTCTTGTCCGAGATCGACAACCCTAAATATGTACAAGGAAATTTAATATGTTTACTTAGTACATCCATTACAACCATATTATCTAAATCAATCAATTTATCACTTATATTACTATTTGATCTACTTTAAAATAACCAACAAGTAATGTAATTGCATATATGTTTTTTCCTATTTTGACGTAGTTTTAACTATTACGTTGCTTTGGTAGTAATACAAATGAGGTCAAATTTGTTAGGAAACATTCTTTAAAGTTGGTATTTGTTATTGGACACTATTTAATATGGTATTTGCTCTAGGACACTACTAAACTATGATAATTGGCTAATGGATATTCTAATCATCAGACTATGATTTTTCTTCCATAGAGGGAAGACAATATTTTACAAATGACTAAACTACTCTTGTAACAATTTTTACATAAAGCTGATCACTTAATCATATTTTATTATATATATATATATAGAGAGAGAGAGAGGACAATACTAAATCACACCCTGACATATTAAGTCACACCAACATCTGCTTCTCATCCTGTCAATGCTGGTGCACCAGCGCGGACCAGAATTTTCTACGCGTTCACACCTGAACCCGGTCCGGTTTTTATCTCTGTAATTGCTTCTTGTCATTATTGACTGCATGAGACGAATCACCGAGTGATTTTCGGTGCCAGCAGCTGCATGTGACGCGAGTCGTGGCAGGCAAACCACGTGAGTATGGTCAGTTTCATTTCTCTAATCAGAAAAATTGATATGAACGCAAATGCTTCAACGCGGAGGCATAGAAAAATACAATTTTTTTAATCAGAAAAAATACAATTTTGCTTGAACATAAATATTTATTATTTCTATGATTCATCAACTGTCGACTATTTTGATACAATAGTAGTCTGATATTTGTTTTATGGTCACAACTTTTGGTTGCAAGAAAATTTTATATGATCACAAGTTAATAGGCTCTTAAAAACCTTTTTATATGACCGTAAAATATTATTTGTTTTGTGATTATAACCCATGATTAAAATAATATCATCACACAACCATAAATATTTTATGATCGTGACCAGGGTTTTAATAGCCGGCGAAAACCGGCCGGTAATCCCAAATAACCGGTCCCGACCGGTCGCGCTAACCGGCCGGTTAACCCAGGAAAATCGGACCTGGTTACTGTAGCAGATAGTTAATTGGTCGGTTTCTCCGGTTAACCAGCCGGTTTGTGGCTGAACCGAGCCGGCCGGCTTCTCGGATTATTTCAACCTTGATCGTGACGGAACACAAGCATTTATGAATACTCAAATGGAATTTTACTGTTTAAGGTGAAAGGAGAGTCACCGTAAGTAATATATGGAATCAAGTGTTGGTTTTGTCCTCCATCGATTGAGATGTTGGTTACTGCAGGTTAATCACGTACTAATGATGGAGCGGTGGATTTGGAATGTGGACACGAGTACAACCAATAATAACGTGTGTGGTCATAGTAGGTTGACTTGAACCTAGAATCAAAATTATAATTATGTGTAATAACATGTGCACCTGATGACTGCTACGAGCACAAATGTGTAGTAGTTTTTATGATCTTATCAACTCGTGATGTCAACCTTTATGGTTAAAATTGAGAATGAAGTTGGCTGACAAATAACTTCAACTATTTACTCCTTGATGAACTTCTAATAGCAAATAACATTATTTTTGAACAAAACATTTTGTGCAAAATATCTTGATAGCAAATATACAAAGGCTTGAATGTAAAATACTATGTGACTTAGGATTAAAAGACAATATTATGATTTATAACAATAGTTTTAGTGGACCTAAGAACAATTATAATCAAGAAACACAAACTATAATGATAAATAATCATTTCATATAACCGTAAAATAAGATAGGTCTTATACGTTTTAGGGTCATGATCCAGGTCAATACACCACAACCGTAAATATGTTTTACGGTCACCATTGAGAATCAAATCATCGTGCATTTACAAAAGTTATGGGGTTATAAGTCTAAGTTTGTATGGTCACGAGCGGATATGCTTCCATAAAATCTTTTTCATCTGACAATAATTTTTTTTGTTTTATCCTTAGAGTCCCTTGCTAGTAAAAATTTATGAGCCTCTATCATTAAAATTTTATGGCCACAAGTCATTTTCAAAGTGCATAACCATAAAACTTTAAAAAAAAGTGATTAACGGAGGACAAGATGGCTCGTGTATCAAATAGCTAAATCAACTCCATTGATTCATGATATTTTCATATTTTAATGATATAGATGACGGTCATACAAAACATTTTAAACTTGAATCCAAAATATTCCGTGTAGATAACAGAAGAAAACTTGTAACAACCTGTCAAAGGTCTCAAACTATTTTTTAAAGGACTCAGACTCAAATTATATGCAACAATATTGATAGTACCCTCTGTTCATATAGCAGCAGACTGAAGATGCTCACCTTGACAATCTTAGTTATTTTCAAACTGAATTGCCTCAGAATGCAAATATTACTATTTCTTAACACAAAAGTTATAAACTCTCTGTCATCAAGTATTGTGTTTGTTTCCTACTCACAAATAGTGACACATTTAACATGAATTATTGGTCAGTCCTGGTCAACTGTAAAAGCTCTGAGCCATATGCCCCTTGCTTAACTCGATAGCAAAAAATGTTGTTTGTGAACACAATACTTTTTACCCTCATCACAAGTAATATTATGCTGAACATAAAAATATAATTTATATGGAATAAACTATTAGTTTTGTTTCCAAGGCACGAATAATGACATGTTTGAAATTACACATAATCTTGTAATTGATCAATTTAGAATGAAGTTGGTCAACCATAAATCTTCAAGAATTTGCTCCTTGAGTAATTGTGATAGGATTTGTGATTAAAACATGACCGGGAAAAGCAAAAGTTTTGATTGATTTTTTTTGTTTGGAAACAATGACTGGCTATTTATTCCACGGGTTGGTTGTTGACTCCTATATAAAAAGCATCAAAGAAATGGAAGGTCAAGTTGGAAAAAGAATTCTGATTGGAGGTGAATAAAACTGACTCTTGTGATAACAAAATATAATCATGTTTAATTACAGAATCTTTAATATTTATGTTAATACAAAACTAATCCATTTATTTGAACAGAAGAAATTAGCTCAATTGTTGCAGTAGCTAATATTGCTTATAAAGATATGGTATCTAATCAATTACAATTGCAGATTAGTTAGTCTTCATGATACTGACCACATGTATGGTGCCTCTTCTGAGCGCAAAATTTAACATGCAGGTTTTCTTTCACAAACTTGTATTTTCAGCATTTGACTTGTCTAAAAGACTCAGTGCGTGTACCACCAAATTTGATTACAGTTTTGATGAAATGAAATAATAATCTAATTGCAAATGGAAAAATATATATCACACGTAAGTACAGCAACAAAACAACGCGCTCTGTTCCTAGCCCAGCGTGTCTGTCCTGGCCTCCTTGCTAGCTGATTAGAGAGAGTGATTTTGGGAGGCGAAAATGGAAAACCAAAAAGGAAAAGTCAGATCCACATGTCGGTGCCTCAAATCATCAATAAAGCATCGAATCCTTTCTTTCTTGATAGGCGTCCGGCGACCTGTGCATGGAAAAGAAGAAACAAGAACATCACCTGTTGCATGGTAAGTTGTGTGGATTTGACGCTGTGCACCCAGAGCAGATGGTCCAAGCTGTCACCGTTGTGTGCATCTAGCGGCTTCTGGATCTTGGACTCTTCGCTTTCGATAGGACAAACCACCTGCCACACCTCCCGAATGAATAAACACGACGAGAAGTCGACTGGCGGCCGCCGGATAAGAGGGATGCAGAGAAACGACATGAGTTGAGGTCGAAGAACACCGATACGAGCCTCTCGGTCATGCAAGCCACCAGACGACCTGCATCAGCCACGGACAACGTGACCCAGCCGCCATTGAGGGAAGCCCAACCTGCCCTGCAATCGAGAAATTATCAGGCCACAAGCAAATCACGATTGCTATATAAGGAATAACACCATTGTGCTGTCACACGTCAGTAAATATCCATAATTGCTGGATTAATTGACTGGTGTTGAAATGAAAGCCATATCAATAGATCCTGGTTTATTCTTGGTTGGTTTTTTTAGCTTTGGATGGGTGGATGCGGCCAGGCTGGTTTGGATTCACTGGGTGTGATGTGGCTAGTTGGGTTGACTGGGGTGTGAAATACTATATCACACCTAGGGTGTGATATAGTGTGTATATATATATATATATATATATATATATATATATATATATATATATATATATATATATATATATATATATATATATATATATATACTCTATATGGAGCGCAGCGCGCTGCTCGGTTAGTGCAGTCCAACCAACTCAGCTCATGATCATATATTTTATTCCATGGTAGTATATCTCGCTCTGAAGTAGTATATCAACATAATATATATTCGAGTAATCCTGTATCTCTCTCTCTCTCTATTCTCATTTTGAATCTCGTCTTCTCTCTCCTCTTCCTCCTCTCCTCTCCTCTCCTCTCATCTGCTTGAGCTCTAACCCGTGTCGTCCGCTTGAGCTCCAGGATCTCCACAGGCAGTAGCAGATCTGGGTAGAGGAGCACATCAGGAAAGCTTGAGGGCGCTCATTCTCGGCACTGTTTCTTGATGGGGATGATGGTGCCGCCATATTGGAGGCGCTGCTACATGCAGATGAAGTCGGTACATTCATGGTGTCCGGTCAGACACAGACTGATGTGCGTCACTACTTGAAGGCCACTGCTGTGTTCCCGATGAACTCTGTCCACATCACCTTGCACAGGTGACGGTTCTCATCTTTTCCTCTAGCTGACCGTCCACAACACCTTACACACGCTCCATCCACTTGCACAAGGTCCAGATCTATGTGTACAAGCTCTATCACGAATTTCTTATTTATCGTATTTTTGGAGCTATTTTTGGATGAATTTTTAATCTCTATTTTGGCAGCGTTTGGGCTTAGATTTTCTTGGGGATTCAGGTGCTAGGACTTTTCTTGGGGATTCAGGTGCTAGGACATATGAGAACATTTATGTGTTATGGAATAAATTAGTTTTCTCAATAGCACAGTTTAATTTTAGGTTTCTTATCTTTTCCTCATTCTTTAGAGTTATACGATTATTCTGAAATTGGTGTTAAATGCTCAATCTTTCTTGGGGCTTTTGGTTGGAATGGATTCCTCATGATGGAGTGAGCATGCTGTTAAAATTGTGTGATTTTTAGAGCTGTTCTGATAGATCTTATGATTTTTCAGTGAAGAAGGAACTAGCGTATTGTGTTCTATGTTCTTGATAGAGCAAGCAGCCTTGATAGTATATTACTTTGATGATAGTATATAATTGTTAATAGTATATTACTTTCTGTAGTATATATACTATTTTCTAGTATATATACAATTTCCAAATGCGTGAACAAGGAAGAAAGTAAGCACAAAGTATATATACTTTCTGTAGTATATATATATTATTGAACTTATAGTAGAATAGTATTTTTTTTCAATGCAATAGTATATCTCTGCTGATATTATTGTATTTTATAAATATTCTATTTTATAGTAACCTCAAATAGTATATATACTACCTCTTGTAATCCATTTTCTTATATTTTATGATAGTACGTCTATGATTATATACTGCTTCTTGCTAGTTGTTCTACAATCTCATATTGTATATATACTATCCTACAATACACAAATAATCACTTTTGATTGTATTTGCTAAACGTTAATATGGACAATCGTATATTTTTCTTGATTGTTTGCTTCACCTATGTATATTCAAATGTTGGATATTGCCTCTGACAACCATTTGATTTTATTTGTTTTGTTATAGATTTATTTTAATTTTGTTTTTAGATTTACATCATATATTACTGAATCAGTATACTATTATTTGAGATTAATATTTTATAGCTCCTATAAATGAACCAGGTAAGTGTATATATACTATTGCACTTGTTACAGAATAATATTGTTTTCAATGTTATAGTATATCTGTGATAGTATACGAATTCTGTTGATGTTGATATATTTTATAAAGAATTTATTTTCTTGTAATCTCAAGTAGTATATATACTTACCTCATGATGTAGTATATATTACCTCTTGTAATCTACTTTAAGACTAACAATATGCGGAATAAAGGAGTATATATACTAATCAATTTTTTTTCTCTTTTCTACCAGATTTTGATGCCCAAGTGCGATATCTTTTTGTCTGTGTGCAGCTCATAGATCTTATTCAATTGAAGCTCTCATAGTATTTTGGGGTAGTAT
Organism: Eleusine coracana subsp. coracana; assembly: GCA_032690845.1. Taxonomy (NCBI): domain Eukaryota; kingdom Viridiplantae; phylum Streptophyta; class Magnoliopsida; order Poales; family Poaceae; genus Eleusine; species Eleusine coracana. The sequence goes on from CM064420.1 coordinate 56,438,983, forward strand.
TTTAACTTTTGTTCTCTCTGAATTCATACTACAGTGTGCATTGTAAGGTAGTATATATACTTCATGAGATTTTAGGATAGTATTTTATCATAAATGTACATCTCTATGAGTGTAAATCTATATACTTATGAGTATGTATATGTATTTATATACTCATGACTATATTTTTTGAAATGTATACGATAACATTTTATGAGTATATCTTGTCTTGGTGATAGTATATCTCTACTAATGGTGTTATAGACAGTGTGATAGAATATCTCTACTCCTGTGATAGTATATCTCGTCAGGCTGATAGTATATCTCAAAATATACTACCGCAGTATACAGTCACGAAGGTTGGTTTGATTAATTGTGGTCAAAATAATATGGACCTGAAAATATACGAACATGATAGAAAATATATCACTGTTTACTTGAAAATATACGACCACGGTTAAAAATATACTATCATGGAGGTTAGTTTGACTAGCTGGTAGTCAAAAAAATATACGACTATTAATCTAAAAATATATACTACCACGATTGTACGTATACTACCATGATATACGATCACAGATGTTGGTTTGACCACCTGGTAATCAAAAAAATATCGACCTGAAAATATACAATCTCGGTAGAAAATATACGACTAGTAACCTAAAAATATATGACCACTATTGTACATATACTATCATGTTATACCATCGTAGAGACTAGTATATATACGATTGCGGAGGTTGGTTTGACCAGTTGATGGTAGACAAAGTACTCATATAGCTGCTGACACAAAAAGTAGAGGACACAAAAGATTCCTTGCATGCAGCTCCTGACACAAAAGTAGGGGACCAAGGACACGACATGGGTGTCACCGCTTGCTTTATTGCTTTAACAGTATGCACGCAGCGCGCCATATATATATATATATATATATATATATATATATATATTCAGCGTGCCGGTCACTACAGTAACCATCTGGTCTCGCCAGACCGAGTCACTAGTCACCCAATCGCCTGCCAGCAGCCGTAGTCCCGCGCCCACCCGCAACTCACGTGTTGGCTGTCCCTGCCTCGACGTGTTCTTTCCGTGCGACTCCCCAACTCCTACCACCATCGAACCCTCCCCCACGTGCAAAAAAACGACAAGCAAATCCAGTAAAAAAAACATCAATAAACAATTTAATAACTATATATGTAGCCATTGCCTTATGTGGAATCGTATATATACTATATGTATGTATTACTAATTATCACTCAGTACGTTTCCATTTCCTTGTTTTACAACTAATATTTGTATTACTAATTACCACTTTTTACTAATTCGTTTTTCACGACTAAAGTATGTATTACTAATTATCAATCATTACTAATTTATTCATATCATCAGAAAGAATCCACTCATTACGTTTCGATTTTCACTACTAATGTTTATCAGAAACCCAGAATCAATACCGATTAATTACGTGTTAACTTTATTACCACCATCCCCTGAGAATGGTTAATCATAACCGAATACCATGCAAATGTATGATAGTATATGTACTACCGTTTATTCAACCAATAATACATTAAATATACTGGTTGTTATGGTATATGTACTACTTATGATGATATATAAACTACTTTCTATGGTATATGTACTACTTGCCATCATCACTTGTTGGTAGATTCGATTTGAATATTTTTAAATTTGGCGGATCTGTTGAGGCGACGGCGTCGGTTTTTCCCACCCACTAACCGAATCTTGCGCGGTTCCTACAATAGAAATAGGACCCACGTGCAAGCATCCGTCGTCCCGCGCGCCTATCTGTAACCCACGCGTTCGTTCCGTGCGATTCTCTAACCCCCACCACCATCGAACCCTGCCGCCACATGCAAAAAACGACAAGCAATTAATAACCGTGTTGTATACTATCACATAATCAGAATACTACCAACAGATGTATACTACAACAGACGTGTATGGAGCTACTGCCATATATTATATAGTATATATACTTTGTATTACTAATTACCATACTCGTATATTCACATTATTACCATATAAAAACCGAATTGTAATATATTTATATCATCAGAAAGAAACCACTCATCACTTTTCGATGTTCACCACTAAATCTGTGTGGACATATGTATGGTATATGTACTACTTGATATCATCACGTGTTGTCAGAATCGATTTGAATATTTTTGAATTTCGCAGAACTGTTTAGTCGACGACGTTGGTTTTTCCCACCCACTAACCGAACCTTGCGCCGGTTCCTACGACAGAAATGGGACCCATATCACCATCTGTTTTCCCCAATCTATCGCTCTTCCCGTAACTACACCACCACCACCCCTCCTCATTTGCGCCCACGACCTCTCCACATTCCATTATCGTAACTCGCACCGCCTCCTCCTCCGACAACCACATTCGCTCTCCTCTGACAACCGCCACCACCACCCCTCCTCATTTGCACCCTCGCATCCGTAGATCTGCACCAGTTCTCCAACAACATCTTCCTCTCTTCTCCATCGCCATCGCTTTGCCTTCTTCCTGCTTCGATTCAGCGGTCGCAAGGGCTGAAACCTTGCTGTTCAGTCATGTCTTCCGACCAAGGGAAATCAAAGGTTTGTTCAGATTCGCCTGTTTGTTTTTTTACAATCTTCCACCGAAGTAATTTGTTGTCGTTGCTTTTGTTTCATCCATTCAATTTCCCTCAAGTCGCTAGGTTTGATAGATCTACTCTTCCCTCTCCAATCCCCCATTCTTTTCTTGTTTTTTTTGTATATTCGTAGAGGTTGAGAAGGGTGCAATACGTCCCCGAGCGCACCGCCAAGCTTATATTTGCAAGCAGTCAAGAAGCCATGGTGCTCTCTGTTGGTCGGGAACCATGCGTCCCTATTACGGATTCACAGATACTAAGTGCTGCTGCTTCACAACCAATCACGCAGGAATCAGACGAAGAGGAGATGCAGCAGAGTCCCAAAAGTCCTTCGTCTCCCATTCTCAGAAGGAGGAAAGCTCTTGTGTCGAGGAAGAAGAGACAGAGAGATGCGGATCCGGTCACAGACCGTCGTACCAAGCATCAACAACCATCAAGACGCGATGGCATTTCATCGACAGGGCCAACCACACAGTCTACCGACCTTAATCAAGTAATCTCCTTTTCCCGCCCAACTTTCGATCCCTATTATTACATCGTAGTAATGTTCCATATACCATAAGAAAAGTTTTTAGTTGTATATGTACTCCTTGGTTGTATTATATGTTGTTCACCATTTTACATGTTAGTGGTAGTATATGATTGTGTGGTAGTATAAATTTCTTATCATGGTACATGGCATAAAGCGGCATATAAAACTGAAAATCATTGTGTTGTAGTATAAAATCCTGTTTTTGGTATATATACCACTTTGCGGCTAGATATATATTATAGTATATATACTACCTGTCTATTTTAGTGTCATTAGTATACTGAAAATCATTGTGTTGTTGTATAAAATCCTGTTTTTGGTATATATACCACTTTGTTCGGCTAGATATATAATATAGTATATATATTACCCGTCTATTTTAGTTTCATTATATGATGTATATATTTTACAGATAGTATATATATACCCATATTGAGTCAATATCATTTCAAACAGTATATGTACTCATTTCAAATAGTATTTATATCCAGATTGAGTCAATATCATTGTTGGTATTATATAGCTCGCTCAATGAAAACAATGTATATGAGTATAAATACTAGTCGTACATAATATAACATTGTGTAAGTGGATGATTATAACAGAATCTATAATAGTATATATAATGAGGTGTATATATACTATTTCTTTGAATCACTGGTATAAGAAGTATAACACATACTATAGTGGTGTGATATCCGATGGAAACAATCTAAATGAGTATATATACTACTATACTATATATACTACTATAGTATATATTATTGCACCATAGTAATGTTCCATGTACCATAAGAAAAGTTTTTAGTTATATATATACTCCTTGGTTGTATTATATGTTGTTCACCATTTTACATGTTAGTCATAGTATATGATTGTGTGGTAGTATAAAGTTCTTATCATGGTACATGATATAAAGCGGCATATAAAACTAAAAAACGTTGTGTTGTAGTATAAAATCCTGTTTGTGGTATATATACCACTTTGCGGCCAGATATATATGATAGTATATATACTACCTGTCTATTTTAGTGTCAGTAGTAAACTGAAAATTATTTTGTGGTTATATAAAATCACGTTTTTGGTATATATATACCACTTTTTCAGCTAGATATATAATATAGTATATATATTACCCGTTTATTTTAGTTTCATTATATGATGTATATATTTTATAGATAGTATATATACTCAATTTAAAGTTTATATTCCATGCCATATAATATCAGGATGTCACATAATTATCCTATAGTATACTGTTATTTTATACATTTATTGTTAGTATACTCCTTAACTATAGTACATATAATATTAATAGTATACATACTCAGTTGCATATCTACTCAATAGTATGTGTACTCATTTCAAATAGTATGTATACCCATATTGAGTCAATATCATTTTCGGTATGATATAGCTCCCTCGACGGAAACAATGTATATGAGTATAAATACTAGTCGTACACAATATAACATTGTGTAAGTGGATGATTATAAAAAAATCTATAACAATATATATAATGAGGAGTATATATATACTATTTCTTTGAATCACTGGTATAAGAAGTATAACACATACTATAGTGGTGTGATATTCGATGGAAACAATCTAAATGAGTATATATACTACTATACTATACATACTACTATAGTATATATACCATTGTTTAGTTTTTTACATTAGTATTTATATATACCCTTCATACAATATTGAGCAGTATATTTTAAATGTTTCCTTTTTCTAGATTGATTTTTCATTTGTATATATACTGCTATATTCGAACACAGATATTAATTATGTGTTTGAATACCAATATATTTTTTAAATGGAAAATAGGTTTGAGATATTCCCATTTCAATTTTGACAAGAATCTGATGATGAAGGTGATAAGGGAAAGGCAAACGTGCGTTGCATCCCTAAAAAGGTTTATGAAACTATTCAAAAGTTGTCCAGGCACCAGCGTACTGAGCTTGAGAAGCTGGGTTGGAAGGATTTCTTGAAGTTTCGCACTGATGCCCTTGAATGCCGAGAGCTTCTAGTCTGGCTGATGAATCGTATAGATGCTGAAGCAATGTGCATTCCACTTGACGATGGCAAGAAGATTTACATGAAACCAATCCACTTGAAGACCACATTCGGTTTACCTTGTGGAGGTGTTGAGTTGAAACAGTACAGTGCAAAGAAGCAATCTTAAGAACTCTCAAATATGAGAAACTTGCTGCACGTGTCATCAAACGTGCAGGTTGAGAGATGTCTGGCTGAAATTTTTGACAAGCGAACTGATGAATTGAGCCTGAGGTGTTTCTTTATGATCATCTCTGCCAGGCTGCTGTTTTGTCGACCAAAGTTCCACATTGGAATGGAGGATATTTGCTTCTCTCGGGATTATCAAACACTTGGTCAGTCGAACATTTGCGGAGCCATTTTCCGTTAGCTCCAAAACTACATTAGGGATTGGCAGCGGTCCATCAGCACGAGCAAAAGCCTGTTAGGATGCTCTCTGTTTTTAATGGTAAGTTGTATAGTATATATACTCATTGCATAATTGAGCAGTACACATACTACACATAATATTACTAGTTCAATGTTACTATCTATTTATACCACATGTAGTACTTATACTACCCGTTCTATCATACCACCTAATAGTACCTATTTTTCTGGAAGTGTATTTCCAATATGATTAATGGCAGTACATGTACTATTCAACCATTAGTATAGTTTATACTGTGATCTCTATTACATTGTACATGTTTTCTGTTTTGCGGTTTCCCCATATGCTTAATGGCAAGACTTATACTACTCGACTGTGTGCGTAGTATATATACTATTTTACCATGCACCCTTTTAAATTTACAATGTAATTGATCAATTTTACCCGATGTTAATTATACCATTGTTTGCAGTATATTACTTCGACACCAGGATAATTTGTTCGTAGTGGTAGTAAGCTTTTTTATCAGATAGTATACATACCACTTATTAGTAGTATAATAATCATTTATATATTGTGGCAGATAATCTACCTGGATCACCTATTGCATCGTCATACATCTCAAAAACCCTGGACGCTACCTCGCTCTGCATATTACACCAAGAACATAGTGAGAGACATCATCAAGGATGCTAAGAATAAAGACTCAGAAGGTAAACTGTCCTTTACTGGCCTTCAGGTGGCACTTGATTCAATGTTATTTAACCTATATTTTTTTGTTTTTTTATTTGTCATAATAATAACCACCGTGCCACTCTTGCAGATCAAGAAAACGTCTGATACGTCCTATTTTGTGGAATCCGAAGAAGAACATGAACGTGATGATGATGCTTTTGGTGATGATGTCGGTTTGAGCGAGGGAGACCGTGATGCTAGAGCTGCTGGAGTGGACGTTGGTGGTGCTGGTATTGACCTCCCTCAGCTTCGTCAGATGCTTGAACCAAAGCTAAGATCTCTCCATCCTAGTGTCCAAGCAGAGTTCCAAGCCGAGCTTCAGAAGTACGATGATGACATAAGCCGTGAGACTGCTAAGATTGCTGCAGCGCATAAAGCAATAAAGAAGAAACAAATTGAGCTGGTAGACAAGATTGGGAAGCTTTTGGAGCAGCACGCCCAACCTCCCTTGTCCCCTGAGCCATCCAACCCTCATTCTGGAAGTGAGGAATCAGATGAGTCATGTTAGTCCTAACTTTTTTATGTTCTCCTTTTATGACAGTTCAAAATTCGATAACGTAACTATTTTATCAATTATTTTCCCTGCCATAGCCAACCATGCAGAAGACCAGGCCAAAGAGTTACCCCACAATGAACCCATTAGCGAACAACCCTCTGCTAGTGTACATAGTAAGTGTTCATATACTTCTATGTTCAATACACAACAACATATTATATGTCAAGGCAATGTAGTTTATTCAATAATTAAGTAGTTTTTATACTATTTAACTTTATAATATATATACCACATGGTACAATTACTACTAATTAAAACTGCAGGAGTAAGAAGCAACTATCTGTAAGGATAAATTATGGTAGGAAACAACACTCTGCAAGTGTTCATATACCACCATCTTCAGTACACAATAGTATATTGCACATCCAACGGTTCTAATATAGTTTGCATCACCAAGTACTAGTCAATCAAATTGCATAGCTACTCTTACAGTACTATATTTATAGGACTGCGTTAACAGTCCCCCTACATGACTGTTTTGTTCATTATACTACTTGTTTTTGTTCAAGGCCCTAGAGGTCATACTGACCCAGTTCAGCATGACACAAGGAAGGATGATAACACTTCAGATCATATTGAGAAAGTTGTGCAAGGCGACCAAGTGCTCAATGATACTGCTCTTGAAGCTGACAATAGTATGTATCTAAACACAATATAAATATACATGCACTTTGTTAGAGGTACTTTTAAATGATACCTGCATATTTGTTTTTCCAGTTGACGACCATTGTAGAGTAGTATCCCTTGACATGTCCACTATGAATCCAATTGCACATTTGTCCTATAATGTCACCCTTGAACTGGAAACTTTTGAGAGGGGTGTTGTCCCTTGGAAGAAGTGTTCCGAAAAGGTGCTTGTGCTAGATTGTGATAATGCCCACCATGGTTAGTTGTCGGGTGTTTTGTTACCAAAAATGTACATTGTTGATGCTCTGTAGTACATTTTGCCAGGTGTTGTGTCATGGTTTTCTCCCCAAACTGTACTTGAGTTGTGTTGAAGATGTAGCACTCGTATATTCCATATTTTTGAACACTGTACTTCAGCAAAATTTTCAGATTACATTAACACATGTGTAGATTCTGAGAAAGATCAAGGTGATGAAAGATTTGTGAACAATTTGTTCAATTTTGATGATGCTGGTAATGTTCCTAGAGAACATAGCCTCGAGGATGTTGCACGTGGCCGACAAGCACATGAAATAACTAGTGGACAAGTTACTTGTGGTTATTCAGCGCTATCCAACATAATACATTTTGAGAAAGATGGTTACAAAACTGAACTAGACACATGCACATCAAAGGCTGGACCAGATATCATTTTATACAATCTTGGAAGGACCATGGATGACAACATTGGATCTTTGGACCTACCAGGTAGTTATCAAAGTCTAGATTAATGTTACGAGAAAATTTTATGGCAGATTAACGTTACTCTTGCATAACTTTTTTTTGAACTAGGCCATGCTGAAAAGCTATTTCCAGAGGATCCAGCCAATCAAAATAATCCTATTGATCACATAATCGAAACCTTCGAAAATGACCATGTCTACACTGACTCTGTTGCAGTAGATGCGGACACCAATCGTTCTGATCCCATCTCATCCCCCTCATCTCCAAAGAAAGCAGTACATTTTATATACTACACGCAACCAAGTAGTACATATACTACCCCATTCAAATTGTCTACGTTCATTCCTACAGTAATTTTATTATTTTTATCTCTATAGTAACAATATTTTTATTCATAGTACTGATCACCGCATAAGTAGTATATATACTCATTTAGGTTGTTTCCATCGAATAGCACACGACGGTAGTATATATATTACTTCCTATACCAGATGCTCATGTATATAATATATATACTCCTCATTATATATACTATTATACATTCTATTATAACCATCCACTTACACAATGTCATATTATGTACGACTAGTATTTATTCTCATATACATTGTTTCCATCGAATAGCCCACTATAATAGTATATGTTATATTTCATATACCAGTATATCAAATACTCAGTTGTCTTGTTTACCACTTTAGTGTAAAATATATATACAATTTGTACATATACTACCACATTTTAATTGGCTATTTTTATTCTTACAGTAATTTTATTTTTTTATCCCTACAATACCTTTATTTTTATTCATACGACTGATCAGCCCTTGGATAGTATATATACTCATTTGTATAGTTTCCATGCAATAGCACACCACTGTAGTACATGTTATACTTCATATACCATCAATTTGTATACCCATTAGTATATATACTATTATACAACTGGTTATACTCGTCCTCTGCTACAATGTTATATTTTTCAGGAATAGTCTTTATACTCATATGCATTGTTTCCATCGAATAACACACCATAGTAGTATATGTTATATTTCATATACCAGTGTATCAAATACTCAGTTGTCTTGTTTACCACATGAGTATGTAGTATATATACAATTATATGTTTGAATGTCACCATCTCCTACCACAATGTCATATATACATCCAAGCCGATTCCTTGTATATATAACATTTATATAAGTAGTATATATACTACTTTCGCCGCATCATTTGACAACAGCTACATATGCTAGCACCAATGATAGTATATATTCTCACTGCTGCAATGTAGTATATTTTATGTTATTTGTAATGCATTTTACATTTTTGGTGTCAGTATACTGGTGGATTTAGACCTAGAGCTATACAGAAGAACCTATACAGCCGCCGCAACCAGAAAAGATCCAAAGACGTTGATCCTAACTTACTGGTGGACTCTGGGGTTAAACGTACTACTCGCGTGCCTCAAAAGCTATCATCCCCTATTAAGATCGGGTACATGAGAACAAGCCCTGGTGCAGAGGTGTCTATGCGGCTCCTCAACATGTTATGTGATCCCCTTTCAGCTTATAAGAAGTTAGTGCATTATTCATCGCACTCTCATATACATTTCCCTTTCTTTACTGTCAATGATAGATACCAATCAAATTTTTTTCTTGGTACTCATAGTTTGACCTTGATGGAGTACACTATGGTCAACATAGATGGAGACTGTATCATGAGGTCGTTTCCAGATTGCCAAGAAACTGACAATTCAGTGATGGAAGCTTTCGTTAATTGCATATGGGATGACGACAAAAACTACCGACCTAAACTTGTGAAGGAAAGACTGATTCTGCATCCTCAGCTTGTGGTGCATTACTTGTTCTTCCAACTTAAGCCCAACATCTTGTTTTATATTCTAGGCGTATACTTATTGCATTCACACCATTCTTTTTTTCAAACCCCAGGTATGTACCAATGTGGAGAACTCTGGATCCCAGCACAATCCTGATGTTGTTTTCTCTAAAGAAAGCTTGGACACTGCTTTTGATCTGTACATGACCAATGATATTGCATGGAGATCCATCAAACTAGTAAGACTGGTATCGGCACATGTAGGAATTATAATTATTTACTTACGATCCATCAAACTAGTATATGTACTACTAGTTCAAATCCTGATAGTACTTATACTATCTTATTTGAATTGGCTATTTTTATTATAAGTTACATGCGGTCCATGGAACTAGTATATGTACGCATAGATGTTTACTCATATTTTCCACATCATAGTATTAATACTCATGTTTATATATAGCTAGCTTTATTATTATACCTGGATACTGCTATTATTTTGTTATGTTGGTAGTACATATACAATGTTCCTGACAGTCATTGTAATTTTGCTGCAGATTCTTATCCCTGTCATTGACCGTGGTCATTATTCATTATATGCTGTAAACTTTGAGGCCAGCCGTGTTGACGTACTTGACACACTTGACTATGACAATGCTGGTACAACTTGGCTCTACCGGCACGGTGAATCTGGTGCTACCGTGATTAGTCGTCTGAACGCCTTGCTTTAGAAGAAGTCCAAGGGTGTACTTAAAAAGTTCGGTAACTTCAGGCTTACCAAATTCAGTTGTCCCACAATGGTTCGCCCAAACGACTGCACGTTCCTTACCATGAAATATGCTGATTACACTGGTGTACCTGGATGTGTAGACGATGTTGTCAATCCGGTATGTTTCTCTTGCATCTAATTTTACATATTAGTATTTAAACATACTTCTGCCTAACCCAAGTCGTACATCATGACTGGTTGACTCAATTTTTTTTTTTGTATCAACTCAGGAGAAATCTGCTAAGCTTCATGCGGAGTATTTGTACTACCTGCTATTCCATCCTTCAAACAAAGCGCAGATCCCGGACGATGTTTCACGTTACCGGATCACTGGCTGCCCATTCTAAATGCACATTGTCATGTAGCACATTATTTTTTTGGAAACTCTCGATGATACACATCAAGTTGTAGTTGCTTTTTGATACTGTTGGTCATTCTTCCTGCATGGTTGTGCGCGATACATTATTTGTATGTAGTATATGTACTCGTATATAAAGGATGCTCAATCATTACCAGATACTGTACCTTTTGGTGTATATATTAGGAACCACTATTAATGCTACATGACATTGTCGTATATATACTTTTCCTATTTTCTCATGACATTGACAATTGCCATATATTTCTGTATATTCGAATTATATATCTGAACACCGTTGAAGTTATACCACTGCTTCATAATATACTAGCACTACAGAGATCTACTACACCACTATTATGTATACGCATGTCAGTAGTAGTATACAACCACCATACGAGATGCAGTTGTCTTCATACAGAAATATATATACATTTTTTTTAAGACAATAAAGTCACTCAAATTGTACATATATAGACAGTAGTTGTATACAACCAGTGTACTAGACTAGATGCTTTTGTCTTAACACAGTAACATATACACAACCACTCTTTAATACAACAATTCATTTGAGTAGTACATATACTTTCTCGTGTAACAAAAGCATAGCCGTTTCCCTAACGGTTCTGTTAGTCTTTAGACAAGACCACATGCCATGATTGGCCTTTTATCCTGTACCCCCGACCAACGCAGCTTTATAAGCAGTTGTGTGTGTTGCATCCTGTTTGTAGCTGTCCATTCGTCCCATGTTGTCTCATCAGAGGCAACAAAAGGCATGAAGACGCCTTCGTCTAGGGTTCAATTTGCAGCCATGGTTTCCAACCAAGCACCAGATTCTCCCGAGTACTACACTGTTCCATGCAGTGCACCGGATCTTTCCCCTCGTGTTTCTCCTCCACCCACCACCGCTGCTCCTAGTTTAACTCGTCAAGAATTTCCTTCTCCGACATGCCCCGATCTTCATACACCACCTGCAACCATCAATTCTGATGAGATGAGGACTCCATATCCGCAACAAACATACACTCATGTACATTCCATGGACCTACAATTCTCTTCCCATCTTCCTATTATGCTTCTAAACCCAAATTGTAGCCTTTTTTGTTCATTGTTGCCTCTAACATTCATTGACATTCTATTTTTCTTTTTTTCTACCAAACATGCTTCTAATCCCAAATATGCACGTTTTCGGCCAAACATGCATGTTTTCCCCCTGATTCGTTTTGTTTCCGATACGTTGACGATGCTTTCTTTCTCAAACTATAGATTTTGTTGATGCGATAGTATATCATTAAAAAAATTCACATACCACAATTATGTGTTTTTGCTCATGCGATAGTATATATTTATTAAGTGGATATTTGCCTCTTAATAGTACATAGTATATATATCCTCTGAGATACATTGATCTATTTTGTTAAAGTTCTACTATCGTATATATACTACTTTAGTATTTGTCATATTATATATATACTGCACAGCGAACTCTCTCATACATATGGAATTTATGCCATATTATATCATTACTGAAGTGCATATAATAGAGTAATGTGTCGTTGTACGGCAACAAAACTTTATGCTCTTTATGCACAGGGCCATATAATGTTTCTCATTGCAGTAGTACATACCCGGTTGTATTTGGGTTTTGGTTATGTTATAGTATATCATTACTACAATAGTACATAGTATATATATCCATATAACTATTTTTATGTGTACATATACTACTTCCTATCCCTTGACGAATACATATACTATATGTTGTTTCTTTTCACATAATTATATTCTAGATGTCCTGATCAATAGATTTATATTACATTATGATGTCATTCATTTCATTCCACATTTCCAGCCCCATGATATCAATCCAGAAATTGTACCGAGAGTTGGTATGGTATTCAGCTCAGAGGAACAAGCTAAACTTTTCTACAAGTGTTATGCGCGAGAAGCTGGATTTCCAATGAAGATGAGTCGCACTAAGAAGAGCGTCCGTGAGATTTGCTGCAGCCGTATTGGCAAGGGTGAATATTATCTCGGTGACGAAGAGGAAAGGCAAAGAAATAACACATCAAAGAAGTCTAGCTGCAAGGCGTATATTAAGTTACACAGGGATCGAGACAAAACTGGTGCTATTTCCCAGGTAACTATTATCCTTGTCGAACCAATTGCATTGTATATTGGTTTTTGTCATGCTACCATATTCTAATGTATTTTTTTACCATCATACTCAGGTAACTATTGTCCGTGTGCTACTTGAACATAACCACCCACTGACTAGATCAGTCCCAGTTGTGCAAAACATGGAGTATCACAAGAACCGTGATGGGTCGATAATGGAGCTGGTAGACACAATGCAGATAACCATCGTTCACCCTAGTGCAGTTAGAAACGTGTTGTCCGAGATACACGGCGGAGAACATCTTGTACCCGTTACATCCAGAGACCTCGAGAACAGGTGCGGAATACTGTACTAGTGAAATCACATAGTTGTAGTACATGACCGCTTCTGTCATAGTATATATACTCCCGAACCCTCAATGACCATACATGCGACATTAGCAGTATATATACTTGGGTAGCACATTTGTTGTATATATAATGTAGTCTGTCTAACACATGCTATTACTTTCCAGGCGGGCTGCTAACCGTCGCTCAGAGCACAACAAAGACATTCCCAAACTGATTGAATTCTTTAACGAGTGCCATGCACAGAATTCATAGTTCTTTTGGGAACCCCAGGTTGATGATAATGGTATTTTGAGGAACATATTTTGGAGCTCAGCAAGCATGCAAGGCGAATATGTAGATTTTGGCGATGTCTACACCTTCGACATCACCTACAAGACCAACAGCTACGACATGCCTTTGGCCATGTTCGTTGGCTCAAATCACCACTTGCAGAACACAATATTTGGAGTATCCCTACTATGTGATGAAAGAATTGAATCATTCGTCTGGCTGTTCAGTACCTTCAAGAAGTGCATGGGAGGCCACGAACCACGTTGCATTCTAACAGGTATAATCTGAATTATCACATTAGCCATGGATATTCTCTGCCATCATATTTGTTCTCTGCACTTCATGTCTGGTGTTCTGAGTAGTACACACACACCCTTATAGTATTATGTGACTTGATCAAAGACTAAAGTGGTATATATACCAGTTCTATCTGGTCCAACCATATCCTAATACACCTTACAAAACTAAAGTAGTATATAAACTTTTTTCGCATCGAGGAAGCTGTACATATACTCAAATATCATTAAGGTGATTCTTTATGTCGTGGTAATAAACTTAGTTTGTATATTACAATGCAGATAAGGACTCTTCAATTACAGTTGCCCTTCGTATTGTTTATCCCAGGATAGAACATCGACTATGCAGGTGGCACATCCTTCACAAGCATCACGAGGCTCTAAATGCTCTATATGCAAATTACGAAGGACTGAAAGATGATCTTGACTCAGCTATTAACCATCCTCTAACTGTAGCTGAATTTGAGATCTGCTGGGCAGTGATGCTTGAGAAGTATTCACTGCATGAGAATGTTACACTGTCATCGTTGTACAATCTTCGGAGGAAATGGATACCTGCCTTCTTCAAGTCCTTCTTTTGTGGGAGGATGACATCTACACAGTGAAGCGAGAGCACCAACAACATGGTCAAGAATGATTTTGCTGATCATATGACCTCCATCCATATGCTCGCAAAGCACATGCAACGATTCATTGAGAAGAGAAAGAGAGCAGATGGTCATGAGACACTACAGTGTTAGGTATGATTCACTTGTTACTGTCTTCTTACTTACACGCAAATTGGTAACCTTTTTTATGAACCTTACGCCATGTGTTTCATTGATACAGTCCCGTATCAATTCGTCAAATTTTTGGCAATTCAAGGTGCAGATGTCAAGAGCATATTCAAGGGCAGTATTCCTAAAATTTCGTGGTACTATGAAGCGTTGTGGAGCTTATCGTGTTGAAACGAACCCCAGTCTTGGTGATCATCATTATCTTGTACAGCACACGTCAAAGTCTAATCGTTATAGTTGGTCACAGCACAAATTCAAGGTTACTGCAAATGCATCAAATGGATCCTACATGTGTGAATGCAAGACATGGGAGCACATTGGTACTTATGCATATATATACACGGTCATTCATAGTCATCTCCTAGAATTGTAGTATATATACTACTCTTTCCAATGCCTAACTAACGCGTGTTATATATACCCTTCATGGTGCAGGATTGTTTTGTGTCCATCTTCTCCGCGTCTTTATGTAACTTAACATGGAATCTATACCAGCTACATATATCTTATGGAGGTACTCAAGGAATCCACATAAGCTCCTTCCGTTCGACAGGTACATCAATTATTAGATACTCCCTTATCATTCGGATTTACTACCGTAATTAGTATAAAATATATTGTACATATACTCATTTCAGGCATGACCTACGTCTCAGTGGTTCTGATGGAACAACTCACAGCCTGAGGACAACTGAGCTCTTAACTGAAGCAATGGGTGTTGTTCGCACTGCTGCTATGTCCTCTATTGGAAGGGATAGGGCTATGGATGTACTTAGGGAACTTCGCAAGCAGCTTGAGGCCTTACCTCCTGATCTTGGACCTCAAGCAGCACCCCGGCCGAATGTACATACTTTATTTGCCCAACCACACTTTGAGCCACAGCAACCTCCATCCCCTAGACATCATCCATGTGCCGGAGTTGACTCATACACACAAGATGTCACAAACCAGGAAGCATCTTCCATCATCCCAGCGCAGCCTTACTCTATCCCAGTTCTGATAAGCTCTCAAGCTCCTCCATGGTCAAGGAACAAGGGTGGTTCAGTCCCTATTGGCGTCAAAGTCCAGATTGGTGCGCAAGGCCCCAAGAAATGCACCCGGCGTTGCTTGAAGTGTGGTCTTAAGGCCGGACACAATTCCGCTACTTGTCCAAATGACCCCAAGAACACAGAACGTTACGATCGTGCGAAGAACCCAGGTATTTCAATGTCAATCCCTACACAGCCTAACAAGAGTATATATATATTACTGATTTCAAGGCATGGTATCTCATTAATTACAGTAGTATCCACACTATATATTACTGCTACCAAGATATGATATCTCATTAATCAAATTAGTATAAACACTATATATTATCTACTTAACAAAAGAACAATGAATAACATCCCCCAATCGATGAGCTTTATTTAATCACAGTCGTATATATATTATTTTGGTTTGCGAGTTTATGTACTATATTTTGTCACCCTACAAATACTTCTTCTTTCAGTGAAGCGAAAGCGAGGTCGACCTACTGGTAGTGGTGCCATGAAGTTTACACGATCCAACTCCCGCATAACCAGGAGTACTGATGTCACAAAAACAGCGGACGACCCTGAAGGGCATGATGTCTCCGGGCAGGAAGACAGCTTTTACTCATCAGACAAGTAGTCTGTTATCCCCACATGTTGTTGACAGGGCCGCGTTAATTTTTGTCCCTATCTTTTATTTTTTGGTTTGATTGCAATCATTTGATATATGTTATAACTACATGGTAGACACATACTGCCTAGCTATGTGATTGCTACATTAATACACTTGGTGATATTTACGTGTAATCTTTAGTTCTTTTCAGTAATACAAGGCATTATATGTTTCCAAATCCCAACACCACTGATCGCATAGTCAGATAATATTTGTTGTGCACACCATGCCAACACACAACCAGATTACAGAAGTGCAATATACTACGACAAGTATGATTAAGAGATGGTAGTATTTATACTTCCGATATGGTAATTTATATACTACCTACATAATACTCATTATCCTTGCAGATACTATTTATCATGGGGACAGATACTACCCTCCTTCAATCCCAACGGTAGTTCATATACTAGATGGTAATCATCATATATAGTTCCATTTCACGTATAGTTTCAGTACGCACGTGACTGGAGTATATATATTAGATAGATGGTAATCAGGCTTCCCCTTGCATTATATGTTTCAAAATCCCAACACCACCGATCGCATAGTCAAATAATATTTGTTGTGCACACCATGCCAACACACAGCCAGATTACAGAAATGTAATATACTACGGAAATGTGCTTAAGATATGGTAGTATTTATACTTCCGACGCGGTAGTTTATATACTACCTACATAATACTCATTATCCTTGCAGATACTACTTATCATGGGGACAGATACTACCCTCCTTCAATCCCAACCTCTTGCATCTTGGGCACCCATACGATAGCCTACGCGCAACTGGTGGGGGTGTAATGTCATGAGCAACGTGCACCACTGGCCAGATCTGTGTTTCTTCCACATCTTGTGTATTATCTTCATCTCCATTTCATTGGTATCATCAGATTCATCATCAACTTGGCCCTCATCGTCATCTTCATAATCATCTTCTTCTGGTTCTTGCCACCCAACATCAACATCTTTATCCGACTTCCACGCCAAACAATCCCAGTCTTCTAAGTCATCACTATTGTGATCTCTAGTCTCAATGGTATCTGAACCACTATCTTGCATTCCAATTGATGCCGTTAGGACCTCAACACATCGGACATCGAGACAAGCACCAAAACATACCATGTTATCTTCGACGCTCTCTCCATCCTCTAGCTCAATGAAGCATGCTCCTTTCTTATCAGTCTTCTTGCTTGTGACTTCCTCTTCTTCTCCACCCCAGAAGCTATTCATCTGAAAAAATATAGTTTTGTGCACAACTCCATCTCATCGTATCTCAGTATGAAATGTCAATCTATTGCAGATACATACCTCCAAGCATGCATTGCATGAATATTCATCACTGCACCAAGGATCCTGTCCATCCGCCATGCAAAGTTCACGGTACCTCCAGTAGTCCACCAGTTCATCAGAGGTGCAGACATCTAGAGGGACCGTGTCTCCTTCCCGGAGGATGCGATCTACCAGATCTCCATTTGGCACAGGCTTGTCATCCTTCAGGATGTATGACAACCAGCTTTCTCCTTCACCCACCTCAACACCCTCCCCTTTGTTTGAGCTCAAGTAAGACATGCTTGTAAGGTCGATAGCATCTCCCTTCTTCATCGCTATATATAGGCAGTCTGACTATATAACAGTACCGACAGTATACTATCATCACTATACTACCTAATACCACACTATAAATACATTAGTACATATACTAGTATATCGATACATTACGGATCTCTACTTAGCATACTACATCCTATATAGTATATATACTAGATCTGGATACTATCACCAATAACTATAGTATTGAACTATAAATACGTTAGTACATATACTAGTATATTGATAATATTATGATATAGTATAGTATATATACTATATCTTGATACCATTTACCGGTCGTACCACACTACATGTAGTATAGTACCAGAATACAAACTTTTTAGTACATGTACCACAAGATATGTATTTTATACACTTTTAAACAATAGTATAAACTTCCTCCAAATGTCTCAATCAATACTACGTTGTCCATAATGGATTTTACTACCAGAAATACACTAAAAATATTCCATTTGCAAAATTGGACAAAGAGAGAATATTATTATTACAATCCAAAATTTAGTACGAGCGAGATAATATTATGATTACAATCTAAAAAAGTTCAATACACCAAAAGTACGAGGGATAATATTCCATACATATGAAAATGACGAGATATTTCTTATTATTTAATTTTATTCAGCACTTATCCTTGTTTATTAGTTATCTTCGCCAGATTCAACGGAACGTGTGTAGTAGTGACCCTCCTTCAACTTCCGCTTAACAGCAATGCGGAGAGCCTCCACCATCTCACGAATCTGACAATTTTCATGATTTTTTAGTAGTAGTATTCAAAAGAATGTAAAAATGCATTCATCGTTTCCTCATCTCAACTATAAGTTTCCGATAATAGAAAAATTTTAATGTGTTACCTTTTCCCCCGACAGTACTTGTTCATCAGATTCCTCATCACTTTCGTCGCTTATCATCATCGTGCAAGTCATTTTGGTGAAAGTTATATCATACTTTTCACCTTTACTCTACACATAAATAGCTTGTTAGTTCAAACAATACATTTAAAAAACATGTACCATTATATCTTAGGTCGTATACTGCAAACAAACGCAAAGTAGTATATATACAACCTCGTCCAACTTCGCTGGACAGTCTGGCCAGTCGCCCTGAACTCGCTTATCATTTGCGTCAAAAGAATGCCAAGCTTCAGTGCATATGTATTGACTAACCTGTAAAAAAGATCCACCTATCAACCCATAATAAACCCATAATAAACAGGCCATTAGCATTATAACTATAGTTACTCTCCATCACTAATTTGGATTACCTTGACCTTCGACAACGATGAGCCGGCATTGATGTCACGACCACCGCTCCTTCGTGGTGAAGGGTCGCGCCTAGACGACGACGAGCGACTTCGATTGAAATGACCAATCGAATCACGGTTTTGTTTCTTGTGTCCCGTCATTATCCTGCTTGACATTATCAATCAAGATGATGCATCCTTTTTATCAATGCTGATGGTGTTATATAGATCCGTAGCACCTACGAATACTCTGGGTCGTTAGATCTACCATTTTATGTGGAGTGGAAATAGGAGATAGACATCGTGGTGGTTGCCATTCTTATCAACTCCTAAAGAAAAACAGAGATATACATCATTTGTCATTCCATATACTATGACAATTATTCGTTTATCTTACACGACATATACTTATTAAAAATAATGGTTCCCATCGTATTACCATCACGATCGAATACTATAGGTGGTTTAATAATTTCGTACCTATACTACTCAGATTGTTTATATACCATCTATAATACCGCCACCTAGCCTTATAGATAATATATACTATCGTAGATAAACTAAGGTAAGTAGTGAATGACCAGGTCAAGTAGTACATAAACTACCACATGTAGTGCATGAATTAGTTCATTTCCAGGTCATATACCATAATACACTATGCACTGGACGATATACTAATACTTGACCATATGGACTAGACCATAAACTACAAATGTAGAATATACTACCAACGCTGGTCAAATCGTACATAATCTACCATTACTAAAATATATACTTGGTCAAGTAGTAGATAAACTACTAGTGCCTTATGTATATACTACCACCGCTGCAAAAATAGTATAATATTTTCCTTTTCTTTTGTCACTGTCAGGCAACCACTGGATATAAAGTCCAAAGCAAGAGTGCAGGTAACCTGCATGGTCCAAAGCAGGAGTGTAGGTGGCGCACGTGGTCCAAAGGGGGAGCGCGTGGTCCAAAGGGAGAGCGTAGGTGTGCCACGTGGTCAGACATACATGCGCTCGGGATACCCGGTCAAACCGACCGGCGCGCTGAATAATATTCAGCATGTAGCACGTCATTTAGCACTCTTTAAATCTTTTACATAAAATATTAATATTTTCATAAAATCCATTAATCAAATGTGTTAAAATCTGACCATTTGTAGTGGTTCACAAAAATCTATTAAGCATTATTTCAGAATATCCATATTTTTCATATAAAATCTATTAAGCATTTTAAAATATGATTTATGAACTTTTGTAAAAAATATTAATACTCTTTGACAAAGATTTAATAATATATAATGAATAAAAAATATTGATTATATGGTAAGATATGTTAAAAGTACGTAAGGGTACTTTGGTCATTTGTAAAATATTCTCTATATAAGAAAAGTTATATTCTAATGATTAGAGTGTTTATTAGCCAATTGACATAGTTTAGTAGTGTCCTAGAACAAATACAACATTGAGTAGTGTCCTCTAGTAAATGCCAACTTTAAAGAGTGTCCTCTAGCAAATTTGGCCTACAAATGATGAGTTCATACGTTGGAAAGTGGTATTTTTTTGAAGACCAAAGACCTTTCGGTCCTGCTTTTTAGTGAAAGCAGAAGAGAATGATTTGCTGGGGACACCACCTTACATGAAAAGCATCAGAAATACTTGGCTAGGGAAAACCTAGCGAAGTAACAAGCAACAAAAACACCTCTAAACCTACCTCCCACTATAGAGGAAACAAAGAGCTTAAGAAAATAACCAGGTTCATACATCAAATTCTTTACAGACATAAAAGACATCGAGAGCTATCATCCTATTTCCTCCGGGGTCCTAGCCGCAATATCTGATGTACTTCTAGTGATCGCTGCTTTGATTCTTCTACTCATCTCCTCCATTGCACCTCACTGGCCAGGCTTTGCTAGGATCCTCCAACGCTGCATAAAAGATAGTATCCTGTAAATTAGATTTTTTTGGCTAGGACACCACTTTGTTCTTAAAGACAAGCCATTTCAGCTCGAGGACGAGCTGATTGTCCAGGGGGGAGAGATGTCATGTGGGGATGCCAGTACTAGCGGAGGAGGCGTGAGGCGCCGATGCGGGTGGCCTAGCTGGCGATCCACAGAATAAGGAAAGACTTTAGATTTTGGGAAGTTTTGATTACATGCTTGCCCCTGTGCTATATAAACAGAGGCACTGGATGATAGAGTTTAGGTTTTGATTGTTCTAATATCTTCCCTGCCTCGATGGTGTGGCGCCATCACGGCTCCGCCACGCTGGTGAGGTCCAGGGCCATGTCCACTTACCTCGTTTAAATACAACCTTCGTCGTGAGATTCCCACTAATCGTCCTGTCACCCGTGTTCCCCTGATTGCCCATGACACCGTGTTTCAGTCATGCTACACTTCGTAAGTTAATATCATGCTTTTTCTCTAGACTTCACTTTTAAATGACAGTTCCTTCTGAAGAGCAAGTTTCTTTGAAGACTATTAATGTAGTGGCAAACTAGCAATGTTGCTCACAGTCATCTGTTTATATACCTGATGATGTTATTCTCATATTAAATGTTGATAGATGATGGTGGGGGTATGAACCCAGATAAAATGTGGCACTGCATCTCCTTGGGTTATTCTGCAAAGAGTAAACTCAAGAATACCATTGGGCAATGTAAGTTTGGAAGGAGATATGAGTTTTGATTGCTTTGAATCCACATTTTGGTCTGTTGGTCAAGGTACAGAGATTCAATTTGCTTTATCCGATCCTTGACAGATGGAAATGGTTTTAAGACAAGTACGATGGGACTTGGTGCTGATGTTTTGGTGTTTTCACGTAGTCATGGTACATATGTCTTGATGTCTTGGTGTTTTATGGGCCATGCTCGGGCCGACCTGACGGGCCTGAGGCCAGGCTCAAACATGGGCCCTCATGGGCTTCGGGCCGGCATGACCCATTAGTGTTTGTGTTGGGTTGGACTTGGGCCGAGCCAAAAAAGACAGGCTTTGTGCTGGCCCATTTAGCCCGGCCCAGATGGCCAGGTATAATTACCTACAATGATGTTGATGTATCTTATCATGAATTATATGTTCTGCAATACATCAATTAGATTAACTGTAGTGAAATGTTGTTCACCTCGACCGGATTAGTTTTATTTATCATGTTATAAATAGTTTTTAGAAAACTGCTATAAATTTTGACTCAAAAAGTCTGAATTCCTTGTGCGATTATCAGATTCATCTTCATTGCAAAAGTTAATAACCACATTTGTCCCTTCCTTGTTTTTACATAAAAGTCCAACACAAAGCATTGGCATGCTATATTACACCTTCTTGAGGAGCAGTGGAGCACCAGTAGAGGATATCCTTGTTCTATGGTAAAGCCGATTTTGCTATTGCTTTCTTCCCAGCATGACTATTATAATTTTTTAATGGTAAGCTATTTATTTCATCTATTCTTATCCCAGTACTTAAGTAGTCATGTCTCTCTCTAATACAACTAGTATAAAATTATAGCTGCCAACTTTGCACCCATGTGGCAGAAGAAACATTCCACCTCTTCTTTGAATGCACCTATAGCGTCAACTGTTGGAACCAGATTGGCATCACCTGGAACACAAGCAGAGAATTCTTCCAAATGATCTAGGCAGCAAAACGGCAAGGACAAGCACCATACTTCATGGAAAATTACATCATTTCAGCATGGCATATATGGAAGCAACAAAATAAATTGATTTTTGACAGCATACTTCCATCACTTCAGTCCTGGTGGGAAGCATTCCAAGAAGAAATCAGGCTATAATCACATAGATTTTCTCCTTTAGACAGAGATAACCTCCTGTCTTGGCTAACTCATGTTTAATTTTCAAGGTTTAGATAGGATCCATATTTTTATAGCTATATTTTGTCACATCAAAGCAAAAAATTAAACATGAGTTAGCCATGATGCAGTGATTCCTAACATAACAGATTAATTATGAAAGAGAACAAATTTGGAAAAAGAAGGTGCGGACATCATGGGCCGACTGGCATGTAAGCTTGGAGACGATAATAGAATGGTCTTCTTGTTCCACTGAAGCAGATCTTCTACAAGAGGTATAGCTTATGTTATTTGATGAGTCTTATGGTTAACTATTGCTTAACTATTTGAGGCTTCAGTTCATATTGCATGATTCCTTCTTTCACAATAGCTGTCATGATTTCTGCTTTGTAGAACAATCCACAACACTCTGAAACAGATGTACAAAGCGCTGTCATTTCGGAACTTAAATTATTTGATACTAAGTTGACAAGATTTAAATACTATATTAGACTGCAATAACAAAGACTAGTAAACTTTATCAAAACTTACCAGGAATTCTAATGGTTAAAAAGGTTTAAACAAAAAAAAACATTGTTTTTTTAGGGAAAACCAAATGAACATTGTTGTGTATTTCCTTTTTTATTAACTGTAGAAATGAAAAATCCTCCACATATGATATTCCAGTAAAAACATTTTATACATGTCTTGATAGTATATTATATTTTTTTGGTAGTTTGATTCAATAGGGGAACAAGGAACTCGAATTATTATATACAATCTGTGGGAGGATGAGGAACGACAGTTGGAGCTTGATTTTGATGCGGATGTAAATATAAGTGCCGTAGAACTAAGGTCATAAGGATACAAAATGCTACCACTGATGCTCTTTTTTATATTCAAATGCAGGATATTCAAATTAGAGGTGCTAACAGAGATCAGGAAAGAATCAATGGCAAATCAGTTTCCAAACTCAAAGCATTTCTTTACTTATCGGCATTCGCTAAGGGTAGGTTTCAGGTGTATGTATGTTCTTATGCCAAAGCCTGTTTTTGCATTCAGGGGGGACAATTACATTAATGTGTCATAATCAATACAAGGACCCTTGAAACTAACGACCGTCACTGTAGTTCATTTCTCTACCCGTAATGCAACTATCCTCTCCTATTCAAATTATATGACACTCTAGACTTCTCAAGTTTTCTCAAATTATATGACACCCTCGTTTTCCGATGCACCTTTTTTTTTTCTGAATACATCGTTATCTCTATCTCTCTCCTCGTTTCCTATGCAGCACACCTTTTCACCTCTCCTTAATTCTTGTGTCTAGAGCCAAAACGACATATAATATTGAATGGAGGGAGTAGTAAAAACTGAAAAACTGTTAAAATGTTAATTTATGGAACTGAACTGATTGTTATGATTCTGTAAACACTGAATCTTATTCTCTTTATGCAGAGTTATGCATCAATTTTATATCGTCAAGTCCTATGTGTCTTCCAAATGACTTTACATGGAAAAGAGATTCAACACCACAATATTATCGACGATCTGATGCTGAAGAAGCAAGAAAAATACAAACCAGCCATCATTGATGGATTTCCAAAAAATGAACAAGTAAACATTTTGTCCCAAAACCGCCTAATAAAGGTGTTCTTTTTTATGCTCTATATATACTATTTACTTAAACAAGAAATATTATTTTTTGTTGTACTTTGTAAAGTGGCCTTTGCGGGCAAATGGGATTACACATTTTATATAACTAACTCTTGGAACTCTATACTGGATTTTTGCATGGGCCCATCATTATGTCCCCTTCTTCTGTATGTAACAGTGCTTTTGTTTCTTTTAGCCTTTCTGGAAAGTATGGACTCCTGCTGGAGTTCGTGGCCGTGGTGTCATAGGTAAGAACTCCTTTTTAGGGCTAGGTACTTTTGTACCTCCATTATCATTCTTGGTATGCAGGCATACTGGTCCTTTTCTAAAATAATAAAAATGCAGGTGTACTGGAAGTCAACTTTGTAGAGCCAGCTCATGATAAACAGGACTTTGAACGCACAAATTGCCTCGCAAGACTTGAAGCAAAATTAGTGCAAATGCAAAGGACATATTGGTTTATTTGTTATCGCTTGGCATAATTCCATGATGTTTTTTAGCAATAATTTGATTAATAGAGAAAGGCGGCCGAGACAGCCAGAAAAGGGAAGAAACTGTACATACACCACTGCACAAGGCCAGGAATTGTCCGGCCAGAAGAGGGGCAGAAAACAGAGACAGACTAACCTACTATTTGTTGCTAGTCAGCTTATTTCTTGTTGTGTAAAAATTCTTAATATGCATTTGTTTGTTCAGGTCAGATAATCACCATCGAATAGGTTAGAGCATCTTTACAGTGGGCTGGAATTGATATGGCCGTTCATTTTACTTCATCCAACGGTTTAGATTTTATTATACTATATTGATCTTTGTAGTATGAAGTAATTTTTTGAAGTAGTATAAAATAAGTATGGACATTATCGGAAAAAATTATAATGGCAGACTGCAATTTCATTAAATTTTCTAGACAAATTGAATCATATATTATTTATAGAATTAAATTAAATTTTTTTATATCTTTACAGAAGTGTCGGCAGTTCATTTCATTTCTCTACCGGCCGTCCACCTCTCCCGAGCCTCGCCGCTCGTCGGCAGCCATCACCTGACGCTACGCCACGGTCGAGGCTCGTCCCGCCATAGCCCACTATCGAGCCGCGCATCCATTCCCTGTTCTTCGGCTTCAACTGCGGCGGATCGACAATTGGCTGGCGGTGCGGCGTGATGGTTGCCACCGCTTTTCGCCTGTTGTGCGCATCCACTGCACCTCCTATCTTCGAGTCTTTGAGTCAGATCATTTTCGCCGATCCCTCTCGTTGTGGTGAGCATGCCATCCTCTCCGGCTGGCTTCATTTCCTGGTGCATAGGATTTGATGTTCTGACGCCCTCCAACTGTTCGATCAATTGCTGCCCTGACTTACTCTCTTGTAACGCACTTGATTTATTGGCTCATAGCAGAGCCTTAGTTTGGGTACTACTAGTAGCGGTGGAATGATGTGAACCACCTGATTTGGTGGAAGATCAAAGTACCTGGAAGGCTGGAACTGGAAACCATATTTTCTTCGTTGTAGCGGTCGAATTTTCAAAACTGAACCATAGCTAACTTACCCGTGGAGCGCTTTTTTGACTTAGCGTCAGAGCATACATCTGGGGTATACTTTGGCTGGGTTGGACTTTCAACATGAGGTACTATTTACAAGATGGTCATGAGCAATTGAGCATTGGCTGGAACCGATATCTCGACAACACTGAGAAGACAGTGGCGAGTGTTCTTTACCAGTCATTTCCTCCATGTTCAGTTCTACTACGTTGTTCTAAAATATATTGATTGCAGAAACCGTGGTTGCTTAATGATTTTGGTGAGGACTTCTATGGAGAGGAGCTATGCCTTGCCATCGTTGGCTACATACCGGTATATGAAGAGGAGCTACTTACCGGTATATGCCAAGTACAAAGACTCATCGTATTTGAGAAACCCCTTGCAGCAGACAAATTCTGCTGATAGTCAGGCTAGAATTGAATTCAAAGTGAGGCAGAGCCCTCGTAGGAGGGTCTTACAAAATTATCACATAGTTTTCTATTTGTAATAGAGGGGAGGTGCATTGTTTTTTGGTGTAAAAGCATTGGTTCTACTTGATTCTTTTCACTTTTTTCAGAATTAGTGGTAGCTATGCTATTCATTATTGGTCTTTGAACATGGATGTTATCATGTTGATACCCTTCAAAATGGAAGAGCGAGGGAGCTGTTGATAATCAAGGACAATGCAATTCTGAACTCATATTGATTACTGAATTCCTGATAACTTACTACTCCCCCTGAATTTAGAGAAAATGAAGAATAATAGTGTTGTCAATTAAAAATTAGAAAGAGGTATAAAAATTGAGGCAGCGCGGTTCTTCATTGTCAACATACTTTATCTTAGGTGTCACCCAGAACAATGAACTTTACACTCTGCGCTCTGATGTTTTTGGCTGTGTTGATTGTTATTAATTAGAAAACAATAAAGGGCCATTCAATTACAAGGCAAAATCAACCAGAGTACACAAAAACTGATGCATAAGCATAGCTGGTACTACTTTGTCATACAACCTGGAAAAATTGGCAAGGCAATACCGGAGTCTTAATTTGTCAAATCTCTTCACAGCGCTGGTAACAGAGAGCCTGCAGGGAGGAGACGATGTTGCAGTGCGGTGGATGTGCCGGCACGGCGGCACACGTGAAGCCTTGGTACTGTGAGGATGCGCACGGGGGTGAGCTGTAGGTAACTCAAATTTGTCGGGAGAACAAATCGAGCCACCGGTCCCGCGAGGATGCTGGAACGAGCCTGCAGCAAAGAACCTGCGTGCAAGGAGAAGAAATCACGCCTTCCAGCGGCGGCGGAGTCCGTGCGGCGGCATCTACGCGTGTGGGTTCAGACTTCAGAGGTTGCCGATAATGATTCGATGCAATGGAAATTACTCTACTGCCCTACGGTGGCATTTGTGTAAATAGTTGTATTAGATAGTTAATTACTATTTTATCCATCTAAATGAACGGTCAGATGAGAAGTAGTATAGCCCACCGTAATAGAACTCATAGGTTATGGTATCAATGGTGCTAACACAAAGTCTGGGACAGGAGATAGAGGTAGATATTTATTCCCCTGTTGAGTTTTTGGTGTATTTAGCTGGTGTCATTGGTGCATGTAACTGTTTTAAGCTTTTAGCATCAGATAATCTATAGCCTAACAAATAGAACTGGTTTGTAAAGTTTCAAACCACGAACATTTTTTCTGACTGGTTCACTGAATATTGATCTATCCCACATATTTACTCAAGGACCCGGATTTGGTGTCCACTGGCTCGGGCGTACCATATACTAGAGCCGTTAGATTGAGATCCTGGAGCTCATAGCAATCATGGTACTTAACAGTGCTGCCTCCTCTGTTAATGACCGTGAGCCAACCTCTTCTCCTTCCAACCAAACCACGCACACATGACACAACCAGCCGGCCCGTCGACAGGGGGCCTCGCTCGACCGCGCAAGTCGTCTTCCTCCCTGGTGACCTCCCCCACCATCATCGCCGCCCTCACCATCGAGCTCCCCCGCCATTGTCATCGTTCTTCTTCTTCCTCCCTATCGAGCTCCCCCGTCGCCAGCCCCGCCCACCGCCTGCCTGCCGCCCACAGCTCCGGCAGCACCACTGTCGCCTCGCCGCACCATCGTGCCGCGGCCCACCGCCGGTCCGGCCGCCCACCCCCAGGCCTTCCTCTATGTCCGGAGCACTCCAACGAGCCCCCAGCAACCCAGAACCCTAACCCCGCCCCCTCCTCCACCACCGGCGGCCAGCGGCGCCCTCGCGGCCCGCATTGCCGCCGCGCTCCACCGCCAGGGCCCCCCTCTCCCTCGTCGCCACAGCACCTGGTTGAGAGGAAGAAGCCCGGCTGTTCATCTGAGTTTTTGTAAGATATAGGAAGAGGATGTGACACAGTACTCACGATAGGCTCACACCGTTGTAACTAGGACGCCCAAACCAGTGGGCACCAAGTATTTATCCTTTACTCAACTTCATCATTGTGATGTCTTATGACCTGGTCAATGGTATTCCACACCTTTACAGAATTCAACTTCACATTATAATACTAAAAATCTGTATATGTTATAAGTCGTAATCTGTGGTCAAGTAATTTTTTTTTTCTTTCTTGAAAAAGGACATATCAAAATTCATGAGGACATGAACCACCAAAGTTGAATTGAATGCATAATTTGGTCTCATTGGTATCTCTGCAGTACTGAAAAATTGTTCTTCCATTGTAGAAATATGTCATTTACAGGCTAAATATTCTAATCATATGGTTATCCGTTCATGCATTAACTGTTCACTTGATGATACCCCCACACAAAGGGCCTTCATCACGTCAATGTGGTAGAAAGTCAAATAACGATATGAAAACATGCATGCCTTCCATGGAGAGAGCTGAGAAATCTGCAAGGAACAGAAAACCCAAATTTTCAGTACCACAAGGTTTGTCACATACTAGTGATGATGATGATGACGATAGTACTGCGATTGCAAGCACCAGATCAAGATTGTCTTCTCCTATCCAAAGGACACCTAAAAAATATTTTTGTAATGAGAATGCTTGCTTACCTTCATCTTCACCAAGTGGAGTAAAACGAAGTGAAAGAATTGCAACCAGACACCAGTTGAAGGTGATTGATCTCTTCTATAGAAATTTTACCACTTGTTGTTTTGACTTGTATTATTTTTGCCATTAAGTGTGCCTCGACCGCAATCTATGCATCTGTGCAGCATTTACGACATGTGAGAGAATGCCTAGCCTAATTCTTGTAGCATTGAACATTTTTTTTTGTGTGTGTGCTGATACTTTCTTGAACTGGGATATAACCCACACATTCTAGGAACAATCAACATGTATTATATCGCATTATATAATACAGTCATTGATTCTAGGATTGAGTTTGTCAACCTCTGGATAATTTAATGTATTGATTGTGCTCATTCTTACTCCCTTTGTGGCATATTAGTTTAAAAGTTAGTGCTTCTTAATGAAATTGCATGTTGATTGCTATGAAACAACATTTTTAACAGCTTGTAGTTTTCGTTGACAATATTGTGATGCAAAAACTGCAGTGAGTGAACTGTTGAGTTTGGTCTCCTTTGAACAAATGTTGCAAAATGCGTTGGTCTATTCTTACCTATGAAGGATGTCGTTTATCAATCTGTCTGACGTCTGCTTTTCAGGTAGTAAATGTAACAAGCAACGGAGATGAGCAATCTATTGTTGACCATGAGGCTGTTGTCAAGCAGTTGAAGGATGAAAATTCGTCACTTACGAAGAGGTAGATGTTAGAAATATTTTATCCATGGATAAGATGGAACTAGAGTAAGAACATACAACATTCCATTTTTTATAACTCCTGTTTTTGTGTAGTATCTTGATGGTCAAAGAATCATTATCAAGGTATAAAGATCTACCCTAAGATCCTTTTGTTGGACGCCTTTTGTGCATTACATGTTATCATAAGTTTATTAAAGTTTAAAAGTGTAGTATTATCCAGAGCTACTATTTCCCTCTTCTATACCAAATTTATACAGGTTCTGGAGGTATGATAAAATTAATGGACCACAGAAGTGATTTCTAATAGCTAAAAAAGCTAATATGTGAAACATAGATAAGACTATAATAATGTTTAAACATGTTTTAGTATCGTTTCCTTTTTCTCCATTATTGTTCTATTCATGCGCTCCTTCAACATTTACTAGGCTATTACAGGCATATTGGAAATTTTCAAACTTTAAGTTTGTTTAATAACTGCACATCGCTGCCAGTATGATAGATGCAGGAACCATGTAGGTTTGGAGCTCACCTTGCACTCTTTTCTTATACATGTTGTTTTATCTTGTTTTTTCAGAATGAGGATTTGGAGAAGCAACTTGAAACTGCGAACGAGGAGAAAGAAGCATTGATAGAGATCTTTGCTGAAGAAAGAAAATGTCGGGACAAAGAGGAGGAGAATTTGAAGAAGAAGCTAAAGGTTATTATTGGAACCTGTAGTTAGAGAGTGCTCCATGTACGTTATGTCTCCCCCTCTGGTCATAAGCTATTCTTATCTATGGCGTTAAATTTCCACCTCCACCATACAAGACCTGATGAACAGTAGATGTGCATTGGCAACTGGCAATCGGCTAGAGCTGGAGCAACTCCTGTTGGCAGTGGGCCGCAATAGCGGCATGATCTATGTATTCTATCGTTAGATATGCATTGTATATATATGTGCTGTTGTATACGGTATACCATGAGAGGCCAACTGCTGCTTGGCACGAACACGATCAAGGTTGATTGTGAAATCCTACTTTTGTATGGTTGCGGGTTAGCAGTCTCGGCAGTGGTTGATTCTGAAATCCTTGTCATTGCAGCATTCGCTCTGCCACACCACACTTAACACTTATGGGGCCCTTCCTGCCTAAGCGTGGTTATGGGCTCTTACGGCATAACCGCATAAGCATGGTTCATGCGGACGTACGTCGTTAGATCTTGGCCCTCGAGTTGTTCGAAAATATTATGTCACAAAATTATGAGATACCGACACCATTTTTTGGGATTTTTTTTTTTTTTGATGTGGACCGTCCGCACAACGCCTCCGTGCGGCCCTGGCCTCGGATGGCTGACTGGCTCTATCAGATGACATCAGCTCAGCTCGAAGAAATACTTGATGAGCTGCCGAGCGAGCTGACAAAATCTGAGGATCGAAAAAAACGGAAAACACGACGCAATCAGAACCATAACAAATCGTCAATCCAAATCTTGGCCGGCACTCCTCCAGCCATCGGCAAGGATGTGCTACTTAGTACTTACATGGCCGTGATCCACGACGCAGAGTTGTGGACGTCCTCATCCTCTAGCGATGCACCTCCCGGTCATGGGCAAGGACGGCTAGCGCTTCCTCCTCCTAGCCATCGGCGGCGAGGCCTCTTTCCGATCAGATGGGAGCGCCAGGAAGGTTCTCCCGTGTGAGATGATGAAGCGGACGCCCTCCTCTCCTGGCCTGATGCCGTGTGACTTTGGGAGCGGCTGATGTTCGGAAGCCAAGAATGTAGGCGTTGGAGCCATCATTTGAGCCGAACCCAGCGAAGGAATACGAGTTGAGGACTGCATGGCGTCAGA
Organism: Eleusine coracana subsp. coracana; assembly: GCA_032690845.1. Classification (NCBI taxonomy): domain Eukaryota; kingdom Viridiplantae; phylum Streptophyta; class Magnoliopsida; order Poales; family Poaceae; genus Eleusine; species Eleusine coracana. The sequence goes on from CM064420.1 coordinate 56,471,082, forward strand.
TGGCAATAGTATCCACGCCGCGGCCTCCCGTCCAATCGCCACGCGGCAGCAATCGGAGCAGGGCTGCACAGAGGCGTCATGCGGACGGTCCGCACCACCAATTTTTTTTTCCCATTATACTAAAGTGATATCATTTGTGATACCAAAGAATTATTAATTAGGAGGTAATTTTTTTTTATATATCCTTATTAAATACTTAAATGGACTGCTAGGTCCAGCTTTTTTATAAAAGCGTGTGTGGGGGATTGACTAGCAGCTTTATTCTCAAGTCTCAAGATGTTGAGTTTAATTTCCCACACCCACAAAATTTTGCACATAGAATTAATAACATAGGGGTAAATCAGTCTACAAGCGTGAAAAGTTTTTAAAATAAATTGATTTGTGAAAAACTAGCCATAACGTTAAAACAAATTGTTTTTCTAATATGGAAGGAGTATGAATCAGTCGGTTTTCAAAAAGAAAACGGTCCGGCTTGGTTAGTAAAAGCGGTGGTTTTTTTGTTGCAAAATGGTTTTCGAACAGTTTTCTTGGTTAATCATTTGTTTTTTGAAGATAAAAAAACGATAGTGTAGAAAGGACTACAATGGCCGCATACAGCCATACAAGAGACCTCATCAGTTCTGTTCTTTGAGCTTAATTGTCACTGAATTCTTTCAGTGAGACCTGTAGTTGACAAAATGAAGCCATTTGGTCATTCTATAGGAGGTGCAATGCACTGCCATGGAGCATGGAAGAAAAGAAAGCTCTCTAGAATGATACAGTACAGGTTAGGGAATTACAAAAGACACTTAGCCAGCTACACTCAAGCACACATTTGTCTCCTTATTAAAAAAAAAACTCAAGGCAGTGGTGCCCTTTGGGATCTTGTTCAGTTGGTCGGTGAGATAGAAAGAGACATTGTTCTGTTAATGGATCGTGAGAATGCTGAAGTATTTTACAGTAGTGTCGCCTCTGATATAGAGAATGTATTTTATTGTTTATATCATCGGGTTCAATATGTATCATCATGTAATGCGAAGACAGAGCACCTTGCCATTTTCCCTTCCAAAAAATCAGCTTCGGATGCAACGTGCACTTGAGTTATCCAATGCTTGTAACAACTCGGTTGGGGCTAGATAGGGGCAAGGACTGAGTCCATGGAACAGAGAGACAATGACTAAGAACATGGAACATAGATGCAAGGATAGAGAAAGAATATGGAACGATCACGTAACTGTAGCAGTCATAATTATGTAAGTAATCAGCTACAGACATGTCAGTAAGGAACAACCTATGGTTTCAGCTGCAAGCATGCAGCAGTACATCAATATACGAAGGCCGATGATGCAGCGGTTATCCTAGAATGACGATGGCACCACCGACAGCGACAGACCGATAACCGTATCTCTGCAGAAAGCGTGCAGCTAAAAGTGCCTGCTCGCAGGGGCGAAGCCAGAAATTCACCTTGAGAGGGGCCAAGTATTAATATTTGTTTCATAAGGGAGGCCAAAGTTTTTTTTTTTTTTGCTTTACTACATGGTGATTTTGTGTGTGCATAAGAGGAGTGCATGAAGCATAGGAGGGGGAGGGGGGGAGGGGCTACCAGCCCCTCCCTTGCCGCTCCCCTGCCTGCTCGTAAGGATGGCGTTGAGCTTGCTCACGGTTCTGTCCGCGACGGGCGTCGACTGTGCCACGGTGCACACGTCGACCCGCGTGTCCTCGGTGCTGAGCTAGTGAAAATGGAGCGGTAGCTCATCGATGGTGACCGGGAGCTCCTGCTTGTCATACACGACGCTGAACTGGACCCGGTCGTAGAGGATGGAGACGTTGTGGTTGGGGTTGTGGGCTACGACTATGATGCGGAACATCGCGCTCACCGTGGCGTTGGGCGGCGGTGCCATGTTGAGGTCAGACACGGTGGCTCTGGTGTGCGCGGCGTGCACACTCACCATCGGCATTGTGCCTTGTAGACTTGCAGTTTGTTTTAGCGCGTGGGATGTTCATGCCTTGCTTCCAAGAGTTCCTTCCAGTTCTTTCCTGTAGCTATTAACTAGAGCTACTCCATCCAATACTAACGCTACATCAACAAAATCAGTGTGGAGGCCCTCACAAGCAAAGCAATCCTACGAAAAAGCATAGCGCGGTGCGCCTGCTCAACACAACAGCGCCTTCCAAATATAGTAGATTCTTTTTGTAGCTACTTTATAACACTTTGTTGTGACACCCAAGCAAAGTAATCCTCGCGATGTGATTGTTTATCACATAAGGTGACTCAAAACATTACCAGAGTAAAGGTGAAGAGAAGAATGATGGGAGAGAATGAGGGTGACAGTTGGATTTTGCATGATTTAATGGGACTCATGCCCCCCTCCCTGTCTCTTGACGCTACATTATCCATTGCTCTGCTACATTATCCATTGCTCTCGACTGCGTACTCCTAGTCAAGTTTGTACATACCACTGTACGGTGAGAGAGCATGTGTTTTTAATTTGCATGTCGTGCGTATTCTACTAGCTAGTCTATCTATAGCTAGGAGTTAGCTTCAGCTACACAACACATTTGCTTGCTTTCTTCCTATAGTATCGTTTTGCCTTGCTATATCTACAGTTCTACATGGCAATGGAAACTCATAAGACCTATCAGAGTATGTCTCCATCTTGCTCTGCTTCTGGCCACCTTGCTCTGCACCATCTCACGACGACTACTCTCATCGATCAATTGGTATTGTTCCTTCCTTTCAATGTGCACTTCTCTTTTACAAAGTTCTTATGCATTGTTTATTTCTTCATTCCTTCATTTTTTTTTTGCCTTGCAATGATCAAAAAGCACCTCTTGCCTCTTGGTATCTGATTATCTCTCCAAATCTTGGTCTTTTAGAGTCATCCATACTTTCCACAGCGATCCCATCTTTACCAGTTGGAGCCTATATTCATCAATAGCCTTGTCTTCCCGTGGCGGAGCTAGGGAGGGGCCAGCAGGGGGGCATGCCCCCCCCCCCTTATGTGGCATGTGGCCTTTAGTATGAAGCATGTTTTGGCTGATCATAGCTAAGTGTAATATCCCCAAATTTTTATAAGAAATTAATTAGATAAAATCGTGGTGAAATTTAAAAAATTATAATTAATATGATTTCATAATTTTTAAAAATAAAAAACCCATCTATTAATAGAACTAGAAGAAGTAAACTTTTGAGAATAATAAAATAAATCTTGATTAGTGATTGTTTATTTTTCATATGCTCTTATTTTTTAGTGCTCATGCTCCAACTTAAAACTCCAAAGCCATTTAAAATCTTTCCAAAATTTCCTTACCCAGAATCCATAGAAAAGATTAAATCCATCCCTCCATCTCTCTCGGGCCGAATCCCCTCCTTCCTCCATCTTCCCACATGGGCCGCCTTTCCCCGCCCCAGCCTGGCCTCCCTATTTTCTCTCCTCCACTTAGGCCGCGTGCACGGCACCCCGCCCCAGCACGCCACACTTCTCCACCCCGGCCACGCCCCACCTTCTGCTCGGGCCTATTCGCCCCCCCCCCCCCCCCCGGGCGCTCAACTTATGGAGGTGTCTTACTTTGTCTCCCTCTTTTATAAAACCGGGTAACCAATTCTTTAAACTATTGAAATCGGCTAGGTTTTGCTATCTTATCAGTTTGGAACAACGGTATTGTCCGACGTGACAGTGGTTTTGTCCTATGTGACATAGTAAGTCTAGGGGTCAAAGCGGTATGGATAATTTCCGAAACCGATCCGATTTGAATTCGATTTTTGAGGATGTGGGGGAGCATTTGAGGTTTTTTAGCGGATATGGATTATTCGAATTCGATGACATGAGGATGTAGGATAGGTTATGGTATTGATAAAATCCGATGGATACGGATAATCCGAACATTTGAAGTGGATTATCCGAATCTCATAATAGGATTATCTGATAATTTTTTTGGACCAAAATATATAATGTCTAGTAATAGTGATGATGAGGCTTGCCTGCGTCGCTCAACATCCTATTGTGTAATGAAGTGGTCATTCGATAAAGAAAATAAAGATATGTTTAATGTTTGCTTCAAATATTTTATTTTATTTATTATACTTGCGTGATTTTTCAAATATAGAATATTTATCTTTTTATTTGCTATGAGTAATCACTTAAAAAACTAGGTTGTGTGTTTTAGATGTCTTTATTGGTGGCTGCTATGATCATATATATACTCTGTAAATTCTTAATCATCATATATTTCTCTACATGAAGAGGTATGATCCGATAATTTAAAATCCGATCCGCCTCCGGGCCGAATCCTTACCATCTTCGACATCCAAAAATATTTGTATTCGCATTCGCATCCGTATATTATCCGATTCGCCCCGAATCTGACAAAAAAATATGGAATAGGATATGAAGAAGTATTATCCGATCCGATCCACTTTCATCCCTAAGTAAGTCCTATGTGTGGGTCTTTAAGGCCTGGCACGTTTAATATAATATAGGGCCGGAATAGCCCACGTGCCATGCCGAGATAGCCTTAGGGCTTAGCTATCGGCCCATAGTACGGTCCTAAAATACAAATTCGTGTCGGGCCAGCCCACTAGACACGTGATTACACACGGCCCAATAATTCAATTACAGACCATTAATACTTAAAAGTGATAAAAAATAAAGAGAAATATGGTGGGTGGTGGGATTTGAACTCAAAAGCTCCACTAAAGTAATAAGATGACTTATCATCACACTAAGAAACTCTTTTTTGATTATAACATAAATATACTTATACTAGCAAAGTATCCGTGCTTAAAAATTAAAACATTTTTTATAATTTAAATATAAATTATTTACATAATATAATTATTACATATATACAATTGACATTTTTTACATTAAAGATTATATTTGTATTACCATTGGTGCTTTTTAATATACTATTTTATATGTCAAAAATAATAAATTTATCACTATTTTTTACCATATTTTAGAAGTTTTATCCGGAAGGAAAAAATAATTCATAGAGTCCAAAAATAGCACTGCATTGCAATGTAATTTTGAAATTAAAGACTTGCTCTAATGAAAAAAAGTTAAAACATAAAAGTTGTAGATCTCGTCGAGTCCTTTTCGAAACATATATGAATCATATTATTTGGATTACGTAGCTAGGAGATATTTTCCTCGCACAGGGACCTACGTAGAGGAGTCCAAATCAGAATAAATATTTTTGTATCGTATATTTAGAAACCAAAATGGCGGGATCTGAACTTACTTTGAATACCACAATTATAGAACTTTTTAAGAGCTACGAGATAGAGTCCGGGTTTGTCTCATTTGAGCTACGGACGTGGGAGTTATGATTTTTAAAATTCGATACTTGATATAGAAGGTACGAAACCGATTTGGATTCAATCTTTAACTTCATGGACACGAAGTGAACGACCACACCTTAATTAATAGATTGTAAAAACTTAAACAAACTTTATATGGTCATGTCGTGTCAGCCCTTGGGTCTGACGGTTGACCCAAACACAACCCTTATTATAGGGTCGTGCCGACACAGACCCTAAATTGAGTGGGTCGTGCCGAACTTTTTTTACATGCTTCATGCCAGCCCACGGCCCATAGGTTTTTTGGACAGCACGGCCATGCCCCACCTCCTGCCCTTCCCTTTTGGGCCGCGCACCAAACCTCAGCCCAGCCGCGCGCCCCCGGCCCAGCCTAGCTGCGCCCCTCCTGCCTTTTCTCCCCTGGGCCGCAAGCCACCCGCACGCGCACCTGGCCCAAGCCGGCGTAGCTCTCTCTCCCCTCGTCTCCTTCCACCAGGAAGGAACGGAACGGAACGGAACGCACTCTTCCCCGACGCCGTCTCGGCCAGCGTGGACACCGTCCCCAACTGCCGCGTTGCGCCGACGCAAGCCGACACCGCCGCCATTACCTCTCCTCTAGGCCCCATAGGCTTCACTGCTCCGCGTGCCTCTGCGATGTGACTCGTCGGTGTCGGCACCTAGCCATTTAAGGCCGACTCGACGCCTCGCTGCTGCCGCCATTAACGCCCCGGCACAGCTCCGCCTACCCTGTGTCGCGCCACCTCGCGAAGCGCCTCCCCTGCTCCGCGACGCGCCGCCCCCGCCTGCCGACGAGCGCGCCACTGCCACGCCCCTGCAACCGTGCTCCCCAAACAGCGCCGCCATTGATGGCCACGCTAGCTCGTGGTCGAGCCGCCCAACCACCTCCACCTCGCTCTGCGCCTATAAAACCGACGCGCAGCGATCTCACCTCCACCCCCGCGCAATCGTCACCTTCCCCTCTCGCTCCGAGCAGTCACAAAAGCCTTTTTCCCCCTTCCTCCCGAGCTCCCATCCATGGCCGCCTCCCCACGAAATTTGCCCCAATCCAGCGCTTCCCCACCGAGATCTCGCTCCAGATAGGTGCGCGGCGACCTCCTCCACCGATTCCCCCAGACCCCCGGCCTTCTCCCCATTTCCCCTGGGCGCGCGGCCGAGCTCCAGAGCTCTCCCATGGCAGGCGCCCAACAAAGAAGGCCCCCCGTCTTTGCTAAAAAGAAACACCCCATCTACTCTTACTTAAAAATACCCTTCCGAGATACCGGCCGTAATGACCGGTATATCTCGTTCCGGCCACCTTACCAATAATTTAGCAGCTTGATCTTGTACCGGTTAAGTTACCAGTCAGTACCGGTCGTTTCGGTTAATACCGGCCGGTATCGACCTTTTCAGATATTTCGGTACCGGCTAATTACTTAGCATCTATTATATTAGTGATATTGTAGACTTTATTTTATATTTAAACTACGGTGTTGTAAAAAATATTGTACAATACAGTTTTATGTTAACCTAAAATTATTGATAAAATACATATTTGTAATTATATATATAAGTATTTATATAAATTATCATTATATTTAAAGTACGGAATGATAGCCGGTACCGTCGGCACCGGAACGATCTATTCCAATGACCAAAACGGAACAGCGACCGGAACGGAATTTTTAGGTAAGCTTCTACTTGAGAACACATTCATTTTAGCCCCCCGATCTACCATACACCTGTGGACCAAGTCCACCGACCTGGTCCACGACCCCATACACCTGGTCGACATATTTTTCTATACAAAAATAATTCTAGAAAATCCTAGAATTATGCCCTGTTGCAAATAAGCCCCTGATCTTTTTCTTTATTCTGTTTTACTCCCTAATCTTTTATAGAAAGGACCCTAGATTTTCTGTAATTATATAATGAAACACACCCTTTATGATTCCGTGGTATGTAGCAGTTTATAATATTGTGAAGTGATGGGAGTAATTTTTGTTTATGCTTTTACTTGAAAGCTACTTATTTAAAAGGGCTGGTGAAAAGCAGCTTTTGCTTATGCTTTTTTAGTTCATTTTCAAAATCAGCTTACCTAATAAACTGCTTCTGCCCTTTTTAATGTGGAGAAGCTGAGAAATAAGCTGTGCCAAATAAGGCCTTAATCTCCAAACAGTATGAAGGAATAATTGTGCATAGAGTCATAAATCATTACTGTATATTATAGTGAGTTAGCTTCTTTGCAGAAACAGTTTAGAGTGCTTCCTAGAGTACTGTCTCATTGAACTCCTCTGGGATGTAAAATATATCTCGTCGCCATCCTCATAGTATATGACAAATGTATGAATTTTTGTTATATAGAATACGATTCGACCATGTATGTCTTTTGATTCCATAAAAAATCAAACTTATTGTTTTAATACACTTAATTTATATTGTGGAAGAATATTCTATAATGGCCTCAGTGGAAACAAAGGGTTTGCCTTTGATTAGAACTGACCTAGCTATGTTAGTATGTTTGCATTTTTAAGAATTAGTTCTCTGAAAACCTCAATTATTTTTTGCTAGTATGTTTGCATTGTTTGCTGTCAATTGTTTCTTTGAAAGACCTTATCAATTGATAGCTGAATAGGGCTTCAAACTTTTTAAGGCTCATGAACGTTTGATGGTTGAAAAGTACAATTTTATTGTTAGTTTGTGGAGGAGGGTAAGATTGTTTCAGATGTGATTTCCCCCATCTTGTTTTACATATGGGAGCTTATGTTTGGTATCTATGTAGGTCTCAGCTATGTCCAAAGGATTGCGATATGGTGACGCAGTGAAACTTGCATCGATGCTTGACGATGCTTCGCATGGATCAGTAATTCTTGCGCACTCTACACAAATAGTGTATTTCTAATCAATTTTTGCGTGCATCATTTCTTGGTTTTGTGATGTTGTGGCATCCTGTGGCAACCCACCCCCTCACATCAACCTCACAATGTATAGTTGTCTCCACAAAAACATATGCGCTTGATTAGTTATTTTTATGCTAAGCTGTAATATTTGTTTCTTTCAGATTTTCCAGTGCAGTAAATTCTACCATTTCAAGTCTACACCCTGTGCAATGCACTCGTGAGAGGAAACTGGATGTGCAGCTAGACTTGACAACTCTTCCAGCTTTTCTAGCTGTTTTTTTTTTTTTTTGTTGCTTTGGTTTCTTCTACGACCAAGAAGGCCAAAGCCTTAGATTAACTGAACGCCAGAATTTTTTTGCTTTGGCTAATGTACTACTGAGTGGAATAGGGTTCATGTGAATATGAGCAACATGGATTATTGCTGATGCTGGAGTATGGCTTGGGAATTCCTATAGGTTCAAACACAGAGAATGGGACTATGAGGACGATATGTATCTAAAGATTTCTTAGTTGAGGGTTCTGCAAATTTTGGTACCTTTCTCTGCTTATTATAGGTCTGAAATTCCGTGATCATATCTCATATGTGCCAGATTCGCTGAGAAGTTCTCATATCTCATATGCTGGTTTGACACCTCTCTGCTCTGGTAATAGTGTACAACAAGACAAGTGTCTGATCATCTTTTTCTTACTCTATTATTGTTTGTAGAAAGATTTTCGCAACCCATAATGTTTTAATAGATGTGGAGGTATGCTGGTTTGACATTTTCTTGCTCTGTGATTGTTTGTAACAAAAACATATTATGATGGGATATAGTTGAGACAGAGAGTACACTTAGGTAGTGTGAGCAACATGTCATGGGAGAAATTATGTTAAGAAGAGGACAAAGAACTTTGCAAAAGCGGGTCAGACTCTTCTTCACATGGACTCATCTGCCATCATTAAAATTTAACACCACTAAAAACAAGACTTCGCTAAATGCATCAAATATGTTCACTTTAGTTTATCACATGTAAATACAAAGTTTTGTAGAAAAAAACCTTATGATACCTGTTTTCTTACAAATTAGAATACATGTTTTCCTCTCAATGCAAATTTTTATCTACACCTCTAATTATTTTAATTTCTTTAATTTGCCCTTCCCTAACAAGAGTCAAAATTAGGCAACCGGAGAAAGCCAACCATATGAACTTAAAAAAAGAGGGGTAAGTTGGGACTCAAAACAAGAGCAATGACAAGTTCGATAAGAAATCTTGAAAAAAAGAAGAGAGAAGCCATTCACCTTGTTAGTTGTTGCTCGAAGGAATCGATTGTTACATACAAATTTCATGTCAATCCTTTGATCTCAACAGAATAACGTAGGACGTCTTTGTGTTCCTCAGCACTATACAAAGGGCGTGAAAGCCTATAGTGACGAGTTCATCCTCTGCATTGCTGTTGCTAAAGCAGAGAACTAACTTTGGGACATTAGATAAGATCCAGACCTTACCGTCATCTATCTGTAGTTCAACTAAAAATCAGAATCAACAAGAGACCCACTTGCACAAATAAAAAAGAGGCATTCATGCACGCCTCGCGTTGCCTAGAATTGCCTATTTAGCAGTGTCGCCCACCCGCCCGTGCCGCCTGCTAGCTCGCCAAGCTTGCGCGCGCTGAACCTTGTCCAGCAGCTGCAGCGCTGCCTTGACCAGCTGTTCTCGCACACGGTGTACTGTTTGCTTACCGTTACTCTTGGATTAGAGTTGTTCTATTATGTTCTGTTCATGAATGCAAGGAAGGGTAGTGAGGTCATTTGTTTTTCTCCGGCTTAGTTTCTAATTATTTTAATTCCTATAATTCACCCTTCCCTAACTATAGACAAAATTAGGGGCAAACCGAGAAAGGCAACCATACGAACTTAAAAAAAGAGAGGTAAGTTGAGACTCAAAACAAGAGCAATCACGTAGAAAATTTTTACAAGTTCGAATAAGAACTCATCTTGAAAAAAAAAAAGAGAGAAGTCATTCATCTTGTTAGTTGTTGCTCGATGCATAAAAGGAATCGATCATTATATACAAATTTCATGTCAATATCTTTGATTCCAACAGAATAATGTAGGACGTTTTCGTGTTCCTCAGACGCTATCCCAAGGGCGTGAAAGCCTATAGTGACGGTTCATCCTCTGCATTGTTGTTGCTAAAGCAGAGAACTAACTTTGGGACATTAGCTAAAATCCAGGTCTCATTATCTGTCTGGAGTTCAACTAAAATAAATCAGAATGAGCAAGAGACCCACACCTTGTTCCTTCTTTGTTATGCTTCAGCATTCTTGCCTTTGAGTTCAAACTCGTCATTATGCTTCAATAATCTTGAAACTTTTTATTGAAGAAGTACAAGGCAGTGACAACCATTTTTTATTGATATTTTTATTATTTTAATCACAAAATCAATGAGGTTCGCTTAAATAACCTCAAAATCGTGAACTTCGCTAAAATAACCTCAAAATCATAAGCTCTTTGCTAGAATGACCATAAATTATTTTCTTAACAAAAATGCCCTCTTCTTCCTCTCTCTCACCCGAACCGGGGCGCCCCCGATGATTTGCTCCTCCTCCTAGATGCCTTCCTCCCTTCCTCCCCGGCCTCATCCATAACCTCTGACACTAATGCCAACCACCACCGCGCCATCGATGGCTTGGTCCTCCTCCTCTCATCCTGCGACGACTCCGATTCCGAGCACCAGTGCCGCCGCCCGTCGGACAAGCTAGATCCGCCCGCCTAGCCTTATCCCGCCCTTCGCTCCGCGCTCGAGCACGCCTCCAGCTCCGTGCCCACCCTCGGTGCGTCGTTCGTCCTCCAAAGCGTGCATGTGCCGCGCCTGCTCCCACCTCCTGAGCCCGTATCCGTCCGCGCCTACACCGCCTCTCGTGCCGCCCTACCTCCCGGCGCCGCTCTTCGCCGCACTCTGCCGCCTCCGCTCACGTTTGAGCCCGCCTCCCGCTCGTGCCCGTCGCTTGAGCACAACTCGACGAGGGAGGAGGGCGAGCTCGGGGCTGTCCGACGGCTCGAGGGGTGACGGCTTCGGCGGCGTCCGGTAGCGGTGTCGGTGATGTCTGGTAGCTCGAGGGCCGACGGGCAGCGACGCTCCTATTCGGGAGAGAGAGAAGGGGAGAGAGAAGAGAGAGGGAGAGAGAGAGGAGGAAGAAGAGTGAGGGCGTTTTTTTAAGAAAATAGTTTATGATTATTTTAGTGGAGAGTTCACGGTTTTAAAATCATTTTAATAAAAGAAAATTGTCCATGGTACACTAGAAAGATACGGATTTGGGTATAGCATATCGCACCATCAGTATTTGACTTAGCTACACTGCAAAAACATAAAATTTAGCTACAACACACCGTTTCTATTAAAATATTATTTTTAGGTATGAGAGGAAAGAGAAAATTTTCAAAATGACATTAGTGCCTTTGCTCTTCCTCCCATGTGCAGCCTCGCTCGTGCCCATCCGCCATCGCTTGCCTGCCGCCTCGGTCACACCAGCACTGTCGTCGTCCGCAGCCACCACGATCAATCTCGCTGCCGAACCTTCCTCGTCGCCGACAAGGTGGCCCACGACGGTGCACATGTCGGAGAGGACGCCAATCCACGAGCTGGCCTTGGTGGGGATCACAGCTTCCACCACAGCACCGAGATCCAAATCAAATAGGCAAGGTCCACTCCTTCTCCCGCAGCGGTCGTCTCTCCTGCTCCAGCTCCACGACCGGCTCCTCGCCCGCGACGCCCAGCCTCTCCTCCCCATCTTCGTCCTCCCGCAAGACCAACGCCGAGCTAGAGCGTGTGTTGTGCAAATTCGAGCAACGAGCCGCTGCACCACCGGGATCTGAGTCGCCACCGCCGGGTCGATCTCGGTCGTGCGCGCCGTCGCAGGGTCCTGCTGTCGAGCCGCCGCCACCTCTGGATCGAGGTCCTGTCGTCGGGATCACCCGTCGCCAGCCGCCTGCTCGCGAATCGAGTGCCGCTGCAGCCGCCTTCTCCTCCGAATCGGGCCGCCCGTCGTTGGATTCGGTCGCCTCCGTCGAGTATGCCGCAGATCGTGCAGGAGCGGGGGGGGGGGGGGGGGGGGGGGGGTCGGGGTCGGGATCCGAGCCGCCTGGTGCGCGACCTGCCGATGGAAAAAATAAAAGAAAATCTAAACCAACCAAGGGTAAAAGGGTCTTTTCACCTCCTCTTGCAATCAAAAATAATATTTTAATCGAGATAGTGTACCATAACTAAATTTCATGTTTTTGTAGTGTGTCTAAACTAAATACTGATCGTACGGTGTACTATACTTAAATCCGCATCTTTTTAGTGTTCCACCGAATAATTTTCTCTTTTAGTAAAGTCTATAATTTTGAGTTTATTTAAACAAAGCCCGTTGATTTCGTGATGAAAATAGTAAAAATCTCGGGTTTATTGAATTAGAGACATGGAGTTTTGAGGACTACTCAGAAGTGACATCCACGTGGCATCCTACTGTACCGTCTCGTCCCGTCCCATCGGGCTCCACCTGCACGCACTTTTATCACGGGTCGGAGGACCTGGAGCTGCTCGCGCCCGCGTAAACTGCTGCCTCCCGTCGCCTCCGCGAGCCGAACGACACGTTGTTCCCGCCTGCTGCCGCATGGACCCCACCGCGGACCGCCGCCTCGCCCCGCCGCTGGACGCCGGAAATGCTGGCTCTGGCGGCCGAGAGGTGGTGATCGACCTCAGCAGCAGCGACTCCGAGACCGAGTCCGACGACCCCGGCTGCGGGGGCGACGGGAAGAGGAGGCCTCTGCGGGCGGCGGGTGGAGGTGGTGGGCGCTTGGAGAAGAAGCTGAGGATCTCGGCCGCCGCCGTCGAGGTCCCGCCTGGCTTCCTCGACCCGCTTCCGCCGCCGCCGACGACGAAGCTCCTCCCGCCGCCGCAGCGGGAGAGGAGCGTGACGAGGCAGTTCTGGAAGGCAGGCGACTACGATGGCAGGCCGCTTGGGAACGAGGTCGTGCAGCATTCTGGTAACGGTCTTCCGCTGAAAAGCTTGCATTGCTTTCGGTTCGTGGTGCAGTGCGGCGTAGGAGCTCTGCTTCTGCATTACGGGCGTAGTTCCTCTGTTTCTTTTTTTCCTGGTGCCGAATCTGCATTCTGGTTGCTGGTAAGCAACTGTCAAATCTGCATGCTCATTCAAGAATTGAGTAGGAAAATTCTCGCTTAACTTCTCAGATGTTCTGTTCATGCAATCATGCTCATGGAGTACCAGAGAGCTTGCATGCAGAGTAGACTTGGCGTTGAGCTTTATCTGCAGATCTGATGCTCTGTTCTGGATAAATTTTTTTCGACTTGGCGTTGAGCTTTATCTTCTTTCGTATGCACCATCCAAACTTGCATCTGGCTTATAAAAAAAAATGCCTCTGCGTGCAAGAAATTTGGCCAGTATTTCAGTTGTACTGGTTTTCGTTGTCTTCTGAAGTTGCTCTAATCTTCTGTTGTCAGATTCTGGAATGGATCATATCCGGGTGCATCCAAAATTTCTACACTCCAATGCGACAAGCCATAAGTGGGCCCTCGGCGGTACGGTGTCTTGCCATATGCTCATTTCACTTTTCCTGAAAATGCACGCCCAAGCTGATAGACAGATTTATTCGCAAAAAGAAAGAAAGAAAAATAGCAGATACACAATTTCTCTCTGGATTTTGTTAAATATTACTCCCGGTAACTTACGTCCCAGCTAATGTGGCAGCTTTGGCCGAGCTGCTGGACAACTCTCTTGATGAAGTACGCGTTACTCAGATGAATCTTGTTCTTGCCTAATGTGTTCATTCGAGTCTTGTTTCTTACTGGCTAGATGTTTCTCTGCAAGGTTGCAAATGGAGCTACATATGTGAACATTGACATGATGGAAAATAAGAAGGATGGAACTCGGATGCTGCTTGTTCAAGGTTTGAAGCTATCTTGCATGGTTGTGATTTAAGTTCTGACAGCCACATGACAGCCAAATGTATCTGTGTTTCACTCGTGCTACACCTCATAAGTTCATGCCACGCATTTTTTCTTCACTTGGTTTTTAAATGACACTATGACAGTTCCTTTCTGAAGAGCAAGTTTCTCTGAAGGCATTTCACTTGTGCTACACCTCATAAGTTCATGCCACACATTTGCCTTTTGCCGAGTGTGACCATTTGCCGAGGGCTTTTTCCATATTTGCTGAGTGTTTCCCTGGAAGCACTCGGCAAAACGTTAATTGAACCGAGTGTCGACTGTTTGCTGAGTATTCGCTAGCGTACACTCGGCAAAAGGTTTGTTTGCCGAGTGTCCAAGGGACTCGGCAACAAGGTGGTTTCCCGTAGTGACTAATGTAGTAGCAAACTGGCAATGTCGCTCACAGCCATGTGTTTTTATACGCGATGACGTTATTTTCATATTAAATGTTGATAGATGATGGTGGGGGTATGAACCCGGATAAAATGCGGCACTGCATGTCCTTGGGTTATTCTGCAAAGAGTAAACTCAAGAATACCATTGGGCAATGTAAGTGAAGGAGATATGAGTTTTGATTGTTTTCAAACCACATTTTTGGTCTATTGGTCACGGTACAGAGATTCAATTTGCTTAATCTGATCCTCTGCAGATGGAAATGGTTTTAAGACAAGTACGATGAGACTTGGTGCTGATGTCTTGGTGTTTTCACGTAGTCATGGTACTGAAGGAACAAGGTTGTCCTCTATTACCTACAATGATGTATCTTATCACAAATTAAATGTTATAATTTCTACATGAAATATTTTTCACCTCAACGGAATTGGTTGTATTAAGGACAACTGCTATAAATTTCGCTTCAGAATTCCTTGTATGATTATTAGAATCATTTTCGTTGCAAAAGCTGATGACCACCACTTGCCCCCTCCTTTTCACATAACAGGCCAACACAAAGCATTGGCATGCTATCTTACACCTTCTTGAGGAGCACCAGTAAAGAGGATATCATTGTTCCTATGGTAAGGTTGATTTTACTATTGCTTTCTTCCCAGCATGACTATTATATATTTTTTACTGGTAGGCTGTATTTCAACTACATATTCTTATCTTAGTACTTAAGTAGTTATCTCTCTCTCTAATACTACTAGTTAAATGGATAATTCCGACACCACCCCTTTGGATTGAGCCAAAAATGAGATGGGGTTATCCTTTGTTGCATTCTGGCGGAGTATGTAACTCTACGTTCCAAAAGTAATTGATCCAACAAGTTAAGCTGCTGCATGTGCACGAATATTTGTGGACATGGACAGTAGCCTATTTGGACCATGAGGTTACCAAAAATATAGCATGCCACATCTTCCCTTTTCCAAGGTTTAGATAGGAACTGTATTTCTTATCGCTATATAACATGCCTTGTTATCCATTGTTCCTCCATATGAGCTGGTGTTCTTTTTATTGGATCAAAGTAGAAAATTAAACATGAGTTAGCAATGATGCAGTGATTCCTTACAACTTGTAGATTGATTATGAAAGAGAACAAGTTTGGAAAAAGAAGGTGCGGACCACATGGGCCGATTGGCATATAAGCTTGGAGACGATAATAGAATGGTCTCCTTATTCTGCTGAAGCAGAGCTTCTACAGGAGGTATAGCTTGTGTTATTTGATGAGCTTAATGGTTAACTATTTAAGGCCTCACACTTCATGCTGAATAATTCCTTCTCTTACAACAGCTGTCATGATTTCTGCATTTTAGAACAATACCACACCACTCTGAAACAGATGTACAGAACATTGTCATTTCAAAACTAATAATTTGATACTAAGTTGAGAATTTTTTTTAATACTATTAGACTGCAATAATAAAGACCAGTAACTTTACTAAAACTTACTAGGAATTCTCAGGGTTAAAAAGGTTTAACCTAAGTACACATTGTTGTTAATGCTGTTATGTACTCCCTCCATTCCAAATTATATGACATTCTAGCTTCGGGCATGGGAATTAAGGAGAGATTAAAAAGGTAATTGCACAGAAAAGAGAAGGAGAGAGATAGAGATAGGATGCATTGGGAAGAGGAAAAGGTGCATTGGAATGCGAGGGTGTCAACTTGAGGAAGCTAAAGTGTCATAATTTGGAACGGAGTGAGTATTTCCTTTTTTTATTAACTGTAGCTATAGGGGAACATTTTTTACATTTTGTGCATGTTCTTGATGGATATATGTTACTTTTTTGGTAGCTCGATTCAATAGGGGAACAAGGAACTCGAATTATTATATACAATCTGTGGGAGGATGAGGAGGGACAGTTGGAGCTTGATTTTGATGCAGATGCAAATGTAAGTGCCATCTAGAACTAACAAGGTCATAAGGATACAAATTTCTACCAATGATGCTTTTCTTTTATGCTGACTGCAGGATATTCAAATTAGAGGTGCGAACAGAGACCAGAAAAGAATCAAGATGGCAAATCAATATCCAAACTCCAAGCATTTCTTTACTTATAAGCATTCGCTAAGGGTAGGTTTCAGGTGGATGTGCTTATGCCAAAATCTGTTTTTGCGTTCAATGGGCACATATACTTTAATATATGTCATAATCAACACAGGGATCTTTTTTTTCAACAGCAATAAAAATAACCATGGACTTCCTCCTAGTTAGCTTTCTCTTGCTGAGCCTGCAGTGAGTCAGGTTCCTTTTCTGTAAACTGGCTTCGGTCTAATTGGACCTGTTTGTTTTTTCCTTTCTTATATATGTATATTAATAAATATATACCGCAGCTGGATTTTCCCTTGCTGTACATTGCAAAACAAAATCAATACAGGAACCTTTGCTAAAGGGAAACTAACTAACAACAGGCACTGTAGTTCATTTCTCTGCCCAAATGCAAGCAGTAAAAAAAAGCAATGGAAAAACTGTTGAAAAAGGAACAAATTTTTGAAATGAACTGATTGTCATGGTTCTGTAAACACTAAATTTGCTTCTCTTTGTGCAGAGTTATGCATCAATTTTATATCTTAGGGTCCCGCATGTCTTCCGAATGATTTTACGTGGAAAAGAGATTCAACACCACAATATTGTCAACGACCTGATGCTGAAGAAGCAACAAACATATAAGCCAACTATGATTGACGTATTTCCAAAAGATGAACAAGTAAACATTTTTCTCAAAATTTCTTTATAGTGATGTATGAGCATTGATCTTATAACATGTTTCCTTATCTATACCTTTTCAGATGGTGGCTGATGTGACAATTGGTTTTGTTAAAGATGCTAAACATCATATTGACATTCAAGGATTTAATGTTTACCACAAAAACCGCCTAATAAAGGTGTTCTATTTATGCCATGTATATCCTATTTACTCAAACAAGAAATTCTTTTCTGTTGTACTTTTCAAAGCGGCCTTTGCGGGCATATGGGATTATAAATTTTATAACGAGCTAAAGGAACGGTGCTTTGGTGCTTTTGTTTTGGTCAACTGTATTTCTTATTACCATCTCATGCATTGATATAAATATTGTTCAATTGGGCATGCTTTTGTTTTAAGCATCTTTCATGTGACCATGTTAAGCAACATTTATTGTGTAAAACAGCAATTTCTATTAATTATTTTTCAGAATTTATGAGAAGTGTGTGTGTTTCTTGTAGCCTTTCTGGAGAGTATGGACTACTGCTGGATGTCATGGCCGTGGTATCATAGGTTAGAACTCCTGTTGAATGTCTTTTTTTTTTTTTGAACCAGTGTTGAATGTCTTTTTTCAGGATAGATAGTTTTGTACATCCGTTATCATTCTTGGTATGCAGGTATACTGGTCTTATTCTAAAATAATAAAAATGCAGGTGTACTGGAAGTCAACTTTGTAGAGCCAGCTCATGATAAGCAGGATTTCGAACGCACAAATTGTCTCACAAGACTTGAAGCAAGATTAGTGCGAATGCAAAGGACATATTGGTTTGTTTGTTGTCGCTTGGTAATGTTGATTCCATGATGTTGCCAGTTGCCTTATTTCTTATGCATTTGTTTGTTCAGGTCAGACAATCACCATCAAATAGGATATGGTATCAATCATGCTAACACAAAGTCTGGAACAGGAGACAGAGGTAGTTTTTTATTCCCCTGTTGAGTTTTTGGGTATTTAGATGATGTCATTTGCGCATGTAACTGCAAACCATGATCATTTTTCTGAATGGTTCACTGAATATTGACCTATCCCATTAATCAACTTCATGACTGTGATGTCCTATGATCTGGTCAAAGGTATTCCACATCTTTACAGAATTGAAGTTCACTTTAAAATCCTATAAAACTGCATACTATGTCGTAAGTCGGAATTTGTGGTCCAGTTAATCTTTTTCTTTCTTGAGAAAGGATATATCAAAGTTCATGAGGACATGAACTATCAAAGTTGAATTGAATGCATAATTTGCTCTGATCGCTGTATCTGCGGTACTGAAAAAACGTTCTTCTAATTCCTCAAAAAACAAGTTCTTCCATTTAAGAAATATGTCATTTACAGGGTAAATATTCTAAATATTATGGTTGATCCGTTGATGTGTTGACTGTTGTATGTTGAACTTGTTCTGTTGACTTTTTTGGGACAGATGGTTCACCAGATGATACCGCACACAAAGGTCCTTCATCACGTCAATTTGGTGGAAAGTCAAATAAGAATATGAAAACAAGCATGCCTTCCTGGGAGATGAGCAAGTATTCTGACGCCAAGAGGCAGTTATCATCAAGGATAATGTTTGTGGAGACAACTAAGAAATCTGCAAGGACCAAAAGATCTAAAATTTCAGTACTACATGGTTTGTCACATATTAGTGATGATGATGATGATGGCACTGAAATTGCAGGCATCACATCAAGATTGACTTCTCCTGTCCAAAGGACACCTAAAAAATATTTCCGTAATGAGAGTGATTGCTTACCCTCATCTTCACCCAGTGAAGTAAAACGAAGTGAAAGGATTGCAGCTAGACATCAGTTGAAGGTGATTTGATCTCTTTGTAAAAAAATAGCACTTTTGCTATTAAGTATGCCTCCACCGCATCTGTGTAGCACATACACATGTGAGGCAATGCCTCGCCTAAATATACATGGCATCGGATGTTCTTTGTTTTTTGTGCTGGTACTTTCTTCAACCGGCATAGCATATGGAATGCGATAGAATACAGTCGTTGATTCTAGGATCTAAATTTGTCAACTTTTGGATAATTTGGTGTATTGATGTGCTCGGGGTTTTACCTGTTACTCCCTTTGTGTCGCATTAGTCTAAAATTGAAGTGCTTCTTAATGAAATTGCTTATTTATTGCTATGACACAACATTTTAACTGCTTGTAGTACAGTACAGGATGCAAAAACTACAGTGAGTAAGCTCTTAATTTTGGTGTCATGTTGCAAAATGCGTTGGTGTATTCTTTCCTGCGAAGGAAATTGTCTGATGTCTGCTTTTCAGGTAGTAGATGTAACTAGCAACGGAAATGAGCAATCTATTGTTGATCATGAGGCTGTTATCAAGAAGTTGAAGGATGAAAATTCTTCACTGAAGGAGAGGTAAATGTTAGAAATTTTGTATCCATGGATGACATGAAACCAGCGTCTAGAGTTATAACTCTCCCTTTTTTGCGTAGTATCTTGATGATCAAGGAATCATTGTCAAGGGAATTGCAGACTGAACGTGACAAGTATAAGTCTCTTATTGAGAGAGTAAGCAGTATAAAGATTTCCCCTAAGATCCTTTCGATCGACGCCTTTGTGGTGTACCTAGTTACTCAGTTCTCATACATTCTGTGTATTACCTGTTATAACAAGTTTATTAAAGGTGTAGTATTATTGTATCTGAAGCTACCATTTCCCTCTTCTATACAAAATTTATACAGGTTCTGAAGGTACCATAAAATCAATGGACCTACAGAATCTAATAGCTAAATAAAGCTAATATCTGAAACATAGGTAGGGCCATAATAATGCATTTTAACATGTTTTAGTGTCAGTTTCCTTTTCTCCTTTGGTCTGCTCACGCATTGCTTGGACGTTTACTAGGCTATTACAGGCATATTGGAAGTTTTGAAACCTTTATCTTGTTTAATTGATTGGGCAACGCTGCCGGTACGATTGGTGCCGCAACCATGTAGGCTTGAAGTTCACCTTGCACTCTTTTCTAATATATGTTGTTTTATGTTCTTGTTTCAGAACGGGTATTTGGAGAAGCAACTTCAAACTGCAAAGGAGGAGCAAGAAACATTGATAGCGATCTTTGCTAAAGAAAGAAAATGCCGGGACAAAGAGGAGGAAAATCTAAAGAAGAAGCTAGAGGTTAGCACTGGAACCTATAATCAGAGAGTGCTCTATTTAAGTTATGTGCTCTATCTAGTTAGAAATGAGGGCGCCCCATGACTACCTCAATCAATAAACTATTCTTATCTGTGCCATTAAATTTGCAGCAGGACACGTCCACCATACGGGACCTGATGGAGCTGCTCAGCGCTGCCCGGAACTGTAGCAAACGATAAAGGAGCAGAGGGGACACAACCTAGTCATTGTGGTATTAAGTGCATTGGCACGCTGTCGCCAAGTACACGCGTTGGTGCTAGTTACTATCAGATGGATGTATTCTATCGTTAGATGTGCATGTATATGTGTTGTCTTACACCGTGAGAGGCCAAATGCTGGTTGGCACGAACTGATTCAATACTTCTGTATGGCTAGCAGTCTAGGCAGTGGTTGATTCTGAAATCCTTATGGTTGCAGCATTCTCTCTGCTCCACCTACGGACTCTTTTCCGGCCTACAAGCGTGGTTCACGTGGAGGTCGCTAGATCTTTGGCCATTTTCATCTTCATCATGGAGATCTTACACGTACGAAAGCTTGTGCGTGGAACAAATTTTCGAAGAAAATTATTCTCAGGCTTGCTTGCCGCAAAGCAAAAGTAATAATCTATTCCTTGTCTTTATACCGTGTCTCAATACATATAAATCTTTCAGATAGACGTAATCCTCGTCGCCGTGCTCGTCCTCGTAGGATATGGGTACCCCACGCACCTCACCTAGTACTGGGCGTTCGGGTTACCTTAAAATTTTAGATACCTGACATTTCGGATATCTGAAAATTAGTTTCGGGTTACCTGAATAACCTGAACTTAATACATATCGTGTAGAAAATAAAGTTTTTATAACACTTTTACGTAAATAAGAGATATATTTAGTTTTTATTTTTATTATAGAGAACTATAATTGATTCAACAACCTTTCAACTTTGTTGGTTGCAGGTGTATATATGATTTCACCTTTAGTGTTGGATGAAAGAAAGTGGATTGATGATATTTCGGGTTAATCGGGTATAAACCCGAATTACCTGAAATATATTCGGATTTTTAGATTTGTTACCCAAAAATATAATTTGGGCATCGGTGAGGAAAGCGAAAGTCAAACCTGAGGCTCGAACCCGTGCTGGCACGAAGCGACCACGCGCTCGTACCACCAGGCCTGTCCTCTACAGCTGAACGTTGGAAGTATGCAGGAGATAGTTTATATATTGGTGAAATGCCAGAATGGGTTGCCCAACGGATGAACTGACGTTCAGCATGCTGATCAGTTGTGTCACAATAGCTTGATCGAGGATACAATACAAGTTGCCGAGGAAATGCAAAGTACGCCTGACAACGCACTTGTTAACACGATACATGGAACTCGGCCTAGTCGTAGAGGACAGAGACAAACACCATGGTTGGGTTTGTGCGCGACAGTGCCGATGCGGAACACCGCTCACTGTAGTGGAGTTGAAGTCGAAGTCAAAGTCAGTCGCCACCATGTTGTTGACTATGTACTCCATTAGCTCAAGTTGGAAGACAAAACAGAACATCATCGCTGTGAAGCCAATGAGTAGGACCACCATCATCAGCGCGTCCACGGGGCACTCTAAGATGATGTGTGCACACTGCTATTGTTGTTAGGTGTGTGTTGATTTTGATCCGTCTGTACATACGTTGTTAATCAACAATACATTGAGTGTAACTTTTAACGTTGAGTGTTGTCTGCGCGCGCTCACTCATAGGCTAGGAGGCACTATTTGTTGTGTCAATTCTACGTATTCATTGTTACGATAGTCACCCACAATTTCACCAGACCATATGTGTCCTTTACGACTATGTTAAGAGGACCATATGCCCCTCCCCCCCTAAAATGGCTTTATTCCACTCGATTTGTATAAGCGTGATACAGATGACTGTCCAATGTTTCCTAGCAATCTAAGGCAAACGACAACTACACGTCCTCCTAAGTATGATAAGCTGAACTTAATTAAATGTTAGTCAATATCTTCATAATTTTAAAATAGTAGAGCCTAAATATTTGTAAACTATGCTCAAGCTTTTAACCACACGACTTGGTTATCATATCTATATATATTTTAGTTGATCGATATAGTCCATCACAAAATTAATCATGAACAATGTCGGGGTGAATATCAACAATGACATGTGGCGACGAATGGAATAAGCTAAGGGATATGAGCCTCTGGGCTCTGATCATTAAACTAAGCCAGTTGCGCCTCATACAATCCCTCTTGAAGTGGACGTGAATCCCTCTCAATCTGCTCGACCCCTCGTGAGGGAAGACAACCGTGCCTCGTCTTCCCTCGCGAGGGAAGGACCTCCGCCTCGCTCGATCCCATCGATGGAAGGTAGGCACGACAATAAATATCTCAGGAACACACCATCATGACATATACGTGTGCACGCATAGTATCGTTGGCTACAGACGCAACCTCCAACTCCTGTGAGGGACATAGACTGCTTGGACGGGACGAGGCGTGACAATGCTACGTCACGTGGGCAGTGGTGGGCCCAGGATTTGGACCATGGGTATTCAAAATTTGTAATGGTAAACAAAAGAAAAATTGACACAAAAATTGTGGATCTATAACACATAATTGAGTGCTAAGATCATTGATTAATAAAATTGATTACACCTTAAATTTGCTAACACGTAGATGTACTAAATGATCAATATAAAAAAGTGGCAACATGTGAAATAAAAGAGTAAAATAATAAGAAAACTTACAAATTATAGGATAATTTTTTGTTTCTTCATACTTTGAAATGAGTGATGATGTCCTTATCCTTAGCTTGCAAGAAGAATTCCCTCAACACCAAGCAACCATTTAAATACTTCTATCCCATTTTGCTTCTTAGTTTGTTTTTCATAAAATTCATTGTAGAAAAGATCCTCTCAACACTAGCAGTTGCAACAGGAAGAACTAGGACCAATCTAAGAAGTTTTTAAACAATCTCATATCTAGAAACCTTCATGTTTCAGACTTAAAACTTAAATTAGTTGTGGCACTATTCTTCCTCTTCATGTTTCAGACCTAAAATTTAAATTACATAAATATAAGCATTATTGTTCCTTTCCTTGAATAGTTGAATCAAGTACGTTTATATTCAGACTATAATTACAAACGGTATTACTAGTCTACTAGTCACTACCACAGGTTCATAAGAAAATAAGAGCTGGTGAATTAAAAAAATACCTGGACGCAACGCAATGTGCGAGACGAGTTGTCGTTGCTTCGTTCTGCTGGTGCCGGCGAACGATGATCAACCGATCAGGCGCAGACGGGTGGGCGTTTGGGGCCTGGGCGATTGGGTAGAGAGTCAGGGACAACGAGATCGATCAATTCAATCTGGGGCGGCGGCAGCGACAACAGGCAAAGGGTTCTGTTATTCTTTTCTCCTCACGCCAGTTTCGAAAATCTGATCGTATTTTGCGAGGATTCAGCGCCTGCGCCGTCCCTCCGAGTCTGTAGAATTAAGATTGCAGATCGAGTGCGTGCTAACTGCTGAGTGGGCTGATTTGGTAATTGGGCCAGCAGTAAAAGAGGTAGGCAGACTCCATGTGGGCCTTTTTGTTTGAGACTGCTTTTTTCTTCAATACAATTACATTGCAGATTATATATATATATGTTTTTTGTCAAAAATAATGGGTATTCAACCCAATACCCTTGAATATATGTATGCCCGCCCCTGCACGTGGGAGTAACGGATGGGAAACCCCAACTCAAACGTGATGGACTGACAAACTCGTTCAAGAAAAACCCGTCAAATATAAGGCGACAGAATATCCAACTCTGTAAGGATTATGATCATTAAGATTACCCCAACGATATGAATATTTTAATGATGAATAAAAAATATAAAATATGACTAATATCTACATACATAATGTATGTGTAGAAAACATTTTCTACCTTATAATAATTGATTAATAACTACCTTAGCGATTAATGATAATGACCATAAACATAGAAGTTGATGAGTTTGATGGCCTTTACACCGTGACAGGCTAACAGCTGCTTAACACGAACTGATATGTATGGTTCGCAGTCTCGGCAGTGGTTGACTCTGAAATCCTTATGGTTGCAGCGTTCTCTCTGCTCCACCTACGGGCTCTTTTCCGGCCTACAAGCGTGGTTCATGTAGACATCGCTAGATCTTGGCCTTTTTCATCATGATGGAGAATCCTACATGTACGAAAGCTTGTGTGTGGAACAAATTTTCGAAGAAAATTATTCTCATGGCTTGCTTGCCGTAAAGCAAAAGCAATCATCTATTCCTTGTCTTTATACCGTGTCTCAATACGTATAAATCTCTCAGACATAATCCTCGTCGCCGCGCTCGTCCTCTGCGCCGCGGGAACCGCCGACGCCCTCGCCGCTATGCCATGCCGCTCGCCCGCAACTCGTACACTAACACCAACAGGCAACAGCACCCTGCTCAAGGGCTTGTGCAGCGCAAAGCAGAGGAGCTCGTTGCAGAGATGGTCCGGTGCGATTGCCCTCCAAATGATCTCGCATTCGGTATGGTGATTCGTTCGTTATGCCAAAGTGGGATTGTATGCTGTCCAAATACGGGTGTAGGCCGGTATTCATTTTTTACAATGAACTTATGCTTTGTAGAGCTGGGGCATGTAAATGAAGCCTTTTGTTTAACAGCATGCTGTGTAAACCACAGTTACAATGCCGTGATGAAGGGTCTGTTGTGTATGCAGGAGAGCTTATATATTGGTGAAATGTTTGCCCAATCGATGAACTTAAGTTCAACACGCTGACCAGTTGTGTCACAATGGCTTGATCGAGGTTGCGGAGGAAATGCAAAGTACGCCTGACAACGCCCTTGTTAATGCCTTCTCTGAAGATGGGCATGTGGACGATGCCATTTGAGGATGATTTTCATTTTTGAGAGGGGGATGGTTTGAAGGAATTCCATTGGTGCGTTTTGTATTAAAAAAATAAGTCAGGATTGGTGTTTGTTAAGTACGGCTGGCCTAGGATAGGATTTGTTATAGTCTGTTGGAGAGTTTGTTGTATAGACGATAGGATAAAGGCCGGCCATATCATAACAAACATTAGCAATATAATTGCCACGGTCACGGCTGTTGTGACCCTATATCAACAAAGGTACACGGCTCCCAGAGGGTTCAACGCTTCCACATATTCTACATGGTACCAAGAGCCATTCCTCATCCCATCTAAAACACAGCTCGATGGCATCACCATCTACCACCAGCATCATGACGGCTCCCTTGGCGCTCCCGGTTACGGAGAAGCTGAACAAGGGAAACTTCAATCTGTGGAAGGCACAGATCATGCCGGCTATTCGCGGCGCTCAGCTTGAAGGACTCCTCCTCGGCACTGACGCTGCCCCGGCAAAACAAGTGGAGTCTATGATTGACAACAAGAAGGTGCTTATCACCAACGATAAGTACTCCAAGTGGGTTGCTCGTGATCAACAAGTTATCTCACGAAGGAGATCTTGACCCAAGTTGCCGACAAGACTATGGCGGCCGAGATATGGAAGGTCATCACTGAGATGTTCGCATCTCGCACCAAGGCGCAGTCGGTGAACACGCGCATCGCCCTGGCGACAACGCACAAGGGCAACATGGCCTTGACCCAAGTCGCCGACAAGACTACAGCGGCCAAGCTATGGAAGGCCATCACTGAGATGTTCGCATCTCGCACCAAGGCGCTGTTGGTGAACACGCGCATCGCCCTGGCGACAACGCACAAGGGCAACATGGCCTTGACCCAAGTCACCGACAAGACTACGGCGGCCGAGCTATGGAAGGCCATCACTGAGATGTTCGCATCTCGCACCAAGGCGCGATCGGTGAACACGCGCATCGCCCTGGCGACAACGCACAAGGGCAACATGGCCTTGACCGACTACTTCAATAAGATCAAGACGCTCGCCGACGACATGGCCGCGACGGGCAAACCTCTGGAAGAGGAAGAAATTGTCAGCTATATTTTAGCAGGGCTCGACTATGAGTACAATCCGGTGGTTTCCGCCGTGGTTGCTCGTGTTGAGCCCATATCAATAAGCGAACTATATACTCCGTTGTGGTCATTTGAAAATCGCATAGATTTACTTCAGACTAATCATAATCAATCTTCCGTGAATTCTGCTTCACGTGGCCGTGGTGGACCTAGACGTGGCTATCCTCGAGGAGGACGTGGCCACCGCGGCGGCAACACAGGAGGGTGTGCACCTGCTCAAGGACGTGGAGCACGCGTCTCTGGTACGGGCGGCAATCGCGGCGGCGGCCACATCAACAACGGTGGTCGAACCAACAAGCCGCTCTGCCAAGCCTGCAAAAAGGAGGGTCATACTGCCGACATCTGCTGGTATCGATTCGACCCCGACTACGTCTCCAACAAGCGCAGCGCAGCTGCTGCCATGAACAACTACGGCGTCGACTCCAATTGGTACACCAACACTGGCGCTACTGACCATATCACAGGGGACCTGAACAAGCTGGCCATTCATGACCACTACCACGGCAACGACCAGATCAAGACCGCAAGTGGATCAGGTATGACTATTGGTCACATCGATCAGGCTATTGTTAGTACCCCCACTCGAGATCTTCGCCTAAAAGATGTCCTTCATGTTCCTGATGCTTGCAAAAATCTCGTTTCCGTACATAGATTTACTCTTGATAATAGAGTTTTTCTAGAATTTCACCCTTGGTGTTTTTTCGTAAAGGACCTAGCAACAAGGAGAATTCTTCTTAGTGGCCGATGCAAAGATGGCCTCTATCCACTTCCTTCCAATCTTCATCACTTCAGAAGACAGGTGTTGAGTACAATAAAGCCAGCTCTTGATAGATGGCACCAGCGACTAGGGCACCCCTCACTGCCTATTGTTCGTCATATTATTAGTTCTCATAATTTACCTCATTCCATTAGTGAGAATAATGCTGATGCAATTTGTGATGCTTGTCAACAAGCAAAAAGTCATCAGCTTTCCTATCCTGTTTCTGTTAGTCGTTCTAGTGAACCTTTGCAACTTATTTTTTCTGATGTATGGGGCCGAGCACCTGATTCTTTTGGAAGGAAACAATATTATGTGAGTTTCATAGATGATTACAGTAAATTCACATGGATTTATCTCCTTAAACACAAATATGAGGTTCTTCGAATTTTCCATGAATTTCAAGCCTTAGTTGAAAGACGATTTGATCGAAAAATTATCTCTGTCCAATCCGATTGGGGTGGTGAATATGAAGGATTACATTCATTCTTTCGCAAGCTAGGCATTATGCATTATGTGTCTTGTCCACATGCTCATCAATAAAACGATGCTGCCGAAAGGAAGCACCGTCATATTGTTGAATTAGGTCTCTCCCTTCTCGCACATGCTAGTATGCCCTTAAAATTCTGGGACGAGGCATTTCTCTCTGATGTTTATCTTATCAACCGCACCCCAACAAAACTCCTAAATTATCAATCACCACTTGAAGTTCTTTTTAAAGAAACACCTAATTTTTCCAGTCTTCGGGTCTTCGGGTGTGCTTGTTGGCCCCATATGCGCCCATACAATACTCGTAAATTGGAATTTTGGTCTAAACGCTGTACTTTTATTGGCTATAGCAACCTTCACAAAGGCTAAAAATGTCTTGATGCCTCCACTGGTCGCGTTTATATATCCCGTGATGTAATCTCTGATGAAAATATTTTTTCATTTGCTGAGTTACATCCTAATGCGGGTCAACGACTTCGATCCGAAATTCTTCTTCTACCCAATCACTTGCACAATTTTGCTGGGGATACTACAGTACCTACTGATGTGATCAATGGCTATACAGGTGCTACTAATCCCTTGCCAGATTTTGCAGAAAATTCCGAAGAAAATGCTATGTCCGGCCATGATCACATGTCTGGGGCAGCGGGCGCCAATTCCCGAGCTGATCCTCCTATGCCAATCATTGCTCCTGGTGCTGCATCAACCCTGGGATCACAGCCCTTCTCTGAGGCTGTGTCTGCATCAGCTGCACCTGACAGCGTCGAGTCTCCTGACACGCCACGTACGGACGGGCCATCTCCCGCTGCTTCCCCGACACGACCGATAGCTCCTGGCGCCTCTACACGTGCACCGATGAGCCCTCCACCACCAGCTTCCCCGACCAGGTCTGATGCGCCTGCCCGATCTCAGCCTGCGGTGTACGTGCGTCGCCCGCGTATTAGAGTGACGGGGGCACAGTCCACCTCCACTACACCGGCTTCCTCCGCTGCGACAACTACCACCGCATCCGATCCCACCGATCCCCGTATGGCTATTACAACTGGAGGCAGTTTTGTGCCTGTGCAAGACATTACCACAAGGGCACAACACGGTATTCGGCGGCCTAAAATTTATACAGACGACACCGTTAGGTATGGCATGCTGACTACTACTGGTGAACCACATAGTTTACATGATGCTTTGTCCAACTCAGATTGGAAAAAGGCTATGGATTGTGAGTATGATGCTCTAGCTAAAAACAAAACATGGCATTTAGTTCCTCCTGTTGCAGGCAAGAATATTATTGATTGCAAATGGGTTTATAAAATTAAAAGAAAAGCAGATGGTTCCATAGATTGCTATAAAGCTAGACTAGTTGCAAAAGGCTTTAAGCAATGGTATGGGATAGATTATGAAGATACCTTCAGTCCAGTAGTTAAAGCTGTTATTATTAGATTAATTCTCTCTTTAGTTGTTTCAAAGGGATGGTGTCTAAGACAATTAGATGTTCAGAATGCATTTTTACATGGTGTTCTTGAGGAAGAGGTCTATATAAGGCAGCCACCTGGTTATGAGGATAAGACTAAACCAAAGTTTATCTGCAAATTAGATAAAGCTTTGTATGGACTAAAACAAGCACCTCGTGCTTGGTTTTCAAGGTTAAGTGCTAAGTTGCAACTTCTTAGTTTTAACTCTTCAAAGGCAGATGTGTCCTTGTTTTATTATAGAAGAGGTGATATCACTATGTTCTTACTTGTATATGTTGATGATATTATTGTAGCAAGTTCCTCAGAGAAAGCAACTCAAGCACTATTGAGAGATCTCAAGGAAGAGTTTGCACTCAAGGATCTAGGTGAGCTGCACTATTTCCTAGGAATTGAAGTCAAGAAGACAGATAATGGTATCTTGTTGTCACAAGAGAAGTACATTGGAGATATTTTACAAAGGGCAGGTATGAAGAACTGCAAACCAGTGAATACACCTATGATAACAAGTGAGAAACTATCAAGATACAAGGGCGATACACTTGGACCTGAAGACTCTACTAAGTACAGGAGTTTGGTAGGAGCCCTTCAATATGCAACTCTTACACATCTTGATATTGCTTTTTTAATTAATAAAGTATGTCAATATCTTCATTCTCCCACTACGGATCATCTAACCGCAGTAAAGAGAATTTTAAGGTATCTAAGTTATACTATTCAGGTCAGTTTTAGAGTCAACAGGTCGCAATCTACACTTGTTACAGCCTACTCAGATACAGATTGGGCTGGATGCTTGGATGATAGGAGATCTACTGGAGGGTTTGCCATATATCTTGGATCAAACCTTGTATCATGGAGTGCAAGAAAGCAGGCGACAGTCTCTAAATCTTCTACAGAGGCAGAGTATAAAGCTGTTGCTAATGCCACAGCTGAGGTGATGTGGATACAAAGGCTACTCCAAGAAATTGGCATTCCTTCACCTAAAATTGCTAATATCTGGTGTGATAATATTGGAGCTATGTATTTATCTGTCAATCCAGTTTTTCATGGACACACCAAACACATAGAAGTTGATTATCACTTTGTTAGAGAAAGGGTGGCGCAGAAACTATTATCTATTCAGTTCGTGCCAACTAAAGAACAGATAGCTGATGGATTCACTAAGCCTCTCCCTATTCGGCAGCTAGAGTTATTCAGAAGCAATCTCAACCTCGGCAGTTGAAATTGAGGGGAGGTGTTAAGATAAGTCTTGTAAACTAACGTTTGTATCTACTGGTGTTTGTTAAGTACGGCTGGCCTAGGATAGGATTTGTTATAGTCTGTTGGAGAGTTTGTTGTATAGACGATAGGATAGAGGCCGGCCGTATCATAACAAACATTAGCAATGTAATTGCCACGGTCACGGCTGTTGTGACCCTATATCAACAAAGGTACACGGCCCCCAGAGGGTTCAATGCTTCCACATTTTCTGCAACATAATGGGTGGTCCGATGTCCCCAAATAGTAGAAAAAAGAATTCCAAACCACTTGATGCTACAACGCGCTGTGGACGCTGAAATAGGTAATTTTATTCATCTTGATTTCTCATAGTTTGTCATGTTATTCATCTAAATTTTGTGATGACGGGGGACAAACTTTATGGCAGTCATCCACTGTAGGAAAACAAGCATATTCAGTACTAGTAAGACAGCACCAATGACACCGAATTCCCACTAGGCAATCTACACCTGTAGCTTCCCGGTGGCATACTCCGCGATGAATAATAACCTTCTCTTCACCGGCTTGCTCATCCATGCCTCGGCCTATACCTCAAAAATTTAAAATCAATCTTTCAGTATGTTAAAATATTCACACATGGCTGCATTTTCATAGTAATAACATAGATTCGACCATTGGATTAAAAAGGGGACGGGCCCGTTCAATATTATTGTGTACATTCCAATAGCAAAAGGGAAAAAAAATTATCTACACAAGCTGGGCTATGTCCCATACTGCTGGAGATTTGAACATGAGAGAAATATTATAAAAGCTTCCACTTACATTGCGCCAGGTTTGCATAGTATCCGAGAAGCAGCAAGGAAAGAAACACCGTTGCACCCATTTGGTTGGTATATATCGCCATGGAGAATGGAGTAAAACTTTAGCCAAGACAATTGCTTTGTGTTTCTTGGCTAAAGTTATATATATATATATATATATATATATATATATATATATATATATATATATATATATATATATATAAAGGGGGGGGAGGGGGGTTAATGGGCAAATAAAAGGAAACCGGATCGCTGTGTTTAATTTCTTGCTATAATTATGAAGGATTTCTCTATTTCATTACAGATTCCCTGAATGATCTGCCGTAGTGGTTCTTTCCTACTATTGTTACAATATTGCCAAATAATTTTTATTTGGTAACTGTTAATTTCCTGCCAAGGAAACGATAACCTGCTTAGACGTACTTTCATGCATGATTAAGGCATACGCAGCATGCTATTTGGAGAGAGAAAAGGAAAAAAAAAATCAAAGAATCTGATTTCATTGGTTGGGATCAACGAAAACAGAAAGAAGCGAGTACAAGCTATTTCTTGCGGCTAAGGATGGAAGACGAATAAATCTCATGTTGGTTGCCGTGCCTACATGGTGCTGTAAAAGTTGCCGGTTGCTGTAGAACAATACGCATCGTCCAACAGAAGAGAGGAACCGGAGATATCTTCCTATTCCATGCAAAGAATCACTTTCCACCATGTGAAGGATAGCATGTATGGCGAGCCTGCTATTGATTAATGGTCCGGTTTGAAATGAAGGCATAGATCTAATGGTCAAGGTTGTTCCGAATAGAAAATTAGGAGTGGAAAAAGGATACTAAATCTTTATATATATAGAAGATAATTAGAAGACAAAAGAAGCGGACGCTGGAGCAATGGTAGCCGCGGCAAAATGGGATTCGCAAATCGGCACGAGCCTGTAAGGATTCGAGGCTTCCTGATCTGTACCGTGTGTGAGTGGAGCTTGGGAATCAGCCTACAGAATTGTTTCATCATCACTTTGTTGAGAAGCAGCAAAAACATACTAAGAAATTTCTTGAGTGGTGTTAAGAACTCGTGTCGAAGCAAAGTATGCTGCAGTTTATCTTGTCCATAGTCTTTGCCTCTTTGGCCTATATCATCCTCGTGGTGGGTAATGAAAAGATTGGTTTAATTAGTGTCAGAATAGCATTACATTGATGTCATTTGATTTGAGCTACAAGTTTAAATGCTGTTGTAAATAATGTGAATACAAAATACTTCCTTGTTGGCCCTAAAAATTGAGTAAAAACACTGTTTATGGAATAAAACTAAACAACAAAATAGCTTTCATCTTACTAACTGGCCTAGAGAAGGAAACAATCCACCACCTGTTTTTTGACTGTGTAGTGGGTAGGAAAATTTGGGAGGAGGCCTCAGAAATCATAGGGCTGAAAATAGGAGATAACTTTGAGAATATTGCAAGCAGATGGCTTTGCAATAAGAAGTTTTTGGTATGTAATATGCTCACTTCTGTTATTTTGTGGGCAATTTGGAAGGTAAGGAATTCGTTGTGCTTTTCAGAATGGTGTCTGGAACTGGAAAAACACACTGATGATTTGGAGGCAGGTGGCCTCGATGCTCAAAAACTGGGAGGTCTTTATGTCCAGTGAAACAACACCAGGATTTTTCCTGTGTGTGCCAGAAGATCCTGCTGATGACTTGAAGACCGGAGCGCTTACGAAGCTGATGGACACTGAAGACCTGATGGTGATCCATGGTGCCAGGATTAATCTGTTGTGGACTGAAAACAGAGAGGTAAACTGAAGATGGTTGGCTCTAGTAGTTGGGTGGAGAAGTAGAGTAGTGGGAAGTAAACTGACGCAGTGTGCGTTGTTTTTGGCTCGCGTCCGGGGCATCATCAGTTGATGATGCCGCCGAGAATGATGTAACGAAATAAAAAAAAAAAACTCTGTACTCTTGCTGAGGCGTTAAGTAAGGCAGAAGCCAATGGCTCTTAATGAATGAACTCTTACAAAAAGAAGAAAAATTGAGTAAAACTGCAGAGCAGAATTGTCTTACGTTACGCAACCGATGGGCCATCATATATAAGTATAATATATATATATATATATATATATATATATATATATATATATATATATATATATATATATATATATATATACTAGCAAAGTGTTCGTGCGTTGCTACGGACTTAAAAAATAAAACACTCTTTATAACTTAAATATAAATTATTTACACAATATAATTATTAGATATATATAATATTATTAATATTTTTTATATAAAAGATCATATTTATATTACTATTAGTATTTCTTGTCGATACCTTTTCGAATCATATGTGGATCATATTATTTGGACTTCAGATCTAGAAGATATGAATCCCGCACAGAGACCTACGCAGAGAAGTTCGAATCAGAACAAATATTTTTGCATCCCATATTTAAAAACTAAAACGGCAGGATCTGTACTTCTATTGAATACTAAAGTTGTAGAACTTTTTGAGAGCTACCATATAGAGTCCGAGTTTGCTTAATTTGAGCTCCGAGCGAGGGAGTTATGATTTTTGAAGTTCGGTACTTGATATGGAAGATACGAAACCGATTTGGTTTCAATCTCTAACTTTGTGGACGACCGCACCTCAATTAATAGATTATAGAGATATATGTTCTCTAATTAATCATTGTTAACTGTGCTGGGTGTGCTCTGTATGAGGCAGTTATTTGTCATTTGTACAATGATGACACCGCAAACAAGTTTATTTCTTGCAAATATATCTGGAATAACAAGAGCATGCATGAGGACTAAGCTAGTACAATGGCGGCATACATACAGGAGACCTCTGTTTTGTTGTTTGAGCTTAATTCTCGATCGACTCACTTAAAAGATACTGTACTTGTATTTGACAAAAGGAATGAGCTGCATGCAATGGTAACTACAGTAGTAACAATCAAGCAATATGATCGATCAGTAGAATCCTACGACGTCGCAGAGTTGGTCCTGGAAGGGGAGCATCGGGTTGATGACGACCTGTGTGCAGTGAGCCCGTAGCTGGAAAGGCCATGTCGTGATGCCGGCGAACCTGAACCTGACGCGACCGCGGATGAGGATGTCGATGGTCAGCTCGCCGGCGGGCAGGCTGACCTTGAGCTTGCGCACGGTTGCCTGAGCTGTGCCGTGTTTGTGCTTTGACGCAGGCCCGTCGGGCCGGCCCGGTACGGCCCGTTAATTAGAAGGGTCGTGCCCGTCTAAGAAATGGCACGGCCCGTTGGCCGGTATAACGGGCGTCGCCCGCGCCACGGCAAGCACGTCGATCCACGTGTCCTCGGGG
Source organism: Eleusine coracana subsp. coracana (assembly GCA_032690845.1). Taxonomy (NCBI): domain Eukaryota; kingdom Viridiplantae; phylum Streptophyta; class Magnoliopsida; order Poales; family Poaceae; genus Eleusine; species Eleusine coracana. Next base: position 56,505,642 of record CM064420.1, read on the forward strand.
TTGAGCTCGCGGAACACCGGGCGGTCGTCAGACGCCAGCTCCTCTTGGCCGAACCCGCTGTACGACACGTGGAACTCTGCGCGGTCGTACAAGACGGACACAACTCCATGGTTGGGGTTGTGCGCGACACGACGCCGATGCGGAACGCCGCGCTCACCGCCGTGGAGTCGATTGTGTAGTCGCGCGCTGTTGATTGTGGCCGCCGCGCTGTTGATTGTGTAGTCGATCAGCCCGGGCTGGAAGAGGAGGCAGAAGAGCATCGCTGCGAAGCCGGCGAGAAGGACGGCGGCCACCAGGCACTGCAGCGCGACGTGCGTTCGCCCGCTCACCGGCATTGTACGTGGATTGATTGGTTTGCACGAGCCCGCTGCTAGCTGCTGCTTAGTGCAACTTTGTCTCGGCTTTGCGTGGTGTGGAGGGGAGCAAGCAGGGAGCCTGACAGGCGCTATCCATTGCGTCGATTCTGCGTACTCGGGCAAGTTTGTACGTACGCGGCGTACGGTGAGAGAGCATTTGCGTGTCGTGCCTGTTGTAGCTATTCTATCTACTAGCTACCACTTGAGCTTCAGCTATACTACAACACATTTGCTTGCTTGTGCTTGCATTTTGCCTTTACTATATATCTCCAATCAGGCAGAACTCGGTTGCTAGCAAGCTACACACATTAACACACACACAAACTTACAAAGACGACGAGGACCGCGGCGGCGAGAGACAGCCACCAGACAGGACAGGCGAGACAACTTTCTTCTAGGCTGAAAAGCCTCTCGCTTCATTCTCCTGGCGTTGCTAGTCCCAAACATTTTGGTTTTTTCATTCAAAAGCTTCCTTTATTTCTTCCTTAACCTGACCACCACTATTAGCAGAAAACATGAGAGAAAAAGTTTTAGCACTAATTAACTGCCCTGTTCCCTTCTCAAAATAAGACAACTCATCATGAACATGAACTGCCTCATCTGCAGTAGTAGCTTTCAAAAACAACAAACCGTTCCCCCTTCTTCACCACTCTTTCCAAATTTTAGAGACTATAAACAACAGTACCAAGCAAATAGGGCGATAGTAATTTGAAATAGTGCATCACTAATCTCCCTGCTGTAAAATCTCTACTGACATTTATTTTCATTCATCTCATCTGACACCTCCTTATTCACCACCCCTTCAGGAGCATATCCAGGTCAACAGCAGGATCTCGATCTCGATCAAATAAACTTCAAATAATTCACTAGCCAATCTGTCTCCAACTCAGGTGAGTGATTTTGTCTTTGGCTCAGTCGTTTTTTCCGAACGTCAGATTTTAATCCATCGGCTGGGATAGATCAGCTAATTCAACATAGTATCTGGCTCAAGATTCTTGCCCGCCGGATTGCTGTTATTTGGCCTGCATGGCCACACGAACCCGCTTTGGTATGTATGCCCAGCCTTTTTGCTTGTCCTCGCTACAGATTACACTTGGGCTCCCTTTTCATCTGTTTTGGTCCATTTTTCTTTTCTTTTCAGTTCTGCTCATTACCCAAAAGAAAAAAAAAGACGAGATGTGACTTTTTTTTCAGATGCGTTTTTTTTAGCTACCTCACAGCAGACTAGCCTTGGTTGAAATAGTCACATATAGGTTTCAATACATAACAGCACATACCGAAGTAACTATAGTCTCTGCGCTCTAAATCAGATGTCCGCAAGACTCTTAATCAAATCGAAGTACAACGAAATCAACTACAAAAAACTACACAATATTGCTTAAATAAGACACTGTCACACTGCTAGTTCCTAGACTGTACACTTACTTTCTCATGTTCTTCTATGTATTAAGTAGGCTCGAATGGTTTGGTTTGCTACATACAAATATAATTTCATTTATTTTTTAGAGTAAACTAAAATATTCAGATGTGACAAATTAACTACTGTACATTGATGGCACTAAGCATCCATCAAGCAATAGAGTCCTAATTGATATTCTATCAGATCTATCAGAGCTAATATGAGAAAAAAAAATCATCTCCCAAATGTAAGTAAAAAATCATAAAGCTGGCATAAACATAAATCAATCAAAATCAAAATAATTTAGACATTTCAACAAAATTAATTATTTTTAATGCTAACATTACACACATTTCCTAGAGTATAATTTTAGTGCAAACGAGAGTCAATCTTTTAATGATACTTAGGCAAACAAAATGTTGAAATAAGGTACAACTACTGGGCAACAAAAACACAAGTAGGGAAGAACAGATGGGTTTGTGAAAGTAAAACTTGTAATAAGAATATAACATTGTACTTATTACTTTACCAAGTAATATCCAAACTCTTAACTTATAATGTATATGAAAAATAAAATATAAAGTAAAATATTTAAATTATAAAAGTCACCAAATGTAATCTTAGCACTATGGCCAAGCAATTTTTTTTCACAGCATTATGTGTAGTATGCACAAGCCACAACTGCACATGTCTAACACCTCGTAAAATAATTCAGCACATAAAGAGATGGGCCTTGCCACTAAGAACTAACAAAAATGTCACAGCACCCAACGCTTGCATTGCCATCCACTGAATAAAACTAACGAGAGCACATCTTCAGATTTCAAGCAGACATGAAAAACATACATCTTTTGGTCAATTTAGGAAGATGAGTGATCTGCTCCGGTGCTAATGAGGTGTTGTTTGGCACATGCCACATTTGATAAGTACGAGATGTGTGCCCTCAGCCAATTAGCAGGTTCTCAGCTTTGACAACCTGAACAAATTAGTGCAACCAGCTAGCTTCAGTTACAAGTTTCACTTTCCACAAAGTGGAGCCAGAGCATATGACACGACACATGACGACTACATAGCTCCTACTAATCCTAGGAGTTACAACGAAACTTGTAGCCTGAAAAGCTCAAGAACCTCACTGCAGGTATAGATCAATGACCAACAAAACTATTGTCAAAACTACAAAATAAAGTGAGTGAAGAGGCCATTATCCTTGTGGCCCTTGGTTGTGCAGTGCGGGCATGCCCAATGCGGCCAATACAGTTACACTAGAGTAGCACGCATGTCAGATGCTAGCGGCGGATACCGTGGTGCACTGGTGCCCCTACCATCGCCATAGATCTAGAACAGCTGCTGCCCCTGGAGCTTCCCTGATTTCTTTACACAGATAAAAAACGCAAAAGCACATAAAAAATCGACCAATACTTCATTTAATCGACCATTGATCACACAAATTGAACGCAAGGCAAACAATTATTATAACTCAGGAGCGGAACAATAAACAGTCAATTAAAAGAGTGCAGAAACTTGACATCGAGGATCTGAAAACTGTTCTAGTGATTCACCGGAGAACGATAGGCACGCCTCGGTTGGCTCGTCTGAGCCTCCGCTCTCTCCCAACTCTGCTCCTCTGATTCCATCTCTCTCTCTCTCTCTCTGCGCCTAGAATGAATCGGTGATACTATAATTGGCCGGAGAAACTGTACCAAAGACACCCTTAGATTGGTGTCTAAATTGGTTATGAATCAACTATTATAAAATATAACAATTACATAGTTAATATTTATAAATCTTTTATTATAAATAGTCAAAATTAAAAAAAAATGACTTAGAACAAATAAAAACTAGTTATATTTTGAAACGGATCGGATTGTGCTACCAACGCGCTAGACCTCCGGCCCAAGCATGACACCATGCTATAGGTCAGACAAAAATTTTTGTGTTTCGGGTCAGTCCGCTTGGCACGGCCAGTTTGGCCGTCTCTAAGACCACCTGATGATTATAAATCTAACAGCTATAAAATCCAACTGAGACAATAATAGAATATCAGCTAACTGACAATGAGCAACTCTGATACTAATATGAACTATTTTTGTGAGTGCTAACATGAACAAATACTTTGATTATCCTTCATCTATTATTGCAGCAATGCTCAAAAAGTTAGTTGCAGCGGCGAAGAATCGCAAGATACAAGAATTGCTACTGCTGTGTAGCTTGATCTGTTACCTAGTTCCAGCAAGCGTCGCTGCCGCGTTCTTCTGGAGGCCCCATGGAGCCCAGCAAGGCATCTCTCTCCTCATAAGTCTCGTGTAAGTGTAAGCAAGTTATTTCCAAAATATATATATATATTTGGTGTAAGCCATGGATCGAGTTTACATGTACATTGTTTAATGCTGAAGCACCGAAGTTGCTCTGCTTCTCTCCATATTTATCACCCTGATATGGATTACCAAGCAATTCTTTTGCATGTGTAATAAAGGACGTCATATATTTCCGAGCGGTCGAGGCAATAAGCTCGTCATTGTTCTCCTAAGCATCGTAAGCTCAATTCCTTTTCCATTTTTTTCCCCATGGCTCGTGATCTAAAATTTAGTCAGCTAGAATATTCTTAAACCATTACTCAGGCTTTCAATCACATGACTCAATTGCCGACTCTAATTTTCACGTTAGTGGCTATGACACTACACTTTTAACTCTCATGCCATGCTCGAAGAACCCGGAGTGATCTAATTAAATCCGGGCAGCATTTTAAGGACATGAGATTATGGGAGATAAAATTGGATGATGGACTCACAATTATGTTATCACAAGACATCCATGTCTGCCCCTTGTAAGCTTCCACTTGATGAGCCAGTTCTTGGACATCTCTCTACACTCTGCTTTTATATAATGAAACTGGCACCTTCTTGTGCCGTCATTCAAAAAGAAAAAAAATCTTGACCATCAAGCTAGTGCCAGTCCCTGACCGCTGCTCTCTGCTATGGTTGGAATAACCGGATTGACCGGCCGGCTAGGCTCGGTGGAAAAATAGCCGGTTAATCGGGATAACCGACTGGTTAAACGAACTGCTATAATACTAGGTCTGGTTTTCTCAGGTTAATCAGTCGGTTAGCGCGACCGACTGGAACCGATTTTCTAATTAACCAGAATAACCGGCCGGTTTCTACCGGTTATTCCAACCCTGCTCTCTACCTGCTATACATCTTGCGTGCTAAAAAAAGGCTTCGCGTTGAACAGTCCACATGGCTCATCATCCAGACGACCAGCCCATCAGGACTGGGGGCGTGTTGCCCATGAACCGCTAATAAAAGGCGGTGCAACGGCCTGATTGCTGCCCGAAGCAGCAACATGTAGTGGGACCTGTTAGGGCATGTACAGTGGGGTGATGTCAGCTGTCTGGGAGAGATGCCAGGTAAGATTTTATCTAACTTGGAGGTGAGAGGAGGAAAGAGAACCAGGTCGTCGAGCATGCAATCGGCGGTCTAAATGAGGGAAGCGACGCTCTTACAGACGACTTTTTTTGCCGTTGTATGGTTGCTGTCTTCAAAGCCATACATTTTTTCTGGAGTGCTGATCCGCTGTTCCATACCACCACCATGCAGTTTATTCTTTGCTTGCGTGATTTCTTCATCCCGGCTCCTCTGTGAGTTCTTATCAGTTCTAGAGCACCATTTTCGACTTGTGCTTGATTTTTTTCCGACGGTCTACTCATGCGCACGAGAAGGGGATCGAGTACTCTGCATAATACATTCGTCCTAAACATCTGTAGTGCCTTCCCCTAATATCTAACTTGATATGCACTCACATCGCTAAGCACATCGAGTAGCAGCTGTCCTCTCCGAAAATGTATTTGCTAATGCGATTAAGTATGCATGCCTCATTCATACTGTATTTTGTTTAGAAATAAAGCATTAACATGTAGTAATTTCTTTTTCTTTAACGTTCGGAAGTAAGCAAAACAAACTGAGCCACAATATTGAAGCTCACATTTGACCGACATTTTTTTAGATGCATGCAAAAGTTTAGGAGGATTAGGAACCCATATAGACAACAAAATATATAACCATTGTAGAGTATAAACCTTTTATTGTCTGTAAATGACATGGAAACATACAATAGACAGCAGTCGTCTGGAGCATTGTACATGCCTTTAGACACCGCGCGAGCGGTATTGGATATGTACCGCTCGGTTTTCTACAGAAGGCAACACCTCGACTGATTTTGTCTAGTGTGGCCCATTCGACTGTTTCGTTCGGCGGCCCATTATAATTTTTACGGTCTGCGGCTCGTTCGGCTGAATGCCATTAGACTTCTTCACGGCCGACATGTGCAGCCAAAATTTTCTTTCGCACTATTCGTCTATTCTTGGCCGCACCTTTTTGACTTATTATTTCGATGACAATAGCTGAGAATAAGTACAATAATGTCTCAGAACAATTACCAAATAATATAAGAAGAATTATTGAAGGAGCCTAGAACTGCTAGCTCAATTGAGAACAATTACTGGACAAGCGTAGAACAATAGTTATTAAGGATGGAACAAATTTCTCATGTCCTACTAATTCCAACGAAGAACAGGTCTGAACATTTAGACCTTGTACACATTTTAATTTATATTATGTTCCCATGAAAAAGTAATTAAAACCAAAGAGTCTCTGAAACAGTTCATCACTGCATTCTAACAAAAAGTTAAGTCATGGATTGATATACATATATACATGAAAAACAACAGTTAAGTCATTCCTTATTCTTACCGACTGAAAATCTAACTCTGAACAGCTAACAAAAAGTACTAACATTAGTGAGGTTCTGAACATTAGTTCCATTGCAGGTTGCAATGAATCTTAGAACAAAAATTTCAGAATCATAATTACCAGTAATGAATCAGATTGTAGCAAGAAATTCAAAGTAGCTACAGTTCAAAGGAAAAGGAAAAGATTTGGCTTTGCAATAACCTGAAATTCTGTTTTGGAACTTTAATAGTTCTTGTATCAAAATTCCTGATATTGAAAACAGCTTGCAGATAAGAATTCAAGAAAGGACTCGAAAATTGTTTGCAACAGCTAAGATCAATGAGCAATATTTATCTATTCCATAGTCTAGACATAACAGCTAAGAACAGTGTCAAGTACTTATCCATTCCATAGTCTGGATTGAGCAAGTCGAAGGTATTGTCCATTGGTTCTTTTGAACATAGCAGGGAACATGAACCTGTAGTTTAAAAAAAAATATTGAAGTGCAGTTTCTGCATATTAGAATGAGATTTGTTTATAGCTAATGGTATTACCAAGTCTGCTTCATCGAGCTTTAATCCCACTTATTCCTAGCTAAAGTAGCTCGAACAAATTTTTTTTAAGCCACAAGAATAATTATTTACAACCAGAATAAATAGTTATAGGAGCTGGAACAAGTAGTTAAAGGAGCTTGAACAAGTAATTATAGTAGATGGAACAATTTCATGAATGCACTAGAACAATGAAACAGTATGGTTGGAACAATTCAAAATAACACCTGGAACTATTTGACATAACTGCAGGAACAATTTGTGCTGGTAACTAGAACAATTTGTAACCATTGCTAGAAGAAGTTGGGAATGTTCCTATATTCTCAAATAACATGGCATTACATAATAATTTATAATTATGATAGGTTAGTTAGAATAAAAGTGAGCTATGACAGGTTAGCTAGAAACTTAGAAGAGTTGATGCTTCTTTCGAGATTGAACTAGTGGCCGGAAAAATTTGAAATAAAACAGGAACAATGCAACAACTTAGTGTGTAGCTCAAACAAAGAACTAGTATAGGAACAAATCAGAAGCACAAAACAACTTGACGTACCAATTGAAACAATTTACAACAATGGCTAGAACATTTCAACATATTGGCCAAAACAAATAAAAACTATGGCTAGAACAATTCGAATGGAAGTCAAACTGTGATTATAAGTATGCAGAATTTAGTGATGATTTTTCTTTTGAACTAGTACACTGTCTTTTAATAAGATGAAATACAATCTGAGTATAGTATGAGATACTTATTTTTAAAGAAAAAAGCACCATATCTTGTAAAAAGAATGAATAAACATCACATGCCTTGGTATGTACAAAAAATTCACATCTATCAACTTCACTATGGATGGAACTCCTGCATCAGTTCCATTTTAAACAATTGATAAATGAAGCACCTGCAACAAACAAGTAATAGTTGCAAACTCAGTAAACAGAGTTTGGTGATGCTATTTATGAATTTTCAAACATGATTTAGCAAAACAAGACTAACTGAGCAAGTGAGCAATCATATATAAACTTTAAGACCTGACTTTGTGTTCAGATGAAGGAAACTTTTATTAACAAAATATAATTGTGTGAAATGAAAGTGAAGCATTGGTAACAGAGTAAACAGGTTGTCCATTATGCTTTGATGCAGAGATCATTTGCAAAGTACAAATAAGAGCATCTGCAGATCAAAAATATAATATGATGCAGCCACCCAATTGTCTGACAGCTATCTGAATGGAGTCTATTAGGAAAAGGAAAAAGTTGGTTCTTTCCTCCCGGTGAATTTTAGGAAATACAACATACCAATTGAAATGAACACATCTGGTTCGCCAAAATCAACCTAAATTAAGCAATGAATTCCTAATCAGACTCAAAACACTAATCCAATCGATAAACATTAACAATTGTGAAGGAACTTGGAAGTACGCTGTTAGTGTAATATAAAGAGAATTGAGAATTCAGGAAAAAAAAAGGTGAAGAGAATGGAAGGGGAAGAGAGGGCTAGGGCGGCTGACCTGTGTTGGCACCAGGTTGACGTCATCGCCACTGGACAAGCACAACAACTGTTCTACAGGCCAGGATCTGCTTGTTACTCATTAGGGTTAGGAGGAGAGAAACAGGGAAGGGAAGGGAAGGGAAAGGAAGGGGAAGAGGAAGGGAAGAGGCGGAGGAGGGAAAGGTGCACCAGTTTCGCTCGTCAACGGCAGGGTTCGACGGAGATTTAACACAGTGAAGGCGGCGGCGATGGCGGGTGGCCGAACTGAAAGGAACCGGAGAGAGGAAGAAGACGAACCAGTGTGGACTGAATTATGGCAACTGGCAGCCCAACCGCACGCGCGGTAGATACGAACTACCGCGCGCGCGGTGTATAGTCTTTCCGACATGTAGGTGGCCCCGCGGTCTATGCCACCTTTTCTTTTATTTATCTCGTTATTTTTATCATAAAATCTATATAACAATTAAATATAAACACAATGCTATCTAACATTTTACATGAATCGATTCATCATTTGTGAAAACTAATTCAACATTTCTAACAAGCTATTTCAACTTTCTTACTCAGTGTTGAAAATGTTGAGCTAGTGTTTTTTAAATGTCGAAGCTATTTTAATTAAAATGTGTTGATTATAAGATAACACGCCGGTAAAAAAAGATTATAAGAAACACAAATACCAAAATAGTTTTTAAAATGGTGCTACAGTTCAAGAAAAAAAAAGATGACTTGTTCATATGAGCTATGGAGCTTAGTCGAGTGGACCAAACAAAAATTAAGGTCTTGTTTGTTTCCAGCTGAATGAAATAAGTTTAAAAAACTATTCTAGGCTAAGAATCCAGTTGTTTTTATTTTGAACCTTAAGAGATGAAGAATCAATCCAGATCATAAGCTACAGGAAATAACTAAGATAAGCTCTATTCATTTCGGGCCAGTTTTAATCGAATATGAATAACAAATTTCTTACAGACAAGATTTCATTCTAGACCGTTTTGTTTTCTGTTGGATTGATCTGTATTCCTGCCCGATCTGCTGGAATCGAAAAAGCCCTAAAATAGAAACCTATTGTCTTGCTTTTACTTTTTAATATATATTCCTAGAAAGTAGAAAAAGTAAATGAACGCCTATAAACATCTACTTTTATCCACCGTTTTTTTTTAACATTGACGTGAATACGAGTATACGATGATCAGTCTCTGTTTTGGATTGTTTGATGATTTGTGTTTTTACCGGTGCTTAATATGACTGCTAACGTGATACGCATGCAGGTGCTCATGCAAATGATTCAGGGCACAACTGGCGCAGCTGGAAGCCTGAGTAGTTTCGTCTCTGGACTAATGCCTCATAACAATGATTTTAAAAGAAATTTGACCATGTTCGCTTGGCCGGCATTGGTAGCCTCGGGATTTTACGTGGTAGCAGCCAACCTTGTCGTCATCCTTGCTGTTCCGACTGGCACCGAAACGGGAGATGTGGAGAGTGGTGGTAACAACACTTTATGAGGCTTCGTTCCACCAGCAGAGGTTTTCCCAAGCCCTCTCTGGTGCCTCGCTCTTCGTGGGCTCCAATTTGCCTTCTCCCTCTTATCGTTGTTGAACATGCGTTTCGCTTCCGACTACAAGACAGTCGAAGCATTTGTGTGAGTTTATTTGCAATCTGACTTTGCGCTTCTCATTATTGTTATTTACAATTTTTTTCAAAATATGTATAATTAATCTATGACTTATAAATCTATCTTTGTTTATTAGTTTTCTCGACAGTGCCTTGATATGCCAGTGTCTGTGGACTGGTCAATTAGCAATTGTGCGCTTATGTACCATTTGGAGCTACGGTCCTCGTCTGCTACACAAGCCCTGGTTCCGTATCTTTGTTTGTTTGGGAGATCTGGTAAGATGCATATTCTATATACCTTAATGCTACTACTCCTCTGTTATAAATTATATGATATTTTAATCTTTTTAAATTTTCTTAAATTATAAAACACTCTCTCTTTCTAATACATATTTCTTTTATCTTAATACATCTTTATCTCTCTCCTTCTCGTTTTTTTATACATCTAACTTTTCAACCTCTTCATAATTCTCGTGCTTGGAATGAAAGGAGTAGTGTTTTGATTTAATCATACGCTGCATTGTCTAATTAAAGGGTTAATTGCAAAAATCATCCCATAATTCACTTGAAATTTGAGTTTCCTACCCATAAGTCATTTTGTTGTGAATCCTCATCCACCTAGTGAGTTTTGTTTCAAAAATCACCCCAATATACACATGTTTAATTTATTTAACATATTTTAGTTTATTTAGAGTAGTCAATGATGTTCTTATCAAGCATACATAATTTTAAAGTATAATACTTATATTTTTTTATAAATAATATGTAACAAAGTAACTTATATGGTGGTTTATGCAATTATCTCTTATTTAAATTCCTAATTTCTTTGCAGGTCATGGTGGGCGTCTTGCTTCATGCTGCGTGTGGAGCTGCTGCCATTGTTACACTTATTAAGTATGACCTTGAAGAATGTTCCCAAAACAACTGCATGATCTTCGTGAGATTCATGGCACTTGCGTTTGCCAGCTACATAACGCTTCTTCTACCTAGCATCTACACAACCATAAAGAGGGTTACACTTAGCTAGAGATACGTATGTAGGCTGTGTATGTATCAAACTGTGTGTTGGATTGTTAAATTTATGTGTGCAAGTGATGGGTGTGTTAATTGTGTTGTACAGGTGTTTACTTATATTGTAAGTGATTTGCATCGGTTGCACTAACTTACACTCTTTTAACAACTAATGGAAATATATTCCTGATTCTTAAAAAGAAACACTCTTCTAGCTACTTATTGAAATATATTTCCTGATTCTAAAAAATAAACATTCTTCTAGCTACTTATTCTACTTATTGAATCTAAAGGTGAATTGGACCGGTTAGATGGATTGTCAGCTCAAACTTCACTTGACTGATTCTTCATAACCTCTAACAACTAGTCTTTTGCAATTCTACCGAACCAAGACCCTAGCAATACTAGTGGTATGATGCAATACATGTGGTGCCAAGCCAATCAATAAGCTTGCAAGCCCATGACATCCCTTTCTCTACTTACACACAAGTGCAAAATTAAAGACGGTAAGTAAAAAGATGGTTTAGAGAATGCTCATTGATTTTTAGCCTAAGGTATCGAAAGGATGGTGTCTTCCCCAAGTCCTCGTTGGATTGACTCCCGCCGGAGTATTGGTCCCTCCCGCCACTCAACAGTGAAGTTCTTGTACACAAGCTCACATCACACCCAGAGTGACGGCACGGTTAGGGGCAGGTGTTCCTCAAACATGAGCTTGCATCCCCCAAGGACGTGTTGCACTCCCGGAGTGCACACACAGGCGCTCTCTTCTTGATGCTCCTTTCAAATACGAGCTCCAACCTTGTACAAACTTGTGACAACCTTTACTGAAAGGACCAACTGACCAAGAAGGGGGGGGTTGAATCGGGAACTTCCACGTCAAACTTTTCTTTCACACTTCTCTACTTAACACACAAGCAACTCCTATTCAGTCCTAGTAGAGACAATCTAGCATGGTAATAGATCCTATTAAGATAAGCACAACCTATACATGATAGTGGTTCACATACTAATCAACTTCTATGCAAACTAGTGGTAGAGCACTAAATACAATCAACACGCTAAGCAAGATAGGAGTCCTACTCATGCAATTCTAGTGAAGTCCCAAGTCATACAAGATACATTGGTCAAATAACAAGAACTAGAGCAAAAGTAGTTAAGAAGGATGTGGAGTAGTAAATGGAAGTAGTAAGGAGAGGGTTTAGAGAAGGATCAATGATATTTAGCCTAAGATATCGGAAGGATGGCGCCATCCCCTAGTCCTTGTTGGATTGACTCCCGCTAGAGTATTGATCCCTCCCGCCACTCAACAGTGGAGTCCTCATACACAAGCTTGCATCACTCTCGGAGTGATGCAACAGTTGTGGACCGGTGTTCCTTGAACATGATTTTGCCTCCCCCAAGAATTTGTTGCACTCCCAGACTGCACACACGGGCGCTTTTTTCTTGATGCTCCTTTCAAAGCTGAGATCAAACCTTGTACAAACTTGTGACAACTTTTACTGAAAGGACCGAGTGACGAGAAGGAGGGAAGGGGGTTGAATTGGGAACTCCCACGACAAACTTTTCTTTCACACTTGTCTACTTAACACACAAGCAACTCCTATGCAGTCCTAGTAGAGACACTCTGGCATGGTAACAGACCCTATAAAGATAAGCACAACCTATACATGCTAGTGGTTTATACACTAATCAACTCCTATGCAAACTAGTGGTAAAGCACTCAATTCAATCAACATGTTGTTGACGGTCGCTAAATACCAATTTTAACTATCAATATAGCCACATATAAGGGAAGACTTAGCATTTCATACATGCATGTTAGCTAGGATCAATAAGATTTCACTTGTCCTTGTAGATATAAGTGCATGCAGGGATTTGGTACAAAAGAAGTTAAGAAATAGAGAAAGATCTTTGAAAACACACAGATCAAATATGTGGCTATATGGGATTCCTCGATAGAACAACACCTTAACATTAAAGAGGACCCATGTGTCAGCCACCCTAAGAAAGCACAATCCATGGGGGCGAGAACTAGGTCGGGCGACTGGACCTCCCTTGGTCGGCCGACCTGGTCCTGAGCCCATTTCAGGCGGGCCTCCACGTGGTGCTTCTTATAGGGTTCATCTACGTTGGTGCATGACAATTCCGTAGTAGCCAAGAATAGTCTACACACACACACACGCACACACACACACACACACACACACACACACACACATACACACACACACACACACACACACACACAAGAATAGTCATTTCCCTCTTTCATTTAGTAGTTCCAAGTTCTAGTGGGAGTTTTGTCTAGGTTGAGCTTTGCTCAAGTCTCCAAGTCATAGGAGTTTGGTAATGGCTCTTGTATCCTTTACCTTATTATATTTATTTATGACTTTGCTCTATTCTATTTATATAGTTCTTTTATATAGTTGTGTTTATGAGATGTGTTTCTGTAAGGACCGAAGGCCTACCGAGAGGGGGTGGGGGGCGAATCGGTAGCCGACCACAAATCCGAAAACTTCAGTGTCACACTTCTAAAACCTAATGATCATTGCAACCTAAATAATGCTAGTAGGCCAAGATCCTACACATGCTAGTTTTCATGATGTAAAGCAATGCGCGGAAGCTAAACACACTAGCCTATGCAAGCCACAAGTCACCCTATCACTAGAGCACACAATTACGGAATAGTAAAGAGAGGGTCAAGGAATGCTCATGATTTTTTTTCCGAGGTCTCGGAAGGATGGCGCCTTCCCCCACTCCTTGTTGCATCACTCCCGCCGGAGTCCCGGTCCCTCCCGTCACCAAGTGGAGTTCTCGCACACGAGCCCGTAATCACTCTTCGAATGAAGACATGGTGTGTATCACCGCTGCACAAAGCACAAGCTCGCCTCCCTCGAGAACTTGCCGGACTCCCCGAGCCGACACAGGCGCTCACTATTGATGCCCCTTCAAACGGTGGGCTCAAACCGTGTACAAACTTGTGATGGCCTTCACAACCAATCACGATAGGCTCGATCACCGACACCTAACCGGTCTAGGTCTCACCATAGACTAAGAGTAACAGCCTAGATCACACCCTCAGAAATACCCTAGGTTTAGATGTGCAAGATGCTCAAGTTACTCTTTATTAGCACTCTCAAGATATCCAATATACTCTCCTAGTGCTCTCCTCTTTTTCTCTTGGACCTTACCAAATGCTCTCAGGTATTCCACTGACCAAGAGAGGTCATAAAGACCCCAGCAACAAAGTTATATATGCTTCCAACCTCAAACTAGATGTTGCTCCATGAAATTACCTTTCTGGACATACTGACCATACAGTCCGGTCTCTCCCAGATCGGACTGTTTCGTCACTCTGGTAACGGCTCTCCTAGCCGTTGGCGCAACAGTGTCCAGCAATTTCCTATACTGACCGGATTGTTCGGTTAGCAGATCGGACCGTCCGGTCCACTTTCTCTCTCCAGTCCAGGAGCCTCCGCAAAACTGCTTCCTCTCTGCCCTGTGCAAGTCCTACTGACCGGACCGTCCGGTCTGTACAGACTCTGGCACAGACATATTCCTCGCTGTGGCTAAGTCCCAGCCAAACTCCCCATAGTGACCATACAGTCCGGTCTCCACTGACCCCTCTGTTCGGTCTCTATGTCCAGAAGCTGAAACTTGTCATCCTCGCTTGACGTTGTTCCTAACTTCTCCGAACAACTCCTTGGCTTCTCCACTGCCATCTAGTGCCTGTGATTTCACCGAGCAACCTTGCACATCACCGACTAGACTCTCTTGATAGTCCGGTTTTTCCTATGGACTCAAAGCCTAACAACTAGACAAATGTACACAACACTTGCTCCATAGCTTATTCTCCACTTCGATCCATCTTCGTCAACCCTTGGACTCTATCAAGCTTATCAAGCCTCCATGCTTGTGGTCATTGTCATCTATCGCCAAGACAACCATCATCCATAGATTTGTAGTAGAGTTTAATGAAGGTTCCTACACATACAACACTCGTGTAGATATTAGCCCACAATTTCATAGTTGTCATCTATCACCAAAACATTCATACCTTGGGGATTTCATCATCAATGGTCATGAAGCTTACAGTTCCTTGTTTGGTTATATATCATATTCATGTCATAGGACCTTAGTGTGCTTTCACAATGATATAGACTTGCTACCTTATTATTATGTGGATTTTACTTCATTGACATTGAGGTACGTCATTGAATTATTTCTAGCGCTATTGCTAGGGATGATTTAATCGATGTGACTTAGTAATGTCAATAAGCATTTCGGGTGCCGTTGTCTGGGATGATTTAATCAATGTGACTTAGTAATGTCAACAAGCATTTATGGCACTGTTGTCGGGGAAGATATTAAGAATATAGTTTCTAATAACCGACATTGACATTTTGATCGTATTGGAATCATTGTTTATGCAGGCTCACTTAGCTATGTTTTCTCCTTTGTGTGAAAACAAGGTAGTGTATGACTGGTTTCAACCTACCTGAAAACTACATTGAAAATCCGGAAAGAGTCTTCAAGAGAAGTAGACTAAGCATCTCTTCTTCCAAGACCTCTAGACAAGCAGGTGTACCAGTCATCACTGCACCACCAAAATCTGAGCTAGTGGCTGGAAAAACCCTCAAGGACTACAATGCTCCCTCTGCCAAGAACGTGCCCATCAGGTGCGAGATTAACATTGGGGATGAGAACTTTGAGATCAAGACTTGTATGATCACGATGGTGCAGGCTAGCACATTCAGTGGGAAAGCCCACGAGGACGCAAGTACTCACTTGCACTATTTCCTGGAATTGTGTAGCACCTTTACCATTAAGAACATGGCATTGGATACCATCAGGCTCCGTTTGTATTTTGTAGTTTCAATTTTTCTTTTTTTGCTTAGACATACTTTTATATACCATATTAATAAGGGACTTTTATATACCATATTAATAAGGGACTTTTATATACCATATTAATAAGGGATATACAGCTACACAACAGATGGACATGACAAATAGGTTATAGATCTAATTACTAAGATTTTTTTATGGTCAAGTTTGGGGAGGAGAACTCCCCACCTGAATTCATTATATCAATGACAATGGCCCCATAATGGCCCAAATAGGAAGGTTACAACAGTTGTCTTGAACAAGAGGAAACACAATGACACACACAAAAGACAAAGAAAATACAAACCACACAGACACACAAAACAAGCCTTGACCTTGAGCACAAGCTGAAGGCCATCCATCATTTATCGACAAAGCAGCATCGGTGAACAACTTGCTTGCCTTCACACAATCGTCATTGCACCATGACACCACCCCTCATAAATATGCCACTCTGTTGTCACCCTTCACCTTTCTTCAAGGGGAGGAATCCTTGAAGGATGGAAGAGCTGCCCAACGGAATGGGGACTAAGAGTGGTGCAAGCACGCTCACAACTGTGAGCTGGAACCTTGTCGGCCTCCCATGGAGCTGATGGGGACACCCCTTTTCTAGTTCATCCGGGTTCCCAAGCACATAGAAACACCCGACATAAGATTTTGATTATGCCATCAACCAGGAATCTGACGACGAAGTAGAGGCGTCAAGAGCAATGCCCGTCAGATCATGATGGGTGCTAATAGAAGGCCAAAGACCATAGGCTAGTTCCAAGGTAGTGGGAGGAGGCAGAACAAATGGCACAAACATATGAAGATCCCAAAAGATTCCAATATGAGCTAAACAGACTTCCAATCACTGTAGGGGGACTTCTATAGCAACGCCTCATGAGAAAATAACTATGATTCACTATCGTTGCAAAGGTTTACACCCAAAGTCGATGGTGCTAGGTTGCTATTGGACAACGTCTCCAAGGAGAGAACGACACACAAGGTGCCGTCAGCAGTGGCACCGATAGTCCGTCAGCTAGGGCGTAAGCCCGGAGACCATCATCACACCATCCACAGGAAAGGAAACAAGCGCATCACACTGGACCGTTGGAAGAAGACACATGCAGATAGCTTACCTCAGCCCCTGGTCGGCGATGATTCCCACCCCCGCTAGTTGCAGATCAAGCCACCACATGCATTGAGTGCGGGTACGCGCTTAGGCTAGCTCAATCCCTGGCCGACGGCAAGTGCTACCGACCTCTAGCTGCGACCATGACCACCACACGTACTGGACGAGTCATTTCTTTGTCACACCAATGGCCGCTTGCAGGCCACATCTTGCCACTCCTGATCGACGAGCGCGCGACCTATCCAGGGTCGGCGGCCCGAATAGCTGCCTCCGTGAAGATCTCTGCCCGGAGGTGCCAAACTCGAGGGCAGGGACGCCGACTTCACCGGAGCAGCTCTGGGCCCCAGCCGCCCACAGCGCCAACCCCACCGTGGGACAACGCCACTGTGACATCACTTGACTCCGTCGCTCGTTGCATTCTTCAGCAACCAACCCGGCACTATCTCTTTTAGGTGGCCCGCAGGGGTGCACACTGCCACCTTGCCACCCTAGAGTATGCACTGAGGAGGGCGTCTGATCCAAGCACCAGACGCAAGATCCGGCCATGGCCGGCATCCCAGCCACCGTGTGGTGCCCCTCCCACCATAAAAGACCAAGAACCGGAGAGGGCCCGAAGCAAGCGAAGGGGCACCATTGCTGAGCACGGAGGCAAGATCCAGGACACGAGAGGCCAGATCCGGCCATGGAGAGCAACAACGAGCTTCGATTTGAGATCTAGATGTGGATTTGAAGGAGGAAAAGTGGGGGGTGCAACTGGGTAGAACACGGAGAGAGGGGGGCTCGTGAGCGACAGACATTGGGCTCCTTCGCTGGCCGCTGCCATCGCTGTCGAGGTGGCGATGGCGGCGGCCGACGAGGTGTGGTGGGGGTGGTGGTCTGGCCGGCGGTGGGGTGAGTCGTCCTCGCGTCGCGTGGGAGACGATAGGGAGCGTTTCGTTAGTCTAAACTTGTCCAACCCACTGTAACCATTTCACGAGGTCCCTAATTACTAAGATTGGTCCCTTGCCAAATAAAAAAGATCAAGATTGATGGAATAAAAAATTGGGGGTTCAAAAAGGATAGCAGGGTGGAAAATTATCAAGATTGTCGACAATGCAACGTGGATCTCATAGCCATATCATATTGGTCAATCTCCTCGAACTGGACGGACCTCTTGCTGTACCACAGCCACGACGTACTGCATGTGTCATGCCCATACATGCAACACTACATGACTGATGAATTATAATAACTAGGGAGTTGAATTGGCTAATTGGTTTTTGTCACTATAGGAGAGCGACAATGGCTCTAATGATCAAGATTGATCCCTTGCAAAAAAAAAAGGATCATGATTTATGAATAGAAAATTGGGGGTGGAAAAAGGATAGCAGGGATGTAGATTTTTTTAAAAAAAAATTGAGCAAGGAACTAAATCTTTATCTAGTAATGTAGATAATTGTTTTAGATGTAGATAATAAGAGAAAGCACTATGTCAGCTCTTTTTTCTTTTTTTTTAGACAATGTCAGCTCTTTTTATGGAACGACAAAGAAAGGAGCACACGCTGGAGCAACGTAGCCGCGGCAAATGGGCATCGCAATTCGCAAGTCGGAACGGGCCTGTCAAGATTCCAAGCTTGCATTGAGCCACATATTGTGCGTGAGTTAGCTCAAAAAAAAAAAGCACTAAGCTCCAATACTATAGCCTTTGCTCCAACTCCGTTAGAGTCGTGATAACACTTCTTAGGCAAAGGTTCATACTAACACTGTCTTAGTTCTCTATGCTTAGCTTGTGTGTCAAGTACTATGTTTTCCTGCTCCATATTATTTTGGGGCCTTATTGGCCTACATGCCGCATACGAGGGGGGGGGGGGGCGTGTGTGCCTCAATTCTTTTTTCTTTGATTTTTTCATATTGTGTAGCACCTCTAGTGCTTTTCTCCTCTTCCTAATTTAAATGCACACATGTTCATGTGGCTTTTGGAAAAAAAAAAAAGCTTTATCATTCAATTTGCAACCGTTACTGCTATTGCACTGCACCAAATTATTGTTAGTAGTTCATCTGTTACTTGGACGAAGTATCTTCTTTTGTCTGGCTTGATCAAACACCTCGTTTCAGATTTAGAACAATTGCTCGCACAGTAAAATGGAAATTTCAGATCTATTAGTAAGGGAAAGTACCCTGATAATATAACTTTGTGTTGTAACCAGTGTCGTTAACTGCTACTATCAAGTGATGCTCAACTTTCAAGTTAGTATAGTACAATATTAGCAAATTTATTTTCAAATTGAGTTCATAACTCTGCTAGCTTGCAGAATTGAAGTTGTTTAATTCAAGTGTTCTTCATTTGCTACAAGTTCCAAACGAAGACTTCAATTCATAGTAATCCTCTCTGATCGGATCTCTACCAATTCAAAAAAAAACTTTCATCTTCATTAGAGTCACTAATAAATTGGCAGAGATCCGATCAGAAAGGATTACTGTTGTACCTCGACTGGACTGATTGGAAGGATTTTTTTTTAGATTAGAGCCCCCCTTACCCGGCCTTCATTGGAGGCCTTTTCACTCAGGCTCCACCCTGGAGTGTTGCCACCGCACCCCATGCGCATCCGCAATGGAAAGAAATTCTCTGTAGCCACCATGTCCCATGCACGTCCGCACTGGAAGGAAATTCTCTACAAACGTGTTGTAAACTCTTGATTTACAGCACCACTTGGATTGAGGCACGTGTTAGAGCATCTTCAAAAGCTTCCTAATAACTATCCCTAAATTAAATTATTGGGATATAATAAAAAAATCAGCCTCCAACAACTCCTCTAAACACCTCCCTATTTTTATACTCTCCCTAAAACCACCTCAATTATAGTTAAACTAAGAGAAGAAATTGTATCCCCAATCACTCTCCTCCTTGGTCGGTACAGCAGTACGAGCTCCATGACGGAGAGGTAGGCGGCGTAGAGCCCCGTGGTGCCCAGCGTGACGGCGAAGCCCACCAGGTAGCCCGCGCCGCCCGAGGGGCGCTAGCTGCTCGGCCGAGTCGAAGGAGCGGAGTGCGAGGAGCACGGAGCTCAGGTTGAGGAGCACCACGGTAAGGTTGGAGAAGGTGGGCAGGTGCCGCATGATGGGGATTATAATCGCCGGCGTCATGCTCCACGAAAACACGCCACCGGCAGCGCTTAGTGTTTCTTGCACGCCTCGCCCGTCCTCCTCTCGAGGACTTGCTGCTCGGCAGACCATGCTTAATTTGGTTTCCTGTTATCTCGTCTCGTCGTCGACGTCACCTGCATTCGTCGGACGGATGGCAAGCATGGACAAGGCGATGCAGTAATTGAAAACCGTGATGCAACAATCCTAATTAATTACCTGTTGAACAATTTGATTAGAACAATCGTGTTGATTAGAAGCAATTTCACTAAAACAAACGCACGCACGCACACCGCTCGCCTTTGGATCTGAGGCTCGCCGGCCAGAGTTCCGTCAGCGCTCAGAGCAAGCGATCTTCAGTAACCGATCGCAGAGCGAGCGGTCAGAGCGATCGATCTTCAGACAACAATCACAGGCGAAGGAACACAGACGATCGATCGCAGGGGAGCGAGCGATCACATGCCAGCGATTTGCAGGCGAGGAAACTGAAGGCACCGATCGCAGGCGAGCGTTTTGCCGGCGAGCTGATCCACAGGCAACGTTGCAGCGAGCGATCTACAGCCTCCCTCGTAGCATGCTACAAAGGAACCATCCGCCGGCGCTGGTACAGGAGAGCGATTTGCAATTGCAGGTTAGGCTACGTACGTACCAAGGGCCTATGAACAGCTGACCTGGCCCAATTCGAATTTGCTTTAGGGCCACATTTAGGGAAACTATTGGAGAAGGGAAAAGAATTAAGTCCCAATAGTTTTTGGGCTACTCCCAAAAAGATGTTTTTGGAGAGCTTTTTTTGGGCCTCTCTTGCAGATGCTTTTATGGAGGCAGAATCTCAAAGCACCCCCGCTGCTTCCCAAATTCAGCCGGTTGAGCCGATGATCGAGCCTGCATCACGCCTATTGGCTTGGCTTTCTCCACAATTCGCTCGTAAGAAGCAACAATAGATGCAAAAGTCCCTCGTTCATCGGGTGAGTAAAAAAGTAAAAAAACAAAGCCCTAACCCTCGACATCGACCATGAAAAATGGTCGTCACGTTGAAGCTCAAGCAACCATCGTGTCACCACCAGGGTTTAAAAAACCATTTGAACCGAGGAAACCGGATCACATCGGTTTTACGGTTTTTTCAAAAACCAAAAAAATCACTCAAACATAAAAAATCAAATTTGGACGAAATTTTAGAGCTAACCGGTCGGTTTCTCCTGTTTACCGACCGGTTTCTCCGGTTTATCGCTCGGTTTTCTCGGTTTACCGCTCGGTTTATTGAGAAAATTTCTTCTTTCAAGAAACCGCTCGGTTTCTCTGGTTTATCGCTCGATTTTACCGGTTTTTGAAATTACAATTTTTTTTCAAATTTACAAATTTTGAAAAATAATTCGACTAAAAACCGATCATCCGCTAAAACTGACCGGATTGGTTTGGTCGAAAACCGCAAAAACTGACCGGTTTTCATCAGTTTTCCAATCCATGGTCACCACCATCGACATGGAGTCGATTTTCCGTCCGTTTCTACCAACAGCTGCCAGCGCCGAGTCAATTTCCCATCCGCTAGTGCTGCAAGTTGCCGCCGGCGAGTTGAGGGAGGGGAGCAGGAAGGGACGGCTGGAGCGTCCCCATTGACCACCGCGTTCCATTGGCAAAGGCGGGGCAATGACGGATAAGAGCAAGTGTAATGAGGTTCATTCAACCCGCGAAGTGCAAAGACACGCCAGCACAATCTGACGTGGAAGAAAGAAAAAGTAAGACTGACTGTACTCGTCATACTCTAAATTTATCCTCTAAAAGGAATATTATGTCCTAGTCAGCAAGATTCTTTCCTCTATATCCAGTTTCGCCGTACTCGTTCATAATTTATATCCATACTCTATCAACTACCTAATATTTTATTCAACCATCTCAACTACCATCTCATTTCATCTCTCCTCCTCTTTCTTTTTTTCACTTCTTTCCATTTTATAATAGTTTAGCAATTCAATTTTTAGATTAAATAATAATAGGTTTTTCTCTTTTTAAATAATAATACTCTCTTTTTTCCTTTTTCCTTTTTTCTCCCTTTTTTCCCTTTTCTCCTTTTTTTCTTTCCCCCTTTTTTCTCTCCCTCCCCTCTTCCCCTCGCCTGCCGCTACCTCTCTTTCCCTTCTCGCTCTTGCTTCTCTCCCCGACCGCCTCCCACGCGCGTCGTCGCCGCCGGGCCGTCGCCTCCACTGTGCGCCGCCGCCGCCTCTCCCGCGCGCCTCCTCCTCCTTCGCCGCACACCACCGCCGCCGCTACCGCGCGCTCACGCCCGCCCGCCCGCGCCGCCCTCGACCTCCCCGTGCATCCTCACTCCTCACAAGGCAACGGCGCTCCGGCCGCGATGGAGGCAGCCTCCCCAGCCCCTCCTCTTTGTCCCGCTGGCCTGGATCCCCGTCGTCGGCCTCTCCTCGTGGCTTGGATCCGTGCCGCCCCGCGCGCTGGCCTCTGCACCTCCCCCTTCTCTCTCCGACCTGGATCTGCGCGGCGGCGTCTTCCTTCTCCTTGCGCGGGCCGGATCCATGCCGAGCTCCGCCCCCCTCCACGCCTGCCTTCTTCCCCACTGCCGACTGCCGCCTCCACCGCCCCTCCTCTTCGACCCCACGGGCGTCAACGGTCTTCCTCCACGTCGCCCCCTCTCCTCCGTCGGGCGAGCACCGCGCGAGGAGCTTGTCTGTCAGTCAATCCGAGCAGGCATGGAGTGGCGCGAGATGAGCGAGGTGGGCCCACCGTGAGAAATAGAGTATCACTGCTATCCCGCTGAATTAAGCGGATGCGGAAGCCCCCTCTATTTTATCGTATCTTTTACGGTCCTCCGGTGCAGCTCTTCATCCGGTAAATTGGTCCTGCAGTAAGATTTACCGTCTCCCAGTACCAGTGCGGTCGGTAGCATCTCCAACCGGTTCTTCATATTTCGCTCCTTATATGCCTGAATAGAGTATCCTAAAATTCTATTTCTATTCTCTATTTTTCGACACACTCCAACTGGTTCTCTAAATCAATAACTTCATATCCTATTCACCTCTTTGTTTATCAATATCCTGTAACTAACCGAGAGCCTCAACAGGGACCGCAGCAAATAGGTAGCCACACGAACAAAAATTAACAGGGATCCACAGCAAATTGGTAGTCATGCGAACTAAAATCAGCTCATAGTTTACTCGCCGCAGCAAATTGGTAGCAACGCGAGCAAGCAGACAACGCCAGCAGCAGGGCCGAGCAAGCCGATAGCAGCGGGAGCAGCCGCGCGAGCAGCAACTCGAGCAAGCAGGCAGCAACGGCGGGGGCTGAACAACCCGGCAGCGGCGGGAGCAGCAACGTGAGCGCGCGTCCATGTGCCCCACAGATGCGAGCCGAAACATCGCCATTGCATCCAACGGAGCCGGCATGATCCCTGTTCCATCACGATGTGGAGGCCGTAACGCCCAACAACACAATTGGCTGGAGCCTTCCTCTAGATTCGGCGAGTTCCCCCTTTTCCTACATCTCTTTCCTCCATGAATCCAGCCAAATCGACCTCACAAATGGAATCTGTTGTGGTGGAAGAAGAAGCAATGGAAGTTTCACTTGGCGCTGGATGGCGCGAAAGGCCGAATCAGTGGTGGTCGTTGGTGGATGGAGAACGAGTTTGGCTCGCTAAAAGTAGGGAGTGGAGGGGAGGAGATGAAGGATTGTACAGTAGTAGGGAGCTGGATATGGTACCGGTTGGAGATCCTTTTTGGGCCATATCCTTCAAATGGCCACCACCGTTTCCTGTATTCTCATTGGCGCACGTACTCGATGAACATTAAAATCTGTTGGACCCGCAATCACTGCTCCTTCAGTCAAAGCTAACATGGCCCTTTGTTACCGCCAGCAACCGGCGAAACTATTAACCTTGCTCTAAGCGGCGATGGAAATCGAAGCTGACGATCAGCGGCGGCTGCTCCATATTTTTCTTTTCTGATCGATTCATATTAGGCTAGGCTTTATAACTTCGTTTACAATTCGGCTCGCTGGATTCGATACATGGTTTACGGCTGAATTGTAGGAGCTGAACGTGGGAGGCAGCGGCGTTGCTTTTAGATTAGGCTGCAATGACATGTGGCCTAAGTCTGAGTGGTGCTGTAAATCAATGGGTTTAGCACTATACTGCAGAGAATTTCGTTGCGGACTAAATATGGCGTGCTCGTTGCGTTGCGATGTAGTACGTGGACGTCTGGAGGTGGTCCGGGCTGCAATATCGCAGCTAGGCCAGGAATAGCGCGGTTCGACGCAACTGATAAGTGAATTACAGATTTGTCCCCAACAACCGACGCTCTGAATAAAGGAGAACAAAATAAAACAGTCCCAGATGGAACCGGCAGCTTGAGCTGGTCCCAGGCAGGTAAGCGACACATACAGAAACAAAGCAAGACGCAGCAGAGGAAAGATAAAGCGGAAATGAAAACAGAGGAGAAGACTAAAAGCTGAAAATTTAGCAGGTTCGGCCTTCCACCTAGTAGTAATAATAATCAGAAGAAAAGCAGATCGAGCTTAGGTGTTGTAATCAGAGACCGTAGTTTGCTACTGACTACTGTCAAGAATGTGGATTTCATAGCCATGTATTATCACATTAATTGGTCAGTCTTCGTCAACTTGAGCGCTTGCTATACATTTCCATGCAACACTAGTATACTCCAACCATGAGCACAGAATAAACTCATTGCTCCAGATAGGGCTCACCACGAGTGCCGTTAGGTTATCATCCAAAGCAGTTGCATAATGTGTGATATTACCCTTTTTCAGAGCATCGCTTTCCTCCTCACTTCGATGAAGAACCATCCCAACATTCATACTATTTGCCTCCTCAGAAAAAAAAAATGCTCGCTTTCCTGCATAATTCATATAAACAACACATTGATATGGTAGACATATCTTTGGAATTTGCAAAGACTTCTTAACAGATGCAAATGCCTATCTAACAGGAACCAAATTCTCGTGTTCAAAATTATTAACCTTGGGTTAAATCCGGACCTTTACTAGCAACAAAAAAGGTATCATATGCCTCCCCCCCCCCCCCCCCCTTCCCCACTTGCATCGACATGACTAACATACTGAGGTACAACAACCTCTCTTCCATTAACAGAACCTGCAAACGAAATTGAATTCTCATCTTTCTTCATTATTCTTTTTATTTGAAGAGCTAGACATTGAATTTAATGTTCTAACAACATCAGCTTTTGTTACTTATGCCACTGGAACAATAGTATCTTTTGCAACTCGAATACAATTTTTTCCCTTTGACTATAGTTTACTAATGCTAATATGTACAATTCGGTTATTGTTCCATCTTTGTTGTATTCTCGGATAGCTAAGAGTTTTCCTATTTAACCATGCATCTCAACTTACTTTTTTCTTTTTGCGAGGACATCTCATTTTAACCATTCATGATATGATTGCCTCAAATAATCATGATAATAGGCGCTTCTTAAACTTGCTGAATTTTGTCACTTTTATTTCCAATGTATTCCTAAGGTACTCATACTTGTTGACTTCTATTGCTTTTATTTTCTATTCCCTCCGTTCATATTTACATATTATTCTAAGGTTTCCAACTTTTTTACAATTACATGTCATTCTCACTTTCCAATACACATTTCTCTCTTCCCAATACAATATTCTCTCTTCTCACTACATCTCTATCTCTATCTCTCTCCTTCTCGTTTTCAGTGCACCCACCTTTTTACTTCTCCTTATTTTCCATACCCAACTCCAAAACGACATCTAATTTTGAACAGAGGGAGTATATTTTTTTCCACGCACATACTTTTTTGTACTAAAGGAAACTATATAATATGAATTTGGGAATTCTCTGAAAAAGGTCTAACAATATACTAACTTTTCTAGTTTGCTCAACTAGTTTCAGAATATCAAATATATTACTAGTATCGCATGTTACTAACATTAGCACTATATTGCAGCAATGTTCGAAAAAGTAATTGCAGTGGCCAAAAATCGCAAGACACAAGCATGACTATTTTTAGCCTGCTTGATGTGCTACCTCGTTCCAGTAAGCATTGCTATAGCATTCTTCTAGAGGGGCCATACACCCAAAACATTTTATTTTGGATCAAAAGTATGGTGTAAGTGACATAAATCGAACTATCATGTGTTATCTTATTTGGTTCCTTAATTATATGCAGAAGCGTGAAAATTGCTTTACTTGTCTTTGTTGGAGTCAGCTTGATACAGATGAGCTGGGTAAAATTTTGCATGTGCAAGGGGCATCCTCAATTTCTGAGCTTTTCCAAACTTTTTGTCATGGCATACTCCTAAAATTAGTTGAGCCACAGAGGAACCATATTGCCCCCCCCCCCCCCCCCCCACCTAGAAAAAAAAGACTGGCATCGAACATTGACCGTAAGATCAAGCAAGCAAGGGAAATCTAGTCGAGCTAGTTGCTCCTATAGGAAAGCACGAACTTTGACCATCTAATCCAAAGAAAGTAAAAAAAAAATATTCTACTTCTTATACAATGTGCTACAGGCAGTGTCACAATTGTCTCTGTGTTTATTTACTAAGGTCTAAATTTTAGAGTTATCACATCAATTTTTTAAACCCTAAATATAACGATAAATATAAAATTAATTATATAGTTGGATGCTTATTTATAAGACAAATTTACTTAACTTAATTAAATTATTATTAGAAGATATTTACTGTAACATTACACTGTCTAATCATGATCTAATTAGATTTAATAGATTCATCTCATCATTTAGATGAAGGGTTATAATTAATTTATATTTAATAATTTTAATTAATATCTCAATATTTGATGAGATAGATTTAAGTTTAGAAGGTAGGAAACGAACACACTCACAAAGGTAAAATCATGATGGACAGGTCTAACTGGCCACGTGTAGCCGTCACACATATTTCAAGGCTGATGGAGGAGGGTTGTCGACGTCCAACTTGCCGTTGCGGTCACCGGCTACGACTGCTACCAAACGAACAGAAATCCGTCAGAACAACCTCTCCTGTTCCCACACGCCTCCTCCTGCCAATATTAATCGACGCCATGAACCACAACCATCACTGACACGTGGGGCCTGATGACATCTGGGCCCGTAGGCAGTGATACTTTTGTCTCATGTCTGAAATTCTGAATGCCACGTCTAATGGTGTGGTGTATGGACTTGGATGATCTACGTCGGCACTTTCTTTTTTGACGCCGAAAGGGATGATGACCTACGGAGGTTGGGGCCTCAGCGCACACGCTGCAGTTTTCGCATGAGGCCCTCTTCGAACTACCTAATCAGATTGAGAATTTAGATTCATGCACATAGGGTGATGGCGGATGTTGGCTTGTCATAGTTGGGTTGTATTAATCATCTTCTCCTCTAAATCTAATACTTCTGGGCATGTACAATCTAAGTCTTTTTTTTGTTACAATACTACGCTAGTAAAGAAAACAAGAGTCCTCTCTCGAAAAAAAAGAGTAATTCTATAAAACATGAACAATATATCTAATGATTGTATTGATCATCCTTGCTTCCTCATTATCACCCTAACGAGGGTTTATTTGCAAAACCACACCACCAAAAAGTCAAAAATATCTAAGCAACTCCTCCCTATAAAGAAAGCTACTGGTAGTGAAGAGTTCCAAGAAACCGGAAGCAACCAATCCCCAACACAGAGAAGGGGGAGAAAGCAAGGAATCCCCAATGGCTCATCATCGCTTCCTCCTCCCCCTCCTCATCCTCTCCCTAGCCGCGGCGGCCGCCGCCGCCGTCCACGCTGAGGACCCCCTGATCCGTCAGGTGGTCCCCGGCGTCGGCGACGACAACGACCTGGAGCTGAACGCGGAGCACCACTTCGCGAGCTTTGTGCGGCGGTTCGGCAAGTCGTACCGCGACGCCGACGAGCACGCGCACCGGCTGTCCGTGTTCAAGGCCAACCTCCGTCGCGCGCGCCGCCACCAGCTGCTGGACCCCTCCGCGGAGCACGGCATCACCAAGTTTTCCGACCTCACCCCCGCCGAGTTCCGCCGCACCTACCTCGGCCTCCGCAAGTCGCGCCGCGCGCTCCTCAGGGAGCTCGGGGACTCGGCGCACGACGCGCCCGTGCTCCCCACCGATGGGCTCCCCGATGACTTCGACTGGAGGGACCACGGCGCCGTAGGCCCCGTCAAGAACCAGGTTTGTTCATAGATCCGCCGATCCGGAGTTGTCTTCATGATTTTTTTTGATGTTGTTCCCGTCATCGATGTGTAGGGTTCATGCGGTTCGTGCTGGTCGTTCAGCGCGTCGGGGGCGCTGGAGGGGGCGCACTTCCTCGCCACCGGCAAGCTGGAGGTTCTCTCCGAGCAGCAGATGGTCGACTGCGACCATGAGGTGAGGACGGCAGGCCATATCCTTTTTTCCCATGTGTAATTTTTATATTATTGTATTGTATCTTTTATGTGACTGGTTCATGGTTGCTGCTAGAGAAAGTTGGATTTTTCTGACCCTACTGTCCCTAGTTTTGTCAGCTGCTGTAGTGTCCATCTCCTATTTTTCTTCCTTTGTGACTGGGCACCGGCACACAAAAAATCTTAGAGGGGAAGGGGGGATTTGGATATGGAGTTTGGGAGGAAAAGCTGCATCAAAACTTGATTACGAAACTTGAAAGGAAAGATTATCCAATGAACGAGTGGTATTGATTGAGTCAAATTGAAGTGTTTGCCGAGCTGTTGCAATCAAATATAGTGTAGAGAATAGAACTGGTTAGCTGTAGGTGGGTTAGGTAGAGGGGGAGCAAGTGTTTTGTGTGTGAAGTCTCCATGGACTGGACATCTGAATTGCTGGTGGAGTACTTGCAAACTAAGTTGATTTGGACTAGTTCCTGCTGAATTACTTGGGCACTAAACTAATTCAGTAATCATTTTGATGTGGACAATTCGAGTTCAGATAGTGCCATGAACAATTTATTGGAAGGGAAGTAAGGAATTGTTGGGGTATAAATTGAATTAGAATCTCATGAGCTGGAAACTTCATTCGACCTAGTAACTTACCATTCTACTCATGCTATTTCAAAAAAAATAACATTTGTTTTCTCAACAGCAATATATTTATTTATCTTGAGACTTTGTGCACTGCTATATCTTAGTTTCTCTCAAATGTGAAAAGTGGTTGATTTAAAGCTGTGAGCTGTTTCATATGTTTATAAAGTTTTAACTAGCAGGATCTGTGTGGATGCAGACTTCATTTTGCAGCTTCCTGCTGTACCAGTTTCCTCAAATGTTAATTAATTTCTTGACAGTGCAACTCATTGCCTGCATTCCTGTTGTACATTTGCAGTGTGATTCATCAGAGCCTGATTCATGCGACTCAGGATGCAATGGTGGTCTGATGACTTCAGCCTTCAGTTACCTTATGAAATCTGGTGGCCTTGAGAGTGAGAAGGATTATCCTTATACTGGGAGGGATGGCCAGTGCAAATTTGACAAGTCCAAGATTGCTGCTTCTGTTCAGAACTTCAGTGTTGTCTCTGTGGATGAAGATCAAATTGCTGCTAACGTTGTCAAACATGGGCCACTGGCAAGTAAGTAAAAGAATATAAGTCTGATGTGTTTATCTAAATACACAGAACAATCGCTTACCAACCATGGAATCACTGACACATGCTACCTGTTTCATGCAGTTGGTATCAATGCTGCATACATGCAGACATACATTGGTGGTGTATCATGCCCATATATCTGTGGCAGGCATCTTGATCACGGTGTTCTTCTTGTTGGCTATGGGTCATCTGGTTTTGCCCCCATCCGCCTGAAGGAGAAGCCCTACTGGATCATCAAGAACTCATGGGGTGAGAACTGGGGAGAGCACGGGTACTACAAGATTTGCCGGGGCTCCAATGTCCGCAACAAATGTGGAGTTGACTCCATGGTCTCCACGGTGTCTGCCATCCATGCCTCAAAGGAGTAGTAGACTGTGATCATAGTCCTCTTGACGTTACTAGTAATTAGGCTCCATCCGTTTGCTGTTATGTATAGGCAGCAAAGATGTGAAGCTGAATCAGAATGCTTCGCTGTAAGTTAATGTTTGGCATATTACTATGCTACGCGCTATTTGGATGTAGCAAAGATATCACCATCTATGCTTTGAATCTGAAGAACTTATGAATAATTTGTATATAAAAAAATATGGTGTGTTGTTTACACCGAAATGGTGTTCTGTTTGGTTTCTGTTTGATCTTACTTGGATATCAGGGTCACTTGGGAGGTGTTTGGTTCAGCATTTTATAACGGATTCCCATTACAACGTAAACTGATTCCGATAAAACATGTTTGTTTGAACTGACTCCGTAATCGAATGCACCGTAATTCGATCCGGACCTATTCAACTTCCATACACTCCCTCCCCCACCGGAATCACATCTCAATACGGCCGCTGCCCAATCTCGTCACTCTACGACCTATCTTGTGTCGTCATCCTCAGTCCGCCCCTGCTTCCTCAACGCCGAGAGCACCGCCGCCTCATTGCCGTTCTGCGCTCACAAATACTCGTTCTCTTCCCTGCTCCCTCTCTTGATCAAATCCTTCGCTCGTCAATCGGATATGAGGAAGAAAAGGGACCAGACGGAGGAGCAGCTGACCGGCCGCCGCTGGTTCCTCGACGCCTGAGCGAGGGCCGCTGCCACTGACTAGAGGTGCCCCATGGCTTGCTCAACCTCCTATCAGATCCGATAAAGATTTAAACGAAAAACAGGTTAGCAATCTAAATCAATTGAGATTTTTGTCTGAAATATATACGTTCTTCTTCGATTTCAATGGAGTAGTCTGAATTGATCTCCATTGACAAGCTACGACTTGAGCTGGTGGTGTGGGAGCGGCGGCGGCTGTCATGGAAGTCTCATCGCTGGTGATGATTAATGTCGATGGCTTCAAGATGCAGAGGGCCCGGCAAGGCAATGAATGCCAGACAGCCGCAGCGGCGTATGATGCTGATTACGTTACTGAAGTAGAGCCAAACAAAGTATGTATTATGATACATCATTTACGATTACGGTGTTTTTTTATTGTGTTACCGATTGCGATTGCTATTGCCAACCAAACACCACCTTGGTGGTATGAAACGTTTTGATCTATTGCCTGAATCACTGGCTCAAGTCGCAAAAGATGCAGCTGCCTATTACCAAGTGAGCTGAATGAAAGTATCGAAAAAAAAAGTGAGCTGAATGGAAGTGGCACCCTTTTTTCATGTTTAATGTGTGCCCTTGAGGTTTTAACGAGAAGATCCTATGTTCTAAACCATTATTTTTATATTACTTAAGAACAAACGAACGTATAGACTATTTTTTTCGGGAGCATTTTAAACAGAAAGTAGGGTGCTATTATATACAGCGTTCTTTTTACTTTTAATACTTCAACACTGAACTACTGTTTTTTAAATTCCAGAAAAAATGGCCATAATTCATTGCTCATAGCCTCAGACCGTCACTCCGTCAGACGAGTTCGAAGAAGGATTTGCCCGTGCTGTTTTCAGAACTGGGCCTGCTCCAACTCAAAAAATCAGACTCCGTAATTCCCGGAAGACGATTGTGGCGATTCTGTAGGCGACTCCGACCCCGTGGTAGATCGTCCCAACTCCGGCGATCCCCACTGCTCCGCTGTGGATCTCTGGTCCATGGCGTCCACGCAATCGACGGCGATACTCCAATCGTCGGCGACCACCCGCAAAATATACCGGTTAGCTAGGTCCGCGCCGGTATCCATCTCAAATCCTAATCTTGATTAGGGAGTAGTCTTGCGCCGCTTTAGGTTATCTAAATCGGAGTGCCTGCCTTTGTGCCCGATCGGCTCCGTCGTCGGTTGTCACACCTGTCTTCCTCGCCTGCACTATGGCTGCAGCGGGATCCCGTCCTGTCCAGGGAGATGCCATGGGTGATGAAGCCCATGTTGCGGATCTCCTGGGACGTTTGAACCTCACACAGGAAGAGGAGTTTGCGGCTTTCAGTGATGATGACGACGTTGAGCGCTCGGATGAGATAGAGTTTGGCTTGATCGGCAAGGTTCTGTCTCCCTCCACGCTACACATCTCAACAATCATGAATGCCATGAAACCAGCGTGGGGGAATCCCCATGGACTTAAGCTGCGATCTGTGGGGGAGAGACATGAGAGTCTCTTCATCGCAGAATTTGGTTGTCTCATTGACAAAATGAAGGCGCTGAATGGATCCCCGTGGATGGTGGGCAAACATGCGGTGATCTTACGTGAGTACGATGAAACCCTTAAGCCATCGGATGTTAATTTTGCAAATATGGATTTGTGGGTCAGGATCTTAAACCTATCTTTTGGGTGGATGAATGACAAGCGAGGTCCAAGAGTTGCTGGCCTGATAGGGGAGATGGTGAAAATTGATGTTGATGCGCACGGGAAGGCAAGCGGGCCATATCTGCGCGCTCGCGTATCAGTGGAGGTTGAGAAACCGCTGCGCCGAGGCGTGATGCTGAAGACAGACCCTAGAGGAAAACCTGAATGGTATGAGATCCAGTATGAGAAGCTATCCTTCTACTGCTATTCATGCGGGATCATGGGCCACACAGAGATCGAGTGAAAAACTCCCATGCCGTGCAATGCGATTGGGAAACTCCCTTATGATCTAAGGCTTCGGGCTCCAGAAGAGAAGAAGAAGAAGCCACTGAGCTTTGGCCAGGCAGCAGCTGAGAATGCCTGGAACACGGCGGGTGGCGGGCGAAAGAATTCGGCACATCGATCTTCTCAGTCTTCGCAGGATGGATCGGTGCCTGAGCCTACAGGAGCTGACATGAATCAATCATCTGAGACTAGGGAGAAGGAACCGCCAACCAGTGAGCACAAAGCATGTCACTCGTAAGAGGAAGGGAGAGGCGACCATTCCAGACCTGAATGTGCGGGCTATTGAGGCGCCTCCGGGACCGCCCAAGGGACTGGTGCATGAGCGCATCGCCCAACTGGCCGAGTCTTCAAGTTAGAGTGGGAAGGGAAAGGAGACAACCAAAAAGCAGAAGACTACACAACATCGTGCACGATCGGCGGAGGCTACAAGTGACAGCCCCCGCCGGGCACAATGAGTATCATGTGTCTGAACTGCCGGGCTGTGGGAGTCCCGAGGCAGTTCGAGAAATCTGCAATATTGCGGATGCTAATAATCCCGTGGTACTCTTTTTGTCTGAGACGAAGATGAGTGCCACGCATGCGCAAGACGAGTCAGGGCGACTTGGCTTTTCCCATGCTTTTGGGGTGAGTTGCAAAGGGTTGAGTGGTGGTCTTGTATTGATGTGGAAGAACGGAGTTGATGCTGTAATAAAATCCTTCTCCAAATACCATATTGATGCATGGGTCACGGTTGTGGATGGACAACAATGGCGGTTTACGGGGTTCTACGATGAGCCGGCTCGGGCTCAACGGAAGGAATCATGGCGTATGATGAGGTTCCTTCGGAATGAATCTAATCTGCCGTGGCTATGCACGGGTGATTTCAATGAGGTTCTTCACGACCATGAATAGTTTGGAGGTAATGATCGTGAGGAATGGCGAATGGAGGGCTTCCGTGAAGCTGTATCT
The DNA here is from genome assembly GCA_032690845.1 of Eleusine coracana subsp. coracana. NCBI lineage: Eukaryota > Viridiplantae > Streptophyta > Magnoliopsida > Poales > Poaceae > Eleusine > Eleusine coracana. Next base: position 56,539,463 of record CM064420.1, read on the forward strand.
TATTGAGGCTTTACTGATCTTGGGTATTCTGGCGTACCATATACCTAGGATAACAGGCGGGATGGGCTTGATAATGTTAAAGTAAGACTGGACAGGGCACTAGCAGATGACAAGTGGTTGGACTGGTTCGATAACTCGTCAGTGGTGCATGTCCAAACTGCAGAGTCGGACCATTGTTCGTTGATGATTCGGGTTTAGCGCACGGGCATCACTCGGGGTCGGAGGGGAGATCACCATTTTTGCTATGAGAACATGTGGCAACGTGACCCGACATACCAGAGCACGGTAGTGAATGCATGGCTTGGAGGGTGTGCCTCCCTTCATGAGGTGCAACAGAACCTAGGAGAGATGTCGACTACTCTGAACAATTGGAATTGAGGAGTTTGGGTCTGTTAAAAAGGAACTACATGAGCTGCGGGTAGATTTAGAGGCAGTTCGTCGAAGATCCTTAGCTTCGGGCCCATCACATGAAGAGCGACGGATCATACGCCAATTGGCCGAAGTCCTAGCTTGGGAAGAGATCATGGCGAAACAGCGTTCGAGGGTTATTTGGCTGAAAGATGGAGATAAAAACACTGAGTTCTTCCAGGCAAAAGCCCGAGAGCGTACGAGGACAAACAAGATCAATGCACTGAGGCGGCCGGATGGGTCTTTGTGTACTAAACAAAAGGAACTCGAGTCCCTAGCAGCTTCTTTCTATCAGTCTTTGTTCTTGGCCCAACAGAATACGGATTCGGAGACTGTGCTGCAATATGTACCGCGGAAGGTAACTTCGGCCATGACAGAGGTTTTGCAAGCGCCTTTCACTGCTGATGAAGTACACAAGGCACTGTTTATGATGCACCCGAACAAAGCGCCTGGACCAGACGGCTTTACAACGGGTTTCTACCAGAAGCACTGGGCGCATATTGAGCCTGAGATTACCACAGGAGTGCTTGGTTTTCTCAATGGTGGAGATATGCCAAGTCTGTTGAACAACACAATCCTGGTGCTCATACCTAAGGTAAAGAATCCACAAGATCTAACACATTTCAGACCAATAGCTCTCTGCAATGTCCTGTATAAGATTTGCTCTAAGGTCATTGCAAATAGATTGCGCATGGTGCTGGACGATGTGATTTTTGAGGAACAATCTGCTTTTGTACCTGGACGTTTGATCATTGATAATGTTCTAGTGGCTTATGAGAGCATTCATTACCTTAGGCGCAAAAGGGGAAAAACGGGTGCTTGTGAAGTAAAACTTGATATGGCTAAGGCTTATGACCGTGTGGAGTGGATCTATCTTCGAAATATTATGATCAAGCAGGGGTTTCCGCCCTCCTTTGTCTCTTTGATTATGAAGTGTGTAGAGTCGGTTTCCCTCTCTATACGAGTTAATGGACAGCTCTCGGAGATTTTCTCACCATCTAGGGGAATTCGACAAGGTGATCCAATGTCCCCTTACCTTTTCCTTCTATGTGCTGAAGGTCTATCTAGTCTGTTGAAGTTTACAGGTCCGCAATTTCTTGCAAAGGGTATTCGGGTGGGGATCCATGCTCCATGGGTTTCTCATCTTCTCTTTGCCGATGATTGTCTCCTCTTTACTCAAGCCTCTGAGAGGGGAAGCCAACGATTGATGGACCTACTGGAGAGATACCAACATGGGTCAGGACAAATGGTTAACATGGCAAAGTCGGCAATCTTTTTCAGTGTCAATTGCGATGAGGAGACAAAGGAACGAGTTAAGGGGATTACTGGGATCCAAACTGAAGCACTGTGTGAGAAATACCTAGGTCTTCCGACAGCACTGGGACGCAGCTCGACGCAGGCATTTGAGACGATACCTGGTCGGATCATGGGCCTAGTGCGGGGATGGGGCGAGAAGCAATTAAAACTGTCGCACAAGCAATTCCAACTTATTCAATGAGTTGCTTCTTACTGTCATCGAGGACATGCAAGAAAATTACTACAGCCATGACCAATTATTGGTGGAGCAGCGGAGTTGATAGGAAAAGGATTCATTGGCGGAAATGGTCGAAACTTGTTCTACCTAAATCACAGGGTGGACTGGGATTTCAGGATATGAAGCTGTTCAATCTGGCCATGTTGGGAAAACAAGGTTGGCGCCTGATGACTAACCCTACATCTTTGTGTGCACGGGTTTTTAAAGGGAAATACTTTCCTCACTGTGAGTTTATGGAGGCCACGAAGAAGAAGAATGCGTCTCATACTTGGCGGGCAATCTTTGTTGGACGCAAGGCACTGCAGATGGGTCTAATCCGAAGAATTGGAGACGGCTCCAACACAAACATCTAGGAACAAAAGTGGATACCGATGGCCATTGGCAATAAACCCATTTGCCACAAAGAGGAAAGCACAGCTGTCCGGGTGTGTGAATTGATGGCATTGGATAGCAGATCATGGGATGGTGATGCTTTAGCCAGGAATTTGGTTCCCCTCGACGCTGCGGCAGTCAAGAGAATCCCACTGGGATGTATTCAGAATGATTTTTGGGCCTGGGCAGAGGAGAAACATGGCTCTTATTCTGTCCGGTCGGCGTACAGGAAGCTGGCAAGTGTGGAGGCTCAAAATCGACATCATACTGAAAATAGAGCCTCACATTCTGCTTTAGTAGATGATCCAACCTGGCGCAAACTCTGGAAATGTCGAGTTCCTCCCAAGGTTAGGGTGTTTTGGTGGCGTGTTACTAAAGAATTCCTACCATCACGGGGAAATCTATTCTGCATGCACATCGAGAAACTGAGTGTTTGCGAGACTTGCGGGGCTCCGGATGAAACAACCCACCATGCCTTGATAGAGTGTCCACATGCAAAACTTTTCTGGCAGCAAATGAAGGAACTCACTGGCGTCAAGCTTCCACAATTCAATCCTTTAACTTGGGTGGCGGATTTCCTGGACACAAACTGGTGTATAGACTTTGAGCGCTGCGTTATCTTGTGTGGTATGTGGTCAGTGTGGAGCTCCAGAAATGATCGGAGTATAAAACTTGCAGTTGATTGGACGACGGATGTCTACTACCAGCTAATGGCGGACACGGCAGGAATGAGGGATACCCGGCAATGCGAGGACCAGATACGCTGGAATAGACCACCATGGGGAGTCCTCAAGGTAAACACAGACGCGGCATTTTCCAATGAGGATTACACATGCGCGACTGGTGTGGTGATAAGGGACTCTGAGGGGGTATTCATCAGGGCAGCGGCCAGACGGTTGTCAGCGGTGGCGTCAGCTCTGATAGCGGAGGCTGAAGCATGTCGGGATGGTGTGCGGTTGGTAGCCAATACGACACCAATTGGGTTAGAAAAATTACCTTGGAAACTTCAAAAGTACTATAGCCACATATTCATACTTACATGCATGATTAGGTTAGTGCGCATAGATATACATGTGCATACATACTTTTCGCGACCTAGCACCGGCCACCAAGAGCCACAGGTGTCAATTAAGCTGAAATGATGACGAGCCAGGCGATAAAGTCGTTAACTTGGCCTTTCGTTATCATTCCTTCAAATATTGGGAGCATAAGTGGCGCTATGTCGACCATACAATGTCACATGACACCATTTTGCTTGGTTTAACAATTAACAGTATGAATAGTAATTTAGATATGTAGGAATAATTGCTGCCATTCATTTTCTGGTTCGCCCAGCCCTCTTAATTTGCTCCGAACCATGACAAAACTAATCTTGGATCCTACTTGTTTCAAAGAAACTTTGAAAACTACTGGTCAAAGAATGCAATGAATGAGTGCGGCTAGATTTTTAAAAAATTGGAAAAATATACATATCACTATTATATTGTACTACTTCAACATTATCTTCTAGAAATATTATCATGCGTCAGCATGTAGAATACTCTACAGAACCAGTAAACACAAAAAAGGTATATTTGAACTACAGAACCCAAGAAACTAAGAGTATGTAAAATTCAGTCTTTTGTTGAAGATGTATACGGAACATGAGCTTGTAAATGCCAACTTACCTACAATTCATTGCATAACAACATGTAAGCAAGTTACTATTTGAAGGAGCTAGATTTAATCACCCACCGCTCGTTCACATGATGCTTCCTTTTCCCAAAAGTATGACGATTCACATGTTATCGACCTACAAAAGATGAGCGACTCCAATCTGCGGTAAAGCTTCAATTCAAGTGAAAATTAAGTGAATCTTCATTATACCGTATAAGTATAGCATTTGACTTGCAGAAGATATTTTTAATCTAAAAGCTTACTTCATAAATTATAACAGGAAAAGTTGAACTCTTGCAACTGGGCTTGCAATCCGTTTCCGTTGGAACAGTGAGCCTATACACTAAACATGGCAACGGGCAAACTGCCCGCGGATAGGACCTAAGTTTGCTCGTGCCCGCATGCAAAATGTCATGCCCGCGCCCGCGCCCGCAATATACAGCGGGCACAAAACCTTGCCCGCGCCCGCAATCTATGGGCAAAAAATGTCCGCGAGCATGTCCGTTTGCCCGCAAATACTAATGGCTTGGAGAGCTAGGCGTAACTGATTGCAGGCTCCGCGGTGTGGACGAGCTCGACGTGCCGTGCTTGGAGTTCATGACGGCTCGCGGTGTGCTAATGGCTTGGGGAGGGGAAGAGTGAGTGGCGGTGAGGACGGCGTCGATCTGGCGAAGGCATCATAGCCTGGCGCGCGACGTGCGAGCGTGGCAGCGTGCCCTGCGCCCCTGCCCAGGTGCGCGGCAGCTCGGAGCCCTGGGCGGCCTGGACGACGGCGTGAGGACTGAGGTGGCGGCGGATCTGAGGGTGCCTTGCCTAGTGGTCTATCGGCGGCGGCGGCTGGGTGAGGGAGCGAGATGAGAAAACGAGTGGAGGAGTGGGAACTGGGAACCCTAGTCGATATGCTGTGTGAGTTTATACCATACCTTACATTGGTCCCATATGTTATATGCGGATTATACCCGGTTAAGTGGGCCGGGTTAAATGGACCGGCACGGTCTGTCTATTTTAGTCCGGTCCGAGCACGACACGGCCCGAAGTTAGACAGGCCGTGTCTGGGCCTAGCCGTAGGTCCACTGTGCCAGCTCGATCACGGCCCGTTTAGCATGGTCCGCTTAGCTTGTGAAGCACGGTCCGGCCCGGCACGGCCTGTCAAATAAAATGATTAATATTTCAATATTTATATTAAAAAATATATTTTTATGTTCAAATTTATTGATAAAAAATATTCTATCTACTAAAAATATTATTTTTTAAGAAAAATTAGATATATAAAAATTAAATAGGCTCCGAGACAGCCCGTCGGGCCGATGGGCCGGCACGGCCCGTGTAAGACGAGCCGTGTCGTGTTTGGGCTTCGATGCAGGCCCGTCAGATCGGCACAGCATGACCCATTAATTAGAAGGGTCGTGCCGGTCTGTCTAAGAAATGGCACGACCCGTCACAGGCTCGTGCCGTGCCGGTCCAGTATAGCCCGTTAACTGGGTATAATATGGATACGGACAGAACTCTTTTTTGCCCGTTAGCAAATGTATGTTGGGCATTACTTGTCGTCTGTATCCGTGCCCGCGGGCACATATTCATGCTCGTATCCGCATCCAACGGTTTTTTTTGCCCGCAGGCACGCGGATAAATCACACCCGTTGCCTTCTTTACTATACACGTCTCTGTTGATAATGATTGCCAAGGGAAACCTAGGAGAGCCACGACTCAAACTATTGTCTATATAAGAATATTTTATCCGTCTCCATTTAATTATTTTTCGGTACTGATACCATATTGCTACTTTTATAATTTGTTTATGTTATTTATACTTTCACATAAAAAAGGTTTGTTATTTATTTTTTTTAATTTTAGACAGGAGCATCGATGCATTTGAGCTAAGCACTACTCCTCTGTTTTTTATTATTGACGTTCCGACAAGAACTAATAGTTCATAATTGTTATCCAAAACGTCAATATTTCTAGATCAGAGGGAATATATCACAGGACCTTTCATTTCACTATGGTATAGTGAAAGAAATCTTGTTTAATTAGCACATTTGTGTTCTCTGGATACCCTTGCTCAGTACATTTGTGTTAAAATCTGCCCTATAAAAGAAATGACAAAGAAATCTGGCTTTGTTGCTGTGAACTTTATCCGCAAATTGTCAAGTTCTTTATTATTAATATACTCATACGCTCCAACAAAATTAATAGATCAATAACAGTCGTATTACTAAAATTGTCACTTCATTATTGGAAAGCAAAAACACCGTATTTTAGAACTAGCTGCAAAAATGTTGAGTTATTGCTGCTTTTGAATGGTTCTCACCATACATGCGTTCCTTCGTGCACTCTATATCGAGGTACATGCATCACTCTCGCCTATTTATTCATAATAGGTGGTATTTTCTATATCCATGTCTGTCTATTATTAATACCGTCCCCATATAAGTTCCCATCCATCTATATCTCCTTTTATTTTGACGGTAACACATATGGCTCTCTGCCTCCACCGCAGAACAACCTTAGGTTATAATAACGTTATCAGCATCATCTCTCTCTCTCCTGTTTCTCTCTCCTCTCTACAGAACCCGTATATCCTAGTAGATCGTTAACCTCACAGTAATCTTCAAAAACCTAAGCCAAAGTGGGAGCACCAAAATATTCGCCGCGGCGGCATAGTTGTTAAGGGAGGAGAAGTGAGAGAGAGGTCTTAGTAAGTGCAATCGTGGCATGGCGCCTCCCTTCGCCTACTTTTATAGATCGAGGAAGGGAAAACAATTATATTTTTGATGAGAGAGGTGGCGGCCACCCTTCTCGCTCCTACGCGACGCGGCCGCCGGGACGCAGGCGGGCGTGTGACGATGACGACAGCTCCGTCGCGTGTGTGCAGGGGAGATGAGCGCGCCTCCGGCAGCGGTGGCGGCGCCGCCGACGGCCGCGAAGGGGAAGGAGAAGGTGGATGTGTCGATGCCGCCGCCGGCCGCGAGCGGGAGGTTCGTGACGTACCCGGCGCGGGCGGCGGAGCACGCCGACGTGGTGGCGGACGCCGCGCTCTTCAGGGCGGCGCTCGAGAAGATGCACGCCCACATGGGCACCAGGCTCAAGTAAGCAAAGCCCTCCCGACCTGCAGCCCCTCGCTGCCGGCGCCGATCCGGCCGCGGGCACCGCCCGCATTTTAATCTTGGTCACGTTCTCTTGTATCTGACGCGTCGGTGCGACGCCATTACCATTATTACTCGTGATGTTGTTGTTACCTTTAGTTACCGATGAATTCAATGCACGAGAATCGCGAGTTGATAAAGAGGTGTATAGGGAGGAAAGAGAATTTTGAAGAGAGGCGGCGGCGATTTTGCAATCTAGACACTATTGGTTTGACTAATCAACGTTTATCGTATTTCTGTCCCCTTTAACATTTATTGTGTGTCCTAAATCTGCCAACACGGGTCTTTTTGCTCTTGTTGATCGGCTATATTGGTTGCTTGTTATCCCTTTTCCTTTTTTTGGGCGTGAGATGATTCCTTGGTGAGGCCTTTCGTTAGATCTGAGGATTCTTGTTTGCATCAGAATTCGAGATTCAAGTATGAGTCTTGCTCTCTCTAGAAAATTGCACAAATAGTCTTTAGAATGGGTATGATCATTGATCAATCGGCTATGCATTTCAAAACCAGTCTTTGGACCACACTGTTTTGTTGAAAGCACACTTGCATTCGTTTAGCATCATTCCTGAAACAATAGATTTGGATAAATAAAGGGCATTCCCTGGAGATGAAAAAGATGGCAAACAAATTGTTTCCATTCCCTGATTCAGAAATTCTAGGGTCTGTCAATTTGAACCATCCTCATGCTATCAAGTTGGAATTTCTTTAATGGGACAAATGGTATGGAAACAAAAGTTTTTTTTTTTAAAAAAAATTCTTGCTCAGTAAATGAATGAACCGGTCTTCTGATTTTCCACGTCCTTTTAGCTTTGCAAGCTTCATACTTTTTTTGTATTTGTTTGCCATCTTCCTGAAGCATCGGATCTGTATGGGCACTATTTTACGTATCTGTTCTCTGGTTAATAAATTCTAGCGCTCAAGTGTAGATATAATTTGTTGAACGAGACAAATGAGCTGAAAACAAAAAAGGCCCGTATACAATACATATATATTTTAAAAATTTCTTATTCATCATCAAAAGGTAAAGGCCAAAGGGGCTCGTGGCGTAGTGGCATTGGACACTGGCCGGAGAGCTCATGCCGCACTTGGTTGTTATTTGTGCATATCCCCAGGCTGCGGTATGGCTGGGTCTCTTGCTGGGCCTTGCGCCCATGCCTGGCGCGCCCCTGTTTGGCCCAGGCTTCAATAGGGCCCTTCTTAATATAATGTCAGAGGGATGTCGGACCCCTGGTTGTTTTTTCTCTCATCAAAAGAATTTACCAGTGTCCTGATTTAGGACTGCCTTTTGGTTTGCAATCTTTATGTAAGAATCTTAAAAAAAAAAAAAAACTTAACCCCCTGGAGGCATTATCCTAAGGATATTGACGGGTCCGAGAAAGGTAGTGGAGGCTAGCAGGCTAGGGGTTGCTGAGGCAACACTTTGATAGGAACAGGAACTCTCTGGAAGCCAATCTGTGTTTGCCCCCTGGTCCACTGTTGCTTCGCATGAGTGGCAATTTTTGAGAGTGGGATGGTTGAAACCCTTGCAGGTTGCAGGTAGCCTCAGAACTTGAGGACTTACCACTGCGCCACTCTTGCTTTCTCGTGCAAGGATCTAGTGATGTGGTGTTTATGGCCATAATGGCTATCCAAGTTTGATGACCTGAAAAAATTACATCTAGGTTATATTCAAGTATAGAAAACTGACTGTTATTTTCGTCAATGATAAAAACTCGAACTGTGTGTGTGTGTGGGGGGGGGGGGGGGGGGGGGGAAGACAGCCCGAGTAAGACCTTCTCACGTAGGTCGAGAAAACCCCCGGACCCTTGCCCACCCTTACACAGCGGCACCATGGCCCGTGCGAGATGACCATGACCTTGGCCGGGCCTTAGACCTTTGCTTTGGCGTGGTGACAAGTGAGGGGATTTTCTACCCCAACCCGTAAATTCGCTACCACTAGGAGTCGAACAAGGGACCTTGGGGGTGCTACTAAGCCACCTCAACCACTAGGCTGAAGGACTGTTCGCATTTTAGTCAATGATAATTGAATGTATCACTGGTAATAGTTATATAAGGTGGTGTATTGTTGCATTAACTCTTTTTTAGTTGATTTATCATTTGCACAAATCTTCTCATTTTTAGATTATTTAACATTATTTGCTTTTTTATAAGGGTACCAATTATCGGTGGGAAAGATTTGGATCTTCATCAGCTGTATAAGGAGGTCACTTCACGAGGTGGCATTGATAAGGCAAGAAATGAATGGAATACTTTTGGTTCTATCATGCAATTTTTCTTAACAAAGTAGTCTATATTGGATATTTGATACTCCCTCTGTCCATGTATATACTGCATATTTCAGTTAGAGGCCTTGTTATGTGTCTGTGACTGTTGGAATTTGCCGTCGCTTAATGGCTCATTAATCTTCCATGCTGCCTCACCTTTCGTTGCTCATGGCTGTTCTCTCACGAGCATATGTTCGCTTTGTTGGATGGTGGGCTTCGCTTTGTTTGATTGGCTGGCACCCAAGGCCCACAATATGACATTATGATGCAGATTAATTATCCCTACGACTACACGAGAAATCGAAGTGAACGTGGCAGAATAGCATGCTGAGTTAAGATCGGCAGTTTTTTTCCCTTGGTCTCTGCGTAAGGAAGCAATATGCACTATATAGATGGATGGAGGGAGTAATTAGTAAGTTAATTGTTTATATGCTGCAGTTGATCAGGTCGCTTCTTTCCTATAAGAAAATTTACAGTGAAATGGCTTGGTCTCTGTTGGGCCAAAATTAACTTTTGGTAATCTTATTGGTTGTTGTAATTATGGATGTGGAAGAGTTATTGTAGCAATATAACAAATTATTTGCATTGATAAATAATAATCGTTAAGCATGGTCCCAGGTTACTTCTATTGTTTTGTTAATTAGAAGTCAAGCTTAATTCTTTGCCAAATAAAGTTCAACACATGTGTCTATCTAAATGTTATGGTGTTTTTGTTATCCCATTGTTTGTTACTTGATTTGTAGACATTCAAGCTAAGATTGCTGATAGATAACTGAATCTTGTTTCTCATACAGGTGAAGGCCGAGAATAGATGGAGAGAAGTAACTGCATCATTTGTTTTCCCTGCAACTGCGACAAATGCCTCTTTTATGTTGAAAAAATACTATATGTCACTCTTATACCATTTTGAGCAGCTATACTTCTTTAAAATGCAAGGCTGTCATCAACAAGAAGCAGGTCTGTGTGATTTATTTTCTCATATTATTTGGAGTTAACTGGTGCAATTGTTTCATAATAAATAGCATGTTGTCTTCTGCAGAATCTTCCATTGAAGTAAAAACTGAAATCCAAGCTTCCAACAAAAGAAAAAGGGGTAGTGCAAGTACTTCAGGTCAGTTTTGATTGATTTTTTTGACCTAGAAACAGCAAGGGAGACCCCCGCTGTGGTATTTATTAATATAGATAAGTTTGGGTTGATTCGTTGTATGTTGCTAGTCACACACTCCCTCCGTTTTTAAATTGTTGCTGTTAGGACAACAATTTTAGTTCAGTTTTGAAATAGATTTCTTGTCCTAGTGACATCAATTTGAGAATGGAGGGAGTATCAGACAAGCAAGACATACAAGTTTACCAGTTAATCTTGAATTATTAGGATGTTGGCCATGTAATATATCCACGGTGTTTCAACCTTTCGTGTAACTGAATCTTGCTAGTTTGTGTCATTCTAATTCAATGTTTTCAAGTCGTCCGACTAATTGCAATTAGTCGACCTGATCGGTTCTGTGAATGCGATTAGGGTCAGCGACCCGACCAGCTCGCCTGATCGATGAGTCGTCCGACTAGGCGACGACTAAACGCGATTAGTCATCTGATTAGGAAAGAAAAACGACCAGCTGCCAGACTGTTTGACTGGACTTCACCCGCACACACATGGGCTTTTGACCTGGCCCACTAGGGTTAATAAAATAGGGCAAGAACATGTCTCCAACAGAAGCAGCCAAGGGGTCACACATGTGTGCTTTTTTTCCCCTGTTCTATCGCCGCCGCCGCCTCTGAAGCTTCAATCCACCGCCTTTGAAGCTTCAATCCACCGTGGCCTGCCCTCCTCTGGTCCCGCAAGATGAGTTCCTCCTCTGATGATGGTGAGTCTGGCCTTGTTCCCTCCCTTCCCTCCTCTGTTTTCTTGAATTCTTGCTGCTGGGTCATCAAGCTGCTCCCTCTTTCTTTTCTTCATATCAAGCAAGAGCAAGATACCAATAATATGGATTTTGGGACAAGGACATGGAACTATGGAGAATCAGGAGTTCAAGCAAGCCACCAACAGACCATTATACACTAGTAGACACTTGCTAAATGCTATATTGCGTCTGTTATATATAGTACATATAGGAATATATATCCTGCAATATAGTGGATGATTATATGGATGACTAGGATTGACTAGCCTCGATTAATCGGTCTGGTCGACAACTACTCGCGATTAGTTTCCTGATCGGTCCCATGGCGACTAGCATCGACCAGACGACTTGAAAAGATTGTTCTAATTTCACCTGTGACCAATTTTCAACTCACACAGACGTTTGTTAAATGTTTAACTCAGATCTACTTTTACATGGTTTGGTACATGGAAAATTGTTTACATTATAGCACTAATAACAGCATGTTCTGTCAACTGTTTCAGATCCAGCTTCATCCTCAGATAATGTTGACGTGGATGTAATAATTGATAGCAAGTTTGAACATGGTTATATAGTAACTGTTATTATGGGATCACAATCCACTAAAGCTGTGCTTTACAATTGCATTGAAGAACCTGCTCAGCAAACTCTGGTACCACCTGTTGCGAGTAACGACATTGATCTGAAGGGTGGCCGCCGTCGCCGTCGACGCAAGAAGTTAAGCACAACAGACCCGAGACATCCTAAACCAAACAGGAGTGGTTATAATTTCTTCTTCCAAGATCAGCACAAGTTGCTTAAGCCGCAATACCCTGGACAAGACAGACTGATCAGTAAAATGATTGGTGAACGATGGACCAATCTAGGTCCAGAAGATAAAGCTGTAAGAGCATACATAATCTTTAGTATCGCTATGCTGAATTCATTGACAATTATGTATCATGCTATATAATTTTTTGGTGACTCCTGATATTTTAGGTATACCAACAAAGAGGTGTACAGGATAAGGAGAGATATCGGACTCAGTTGGCTGCTTATAAAGAAGAACAGAGAAGTGTACAGGATAAGGAGAGATATCGGACTCAGTTGGCTGCTTATAAAGAACAGAGAACAGGCCAGCCTATCAGCAATGCTGTGCCTATCCAGCAGAGACTTCCTCGGACAGAAGTAACAATTGATGAAGTTGACACCAAGGTCAGTGAAGGTGATATGCTGTTGTCTAACCAAGGGTACATCAGCAGTACTGAAAGTGATCACTCTGAAGAAAAAACTGTAGAAGATGAAGAGCTTAACACTGACACATCTCCTGAGATGAGCATGGAAACAGCTGATTCTCCTGGACAACCTGATCCTTCTGCCGATGGAGACCGCTTTGAACTGCGGAGGAGAGAAAACCCCAAGGCTGAGAAACAAAACGCTCCACCTAATGCATGATTCTCATTGTCTTTGGCACTTCTTTGCAGTGCCTATGCGCTACTGTAGTCAGTTAGGACTCTTAGCTTTATTTTGACATTTTGGAATTTGCATCGTTCAGTTACTTTATTTTGACATTTGGAATTTGCATCGTTCAGTTCCTTTGAACTTAAGAGGAGGGGGCTATGGTAGCAAGGTGAAGTTCCCGCTATCCAGGCGCGTGAATGGGTAGATTATTGATGGAAGTATTTTTTTTTTGTTTCAAACAATGTATTCTTTCATTCAAACTTGCATTTGCTTCCAGCTTTGTCCCACCAGTAAAAATAATAGCCGCTTTCGCTTAATGTGCTGAAGAATTTAAATTTCGAACAAGCAATCTTAAAAGCTCAAACAGGCAGAGGTACAAAAGTCAATTCAGCCCACATTCTCTCTTTTTGATCAGCCATTTCAGGAATAAATCTGATACATCGTTGACACGTTTTTTTGTGATGAATGAGTTGTTCAAGTTAGATGAAAACTAATAATACATCCGTATCTTCTCAAGTTACTTGTCTAAGAACTGTAAACCTGTTGTTCCAGCCAAGTCAACACAAGAAGACGATCTGCTTGTGGATGTTCTGCCGGATTGTATCCAGGTCTCAGTTGCTGAAGATTTGGTAACTGTTGCGTAATGGAATTGATGTTCCAAAAAACATAAAAAGTCAACACAAGAAAATCAAAAATGAAAAAAAAAAGACTTGCACGTGCGTTTGAAGCTCATAAAAAGGCATATCCTGGTTACAGTATGCCTCCACGGTACTATGTTAACAAAAAAACTGAGGCAAACGGTTTGCAACATTTGATATGACTGAATGGGACATTGAGGCAGATCAAAGATCCTTTGATACGACTAAATGGAAGACCCGCACCTGAGGCAGAGCAAAGATCCTTCTGAACTTTGATCTTTCAAACACACAAAGTGTTCCATTGGTAGTGCAAAACCTAAGCACTGCATAGATTGCAAACTGGGTGAAGTACTTGAATCTATGCAAGCTCGATAAAGTTCTGATGATTATTATCCAAGTGGGATATAAAAGAAATGCACCAACAGGAACTTGAGACATTTTGTGGCACACAGAAAAAAGTAAGCAAATAAACATCACAGGAAATAGAAAAAAAAGACTTGCATTTACGTGCGCGACAAAAGACAAGGACAACATGAGTTGAATAAGAGTTCAATGATTCTCTCTATTGTGACTATCATTCAAATTTAAAATACTAGCTATCATAACTTGTCACTTCAAATATTGTTGAAGCCTGCATACTAAACCTTGTCAGCACGATATACAAATCCACAGCGTTAGATTTTAAGTAAAATATTATGCTCATGGAGTTCGTGAGCATAGTAAGCTGGCATTACTGAAGGGAACGGGGTAGATCTGGGATACACACTCTCCATTGATCACCTGTACCACATATAGTCCTGGTACAATAGCACAGTTATTGCTATCAAACATGGCATCCATGCTGGTTATTTTAATGAGTATTGTACAAGATGTTATGCAATTCTTACGTTCTTGACACAGATCTATCCTTCGAATTTATCTTTGGGCATGAGATCATGAACAATCTTGAAACTCATTCACAACAAACCATTGAAACCTTTACAACAAACTGTTGAAACCTTGTTTAGACTGAATTTACTATTACAGCACACCAAATATCAATTCATTCTGGGGCTGCTCATTTCCACAAGCATAACTGTAAAAACTGGTGTTCATGCTCTTACTGGATGTCAGCCAGAAACTTTGGCAATCTCCTGAAGCATGACATTGTGGTAGGCCTGAGCAAGCCACCACTGAGGCAGTGTGGCAAAAAAGACACATCAATAATTTTGCACTCAATCATTCTTGTTTGGCAGACACATTTGATTAGCATACTTGAATGTTACTTCATTTGGGCGACAATTTTTTCTGAGCATCTCAGAAACAAGCTTCTCTGCATCTTCCCATCGCTCAGCCTTACACAAACCTTTCAATATAGAATTGTAGGAAATGGTGTCAGGCTCACAAGACATTGTGCTCAATAATGTGAGGGCATCATCCAGACGGCCATGTTCAGAAAATCCATTGATAAGGGAATTGTATGTGAAAATATCACGTGCAATTTCATACTTGGGCATTTGTTCAGAAACCTCAATTGCACGGTCAACCAATCCTTTTTGACACAACGAATTTATTAGTATATTGAATGTCACTTCATTTGGGGCGCAATCCTTTCTGACCATATCAGCTATAAGCTCTCCAGCATCCTCCCATCGTGCAGCCAAACACAAACCCTTCAAGACAGCATTGTAGCTAAAAATATCAGCCTTGCATGGCATTCTTCTGAATAAATCAAATGCTAGTTCATCTAGACCTTGTTCAGAAAGTCCATTAATAAGGCTGCTGTATGTAACAATATCAGGCGCACATCCATATTTTGGCATTTGGTCAAATACTTCAATTGCATCGTTGACCAGACCATGTTGGCATAGTGAATCAATGAGTATATTAAAGGTCATTTCAATTAAAGGACAATCCTCCTTAAACATCTTAGTCATAAGGCCCGCTGCATCACACCAGCGCTCAGCTCTACATAAACCCTTCAACACAGCATTGAAGCTAATGGTGTCAGGTCTGCATAGCATCGTATTTAGTAACTTGAGGGCATCATCAACACGCCCTTGTTCAGAAAAACAGCTGATTATTGTATTATAGTCGACAACATCAGGCATATATCCATATTTCTGCATTTGCTCAAGAACTTCAATTGCATAGTCAGCCAACCTAATATGACACAAAGAATTTATCAGGGTACTAAAGGTTGCATCATTTGGAGGGCAATCTTTCCTGGCCATACCAGCAATCATCTCCCCGACTTCCTCCCATCGACCAGCAGCACATAAACCCTTCAACGCTGCGTTGTAGCAAACTGTATTGGGCTTGCATAACATGGTGTTCAGTAGGTCGAGTGCATCATCAATGCGGCCATGCTCTGAAAATCCATTTACCAGGGTACTGTAAATGACAACATCCGGCGTGCATCCATACTTTGGCATTTGCTCAAGAAGTTCCACTGCACGATCAAGCAATCCATTTTGGCAGAAAGCACGAATTTGCGTGGCAAATGTCACCTCATTCGGATGGCAGTCGTTCTGCATCATCTCTGTCATGAGCTCCTCGGCCTCCACCCACTGCTGAGCACCGCACAAGCCTTTCAGCACGGTGTTGTAGGTGTAGGTGTCAGGCGCCACGGACATGGAGGCGATGAGGCGCAGGGCGTCAGCAAGGCGGCCGGCGCGGCAGTACCCGTCGATGAGGGCGGTGTAGGTGACTACGTTGGCTGTGCCGGACTCCATGGCCACCTCGAGCACACGCTCCGCATCGGCGAGGCGGCCGTCGCGGCAGTACCCGGCGACGAGGGTGTTGTGGGAGACGGCGTCCGCGGCGCCCGAATCCTTCAGCACCTCGAGCACGCGCTCCGAGTCAGCGAACCGGCGGCGGGCACAGAGTTTCTTGATGAGGATGTTGCAGGTGATGACGGCCGTTGGTTCCGAAGGTGGCTTGGAACCGAGGAGGAAACGGAGCGCACCGTCGAGGTCGTCGAGCTGGACGAGGCGACGGAGCGTCCCGTTGGCCGCGCCGGGGCGGGCCGGCGCGCTCGGGTTAACCCAGATGGAGCCCGCCCCGCCGCGCCGCCCCGATGGGGGACTACGATTTGTCCACCTTGATGCGGCGGAGGTGGCGGTGGCAGCGAGGCGATGGCGGTGGGGAATGGGACGCTTCGGGGACAGCCGGAAAGGGAAACGCCGATGGCAGTCGATGGCAGCAGACGGCGGTGGCGGCGGCGAGGGGGAGGCCATCCTTGCCTTCTTCGGCATGCTTGTGGATACATGAAGATGAAGCTTTCCAGGCGTAGTGTTTGGCTGTTAGCATGTTTGGGTCCCATTCTCTGAAACTTTTTTCCTTCTTATTTGTGACTCACTTCGTATTTAAATTTTAGTTTACAAATACATTAGAATTGTTAGTCTAAAGATGATAATTTGAGAAGTGAGTACCTCATTCCGACAGCAAAGAATGGGTTTTAATAATCTCAACCCGTAAATTTGACTTAAATATCAAAGGTCTATTATGATATATACTAGTAAAGTATCTGTACGTTACTACAGATTTAAAAAACAAAATATTTTTTATAACTTAAATATAAAATATTTATATAATATAATTATTAGATATATATTGATATTTTTTTACATGAAAGATCATATTTATATTATTGTTGGTGCTTCTTAGTATATCATTTTTATATGTCAAAAGTAATAATTCTTTTACTATTTTTATCATATTCTAGAAGTTTTATCCGAAAGAAAAAAATTAATTTATACAGTCTAAAAATAACATTGCATTGCAACATGATTTTAAACTTGAAAACTTGCTCAAATGAAAAATGTTAAAACATAAAAATTGTACATCTCGTCAATACCTTTTCAAAACATATGTGGATCATATTATTTAGACTTCAGAGCTAGAAGATATGGACCCCGCATAGAGACCTGTGCAGAAAAGTCCGAATCAGAACAAAATATTTTTACATCACATATTTGAAAACCAAAACGGTGAGATCTATACTTCTATTGAATACCAAAGTTGTAGAACTTTTTAAGAGCTACGATATAGAGTCCGAGTTTGTTTAATTTGAGCTCCGGACGAGAGAATTATGATTTTTGAAATTCGATACTTAATATGGAAGGTACGAAACCGATTTGAATTCAATCTCTAATTTTGTGAACACGAAATAGATGACCGCACCTCAATTAAGAGATTGTAGAGATTAATCATTTTGTTTCTCTTACTTACAAAAAAAACCGTCTTTGTTTCTCTCCGAGATTTGCAAAACTGCAAAAACTCATCTAACGTTTAGTTTTGCTTTTTTTTTATCACCTTAAAAATAAAGCTGACTTCAACTAGTTTCTATTGCTAAAAAATATTATTTATATCCTTATTGTTCCATCATATGGACTTTCTTGATCTACAACTTAGGACCTAAGTAAAAACTGAACTTAAGTACTGTAGCAAAAACCAAAAGTAGTAGGAAAAATAGTTTCTGTTCGGTTTTTATGGTTAATTAATTATTTTTGACGATAAAGGAAACTGCTACAGTAGCATTTTTTTTCCAACCATGGTCATTGCTAGCTAACGTGGATGTGAATCAATAGAATATGAAGGGAAGAAGTCAAATTATATAAAAAGATTAAATACTAATGATAGACTTAAAAAAACTACATTTCAGCTATATTCTAACATAGATATAGTTTATTTTTACTAATGATAGACTTAAAAAAACTACATTCCAGCTATATTCTAACATGAGCACTACTATAGAGTAGACTCGTTTGTTAGACTTTTGTATGATCCAAAAATTTAATAGTTAAAATCACTTGGGTGAAGATTTATCTATTAATTAAAGGGCTTAAAATACTTGATTGTACAAAAATCTAATAAATAGGTCTACTCTAAAGCATTTTCCATTCTAACATAGATATAGTTTATTTTTAAATAAGCACCTTTTGCTATTCGTACCCAAATTACATATTTTGAAGAAGGCAACCCATGATTGCGAATTACGATCCAAATCTTTCTAGTTTATTACATTGATCTGCCTACTTGACGTCTCCATCCATTTCTTTACCGTACAAATCAGAAAGTTTTTAACTGTTGACGCCGTACGTGAGGAATGGCACTCTCCCTCCCCTCTCCTCTCCTGGCAGCGGCGCCCCATCGATGTTCTGCATGCTGAAGCCGGCTGTGGACGTGGCACCCAAGGACGAGCATGGTGGTGGCCACCACAGCGACGGGGTCACCTGCAGCCCCGTCAGCGACCGCGAGCTCAATATTTCAAAATATGCGGACTATGAACCCCCAAGTCAAGTATTCGGGATCCAGACTTAAGATTTAGAAGGTTTGGATCATTTTTTTTTGCGGTACTTTGTTGGAAGCATCTCTGTGCACATTAAGGGTACCTTTGGGAACTCCGATTTCCTCATGGAATCGGGCCCAATCCCAGGGACGCTCAGGTCCAGCGCATCCCTCCCTCACCAAACCCAAGCCGTTATTTAGGGTATGTTTGTTTCGCTGAATTGGACTGGATAGGGTTGGACAGAATTATTCAGTCTAGTGTTTGTTTCACGGTCAGATTAGATAGGGATAGACTGGAAGAGAAATATTCTCTTAATATGCTGGATGAGTCTGTCGGGTCAAAATGGCCGGATGAGCCTATCCAAGCTGTGTAACGATGATGATTACTAAAGTAATCAGACATTATTAATATGGTTTAATAATAAATAATATTTATTACTATGATATTATGATATTATAATTGATAAGTAATAAGATATTGATTAGTATATAATGAGAGTTTGATCATACTAGGCTTAATAATAATTAACATATTTATTATTAATTATAAATTATTATGATAAGATTAAAATCATTATTACTATAAATCATACTAATTAGTGTATAGTTAATTATTATTACTTAATAATAAAGATCTATAATTTAATTATATGATCTTGTTCTATCCATCTTTATCCATCCAATCAAACATAAAACTAGATTATCCCATCCACTCAATCAAACACATAACTTGGATCATCCCATCCAAAAAAACCTAAATAGCCATATCCCATCCAACCTTGCCCTTAAAACAAATACACCCTTAGATATCCTATGGGTAAGAAATGCACAGGTGTTGCAAGTCCATCCCCAACTGATTCCTAGGAAAAAAAAAAATCACCTCGTCACTTGAGACGAAATTTCCCCATCGGCGGTTGGCTCAATCGCCACCTCCACGCCCCGCCCCGGTCTCCATCTCCGTCGCAGCCCCGCCCCGGTCGCCTTTTTGTCGCCACCCCGCCTGGCCCCCGGTCGCTACCCTGCTCGTCGTCCTATAGTCGGCCCACTCTCATCACCGTCCAGAACCACCCTTGTCGCTGTCCACAGCTCCACCAAAGATCCATCAAGTGAGGTCCTGCAACCTCCTCTCACAAAATGTGGCCGATTAATCTGAGTATCTGCTTGTAGTTATGGGATTTGCCTTCTTCGACAGATCTACGGGTGCTAAGGAAGAGCCCCAAGTGCCTGTGCGTGTTGGTCACTGTGTGTTTCTGCCGGATTCGTCATCTTCTTCGGGAGAATTACGGATGCCCGTGCTGTCATGGACAGCGACGACCCTAACCTCGGCATCAAAATCAACGCCACACTCGCTCTCTCGTCCGTCTGTGGCGCCACGCACGCCAACATCTCCCATTGCGTCTGTAGATACTATGTACTGTCCTTCTTTCTTCCTTGGCTGTACCGGCTGTAATTTCTTTCAAATTGCTTGTAGCGTCAGGTGCGTTTGAATTAGCATGTATTGTCAGGAGCAGCATTTGAACATGCTAGTTCTTTCATATGCTTGGAAGATTTAAAAGTGTGGATTACTCAAAGGGTGCTTCTATTGTTTATAATTGCAAGTTATGGTTAGGACAATAGCATGGCGGAATAGATATTCATGGCACTGAAGGGTCTGCCGTGATGCTAGAGCTGACTGCTCTTACAACCAGATGGTATGTGCCTGCCTCAGTCACTATTTCCTTCTTTTGTTTGCAAGACATCCTTACTCTTGTTTTAATCGCTGCTATTTTCCATTATTTTAATTTGACCTCATATGAATGTTAAGTAATGGATTCCTTCCCAAGTTGGGTTCTGAATGTTGTTCCACTTGAGAATTTATATTCTCAAAAAAAGGATGAATTGCTTTACTGTGGATTTTTAGATGCTACAGCAATCCAGCAAACGAAAAAAACTGCATATGTTCTTGATGTGTGATAGTGAACTGGATTGTATTAGTCCTTATTTCTTTTACAGTATGATGCTTAGCTGAAGATGCTATAACTGATTAAGTAAATTGCAACTACAATAGTGATCTGTTTAGGGTGTGAACTTTAAGCGATCTATGGATTTATAACTTCCATAGCACTTCCACTGACTTTCACCATTTTGTTTATGTTGATAACTCTGATTTCTACTCAGTTCAGTTTTCATATTTATATGTTGCTTTTTGCAGGAGTTAAAGTGTTTTTTTAATCGTTTTTACTATATACATAGAAAATTCTCAGCAAAAATGCTGATTATATGCAGTAAATTAAAAATAACCAGATTGCTACAAATTTATTATATGTAGATAATTAACTATACTTTCTCTTTCACTTTGAGACACCAATTGTTAAGGCACTATAGTATGATTGAGTAAAAAAGGGGTTATGCCATTTGTACGCTATACATCAATGTTAACCTTTGCATTATGTCGTTCCTTGCCATAGGTCAAGGGGGTTGCACGTTGGGTGCCAGTGCGTCAGGAACATCAAAATATTTTAGGATGTTGCTGCAGCTTTTAATGAAGTTGCATGTATCATGTCCTTCCATTGCGATGATACTAAGCGATGCCTTTTCTGTTTACATTGGTTACTAATTTGTAGTTTTGTACTTAAATTCCAAATACTTATGTCCTGTAATATGTAATAGTGTCATTTTGATTCTGTTTAGAGATGTTGTAATAGTGTCATTCTGATTCTGTGTATTGTAATACTAATTTGTACATAAATTTCAAATACTAATTTGTACTGTAAATTCCAAATGCCCGGTATGGCGCCGGCTTCTCCTACTACTGGTTCTGTTTAGAGATGCTGTTGTGAGTGCCATAAAGAGTGGAACTGATTACTGCATTACCTTCTGCTTTTATTGGGATTACAATCCCGACACTTAATAAATATTCAAAAAAATCAGAAAAAAACATATGGTCTAAAAATATTGTTGGAATCTATAAAAACGCATTGATTCAAGCCATTCAGTCATTATACTGACGGCTATTGAGTGTGGATTACAATCCATGATATGAACAAAAAGAGCATCAAACCTCACGGCTATTGAGTTCTGAAGAACCATGAAAATTGCTCAATGTCGGGATTTCTGTCCCATGCGGAAAAGGGATGGCATGCAGGGGTAAAAATCCCCGTTGGGGAGCAAAATCCCTATGGTTTTTCCTCCCGGACACCCAATTAGAGGATTTGATTCCTATGGAAATTTTCCTATATACACCCTTTGGTTCATAGGAAAAACAAAGTAAGACTTCCTGAGAATTTCATTCCTGAGGCCAATTTCATAGGAAAGGAAACAAGAGCTTTCTACCTCTTGGAAAATTCCTGTAGAAAAGGAAAGCGCTTACGTGTGATGCACATGGGCTCGGTTTGTGACAGTAGACGTTGTTGTTTTGTGCAAAGAAGTAATCCAAGATCATAAAAAAAAGCAGTAAAACCTCAATCCTTCCTGAGGCCAATTTCGAAACAAGAGCTCCGACCTCTTGGAAAATTCCTGTAGAAAAGGAAAGCGCTTAAGTGTGATGCAGATGGGCTCGGTTTGTGACAGTAGACGTTGTTGTCTTGTGCAAAGAAGTAATCCAAGATCATCAAAAGAAGCAATGAAACCTCAATCCATTCTACGGCAGCTAACAAGCCAAGAGTATGCGTTCCTTCAGTTGGCGTGAAGTTTGAGCTCTCAATTAAAATAGATTTGTGTTCTTTTTTTCCTTTTAACTTCCATAAGTGGCGGCGCATGTAAGAAATTTCTGTTATGGCTCACCAAATCAAGTGACGGCGCCTCTACCATGAATGAACATTTGCTAGTAGTTCAACTCAAATAACAGCCGCAAGTATGATACAAAATCCTTTGTTTTTCTATGTTATTGCCAAAGGGCCTCCTATCCATATTCATACATTTTCATATCCTATAGGATTGGAGAAGTGTATCATCTCAATTCCTGCGTTTTTCCTGTTCTTGTGTTTTTCCTATACTGCATTTCAAAGGAGGCATAAGGTAGGAGGTTGAGCCTGAAGTGAAGCTTTGCAACGACCCTTAATTTCCCTTCCTATATTTTTCGATTGCTGCAAATTGGTTCTTGGGTTAATTATGACAGGCCTAGTTGTTGACGACATAGGTGGGTTTTTTTTTTCACACCAGAATTCACAGTACTTGATGCTAGGATGAGACAATAAAATCAATATGTTTTCTTTATTCAATATGAAAAATTTATTATTAAAAGGAATTGTTGCTATTGTACGAACACAGACTCCATTGTTATTCAGAACGAACTTACAGAAGAAATGACGACTATACCGAGGCAAGATTGCCTATTTTATAAGCTTAGTTGTTTCAAATAGAAGTGCAAGAGTCAAGAACAATAATAATATTTTGCATCAATTGTACCAAAATTTTTCTTGAACATTCCATTCTTGAATTTACATCATCATATTGATGCAGCAAAATTATATACATGTAAGACATAATCTATCTTGATAGCTAACTCATATTGTTAACCAAAAATACCTGCCAAAGCAAAACAATATGAGACAATCCTGCACAAATACTATGCCAAACAATAAATACAACATAAATAATAAAAACAATATGAGCACCCAAGTGTACCCACCCCCTGTGTTGGACATTGCTTGTATCATACTGTAATATATGCACACAACAAAATTTTTCCCCATCTTATCCCCTGGGGTAGCACCATATAAACAGTACACAAATGTTTGTTCTTTTAACCAAAAGACAAGTCTTGGACATTTCGACCCATGTTTTTGCGAGGAGCATAAGGCCTTGGTACCTTCCATCTCAGTAATTCCTGAAAGACAGTTGATTGCATGAGTTAGGTAAATCAAACAATAGTACAAATAACATAATTCACAAAGCAACTAACACTTTATCACATAAATCTGATTATAAACTTGTAAACTGCTTAAGTTTGAGACTGCCAATGTTCACGAGGCAATCAATTTGCTCTTCGGATAGACAGCATGAAACTACCCGTAAAGAAAGGGTACAATCTTAAAACAATGTTTGCATAACCACAGGGGCACAAAGTTCAACCATTCTAGTAATGTATTTCTATTGTTTGCACTATTGCATTAAATGCTTTTGGATCTAAAATGCAGTTTGTATACCTTCAATGAATTTGGGCCATAGGCTTTACAAGCTTTATCAATTGCTGAGTAAATGATAGTCGCTTGATCAGAACCACGATTGCACTTGACCAAACGAACAACTTCCTTTGAGTTAGAAGGTTTAGCTTTCAAGTACAAAATAAGCTTCGAAGGCAACGACCCTGGGGCATCCTTTTTCCCATGGGTCATTTCCACTGTCACCAAATCATCCCATAACACATCCCAAATTACTGAGCAAGGATCCTTCGCAGGGTTGAACTTTCGCTGGGTCATCAATGGTACCTGAAACCACATGTGCATGTGATAAAACTGGACTCACAAATGAAATACACAATAAGAGCAAAACCTGTTTTACCTGAAGCAATAGTATTCTTCTGTGAGTAATTAAAAGAATCTTCCCTTTAGGGAGTAGAAAATGATCCTCGTAAGCATCAGTAGATGCAAACTTCCCTCGGATTTTAAAAATGTCAACTTGGCCAAGAAATGTAGCACATTCAGCAAGATGCAAGATAGCCTTCATAGCCCAAGAAAGCAAAAGAGCATTAGGCGGAATTATTTCATAGTATACACTGAAGCTTTCCATAAACCAATAACTAATTACCTGGCCAGCTGCTTTATGCTCGTCATAAGGATAGAGCAAGCTATCACCACCAATTGCACGAGGCAGACGTCTATGCAGTAACTGCTCCTCAGCCATTATAGCTGATGATATTTTCATTTTTACAGCATTTGCACCTTCAGTAGTCTTTGATAGAAGATCAAGAACTCCGCTAACTGGTTGTGCAGCTGCACCAATAATACCTTTCCCAACTCCTTGTACAAAACCCTCAACACCTGAAGATTTTGCACCCTCAATAGGCTTTGTTAATATGCCTGTGACACCTCTGAAGATGCCTTTTGCAAGAGCACCACCTCCATCTCTTAAGACATCACCAAAATCTTCCACTCCTTTGCTATCCTGGAGACAACATAGTAACATCATGCTTGAATCTCTTTTAAGATAAACTATGTTCAAGCATATGTGCTGAGAAAGAAAGGTAAAACAGAAACAGACCTGTCTCATTCGGCTCTGAATGAATTTCTTGTCCATAGACAATGCTGCTATACCCTTGCTCATATTACTCAAAGCGCTACTTGCATTACCAAGAACGTCAACACCAGAAAGTAGTTGAAGCGGTTGACTAAGAAGATCCTTTTGAATGTTAGAAACTGCAGCATTCATAAGTGCACTTTGTCGCATGCACAATTCCTCTCGATACCTTTGAGCTATACGGACCTTCATGTGAAAAATAAGTACATTAGTGTACTGAAGAGTATGACGAGGGAGCAGGAACATGGGCTTGCCATTCCAAACCGAACCTCAATTCAGTACAATGACAGGTATCGAGCAGTTCTCTTGCTGGTCAAAAGAAATTTGCTAACATCTACATGAAAAAAACTACTATACTTTATGTGGATGATGACGAGAAAATATATTACAGCAGACCTACCGGCATATGCTCCATGTTTCCCAGTGCAGTCATCAAGGATGACCAGAACCCCAGAACTCCTCTTGGCCTTTGGCTTGGGGACATTGCCATCGATACTCTAAACCGAATCTCAGATATGTTCAGAAGCCTGCAAATAAAGGTTCAGTACAACCCATAAAAGAAAAGAAACAAAAACAATACTGACATACTGTGCGGTTGGTTACTTACCCAATTTTCAGTATAGGATCCACTGAAACAGCTGATGGCTGAGAGCTGTATATCCTATCCAATTTTAGGTGTTGAATCATCTCATGGAGACGCCAAATGATTGGTTCATGAATGTTAACAAAAAACACACAACTCTCAGGAACCTACAAACATTGCATAATAGTTATTATCTAACTGATGCATGAACACATGTAACAACATTACATCTAAAAATTTCAAACAATGCAAAACAGTCAAAAAGAAACAGAAAGCATATGTTACTGAGATGGGCATCAGCATGAAAGAAAAAAAGGAAATAGCATTAATGAACTAAAATATCCATGAGAGTGATGATAGTGAAACTAAAATGTGGTTTCACAAATCAGATGACAATCTTAAAATAGTAGCTCACCTGCACACCAATGTAAGGGTAAACACAAAAGTCCAGAGAATTATTGGTCTGAACTGTCATAGAGAACTTGAGAACATAGTCTGACTGATTCTCAATCTTTTGAGGACAGAAAAGAACAGGCATTGGAACAAATGGCAACTGGTTGTCTACTTGAATCCATTGCATCCGCATTTTGAGTCTGAAAATTAAAGAGGATGTTTTGATTATGCATGTAAGAAGAATTATTAGCAGTGAATCTGTAGCCGAAACAACAAAGATAGCATTATTGTTACCTATTGATTCCAGAACCCATTCCAGATGAGTATGCAAGTAAAAGCTGCTGCACTGAGAGGTAGAGGACTTCTTCAGGCATATGATCAATCACAGAAATTCCAAGCTCCGTTAGTTCCAAAGTAACATGAAATTCACTATCAAGATCTGGCGATGACTGCCCATAGTCGACCTCTGATGGCTGAAAAATTGGAGATAATATCCTTTCAGTTGTCTGTCCCCGAGTTCTATTATCAGGCAGCCAGTCACTAATTTGGGTAACATGCAACTTCCCCTCCTTCAAAACAGTGACACACAAGGCCTTCTTAAGCCCATTTGAATTTGTCAGTGGCTGATGATCCATGACGACATCGATGTTATAAGTCATAGAGTTAGTAGAGTCAGCTCCATCAACCAAGATTTCCAATAGACGCTTTCTGCCAATATCCTCCCAGAAGAATGGGGCTGATGAATTTGGTGACAGATAACGCCACGAAGAATCATCCCCACCAACCTGTCGAAATCGTATAGGCAGGAACATGGAGCGATTCTCCACCCTGCTTACACAATTTATATTTTACTTTATATAGTTACAAAATGGTCCATGTGTTGACAAGAATAAATATGCAATACCTGTATGGAGTGGTCAAGCAAGCAAGCTGAAATACAACTTCATAGCGAGAACTTTTTGTTCCGCTTCTCACATTTACCCTAACGAAAGCTTGATCATTTCCTGAAATACTGTTCATGAGCACACACATAACACCATTAGTATTGATGCTAAAGGGAGTGCTCCATTTGTATCCCTCCAGACGCAACTGCAATCATCAGAAAGGTAAAAAATAAGAAAAGTGGAACAAAAACATTTACAATACAAGTATTAAGGGTAGACTACTGATTCTAGTAACCTTTAAAAGTTCACTTCCAAATTCTGATCGCCATTGAAATAATTTTGGAGGTTCATCCGGTTGCAAAGGCTCTTCAGTCTCATTATGATACTCAGATAAAATAATACTTCTTCCGATTCTGTTAATAAAAAGTGCTCGTGGCAGAAAATTTACTACCTGCATCATCAGCCAAGAATTTTCCAAAATGTTCAATAAACATGAAATATAGAACTCGATTATCACACTTTTTATGCAGGAGCAGAATCAATAAAACATATAGTGAACAAGATAACCAAATAGCCAAACTAATGACTTGCATCTGTATGTCGCACTGTCCATTCACAGAAGAAAAGGACAAAAGAAGAAGTATTGAAAAACAAACAGAAGATGTTTTACAGATATAAATAGACTATGCAATAAAGAGAACAACTTCTGCAACCAATACAGTGAGCTTTAAATTGTTTTGGTTTAGCAGCATTGCTAGTTGTTTTTGGCCTTGGTAGGGCTACCCAGAAGTTAAGGTTTCCCCAACCGGCCTACCGAATTTCCCTAAAAAAGGGAATACAATGAGCTTTGTTCCACGGACCCAACATAGGCAATTAATTTGGTTCGTCAAGTGTTAACCAGTAAAAGAACTAAAATGTTACTTTTATGTATTTAAGATCAAATACCATTTCAAAAAAATAAAAAAAGACCAAATAAACAGATCAAACTGACAGAAATGTTTGTTTTGACTTCCGAGTAGGTTAGCAACAGGTGTGAACATTCAGAAGAGGGTTTACTACCTAAAGCAATCCATATCATAGCTAATGATGATAAAATAATCAGGAATCAAAATTGCAATCACTTTCTAGTTTCTAAGTTATCAGCATTAGTACTCGTAAATTACCAAACAAGTCGAAATCATGACTGGACTGGTTTTTGTTATAAATTTTTTTACAAAGCAAAAATTAATTGAAATTACAAAGTAACTAGGCCGAAGGAGCTTGACAGATAGGGAATTTATGACTTGGACCGATTAGCCCTGGTGATGCACACACTATGGCTATGGTTCCAAAAGATGGTGCTAGACAAGCCATGGAGGGATTTTAACCTGTCGATCTCAATGAGCTCACGGGCCCTATTCTAGACAGGTCATTGCGGGAAAACAAAGGTCATTGCGGGAAAACAATGTTCTGGTCTTCTGGAAGGATCGCAGATGAGACAAGGTTTTGGTCCTGAACCAGTTGTGATCTATATGTCCATAGCGCAAAAGAACTTATGCGTGTGTTGTGTTTTGTGATGACATTTTTACTCTTCCTAATAAGATGTTCGGGGAGAAAAATAACAGTACGTGTTGGTATCTGTCAATTTAATTGGAAAGATATGCATGTGGCGCAAACAAGATTTAGTCATGATTATAACAAGTCTGGCTAACTAAGATACAAAAGATTTTGGAGCATAAAGAGTTAAAGACTCAAACCTTTGTTCTGTCTGAAGCCATTTTCAGTTGAGCTGATAACCAGTAATACGATCCATCAGAAGCAAATGCTTTGATGTCAACATGCTCCTACAGATGAATGATAACACCTTAAACCAATGATCAAAGTAAGAAAAGTGATAAATAAAGTACATAGGTTGCAGACTGTATACCTTGTTCTCGAGCTCAAAAAGAGATACTCCTATGCTGTACTGTGTGCAACTGCCAACAGCCACAGATATTGCAATTCGTGCTGGGCTGAAATTGTTATCCCCAGACTCAGAGCGCATGCCTGCAGAGCGATTCATATAATCTTGTGGAGATAGCATCACATAGTTGGTGCTGCAATCTTCAATAACTTCCATGATTTGTGTGTTTCTTTGTGGCATCGTGCTCCTCCTGATAAGGGACTTCGAAGAATATCTAAGGGAAAATTTTGATGATTTGACTGGCCTACTTAGCAAATCTGGTTTGCCAACTGAGTCTGCATCTGAGCTCTCTGTGGGTTCCACTTCTACAATGCGATACGATAGTGGAATAGAAGAATGATTTTTGATCCAGTATGGAACAAACAATCTCAGCGTCTTTGTTGCAGCATCACTTGCTCCTAGGTCATGTTCAACACTAACACGTAGTCTCCTAAAGTTCACAAAAACAAGCGATATTATCAGAACAAAAATTAAAACTCTAAATTATAACAATCAACACTCTGAGCAGAATTCACAAAAAAAAGTAAAGCGGATTGCAAAGAGAAATAACAGCATATCCTGTCAATTTGTGATACAATACTAACATACAGAGAGGCATTTTCTGTACTACTTATAGGTGTTACGAAAAATTGAATAAATTCACTTAATAAAGCTGTCCAATCTCAGTATCAAATATCACTGCAGTGAGGTTCGCAAACAGCTCAACAGAAGTTTGGAATCAGCCACTGGGGAAGTGTCAAACATCGAAAGCACTCTCCACAATGCAAACCAACAATTTAGGGAAGACCCAGTAGCAGAACTGCATACTATCACATTAACAAGAGTTTTGGGGTACAAGAAACCCCTGTTACACACAGATCCCACTCGCACCGCACTTGCAGTAGGCTAGAGCACCCCCCCCCCCCCCCCAGCGCACGCGACAGGGATTCAAATAACCATAGTTGCTTGCTTGTTTTTTTTTTTTTGTTTTTTATGTTCCAGAAAACAGTAACACTTGTATCTTTGCGACCTTTTTAGAGGTCAGGGAGTAATAAATTCCCTTTTCTAAAAAAAAGTCAAGCACAGCATATGATTGTGAAAAGTTTCCAAACCTTCGACTTTGTTTCTGAACCATCCAGAAAGACGAAACATGTTGAAGGGATACCAAATCCATTACCAACACAGCATCCTGAAAGGTTAGACAAACACAAGATTACTTCAGTTTTGCAAGCAATGTATGCTAAGCTGTGAAGTCAAATAACCACATTTCTGATCCCTATTTGCATTTCAGTGGGTTGGTCTGGTATGAGAAGTTTTGGGAAAGAGTAATAGAACTCTTTACACTATCACAACATGAAGCCATCTAATATGTTCCACAAAAATATAGATGCATTACCTTTTCTAAAATCCAGCCATTTTGGAGAAATAATGTAAGGTAAACAGGTTTTCGTATGTCTGCTGAATAGATAAATACACTTCCACCTGACGAAACAATACCATGCTGCCTTTCAACCATATTTCTTTCTGGGGACATCTCCCAAATAGCATACTCAGCTTCATATGGAAGCTTATTTTCAAGTCTAAGAATTGAATTGAAAGAAATTCTCCAGTCATAAACAGGTACATTCAAATCTGTATGAAGAACTGAAGCATTGATTCCAACACTGAACCAGAAATATCTTTCAGTGCCACTAGGAGGACGACAATACGAAAGCACATCTTTTTTCTCAAGATCAGCAAGCCTAAGAACAGAATTCCTTGAGGGCAAAGTTGACTGTTTCAAAGTGCTTTGCCTGGAAAGTGAAGATTGCTGCTGCTGCTTAGGAATACTCTCAGAATCTAGAGAAATAACTTGGCTCCAACTGTACGATTCCTCTGATTTTTCGGAATATGGACGGACTTGCAAACATAGGTCCATATCTCGAATCATCATGGTCCATGGCAATGGAGTGGATGAATGAGGATTTACAGCAGCAAGTATTTTTCTAGGAATTTCCACACTTTGTTCTTGCATCTGCTGTCTTGAACGTACCCAACGCCTTCGTCTCACAAAGTCATGTGGCGATTTGGAAGATTTCCAGGAAGATGATGGCCAGTTCAAGTTTCGAAAGTCAGCAGCATACGCCCATCCATCATTATCAACCAAATTGGATTTTTCAATTTTCCAAGGTGAGGTCCATCTCCACCCAGATGGAAGACTAGGTTCGAAAAATGCCTTCACAATAAATTGCATACACTTTTTGTTAGGAGCTAATAGATAATGTAATTTTGTCACAAAAAGAAGTAATGATTATTTTTTGAAAAGTAGTCATGTGATTTTGCACTGGTTAATAAATCCAAAAAAATACCTTAGATGAATGTGAGCAGTCCCTCGTGCTCCACTGCCTTAAGTCATTTCCATGATCATTAGATGGGTTAGTTCCCCACCCCGTAATTGGTCGGTACCACTGGTTTTCAAACACTTCATCAATAGCGCTGATCGAACTGGTTGATCTAGAATTTAACACAGAGCTATTAAGCATGTTTACAGGACAGACAGATACTTCAAGTTTTATGTCAGAGTCATTAGCAATAACTGCAAGACTTCTCAAGGTTGCATGTTTCTTTCCATTCCTCATGGTGATTTCGAATGCAAAGTGGTTATTGTTAAGAGATTTCGGGATGATTGACAGTGGAAAAACAGCAGTAAAACTTTCCCATGGACCATCTGGGCTAAGCCCAATCCAGAAGTCACTCTCTGAGCTTTTGCTGTCTTTCCAGCTCTGGAAATTTGAATGGGTAGATCGTTCTATATAACAACTGGAGAGTACTAAAACACCAGAGTTTTTCCTGTCTTTATGCTCAGATACCTGGCCCTACAAGTTGAAAACAAGCTTATGTTCTTAGTACAACTTAACAACAAAAATTGAAAATGCAACATGCATTTAATGCACTGTACAAATACGATATGAAGTGCTACCTTTTTTGTAAGAGGACATGTTATCACTCGTTTGGCGTCAGGAGCTTGCTTAAGGATCCTCATTGAAGGAGCTCGTTTCAACATTGTCCCTCCCCGTCCAATAGGAATTGACAACGAACCAAGTACTTCACCTTCCAAACAATTAGGAGATGTTACAAATTGTAAGTAATCAAAGCGACTGCCACTTCATATACGTTATTTATTCGGTGAAACTTGAAACTAGGACATGTATTTCATAAAAGAGCATGTGCTTGGCGGAATACTCTTGTCGAGCGAATAGCATATCCACTGCTAATGCGAACTAAGGACAAGACATTAATTCCATATAAAAGGGATAGCATTGAATCCATTATGAACAAAAATGAAGAGCTAATCCAACTTTTTCTCAATTAGGTAAATGCAACTGACAAAACAGACATTTTTAACTTATGTTCTAATTTCATTTCAGTAAGGACAAGTGAAATAATTTTCCTAATACTCTATTATCTTGAAGCCTTATCATCAAACAATGTTTACTAGTACCATTTCTTGACGTTACAACCAACAAGGTAATCTTCTCGATACCAAACAAAAGACAGCTGATTAGGAATTTCCTAAACAAGTGGGTCTGACCTACTTAAACAAAAGACAGCTGATTAGGAATTTCCTAAACAAGTGTGTCCAACCTACTTCTCAGTGAGACTGAGTGGCATATGAGGGATGAAACACATATTTAAAGGCTTCAAAAATTACCCCCCCCCCCCCCCCCCCCCCCAAACCAAATAAAAAATAAAAAATGAAGTAATTCAAGCCAAACTGTGAAATACCATTTTTTGGGTACAGCTATAGAAGTTACCTTTCCCAGCTTTTGATGCAAGATTGGTTACCTCAATCTCTAAATTAGCTGACGCCTGCAAAGTATCTCATCAGGATTGATTAATTAACTTAACATACTTGTGTAAAATGAAATTAAGTATGAGAATGTACATAAGAAATGCAGTACAGTAGGATTGCTGAAAATAATGTTAAAAAGGTCTAAATTAGCTGATGGCTGCAAAGTATCTCGTCAGGAGTCATTAATTAACTTAACATGCTTGAGCAAAATGAAATTAAGTACGAAAATGTATATAAGAAATGGGTACGCTACTATGATTGCAGAAAAGTATGTTAAAAAGGCAAGATGCACATGAAACAACAGAATATGTGACAAATGGGATCAACTATTTTCTTTTGGGTTGGTACAACTGAGTTGAACACAAAAAATAGTATCAGTAGTCCATCAATTGTAAAGTTCATGATGATATTACATGAGAAATAAAGCAAACGAAATAAAATGGCCAATGTGCGCATGATACACAAAAGCATGGAACTAGCATTAGAGAACACACTTGCCTGTTCTGGGACTTCAAAAATAAAATGCTCATTCCACTGAGCATAATGTGTCTGTAATTCAGTAGTTTTCACAGGTTTTACACATCTTGTCCGGGCACTCTGTGGAAACACTTTGTACTGATCAGAAACATGACTTCCTATAAGTAATCTTAAAGCACAGAAGTAGCTGTGATCATTGCCATCATCTATAATAGGCAAGCCCTGACACGGAGAGAAGAAATGTAAAGCTTCATATGTAAAAGCATTGCATTTTCAGAGCATAACACAAGTTCAATTACTACCTTCGATTCAAAGATCTGTATTACAACATAATATCTTGATTCTGTCGAATTTGATAACACATTTAGTTTATCTGAAAACCTGGCAGGTGGCATCGACAATGAAACTGTATTTTCATGCTGCAAAAACTCAACAATGTTCTCAGTGTCTTCCAGTTTCTTAACATAAACATCACATCCTAATTTGTTCTCAAAAACTACTCTCTGGAAATCATCATCATTTAGTGCAGAGCTGGAAGAATCATCAGCTTTTGTCAAATTTTCAATAGTGTCCTGTGAAATGGATATGCACATTATGACCATTAGAAGAAAACATGCATGAAATGATGATCAGCTTAGTATTAAGTATAAGATGATACCTCGCTTTTTATTGATGATTTTTTTTCTAGATCAACCTGTCTTCTCCATGAAACTAAAGTTTCTATAAAAAGATCAAGATTTGCAGAGCTCAGGTTGGCATTGAGAGGACTGGTTGCAGCAACACGAATCCTCTTCCCAACTTTTGAAGGAGGGTGTTCACTGGTATCATATGTTTCAAACCTTCAACGACGACAGAACATGTTACAATATTTACATGGAATTTTAGAAAAGAACAATATATCATGCTGGATAAATACAAACGATCTAGCATAGAGGAACATACTTGAATATTCCATCAAATGGCTCGATAAAGGGTTCCCATGCCTCCAAGTGTCTATTAAATGTGGATGCAGCCATTGAACAGATCAATACTGCGTTCATAGTCTCAAATCTTCCATGTGTTGCAAGATTTATATTTGCGATTGTAGTGTCAAAAAGAGGTGTGACCTAAATAATTGAAAATTAGTTAATTCACAACTAAATAGAAATACTTCAACAATGTACAATCTTTTGAATTTCCAAAAGAGATCATTTAGCGGGCCTACACACCATTCCACAGGAGCTATCAAGGATGCTGACTGACAAACACCCCAGCTTCAGCTCAGCAGTGATATTTTCACGTGCCTTGGGCTTTGCATGATCTGCAATGCTATATGCCAACCGAGATGATGGTTTCTTCAGATCAGATCTCGCCAGAAAAGTACATGCCTACAACAAAACATATTAATTTGACCCCTGCAATAACATGATCTGAAATAAAGCTTTCCCAGAGGGTGTATTACCTGATTTTCAACTTTCCAAATGCTCCAGCAGTTGGGGCCCTTCGAGTTAGAAGACCTGGAGATAGGATCCTCTGCAATGTTTGCTTGGTTCACCAGACCCAATTTAGGGCAGCAAATAGAATCCTTGCTTGGCATTTCCTCTGTTTTTGTCACAATACATCCAAGGGAAGCATATCCAGGAGGGGGCACCGGATACCAGAAGAATATTTCATCAAAGCCTTTTCTATCAATTTGTGACACTTTAGTAAATTGTACAGGTTTCTCAGAAACAACAGTGTCACACTTGAAAAGAATGCCAAGAGTAGGTGGTTCAAGTCTGGACAAAAGCAGGGAACATGTCAATAATGTACTACAAAGAGCAGTATTTAGCATCTATAAGCATACAGAAAAGATTACCCTTCGGTTATGCAGTCACCAACCGAAGCAAACCCAAAACGAGGTAATGGCCTCCATATAGAAAATGACTTCTTAGTATCGCCTCCTTTATCCCACCATATTCTTTCAAAATGAGGAGTAGACATACAGTAGCTACTTGGTCTCGACATAGTTCGGAGTACATCCCATCCAGAAGCATTCTTACGATGAGTTGTTTGATCAGTGGGCTGGCTACTCTCAATGGATGAATCTGCATTTAGATCTTTAACAATATAGCAGTTTGGACTACGGAGAAGAACATGGTGCAAATCAATAGCTTCTGTTCTACAGGGTTGGTCTGTAGAACAATGTGCCCGGAATGAAGCAATCACATTGTCAACACGCCAGATGCTAAATCCAGATATTATTCTGCAGAAGGAAGTCAAAACAAGATAATTATTCCCAATTTGTTGGCACATTATAAATGCTTTGCAGAAAAGGAAAGAAAAGAATGACCATACAACACAAACTACAGGCCAAACCAAAGAAGGTTAGTCATACCCAGAAGCAGGTGCAATTGTGTGTATACAGTCTGAAAATGTCGCGGAAGTCACAAGATCAGAACGAAGGCAATACACTACATGGTTTGAAGGTGGTTGCCTCCCGATATTTACCACACATCCTAGGGCTAAATATCCAGGTGGTGGAACAGGAATCCAGATAGAACACTCGTTTTCAACAGTTGATTGAGACGAATCAACAAGGTTCAGAGAACCAGGTAAAATATGAACAAGCCTAAATCCAATAGGCTTCCGTACACGACCATAAGTATTGCTTACAGCAACCACAACCTGAGAAGGTGGCTCAGACCTGAAAAGGTGCAAACATATGCTTCAGCAGGAAAAACAAAATAAGGTACTCAATCAAGTATACAGTGCACAAATTGTCGGGAAACTGCATTGCAGGTTAGTGTTTTGATTAGTATTAAAGCTACTTTTGCTGCTCAGTTTTGGATGCCCTGTTTTGGCGCCATTTCTGATTTCAGCTAGGTAGATGGTAGTAGTTGGAGAAAGTTATTGCTCCCAAGTGGGTTGTGGCTTATGTCATGGACGGTGGTCTTAGGAGTGGGCAGCATGGCTGCTATAGTGTAATAGTACTAGGAGTTTGACTCTTTTGCCATGTATAAAGTAACTAGGAGGTGTTCCTCCTGAAGCAGCTTGGCTGCACCCAAATCTTGTGTGCAAGTGTTTGCCACTTACCTTCTTCCTCTCTTCCTGCTCGAGCTGTGTATGAGTGAGTGCTCTTGTGAGTGTGTGATTGCTGGCTGCTGTGATTCCAGGGCAACACCTGGTATCAGAGCCATTGGTTGATCAGCAGCAGCGGGAATGGCGACGCCGCCAGGAACCTCTACTGGAGGAGGATAGAACCGGGGATGGCATCCGCGTCGTGGAGACGGGCGCAGGAGCCTGTCGCGCTCTGTCTCGCGGCCGGTGGTGGTGCACAAGACGGTGCGCAAGATCAGCGGCAGCACCACGTACCCGACGCTCACACGTACGAACTACACCGACTGGGCGCTGATGATGAAGGTAATGCTCCAGGCGCGTGGGCTCTGGGTCGCTGTTGACTCCGGGACCAACGACGATCTAGAGGACAGGCTGGCGTTGGAGGCCATCCTGCATGCGATGCCGCCCGAGCTCATCTCCACCCTCGCGACGAAGGAGACAGCCAAGCTTGCTTGGGACAAGCTCAAGTCCTTGCGAGTTGGCTCGGACAGAGCAAGGAAGGGGAAGGCGCAGTAGCTCAGGAGGGACTATGAGAACATCTCATTCCGCGACGGCGAGTCAGTGGAGGACTTCACGTTGCGACTGAGCTCGATGGTGACAGAGCTCTTGATGCTCGGGGTGGACATTGACGAGCAGCAGGCGATTGAGAAGCTGCTGCGCATGGTCCCACCCAAGTTCGAGCAGATTGCCATGTCAATCGAGACTCTGCTCGACCTCTCCGAGCTCACGCTGGAGGACGTCACCGGGCGGTTGAAGACGGTTGAGGACCGGAAGGCAACGGTGCCGGCGGCAGAAGGCGGAAAGCTGCTCCTCACCGAAGAGGAGTGGGCTGCCCGCTGGAAGGAGAAGAAGAGTGGCGCGTCAAGCTCTGGCAAGAGCGGCGGCGGGCACGGAAAGGGGAAGCCAAAGAAAAAGGGCAAACCCGGGCCGCGCGCCGACGACAAGTGCCACAATTGCGGCAAGGAAAGCCACTGGGCAAGGGACTGCAAAGCCCCAAAGCGCCAGGACCGCGGCCGGCAGGAGCACGCCAACATGGCAGAGAAGGAGGACGATGGCGAGGCGTCTCTGCTCTTGTCGCAGGTGTGCGCACTCGGGGTTGCCTCGGAGGACGACGAGGTGACGCTCAGTGAAGTGCGGGCAGAGGGCCCATCTTGGCCAGAAGGGTGACGCCCACGACAACCTTTGGTACCTCGACTCCGGAGCAAGCAGCCACATGACGGGCAACAAGGCCGCGCTCACCGAGCTCGACACCGGCATCACTGGCTCGGTGAAGTTCGGAGACGGCTCTGTGGTGCGCATCGAAGAGTCTGGATCGGTGACCTTCCGGTGCTTGAACGGCGAGCATCGGATGCTGGGAGGGGTGTACTTCATTCCCCGCCTGCGCAACAACATCGTAAGCTTGGGCCAGCTTGACGAGCGCGGGTGCAAAGTGACGATCGAAGACGGCGTGCTACGCGTCCGAGATCAGAAGCGGCGGCTACTGATGAGAGTGCCGTGCTCGAGCAACCGCCTGTACACCATAAAGCTGGACGTGACGCCGGCGGCGTGTATGGTGGCGAAGCATGACAAAGATGCTTGGCTGTGGCATGGCCGGTTCGGCCACATCGGGTTTGATGCTCTGGCGAAGCTTGGGCGCGAGGACATGGTACACGACCTACCCAAGATTGAGCACGGCAAGGAGATGTGTGACAGTTGCCTCGCCGGCAAACAGCGGCGACTCCCGTTCCCACAAAAGGCCAACTACCGGGCGGAAGGGTTGCTGGACCTTGTGCACGGCGACATGTGTGGGCCAATCACTCCGGCCACACACGGCGGTCGACGCTACTTCCTTCTGCTGGTCGACGACTGCAGCCGATTCATGTGGATCCGGCTGCTGTCCAGCAAGGATGAAGCACCGCGGGCCATCATCGAGTTCCAGGCGTGCATCGAGACGGAGACCGGGCGGAAGTTGAAGGTGCTAAGAACCGATCGTTGTGGCGAGTTCACCTCAGTGGAGTTTGGTCGCCACTGCGCCGAGATGGGCGTGGAGCGCCATCTCACGACGCCGTATTCACCACAGCAAAATGGCGTCGTGGAGAGGCGCAATCAGACTATCGTCGGCATGGCTAGAAGCATGATGAAGGCCAAGGGGATGCCACCGGCGTTCTGGGGGGAGGCAGTAACCACTGCTGTGTTCAACCTCAACCGCACGCCAACCAAAAGTGTGACGGGAATGACTCCATTTGAAGCTTGGCACGGAAGGAAGCCAAATGTCTCTTTTCTAAAAACATTCGAGTGTGTGGCACACGTGAAGTCGGTGAAGCCACATCTCAGCAAACTGGAGGATAGGAGCACTCGCATGGTGTTCATCGGCTATGAGCACGGCAGCAAGGCTTACCGGCTCTATGATTCCGCGGGAAGGAAGGTGCATATCTCTCGGGATGTGATCTTTGAAGAAGCAGCAAGCTGGAACTGGACGCCATCAACCCGGAGTTCGGAGGCGGGGTCGAGCTCAAGCAGTTCGGTCTTCTACGACTTCACCGTCGAGCAGGAAGAGGTTGCTGATCCAGGGGGAGTGGATCAGGCAATGGAGGATGAAGAGGAGGCGCCAGCTCCAGGGGGAGTAGTGACACCTCTCTTCCCTGCTGCTCCGGCAGGCTCCCCTGTTTCAGCTGGATCGACACCAGATTCAGCAGAATTTGTCTCGCCCCCACCGCATCCTTCACCAGATCTTGATGCAAGCTATGAAGGAGAACCACTCAGGTTCAGGCGCCTCGACAACTTGGTTGGAGAGGGTCCAAACCCAGGCCTGGCTGAGCGCAATGTGGCAGATCAACAGCTACTGATGGCAGCAGCAGAGGAACCAAGCACATTTGCAGCAGCAGAACAAGACCCAAGTTGGCGCAAGGCCATGATTGAGGAGATGAGATCAATTGAGGACAATCAAACTTGGGAATTGGTTGATCCACCGAGGAATTGTCGTCCAATCGGACTCAAGTGGGTGTATAAGGTCAAGCGTGATGCCGCGGGCGGGCTGGTGAAGCACAAAGCAAGATTGGTGGCCAAGGGGTATGTGCAACGTGAAGGAATTGACTTTGAAGAGGTCTTTGTGCCAGTGGCTCGCATGGAGTCAGTGCGACTTGTGCTTGCGCTAACGGCACAGAAGAGTTGGCTTGTTCATCATATGGATGTCAAGTCAGCATTCCTGAATGGCGAATTGGCAGAGGAAGTCTTCGTACAGCAACCTCCTGGGTTCATCGTGGAGGGCAAGGAACAGAAGGTGCTTCGACTGCGCAAAGCCTTGTACGGGCTGAGGCAGGCTCCACGAGCTTGGAACACCAAGCTTGACGCAAGCTTGAAGAAGCTTGGTTTCACAAGATGTGAGAATGAGCATGCACTCTACACCAGGAAATCCAGGCATGGGCCACTGATCGTAGGAGTGTATGTGGACGACCTCATCATCACCGGCAACAGTCCAAGGGACATTGAAGAATTCAAGAAGGAGATGACCTCTCTGTTCAGAATGAGCGACCTTGGGCTGTTGTCATACTATCTTGGCATTGAAGTAAAGCAGGAGAAGGGGAGGATCAAGCTTAGCCAAAGCGCATATGCGCTGAAGTTGCTTGAGAAGGGTGGCCTGACAGACTGCAAGCCGGCCCAATCGCCCATGGAGGATAGACTGAAGCTGTCCAAGAAGAGCACTGCAGCAGCGGTCGATGCGACGCGCTACCGCAGTCTCGTGGGCGGCCTGCGATACTTGGTGCACACTCGGCCAGATCTTGCGTTCGCTGTAGGCTATGTGAGCCGGTTCATGGAAGATTCACAGGAAGATCACCTCATCGCAGTCAAGAGGATCCTGCGATGTATCGCAGGAACCAGAGAGGTTGGCATCGCCTACAACAAGGAAGGCGACGGAGAGAAGCTAAAGCTGACAGGGTTCAGTGACAGTGACATGGCCGGCGACGTTGATGATCGAAAGAGCACAACTAGTGTACTCTTCTGCCTTGGTTACAATCCAATCAGCTGGCAAGCACAGAAGCAGAGGGTAGTGGCGCTGTCCACTTGCGAAGCCGAGTACATCGCCGCCGCCACTGCAGCTTGTCAAGGAGTGTGGCTACATCGGCTGCTCTACGAGCTCACCGGGGAAGAGCTGCAGGCACCAACCTTGATGGTGGACAACAAGTCCGCCATCGCCCTTTGCAAGAATCCAGTCCTCCACGACCGCAGCAAGCACTTCGACGTCCGTTATCACTTTATCCGTGATTGCATCGAGGAGGGTCTGATTGTCCTCAAGTTCATCGAGACCAGCAAGCAGCTCGGGGACATCTTCACCAAATCGCTTGGTCGACTCCGGTTCAAGGAACTCTGCTCAGCTATTGGAGTGATCAAGGTCTGAGGAAAGAGGCAATGCAGTTAGGGGGAGAATGTTGGGAAACTGCATTGCAGGTTAGTGTTTTGATTAGTATTAAAGCTATTTTTGCTGCTCAGTTTTGGATGCCCTGTTTTGGCGCCATTTCTGATTTCAGCTAGGTAGATGGTAGTAGTTGGAGAAAGTTATTGCTCCCAAGTGGGTTGTGGCTTATGTCATGGACGGTGGTCTTAGGGAGTGGGCAGCATGGCTGCTATAGTGTAATAGTACTAGGAGTTTGACTCTTTTGCCATGCATAAAGTAACTAGGAGGTGTTCCTCCTGAAGCAGCTTGGCTGCACCCAAATCTTGTGTGCAAGTGTTTGCCACTTACCTTCTTCCTCTCTTCCTGCCCGAGCTGTGTATCAGTGAGTGCTCTTGTGAGTGTGTGATTGCTGGCTGCTGTGATTCCAGGGCAACACAAATAAGCTACAGTTTGTATACATTGTACTTCGGTTCTCTTTAAATATAAAAGATATCAGTAGAGGACTCACTTGCCATTTTCCTCAAAAGATGTAGGAAAAAAAGGACAAGGAAAAGCCGCTAGCAATCCATTACTTGTTACATACTGCTTAACGCTAATGTTATACCTCTGGAGAGTATCAAGTTACAGTCACATGCCAGCTCCAGTATTTAGCTTCTATCCCAGTATTAGAACTAAGAACTGTTACTGGAATCTAATACTACATTTAATGTCACCAAGGGACCAAACTTTACCTTGAGGAAACACAATCACCCAAAATCACATAATTTGAGGGAGCTTGTGGCCTCCAGAAGGTGAGGTTGTAACCAGGTAGATCACCTGCAGCATTTGATCTTACAGAAATTAGCAAGGAAGAAGCACTTGAAGTACAACTCTGTAAAAAAAGCTAGGGTAGGAACAAGCACCGTCTGGTGAGCTCCAAACTCGTTTGAAGTTTATACAAGAAATCAGTGGACTGATATTACCAAACTGCAATGCTGCAAGAGTTTGATTTTGGAGTTTGAGCAAGAGAGAGGCGACACTCAGCGAAAGATGAATGCAAATATCTGTCGATGTCAATACTACGTTCGTCTTTTCATTGACTGAAGTATATTTCCATGAAACATCCACCGGCTCAAGAACAAGAAGGCCAGATCCAGCTTCAACTGTAAGATCTTTAACAACAGATCGAGCCCAGATGTCTTTTTCTTTTGAAGCATACCTGTTTTCATATAAACGTAAGGGACATAACAAAAAACACAGGTGTAAAGTTCGAGAAAATTAATGGTTTAGAAAAACTAGTAAGAAGACAAACATGAAACTGAAGTCCATCTTGGCACGAAGAAGCTTCTCAACATGCAGGGAATCATCCATCGATAATTTTGAACTGTCATAAAAGGTAAGCTCCAGAGATATAACCTGAACATCCAAAAAGAAAAGTGTGCATCAGCACAGAATGGAGTAGAACTTGCATACTCAAAAGAATGTAGTAGGGAAGTGCGTTGTTTAATGAAATGAAGGTGCATTGTTTAACATTTCTCTACGTGATAGATTGAGCCGTGGATCAATGCAGTGTCAAAAACAGAGGATAACCAACGACTATAAGCCCAATTCATCACCAGCATATATCAGGCATCAATGTGCTCTTGGATTGGAATCTTCCAGATAAAAGCCTTGTAGTGCCTAATAGAAGAGGGTATTCCTTTACTTGTGTTCCAAGCAGGATTTTGATTTGTATTTTAAGATCTGCCAGAGGTGCGCATTCCCCAAATAGGCAT
This sequence comes from Eleusine coracana subsp. coracana, assembly GCA_032690845.1. NCBI lineage: Eukaryota > Viridiplantae > Streptophyta > Magnoliopsida > Poales > Poaceae > Eleusine > Eleusine coracana. The sequence continues at coordinate 56,581,597 of CM064420.1, forward strand.
AATACAGGTTGCACAATCTGCCAGCGCCCTTTTTTTTTCTCAAGCATGTGGGAGCTTATCTTTGTATTAGGTGAAAGAAAAGACTATCACTTACTTCCATAACCTTTGCCTTCCACCTCAACAGAAGGTAACTATGGTTACAACACACGAAAAATCTACCAGCACCATACCGTAGACACTCTGACTCAGGGAGCATTCCAAACAAGTCTGCAGTAGCTACTAAAATCCTTATCAATACCTCCTGACCAATTTCAAATTTCCCAGGTACAAACTATTTGTTATCAAAACACCAAAGCATCCAAACACCAAAAACAAATGCTTCTGATCACTTAGCGAATCACCATAATATGGTGTCAATATACTCCTCTGTTCGTGAAATGTTGTCGTCCAGCAGTTCACAAATGAACTAGCCGGCGACAACAAAAGAAAAACGGAGGAGTATCATGCTTGAAAGTCTAGATGCATACAAAAATACCAAAGAAAACTTAGTGTAGATATAGCTCAACTAACAACAACTAAGCCATTAATCCCAAGCAAGTTGGGGTAAGCTAGAGATGAAACCCTGAAGAACCAAAGCACAAGAGCAAACAAACAAACAAAAGAAACATGGCAAAGAAGAGAAGTGGAAAAAGAGCAATATGGAACCAAACAAAAATAAGAGAAAAGAAAGGAAATAAAAGTGAATAAGGAAAAGAAAAAGAGGTGGGAAAGGGCGATATAAAACTAAACAAAATAAAAACAAAGAATCAAAGTTCTGGCATGTGAATTGCTAACTTTCACACTATCCTATCCATGGCTAGCTCCTTAACAATATCCCAATCCTTGAAGTCTCGCTACACAGACTCCTCCAGTGTCAAGTTTGGTCTTCCTCTGCATCTCTTCGCATTATCAGGTCGTCTTATTACCCCGATCCGCACCCGTGCCTCTTTCAGCTTCTGTTGGACATGTCCAAACCATCTCAAGCGATGTTGCACAAGCTTCTCAACTGGCGCTACCCCAAATCTCTCCCATATGTCATAGTTTCCGACTAAGTATATCACAAACTGCCTCATTCATAAATATCTAGCATAGTTAGTACCTGAGCTTCAAATGTAAAATTCAACATTTGGTTTGCAGGAGCATCAGCAGCAGTCTGGAGACTGCTCATTCTCTTGTTACGTTCCTCAAGTTTCAGTTGGTCTTCATCATCATTATTGATATTTGTTTCCAGTACTGAGACCTCAACACCATCCTCAGCAGAGATTGAGTAGCTACTTCCAGTGTTCAAATATATACATCTTCTTAGTAATGCACCATTCTTATATGAGCCATACAAAGAACATCAACAGTGTAAGTTTGGTTCCAGATAAATTATGCAGCAATAGAAAGAAACATATAGCAGTTATAAGTTAACCAAGCACACACCTCAATTTTCACATTTTTAAATCGAAGTCGCTTGCCACGTCCAACTATGATGATAGCCCCTGAGTATAACTGGCCCTTCTTGTCAAATTCCTCACATAATGATATGGTGCCGCCACAGCCATCATAAGTAAACTCATCAATGTTACTGCCATCAACTATTAGCTGCTTTCCAGGAGAGAGTTGAATGGTTTCTTCTCTTTGCGAAAAAACAGGCTCAGAAAGTATAATATCATCAGACCTCATAAGAGGATCATTTTTTGGGTCTAAACTTTCCTCTCTGCCTGTTATTGTGCCTAAAGAAGGCACAAAATACTCAACAACAGGAAGCAGAAAATCCAGAATAACAAGTATACGAGGCTGCTGAATTCTTATAACAAATGATTGAAAGGAAGAACGCCAACGGTAGTCCAATATAAGCATTGTGAGGTTTGAAACCCCAGAGTCAGATGAAGAGTCCTCAGTACAGAGATTAGAAGTCTCTGAATAAGATCCAAGCATCAGGCGCATCTCAGACCTCGTATCTGGACGGATATCATGTATAGAGAATTTCAGTATAGACATGTATAAATCCATTTCAAGCATTGAAGTTGTCCTATAGGTAACCCATAAACCTTCCAGCTGCAAGCAAAAAAAGGGGTAGAGTATTAGTTACCATCTGTCACAGGATAGGATTAAAAAAAATATTGCCTATCATACTAACTACAAAGATACAATGAACTTCCCACAATAAGGCAGTCGAAATATAGATGAAGTAAGATTGTTAGCCATGACAAGAATCATCAGTTACAAAAACTCTATTTATAAAACTAGAGCTGTTTAACTCATTTGTACAAAATACTTACAGCAAGCTCCGCCAGAGGTGATTCTGCATCTGGACCATTGCGCAGTTCAAGCACCACATACTGAACATCCACAGTCATGACAACAACGGTACATGAAAGCAGCGAATTGTTATTGAAATTGACTTTATCTGCAAGCAGACGAATTGACTCCTTTGTCCGGTTGACATTTTCCCGAAAACTTGGGGGAAGGTTAGGTGTCTCTGATAGATTTGTTGAAATACAATTTGTGATGACATTGTATTCCTTATCTGACATGACAGCATGAAGCAATCCTACCTGCAGAAAAAGTGATTGGAACAAATAAAACAATATAAGTAAACTTCCACCAATTAAAACAATACAGTTGGACTTATCATAACATATTGGAAACCCAAATCACTCATAGGATACGACATAACACCCGGTAAGCAACCATTAGGGGATGTTTTTTGTTGATTGACCTCCAATATAGATACAATACAACTTAGAAATGAACTGTCTGCATGAAGTAACTAAGAAATCAATTTTACCTTTAAATTTAGAGCTCAAATGAACTGTCTATATAAAGTAGCTTAGAAATCATTTTTCATATCTTCCCCTCACAAAAAAAAGATCTTTTACTAAACAGGGTAGGCAGAATTTTAAGCTTATTTTTCTTTCATGCAAATATATACATGTTAGTTTGACAACCAAACTGAAAGTGGTCTGATTGTCTGAATGACTGCATCTAAATGAAGATGAAATTGCATACCATAAACACAGTAGTTGGCCTTGGACAAGGAAACAACAGCGACCAAACAGGAAACAGTGATTCACCTGAATTTTCATAGAAAGTATTGGGACCTTTCGGAAGACATCCCGCAGGCTACGTCGCACCTCAACATTGATGCCATGACCTTCCCGGATCATACACTTTCCAAGCGTTCCATTTACTCCAACTGCCATGTTGATTCCATTTATCTATTTGCATGAATCAAAATACCATTTAAGACGAATAATCCAAAAAATCACAAAAGTAAAATTTCCACTCCGTTCTTACCTCAGCATTGAGAATATCAAGCCGTACAGAGGAAGGATCAGTCTCTTCACCTCCATGCCAACTAAACTCATTACTCACTTTTAATTGGCCTAGATCAAGTTGTATAAAACTGCAGGAAGGTACAATTAACATAATTTGGAAATGTACACTGGCTCGTGGTTCAGTTATGGAACATAAAGAAGGATCTTCATATCATCACACTCCAAGGAACTAACTAAATTATCAGTGGATGATTTTATAATATTTTTAGAATGTAACTCAAATATAGACATACTCTTCGCTCTGGGAATTCTTTGGGACAATGATTATGGGTGTGTCAAGTGAAAGATCCAGCTTTACAGCAGAAGCACCATCCATTTCGTATTTCTGAATCAACCACTCAAAACCTCCAACTTTATCCATAAACTTAATAGCCTCTTCAGTATGAGGGGTAGCAAGCTCCATAAAATAAGAAGTGAACTGCAAAATATGATGAGCAAGAAGAAATATACCATGGGTAGTTTGATAAAATCACTTGCAATGTTAATACACACCTCCTGAACAAAGCGATAAAGGAAAACAATACGGACAGCAGAAAGCTGCCCAGTCAAGCTGTAATTATAACCTTCAAAATCGTCATCCTCAACACTGTATGATTGGAACGTGAACTGCATGAGGGGAAAAACATCATCAATTTCATCTTCATGAACATTTTAGGAAATTTAAAACTAAACTTAACCCCGATAGATATAACATTGCCTATCCACAATAATTTTGCTCCTTCAATATCTACCACCACCAACAACAACAATAACAAAGCCTTTAAGCCCAAGCAAGCTGGTTAGAGATGAAACCCCGAAGAACCAAAGCACAAGGACAATCAAAACAAAAAAGGAAGCCCATAAATAGCCCAAGACGTAACATTGATCCTTCAATATCCAAAACAATTAATTATAAAGCATAAGTAGCCCGTGTAAGCTTGACACTGGAACAAGCGTGAACAGGTATTGAAATGCACTCTCTGATATATTATAGTGCCCAAAGTAAGTTACCAGTGAAATGAGGTACGACTGCTAACAAACAGGTTTGCAACATGAACAGCAGGAGCAACCTCATGCTTGGTGGCAGTGAGACTTAGGAAAGACACTCTGATAAAAAGATGAATGTAAAAATGAACTTTTGAATAATAGAATTTCTTAAAGGTCTGAAATTCATGTTTATACAAAAATATATATAGTCGGTGTGCTACATTCTGAAGACAACACAGGAACACCATCAACCAATATGTGTCACAACTAAAAGTCAATAATACCTTTATAAGCGATTCAACACCGGGCTTCCGAATATCACAAAGCCAACCCCAACGATGATCTGGTCCTAGGGACATGTCACAAAATCTCATATTTCCTAGCATACCATCAATTGATAAAGAACTTGGATGGACCTGTAATGATAAAATATTTAAAAAGGAAATACATGTGCAACATGAAATTTTAGCAAATATAAAACCTACAATATCTTGCAATAAATAAGATAGCAAGCAACCCTGATCATGTGCTCATGCTTTATTTCATAGAGGAAACTTAACAGCTGATGCACTAATCCTTATACAACTATGCCTTTTATAATGTTAATGGTGTGATACAGTCTAAAGTGCTTGACAACAGGTGCAGGTATCACATACCACAGGCTCTGACAAGGAATGTACTGCTTGAAGGGGGTACTTTACATGATAACCACAGAAAGCAGAACACAATGTGTGCACTGTGCAGTACTAAACCAGAGTCCAATATTGCATGATATGTCAACCTTAAGGAGCTGGAAAAAAAATTAAAGAAAACCATCTAGAACCTTGTATGCACCCTCTAATACCACAAACATTGTGGGGGAGGGGGAGTTCCATAACAGGCTAGGCGATAGTGTGGAAATTCAGAGATCAAGGGTGGTATACATTATGAAGTTTAGAATTAATATCCTATATGCTCCAGTGTGAAATCAAGTTGTAACTCTATCTAACTTATATGTTACTAGTCAATATTTGCGCAGTCAAAAAATAATATGTTTTTCTGTAGTAAATTCCCATCCTACAAATTCAAAAAGTCATTTAATAAGCTCTTATTTAAGGAAAACCCCCTTTATTTGGTTACTCCCTCCATCCCATATTACTTGTCATTTTAGCTTTGGGCACAGGAAACAAGGAGGTGAAAAAAGTGTGGTGCATGGAAAATGAGAGTGATAGAGATGCATACAGAAAGTTCTATTGGTAAGTGAGAATGATGAGTAATTTGGGAGAACTGGAGAAGGCTAGAATGAGCAGTAATATGGGATAGAGGGAGTATTATCTTTGCATTCAGGTACTGCTGTATATAACAACACAACTGTGTATTTCCAACAGAACTCTATAAACAGGACTTATATATTCATTCATATTCACCTTCAGATCAAACAGAAACTTCTCTTGCACAAACATTGCAAGCTGAGAACCATCTTCCTTGTTAAGAAACATTGATACCCGATCCACATCCATTTTCATGTTGAAAATAGTTCGACGTTTCCCATAACCTAATAATCCTTTTACAACAGTGCGACCACCATCTTCCTTCCCTGAGGGCTTCACAATATTTGTTGCAGTTACCATATCAGGGCTACCTTTTGGCGCAGAATTAACCAAGCTCAGGTCAAACCCAAACTCAATAAGAGCAACGAGTGTGGGCCTGTTACAGTAGAATTCCAGCGCAGACATACGAATGCTCATCTGAAAAGATGAAAAAAAAAATGAATTTTAGGGGAAGAAACTTACAATGCACTAAAAAAGAAATGATTGCTGGTGCTGCATATTAGTGGTGTCCTTATTTCTTAATAAATGAAGACCAGAAATAAAATTGGGGAACAATTTAAAATTTCAATTACCTGTGAATCTATACCATCATAAAGACAAGAATCTGGACTCCGGCTCAAAAATGTGAGAACAACAAAGTCTGTGACATTATTGTCTTGAGCCTCGTAAAATATCTCAGTAGGCTTCATTTTTTGTTGATCCCCATCAAACCATAAACCACATTTTGAACTTGTTTCAGTGTTTTCGTTCGTATCAGAAATTAAATTAGACAGAACTTCATTGTCCTGTGGATTAGAACTTAGGTCTGGAGCAAATTCTGTCAATGCATCCATGAAAGAATCTTCATCAACAGAGAATGAGTTCAGGTCTCCCTCTGTGCCCGAACAAGTAGATTCAACACTTTCATTGATAACAGAGCATGCTAAATATTTTGAAGACATTGAAAGACGACCCTGCAGCTCATCCTTTATCTTCAATGAATGTAATTTTGTTTTCACACTAAGACCACGAGAAGACTGAACAACATTAACCTACAAAAGGTACAAAAAAATAAGAGACGGTGGAAGATGAAGATATAGAACTTATAATGAAAAGCTAGTGAACATTGGAACAATACCAATCCACAGATCCATTAGTTAATAACGACGAAACAAATGGTTTATGTATGCAACATAAGTCCATGGCAAGCATCGCAAATGTAGAACAAACAGGCGCTAATTTAAGTGTTCCAAGGCCCTGTTTGTTTCAGCTTCTGCTGGTCAGAAGCCAGAAGCTGAAAGCTTGCTTTTGGAAGTGATTTCTAATGGAAGTCAAAATCTGTCTGTATCTAATGGCTTCTGTGAGTGATGTTCTATGGGATTACATGTTTTATGTATTTTCTTCTTTGAAAAGCAAATCCTCAAGGACAAAGACAGCTTTTCTCTTTGTTCAAAAGCTAGCTAACACAAGTAACCACACTTACACACTTGACTAGAAACTGAAATAAACAGCAGAGCTGAAAAGAATAACAACATAAACCCAGGTATGGAAATGGAAAGGTATTATCATGAAACCTTCACATGCACAACTAAAACTTCCGCCAAAAGTATTTAGACCACCCAAAACATGTTTCTCGATGAAAAGCAGGTTTCTCGCGAATGCGTACCCCTTCTACCACAAATTATGACGGCCACTCTCCCACTTGGGGAGATGGTAAACCTGCGCACCCGCCAAGTGCAATGCAGGCCACGAGCCTTCTTGATCGCCCGTTGACCCCGTCCAGTTTTTATTTTCCTTCTTCAGGCATTCCTGCTTGGGTAATCTTTGTATAGCTTACAGGTTTTTGGCTACTTCCTTTTAATAAAGCGCAGTGGAAGTCTCTCCTACTGTTTAATCGTAAAAAAAAATGTTTCTCAAACTCCACAAATGCCCCTATGACTACTAACATGGGATTCAAGATCTTGGAATTTAAAGGGTTCATTTATATCTTTGCTACATAATTTGAAGACAACTGCATTGGTTATTTACTGACATCTGAAAGAGGGTGGCTGAATAGAGGAAATTAAGAAATAAAAAGATTGATTGGGAGCAAAGAGAAAAAAAAACAGAGGGACAGAAATTGTTTGACAGGAGGGAGGGAGGCATGTAAAACAGTGGTAGGATAGAACGGAGAGTTCTCAGGTGTATCCTTCCTTAATTGGTCTCAATTTTACAGATATAGGGCTTCAGATAGGGTAATGTGAAACTATGCTCATCTCAATTAAGTGCCTTAAGGTGTAAGGCCTAAATAATAAAGGAGAATACTATGCAAATATCATTGCTCCGCCAACTGGCTTACACAGCCACAAGTTCAAGGAAAGACATACAAAATTTCAACGATAGGCCAAAAAAACATAAAGCCAAATAACCAATCTACAATAGGATGAGATTATACGATGCTAAATTATAAAGTTGATAGTATGAGAATTATACATGCAAGCAAGTATATATTTTATTAGTGATTCACAGTTTTTTGTTTCAAATCAACTATTCCTGTAACTCACAAAGATAGGAACAATTACCTTGCCTCCATTCCCAAGGAGCTCCAACATAAGCAGCTCTTGTGGATCTGTTGCCTTCCTGTCCAACTGGAGTAGTAGCATAAATAAACAAAATAAAGTTATCAAGTTAATATGAAATTGTCACACCAATATGCAGTGTCATGAGGTTTATAATAAATTTCACAACAAACTATCAAAACTTGACACAACATGTACCTTTCCATACACTGAAATTTTAGTCTCAATAACAGAGCCATTTACAACAAGATCCACTGACCCCAAGCTACTAAGCCTTGGTGTGCTTGATTCCGTAGGGAAGTTGACAGGGTCTCCTAATATGTTTACCTCAGGAGGGGCCTACAGACAGGATATGACAATTAGGGCACAATTGGCCTCAGGAGGGGCCTACAGACAGGATATGACAAAGTAAACAGAGCCATACAGAAGCTCGATATGTTGCCTGGACGAGCGCTTTTACCCAACTGGCCTTCTCTATTTCGTTACTGAATTCAATTATCATTGTGCTGGTTGATTCTAGTGCCTGCACATTGAATAAGGCTGAGATCAAACAAAACCAAAAGAAAAATCATTTTAACTGGCAAACCTCAAGCTAACACTATAGTTCCAACACACAGAATATATTTCTTAGTAATTGGTAAGTAAATTTCAAATATTTTGACTTATTTTTATCAGCATATGGCTCACAAAAAATAAAATGATTTTGCAGCATGCAGATTCACAGTGCACGGGTAAATTATAAGCCTTAAAGGCCAGGGCATACGCAGTTCCAAAATAAAAGGACTACAATATCCGAATTCTGAAGCCTCAAATGTGACAAGTAAATGAAGAAACACTGAAAACAAATATGATTGGAAACCATGAAACCAAAAGAAAAGAAAAACTTCTACAAAGGAGAAACCTAAATAATTGATGATCCATTAGGTTTTGTTCCTCTAAAGTGTTATAAAAAACAAAACTAGAATAGTTGTGTTACAGTATCAGCACCATTGAGTGTCCTACGAGTATTTTTTAAGGTTCTTCGCGATAGCTTGTCAAAAGGACCAGATAACTAACCTTTTGTGTGTCTGTACCCCTAGAACACACGCCAATACTGTAGAGAGACCCACCAACACTAGCTGGTGGCACCTCAAATACTTGCCGACTAGCCATGCTGCACAATCAAATATGGAAACACACACAAATGTGAAATCTGCAAATATTACCAAACAAACAAAAAGAATGAAGAACTTTGAGCACTAAAGCCAACAAAGGGCACGGTACAACATTCAACTGCCAGTTTCAGGAAGCTCTGAACAATATTTATCAAAATGGAAGGAAAAAGAATCCTACCATGTGCCTGTTCTCTAAAAGAAAAAATTATTTAACATCTTTCCAGTTTCTAAGTACCCCCATTAAAATATTTCCAGTTTCTAAGTACCCCCATTAATATATTACTCTCTCCATTTTAAAATTTATTCACTTTTTGAATAATGTTTGACCATTCGTCTTATACAAAATAATATATTAAATATGCAAAATTATAATTTCTATTTTCTTTAGTGATAAAAGACATCATAAAAAATATATGATAATATTTAATTTTTTTGAATAAGACGAATGGTGAAACATAACTCAAAAAGTCAACTGCAACAACAATGTAAAAACGGAGAAAGTAGTTGTTAATGTTGGCCCAGTTTGAATCAAAAGAAGAGGAGAGGAGGGACTTTGTTTTCTGGACAGCTGAAGCTACTCCTTGTATTGCATATACCTTGTATATTGCAAGATGGTTGCTTTATAAACAACCGCCATGTAACTTTCCTGCTATTCATACAGCAAGAGAAAATCACATTTGTTATTGCTGGTAAACAGCCAGCACTACTTGATACTGAAGTAAATTTAATAGCTAAGTTGTATTAGATGGCTACTGTACTACTAGCTAAGCAAAATAACACAAGGATTATCTAACAGTACTTTGGGAAAAATGCTTCTCATTTCAATAGATGGACATCACATGCTCATTTATGCTATCCAAGTTTTATAGTCAAACCAAATCCAGGTGTGCAAACATCCAATTGGAAAAACAGTATTGTATGCTAGAAACTCTAGAAACTGTAACAGTCACTTGTATTAGATAAGAACAAATTACGAAAACATAATAGTACATACCTACAACATTTCTGGTAAGTCTGGGACAATTCTGATTCCAAAATGTAAAGATACATCCCAGATAATACAACATAGCAATCATGCCATTCAGCTTGTGAATGACCAAGGCCCTTGGACCAAAAATAAAAACATCCAAAAAATGGTATTAGTATCCTACACAATTTTCTTGCTCGAGTTCTCTTACATATAAGTAAAATGAGGCTGAGTGTAGGAGTCAATCATAGAGTGTATAAGTACATACCCTCCAAACCAAAGCTCTAGCATCACCTGCTAGATCAGCAGGATACCAAGGTGCCAGGCTACCACTTTGGTTGCTACTTAAGTCTTCACTATTGCTTTCCTTCAAATGGTATAGTACACCAAGCAGCTCGACTATCTTGCAGTACCTTTTTGGAGAGAAGTGAATATCCAGATTGGGTACTTGAAAAGATACACGAGTTGAGGGATAATTTGGATGTGGAACCTTGATCTTCAACCCATAAGAAAGTTAATCAATACATTGTTCTGCTTCTTCAGCCCAAAACATATCATAACATATCTTGCAGACATTGATATTCAAAATAATTGATTTGTTCTCTGACCAAACATTATAAAGTGCAGGAACCATATAGTAGGAACAAACCTACTGTTATAACTCATATAAACAGACCAGACTTGGCCTTTAATATATAAAAAAATACATAATATTTTACTATAGTCAATTAATATATTCATACCACACCAAACTTAGCCAGTGCCATTTTTTCTTTGGACAAGCAACCACCACACTAGAAGTAAAGCCAATAAAAGAACATAAAAGATGAATTGAGTTCAAAATGTTGCCACTTAGTTGCCATATTTCATGAAGCCAAGTAATAAACTAATAACTGTGTATGTTCAAGAAGATTAACTTGATAATTATGTACGCTACCTGGTCAACAACCACGGACATTCCACAGCGGTCGAGAAGGGAACAGAACTGATCATCAGAGGTATGACCTGAGAGCACATCCTGGTCTAAATTATCAGGTATGGAGTATACGTCTTGAGACAAATCACAAATAAGGAAAGCAGCCATATCTCTCCCAGAAATATAAAAGCGTGAATACAGACTCTGTCTTTCTTCATCACGTGAACCATCCTGTAATTGACAAAATATCAGTAAAACAAGCACACCAGTGTGATATAATGATATCTCTGGTGTCATTAACTTACTCTTGTATGCAACGTAAAATGACCAAAATCAAGAACAAAGTACTCATTTCCCAGTGAAGGTTTATCAGTGGTCAAGGGAATCCTAACTTTTGGTGCATCCAGATCAATATCGAGCCCAAATCTAGAAACAGAACAGCAAACTGTGAGCATTAACCAACATGGCATGGTACTGGACTGGAGTATACAACCAAAAAGGTAACACTAAAAGAAAATAGAACATCAGAACAAACAACTTAGATAACATAAGAAACTTAGAAGGTAAATAAGTGCTCGTGAAAATTACAAAACAATAAAAAGGCCGTACCCAGTGCTGAGAGCTCCCGCACTGTGCGGGGTCTGGGGAAGGGTTTCAGCGGCAGGCCTTACCCCCGCCTGTGCAATGCGGGGAGACCGCGGCTCGAACCCGGGACCTGTTGGTTACAGGCGGTATGCTCTACCGCTGCACCAGGCCCGGCCTTCAAAATTACAAAACAATAAAAGCATATTTATCAAATCACAAGAATCCATCTACGACACACCGACACTTCTCAGAGGAAAGCTGCTTCAGTATGCTTACAACTTCTAAGATAATGCATATTGCCAGAAAAAAATTACTGAACTAAGAGCACATGTACCTGCTCTGCTCTTCCAGCACCATTTGGAGCTGCTCCTGAGCTCTACGTGTGACCTGCTCTAATTTAAGCTGCAATTCAAAAGATTAGAGAAATTATTGAAACTCTACTTCCAAGCTTATCAAAGAAATGTGAATGCTTTCAAAACCAGATATTCCATACTTAGTTTCTAAGGTCAAGTGAAAAAGGTTTACTTACCTGTAATGCAGTTGCCGTCTCCATAGCCACTGTTGGGCTGATGGCATTGCTTCGTTTAATGAACTCCAGAAACCGTTCATAACTCCCCTTCAAAACCTTCCAGTAAATACAAATACCATAAGAAAAAAAAAATCGACAACAGCAAAAGGCTTTTATAGAACTAGCAGCAGAAAAATAAATAAATAAAATGGACATGATAAGAAAGGAATAAGGTAACCAGTGTACCCTCGCGAATTTACACATGCAATGAAATTTACCAATTGCCCATCCAAAATTCACCCAAAACTTTATGAGATATCTTATTAAAAAAAGAAACAAAATAAATGAAATTCCCACTGTGTAAAGTATTACAAAGATGCAGGCTTAGATACATACTGTGACATGGCATGGTGATATTTTCGCTGTGAGCTGCCAATCCAGATCTGTAGCAGTTGGGGCACGCACAAAGCTGACATCAAGAGCATTGCTTTTTCCCTCGCTAATAACACTCTGTAACGAGTGACAAAGATATATTATTGCAACAATGGTTGTTTGAAACTCATTAAAAATATATGTTCACTTGTATAATTTCTCCCTTTAAAACTGCCTTCTAGAGGCCTGATACCAAAGCTATGTATGCCTCATGGCATGTACTTGTTAATACTCTTAGCTACATCTGTCAACAGGTTAATCAGTCAACCTTGCAAAATTACTTGCAACTGTGCACTTGTAATGCAGGGTTTTGTGATATTAGTGGTAAAATTGTTATTAATTTGGTGATATGATGGTGACTTGCCAAACTAGTTTTCATTGTTTGGGGTTGGTGGTAGGAAATCGAACCATGTGATCAACTACAAGCAGCTGATTGCATGGATAAGGTTTAACTAATGTAGACTATGACCAATGATGAGTCGATGTAAGAAAGAAAGCGACTGATACTTGTTACCTCCAAATAGAAATGATTGCTTAGATGAAGTTGTATTTTTATTTTTTAAGATGACAAATCATAGAGTACCATGCAGCTTCAAAGTCTAAAGTAATAATAGCCACATATGCACTGACCTGAGCAAGAGAACCTTCTGGAGAAGACAGACCACAATATTTCAAAGTTATGTCACATTGTGTGCTCTTGGGATACAGCTTAGTGACCACCAGAAGCTGCTCAAATCTACCACATAAAACCTCGGTTTGGTCAATGTTGATGATCCTTGCGGCAGCTTGGCCAATAGATACTTCCACCAAGAATCTAATTGTATTTGGCGAAACCTTCTCAACAGGGAAAGATAGATCTTCATCTGGTTGGTAACTCAGAAGTTTATTAATAGCCTGCCACTCTTCTTTAGTCAGCTGCTCCTTCTCATCTAACTGTTGTTGTAATTGGGTAGTATCTTCAGGAGGTAAACCAGACGAGTTCCTTAATCAAGAAAATAATAACAAATTAAAATCAGAACCCTTCTAAGATGTGAAGAGGCTCAAATTCAAATTAAGCATGTCAGTACGCTCTTGTCGGGAGACCAAAACTGATGTGTGAGCATAATCCAACCAAATAACAAACACAGTTGTGATCATACAGTTCTGCAGAAATTGATGTTCTGAAGCCTTCAAGTTACTACTAAAAAGTTACTCCCTCTGTTCTTCTTTTCTTGTCATTAGGACAAGCAAATCAGTACAAATTTGCACTAAGAAGTTTGTCCTAACGACAAGAAAAAGGGAACAGAGGAGTACCTACTATGTCATACAGTATACTTCCGTAGTTCAACATGATCCTAGAATGTACCTTCAAGTTATTGTTTGTATCAACATAAGTCTATCATGCTTTTGGTAGGCAGCCTTGAAGCTACCCAAAGCAAATTGTTAAATCTGTGCTCATTGTTTAATATCCTCCTCAATCATAAAGTGAATGAAAATGCATTAAACTAGTATTGTTCTTGTTTCAAGTAATGAACAAGCATGACAACAATTGCCGCTGAAGTATATCATGGCGGAAACTCATGGAGCAACTCTAAGAAGACAAGGTTGGAATGCCTACAAATGAATTCATAACAGCGACTTATTTCAAAAAAAAAAATACATAACAGAGAGATCATGTGAAGGACTGATTAAAGGTCTTTGATTGAGTCATTTTATTCTTGATTTTAGGCCAAAAATAAAATTCTAAAATACATTAGTTTAGCTTCTAAATTTAAAAACCAAAACGGATCTCGAGGCCGCAGCTGTGCCGAACAGGGCCGAAATATTCAAATTTAATAGTCCAGTGTCAAGAAAACAGTAGCACTGGATAACAAAAGAGAAGAGCTTATTATCAATATGTTCTACAAACCATCCAAAAGGCCACCAACTTCTTTTTGAGCCACTTTTTCTCTGCAGTGTTTCCTTTGATTTCACTGTTTCAACCTTAGCATGTCCCAACAACCTGAAAGTATAGAATACTAAGAATAGTATGATAAAAAGATATAAGTTGCTCAGATTTAAGGGACTAAAGTACACAATATAGCAGTACATATTGAAGTGACGCGCACCTCCATAGTATTATCACCTTCATGTCCAGAATTCTCTCAATCTCCCGAATTTCAGAAATGTCAACATTAGAAGCTTGTTGTAAGAGAGTGGCATACAACTGAACATAACGGCGCCGAAGCTGACACAGGTGCCTAGTTCTCTCCCACGAGAACCAGTAGCTGAAAGAAAAAAAAAATAAAGGCAAATAAGCATCGCCAACATGCATTTCAAATTATAGAGAAGTAAATACACTTCAGACTCATGCCTTGATGCCATGAATCCTTGTGTATTCTGGTCACTAACTAGGTCTATTCCAAAATGATAGTAGTACCAAGGGATGGTGTAACGCCGAGATTAAAAAATGAAAGGTACAAAAAGAAGGGGTTGTCTGACAATCAGAGAAGTCCTGCAGTTCATGGTCATGTGCCATGTGACAAGAAGTTTGATTCCATGAGCCAAGGAAGACAGCAACTGGATAGAAGGTGCCATAGCATCAAAAGCAGCACAAACAACAAAAAAAAAAACCTGCAAATAAGCCTAATGATTGACTCATCTAAGCTGCAAAGTACCCAGACCAACCAAGGTTAACAGTATCACTTTCACAAACAAAATATGTATGACCGAGCTCATGCCTTATTTTCGGAAGAACAAGAATATGTGATGCATGGCCACAGGGATGTAATTCGAAGCACATTTATGCTCATTGGACAACTCTTATGCACGAGAAAGGATGATTTGCAATGGAGATATCATCACAAATAAGGCTTTCAAAAGCCACTAGGCCCAGCAATAAACCATAGAAGATCCTAATGATGCCAGGCAAAATCTACACAACAGTGTACATCAAAATGAAAACCTAATGACTGGGCACATAACAAGTCACTGCAGTTCCCAAGAAACTTGTGCAATACATACAAACTCAGGCAACAGCACAGAACATCAGCAGCCTAACCACAACAGTATAAAAGGAAAATAATAATGAATTAAGAAGCAAAGACTTGTAGGACTTGAAAAATTAATATTACCATAATTTCTTTTGACGCAGACCAGCCAGCATAGCATAACGCCACCAAGCACGACAATCTTCCTTTACTGGCACAACAGGCCGTAAGTGAGATACATCAACACGTGTCCTGAACCTCGAAAATGTCTCCAACAGTTTGATGCCATCATAATATTGAGCCTGGTACATGGAATCACAGACAAAAATAAGTACATCGTTAACATGATCCAAAGATATTAAAGAAGTACAGTGATTGAGTACCTCTGTTACAGTTAAAGAAACATTGCTGAGTACAAGTGAGGCTTTCTCGAAAGGGGCATCTGGATCCCCCCTTTCATCCTTTCCGAGTCGTTTATATTTAAGGGTTCCATTTATAGGGGAAACCAAATAGTTCCGATTTAGTGCCCAAATGGAACCACCAGAGTGATCATCTATGCCATCTTGAAATACCTGCGATACATCACCCAAGGGTAAGTAGAACTCAACTGGTACCAAACAAAGAAGGTGTTCTCATAGAAGGGGAGCAACCTCACTCCACTCAGTAGGAACTAGATCTTCCCATTTCTTATCGAGCTTCCAAGGATCACTGTCAGAGTCATGGTAGATGGCTAGCCTATGCAGTTCGACAGACTGAACAATGACAAAAGAACAAAGAAAATATTAATGTCAACTTTACAAATTCGATACAAAAAAAAAACAAGTGATCAAATATGGTATAGAAAATGGTGCTTTCGCTTATAGATAAATTGTTTACCGTTGTGCTACAGTTTGTCAAAACAAGCTCAGTAGCATCATAAGTAGCATTCGGAATAAGAAAAACAAATAAACAAATAATCTGTGTTTGGAAGTCATGTGTCAAAATGGCAGAAGGATCAAAGTCAGCAGTCATTCACTTATGTTCGAGTGTTGTTCTAGCATAATCTCTAAGGGTAAAGGACTACTACCTCCGTGTCCAAATTGCTGACGTTCAGACATCATTCCTATGTCAAATGTAAACTAGCTGGAGGGAGTACTTGCGAAAGCAGTAGTTACTGTTAGTCTGCTACACAAATAGCAAAAACATATCCTTTCTTCCTTCTGTGCCGCACAGCAGTATAAACATCAAGGCATTGCAAAGGAAGGAAAGGAAAATTAGGTGCAAGTCACTCATTTTTAAGGAGTACACTAATGCTATTAGATATGGAATATCTATAGAGATCCATGCGTACAGATGACCAAAGTTATTCACTACAAAAACCACACTAACTCAGGTATCATAGAGAGTATCAAATTATATTCTGTAACTTATAACTGCTCTATGCTACGCAGCAAGGTTACAGATATGGGTTCCGATATCAAATCTCACCAGAGCAAAATAAGATATGATGTTTCCGACAAGATAGATCAATACAGCAGATGAATAGGACAAGAAATTTCATGTTATGTGAATTTTTTCTAACCTTTCGCAGCTTATCTAGAGCTACACCAGCATCAAATGTCTCATTACCGTCCTCATCCACAGTAACTGCTGCAAGTCTCGATAAAGTGAAACCAGTCGCGAATGGGTGCCCAGAATTACTGGGGGGAAAGAGGAGACATCTATAAAAAGAGTTTGATAAAAGACAGTAATGTTTAGCACATACGCAAATGATTCAGCAAACCTGACAGAATCTTCATATCTGATGTGTACATTACTGATCGTGACTTTAAGATTTCCAATAATTGTAGATATTAAATTGTACAGCCATGAGTTTCCACCTGGTCCCTGTAACATGAAAGGAACAGAAAAAAGATGAACAAAAGCAACATAGTTGGCACGAAGGATAAACTATACTTTTAATGTGGAGGTTTACCACCCTCACTTTCTGAGCTGGCATGGTTTCTGTGCTCACCATCTAAGAAACATTAACTGCCCAAATTGAGGATTTATATGCTTTAAAAGAGTCCCAAGTCCTCATAGCCTCAGATAAAGTTAGTGGCTTCTGTGTGTTAAAAATATCATCTAATTGCTTATGTGTATCTCTCTATATGACTGACAAAAGAAGATAAGCACTGGGCAGTACCAAAGCTAAAACTATAACAGTCAACACGAGCAATTCACTAAAGTGGGTGTATTATGTCTTTCATATAAAAAAAAGTAGAATAAATCAAGTGGGCAGACCTAGCAGCACAAGCTAACAATATTGAAACATAGTTTTTATTCCTCTGCCACCAATGGTGCATCTTATCTGCACTCACTAATATGATCGCTATGAATGGATAAGAGCTCCTGATATATTTTCTCAAAATATTAGAAAGCACATTAATGATAACATTGTGCAAATAGGGAAAGAGATCATACAGGTCCTCCTTTTGAACTCCTAATTGTTGCTTCAAGGGTTGCTGCCTCTGCAGCCTGCAGGTAAAGGTGGGGAACATTAGAATTTGAATTCTATGAAGCTGTTGTACAGAGAATGAAATAGGCATAACAAAACTGAAAGAAGGAAAACAACTGCAAATAACTCAGTGCAGCTACATCATAAGGCACCATTAAATTGTAATTCAACAGGACTGCCAGGTTGCCAAGGGCAAAAGGTCCTCAGTTTAATGATGAACTTCAGGCTATTCCAAAGGAAAAATATGACCTAAAGTTCATCAATTTGCAGCTCAATTTTCTCTTGGGGTGGCAATGAAAGAATCATCCAGATGGAACAAAAAAGGCTTAGAGCAAATAGAATCCAGTGGGCAATGACACAATAACAGATTGCATGGTCTTAAGGCTTACAACAAGTGTAAATTACACGATGGAAACATCTTCAAGAACTTTGGCTAAAACATGTAATTAAAGCAAGGAAACAATATGTTGATGAAGACCATGCAAACAAGAAGAGAATAGAAAGATATACGAAAAAAGATGAAAAGAAACCTCGATCTGCTGAAGCTTGGCTTCAAAAAGCTTCTCTCTGTCCTCCTCCTAAAGTTGGAAAGATGGATATCAAAATAGTGAGCGATAGAAAAAAAGAATAAATGTCATGCATAGAAATTTTTCCAGTTCTTATAGTAATGAATACCTTGAGAGTCTGTCGATCGGGAGCAGGATGAGCAAGAATAAAAAGACGATCGATCAGAACAATAACTGGTTCTTTACCAAGGCTCTTCCATGGAACCTACCATAACTCACAAGTGTTAGCAGTTAAAACTCACAAACAAGAATGAAAAGCAATGGCAAACTGACAATCAATGGTAGCAACTAGGTTAAGGTAGTACAATCATGTCCCAGTGTGTTATCAAGATGGCCAGGTGAAGGTACCCCGGGAATGGCTGTGGGCACCCAAGCGACCAAATGGCAGCATCCAAATCTTAATCTCATCCTGCCCCCCCCCCCCCCCCCTCCCCCCAAAAAAAGGAAGGAAAAAAAAACGCCCACAGCCATGAACACCTGAAACAACATATCATTTCTATCCTGTTGAGCAACACTTCCTAACTTAAATAAAAAGCCTATAATCATGTGGATATTATACATCTGCAGGAAAATATGATAGTTTTTTTAGAGCTAAAGGCCGAGACCCGGTCCCTCTTTATAAATATGATATGATAGTTTTTTTCTTAGAAAATAATCAAAATGCCATTCAAAACAAGGTAAAGATATCAATACCACTACTGTTTAAAGGATGTTAGATATTGTGATGCCAGGCAGCCAGGGTACAAGTACAACAAATAGATGGCAGAGACAATAAGATATTGTATAACAAGAAATGTACCTTTAATGTTATAGTGCCAACAAATCCCGCTTTCACTGTTACCGGAAGCCGGAGAGAGTTCAGCGCTTCAGCCTTAAGCTTTAAGTCTTTCAGAACAACATCACCTTTTCAGGAAAACAAAAAAAAGCAGATAATTAAGCAACACACAAATACAATAACTACACAAAGCTCAATGTAGACACACGGTGGCTGCTGGAAGTTTCAACAGAATTGTAAAGGTGGTTAAACTCATGTAATGTGTGGTTGCTCAAAATGGTATAATTCCTTTTTAACAAAAGCAACCTAGGAATGAACAGGTCCAATAGCTGCTTTGCCATTCAAACTAATGGTTCAGTACTTCAGTGAGCAGTTCAAAATTAAGACTTCATTATTTTCATTGAATTTAATTTCAATAAATTTTATATGTCCAATAATATCACTAATATAGTTCTTAAGTTGAGTTTTGCGCATCTGTGTAGGAAATGGTGGAAGCTTAAAGACCTCTCTTCATAGTGAAGCAGTCATTAGGAACATTGGCAAGATTCTTTACTTAATGGTATTTTACTGAAGACCAACCTGGCCACAGTTTCTTAAAGTAGAACTGCTGATCTTGTCCAGTTAAAACTATGCTACGTATTCTTGCATGTCAAACTGTTGAAAGGTGATCTCACAAGTGTCTTTAATCTGCTAACTGCAATGCAAAGGGCTTGCGCTGGGTGTTTCCGTGAGACACCCTGCCAGGAGGTACTCTCATTGGCTCAGGATGCAACAGACAGCATCATATAGAAGCAGACTACTGCATTGCACACCCCTAAAGGCTATCTACACCAATCTAGCAAGGATTACCACATGAAATGTTACATCACATGAACTCTTAGCTCCCCAAACCTATGGGCAAGGGTCCAGGGGGCTCAATGTATCTTGCCCTTTCTTTCTCTCTTAAATACAAAGATACGCAGCTCTCCTACATATTCGAGAAAAAAAATTTACTTCACCGACACAATTCTGACACATGCTATGGCTGTAGTTAATAGATACTACTAGGTTACTAGAGTTTCAAGTAGTAGGACCTGGCAAGATTTTTTTTTTTCGTCCCACTCTGTCCTACTCTAGTCAAGTGATTTTACTTGTCCCCACACCATACAAGTTCAACCCAGCATCAGAGAATAATGATTCTCTTCTAAATGAGGAAACAAGGACGTGCATCGAACCACAAAACAATGAAAAACGTTAACAATAGATAAATATTATTATGTCCAAAATTTACAATACACCAACAGAAGATGATGGTCCATCAAAAGGGGAAAAAAGAAAGTAAGAAAGAAATATACCTTTCCAAACACTTATTCTGAGAGCTTCAACAGAAAGCCCTTCAACATATTCACCCAAATATTTGCGTAGCAAATAAAGTACCTACAATAAAAACATCATTTTTCTCTCATGGAACAGAACATACAATTAAAAATTATGATAAAACTTCATGACTAAGAGAAAGCTAAAATATAAGAATTTATCACGAAACCAATAAATTATGAAAAGGACTAAAGTGTATTGTGATTCCCTAAAAAAGTGTATTGTGGATTATATAGGAGATTCACCATTGCAGCAGTAGCTACTGTGCTATGCACATATTTTTCTCATAAAAAATGCTTAAATAAGATTTGGTATTTTAAAATGAAATCTATTGACAGCTAGCATAAAAACTCTAATCCAAGGTGGTTCAAATTCCAAAAGCAACAACATACTGAACGAACACTACTAAAGATCCTAGGAATACTACTACAGATGAATGAGTATCATGGCGGGAAGTGGCTACAATATCCCACAAATTACTCACTACCACCGTCTACCAGTATTGTTGTACCATACATAAAAATATGAAACTAAGGTCACGATGATATCCCATACAAGAAATGGATGCAAGCTTAGAATAGGATGTCCTCATAGCCAGAACGAAGTTTCACCCTCACAGTGGGCCCCATAGAAGCTCAAAATGGCACTTGTTATTAAGACTAAAGAAGTGATCAATAGCCCAAAACAGTAGCATGATGCAGATTGGCGGCCAGTGATCAACTTTCATTTATGGCATACTGTTGTTTACGAAACAGTATGTTCTAGTAGAAAATATAAGCCTCAAAAAAGAAAGCTAATCGCAACAAGAGACCATTGAGTGCCAGGTGCCTAACCTGTGGAAGAAACAGAGTCTACGAAATTCAGAAAATAAACAAAATGTACACTGCAGTAAGCAATCCACCAGCTTCAGATGCAAAATTAACAGGAAAGAGGATGCTCTAGGGGATTACGGTACTAAACATCACCACATGATTAACATAACAATAAATTTTTCAAGCTGAGCGCACAATGTCCTAAGTTCTGAAGCGAAAAACACTATGAAACTTAAAATAATAATTATGTATAAATCTGCACTGAAACTATCAACGCTTTATTTTGCCCTTGAGAAGTTTCCTCCATAGTTCAACAATAGTACTGGGCTCTTCATCAGGGAGACATCGAAACGAACACGTCGAGACCCACCAGTCTGAGGCAGAGGCACCCGAGCTACACGCTCCTAAAGGAGCAGAAATCAGCGAAATGATCACCATGAGGGCTACATAGATTCCATGCCCCAATCGAACCCCACCCCGAACAGCGCAGCGGTCCTGCCGGTCCACTACTCGGCCACGGGAAAAAAAAAAATATCGCCCAAACGATCACACGGAGGAAATGGGGAATATGGAGGAAGCGAGAGGGCGGGTGAGAGATCGTACGTGTCCCTCGAACATGGCGGATGCCAAGGGGCGCGGCCCGCGTGCGGGCCCAGCGCGGCAGCAGGCGTGGCGCGCACTAGGGCGACGGCGGCGTCGCGACCGCGAATTCGCTCCCTCCTC
Organism: Eleusine coracana subsp. coracana; assembly: GCA_032690845.1. Taxonomy (NCBI): domain Eukaryota; kingdom Viridiplantae; phylum Streptophyta; class Magnoliopsida; order Poales; family Poaceae; genus Eleusine; species Eleusine coracana. The sequence continues at coordinate 56,603,933 of CM064420.1, forward strand.
GTCCTGGCGCGCGGCCGGGCACCTTCATGGGCCGACCACCCGGGCCGGAGGGCGTGGAGGCTAGGGTTTCCGCGGAGGCTGGCGCGGAGGAGGGCCGTCGAGGCGAGGAAGAAGGTGGCGAGGAAGACGACGAGGGCGGAACCGCGGAAGGGAGGAAGGGGACGAGATGGGGCCGGCACTGCGGGGACTTCGTGCTACTGGTGTGGGGTTCTTTTTGGCCTTTTGGTGTGGGTAGGGCCCAGGAGGTCCCGACCCAGCGGGCGGGCTCGGGCGCTACGCTACGCTACGTGGCGCCCCCGCTCCTTCGGACGCACGCCCGGTCAACAGGTGGAGGAGGAGGACCTTATGCGAGTGCCCGCTTTGTGTGGAGCGCACGAGTGGGGCTAGGAGAATAGGAGATCCTGCTTTTTGTCATCTTTTCGGCTTTCTTTCTTCGAGCACTTTTTTTTTCTACGAGTTCGTAACTCGAACCCAATGATGGGTGAATGCGTGTCTTTGAAAGTTTGACTTCTGTAAAATAACGCGATATAAAACTCTTCCACATTGAAAAACTACTGCAAACTTTCATTTAAAAAGCTGAGAGAACAAAGACGCAAACGATTTGATTTACTACCAAGGTTTTTCTGTTAACGGGTCAATCTCATCGATTTTGTTGAATATAAAATTTTCTAAATTTTAAAAATATTTAAATCAAAACCGGCAATTAATTGGCCGATCAAATAACTTGATCAAACTAGTTTTTCAGTTAACCGATTAACCAGTAGATTAACTGTAGTTTTGTTAACCCTGTTTACTACTCTATAATGAAAGAGCCCAACATGCAAATATACCACTGGCAGAAAAAAAAAGGCCTAAATCAGTATGAAAAATGTGAATTGTACTCTCTTTATTTTAAAATATAACTATTTTCAGAGCAAGAGAGGGTGTATCTATTAGATTTATAATATCTCTCATATATTTGAATATTAATATATCCACATTCATTAGAAATATTATGAATCTAGATCAAATAATGGAATGCTTATATATTAAGACACATAGGTTCAAAAATCGTTAAAAACAATCGGTTTTTATGGTTTTCGATGAAACATGTTCGATCTAGTTTCATTGGATGACCGTTTTATCATAAAAACCAAATCAAAATAGTTTTTAGTCATTTTTTCTGATTTAGTGACTAGTTTTAGTAATAGAAAAAACTCATATTATATTGATTTTTCAATCACTGCTTGGGCGGAGGAGTTTTTTTTTTTTTGCTATTTTGACCACAAAATTAATAGACTTAGGTGATATGGATAAGGATTTCCGATCTTCTAAAAAACTCTTGATAAGTTAATTTGATCAGAGACGACATACAAATTGATCCGGCTTCAAAATAACATGTTCTAAACCCTGCAATCGTAGCACAACGTCTATTCTGGTTATCAACCGGTGTTACACGGTTGACCTCACCGAGAAGGTTAATTCCTGCTTACAAATCAAAAACACAAAAAAGAACAATGAAGAAAGCAACCAATTTATAGATGAATAATTAAGCTCACAAAGTTGGGATCCAACAAACTAATGAACGACGATATTGTTTATAAATATAATTAATCTAAGCAAAACCCCAAATCTTAATGAAAAGACGACAACTATATATGAGGACCTTAGAGTCATGCACCACCGCCTGGACCTAGTCCTAAGTGGACTCAACTTGATATATGGTCCAAATGCCGATTATGGTGTCGCAGCATCAGAACAAAGTCGATTTGTTTCGACGATTGCTGATGTTTCGGGATGAATTTTGACATGGAACCCATGGGGTTGGAAAGATCTTTTCGTTATCTTTCTGAGCATATGTAGAACGTCTAAATTTAAGTTCGTATACGTCCTAGGCGTCAATTTTAGTATGAACTGGTTCTAAGTCCGAAACAGACTCAAACTCAGTTTTGATTGGGTCTTTATCTTGGTTTGGACGTTTTTTCTAACACATTACGCCTCCAATTACCTTCACAACTATCTTATCATCATTTTTATGGTTTCTAATAACAATTAATTTATTAGATAGTAATCAATTCTCAAAACCACATAAATAAAACATTAGAAACGAGCTCACATGTAAATTCAGGTGATGCGCATAAACTTTTATATTATTTGAAACAGTGTTGTGTGTATTCATAAATGTGATGTTCTTATTATTTGGTAAAATGATCATGAGACAGTGGACTTCGTTAAAATGAGCACAAAATCAATGTTTTTCTGACAAAATGACCATGATCTGCGGACAAAAATGACTTCGTCTCTTCTTCTTCCTTCCTCCCTCTCTCTCTCTTCGTTAATACAGGAGCACACATAGGAGGCGACACGCGTAACATGCGAGGAGGCGCGGTAGTGGACAGGGGCAGCGTGCGCGGCTCACATGGAGATGCCGCAGCGAATAAAAACAGTGCACTCCGCATGCATGGAGGCGTCGCAACGAACAGAACACTCGGCACGTATGGAGGCGCGGCAGCGAACGTTCGCGGCTCGCATGGGGGCGGCACGACAATGGATGGAGCTATGCGAGCTCAGTCCCGGGACGGGGAGAGGAGGCCTGGTGCGATAAGTGGGACGACACTATGGTAGAAAGTGTGGCGCCCCGATGGATGAGGGTGGCGTGCGCGACGGACATGGAGGCGTAGCACAGAGACGCCATCACGACGGACGTGGATGTGTGGACTCCTACATAAACAGAGAGACAGAGGAAGGTTGAAGAAGGGACGGGGGCATTTTTATCCAAAAATAGGTTGTGGTTATTTTATTGAATAGTTGTCGATTTGAAGTCATTTTAATGAAGCTCACCATTTCATTGTCATTTTAACAAAGATAATTCGTTAATTGTCAAAAAAAAGATAATTCATTTCGTGGTCAAAATTGCAATCTCCGGGGAGTAGCCCAACTAAAGCGCGCGGCAGCTCGAAAACCGCGGCATAAGTGGGCCGTATTAAGCGCGGTCATAAGTGGGCCATATTAAACCCAGACCGCGCGTGCGGTGGATCCAACCCAATGGTCAAGTGGTTGCATTCCAGCAAAGCCCACTCCCCACTCCGCGACCTCGGCCGCCAGCCCCTCGCGAAGTGCCGAGGTTACCGCCGCCGCTCTTCCTCCTCCGGCCGCCGCCGCTCTTCCTCCTCCGGCCGCCGCCGCAGCCGACTCTAGTCCCTCTGTCTGTTAGAGTGGAGCGAGATCCGTTCGGACGCGGTGTCCTGGTTCCATTATTTTTGTTGGTGAGTACCCTACCTCGAGATTGTTCAAACACTTCGTTCTCTGCTGTGGAAGCGATCGATGCCAAATCTACATTTCACTCCGACCAATTAGTTCTTAATGTTCTTGCAATCAATCTGTCAATCCATTACACTTTCGATACCCAAGATGCGAGCCCACTTCATTTGTTCAAAAATATGGCGGTTTCAACTGACCTCTGCGCCGCTAATCTAAGTCCGTTCCTGTGTTTTACAACATCTATTGCCAAAACATTTGGTTCACCCTTCCTAGGTTGGTACTGGAGCATTCTCAGTTTAGGCGAGCAGCAAAGGCCCTTTATTTTTGGCTTCATGTCACGTGCAATGCCCTGTTACGGCTTCATTCTCAGTTTAGGCGAGCAGTAATAGCTGATAGAATTCTCGTGGTCTTGTCTTTATGGACTTCTGCTAATGAATTTGGCTTGGATCCTATTGTTCCATGCTGTACATGAAGCAGCTAACCAGTTTGTGCAAATTGGCAAGTATTTGATACCTTAGTGAAAGCAAATCTTGGTGATCTGAACTGATCTAACTGAATTAGTGTACCATTTCCATAAAAAAAAAAGAATTAGTGTATCATTATTATATGTATGTAGAGATGTAGGAATCCAAGAGAAATTTGTCTCTCCCCAACCACCTCCTGGATAAGGGCCTTTTTTTTTTTTTTTTGGTTTTTTTGTGGGTACAACAGATTATCTCAACTAACATTAGATGTGAGCTGATCTCGTGAGTAACTTGTGGCAATTGTTTGGTTGGCTAACTAACAAAGTTGAATTATGGCAAATCAAATAAGAATGCTGTTTGGATTCTTATCACAATACCTGTCACAAGTTCAGCAAATAACATTTGGCAACTGTTTGGATTGCATACAAACACTTCTATCTAAATGAAATAGCCCATTCAGGTCATGATATTAGTCTGCTGCCACTGCTTCCTCTTTTTGCACCGTATTTCTCACCAGCGGTGACCCTACCATATGCCTTCTTCCACGAGTGCATTGCACCAAAGTTCTGGTGCATGATTCATTCACCAAACATTTGGTGGAAGATGCTGTGACTTTTTTAAAAATATTTTTAGTTTGCCTCTTCGCTGGAACTATATGAATATTTATTTCTTTTTGGATTTTTGAATGTGTGATATCTATGGCCAGTTTCTGTCTGATGTGATACTATGATTTGATATAGATGATCTACAGTTGGTTCATAGCTTGGAGTTCTGTTTTCTGTTAGCACTCAAAATATAATCAAATGAAGAGGCTACTTGATTGCTGGAGCTTGGGGACTGTGCGCACCCTGGGTCTAGGTCATGTTGATGAGCTAGGTTTGCCTAGTTAGCCTTGTGTTAGTTTCGGGTCAGGTCTCATCCTATTTTGGTTTTTTATTCCAAGTCAGATCTATGTAAGACACAACCCTCACAGTTCGGCTCCGAGTGAGGTGGTGATGATTTGTAAGGGGCTGTTTTTTTCTCTCTTAATGCAATGATATGCAGGAGAGCTGCGTATTTGAGAATAAAAAAAAGAGGCTACTTGAACTGGCATGAGTCTGCCAATTTCATTAGATAAAGAAGAACATGACTTTGAGATGGCACATGTTGTTGTGTCGTAGCCATCTAAACTTTACCAGTTATTTAAATGTAACTGGCAACTCTGGATTAACTGCTCTCAAATACAAGATATCCAGTTGTGGTTAAACCTGTCAACCCATCTTCAAGCAAATAGTAATATCTATTCAGGAGAGTAAATGCTTGAACATTTATATTTCATAATATCTTGACTGACAATTCATCATGATGTTCTTAAGAAAATAACACTTCTTTTATATGTTTAGCTTGTCTATCCTTCGGCAAAATTATGTTTTTCTATACTCTTATGAAATAAACTAATTATGGATTCACCATTAGCAGGTATTTCTGGTAAAATCAGCATGGCACTCTTTTCAGTTTTTAGGAGAATAAAATTGAATGATTTGACGTCCAAGGCTCCAGTCTATAACAGCACAACAGGTAATGACTTTTGCAATATGTCATGCTAATCCATTTACTTAAATTGTGTCTACCTGAAGTACATTTGATTCTAGAGCTATCTGGAGGACTGAACTTGATATTTAAGCGATGGGCCACTAAAAAGACAGCGGGGTCGACAAAAAATGGCCGCGATTCCAACCCAAAGTACCTGGGTGTAAAGAAGTTTGGCGGAGAGGTATATCATTTACTATATCCTCTTTTTTTTCCCTAAAATGTAAATGCTATTATTTTAAGCAGACTGCAAGAATAGTTTGTCATGGCTGGCATACAAATAGCTAATTTGCTATATTTATCTGCATAATTTCCTTTCTTTGTTAATCAATTGGCCAGAGTGATATCTTCACTTTGCAGCTGACACAAAGTAACTTATTTACCCACAACACAACGATTCAGCATATTGCTCGATGACCAATACATCCCTTTTTCCCTGTGCATTTTTGTCTAATTTTAATGAGTTGGATCATGTACAAGTGATCCCATGCTGATTCGTTGGTATTATTCTTTTCTCAGAAAGTAGAACCAGGGAATATCATCGTTCGCCAAAGAGGGACCCGCTTCCATCCTGGGAACTACGTTGGAATGGGGAAGGACCATACACTTTTCTGCATCAAAGAAGGCCATGTCCGCTTTGAGCGTAACAAGCTGACAGGCAGAAAATGGATTCATGTGGATCCTGTGGCTGGTCATGTACTGCATCCCGTATATGCAGATGGTTCTGCTACCACAGCTGACACCATGTCTTTGCACTAAATATGCATGCCATGTCATTATCTTCCGAGCTAGTTCAGTTGTCATTTTGTAACATCCCATGTGACTTAACCAGTTGATCAACCTAATTGCTCCAATAAAACTGGAAATATTTGCATCATCAGTGATCATTTTGAATGATTATTACCACCTTGATGCCTTTAGTAGATTGTACCATGCAGAAGTGCTGATAGTGATCTGTTCTCCCCTGTTCTGGGATCACAGTACGAACTAGCATTTTTACCCATCTGAACTATACCTGGAATGGTGGTTGGCTGCTTGATTCATACATATTGTAATTTTTTTGTGTTTTGGGGAGGAGGGGGGGGGGGGGGGGGGGTGCGTACGTCTATTGAATTGGAGAATTTTCACCTACCTTGGGTAAACGTGGACCATAGCTTAGTCTGTAACTGAAATGTAGTCTTTGTTTCTGCTTTGGTAGCTTGTGATTTGCCAACTGTTTGGCTTATTCGTTAAGCAGGCACCCATAGTGCAAATTCTTATCTTCATTGTGGTAAGATATCAGAGGAGACGAACCTAAACTGACGAGCAGGTTGTTGTCTAGAAACCATAGCTTGTTTGGTTCAGATGCTGATATGATTTGAGCAATTGATACGATACATTTACATTTTGGCAAGAAGCTTGGCCGTTCCGGATTTTTGGAGCAGTCTCTGGCATATCAGAGGTTGTAAGCTTTGAACTTTTTTATCTGCCAGATTAAAGCGTGTAAGGTTGAAGACTTGTGGCGGGTTGACGTCTGTGATATCCTTACCTGGCAAATGTATGAGATAATTCCTTTAATGCCATTGCAAAACATTCTAATCCTAAATATGTCAATCTAAAATGGCTTATCTCATATAAGCTATCAGATTACAAATTTTATCCCATATATATCTAATTTTATCCCATATATGTCATTGACGAACGTTAAATCACGTGAAAAGACAAAAATATCAATGCCTTTCTTCCTTCCCGCGCTTGCCTTCGCCGGCCGCTGAGTCTGTGCTCGCCGGCCGTCGCGCCCACGCCTCAGCCGTTGCCGCGCCCGCGCTCACCTGCGCCGGCCAGCACCGCATCTCGCGCTTAGCCCGGCCCAGCTGCCACCGCGCGCTCGCTCGCCATCGCGGCCGCGTGCACGCGCACGCCTTCGCCGATCGATGCGTGTGCGGGCCTCGTGGCCGCTGGACTGCCTCCGCCGCCGGCCGTGGTTAATTAGTTTAGTGACCTTAATTAGGGGTAAGGGTAGATTAGTCGTTTTTTCTATAAGAAATAACAGTTTAATGACGTTTATGGTATAAACAGAATAAATTTTGTAACATAGTGACATATATGAGATAAGTGATTTTGTGATGATGAATTTGAGATTGATGAAATTTACAATGACATATATGGAATTGACCCAATGTATTGCACGTTGTGAGGACGATGCTAAAATTTAAAGCTTTGCGGAACCTGTGTCTGGTATATGTGAGCAGTGAGTTGCTGTTCCACGAGAATGCAAAGGAACCGCCGTTTTTTCTTGGGCTTTGTGAAGGGAAATTACCTTTTTTTTTCTTTTCTTAAAGAGCATGGTTTGTAGGTGCTCCTAGCTAGCAACTGCCAGATTTTCTTTACTGAGAGCGCAATGTCACGAGGACAGTTTTTTCAATCAAGATCTGAGTCGGCAATAACCGGCCTGCACTCGTCTCCAATCTCCATATAGAGTGGTTGAGGGACAGTATATACTTGGAAAGGAACATGGAGCACCACGTGCATGGTTTAAGTTATTAATGTTAGAGCAAGCATTATAATATAAGTAAGTTGATATAAATGAGCTAAATTACTTGTCATGTCAGATTTGCATTGAGTTGGATGAGCGAGAAGAGAGAAAATATGCGGATTGTAGATTATCAGCTAACTATAGCATACACTCCATGAAAGTTGGCATTTGGCAAGAACATGAAAGGGTGAGATAGCTTGTGCATGTGTCTTGACGATGTAAAGTTTTATGGTAATAGGGCGATCGAGGATATTATCAGCTAAAATACAAATCAGAGAAAATTTAGACTAACATAATCTCTACAATCTATTAATTTAGGTGAATATGTTCAAATCCGTCGTACGCCCACAAAATTAGAGATTGAATCCAAATTGGTTTCGTACCTTTCATCAAGCATCGAATTTAAAAAAATCATAAATCCCTCATCTAAAGTTTAAATGAGGCAAACTCGAACTCTATCTCGTAGCCCTCGAAAAGTTCTACAATTTTGATATTCAATGGAAGTCAAGATTTCACCATTTTGATTTCCAAATTTATGATATAAAAATATTTATTTAGATTCAGACTGCTCTCTTTCATATAAAAAATGTCAACAATTATATTATATAAATAATTTATGTTTATAAATCATAAAGAGTGTTTTGTTTCTTTTTACCCGTAGCAAAGCACAGTCACTTTGCTAGTTTATTAGAAATCTACTTCCTCCGTTTCAAAATTGTTATTGTCATTGATTTTTTTCGTTATTTTTGACCATTCATCTTATTCAAATATAAAAAATTATAAGTTATATTTAAATTTTATCTAGTAATAAAATAAATTATGAAAAAATATATAATATTTTTTGAATAAAAGAATGACGAAAGGTGGTAAAAAAAAATCAATGAGAATAACAATTTTGAAACTAAAAAAATATTTTAGTAGCCAAATAAGTTGTGTACCCAAAACAATGGATGGTGACTCATCGAGCTGTCAACGCCATGCGAGAAGCCTAAGTCGATGACCACCGAAGGCAATAGCCACTAGGAGAAGATCAGTAAGCACTAAGCACCACACCACGTACCATTTCTTTACCACCTGCCCGCCGAGGAGTTTCAAGAACAGGCCGCGGGTGATGGTTTCGCGCACGCAGGAAATGATCACGCATAGGGATGGCAATTTGGGGCTGGGTACCCGAAACCCGGTGGGTACCCGACCCGATGGGTCCGGGCATGGGTCATATTTTTTACCCATGGGTCATATCCGTACCCGACCCGACACGAGGCGGGTTCGGAGCAGGTTTTCTTTTTAACCCATGGGTCACCTATCGGGTACCTGAATCTAGCATATTTCTACATTTGGTCCAACCCACACCGGTTAACCCTAACCTTATCCTCATCCCACTCCCACCCAGCCGACAGCCCCAACACCCCACCCCACCCCACCTCGCCCCGCGTGCCGCCAGTCGGAGTCGCCCCCGCCCCTGGCCACCGCCCGCCGGATCCACACCCAACCGAGGCCACCTGGCGCCCTGCTCATGGCCACTGCCTGCCAGATCCGCGCCCGGCCGAGGTCCCCCGACGCCCCGCTCACGGCTGCCGCCCGCAGCCCCGTCGAGGCCCCCCGACGACCCCGCTCACGGCCACCTCCCGTGGCACCCCGACGCCCCGCCCCGGCCCCCGGCACCCGGCCCCCCCAACGACCCCGCCCCTAGCCGCCGGCACCCAGCCCCCTGATGTCGCGGCCCGCAGGAGCCACCGCCACCGCTTGCCGAGTCCCCCAATGCTGCCGTCCTAGCTCCCGACACCGTCACCCGGAGCCCTCGACGCCGCCCCAAGCCCTCGACACCGCCGCCCTGAGCCCCTAATCGCCGCCGCAATCTTGACCTTGCCTATGTGTGTTGTGCCCACGGGTTACCCGAAACCCGCCCCGATACCCGACGGGCACGGGCACAGGCAAGGATTTCGACCCGTGGGTACGGGGTCCGGTCAGGATTTTGACCTGAAACCTATGACGGGGCGGGTGTGGGATTGCTCAACCCGCCCCGAACCCGACCCATTGCCATCCCTAACCACGCACGGTGTTCCCGCTGGGCGAGCCGGCGACAACAACAGGCGTGGAGGCACGCTAGTGAAGCTGCTGACGGACATGCAATGGCTGCAGCTGCTAACCAAGCGGAGCGCGCTGGGTTGTCGCTATCGACATTTGGAGCAATTGAGTTTCTGTCCATGGTGAAGGAGCTGGGCGCGCTGTTGGCGTGCGGCCACCGGCAGCGAACGTCGCAACGCATCTAAGGAATTTGGTACTAAATAAACTTCATCAGATGTTAATCATTTTGCTTAACATCATACGTGAAGTACTAAAAAAAATGCATCGACGTTGAGGTGTGCTGGCTCCTCCACTGGAACCCGAGCAGGCACCCGGCCAGGATCGTTGGGTCCTGGATCCGCCACCACTTTAGGCTCTGTTCGGTTAATGTGGGAATGAAGTGGATTGGATGGGAATGAGATGTAATCAATCCATATATGACTTGTTGTGGATTTAATCCCACTCCAACCATGCCAATCCACTTGAGCACGTGGAACAACCGAATAGAGCCTTAGGCAGCAAAAACGTCGAGTGAAAAATGGGAGGGTGATGCAAAGTGGCTCAGGCTGGGGCGAAAGAATGAGAAGCTCATAATGTTAAACCACCAATGTGTTGGCTCAATATTCTTTTTATGCCAGATCAATACTAGTACATCAAGTCATGATTCATGAATCACTACCAACAAAATGGCCTATGGCAGCGGCAACAAAAATGCACTAGCGGCGGCCCAACAATGAATTGTAGTTACAAGTAAAAATCAATTTATAGCAGCAATCCACTAAATAATCCATCGCTATTATTCATTTGTAGCGGCAGCCCACTTAACCATCCGCCACTACTTTGCAACCCAAGATCCATTTATACTCTAAGCATATAAACCGGATCCTATCCTCTCTCCACGTGCCCCACCCCTCCGATCCTCTCTCCCTAGCTCCCCGCGCTGCTCCCTCCTCTCCCAACTCTTTCGCCACGCCGTCTGCTCCTTTGTCCTCTTCCTCTCCTCTACGTGCCGCCCACCTCCCTCTCTTTACCGGCGGCCCTCACTTCCTTCCTTCCTCGCCAGCGGATCTGGCCGCCTTCCCTCACCGGACCACAGCCCATGGCGCAACGCAGCCAGATCCGATAGTCTCCCCTCATCAAAATGGCGGGCGAGAAATTCGGTAGGCCTCGGCGGCTCCAGATGGCGGCTTCTCGAGCGATGGGCGGATCCGGGAGGCCTCGGTGGCTCCGGGTGGCTCCCCGAGCGGCAGCGGATCCAGGAGACCTTGGCAGCTCCGGGCGGTGGTGGATCTGCCACCAACGACAGGTCCAGCCCCTTCCATCAGCCACATCACTGCCTACTCTCCTCCTCCCCTTCGGATTTGGTCTTGTCTCCTCTCTGCACCCTCTTCGTCGTATCCAACCACCCTCTTCGTCGGACAGTCTCGAGGTGGCAGATCTAGCCACCCTCTTCGTTAGGTGACCATGAGGCGACAGGTCCGGGCGCGGGCTAGGAGTGAAATGATAGGCTCTTACCCTCTTTTTTTTTCAGATTGAGGGATAGCAATGGGTGAAGATGTCACCTGTCGCTACTAATATTTCTATAGCGGCGGTTTGTGTCGTCTGCTAGCCATTTGTCGCTCTAAATGATTTATTCATAAGCATAACGGCGACGCTATAGGTCCTTTTTGTAATAGTGAATGTTACACCATCCATACTAGTACATCCTTAAAGACACAACAAGTATGTGCTTGCCATAGTGCATGTGCGGTCCACCTGCATCATCTTGTTCGTGATACTACAAATTATAACTTCTATTCTATGATTCCCTAAACTCAATGTCGAGGCCATGAGTATTTCAAAGTGTACGTGGTTGCTTGATAAAGAATGGGCACGAAGCCATGTGTGCGCCGAAGTATTTTTCCTTTCAAGTTTTCAATTGTCTAGGGCGTCGCCAACCGGCTGCACAAATAATAAGAGGGTTGTCGAATCCCTGCAAATGCATGCGTACAGTCCATGGAACCGTCATGAATCCTTACCCCCCCCCCCCCTCCCCCCACCCACAAGATCAGATACGGAGGAAGAACAATAAAACAGACCCTGCTGCTGGGCTGTTCAGGACACCACGGCCACGCCATGCATTCAACTAGGCTTAGGAAAATTCTAGTAGTAATCCACTAGGAGATTTGTAGATATTCCAAACAGGTACTAAGCTGGTTGCTAAACATTTCATTAATCTTGAACGGGAAAATATTTCAACTACAATGAAAAATATTATTGAGTGTCTCCATCATTAGTAAATGTGAATGGAACCATATTTATGCATACTTCTGCACCACCCTTACGCCACTGCCTACTACATACCAGGTATATATAGTAAACTAGCATTCTACCCGTGCGTTGCAACGGGAGGCCAAAGAACAAAACAAATCCAAAATATCCAACTTACAAATTGCACTTTCTTATTTCTTAAGAAAATTACAAGTGCACAATTAGACCAAACAACAGGTAAAAAAAACTAAGATGCTCATCGTACAAAGAATTGATTCATAAACATTTTAATGAATTAAAATGTTAAAAATTCCATAAACAAAAAGAATTAGGAAGGTCTAGGATCCCAATACATGAAACAAATCAATCATACACATTACCTCAAGTTCTCAAAAAAACGAGGTTCATCACAATGCCATGCCAAGATCTTAAGAGAAAACCAAGTGTGCCCTTATATATGCATAGGTGAACATGAAGTCAACTGGGTTAATCTCTATATTATTAGTATACCCAGATGTAAAATACAAATTTAAAATATAATATACTACGAGGCACTTACAACAAAGTATGTTTGGAGAATATGCTAAACTTCAGAATATTATTATCAAGGCATATTTCACAACCAACTATTTTTCCATAGTTTTTCTTGTGTGGGAGAATCTTATGGAAGACAACACTATATATTTTGAAATTGTGGAGGACCCGTGTAGTCTATATCTTCTTTAATCTAATAACAAAAGCAGCAAATTACATAATAGATAAACATAGCAGTGAAGCCATGTGCACTATTCTAGCTGCATGCGATGCTCATGCGTAATGCAGTTGGAGCAAAACTGAAGTCAAGCGAGGAAACTGAATTTAAAAATCAAATTTTTTTTATCAAAAAAATCATGATTACCATGTAATCTGTGTTTGCTTCTATGCCTTTATGCTTCTATCTCAATTCTTCTTGTGTTACACATGCCATCCTTACGGTCCCTCCCTCTCATGGCACTCGTCCAAGACACTCCGGTGAGTCACTCGATATCTTTGTGTTTTTTGCTTCTATGCTCCCATCTCAATTCTTCTTATGTTACATATGCAATCTTTTCTTCTTGCAGAATCAACCCGTGGGATCTAACAATCCGATGGTTTCCATTCCCAATGCTTGATCGTCATGGCATCCTCATCCTCATCCAAGTTAGCTTGTAGTTGTATTTCTATTTTTATTTCATGAACCAACTAGTTGTTCTTGCTTGCATTTGATGAACACTTGTGGTTGTCGATGACTTTTATTTAAACTATTTGGATACTTTCTATATGAACTTGAGGTTATGCTTATGACATATATGTATTTATGAGAATTTATATGTGTTTGTGATGATTTAAATGCCTGTGATGATAATATATATGTGTCTCTGATGATGGTGAGCTTGTATGTGTGTTTTGATGTGATTTTGATCCATGTTGTAGTCAATTTGAACATTTTATTGAATTCCGTCGAAATAATTTGCCGAGTGCCCCAGATTGTTGTCAAGGGTCAGGAGGCAGGCACTCGGCAAAGTGACCATTCTTTGCCGAGAACCAGGATAGACACTCGGCAAAGTGACCATTCTTTACCGAGAGACTTTCAAGCGGCACTCGGCAAACCGAGCAACGGTTTACCGAGTGCCCTCCGTTAGGGCCCTCGGCAAACACGCCTTGACAGACGTTTGGCGCCGTCGTTCTGCTTTATTTTGCCGAGAGCCAAGACAACACTCGGCAAAATATTTGTCGAGTGCCCGACAAAAAGCTCTCGGCAAAGAGCTCTTTACCGATAAAAGGCTGCCGTGAGCCTTTTATCGAGTATTACACTTGGCAAATACTTTATCAAGAGTATATCACTTGAATAGAAGTATGGAGAGACAAAAACTTTGATATAAAATCAGGGATATGTTAAAAGCACATGGCTGTGCTAAAACTGTTGGTGTTGATGTAAGGAACAAACAACAATTAGCAGAAAAAAAATAACTAAAATAGATGTAGAGATCAGTGAAGGAGTACAGAAGAAAGACAAGGATTCAGAGAAGCATTAGCACACGAACAACAATATGCCATCATCAATGGTCCAAGAGGCCATCAACTGTGAATTTCGCCAACCTCTAATTGGATAGATGGCTTCGCAGTCGTAAGAGGCCACCATCAACATCGGTGCAAGATGCTTTAAGCTTGGTGCCATCGTCCTCCAGTCGAGAGATTCCCCAACAGCTATATATGTATACGTACAAACTCCATGTACACCCAGCCTAAAATATAAGGAATATTATTACCTGTATATAAACAACAAAAGAAGTGCAGTATTGCTGAAGACGTGCTCACAAGTTAGATAGATCACGTTTTCTTAGCAAAGCAAGAAGCATGTTCAAAGAATCGCGGCCATCATGCAGCTCACGATGTGTCCATGCTTGTGATGGATCCTCCATGCGGCAAGAAGCAGATGGGGCTACCCAAGGCTGCATGCAAGCGCATCTGGTTGTCATGGCACACCCAGAAAAAGTGAGAATGATTGGTGCTAGCAGATTGGTCGTGATCGCTGCGGCAAGACCCGCCGGTGAGGCTGTCACCGAGGAGAGGATCGTGTGTGTTGGAGGTGTGTTCGCTGTTTGCTAGGGTCGCTGTTTCATGAGTTATCGGACAACTTACAAAGGGGTCGCCAAACAAAGTAGGGGGGAAGGGCAGGGGACAGAAAAAACTTGGTGGAAGAGCCGACTGCACTAGAATTAATAGTAGTAGAGAAGCTTTGTTTCACATATTGATCACTACATTAAATGTTTTACGTCTTACTCCATAAATGAGCTTCAGGTAACACGGCACCTAACACCATACCTAAGCACCCCCACACCTCCTCCGGCCACCACACACTTTTTTTTTCAATTAGATCCAAGCACTAAGAGTTTTTGAGAATGGGTAATCCCCAAGCTCTGATTGTCATCTCATCAGACAAAGAGGAGGATGAGCAGCAGGTCATGGCACAAGGGAATGAAGAGGTAAAAGAAGATGTGGAGTCTTTGGAGGAGCCATCAGATTGGCTCCCCGATGGCTGGATTATGGAGATTTACCATAATGATGATGGCACCTTCAACAAGGTAGTATTTATCAGTAATCTATATGTGTGTAATTAAATCAACACACATATGTGATCATACTTACGCTTTCACTACTACAAAAAGGTCATCAGCGGCGGTTCAAAACCCCTCTTCAACAGCGGTTCTAAAAACGCTGCTGATAAGGCGTTGCTGATAGTTGGATTATCAGCAGCGGTTTTAGCGGTTCTAAAACCGCTGCTGATGAGTGGGTATCAGCAGCGGTTCATTTCTGTGAACCGCTGCTGATAGGTGGAGTATCAACAACGGTTCAATATTCTGAACCGCTGCTGATAGTATTTTTAGGTTAAAAAAAGCAATAGCATTTTATTTTGTTTTGTTCTTGCTCCTAAACCTCAATGAGCCAGGAGTAAAATCATTACATATAGAGATTTTTGTACTATCTCAAGAACGATATTCTTTAAGTAACAACTAGTTTGTTACTTGAAAAATATCATTCTTGAGATAGTGCAAAAATCTCTATGTCGACTGTTTTTTTCAGAATTATTTATTTTTTCTTCTCTTGTATGTGTTTGTTTTTTCAGATTTATTTGAGATATGCTTTGTGCTAATTTGGACTTGATTGACTCTTCATGCAGTATTACATTTCTCCTGTGTCGGGGTGCACATTCACAACACAGTCCGACGTTATGAAGCATCTTTTCAGCGCGACAGATGAGCGTATTCTGAAAGCAAAGGAGACTGCTGAGAAAAATCAATTTATGGTGTGTGGACTGGTATCTATGGTGATGTCATTTTTTTTTTACTTTTTTCTGATTAGATATTAAAACGTACACTCCCCTCATACTATAATTGTATTTAGAGGACTCATGACTGGCTTCCAAAGGGTTGGCAACTCGAGATTAGAGCTGGTGGAAAGAATATGGACAAGATGTACAAGGTAAAATCGTATTTATTTTCACACGCGCGCGCGCGCGCGCACACACACACACACACATATATATATATATATATATATATATATATATATATATATATATATATATATATATATATATATATATATATATATATATATATATATATTCTAGTGTCCTGTTAACTGATGAAAGTATAGTGGCTCAGGATAGAGAGTATATAGATCAACTCACTACGGGAAAAATTTCTTTCAACAAGGAGAGAAAGCTTGTTCTGTTGTATTTTAGGTTCATGTACATATATCTATTGCTGATATATAAGAATTAACAAAATGGTTCTTATATACACATATAGATATTTCTTGGTATTAGAAATCTGAGTATTTCCTTCATAAAATATATAGTATGATATCTTATGAATGTATGCTTATTTTGCTTCAGTTAACCAAAGATCAATTTTTTTTCTTAAAAAAACCTCGCCCAGAAAATAAGGTTGTATAAGTTTGTTGAATATAAGTTTTCTTCCTACATGCCAGTAATGAAGTTATTTCACATGATTTGAGTATGATATGCATGACACTTAGAGGACATGAATCCATAAGTCCTAAGACATTACAGTTAGTTTTATTATGTGTATAATTTATCATTATGTTTACAATTGGTTGTTAAAGATATAACTAATTTGTGTTCATTGAAGATTTGTTATGTTGTCGTCAATAAAAAAGATGCTAGTCATAATGGCTAACTAACTATGTCACTCAGAGAAAACCCTGACCGTTAAACCTCTTATATATATCTAGTCACATAGCCTGCCTATGTAAGGAATATATTAAAATTTTAAAATAGAATAGCCAGATCGATCCTATATATACAATACAGGTATGTATGGTGTACCTTATCTAAAATGATTTGTAATGTAATAGCTTAGATAAGGTACACATAAAGAAACCGTTGTCCTCGGAATGTATGGTGCACATTATCTGAATGATCAGCATATAGTACCCTACCTTTTTCTCTTGATTCCTTCTTGTTTTGCAGGTTTGGATTGCAGTAAAAAAATAACTCACTCAAGATTGTTGGCCCTTTAATCCCAATTATGCTTATTCTGCAGTTTTTTCTTGATCCACAAGCTGGAGTCCGGCTACAATCAAAGGAAGATGTACTACTTTACAAAAAGGGGACAACGGTTTCTTTATGTGTTACAAATGGAGAATGCGACATAAGTTCCGAGGATAATGTGTGTTTCCCATTCAGAAAATAGAATCTCCTATCTAGTTGAAGACACACAACTATGCATATTTTAACTAATATAAAATTCATATAACTAACCTTCTATTTTTCATGGATGTGTAGATACTTGCAAATGTGGAGCTTAACCCAGATGAACTGCTGAAGGGATGGGTGAAAGAAGTTGCGTTTAGAAGGACTGAGAAAGGACTCAAAAAACATTTGGTGAATTAACTACAGCTTCATTTTTTGTCATCAAAAGCATAAGTTAGAGTGAGCGTGAATTTTCTTACAGTTGTTCCACTTACTGTGCAGTACTATACAGATCCTGTTAGCCATCATACTTTCCGTACGCTGAAATCTGCAGTGCACTATGTTAAAACTGGGGAAATAGCCAAACATCCTGGACGTATTATTGATCAAAAGACGAGTGTCTATGACATGTACGCTTTTGACAAGTCTGCAGATTTGGTAATTATTTTTTTAATTCTGTTTATTGTATATTTATGTTTTCTACTGGGGCTATATTGTAGATCTTCTATGGTTGTTGGTATCTTGTTATGCAATTAAATCAGCACGTAGGCATAAACTTCAGTGTGTGCATAACACATAAATATTGGTGCAACAGTAAGACAAACAAAAAGGTTTTATACATAATGCTGCTATGTTGATATCTCATTTGATGGCAATGAAAGTAATGACAAGTTTTATGTCCCAATTTTTACCGCACTTGGGGTTCCGTGCTACACATAATTATTGCATTATTTACAACATAAACATTTTTATTCTTTTATATGAACTGTCCTTCAGTATTTTACAACTTAATAAGCTGTAACTGTTTCTTCTATATTATTCATGTTTTTCTTTGACATATACATATATATATTTTTATTTATTTATTGTGGTGTTCATTGCCACAAAGAAATAGTGTCCTGCTATACTTCTACAATTTAACCCTTCTCCTAGATTTTTAATTATTTCCCTATATTTAACCCTTCTCCTAGATTTTTATGATCAAACTAGTGAGTTTCCACCAAGTTAAATTTTCTCAACAGCCTGCACCTACAAACACCCTGATACAAAATATAATTTGTTTGTCAGCATTGTGTGCTTTGACATAATGTGAAGTAACATGGGACACTTCTTAGCACAGTAAATTCCTAATTTATTAAACTGAATGGAAATTTCATGGTATTTTCCAAACCAAGGCTAGCTTTCATCTGGTACCGAGTTTACTTCTTTGTTTTCTTTTGCCTAGCTTATAATTATCTATTAGCATAAAAACTATTATGGATTATTGAATTCAAGAAAAAAAATGATATACAGCAGCTTTTCTCTTATTTGTTTGTCACCATATCCCATAATTGACCTCTTTCTCTTCCCATGCTATCTTCATGCCACAAAACATAATGGTTTCATTAGTTATGATTGATGTCCATTAGCTTATTAATTAGAATTTGTATAGTTAAGCATCCCATGCAATTTGTTTGTTCCAAAATATTTGAATGATATTCATTCTGAGATAAGAGTAAACAAAGCTACAAGTTGCAAACACAATTATGATCACTATAATTTCACTCTCACTGGCCAGTAGTATAACATTAATTGTAATAAAATGTTACTAACAATAAATTGATTATGTTCCTCTTGTACTCCATGTCATCTTCCTTAGCACTTTTAGCAAAGATTTGAGCACTTTGTTATATTATAATTTTATTATTACTATTTTTCATGGCAGCACGAGAGTCTATGTAGTAGACTAAGAGTCGAGGAGAGTGCCCAACAGAAAATTGTGTTGTCACCGATAGGTAAGACTATGCTACTTATGTTCTGTTATATGTCTTGTTTAAGACATTGATACAATGTTCAATAGATGGGTATGTTACCATTACCATCAGTGAAAAAATAACTACAATAAGAACAACGGACTCCCTTGTTAGAGCACTACTGTAGAAATTGAGCTACAAAGTTCATAACATATGAAGTTTGGAAGCTAGTTCACTCCACCCAATTGTTTGGCCCCCAAACAATCTCGTATATGCAACTAAAGATAGCTTAAGACATAGGTAATAGGAACAGATGAAAGCAACCACAAAGAATAATAACTTATCTAACCTACTTGTAGGTGTATCAGCTTTATGCTGGACTATTTGGCTAGATAGAAATGATACCATTTTAAAGTTATGATATACTCTCATATACAGGTACTATATCGGGACACACATTGGATGCAGTTCAGGACACAATTGGAGCGGCATGAGGATGAGGAAAGAAATATGATGGAAAATGCATGCGGAAAGTTGGAGACAACAATGATGCAACTGCTCATCATCAATCATGAATGGAGATTTAGTAATACGATTTGCTTTTAATAACTCTATATCCAAACTACAGTTGGTGTTCTCTTTTGTGGATAGTTGCAGACGGATGTGCTGCACGATGTAATAATGGGCTGTAGCTACTTGTAGCAAAAGCCAAATTCATCTATATCTAAGAAACACTAGAAATAAAACTTACCTTTAAAGATAGTAAATTGTTAGCTCAAAAACAAACCAATTAGGTTAATTACTAAATGACCAATGAAGCATATATCTCACAAAGTATGGAATTCATATATAAAACATCTCCCACAAGCGTACATACAACCATTTGTCACAATTGTGATTGTCCAAACTATAACCTAGTGCTTTCCTCGTGGAAACAATACATTTTAGCTTATTAGAATATAAAAAAGCTTAAATATTAGTACTGAGGCTGATGAGTTATTCCATTCTTCACAAAAAACATTTGTTGTAGCTAAATGCTTTGTAAATGCCTTATTAGAAGCAAATACTGAGGCTGATGGGCATGCTGGCATCTCAACTACACTAAATGAGCCTGAGAAAACAAAATACAGAAGCAAGACGACAAAGAAGTTATAAGTCATCTCTATTAAAACTTTATCAGGGATGGATGCTACAAATAGTGAGGAAGATTAATAGAAGGACTAATAGAAGAGATCCTCACAGTGTGACATAAGATGGTACAACTGATCAACGAAGTAAACTAATAAAGAAAACACCACCGGTTCAAGAGATCATGGAAATTATGCAAGACTTGTTTTTTTCTTCTATTAGTTATTCATTATTCTGCCAAAAACTGAAGAATAATGTTCAACTAGATTGTTTATACTGACAATTCAACAAAAACAAGTGTGGAGCATATGTACTCCGAATACCTAATCACTCAGATAGGATTGACGTGAGGGCCGGAGTCCAACAGAATCACGATGAAGCTAAAGACCTTAAAGATTACTACTCGGATGTTACTTAGAGTAGGTGGAAAGTCAGTATTAGAAATAACTATTATAAATAGATTTTATTGTAACTGACTAGAAAATCTTCCATGTAACCCTGCCCTTTGGATATATAAGGAGGGCATGAGTTCTTAAACGATTACCAGAATTTATACCGAGAACCCTAGCCTCCATGTAAAACATCATCAATACAACATACCTCATACATAACATATGGTTATTATCCTTCAGAAGATCCAAAACTGTTTAAATCTTGTGTCTTATGTCCATCGAGTTCTTGAGCTCATGCGCATATCTAGAAGTACTGCTGAGTAATTCCCTCAACAAAGAGAAAAGAGAGCCATGGATGATTTAACACTAAGACAATCTTAAACAGTGGAGGATTCATCTCTATCTTTAGGCTTGGGAAAATTTTATTTATGTCTTTGTATCGCTGCAGGTTTGATGATGGTTAACGCTTATAATTTTTCATGCTGCTATATAGACATGTTTGTTTAACAAATAAATAGCATGTCGAATGAATTCATTTAGCTATGCAAGGGAAAATGCGCATCAATGCTCCATCGTCTTTTTTACTATCCTCCATTATATTGATAATTCTGTGTAGCGTCAGGGTTATCTATACCATTAAAATTGTAAAGTTATTGTAGGGTGTAAGTATTAGCGATGTCACAGAAATATAGAATCAACGATGAAGTGATTAGCAACGGTTAAACGTCTTTACCTCGTCCGATGACCCCCGAGTGGGGTCGAGCACTTCCGTCGCGCTCGATCTCCATGAGCAGGGTCGAGCGTTTCCGCCTTGTCCCCCTCCCCATGCGACCGACCAGGGTTGAGCGTCTTCGTCACGCACGACCCCCGCTAGGGATGACACTTCGGGTTCCAGGTGCGGGGCTCCGTCAGGTTTGACACCCGCCGCCCGTTGGGTGCAGGTGTGGGTGCACTTTCTCACTCGTAGGGCTCACCCACACTCGCACCACATAGTCGCGGGTGGGTGTGGGTTTTCTCCCACCCGTTGGTCTCAAAAAATAAAAAAAACCCATCAAGATGTTAGCTTAATGTTCCTTTATGAGAGTGAAAATTATATTTATAATAATCTTTATATGTGTATGTGTTGTCATATTTCATTAACTATCAAGTTATGAATGAGTTCTTATTTTTTGATTATATAAAATATACTAAAATTATATAAAATTAAACTAAAGGTGTAATTTCTCATGCATATGAAAAACCCATGGAGGACCCATCACCGTCCGAAACCCCATGGGTGCGGGTGCGAGTGTGGATTCCCACCCGCTGGTGTGGTAGCCGGTAGGAATTTCCACTTGCAATATCTCAAATTACTGGTGGACTTTTGCTCCACCCGTCATGAACCCACCAAATGATCATCCATAACCCCATAACCGGTCGAGCGTGCTGATAACTTGACATAGACAACCAATATAAGGACAAAACATAAATACATGTAATGATTACAAACATGTGAGGGCACATAGTTCCACAAATGACTGGCACTATGCTGCCAACCCGTGTCAGAAGCCCATCATCGCGCGTAAGCAGGGGCGAAGGTGTGGCTGAACGCTGCCACCCCCCGGAAGTAGCAGGTCAGGAAAGCTGGACGGAACGGCTCTACGGTCCTTACACCATGAACAGAAACAACAAGTCACAACTCAGCGTTGTCTCGCCTGTGAACGGCAAGGCACTCGAGTATGATGTGATGGACGCAGATGGCATGGACATGAGCTGTGGGCCCCATAACCAACTAAGACCGCGTGTTGTCAGCAAAGGCGGGGATTTTTTTCTTCTTTCTCTCTCTATCTCTCTTTCTCTCGGGACCCATTCTCTTGAAATATAAAAGGGAAACAGGTCCACGCCACAAAGCAGACTCATGACACAACGCAAATTGTTTCACACACACACACACAAACGGCCTATAGAGGCGGGCAAAAAAATCACTGTAGTGATGGGTCAGCTAAACCACCATCATACAATCATAGCTAAAAATCACGAGTTACAACGGCGGATAACCTGTGGACCAAACCAATCGTAAAAAAAAATAGTTGCCTCAGATGACATCTTCACGTGCCGCTACTCATCAACACAAAAGATAAAAAAAACTAAAACATGCCGCAACCCATGGGACTTGCCTACGCCTCGCACCGCCGCAGCTGGACTTGCCCTCACCGCGCGCCACCACCGTGCTGGAGATGGGCCACCTTCCACACTAGGGAGGGAGGAAGAGGGGACGAGGAGGGGGATCCGTTACGTTGCCCCTCTGCCCGGCTAGATCTAGCCACAACGTCGTGCCTCGATGACGTGGAGGGTGCTGCCGTGAGCCCCATCGCCACCGCCCCTCCTATTGGGCGTGCCACCGTTGGCTCCATCAACGAAGAGGGCGAGACAGCAGCACCGTGGGTGGCCTAGTGGCGCGGTCATCGTAGCACATGTGGTGCATGGTGAAGGGACAGTGGCGGGCAGCTGCACCGGTAGTGGCGTGAGCTACGGAGCAGCTAGAGTGGTGGGCAGGAGGGAGGGACCAAGGGAGTGGCGGATAAGTCAGGCATGGTCATAGGGACCAGGGAGCCAGGTGGTCGAGTCGGGCAGATCGGGGAGTTAGGGTTTTGACTTTATAGTGGTCGAGTGGTGAGCTAGGCCAGATGCCTACTGGGTTGGGTTCAATACTCCTTTCCCGTATAAAACCATTCCGTGAACAAAAACAGGAAATTTTTAGTCCAATATGGGATACCGACAAAACAGTCAGGAAAACATCTCCGCCATTTTTATATCATTTTTGAATTATGTTTCCCGTTTTCATACCATTTTTGTTTTATTCTTGAAAATTTGAAAATGGACGGGAAAATTCAGTGTAATATGGTGAAACGGTGGCAGTCCAGACGTGATTTTCCCGTCCCGTTTTTATCCTAATGTGTAACATTCATGACCATTGAGGATCCCTAAAGGTATGAATGTTTTGGTAATGAATGACAAGTATGAAATGTGACTAATGTCTACACGAGTATTATGCATATAGGAAATCTTATCTACTACATGATGATTGTTGATGATTGCTTTGGTAATGTATGACAATGACCACAAGCATGAAGGTTTGGTGAGTTTGATGAAGTCCAAGGATTGATGAAGATGGATCAAAGCTAAGGACAAGATAGGAGCGAGTGTTTAGAATACTTGTCTAGTTGTTAGGGCTTGAGTGCATAGGAAAAATTGTACCATCAAGGGGGTCTAGGTCAAATCTTTTAGGTCACGCTAGTCGGTGTTGTGCATGGATGCTCAGTGAAATCACAAGGAACTGTTGGATTAAGCCAAGAAATGAAGTCAAGATAAGACGAGGAGTTTCAGCTTCTAGATATGGAGATCAAACAGAGGGGTCCTATATAGACTGGATGGTCCAGTCATCAGAGAGGATTTCTAGTACAAGGAGAGTTGGCTTCAAGGAATCTGTTGGAAGAAGAGTCATAGAGACCGGACGGTCCGGTCTGTATGAAGATGACTCATAACAGAGAGGAAGCAGATTGCAATGACTCTATTTGGAGAAGGAACAAGAGAGACCGGACAATCTAGTCTATAGATCGGATCATACGGTCTATACAGGAAGCAGTTACGGACAGAGAGCAATGGCTCTGGGGGAGCCGTCTGGTGAAGACCGGACAATATGGTCTTTAGAGAGATCGGACTGTATGGTCTGTACGTCCAGAGAGCTGTTTTGTGGAGCAACGCTAATTTGAGGTTGGAAGCCTATTTAAAGTCGTTGCTGGGGTCTTGAAGACCTATCTTGGCCATTGGGATTGCTGGGAGCATTAGTAGGAAGTCAAGAGAAGAAAGAGGAGATCACTAAGAGGAGATATTGGATATCTTGAGAGTGCTAGAGAGAGTCACACGTTTGTACACGGTTTGAGCTCACCGTTAAAAGGAGCATCGCTAGTGAGCGCTCGTACTAGCTCAGGGAGTCTAGCAAGTCCTCGAGGTAGGCAATCTTGAGACTTGGTGGCAGTGGTGAAGCAACCGTGTCTTCACTCCGGAAGTGATTACGGGGTCATGTATGAAGACTCCACTTGGTGGCGGGAGGGACCAGTACTCCGACGGGAGTGGTCCAACAAGGAGTAGGGGAAAGTGCAATCCTTTTGACACATCAGGAAAAATCATGAGCCATTTCTTACTCATACTCTTTACTTTGATGACTTACCTTTCGCACTTACATACCATGCTATTCATATTTATGTACTTATCTTATTCTTATTGATTACCTGGTATACTTGCATGAATAGACTCATTGCTAGCTACTTATATTTAGCCTCCACAATTGATCACTAGCTTGTATTAGAGTTGCTTTGGCTTAATTAGTCACTCTTGTATGTATTGTGCTACTTATACTTGTGTGCTCTAGTTTATTATCTTATAGCTTTACATGAGTAGGCTCATTTTCTAGTTTGATGTTTGCTTCCGTGTGTTTTTTATTACTAGCTTGCATAAGAGTTTTATATTATTTTGTATGATCCACTAGTATGCTTAGATTGTTATTTCTTTCATAGGACTATTATTTTGTTAGTGTGATCACCACTAGAATTAATATAGGAGTTGATTGGGTGTTCAGTTTTAGGATTTGGCAAATTTAGTATATATAGCAAGTTCCTGATTCATCCCCCTCCCCCCCCCCCCCCCCTCCCGATCACTCAGTCCTTTCAAGGTGGGCGGCACGGAGAGGACATGAAGAGAAGGGACGCCGCGAGCGGCTAGGGGAGGGAGAAGAGCGGGGAGCCAGGGAGAAAAGGGTGGGGTGGCGCAAGGAGCCAATGAGAGAGGGGTGGGGTGGCGCGGGGAGCCTAGGAGAGAGAAGGGAGAGGGTGGGTGGCACAGGGAGCCAGGAAGAGGAGGGAGATAGGTGGGGCGGCGCGAGGAGCCTGGGAGAGAGAGAAGGGATGGGGGTGACAAGTTAGGGTTAGAACTTGATTTATATACAAGTGGGTCGTGGGCTGCAAAGTAGCAGCAGGTGGTTAAGTGGGTCGCTGCTACAAATGAATAATAGTGGTGGGTCATTTAGTGGACCCTCGCTATAAATTGATTACTATTTGTACTAGTTTATTATTGGCCCGCCGCTAGTATATTTTTGTTGTGGCCACTATAGGCTACTTTTGTGGTAGTGACACTATCTCTAGAGACATGGGAGCTCGTTCACTTGTAACCCTTCTGTAAAATCAGCCGCTCAAACTACTTGAACCAGTATAAATCTTGTGTCATCTTACAAACCTTCCAGCTAAATGCGCAATTCGCGACTAATTACTAGTATAGCAGAAGCTTCTAAACACCGACAGTTATACTTATACATACTATCAAAATATCTGGTTATGTGCTATGTCCATCGTGCATCATGCATAAATCCATGATTGAAGAATTGATTATTTTTTTACTAATTATACGGCTTCTCATTTTGATGACTAGCAAAGTGTTTGTGCGTTGCTACAGTCATAACTTATAATATATATTATTCATAATTTTTTATATACAAACACTACCACAAAAGGGGTCACTAGCGGCATTTGTAAAATGAGTATAGCGGCGGTTAAAGATTCCCCCGCCGCTACAGTGTAGTAAATATTTTTAGAGACGATTTGTAAACTGATCCACCGCTAAAGAGAAAAAAATAGCAGTGGTTCAGAACATGGACCACCGTTTAACAGTACGCCTCAACCAAAAAAGGTCCAGCCCACCCAGCCTAATACCTCTCAACTTCAGTATATATACAACCAAACCCTAAATTTTTTAGACACTTCCTCTCCCTCCCTCCATCTCACTCCACACCGTTGCCCTCCTCCCCTCCCCCCCCCCCCCCCTCTCTCTCTCTCTCTCTCTTCACGGTCACTGCTCCTCCTGCACGCTCTCACCGTTGAACACGCGCGAGGCCGAGAACCGCATCATCACCTAGCCACCGTCCTCTAGCCACGGCGGCGCCTCCCCGTCCCCCTCCATAGTGGTGCACGGCTCCCTCCCTCCTCAGACGGCTTCCCGCTGGCGTGCGGTCCCCTATCCTCGTAGGCGGCATGTCAAGCGGATCCGACGTGGCCTTGAACGACGTCGGGCGCAGCTCGGGGGGACGGATCTGGCCGGGCAAGGCGGTGGAGGCTCTCTGGTAGGCGGATTCGGCCTCCCTCGCCTCTGGTAGATCTACACGGGCCCTTCCTCCAACGCTGCCCCCCCCCCCCTCCAGCACCTCCTCCTCGTCGGATCTGCGCACGGCGCACCCCCCTCTTCCAGTGGCTGTGCGTGGCGCCCCTCCTCTTCTGGAGGCTATGCGCGGGGCGGATCCGGCCTCCCCCTCCTCTAGCGAATCTGCATGGGCCCCTCCTCCGACACTACCCCTCGACATCGGATCTGCACACGGTGGGCGAGGACAAGCGCGGGCTCCCTCCTCCGGCGGCCGTGCGCGGCGCCCCTCCTCTTCCGGCGGCCGTGCATGGGGCAGATCTGACAGGAGAGGCATCCAGGGCTCAATGGCTGGCAGTGCGGGCTATGGACCTGTGGCACGGGCTTGGGCCTTTTTTTTATTTTTCCGAGTGGATACATAGCAATGGGTGAAGATGTCACCCGCCGTTATTATTCTCTTCATAGCGTCCGTTTGTTTTGACAGCAGGTCGTCCGCTGCTAAAAACTTTTCTTTGTAGCTGCGTTACAGTTAACCCACCGCTATAGTAAGTATGACCCGCCGATATAAGCTAGTTTTGTTGTAGTGAAATATAATAAAAAATTTACTACTTTTTAAATTTTGAGTTGGTACTTTCAAATTATGAGTTGCCCGTGAGCTATTATTTTTTTGATAGAATATCTGCATCATGTTGCATTGTATAACTAAGCTCCAATATCTCATTTGCTTTGTATCTAAAAAATGATTTGGTCCTCGATGTGAAGTATAATTTTGCTTATACTCAGTTCAGATTCAGATAAATAATATTACATTAGCATGGGCTATCCTAAATTGAAGGACACTGTTATCATTTCAGTTAGTATTCAGAGGAACAGAATTTAGAATACTCAAAAGATGCATGCATGTACAGGGCTTCTGGCCATAAGAATTTCGGTGATCAAATGCGTGCATCTTTGGATTAGCGATAAGGAAAGTTACCTGAAGCATCTGAAGAAGAAAATTGCATTGCCGGCTATCACCGGGAGTAGCACTCAACAGCGATGGGCAGGTCTGTATGCTAATTGTGAGGCAGGCTCAACTTGGACCAGCAATCTTTATGAGACAGAGAGCATTTATATATATGTACCAAAAGACAAATCGTTTGGGTGGTGGTCAACATGTGCTACGGCACTACAGCCAGTGGGTGTGGTGGGCGTCGTGGCGGGGACAACAACTGGTAGTCAGGGCTTTGGGACTGTAATGCAGAGCAAGTCTCCATCTCTACGTCGTTCACAACACGTGACACTTGATTTTTGATCTAAAAGAAGTTGTAACATCCGCACGTACTTGTTATGTGAAGTTATCGGGCAGGACAACATCACGAATTAAGAGGAGGCCCAGGAGAACGTCGGGGGTGCAGACTTCACCAGCATCGTCTTCATTCTTCATGGCCGTCTTGCATGCCTCACCAAGCAATCCCTTGACCACCACGGGATCAAGACACCATGCCACGAGTCACGACGCCTTGTCGCTGCTGCCATTTGCGATTACCAGCTTCTGTAAGGACGATGGGACAGGCGCTTCTGTCCGCACTTTCCGCAGTGACGCTCGGCACGGCGACGCTGTCATCAGAATGTGCTCGTCTAGCAACGCGCATCGCCGAACTCGATCTGGTGCCCGTCGTGGAGGACGAAGGGACGCCTCCATGGCCGTGACGGCCATTTTGTGCATGACCTGGTCAGCGCTTCATTTTCATGGCTAGACGAACTCGGACGCGGCAGGGACTTGAGTCCAAATGAAACACGACTGGAAACAAGTGTTTGTGTTCGAATATGCACGCTACAGAAACAGAAACAGAATCAATAGAGAAGAAAGAGATTAGGACACCACGGATACGAAGTGGATGATCACACCTAAATTAATAGGAGTTGCTAATTTTCAGGTGCTTGAAAGTTTGTAAAACTTTCAGTCACCGCTTTTAAGTCATAGATTCTATATCAAACGGTTTCTAATTATTATAAAAAAATCCTATAAAAAACAAAATAAAGCACAAAGAAATAAAGTATTGACTGAAAGCTTTCAAGCGCCTGAAATCTAGAAAATCCGTAAATTAATAGATTATAATGTAAAGATATCGTCTAGAAGGTTTGCATTCGGAGTGAAACAAAAAGAGAAATCAGTACATAAGTAACATAACTACCCGCAAACAAAATGTTGGTAACCTAAACACAAAGAATGAACTTAGAATTACATGAGGAAAATTGAACAAGTTTTATGTTTACATTACATAAGGGGCCTCAATTCGTAGCCTCGTCTTGGGCCACGAAATTCTCAGGACCGGCCTTGTATTCATATCATCTTTTTTTCTTTTTAATTGCACTAGTTTTTTACATGTGTAATACACACTTGCTATTATTCATCTAAATAATATATCGTAACAACCACTTATTGACAAATGCACATGTAATTATCGTACTTTTAATCTTAAGCGCATTCTTCATAATATAAGGCTTGAGGTGTAACAATTTTACTATAAGAATAGCAAACCATATAAAACAATGACAATATAATGTAGTTAAATCTATTTGGATATAATCATCAGTCTCATGTGATGTAATTATTTGACACATTATAATCTCCAAATATATTTGTCCAATCGTTCATGATTTGTTTGTCTCTGCAACCGAGATATGCACCAAACAATGTACATGGCTAATTGCCATCCTTACGTAACGCTAATACCATCAACCAATTGCATTTTTAATACACTAACACATATTGTGTGGGCAGAACGACTTTCTCTTAATAAAAATAGAACTGACATCACCATATCACAGAGAGGTTTATCAGAAATTAAAGCTATTTTTACCATTCACCTCATTTCACTTATACATTAAGTGAGCACAATAAAGATTATTTGTTGAGAGAAAAATTCTAAAAGTTATTTTACTGTCATGCACTGCTAATGTCTGTATGGTCAGTTGCAGGTGGGCTGGTAGCTTGAACGATGTACCGATGACAAAGGCCTGCCCGACAATGGAAGGGAAAGAGATACGTTGTCTGAAGTGGCCTTGTGACTCGGTAGCGAGGAAGAGGCGGGGCAAGAGTCTGTGCCACCATCGACCCCCCCGCGCACCACCGTCGAGGGTTCCCGTGCCATCATCGATGCCAAGGTCTCCGGGCCGTCATTGACGTCAAGGCTCCTGTGCCGCCACTGAGCACGATAAAGAGCAAGAGGATTAATTGGGAAAAAATACCAGAGAATTTATTAGCATTAATTCAGTTTGCTAATAACTGAAGAGCATGAGGATAGTGCTCATTAAGGTGAAGACAATGTTAGATAGGTCTGCGCACTTCTGCTATATTCAAAATAGGAAATATAAACTGTTAAATCGCAGGGATAAGACTTATTTGATACACACAGTAGTTAAAGCTACACTTTTATTAATACAAAATTTAATCAGCATGCAAAAAGATCGATCATTAAATATTGTAGGAAGATATCCATCAAGAGTTTTCCCACAGAATTGTCATTTTGAAAAGAAGAAGTCAGCATGAAAATAGTTGACACTGCTTTATGAGCAAATCTCATATTTGATAAACTTTTGTTTGGTTGCCTAGTGAGGTTATGTCAACTGACATATTTAGACAAGCATCTAGTTCAATAGCAGTGGCTCACAATTTGTCTCCTAAAGGATAGGAACAATGGCTGCGCTGGTGCTCTATAGTGAATGTCTTTGCCATTCAAAACTAATAGTTTTCCATAAATAATGAAAAGACAAACCTCATCAGTTCACATGCCAGCCCTTTGAACTCTTTTTGCACCTCTATGACATAGTGGAGATTAAGGGACTGCTTATAATTGAAATATATAGAAATCCTATGTGCCAAATTGTCTAGATTTTCTTCAAGCATGACATATTAATTAGAAATTGTCTATGACCAGGGAGTAATCAGTGGGTCAAACATATCATCCAGTTGTTCGTGTGCCAACTTGAGAATATATATAGAACAAGCTAAAGCAAAACGAACATGATCACTCGAAAACAATGTCATTCATTAATCAGAACCTTATCTACACAATGTTTAGAATTTTGATGTACACCGCCTAGTTTCTGGTTCACCTTGCCATTCTTTATTACCTTGAACAGGTCTTATTCCATGTATTGTCCAAAACGAATCAGTTTCCATGCAAAACAAGAGGATCACCGGCTCAGATATTCAAAGTAAACAGCATGTGTGGGTGTGGAGGTTTTAGAATATAAGGACTCACAATCATCAGCTGAGAAGATTAAGTTTTAAAATAGTTGCTTATATTAACAGTGTGTACAATCTTGTAATGTCAACCAACTACTGAACGATAAATGTAGCTTAACTCTGGTGTCATGGTGTGGATGTCTGCAGTATAGCATTTGTTTACTTCTTCTCAGTCCAACATGGGTTATGACCTCCGGACATGCATATGCTGGTGCATCAGAGTATAGAAATCTAAAACAAATTGATAACAGAGTATCACATAACAACAGTTTAAAGGATGACTCCAGCAAACTCATCAGGATGCACCTGCAAATTGAAGGAAGGAAGATTCAGGATGCAATATCATTAATAAAAAGGTTTGACAGTTTCTCATTCATCCAAACTCAGCACAAATGCTGGTCTTCCTCTCGTGCACTATCAATCTGAATGTATACAGGCTGGTAGAATGAGGATTAATCATTGTACCTCCTCCAATCTGAGGGCGCCACAACGCTGTCCTGGTGTTCGCTGAGCATGACATCACCATCTTCAAGATCGTGTCCCTCGGGTCCTGCAGTCAGCACCACATTCGATTCGTGTCCAAACAAATCAAAACAGGGTTATTCAAACCAATCGCGAAAAGAGAGAAAATATTTGCACAAACCCACCAAGATGGCATTACGGATGGTGTATAGACACTGCTACCGCTGCCGCAGAACCAGGCCTTGCACAACACAAGTTGATGCCACCCATGAGATCGAAGCTGATGCCGTTGAGGAGGGAACCGGGTTCACCGAGTCCTAGATCTAAGCGGCGGTCGAGGTCAGGTGAGGACACGGCAGCACAGCTCCTGGCGTGGATGAGAGGACGTCTAGGCAGGAGCTTTACTGTAGTGGTAAGGTGTCTTAGTAGCATCTCCTAAGTTTTGGGTTCGATTTCTGTTAGAAGTGAATTTTCCAAACTAGTTAAAAAAATTCCCTCGTCTTTCCCCTAAGCTAAAGCATATGTAAGACCCTGCCTGGAGCCAATCGGTGCAGGTTTTGCTCCTAATTTAGAGGCTGGTGCACTATGAAGCTTTTACACAGGACAAAAAAAAAAGTCACCATGTCAGGGTTCAGGAATTTTCTAGACCTGCGTGAGAAGGTCCTCTCTTCTTAATGCAATACTATTGGGACGGTCTTACCCCAGCAAGTCTAGTTTTTTTTTAAGCTGCCTGAAGCCACGCTCGCTACCACGCTCCTGACATCATTGCTCCGAACCCCTACCGTCATACATTCTCATCCGCCGCCACACTCCACCACGCTGCAGCCCTATCTGAGAAGCGATTCACGGTGAGCGCACGTTCAGTAGAGCTGGATCTCATAGATGGTATACCTTACTGGTTCTTGCCGAGAGCCCATTGTCAGTTCCAGCCCATCTTCTGGAGCTCCTGTCTCCAACGTTGGATGGGGACAGGTGCGTATGGACAGAGGCCTGCTCGAGCCCCGCCATGTCAAGGTTCTTGGTGGGGCGGTGGTTCATCGGCAGCCAGAACTTCTCCAGTTCGTCCTCCTCTTCCAGATCCATGATTACCTTCTTGCGCTGCTTCTCCTGCGCGGCAGCGACAAGGTAAATAAGGAACGCAGATCCGAAGCTGGATCGAGGTTGTGATGATAGCTTACCATGCTCGCGAGCCGGGGAGAGGGAGAAGTAGGTCGCTGGGTTTCGTCGTTCTAGATCTGAGCGACGGACAATGTCAGGCGAGGACATAACGGCACGGCTCTAGGTTCCTGCATGATGGCGGTAGCGCGTGGCTGCCAGGTTTGGAGATGAGATTGAGGAGGGCGGAAGTGGCCACCGGTCTCGCAAATGGAAAGGACGTCCGCCTATCTACCTGCGCGGCTGCGCCATTGTCGCGTTCGATTGAGCGGGATGGAAACGATAATCAAGCGACGTTAGACTCTCCGCACCGGCATCCGCGATGGGTTACTGCAGGATTGGTTTAGCGGAATTTGAGCTGCACCGTTGTACGCTACGCAAAACGCTACCCTCCAGTATTGCTTCCCCAACGCTATATGCAGCATAGCTGCAGCGCACGGTAAAACCAGACATGGCGTGGGGTCCACCTGCTTTGATGCTATTTTGTTGTTGCTTTGTTTTTTTTTTTGTTGCATTGAATTTTGGAATAGTTAGAGATTGTTGAATATAATAATATATTTTAGTTAGTATAGAGGATGAGATAGAGTATGACGGGTGTAGTAAAAATTAATATAGAGAAAAGAATATTACTGATCAGGATAGAATATTCCTTATAGAGGATAAATTTAAAGGACCACGAGTGCGGACAGTCTTACATGGAAATAAATATTTTATGACTGCGGGCAGGTTGGGGAAATCAGTGATGTCAAAAGTTTTTCAAAGGGGGAGGACACACAACGTGAAAACGTAAGATGTTACGCTTCCAAAAAACATGGCCCACTAATCAGATGTTAATTTGTTGTGTACACTATATGGGTCAAAATACTGGGCCGCAATCAGGTTCTAATCATTCACTATTTAGTTTGAGGATGGGTATAATTTCAGGTTACTGATTTTAGAAAGGATGTTTAGCCTTTATAGTATAGATATAGATTTATACTTGTTTTAGGGTTTCAAAAAAGAATAATACTCCATCCATTTTAAACATTTTTAAGTTGCTTTTGACCATTCATATTATTCAAAATGTTAATCCAAATTTGTAAATTATAGGTTATGTATTAATTTTCTCGAGTGATAAAAAATAATAAAAATATATATGATATTTTTAAAAATATATATTTTAAAATAGACAAATGGTCAAATATAACTTAAAAAGTCAACAACGATGATCATTTAAGAACAAATGAAGTACTTATTTTAGTATTTATATGTAACATTACAATAAATTTTATTTTGGCTGACACTTTATAGTTACTCCTAGTAGCTAAATGTGCACGTCAACTACACACAACACACTCACATCACATCCTTCACACATGCATCCTCATCCATACACTGTCCGTGGCTTCAGTCCATGACTAGAGCTTTGATGAACATATATAACCGCACTCCTAGCCACTGGCCATAGCTTCATAATTCCAGTACATTTCCTGAAGGTCCAAGTAAACGTAACATTGTAACTACAGAAGCAATCTTAGCTTACGCCCTTATAAAGACAACCAAAGAAGATTGAAATGGGACAAAGCCATTTGAGAGTAATTGAATGAATATTTACAAAAGCGTAAACTCAAAAAAGCTTCTTCCTATACGGTACTATGATGACGATTGACCAGCAATAGCATGAACAATTATTATTACAAAGAACTCAGAACAAATCACGCTAAACTGACATGGTACTTTACACAAGGCAAAACTGCAAATCCTAGTTACACTTGCATGCAGAAAAATAGCAAGCAGCAACTCCTGACCTGATACTACAAACAGTAATGCACCAGTCCAACAGACGCCAATCACAGGCAACAAGCAAGCTCACTTGACCATGACTTTGCTTTGTGCCTCAACCGTCCTTTGCATGGGTGACCGGCTTTGCAATAGCCTCGACAATAAATGGCTCATTTCCATCTGTTACCATTGCAATAACAATATCTGCTGAAGATCCAGTGTTCAGCTGGGTAGTTGCAGAGGGCTGATCGCTGGTAACTTCTGCAGAATTTGCTGAATTGTTGGCCATAGGATTAGATGACTCACTTTCTTCATCCATATTCAGGAATAGGCAGACAACGGCACAATCATCAATTTTTGAAGTAGGGAACCGATTTCTCCAGGCACGGTGAGCTGATTCAACCAGAAAACGTGCGGCAGAGGCCTGAGAAGTGGCTTGACTTACAATACTAACAACTTCATCATTTGACAGCACGTCCCACACCTAAAATGAGTTAAAAAGAAGTTATATCATACAACACAAAGATTGAATTAATAATACAGAGAAATGATGCAACCGCATTGACTTATGCTCACCCCATCAGTAGCCAATACAACAAATTCATCCTTTTCTGTGATGTGATGATAAGAAACATCAGGCATAGAAATTACACCATGATCCTTCAAACAGAAGTCTCCAAATGCCCTAGCCATTGCTAATCCTGGTGAGTTATACTTCGGAAGCCAAACACGAGCAACTTCTGGTTCTTCAGGAAGAGCAAATATTCTGCCTTTACGTTGCCTGATGCGCTGTGCTTCACCTACAAAATTACCATGTTGATCCTTAAATAGGGAAGGAAAAGACACAATGAAATAATCTTTGTTGCTATCCATGTACAAAAGCTAGTTGTTTTACTGAACTACTGTATGTGCAACCAAGCTAACATGCATATCTCGATTCTCGAATGCAATGCTGATGGTCAACTGTAAATAAATAGAATAATTCTCACGCTTAGTTTATATATACAACAGATAAAACCTTTAATTGCTGATTCCTGACATTTCTATTTCAAAATGCTCTCCCAGGTGCAACCATGACCCTTACTTTCATCATAATATTTTGTATTGAACACATCAATCTGAGTGCATTTCATAGTGAATTTAAGGTACTCACTATTTTCAAGTGACAAATCCAAATATTTTGAAAGATGATAATTAATATCAGTCAATTATGAAGGCTTTTGACTTCCACAGTAACAGGTCCTATGAGTGGAGGGAGATTACTCATGAACTGGTACGAAATAACACTTGGTAATAATATAATCTAAGTGCTCCGTGGAGGTTTTGTTCGTTTCTGTATCACCTAGGTTCACTCTAAATAATCCGCCTGCTTTTGTAGAAACTTGGCACGACTCCTTGTAAACACTTGGACCAATAATGCAATTAACACAATATATGAACACATTATGAAACAACAAAACATCAAGGCTTGAAAAACATCTAATAAAAATAACTATTCTAAATTAAACTTTCAAAGACATAATGCACTATCAACAGTTCAAAAAGTTTGTTCCACATGCTAGATGGTGGTATGAATTATATCCCTAAAGTAACTGACACATAACTTTCAAGGGCATAAATAAAACTGCCAGACAGATAAATTATCATAGTGCAAACAAGGCAAAAAAAAAAAAAGCATGCTGATTCAACACCCAACATCTGCAAAATTCTTCTACAAAGGGATAGTTTCACCAGTGAGATGAAGGAGTTCACTATTTTTATGTTTTCATGAAGCACACTTAATACAGTTTACAGTGATATAAAGCTCAATTATATGTACCATAATAATAACAGAAGAAAAAACATGAAAGAGCCTCCTAGAACAAAAAATTGGTTTATGTAGGTACCATGTCAAAAGATTGTCACTTCTACAAGAAAGGACAGCTTAACCAGAAATATGATAAAATTCACTAAACGACTGCCCATCTCATGTTGTGTTCTTTTTTCTTTTTCATTATTGACTATTAATTATTTATTGGTCTATACAAAATGCCTAGGCAACATGGAAATGAAGCTAACCCCATGTCAGGATGTAGAAGTCTGGAAGTGGACCTCTAGTGGCAACAAAAGTGCATAGATTTGCAGAACCATGTTTGAATAAATCAGCAAATAAAAAAGAAGATACAAATCTTACTTGGAATGTTGGGCTTGAGATCAACTGTCAATTGGACAGCAACAAGTTGATTAATTTCATTTCTGGTGCCCAACACAGCTCTTGAGTCCCCCAGGTTGCCAATTATAAGGTTGTGCCCCTATAGTATACAACAAGGAAAAGAGTACAATGAATTTATCAGCATGCGGCTTATGTGTATATTGATGAAACCGAGACAAGATATCTCTGAAAGAAACATTGATCATTGCTATCTGGCTCAGTTACCTGCTTGATCATAGCTACTGCTGTCGTTCCGCTGAAAAAGCAATCAATATTTTTATGTAACTTTAGATCCCTATCCATGACATGGAATGCCTTTAAGAATGAAGTTCTCAGTGCTGGGAAACTCTCTGGATATTCCCCATTCTGTCTAGCTCCAGTGGAAATGGTACTATTTCCTCTGTCTATGTGTTCCTGTGAACCTAGTTGATTTGCATTGCTTTTGATGTTGCTCGTGGATGTTTCTCTATCCTCATCCATCCCCAAATCTGCGCCTAACTTTATGGGCAGAAGATCTCTTACTCTCTTAGCAACCAAATGGCCGTAGGGTCCATGACCATCAAAAACACCACAAAAGATGGTATCATCTCTTGAACAGAAGTTCTGGACACAAGTACAAAAACAGTTGGTCAAAATCAAGCATATATCTTCGCAGAAACAACAGCAGCAGAACGTTCTACATGTCACACAATGAACCGGCAAGGAACATGGCAGATCAATAATTGATGCCAAGTAGCAGCTGCTCGAAACCATTCTGCATATCTTTTCAAGGGACCTGTGTGCGGTTTGTAAGAGATTACTACGGTAGTCAAATCATGAAAGCCTAAGTTTAATAAATTGATGAGAAAACTCAAGAAAGGCAAACAGGATCTGCATATGTGTCACAATGGACGTACAGCCAAATTGCTAATCAAACATTTGGAAAGAGAAGGGTAGGGGATCAAGCAGATAAGATCATCCAGCAAGGAGAAGGAAAAAAAACTAGGAATGGATAAGGATGAGAATCATGTGGAGCCCCTACGACCTCCAAGAAGTATTCCAACTGAATACCCAATCATTACGCTTAAATAATAAGACTACCAAATAGTAACTCTGTACCAGCAACGTCCAATGGCAAACCCGTGTCAAATATATGTACATAAAGAATTTCAGTCAAAGTTCGATTCTTGCAAGCTTTAGGATGGTGTTGCGTAACTCATCAGAACAAACATGGTATGCGCACTTGAATGAATAATACAATTTCTTGAGGATAACATTAACATCAATATCAGCTTGGAACGGAGAAGTAAGAAAAAATTCTGGATCGGGAATAGTCACGGACAAATTAGTGTAGCTGATCTGGTTAGATCTTCAAGAGATCTGATCATCAATCAGGAAACAGTAGAAGACTAAAGTACAGCAAGAATCGCAAGTACAGACAACAAGAGAGCAGGGAAGGGAAGTGATGTCTTTACCTCCCAGAAGACCATGGCGTCCTGGTTGACGCCCTTCCTGCCCTGCAACGTGTACAGCGACGCGACGGCGGAGGCGCCATTGCCGGCGATCCGGCCGGGGACGGCCCTGAGCTCCGCGGCGAGGCGGCGGGCGTCGGCGCTCCCGCGCGTGGGAGGCGGGCGCGG
This sequence comes from Eleusine coracana subsp. coracana, assembly GCA_032690845.1. NCBI lineage: Eukaryota > Viridiplantae > Streptophyta > Magnoliopsida > Poales > Poaceae > Eleusine > Eleusine coracana. Next base: position 56,642,114 of record CM064420.1, read on the forward strand.
CTGCCCCTGCGGCGGCGGCGGCGGGCGCGCGGCGGCCCAGGAGGTGAGGCCGAGCGCGCGGAGCACGCCGAGCAGGCAGTCGGCGAAGTCCTCCAGGCAGCGGCCGGCGGTTCCTGACGGCGCCCCCGCCGCGGCGGTGGTGGCCATGGCGACGTGCGCCGCGAGCAGGCGCTGGTGGAGCAGCTGCTGCCGCTGGAGCTCCCCTCCGCCGCTAGGCCGCCGACGGCAGGTGCCCGACCGGCGCCCCGCGGCGGCCTCCACCATGCACCCGCAGCCGATCCGCCCCCGGCTGGCTGCCTGCAGTTCTTGGCGCAAGCGAGCGAGCGGGGAGAGGAGAGGGAGGAGTGTGAGACAGCGAGGCCCGTGGCAGCACGCGGACGCGAGGGAAGGCAAGCAAGCAGCAGCCGCTAATTAAGCAAGGGTGTTCTAGTGTTGAAAAGGGGGGAATTTTATATCCGCGCAATGGAAACGGCCAAGAACACGGACACCACCACCGGCCAGGTCAAGCACCACCTCCTCCTGCAACTGCAACCAAACCCATACCCATCTCTCTCGCTCGCTCGCGGAATGAGTGGTGGTGGTGGTTAGGAAACAAGGGGCCGGTGCAATCGCGTAGTTAAAAATGCCGGTAACGACGAACCGGTTGATTAATCGCAGGGAAGAAGAACGGAGGAAAATTGAGAGGGCGGCGAGGGTGCTTTTGTTTCTGTCGCCGAACGAATCGCCTCTCGCTCTCGAAGGGGAAGGGGGAAAGCGGTGGCGGGCGAATCTGAGTGAGACGAGATGTGGGAAATACAGAGAGAGCTACGCTTTGCCGGCTCACGCTGCGTGCTTCTGTTCCCCTGTGTGTGTGTGTATATGTGTGTGTTTTATCATTTACTACTGTGCGCCGGCAGGGGTCAGCCCGGCTGCGAACGAAGAGCCGCCCCCACGTCCCATTCGGCCGATCTCGTGTGCCCATGTGCGGCACACTTGAGCACGTCGAAAAATGAATGGGCGAAACGGCGCGGCGCGGCGGAACACGTTGGTTGGACTCCAAATTTCAGCATGCGTTTTAGTACGTCGTCCTCGTTACCGTAAATTGTTTAGTGGTGTCATCAACAACAACAAAGGTTAATACACGTTTTATGGGCCGCACACATTCAAATTTTGAGCCGTACCACCTTATCAATTCTTTTATCTTGGTCCTCTAGAGCCGCCTTTAAACTGTTGCCCAGCCGTTCGCTCCTTCAAAGATACTACCGCTGTTATAAAAATATATTTTTAGGGTGAGTCATAAGTTGTTATAGTAACAGACACATTGTTCATTACTAGTTGATTAAAGAAACAAAAAAAAGACACAATAGCGGGTATTGACTTGCTACTAATCTAAAAAGAATAATAAAAGAAGGAGTGGCGGGTACAAGACAATTGTTGTCGCCGCTTCTGACAGAGCCACACTCAATCGCTCTTCCGTCACACGGAGTTGCATCAGGATTCGCGCCATAGAGAGCTCAAAGAGACTGGATCTGCTGGCCTAGATCATGCTACCCCAGCACACGTCATGCCCACCTTGCCTTGCACCGGACACACGAAGAGAATGAAGGTCATTGGATTAGTGGCCGAAGAGGATGGAGCTCCGCCGCACTTTGGGGACACGTTGCATGAAGTTGCTAGATCCATCGAAGCAGAGGCCAGTGACACGCCGTCGTAGGGAGGTCAGGATGGCCACCGTGCCCGAGGTTGAGAAAGGAGAGGGGCTCTAGGTTTTGACGGTGGATTCTGTCCTCGCCTAGAGCAGAGAAGGGCCGATGGATCCTTCCTTGTCGGAACCGATGGAGGGGGAGGGGAGCAACAAGAAGAAGCAAAAGGGGGGAATCAAATCGATCTAGAGATAACAACAAGAAGCAGCACTTGATGCACATTCAAAATATTGAAGCATGGCAGCATGCATGGACCATGGTGGACACGATGGAGCAGCAGCTGGTTGACCGCATCGCACCGACGACGGAGCGGAAGAAGGAAAAAAAAAAAAGGACCGCCGTTTCATCGATCGGCAGCAACTGGCCAAGTGATGCATCATTAGAAGGAACTGGTCTACGCCCGACGAACTCTGGTCACCAGCCACATCGCGTCGTACGTGCACTCGCCGGCGCGCCGCCGCAGGGGAATGCTGCTGGCCGGCCGGCGTGTGTGTGTACGCGGGCTCGGCCGCGTCGTGCGTTCCCGGCTCGGCGCCCGGGGCAATTAAAAATCGAATATTTCAAATTCCCCACTGGATGGCTAGGACGAGTGCCCCATGCTCGCGCGCGCGCGCATCACGTTTGTGAGTCCGATTGATTTGGAGTTCAATTAATTTGACATGGCCTCTGGCCGCTGCCTATCCAAGCGATCGACCGGTGCATGTGTGGCCAGCAGGCGTGCTCTCCGACTCCGATCCGGCAGGGCAGGGCATGTCGATCGCGAGGCGCCAGTAGGAATGAAGCGACAAGCCCACAGTCCCGTGATGGAGAGAGACCAGGCGCGGTGTGTATGTTGGGTCGATCCAAAACCATATGCTGCCACGGTGGCATGCTGCCATACGTTCCGACACAGGCCAATCCTACGCTTATTTGGAGCTGGGTCGGGTTGCGGCGGACCGTACGGTCTCCACATGAGCGCGGCAACATGATGAACGCTCGCTCGCCGGAGCAAATAAAATCGGTCCTCCTTGCTGGGTCTCATCTACATTAAACAACGACAGTGTGATCAAATAACTCTCACTTCATCAGCGATCCAACAAGAAGCTGTTAATAAGATATCGTGTGGGCATTGCTCGTCCCGCGCGCTCCTCTCATGCAAGTCTGACTGCTCCTCCTTGCTGGGTCCAACAGCAATGATGATCTGTGTCCATCCCACATCCTCGGGTCCAACCAAATACGGAGTACGTTATTTAAATATGTGCACGCCACACTTGCCTGCCCATTTCACACCTTTTTGTGTCTCTGTCTCCATTTAATTTGGAACCGAGAAAAATTTCCTGAATCCTTCGTTTTTCCTATGGAATCAAACTGCTTCCTGTAAATTAAAGTGAATGTACTATTCATACAAAACTCCTACGTTCCAAATGAGGACTAGCTACCTATTAAAAATTTTCTACAAGAAGGAACTCGACCACTAGGTCTCTCTCTCTATATATAAGGAGTGGGACAGTTGGCGACGGAGCTCCCACCATTCTAGAGACCTAACTACCACCACCACTTGGCCACCTAACAAGGAAACAAATAATCGAATGTGTGGTGCTTTAATTGCACGCGTTGCCACATTTCTACATTGTCACATAACATTACACTCGTGGATACGTTCGGGTCTCGTTTCATGTTGTTGCAGTGTGGATCGGCTAAACGATGAGGAGGATGCATTCTTGCATTGATCAACTACTTCGATTCCGCCGCTCATCTAGCTACTGGTAACTGGTAAGTAAGATATATGATTCCCCTTCTTGCGTAGTAGTTTTTAGTATGAGTGCACCTACAAAATTATGAGTTACTATGTACTCTTCCCCTAACAGGTCGTCTATCCTCTATATCTTTTCAAACGAGTGGCCCTTATCGCAGCTAGTAGGATCAGCAGTACAGAATTAGCAAGCGAGGGCACCGCCAACGAATAAATAATAATGCTTCCAAATAGCTGGCTAGAGGTTTCACTACCTAAATATTGCCGCCCGAGGAACACCGGCAAAAAGTAAGACTCAAACGGTTTCATGTTCAGTGAAGGTTAGCGCATGCCTCCAAAAATGCTTCTTTCAGATTGAAAGTAAGCAAAGCATATCTTCATTTTCAACGAATGTTCGACCGATTTGTGTGTACAAGAAGAGCTCAATGAGAAACACGTTGCAGTCGCGACTGGTTGTCGTGTTGGCGACAGGGCGCAAGTTGATCCATGCATGAGTGCGACAAGGCAGATTGCGTTATCACATAATTATTATGAAGATACTTTTCTAAGATCAACTTATTTATTGTATGATTTTCATGTTTAAAGATACAGATTGACAACTTTTTCTTCAATACTATGTTTTATCACATGTATATAAGTCCAAACAGATCTACAATATAACATTGTTTAGTTCAGTTTTGGAGTAACCAACATCTTAGAGTAAAAAACTTTATAAGGAGTATCTATCAGACGGTACTTGTTTGACTAGCCATTTATAAAGAGGTGCTTTGCCGTGTGCACACCTAAATACCCATGGCAAATACTTTATCGTAGGTTATATACGGCAAAGCGCGCACGGTAAAATATCCGTCGGCAAAGCCGGTTTTGCCGTGTGCCTTTTATCGGCGTTGCCGTGTGGCAAAATACACTCGACAAAGAGGGCACTCAATAAAATATAAATCTAGAAAAAACCTCAAAAGAGCAGCAAAAATTTTTTTGAGCGTCCAAGAACCCCGTCTGCCTGTCCCCGTTGCAGGTCACGGTATTTTTTCACGCGCTACGCGCAAAGTGCGTCCGCCAAGATTCGAACCCGGGACATTACCTTTGCGCGTAGAGCCCTCTACCACTACACCACATATTGATTTGTGACTACATTCCGTATCCAATCTTTTTATATTTACTTCTTTGTCGTGTGCTTTATGTCAGCCACACTTTGTAATTTAAAATTTTTTGATTTGAATTAATTTACTATTTGAAATATAATTTGAATTTATATTTTGCCGAGTGTTAGAGAAAAAACACTCGGCAAATGTGGGTGTTTGCCGTGTGTCAAGAAAAACATATGGCAAACACCCACCTTTACCGTGTGTCAACTTTTTTACACACGGCAAAAATTGATTTTCCCGTAGTGATTGCAGTTCGGCATGCAATTAAAAGAGATAATTAATAGGCCTATTCCGGCGGCTGCGCTTGTATAATAGTTTTGGAGTGCTCAATTATCTAGTTGGCGAGGAAATATCAGATGCACAAGAAGAAATGAGAGATAGTGAAAGTTAACTGAATAAATGGTCTAGGAATATTTATTTTTATATAGAACCTAACATTAGTAATATTCATCATCCCTGCATGGAAATTCTAAACTATTATGTACATTATGTATCATTATACTTATTTAAGTTTGACCCCGTGCGCTGTAGCTATAGGCTAAAATACCGATTTGAGTAATACAGCTTCACTTGGAAGTCTTTCATATGTGACCTTTATCTTGAAGAGGGACCAAGAAATCAAAACCAGCATAAAAAAATGGAAAAATCTACATGAAAAGAACTTGCTCTTTTTTTCTTTTTGTATACATCTCTAGACACCCTAATTATATCTGGCAGCCAGTGTGCATACATCGCCACCTCGCTTTACTTGAGCTCTCATTAAATAATCGCTTTGTTTGTGTTGACCAAATCTTGGTTGCATCAACTGCTTGATTTGGTCGCATGTGCTATAATTTATTACTTCAACTGATTACATTTGTTTCCAGATGAAAAGGCGAGACCGAGCAGCTGACCCATATACTGCAACGCGACAACAATACTTACAACCCAGAATTTCACACGGATGAAATCTCTATAATCTATTAATTGAGGTACGGTTGTCCACTTCGTGTCCACAAAGTTAGAGATTGAATCCAAATCGGTTTCGTACCTCCTATATTAACTACCGAACTTCAAAAATCATAACTCCCACGTCTGGAGCTCAAATGAGGCAAACTCGGATTCTATCTCGTAGCTCTCGAAAAGTTCTACAACTTTGGTATTTAATATAAGTCCATATCCCTTAGTTTTGGTTTTCAAATATGCAATGCAAAAATATTTATACTGATTCGGATTCCTCTGCGCAGGTCTCTGTGTGGGACCCATATCTCTTAGCTCCGTAGTCCAAATAATATAATCCATATATATTTTGAAAAGGTCTCAACAAGATCTATAACTTTTATGTTTTAACTTTTTTCATTAGAGCAAGTATTAAATTTCAAAATCACGTTGCAATGCAGTGCTATTTCTGAACTCCGTGAATTAATTTTTTCTTCCAAATAAAGCTTCTATAATATGGTAAAAAATAGTGATAAAAGTGTTATTTTTGACATATGAAATGATATATTAAGAAGAACCAACGGTAATACAAATATAATCTTTTATGTAAAAAAATATTAATACTATTGTATATATCTAATAATTATATTGTGTAAATAATTTATATTTAAATTATAAAGAGTGTTTTGTTTTTTAAAGTCTGTAGCAACGCACAGATACTTTGCTAATATATATATATATATATATATATATAGAGAGAGAGAGAGAGAGTAGAATCCACTTGTAAAATAGAGAGTGTAACTCCACTGTGAAATACCGCCTATAAGGTAATTTTCTTTCTTGTGTTTAAGTGTTCGGGGGTTTTCCGAAAGGGAAAACCATATGTAAGCTATATTTGTGGAAATGAAGTAATGTTGTCTTTAAAAATCCCTTGATATGATCTAGTTCTTGCATATGAATTAAGTTTTTATGCTAGGGACCCTATAGGAGAAACCTCTATGGTGTAGTCCTCGTTTTAGCATAGAATCATGACGTTAGGGAGGACCCTGTGTGGCCGTGGAGAAGTGTTCCCTTCGGGTGGAACTGCCTGGGGAGACGATAAAAGCTTTCTGCATATGCTTGTGACTAGCTAATATGGGGAAAGACTTCGTTACTTCTGAAACAAATTAGCGAGAAGTATGGTGAGTACCGAGTAGGATTGCAGTGGATGGCTTGGTGACTCTGTGACTCAGTAATATTTTTATGAGTATTTAACATATGGAGAAGAAAGACATCAAAGTAAAAAGTTCAGAAAACCTCAAAGAAAATACAGTAATCCTAGAACAAAGAAAAAATATTTCCTAAGAAGATCTGATAATAGACCTCCATTTTTACAAAAAAGAAATGTAAGACGCTACAATCCCTGAAAGAATTATGATAAAACATGTAGATGTTTTATATGCAATTCACCAGATCACCTAAGTAAAACTTGTCCAAATAAAGACCAGAAAAGATACTCTACTAAATATGAAGAACAAGAAAAGGTATTTATAGTGGATAGTGTAAATGAGAATATCTTAATATGTGATGATGAAATAAAAGATGATGAATCGATATATTCTATCATAGAAACAGATGAAATAGAGAATGTTGAAACAGAATATGAGTCAAGTGAAGAACCGGATTTAATAGAAGATTTAGCTGGATTAAAAATTGAAATGATGAATCAAATAGAATGTGAACATGATTGGATAAGAGGAAATGGAGACTATAATATAAAGTGTATTTTTTGCATATATTATCCAAGTCAAGATAATAGAGCTATTTATAGTACGTGTCTTAAGCAAGCATGCATTGAATGTTTGAAAGTAAAGAAACAAGTTTGGAGATATGAAGTAGAGTTAGAACCTGAAGATAAAATTCTATCTAGTAGAGTCAGAATACTAGAAAATAGAATAAATAAATTAGAAGCAGAATTAGAAATACTACATACAAAGGTTGGTAATAGTATCACAAAAGAAGGAGAAAGTATTGAATGTCAAGAACAGACTTTAACTATAAAAGACAATAAGAACAATAAGATTATACAATTAAGAGATGCTTTAATAAGCTTTAGAAATAAATACATAGTAAAATTGTCATTCAAAGAAATATTAGGCATAAGAATCCCAGTAAAAGTAAAATTAAGACCAAATGTTACATATAAAATACTAGCATTAGTAGACACGGGTTGCACCAAAAATATCATCCATGACAAATATTTTATTAGATGCCCTGAAATAGTACATACTATAGATGATAGTAAGGCAGAAGTCTCCACAGATATGTCAGGCATAAGAAAGATCCATAATCAATTAGCTTATAATATAGAAGCATATATAAATGAGACAAAATACATAATAGACGAGATCACAATAAGAGATCTATCTATGATAAATGATGATATGATAATTGGTTAAAGATTTTTACAACAATCAGTACAAACAACAATTATACATGAACAAGGAATTACATTTATCCCACGTCAAGACAATGTACCATATATCTCTGTAGTTAGAAAGCGTCATAGTACACAACAAATTTGTAATATAAATGTAGATACCTCTAGTTCAAATCGAGATAATACACTTTTTGAAGATCACACAAACTTTAAACTTAGTTCAAATATAGAAGAATACTATATAGAAAATTCTAATTTAGAATGCATTGGATTGCAATCATTTACACCAAACTGGTATAGAGATATAAAGTCCAAAAAAGATATAGAAAGGATAGTACAGAGGCTTGAAGATATCTAAATTATTGGGGAAATACCTATGAAACATTGGGAGAAAAATGATATAGTATGCAAGATCAATATAATAAACCCAGACTATATAATCAAAACAGCCCCAATTGAGGCTACTCCAAAAGATATAGAAGATTTTAAAATGCACATTGAAGAATTATTAAAATTAAAAGCTATAAGAGAAAGTAGAAATCCACATAGATCTGCCGCTTTTATAGTTCGAAATCATGCAGAAGAAGTAAGAGGAAAGTCTAGAATGGTTATTAATTATAAAAAATTGAATGATAATACCGTAGAAGACGCATTTAACATTCCTAACAAACAAGAATTAATTAATAGAATACAAGGTAGTAAATATTTTTCGAAATTTGACTTAAAAGCTGGATTCTGGCAAGTTAAAATGGCTGAAGAGTCAATTGAATGGACTGCATTTACGTGTCCTCAAGGACATTTTGAATGGCTTGTTATGCCACTAGGATTAAAAAATGCACCTGCCTTATTTCAAAGAAAGATGCAAAATATTTTCAATGAAACTCAACAATTTATATTAGTATATATAGACGACATACTAATTTTTTCAAAAACTTATAAGGAACATATAGCACATCTTGAAGTATTTTTTAGAAAGGTAGAACAAAATGGATTAATATTATCTAAAAAGAAAATGGAAATTTGCAAAGAGAGAATTAATTTTCTCGGTCATGAAATAGGAGAAGGAAAAATATACTTACAAGAACATATTGCTAAAAAGATATTACAATTCCCTGATGTTATGAACGAAATGAAGGTTTTGCAATAATTTTTAGGAATTGTAAATTATGCAAGAAATTATATAGATAATTTAGCAAAACTTGTTGGACCATTATATTCTAAATTAAGAAAGAATGGTCAAAAATATTTCAATTCTGAAGACATAAAATTAGTAAGAACTATAAAGGAGAAGGTAAAGAATTTAAAGCCATTAGAGTTACCTCTAGATGATAATTATTTTATTATAGAAACGGATGCCTCTAAGGAAGGATGGGGCGCAATATTAAAACAAAAACCTAATAAATATTCCTCTAAGTTAGAAGAAAAAATATGTCGATATGCATCAAGAAGTTATAAATTAAAAACTATGAATAATACTGACAGAGAAATTTTAGCCATAATTTCTGCAATAAATGCATTTCGTTTATATCTTGGATTCAAAGAATTTACTGTACGAACAGACTGCGAAGCAATTTGTAGATACTATAATCAAAGTAATAGTAAGAAAAGTTCTACTAGAAGGTGGATATTATTTGAAGATATCATTACTGGAAATGGCTATAAAGTCAATTTCGAACATATAAAGGGAAAAGATAATAAGTTGCCTGACTTGTTTTCACGATCTTTCATTTTGCAGGAATGAAGAGAGCAATGAACCCTGAAGTTGAATACTACACTTTTAGACAAGATAATAAATTGAAAGTTTTTCTGGAAAATACTTTTAAATTCAAGCCTAAGAATCATATTTTCATAGATGAAGTACAACAATGTTTACTGGATAATTTCTGGTATCATTGTAACAATAAGAAGGAAGATAAAGGGTACTATCTGACCATATTAAATAGCCTTTCAGAATACTTTCATATGATTAATGGAATGCTACCATCATCTGAATGTCCAGAGAGAATACAATCAAGACCTTTATATGTGATATTTAATGGAAAACGACCAGGAATATATACATCCTTTGAAAAAATTGTGATCGTAAAGAAAGACATGGAAAGAAGAAGGTTATCTCCATCATTCGCAAAATACATGGATGTTGATGAAGCATTGGCCAAAGCAAGAATGGCTATAGGACCAAATTATTATATTGAACCATCTGTAAAAGAATATATACAAAGTTACAGGCTGGTTCAAAAAAAGAATAATAACACCTTTGAAGGACAAATTATAACAAAATCGAGAGAGCCAATTGGAATAAAGTCTAAAGAAGAAGGTACTACACCCATGAAGTTGACATACAAAGAATGTTTAACAAAAGAAGTTGATCCCTTGGATGGAGAATATATTAATTGGAAACTAGAAGAAAAATTTGAATTAATAGCACCTGAATGGAAGAAAGAAATAAAAGAAGATATTATGAAAGAGCTAAGAAAGGAAATAAAAGAAAAGTTTGAAGAAATGCAAAAGTCATATGATGACAAAATTGCCAACTCATTCTTAGATGAAGATATTATGGATATTGGAGGGCATGGGCAACCTCCAGAACCCGAACAGAATTAGCCCATCAAATATAAATAAAGACTCAAAATATTGAGAATTATGGTCTCAAATGCGAAAGTGTGGTGAGACTCATAAAAATACTCATAATAATACTGAGAACTGAGAATGATAATACTCATAAAAATATTGAGAGTGATACTCTCAAATAGGAAGCGTGGCGTGACCCTATAAAAGTTAAGCTCAAAATAATGACATAGTAACATAATCCTGCAAGGCACGTTCGTGCAAGACAAAGGAACTATAGACCAAATCATGAGGCAAAAAGAATAAGAAGGCAAAAGGTTACTGTTGATAGTACATTGCGTGTCCAGGCTATGCATAAAGACAAGTAGCCTAAGTCATTGTGAGCCATTGAGGGAGAATATTATCATGCAAGGCCACCAGAAGGAGAAAAAGGAGTACGCACTGAGTGTCCTTGATACAGGAAGATGGAGGATACGTGTGTCCTTCATATAGGAATATGGAGGTTACGTGTGCTAAATAAACAGGAAGGGAGTACCGCTCGCTCGACTATAAAAGGAGGACCTTGGCTTCGGAAGAACAACACCCATCGCAGAGTCACCAAGCCATCCACTGCAATCCTCGAGAGCGCTCTTCCGCCTCCGCCACCAAGTAGTAGTAGAATCCACTTGTAAATTAAAGAGTGTAACTCCACTGTAAAATACCGCCTATAAGGTAATTTTCTTTCTTATGTTTAAGTGTTCGGGGGTTTTCCGAAAGGGAAAACCATATGTAAGCTATATTTGTGGAAATGAAGTAATGTTGTCTTTAAAAATCTCTTGATATGATCTAGTTCTTGCATATGAATTAAGTTTTTATGCTAGGGACCCTATAGGAAAAATCTCTATGGTGTAGTCCTCGTTTTAGCCTAGAATCATGACGTTAGGGAGGACCCTGTGTGGCTGTGGAGAAGTGTTCCCTTCGGGTGGAACTGCCTGGGGAGACGATAAAAGCTTTTTGCATATGCTTGTGACTAGCTAATATGGGGAAAGACTTCGTTACTTCTGAAACAAATTAGCGAGAAGTATGGTGAGTACCGAGTAGGATTTTTACACCTGAGAGCTTATACCGCCCGGCGGTCCGATTGGCCTCGCCAGCCTAAGCAAAGATCCTGAAAGAAGAATAATATTAGCAAGACGCTTAATATAATCGAAGACGTCGCTGTCCGAATAGTAATGCACAGGAATCTAAATAGTACTAAATAGTAATTCAAATAGTGCCGAAGCACTAGGTGAGTGCATACTCCACCGTACTAGTGGGCTTGCACTGTAGAAATTCTGAATTTGAATATTAACCAGAATTTGAATAGTATCCTGAATATAAATAAGCAAACAAAAATATAAATTCTTGCTCCCTAATTATAATATTTATACGCCTCCGCGGTTGTGAACTTGTGATCATCGTGCGCGAACGCAAATGTTTCTGACTGCTTCCCAGTGAAAGGGACGTTTGACTGTAGATACTAATTAAAAGGCTTTGTGAGCTTCGTGCAACTTAAAATATACATGTTGATGATGGCCCTGCCCCTTTTTTGGTGAGAGTGTGAAACACTACATGTTTTGCGTGGCCGCCAAGCTAAGCTGGAGCTGCATAATTTTAGATACGAAACAAGCTTTCTCTTTGATATGTTCAGTGAGAAATCAAGTATTCAGTGGAAGTTTGCAGAAATCTAGTGGCTCCTATCCAACCGCGTCATCGATCAGACCTGCCCACGTCGGCGTTTGGTGGCAACGCGAGGCAAGAGCAAGACACGCACGTCCCGGCTGGCTGGTGGATGATCGAGATCAGCTAGCAACAAAACGCCGAAACGGCATCCGAGAGATCGATCGACCGCGGCCAATTGCCACCGATGCAACACTGCCAAGAATATAAGCGACCAGATATGATCAGTGGGTGAGCACCAGCTGGATGACCCAACGAGGAGGAAGCCAATCAAGCCCGCCGATCTCTGATCCTGACCGTGCATGTATCATGTACTACGTCGTGTCGTCGTACGCATCGTCACATGGCTGAGTGTAACGACGTGACCACGACTGCTCCATTAAAGAAGCGATCGAGATCAAGTAGTTTTTGTTGGTTGTTGGTTGTGAATTATATCGGCGGCGTCCCAGCTTTTATTTGTTCTGGGTGATGAATATAGCCTTCTGGATGTTTGCTACAACTACTGATTACTGTTAGGGCCCGTTTGATCTAGTATAAAATTTCACCGGGCTGATTCTCACACAGCAGAATCAGAGAAGCTGTAACAAGCATTGTTTTACACCAGAAGTGTGTGGTTCTAAGCTAATTCTATGAATTGATTCTTTAAAATGAAGATAAAGTAAGTGATTGGAAGCTAAAAGTTAAGGTAGTTCCTTTCTGATTCTATGAACTGTGTGAAATATTGGAGGACAACATATATTTTTCCTGTGATTTATTAAACGGAACGAATGTCATATTGATGCTACATACACTACTACAAAAGTATTTACTGCAGTGGGTTATAACAGAACTCATTACTCATGTTTCCTGCTAAGCAAAGGCTGCTATAAATGCTACTTTTCAGAAGAGGGGAGGGGGGGGGGGGGGGACTGTATGCCCACTTTTTATAATTATATTAAATCACAAAAACGGTAGTAGCTATTTTGTCGGTCGGTCAAGAAAAAAAGGATGGTTCATTCGTCGCTACAAGATCGAAGCATTAGTACTATGGAGAAAACTAATTAAGCACAAACAAAAATAATTGAATGTGAAATACATTCAAAAGCTTTTCTGTCTAGTTGGCCAAGCTGAAGGAACATAATAATTTTCATACCTAAGAGTGAAATGCGCTGCAGGCCTTTCAAACTATTTAGAGTTTGTCATTCAGATCCATCAATTTTTAAAATGTTCATCTAGATTCATCGAATAAATTATATAATTAAGCTTAGGTTCATACATGCATCTTCTTCAAGTATTATTTATTGATGTGGCCATGTCAATGTACAGAAAATGATGCTCTTTCTCTGTAGTCTCTCTCTCTCATTCGCTACGGTAGGCAACACTAGGCTCAAACCCCAGCATTGTCACCACTGGCTTTTCCATTCCTGTCATTGTCTGTTTCCACCACAATGATGTGAATCTTGGTCAAGGTCTGTTGTCTGGCCCTTCTACATGTCCACAAACACCACGTCGAGATCAATAGAGAGACAATAAAAATTCCAAGCTACTTAATTCCCATGTCTAACTCACCCACACATCCTAGCCATTATCAAGGTTTTGGTTACCACTGCATACACCATTACCGAGCCTTTAAGTAATCTCATCTGAGACTGAGAATGCCTCGTAGATGAGTTTGAATTCATGTGCTATTCATGTTTTTTTTTTGAGACATGTGCTATTCACGTTATTGCCACATGAGCTGATATATCATTGAAGTTCCCCACTTGCAGTCTGTGTAGCCACGATCAAATCACTTTGTGACTACTAGGTGAGTCAAAAAAGTTAAGATAATGCAGAGGTATGGTGTACCGCTACATAATTAGTTTATAGACACAGATGAACATTTTAAAAATTGATAGACCTCGACGAATATGCTTACCCCCTCCATTCTGAAATTATTGTCGTCAGGACATCAACTCTAGTTTATTTTTGAACTAAAATTCTTGTCCTAACGACAACAATTTCAGAAAGGAGAAAGTAACATCTTTAAGAACCCATGACACACTTCACTCCTTAACTAAAAAGCGAGACAATAAATGGAAGGCAGGTGACCGGTGGTGGCCGGGTCGTCCTTCTATTTAGCTTCGTGACAATGCGGCCAACCACCGACGCCGCATGTACTATGTATTGGCGCGTGCTTCACATTTCCGTGTCCGCGAGCGAAAGTCTGATAAGCAGATAATCAGTTGGGAGAAAGCCAGCTGGATGGACCAGCCAGCTGTTCCATCCGATGGGCGGCCGGAGACAAACCATGCATATGCCTGCCTCCGCCTTTTGCCCGTGTCGTAGTAGGCACCATCACTCGTAATCACGACTGCTAGATTATTATTGTAGATTATAAGAACATTGTGTTGTTGGTTCGATCTGTGCTCGATGTCAATCTGAGCAAAGTATGTAGACGACGACGTTGCGGATCTATGACGCTTCTCTGTTAGTAGCTACCAAGTACCAGCAGTATATGTTAGCCACAGCTGCTGGTTACGCGCGGCCGGTAAATAGACGATGCCATGCACACGTTCAATTATTGTTTGTCTCCGTGGAGCGCTCGCGGGACATACGTATGTTCGACTAAAACTAGCGTTTGGTTTCTACTTTCTAATGATGATCAGTAGTAGTAGTTCATTCCATCAACGCTGCTGGGTACACAAGGGTCTCTCTCTCTCTCTCTCTGTGTGTGTGTGTGTGTGTGTGTGTGTCGCACCTACATTCTGTTGCTGCTTCTGCAACCATGCATGCGTAAACTATATATTTTCAACACGCTTAGACACGTTCAGCGCTTTAGACCACCAGTGCAGAGCACATCCAAACAATCTGTAGCTATAGGCTGCTGTTACTTTCCACAACTTGCTACGCACACAAGATAGGCACTCCTGCAGAATATGTGCATCCAACACTTTGATGACCGACCTAGCTACGTGGACACAAAGGACGTACGATTCGTGTCTCTGTGAAGAGCTCTTCAATTCGTATCTCGGCTCGTGTGTTTGTGTTCACGAAAAGTCTCAGTGAGAAACACGTTGCGACAATAACTACTGTCGTATAGTAACCGTGAAATGCGTCCATGTGCATGAGGTTGCATTGACCAGGCAGATCAAATAAAAGATTTTAATAAGGAAGTGTCTAATTTTCAATCGATTGAAAATAGGAGTTTTTTTCAATCAACGTTTTTAGCCCTTAGATCTAGATCTAATGGATAAAAAAGACAAAAAAATTTTATAGTCTATACATAATACTAATTAATACAAATAATCCTATAAAAAAAATTAACAAAAGAAACAAAAAAATACAAAGCTCGTGTCAAAGCAATCGACTGAAAGTTCTCCTAATTTCAGTCGATTGAAATTTGGGATACCGTTTTAATAATATGCTTGACCCATGTACGTGTGCTTTATCACGAGCTGTAGCACCCCCTGTGTACAGAAAGCAAAACGAACTATAAATGTGAAACCCGGACAACTTTTTTCTTGAACCAACAAGTGCTTTTTTCTTAGATAAATAGTCATGATTTCATTTTGGGGCCATTATTATTGGCAGTATTTCCATCCTCACTTTGACTTCTTCTTTGATACTCCAACGGTCCTGTCATGTACTCCCTCCGTCCCTTTTTGTAGGGCGTTTTGGGTTTGAATCAGATAATAGCAGTAGTTAGCAATGACTATACTCCTAGCAGCCAAAAAACTCACACACGTCACACACAATGGAGTAAAGTGCACTGAATGAGGCGAGAAGGATTTGCACATATGCAACCACATGCACTCCAGCCGGGCACCCAAAATATTATTGTTAATTCCACATGCATGTAACAATTCGGCCCCTGCCGCCATGGCAAAAAAATTATACCACCCAAAATAGCACATGCACATACTCAAACTGTTACCACAAGCAGGCGGTAAATTCAAAAGTCAAAAGGAATTTCAGCACACACACCTATATATGGCCACAAACTGTTATACACACACCAGACACCAACATGGCCATAGATCTAAACAACCCAGCAGCCTTTGAAGACCTTCATCAAGCTAATGGAGGGCAGGAAGGACACCAAGACCTTCATCCAGGGGCTTTTCCTGACATCAACAATGATCCATATGACTCAGGTTAGTCAAGATTTTTTTGATAAACAGAATGATTCATGCAAGTGCCACACAATTTTATCTTTTTTCCCTATTGGCATTTAGATGATCTTGATGAAATGAATACCTATGATGATGGGCATGCGGCACCATATTTTGACCTCAACATGGAACCCTTAGATGATCATGATGAAACGAATCCCGATGATGATGGGCATGCAACACCTTATTTTGACCTGAATTTGGAACCCTTTTATGAGGAATTAGGTAGCATAATGCCAAGTTAGAACATACATTTAATCAAAGCATATTCATATGAATTTGTTGCTGCCATTGAATAATTTTGGTTGCAGTACCTACAATGTAGATAGTGACCTTGATGTGTATGCCCACCATGTTGATGTTGTCTTTGATGAAGAGGAGGTCCATGGGTCCAGTGATGACGAAGAACATGTCATAGGTGCGTGCATGAAATAGAAAATCGATTAATAAGTATTATGTTACTGAAACATGAAAGACCGCATTTTGTAAATTGCATGGCAGGTAGTATTTTGTAATAGCCTTGTGCAGGAAGCATTCCACTAAATGAAACTAGCACCTTTCATTTCATCATCATAATTTTGCTACAATGTCACATGCTAACATTCCATTACAATGTCACATTTCATCACCACCAACAACACTACTCCACCACAACTCAAAAACAGCAGCAGCATCATCACTTAGAGAGAAAGTCCGTTACCAATTCAGCTACCTGGAGCTTTTCTCACAGCCACCCAACCAGCATCCCCTGCATCACTCTCTTTCAGCACAGCCAACATGCCTCCGGTGCCCAGAGCCGGTCCTGAGGGGAGGGCTGCCAGGGCGACCGTGGGGCCCCCTCCACTGGAATATGTTATAGGCAGCCTAATACAACGATCATCAATGCAAGCAGCAACAACAGTTTCGTTGTTGATGCCATCCTTGTTACACATTCCGGAACCATACCTACGCTCTGATGCTTTGCCGCCATTATGCCGGAACTGCAGTCTGTTCGAAAACAGTTTATGTGAAGGGGCCTCTTATTCTTAGTGTCGCCCTAGGCCCCTAAATTTATAGGAACGGCCCTGCCGGTGCCACCTGCTAACCACAAACCATAGACAATATATTATGGATCACAAAGCAGGAAGGCCAATTATGGTTGTGCCATGTTTAAAGCTCATACCTTTGGTCGGGTTGGCGAACTCCTCATTGATGCAAGTTTCATCTAAATCCCAGCTGACTTCCTCATCAGAATCAGAGATCTCCAGCACGTAATCGGGGAACCTTTTCATGAACTCCACCATCTCTTCCTCACGTCGAATTCCCTCTTTCTTAATCCATACAGATTATTTACTGAATTGTCTGGATAATGTTAGAGGCCGCCGCCGCTTCTTGCCATTGCTTGACTCGCCGCCGGTGACACTGCTTTGCTCCTCCCTGGTGCCACCTCTCGTCACCTCCTCCTTCGTCCTAGGCCTGCCACTGATGCTCGCCTCCTCCATGGTAGCTAGCCCAACGCCCCTCCACGAGTCCGCCCACCCGCCAATCTCGTTGCCACTTCCCTCATCCGTCGCGGATGAGTCGTCGACCCTTTGCGAGCCGCCTTGCCGTCGGGCCTGCCTCCAGATCCCCCACCGCCCTTGGACTCATCCATGGCGTCTGGGGATCTGTCACCCCTTGCTGCCTCCATGCGTGGCGCGAGAATCAGGAGGCAGCACGGCATGGCGGGAGTCGGAGGTGGCGCGGGATTCGGGAGCCGGTAGGGGGAGCCGTGGCAGAGGTGGATGGGGTCACGGGAATGGGATGTGGGATGCGGGAGGGAGGCGACGCGTCAGTTGGGGTCGTGGGGATGGGCTGGAGAAATGGATTGATTCCACCTGTGGGTCCCACATTTTACTAGAACGACCTATATTAAGGGAAATCTTCATGTGGCTAGAAAGCCCTATAAAAAGGGACAGAGGGAGTAGATTCTTTCTCCCGAAAAGGACTAGCTTTCAACCAAATGGGATGGGTTATGCAATGAAAGCAAACAAATACATTAGTAGCTTTACTTTATATATATGTTTATTTTTCCTCACAGATCTAAGCCTTTTTTTCTTTCTTTGTTCCTAATGTTGGGATCCATGCCCTTCTACAGATGCAACACGTTTCTGTCCGGTCCTGTGCCTATCACTTTTGGATTAAGAATATACAAAATGCAAGTTGGTGAATGCTCTGCAGAAATTTCTTTATATTTTCTGAAAATAGGTGATGAGAGGTGTTGGTGTTTCGAATCATCAGCCAGTAAATTTCTGTGTATATATTATGTGTGTAGGTCGGATGGTTCACAAGAAAACACAAGAGTTATACTCGTTCAGGATGAATCACTATGTTCAGATTTCGGGCTGCTCATGTTACTTGCATGCATGAGTGTATAGGGGTGGTATAACGATGATGAGAGAGGAGACAGGGCTCCAAATCTCTGCTATGCGAGAGCAAGAGAGGGAGAGTTCTTCCGTGCGTGAGTGTCGGACCGGTTACAGAGAGAGAGAGAGAGAGAGAGAGAGAGCTACGTGGGTAGGAGATGAAATGGTTGTCATGGGTCCCATATATCCCAGAATCCTGTTGTTGGGCACATCTTCTGTGCCGAGTTGATGAGTGCCATCGGTTCCATCAATCAACGATGAACCATCGACACTGTGGATCACGTCGCAGGCGTGGCATGATCCATTTGCTAATCGTCCCTCCAAAGCATGGGGGACATCATGATGTCATACTCATCTATGCTTGTATAGTGTTGACGATGATTGGGGCAGGTTCGATCAATGGTGGAGTCGATGGACGCTGTGTTCGCATGCCCATCGTGGCATTTAAGGCGTTTCGATAGCTGACCCTTGGTGGCTGTTGACTTTCCGCCTCATCCGACTCCTGTCGCCTGCATTCGACGGGCCAAGTGGAATTTGAACCCCCCCCCCTCTCTTGTGCGATGTTGTTTTGTGCTTGACATGTGGCTGGAGTAGGTTCCAGTCAATCATAATTGTCAAATCCTGCTTTCCCACCCTGTTACTCTGAGGATTGCAGTGTCATGTCGTCCTGCTCGCGTTAGGGTGGGTTTGACCTCTGACAAATTTTGATAGCACAACATCTGTCATCAGTGGTACTATGTGCGCACGCACGTACATCATCATGGCGGGCACATGGTAAAACATTCTTATCTCTCTCACGAACATGCTCGACCCCGTCCGCGGGGGACGGGCAAGGTCAGACACGCTCAACCCCACCCCCGAGGTTGGGCGATGGAGCGAGACACGCTCGACGAATGCTTAATATTAGAACCGTCATTGAACATGTTCACATGGCATTGCTGATATTTGTCCCGGATAAAAGAAAATAAGATACTATGCATTGACAAGTCAGCAATATAGTTGTTTATCTTGCTTGAATAAAAAAATGACTGAGTCAATGTTATAGCTCACATTTTCATGAACGGCAATCTCGGCAGTTCATTTGTCACATGTTTTTAAGTTATTTTGGAAATTTATTTAAACTAGTGGGATGGGCCCGTACATTTGTATACTTAGTATAAATAATATTTAACTCTAACTAATGTTGTATGTATAGTCTAAACCCTATATATCTTGATCGTCTCACCAATCTGTTATCATTGCATTTCCTCACACAGGTTCAAGTGACAGGTCCGGCGAGCGCCACATCGAACAAAAGGAAGTGGCAAGGACGGGTAAACATGGCGCGGAGGCGAATGGCGGGAGTGGTGCAGAATGGGATCAAGTCTGACACTAGAAGAGAGCGGAATGATGGGATGGGATTATCGTACCGTGGGGAAGAAGAGAGCAGAGAGACCCAAGAATGAGGAGAGAGACACAATTACTGAACTACCCTTAATTACAACTAATTAGTCTTATAATTAAATTTTGTATTTGGATTTAGGAACCGTGGAAATTAATTAAAGAGGGAGGAACCGGAGGTGCTTTATCAAGCACCGTAACAGATCTTATTTCTTATCATTTGCATTTAATCAGATGTCATATCATAAAAAATAGTGATGTCGCAAGAAGTTAATTGAGAAAGAGTATATGACTTTCATACCTATGAAAGAATGTGTACACTGTTTTTAATACATTAAAAGCCAATTGAAACTGAAGTGAGTGTCTTTCCTTTCATCCCAACTAAAACCAACCAAACATTGATGGATTAAGCAGTAATTTAATATTTTGATAAACTTATAAAACTGTGACATGAAACTAAGCATTGAAAGATATAGTTTCATTTCATATAACAAGATCTCAAAGTTGATATGTCATTGTTGGAAAGTGTGTAATAAAAGATTGTATTGAGACGACTGACCTTACTTTCATGTAGATCAGTTCTAGTGATAGATAGTTTATAAACCTGTAGTTTTTTTATGGTTAATATAAACATGTACTTGAGTATTTTAGATAATTTTTCATACTTACAATGGCCAGTAAGTTATAAGACATATATATGGCACTTTTAGCTAGTTTTTTTTAGCACTGCTATACATCCGACTGGACTCACCACCAAGACGTACGACTGCACATCCTGTGGTCTAAATCATGCCTTAAAATGGCTGGCAAGGTAATCAAATGGTTAAGAGAGGAGTCGGACACTACAGTCCTACAAAGCAGAAGTATGTGAAGCATTATCTTTTTTTTTCCTGTCATGCTAATGATGGGCGGGAACCTTGTGCAAAATAAATGCACGAGTCTGAAGGTAGACACATGACAGTTTGTTTTATGCAATGAATTAACCGCTCAAAACTTAATATATACATAACTAGCAAAGTGTCTATATGTTATGACAGGTTTAAAAAAAATAAGACACTCTATATGATTTAAATAAAAAAAATCATTCACACAATATATTTGTTAAATATACATAGTATTATTAATATTTTATATTAAAGATCATATTTATATAGCTGTTGATGCTTCTTAATGTACCATTTTATATGCAAAAGCAATTATTTTTCTCACCATTTTCCACCATATTCTCATCATAAATATTTTTTTTTTATCTCTAATACTGACGATTTTGACATGTAGTGTTGTTTGAGATGTTGCAGAATTAGGTGAAATAACACTAAAAAGGTTTAAAGAAGAGAAGTAGCGATATGAAACTCGACTCTGGGTTTCTTATAAACCCATAACACCTACAAGATACCTTTGTACGTATATGAAACCCAACATGTAAGCCCAAGATCGTGACCCAATGACTAAGGATTTTTAGAAGGTTTATCCGAAAGAAAATAGTATTGTATTACGTCATGGTTTTGGACATCAAGACTTGCTCCAATGGGAAAAGTGTGACTATAAAAGTTGTAGATCTCGTCGAGAGCTTTCCGTACCATATATGCATCATATTATCTGAACCACGGAGCTATGAGATATAAGCCCCGCAATGAGACGTGCGTAAAGGAGTCCAAATCGGAGCAGATATTTTTGCATCATATATTTGAACACAAAGACTTTCAAATCTGTGAATTCATTGAATATCAAAGTTGTAGAACTTTTTGAGAGCTACAAGATGGAGTCCTAGTTTGTTTTATTTGGACTACGGACATGAGAGTTATGATTTTTGAAATTTAGTGCTTAATATAAAAGATATAAAACCGATTTAGATTCAATCTCTAACTTTGTGGACACGAAGTAAACAACCGCACCTTAATTAATAAGTTATAGAGATTCATATAAGTTTGAAGTGTTGGACAATATTGTTGTTACCATAAGCAACAGGTCCGGAATTTCCTTGTATACCATCTAAAAACCTTATTGCTATGTCATCGTTGTCTGGATGATAAGTGAGATCGGCTGTGTCACGGACATGTGGGCTAAGATGTAATATAACAAAGAATTATAGTTTAAGCCAATAACATATAAGAAATGATAACAATCGACAAGTCAGATCAAATTAACTAGCGATATATACTCTGTCAATGTCGATAAAAGTAAAAAGGAACAAAAGTTATGGTCCTGCTAGTGGGATCAGAATATACTGTATTTCACTCAAGGTTGTGAACCTCGTGCACACAAAAATAGTGGCCAGATGGTCCCTTGATTGTTGCACGGCGTACGGTTTATATTACTTTAATAGATCTAGGCTTCTAGGCCGCTTAGGCTAGCTATAGCTGTTACACAAGATGTTACGTAGTGGACAGTGGTGATTATGACTTCTTGATCAACCAGAAAGTTTCTCAACAAAATATTGTGGACGTTTTGATAGTGAATGTCTAAATTGCATGTCCTACTATTTGGATTACTCTGTTTGGTATTGCAATAATGGCATGTCAAGAGCCTAACTTCGAATATTGTTAAATGTGCAATAATCATGACTTGGTCACGGGAAACTTTCTAAAGACTTAACCATGAAACCTAACACACTGCAGGGAGCCATAAACTATATCCCAAACAACCTATAAAAGATATATAGCCCTATAGGGATGCATGGCCTATTCCCTAGCAAAGCGAAATTTTGACATGCACATGTTAAACATACACTATCTAGATCACATGTTTTATATTAAGATTGATGAAATCTTGTCTTTATATGTACTTCATCATATGATCTTTAATATGTAGTATATAGGACACGAATTTCAATACAATATAAATAATGTAAATAATATATGTTGAGCATGTACATATTATAAAGAGTTTTTCATTCCCTAGTCTTAAGCATATATGTCATGGACCACACAATTGCTAGGCGCCTTGTGGAAAACATCCCTAGCCCTTCACTATTCTTCCCACATGCTAAAGCAACCACTGATCGGCCTTTTTCATCCCTATTCCCTCAGCAGATCGGACAAGTAGGTCCTTTTCCGCGAGAGCTACACAATCATGTCAATTGATGATTGATTCTGTAAAATAAAATTGAAGTGCTCGTGCTCCTTGTGGTGAAAGCGAGGTTCAGCTCGCCTTCGTATCTGTAAAAGCCTTTGCATAGCTGCATGCATATATCAAATTTCATTCTTGTTGCTGCTCCGGCCAAGCAATTGGCCATGTCAAGTTGCCAGTAGACAGTAGTAGTAAGTCCTGGTATAAACGACACGGTCAGTGCGGTGAGATGAGCGCGAACTAACGCATGTCTGCAAGTTGCAGAAAGTTAGCTGTCAGTTAAGATGGAGCTAATAAGCACATATGTTTTCAATACACCAGTTGCAATTGATCAATCACTTTCGTATACGCTTTCAAACCTCGTGTCAATTAACATATAAATCCAGGAAATCAGTGTGCATCAACGCATCATGATCACTGCCTGTCAAAGAGGCGGTTGAGGCGGCCGCCGGGAACGGATGCCAGCTGTACGTGCAAGTGTTGATGCATATGTATAACCACATATTTTCTGTCGGGGGAGCTTGATCTGCATATCTGATTTCACATGCATGTTAAATAACATGTCCAATTGAAACAATCCCTAATTGTTGACATTGTGCGGTTTGGCCGGTTCACCAAATCAAGCATATACACAGCATACTTCAATGTAAGAGAAAGGGATCATTGACACTGCTAATTGGTCCACTTGCATTTGTATTGCAAAAGGGACACGATCACAATTAAAACGCATGCATCATCGCTGTGGCCAAAGGCTTGGGCTGGCCGGCGGGTATATATGTACTCCAATCCATATGTAGCCACACATAACTTTGTTACGAGGAGCTTTGTGGTTGATATGATTTCATATTATATGAAGATTTTATTTTATTCCATTGGCCATTGAAAAAGGCCAATTAGTGCCATGAGCGCATTATGCGGTAATAAAATGAACCTGAGATATATGCAACTCTTGCAAAAGGCTGGAACCTTGTATTCCATTTTCTAAAAAATCTACATCTTCACTAAGAAGGGACGAAAACGTTATTTGTATGCATGGGCGCGAGCAACATTGCTCAATGGAAGACAAAAGAAATGTACTATTTCTAGTAAAAGAGAAGGATAAATTTTTTATCAACCATCCAAAAAAAATTCAAGTTTCTTATCAACCACTCAAATTTTTAAGTTCCTCATTAGCTATTGATATTATCTTTTATTCTTTAATTACCACCGCCATCACTTAATCATGTTAAATAGAGGGAGAAAAGACTCATATGTCCATATTGTTACTTAAGTTTCTATTATTAACCCTTTAACTAAAAAAAGGTCAATTCTCACAATTATATTTTGGAGGAAAAACATGACCGCACGGATAGTAATACTTTTTTTGGGAGGGAGGGAGCATGGAAAATAATAGTATTAATATTTTTTAATTAAAAGAGCATGTTTAACACTACTCTTAATACTTTAGATAAGGTTGTCATTGGCGTTGCTTTAGTTTGATATTGATTTTACGTCTTGAATTAGTTTTGTGCGAGGTCATCCGAGTCTAATTTATATGCGTACGTTGTGTTGTGTTAACCTGCACGTGTGTCATGCAAGTTTGATTCATATATATATGTTGTGTCCTATGATAGAGCGATACAAAAACAATATGTCGTATCTATGTTAGAAATGTCGAGAGACACAAATACAATATAGATAGGACACAAATACATATATGTCAAGTTTCTAAAATAAAAGAGAAATAGAAAATTGGGTAGTTCTTCGAAGCATACTCGATCAAGACTGAATTTGGTCCAAAAGCAACACAAGCAGCCCATGGCCCAGCTATGTACTTTGTTGCATGTGACCTAACAATACGAATGCGACTCAACTCCACTCCTGGTAGCCATATCATTTACCACTTTCACCACCAACTGCACATAGGAACAAATAGGCTGACGGTTGCTTGTTATCCACGACCATTTGCAGCAAGCGACGATGCCACATCACCTACCGATGTCAGCCACCTTCGATGTTGTCACGATTGTAGTACGTTCTCACTTCACACTACATAGTCAGACAACCCCGTTTCTCTAACTCCTGCCATCTCGTCACTGGTCATAAAAATTCCATGAATTAACACCTCTATGCTTTAAGAATAAGTTTTTTTTTCTTTTTAAAGCTCGTAACAACTTCTTTTTAAAACCCGTAACAATGTATAAACACTTTGCTAGTATTTATAAGGATATATCTGTTTTTTTTTTAATTTAACCTCACAAAGAAACGATAGTGGTGAATCTAAACAAATAAGGAATGAGTTGCTACGTCCTATTTTCTTACCAGATCAAATAACTACCCAGAAATCTGGACCCTTAGATTAAAGTGAGATCAACTAATCCAACCACCCAATACTGAGATGAAGGAAATTTTTATCATAGTGTAATCATCGATGACAACCCTTACAGTCTTGTGTCTAACAAAATTTTCTCACCAAAGAGTTACATAGCCCCCGTGTGTACCCGCCCCAAATTCCTGCCCCCGAATTCGCTCACGCCTCAGGATCGCGCGCCGCTAATGTCGTCCAAGTGGCATGTTCCACACGCTAGGGACGAGACTGCCGCCCGCCCCACTCCAGCGCCATGGAATCGAGCTTGATGAACTCAACGAAAATGCGGAGGCGGCCCCACAACAGCTGATGGAAGCGGTGGCGTAGGGGGAAGCGAGGGAGGCCGGCATGCTGCTCGTGGCGGGGTGCACGAACATCGCCACGTGCGGGGTGGTATGGTTGAGGGCATGGCGGGTGGCAGAGGTGGAGCCCTGGGAGGGCGCCGCCACCGAGCTGCACGCCATGTACTGGGAAATCTTCCCTAATGTCTCACTGCTCTTACTCGACGTCGGCAACGGAGATGTCGTGCTCGTACGCACACTGCTTGTGAGTGATCCTACGACTCTTCCCCGAGTCCTGGATTACATCGCTGCTCTGTTTTTCCTCATTTTGATTAAGATTTCCAGCACGAGGTCATCAGCATAGCCACACACGATAGGCGGAACGGGGTCCATAGGTGCCACAGGCCCACAGCCACAGGAGAACCTCCACTCAATTCCTCAATGGTGAATGATTTCCACGAATTAATCCTTGTATGTGAAGGGGATTTCCTCTTTCCTTTCTTTAATCATTGGCACTCGCTAGCGCTGCAATCAGTTTTGCGTATGATTGGTTTCCCCTTTTGCTTCCTTTGCTCAATTTCTCTATCCAGATAAGTACTCCTATGGGTTCCTGTTTTTTGCTTCTCAAGGATTGGCAAGGTCACCCTCACCAATGGACCAGTCATTCCCGCGTGAATGTGCAGTCCTCGAGCCACTCCACCGACGACGGGGACCGGGAAGGGATCTGTTGCTTTTTCAACTGTGAATTGATCGTGCTGATGGGTAGGGTTTCACAGTTTTCTCTGTGACTGCGGAGGAATGGCGCTGGCGCAACATCCTGCATGGTTAAGGCGCTCCGGACTGAGGCTATTATCATTGTAGGTGCCGCTGGCGTCCGAGAGCAGGAGCATACTGTCACCTGGCTTAGCTCTTCATATTGTCATAAGCTTGAACCCCTCGTGGTAGCGAGCTGCTACTCAATTTCTCTGCAAAAATGTCATGGAGGATCAATATAGCAGGGTATGCATCATAACATTATTTCAGGCTTCATCCCAGATACAAGGGGCTCATTTTTTATGATAGTATATGTATGTTCACTTTGTACGATTCAGTCCTATCATCAACTGATTCTTGGAACTTTAAACCTGTTTTTGATATGCACGGTTTCAACAGGGCGATGAACTATTAGGAGTTAAGGTTGAGCAATGCCTAATGGTGGCCAAGCTCCTCGGAGCAGCATTTATCCATTATGATTATCAGTACTGTAAGTACCAAAATGTATCCAAAACATGATTGTTTTTGTGCAATGATAAGCCTCAAGTAAGTAGTAGAGAAGGCATCCTTTGGTAAGATGCATGCTATATTGAAGATTATTGTTAGAACATTTGAAAAGTTGGCATGATATTTTTCAGGTTGGCACCGAATTAGTTGTTGCTGCCAGCCACTACGCGTGCACAACAATATTAATTGTTGCTGACATCATATCCAAGGTAGGTGCACGCACATCTTCCTTTCATTAATTTGTAGAAATCCCTGAATTGGTATTGCTGAAAAATGAACTTGACAGTCAGTATTTTTTATGTGCAGGCAATATTTAAGCTATCAAAGGCAATATTTTTTTTTTCAATATTGCAATCATGATTTGTGACATGCTTTGCATCTAAAAATCAAGAAAGTTTAGTATAGTCAGCATCTTGGATTATTTATTTGTATAAGCTATAAATTTACTTATGTTTTCTCTCTTTTAATTGCAAAAATCTTATCTAAGGGCATAAGCTAAATCTTAATGTGATTTTTGTTACAGCTATAGGTTTATGATAGTTGATATTTTTTAAAATATTGTGCATTAATTTCTGTTACACCTGTTAAAATGCTCTAAGCTCTGGCAATAGCTTTGATGGTAAAAGTACGTGAAGAGAATAAGAATAATTATGCACGCGCTTCATCGGTTATTGTAAGGTTAGCTCATTCTGAAAGAGTATCTCATTCTCAAATCTTTTTTCTATTTATTTCTGTTTTGATTTCTTCCCCCTCTCTTATAATCACTGAATCCGTCGCTTGGTGATGGTAAAATCGTTTCACCGAGATACAATGGCTTTGTGTAAAGTACAAGTATGCTTATAGTAGTTAATATGATTTATAATCCATTTTATATCATTGCATCAGTCACGTTAATTTGATGTTGTTTCTTTACAAAATAATTAGTTGTGGGTTAATTTGTTTGCTCATAAGATGAGTAATCGGCACACACACACTAATTGTGTATTGACGATTAGACAATTGATCACCTAACTTGTTATGTGTGCCTATCTTCTTGAGTGGTTTAGCCACAAATATTAGTTTAATATTTTTGTAGGGACAACCGGTTCTGTGTGGATGCATTCTTTCTTTTTGCTACATGGTTTGCATGGACATGTGTCCTATTCCTGGTTTTCTAGTGAGACCGGTGCTTGCTCGTATTTTCTTATACAATTACGATCGATGTAATTGATATGTCAGCAAACTGACCCTTAATCATCATGCTACTTTTGTTTTAGTGTTTTTATTTCTATGAATTATTTTGGATTGTAGAAACTTCAACTATCATAAACCTGATATTTGTCGGAGAGAGCCTAGGAGTTGGAGATATGGAGGTTGTTTCCTGGAGAATCTGTGTTGATGAGGTAATGCTATTAAATTGGATGAGAAATATTGAAATTGGAATTCCTGAGCTCCTTGAGAAAAACATCAATGTGTTTGTTTATGCAGAAGAGTATGACCTCAGGCTAGGTGAGTGTCTTGCACCCGACACTTAGTAAACACTAATAGCCCTATGATAGCCATCATGTGACAAGTTATTGTTTTATTTTTGTTCTTTGCTCCTTAGTATTTGTTCTGTGAATCTTTTTAGTCAAATGAATAAAATTTATTTAATCATTATCTTGATCTGTGGTATGAAAATATGAAAGCACAATTATGTAGCATGTTGCAGACTCATTTTACTAAGATATAAGTTTGTTGGCACTGTGTAGACGTTTTTAATTTTAGAGTACAATAATAACCTACTCTGCTGCTCATATTTGTACAAAATGCTGATGTTATTTAATAGGTATGAAAGGAGTACAATACTTTTCAGTTTTCCTTTATTATTGTGGTATTTTCTCATGCTACTCACGTCTTAGTTTATTGTGTATATACTTGTTTCATGATTTGGATATGAAACTCGAAATGGCTATACTCTATGGAATGGTCTGGCAAGGAATCTTTTCTTGCATTCTCAAAAAGTTACGGTCCATTGAGTTTCTTGAAGGTTGGTCTCATTACTAACAGTCCAAGTGATGTCTCAAGATAATCTGCTAAGAACTCGAGTAGGGTATTAAGAAGGTTATAATCTCTACTGCTTTAATATCCAAACAAAATTTAGTTGAATTAATGTATGCATCTTTTCTATTCAAGGAAAAAGCTCTGGAATAGTCAACGACAAATACATGTCATATTATGCCACCAATAAGGTGGGCAGTTCAAAAAATATCATTGTTTTGAACTTTGTTTTCCCAACTTTTTTGCAACTTTCCTCATAGTGTCTTATCTTGATGAGGATAGTTGGCTTCATACAAATGATAATTATAATTGTGCATATAGCTGGCTAAGTTCATTAGTTAATAAAAATCTAAGCAACTTGCCTTAATCTATATTTAGTCCTTTTTTGTTCTGATGGTTTTTATCTAATCTTGTGTTGCTCAACTCTAAACAGAGATGGTGATGTTCTGCAATGAGACGGCTTATCTCATATTTCTATTCTTCGTGAGATTGTGAATGACGCTGATGGTTCAATGGCTTGCCTCTGGAGGTGCTCTCAGTCGTTGGAGAAATGCAAGTCCTAAAAGATTTTTGTTTATTGTTTCATTTACTTTCTTAACATCTTGCAATTTCATGCGTTCTACTATGATCATTAGAATTTCAGATGCTGAAATGATTTTTTATGCACTCATACATTTCATTGAAACACCCAGTTTCCTTTCTGAACTTGTATGTACATGAAAATTCAAAGTGAAGAATGAATCGGACACAAACTTATTTTTTTTAGGAGTTACACTTATGTGTGATTAAATGTCTACAACAGAAGATAGGAATTCTGAATACTAAGTACAAAGATCTAGCAGCACAAATGTATCATAAAATATTTGATTTTAATTTTTTGACTGTGTTAATTCTAGGAATTGTTTGTAGAGTATATTGTATGAATAAATGTTCGCATGTGCGTGTCACACGTGCATCACTACTAGTAAGGAATAAAATATAAGACCGATGGCTAATACTTTAAGTTTTGGAAGTGGTTGATAAGAAATTTGTTAAATGAGAATAGGCACCTTGTTCGTAAATGAACTCTCTTAACGATTTTGGATGAGACACGCCACTTTCCTTAGGCCTTGTTTGGTTACTAGAGAATGAATCTGGCCCAAAAATCAATAAGAGAGACAACAAATCCGGATCTTAAGAGGTAAAATTTCATTCTAGGTCTTGGACCATAAGAAATGACCAAAACGGTCCGTTTCGCTTAGCTCATAACAGCAAAATTTCAAGAAAACAGG
The DNA here is from genome assembly GCA_032690845.1 of Eleusine coracana subsp. coracana. Classification (NCBI taxonomy): domain Eukaryota; kingdom Viridiplantae; phylum Streptophyta; class Magnoliopsida; order Poales; family Poaceae; genus Eleusine; species Eleusine coracana. The sequence continues at coordinate 56,672,420 of CM064420.1, forward strand.
TTTTATTCTGGATCATTTTATTCCGACTGGATTGAGCCTCATTCCGACCCGATCCGCTGGAACTGAATAATGCCTTAATAATTTCAGCCTACTGGACGGACATTCAGCTCGCCGAGAGCTTGCCGCTCTATGCGACCATGCATGCCATGTGCACATGCCGTTTTACTTGTCGACGTGCGGCGGCGTAGGTCGATACTCGATGGAGTGATGACATTTCTTCACTTCTTGATAATGGAGTGAAATGTCAACGTAATAGCGAGATGACAAACTGAAAGTATGGTTTATAGCATATTCCTACTCTTTTGTGATCTCCCTGTTTCCCCTAAAAGTTTTATATTACTGTATATTTAGAGGTCACTGGGCCATTTTCTGCTCATTCGGAGAGGGAAGAAGAGATGAGATAGGCCGTCTGGTGAATTATGGGCACGCAAATCTAAAGTCCAGCCTGTGGGCTGTTGAGATGTAAACATTGTTTTGGAGGCCCATGAATCACACATATGGGCAGGTGGGCTGTTACAGTTGTCTCTGTTGAATTCACGACGCATACCACTTTCATTGAGCGCACATCATCGAACGCGACCGAAGTCCCCCCGCTTGGGTGATACCAAGGCCCGGGTGTTGTTCGCTCCCGCATGTGCAGCGCCGGATGACGCGCCGCTAACAACACTAGCAGCCCGCGGATCGTGTGAAATATGTTTGACGTGGGCTAGACTGCATATTCTATGAGAACTATAAGAACTTTAATTAATATCACAGGATCCTAAATTAATAATTAGGGGTAGATATAGATTAGTTTAACACTTAACCTCCTCTACTAGTCCTATTCTAATACTTTCTTTTTACATCTATACATCAACGATCAGGGGTTAATGACAAGAAAGTGTTAGGGTAAGAATAGTGAAGGGGTTAAGTGCTAAATTAATCCACAACTACATACCCTTGATCATTGATTTAGTATCCTATGATGTTGATTGAAGTTCTCATATATAGTTCTCATAGAAATCAAGTTCTCATAGGATACATTCTCTCTTACGTGATATTGATAGAATTTTTTAGTTGTTTGTCACCTTTTTCGTTAAATTAGCATGCTTTTGAATCAACGAATATAGAAATTAAGCATAAAAATTTAAAATATTTACTGTTCAAATAATTTTAAAATAATCACCGAGCATACCATTAGACTTTAAGTGTGTTAAATGTACGTTCGGTCTAAATAAAAAGGTTCCATATATTTATTTAAAATAAGTTCCATAAGTAATAACTATCAGTTTCAACTTCATATAAAGGATGTTCCACAGGTTTGAACTATTCAGGGAAATGCAAATGGAGAGAAAAAAACTATGAAGAGAAATAAAAATGAAAATCAAAAACATAAAATGGACTAAATACTAGATTAGCTTACTCTGGCCCGTGTCGAATCCACGTTATCAGGCTAGGAAGCAAGAATAACAAATGGACAAAAGAATTTTATTACTGGAGCAGTATAGTGAAGCTTGTGTTTTACATGGGCTGAAATTCTGGCTAACCGGGCCTAATATACAGTTTCCAACCACGTCGGCTACCAAGCCTACCATCTCAAAAGAAAAACAACCACGTTGGCTACATGCGGCTTGCTGCCGCGCGCGCGACAGCGATCAGCAGCGCCAAGGCCCTGCTTGCTTATGTCTTGCAAGTTGCAACCGGCGATACCAAAGTCAGGAAATGGACTTCAGGTTATACTACGGTCAGTTTGTGAGACCGTTTAGTGAAGGACGTTGTTTAGTTTCTTCCTTCTCTTCGTTGTATCGCACTGATAAGGTGGAGAGGGCGAAGGTTAGAAGGGCTGAATTTTTTTTGTTGGTCCAACTATTGTATAGGCTTGGTTGTAACTTGTGATCGATACTTTTCATATAATTTTATTCTTTTGAATAAAAAATATTTTAGAAAATAGACTGCCGAGGTCCATGTTAGTCCACCATTCGGTGTAGATTGTTTGGTCTTAGATTTCTTTCGAATAATACCAATAATTTTGAAGGATAGGAACATGCATCCTGAAAATGGAGACAATGCCAATATCCAAAATGATAAGCATGTATTTGTTTGGTTCTATGTTTTTAAGCGCTTTCAAATAATAAGGTCGGTTTCGAAGCAAAGCCAATTGATCCATTTTGAATGGTAAGTAATATTGTGAAATGAAAACCAATGTCAAGCTAAGCACGCGTACTGCTCAGCATTGCGGAGTCAGCTCTGGAGGTACGACTAAGAGGGCTGCTTTACATGGTGGCTAGTCGTAATTTTATTAGCAACAGACGCCTCAAAGAAATTTGTAAGACAAGAGGAGCTGGAGTCCAGTTGGCCTGAACCTGGCTCCGCCCAGATGGATCCAAGTAGCAGTTGTATGTGTAGCAATTTATTTATTTTTCTTTTTTTTTTCAGTCATCATCTGATTAGAAATTATCATTTACAGATGTATGTCATTAAGTAGGACCATATATCGCGAACGAACCAGCATGAACATACTAATTTTACGTGATCGTGTAAAATCTGTATGCGTAATTCCTTTCCTTATCACGGTAATTTTTTGAGAATACGCGGTAGAGCTGCGTATCTTGCTGCACGCGGCAATTTTCGTGAATCGATCAACATGACGTGTCCTTTTCAATGAGGATGGATGCCCTCTTCGGATATAAAACCATCACCCCTCCCTTCCTTCCAACTCGCACCACATCATCCCAACCATTTCCCCTTTGATTTGCAGGACGCTCGCTCCACCATGGCTCGCAGGAAGCTGCACCTGCAGTACATCCTCAAGAACTCGGCCCGGCGCGCTACCTTCAAGAAGCGGCGCGCGAGCCTGCTGAAGAAGGCTCGCGAGCTGGCGACGCTGTGCGACGTGGACGCGTGCGTGGTGGTGTACGGCGAGGGCGAGTCGCGTCCGGAGGTGTGGCCGCCGTCGCCCACGGAGGCGACCCGCATCCTCGACCGCTTCCAGGCCGTGCCTGAGACGGACAGGTGCTACAACATGATGGACATGGAAGCTTTCCTCACGCAGCGCATCGCCAAGCTCAAGCAGCAGCTGGAGAAGGCGCGGCGCGACAACCACGAGCGCGAGACCGCGCTCCTGCTGAACCAAGTCATCGCTGGGCGTCACTCCGTCCTCGTGGGCCTCCCCAAGGAGGACCTCGAGAGCCTCGGGTCGATGGTGGAGAGACGCATCGAAGATGTCAAGAACGCCAAAAAGCTCCTCCAGGAGAAGGAGGAAAGCAATAATCCTGTTCCGGCAGCGGCGCTGCAGCTGCCGGAAGCAACCCTGCTGCTGGAGCCTCCGGTGCCTTACACTGCCGTCACCGGCAACATGGAGGTGGACACGCCAGAGCTAGACCCGCGTGGCTGGCTCTTGGACGTGACCAACAAGGCTGGAGGCATCGGTGGTGGTGGTGAGAGTGGGAGCTTTGGAGGAGATTTCGCTGCTGCCAGCACCTCAGGAGGAGGATTTGGAGACATGTTCCAGCTCGGCAATACCATGGCCGCCGGGTTCCTCCCATGGGCTGATCATGAGCCATTCTTCCCTCCTCCCATGTAAGGAGGTTTTGTGTTGCATGTTGTACCGTTTTACCTGTTTTCTTGGTCAGGTTGAGACGAGGGGGACACGTCCCCTCGGTGTATCGTTAAGTTATTGCTAGGTGAAAGACTCAGGCATGTACCGGTGGCTAGCTAGGTGTAGCCTTCCATAGTTATTGGGTTGACAATGTCACAATGTGGTTTCTATAATCGATCTAGTTTCATCACATAATATGCTTCATGGTTGCTCCATGTTGTGGTGTTTTCCTCTTAAGATTTTTGTCGATTTCTTTTGATCCACTGTGATGCTTTTCCTTTCTTGTTTATTCCCGTTATTAGCTCAAAACAAATACAAGTACGAAGTGTGGATAAAAGCTAACCCGCTAGGAGACCTACGCCCTAGCAGCAGCCGCTTTTGGTCCTCCTTCTCCTCTGGCCACCTCGTGGGCCGCGAGGAGGAGCGGAGATCCATCCTTTCTCTTACTCTAATAGTTTAATTAGGTTTTGTTAGATTCAAAGTTTCTCCAACGGCCCAGTCGAAGAGCGCGGTGATGACATGAGCGTTGTCAAGATCTCTGGCATGGAGTAATGGTGGACACGATATCTTGACGGTGGTGGTAAGACGAAGGCGTCATCATTGATGAAGAATAAGGTACTCCGACTCCTCATTTGTCTTGTCATGGTTTTTAACCATGGCTATATGAGCTAGTGAGAGTTTGGTTCCTGATGACATCCATCTCGCTCCCATGACAAATCTGATGAAAGAGACAACGATGGGTTCGACACCGGACTTGACAACGGCAAGTTCGTCAGATTTGTGTGTGAAAGGTTAGTAGTTTACCCCTCTTTTGGAAAAGGTGTGGGTTTTAGTTCTTTCCTGTTGGAGATGAGGATGGCGGTGGTGAATGGCGAGATACCCATGTCCATTCAGATCGGAGTTTTCATCCGTGGCATATCCATCTGGGATGGGGATCCTAGATGGTGGAATTTACGGCTCCCATCAATAAAGATAGAGTTGTTTAGGTTGTTTTTGTAATCACGAGATGTAATATACTTATGAAAAGTCTATTTTACTCCTTGAATAATCTACTTTGTCCAATTTACTCCCCGAACAAAATTTTGACTCAATTTACTCCCTCGAACAATTCAAGTTGATGCAATTTACTCTTTGTTGTAATTTGTCATTTTTGTTCCTCGTTGTACACTTAGAATTTGATTATCAAATTTTGCACTATGAAAGATTATAACAATCACTATATAAAAAATATATTTTTCTATTTTTTTATAAATATTTTATATATAATTTTAGAGCTCTATAGTTAAGATAGTATTAGATATTGTTAAATTATATAATATATGCGTAAAATATACTTTATATTTTTTTAGCGTAAAGTTCTATAAAAACTATCATTGTGCAAAATTTCTGCACTAAATTCACATTGTACAAATAGAAACAAAAAAGACAAATTATATCAGGGAGTAAATTACACTGATTCAAATTGTTTGAGGGAGTAAATTAAGCCAAGATTTTATTCGTGGTGTAAATTGGATAAAGTGAATTGTTAGGGGGAGTAAAATGGACTTTTCCCAATATACTTTAATACCAATGAAACTCCCTTTTTGTTTAAAAAAAAGATAAAAGCTAACCCAGAAGTTTGGAACTTCCGTTTGACACCCCTCTTATGCTGCAGATGACTGATAAAAAAGAGCAATTTTTCGGCTGACACCAAACCGTAGTCCGCTAGCAAGATGTTGGTGTTTAGGACTTTGCAGATTCGCGAGAAACCATATCGCAACTGAAGTTTAGTGTTTCTTACCATATTACTGCACATGGCTCTATTGCGTGTTAGTGTATGGTAAGATACGTAGCTGTACATATTCTTGAAGCTGTGAAAAGGATACAAGTACGCTGTACATAACGTGTATCCTTTCCCTTTTTTCTGACAAATACATGGTGGAGTTGTGTTTTTAAAAGTATCATGATAATGGGTGTAAATCTTACAGTCTGTCTCCCTTTCATTTTTTCCAGAATACACTATAGAGTTGTGTTTCTTACCATAACACAACTATGGCTATAAATCATACAACCTGCATCCCTTTTATGGTTTGAAGAATATGTTGTAGAGCTAGGTATCTTACCATATTGCAACAATGGTTATAAATGATGGAGTCTGTATTTCTTTTACTCCCTCCGTTTTTAAATTGTTGTCACCATTGACTTTTTTAGTCAACTTTGACCATTCGTTTTATTTAAAATATTATTTTAAATATAGAAAATTTTAAGTTATGTTTTAATTTTATTTGATAATAAATCAAACTATAATAATATATATAATATTATTTGAACAATTTTGAATAAGATAAATAGTCAAAGTTTACTAAAAAAGTCAATGACGATAGCAATTTGAACAGAAGGGGTATTTTTTTTCCCTAGAATCCTGCAATAGATACGTGTTTCTTACCATATCACGATATAATAGTTCTAAATCCTACCACCTGTATCATTTTCATTTTTTTTTCATAAATACATAGTAGAGCCGTGCGTGTTTCTTACTATATATATCACGGTAATACATGGCTGTAAATTCTGCAGCCTGTATTCCTTTCATATTTTTCACGAATCTTTCGATAGAGCCGTGTTTTCTTACCATATCGCAGCAATGGATATAAATTCTACAACCTGTATCCATTTCATTTTTTTCACGAATACGTGGTACGTAGAGCTGTGTTTCTTACCATATATATCGCGTCAATTGTTTCAAATCCTACAACCTGTATCCCTTTAAAAAAAAATCACAAATAGACAGCTAGCACAGCCATGTGGCTTACCATATCAGGCAATGCACGGCTGTAAATCTTGCAGCATGTATCCCTTCCCATCAGATTGCTCCTCGGGTATAAAACCAACGCCCTTTCTTCCAACTCGCACCAACCCAACCACTTCCCTTTTGATTTGCAAGGTGTGTTGCTCTCACCATGGCTCGCAAGAAGGTGAACCTGCAATACATCACCGACGACGCGGCCCGGCGCGCAACGCTGAGGAAGCGTCGCCCGGGCCTGATGAAGAAGGCGAGCGAACTGGCGACGCTCTGCGACGTGGAGGTGTGCGTGGTGGTGTACGCGGAGGGCGAGTCGGAGCCGCAGGTGTGGCCGCCGTCGGCCGCCGACGCGACGCGCATCCTCGGCCGCTTCAACGACGTGCCGGAGACGGAGCAGTACAAGAAGATGATGGACATGGAGGGCTTCCTCACGCAGCGCGTCGCCAAGCTCAGGGAGCAGCTGGAGAAGGCCCGGCGCGAGAACCACGCGCAGGAGACGTCGCTCCTCCTCCACGACGTCATCGTCGGCCGCCGCCCAGAGGGGCTCGCCGGCCTCTCCGCCGAGGAGCTCGCCGGACTTGGCGCGATGGTGAATACGCGCATCGAGCAGGTCACGGAGCGGATCGAGCGCCTCAATAAGGAGCAGGGGCACGACGATCCGATGACCACGTTGCAGCTGTCGTCGCTGCCGTCCCCGGCGTCAACAAACACCGCAGGCGCCGGCAATAACATGGTGCCAGCTGGGCCTGACCCGCAGGGCTGGCTGCTTAGCCTGAGCAAGGATGGAGGCTTCAGTGGTGAGAGCGGGAGCTGCTTTGGAGGAGGCGACGCCGGCGCGAGCACCTCGGGAGGGTTGGGTGACTTGCTCCAGCTTGGCAATTAGTAATACCATGGTTCTCTCCTCGCATGTAAGGAGCGAGGTTTCATGTTGCGTGTTGTACCGTTTTCTTTGGTCAGTTAAAAGTTGAGACGAGGGGGCATCCCCTCCGTGTAATACTCATAGGGTGAAAGGCTCAAACATGAACCGGGTGGCTAGGTGCAGCCTTTCCATAGTCATTGACAAAGTTCCTAATAATAGATCGATTTTCATGTAATATTTGTTATTTATTTATTTTATTTATGGAAGGAGTCCATTTTCATCTTCTGAAATATACTAAGAGTCCACAGTTATTGGTTTGTCAAAGTTCTTAATAAATATATTTTCATGTAATATATATCTTTTATTTGGTTTACTTTTCATATCGTCAGATGTTTATTTTCATAGTTCTTGGTTTGTCAAGGAGCCTTAACAAATCTAGAATAAATAAACATCCTTCATATGTTTATTTATTCTAGATTTGTGATATAACCAAATCTGTGCCTTCATCTTACATATCAAGACCGTTGCTGTGGAGGAGGTACGTTGAAGAACCCTACAGTTGTAGATTAAGGCCTGTTTGTTTTCTGAGTAGATTAATTAATCTAGATTATAATGTTAGATTATTTAATCTGAATTATTTAGGGGTAGATTAATTAATTTGAGTGGGATGTTTGTTTTTTTAGATTATTTAAGTTGGATCAAGTTATTATAGATGTAAGAAGACAATAGTACCCTTGACTATTTGAGATCGCTATTTTTTATAGTAGACATTAGAATACTTTGAAGACTTTAAATAAATTTGTACAGTACCAAATGTCTAGACCATCTTCGTAGTCGGGGTCTCGTTCAAAAGGATTCTCATTGTTGCCGTTGAAGGAGCTCGTGTCAAAGTTGTCGTCAATGTCGTGTGATGCGTGCCCATTCCGGCCATGTGAGGCATGCCTAGGCCAACATGGCCCTTCTCGTGCCCGTGTGCCTTGTCGACCAGCCCCTCGGCTCCTGCTGCTGCTAATGTACCACACCGGACAACTCCTGCATCGAGCCCAAGCACTAAACTCCTGCCGTCGTGACTCCTTGCACCGAGCCCCCAGGACTCAACAACCTATGCCGCGCACTACCACAAATAGGGCCTATAGCAGCGAAAGGCAAACCGCCGTAGCGGCACGAGCCAAAGTCGACCGTCGCTACAGAGCCAATGGAGACTGTCCTAACTAAAACCGCCGCTACAGGGCACTATAAGCGACCCATGTTTATAGCGGCGGTTGATAATACCAACCGTCGCTATTTAGGGCATACTAGCGGTGATTGACACTGCCAACCGCCGCTATAAAATTCCCAGGCTATAAAAGCCGCGCTCCCATAGCTCCCCTGTTCACTCGAACAGTGGCGGCCCAAAATTTGATCTTTCAGCTAAGGGAACTCATCCCATTGGTTTTTTTGTGCTCTTATTTTGAAATCAAGTATAATTTTGGGTTTTAAGTTTGTTAGGTTTTCATCAAATTTTAGCTAAATTCGTTTGATTTGGGTGGTTCTATTTGGTTATAGTTGAAGTTTATGAAGGCATACATGATCTCTTTTTATCACTACATAAAATAATTATTATATCTAGCTTGTTTTATGTCAATAGGAATCTAGATTTAGTTTGATTTTTAGAAGAGAGAGAAGGTAGTATTAGGGCAAGAGGGATGTTAATTATTTTATTATTTCTTAATAAAGATTAAATAATATATAAAATAATTTGATGTTTATTTTATTTTACCTTGCATAATATTTCTCACTTCATGTATATTATATTTTAATGTTTACATATTTTGTAAATATTTAAATTGTTACACATAATTAATTAATTAATTAATTTCTAATATTTTTTGGATAGATGGTAATAAAAATTAAATAATATATAAAATAATTTGATGTTTGTTACATTTTACCTTGCATAATATTTTTAACTTCATGTAATATATCTTGTCACACATAATTTTTTGTCCGTTCAAGGTCATTCGCGATGGATAGATCTTGGATGTACGAGGCACCAAGACCGGGTCCAATAATTTTATGAGAAGTTTCAAAATTTATGGAAGCGGCCACACAACATGCTCGACGTGAATGGACGACTGATATATATTGTCCGTATTTTGATTGTAAGAATCAGAAGTTATGAAATGATATAGAAGTAATAAAGTCACACTTGGTGCGGAGGGGTTTTGTTGAGGGATACACGAGATGGAGAAAACATGCTCGATGTGAACGGATGACTGATATATATTATGGGACCGTACTTTGAGAAACATCTGTTAGAGCTCCACTGGAACAACAAGGATGCAACGAATAAATGGATCATAGACGAGCACAAGCGCTCATTCACATCATGGTTTAGCTCCCTAGACCTTCCAAGTGGCGAGTCCGTGGAAGAGAAAATATTGAGAAAGTTAACTTACCGTCCGAGAAGAACCGTGGTTAACTTTCAGGCATACGACATCATTGGTTTTACTTTCTACACCCAATATAAGGATAAGAAGAGCAAGTATCAAAACAGCGGTGTACGAGTACAAGCCATTGACAAAGAGGACCAGACGACCTCATATTACGGGTACATTGAGGAAATATGAGAACTAGACTACGATGCAAATTTACAGGTTCCCATATTTAAATACAAATGGGTGAAGCACCCTAATAGCATCGATGTGGATGAATATGGTTTCACAATTGTTGATTTCAACAATATTGGTCATAAAAATAACCCTTGGATACTTGCCAAGATCGTGGAATAGGTGTTTTATGTACTTGATCTAAAGAACGAAAAGAAATACATTGTTGTTCCAGGTAAACAAAGAATCGTTAGAGTGGAGAATATAGAGGATTGAGATGACTACAATCAATACGATGAGGTGCCATGTTTCATAGATCCGAAAATTTTTAAAATCTTAGAAGCAAGACTCTCCTTTGCCAGCAAAACAGCCTACATGCGCACCGATCAGTGCCAAGGAAAAGTCATCCAAGCCTAACTCAAGCATCATGTAATTTTATTTTGTTAAGTACCTTTTATTATTTGAACCTTGTATTATGTTCTATGTAATTTACGCTTATTTGAATATAAAAATTGTGTAACTTATATTATTAAGCATCATGTAGTTTGAAGTTTTAGGGTCTAAAAGGTAAATATAAAAGAGTTTAAGGACCAATTTGTAATTTTATATAATGACAAGAATTTAAGTGTAAAAATATTAGGATCAAAATGTAATTAATAAAAAGTATAGGGTTATTTCTACAAAATATTAGGACCTAACATTAATTTTTATTAACTATAGGGGCCTAAGTGTAAAAAGATAGGACTAAAATATAGTTGATAATGAACTCAGGGGGTTTTCTACAAAGAAACAAGGCTCTGGTGTTTTTTGAAAACAAATAATACAATTTTAGAGCATGAATAATACTATATAAAAAAATCACGACGACTTTTTAGCGACGGCTCACAAGGCCAACCGCCGCTATGCCTTTTTACCGGCGGTTGGCTTTATGAGCCGCCACTAAAGAGAGAAACCTTATATAAGCAAGGGCGCGCACGGGGCCCAAACCCTAACTCCCCGAAGATTTTCTCCACGTCGAAAGGCTGCCCAAATCCAACCTCGACGCCACCGCCTCCTCGAGCTCGTCGACGCCCGCTGATCCTCCTACTCATCAACGACGCACTTGCGGGGCCCTCCCCCTCCTCGAGCTCGTCATGTGGGCCTCGTCTCATCGTCAACCCTCCGCGCGGGCCCCCTCATCGTTCCCTGAGCACCGCTACCATGGGCCCCCTCCTCATCCCCGAGTGTCGCTGCATCGAGCCCCCTCCTCGGCCTCGAGCACCGCTGCCGCCGGCCCCCTCCTCCATTCTCGAGTGCCTCAACGGTCGCCGCGCGGGCCCCCTCGTCCATCCCCGAGCACCACTGCCATGGGCTCCCTCCTCGTCCCCGAGCCCCACCTCGACAGTCACCGCGGGCCTCCCTCCTCGTCCCCGAGCGCCGCTGCGGGCTCCCTCCTCTATTCCCGAGCACCCCCGTTGTCCTTTCCATCCTTGTCAATGGCATCCGACGAGCTGTGACCAGGTGCGTCCGTTCCCCTCTCCCTCTCCCCTTCCTTCTGCCTCTTTGATCAATGGTAATCACGTTGATAAGTATTGGTAGACATACTTGATTTAGGACATTGAGCTCATCTTTGGTAAGCTTGTCTGTTTGTTTCCATTGATGTTTTGGGGCAGAAAATTACATTGATTAAATATATGATGAAATGTTGTGAGCTGAACGTGGCTCAGGGGCCCCCACCTTATTTTGTTGTATGGTAGATCACTAACATTGTCAGTGTTTGTCCGATCTTAATGTTGAGTAATGGATTTGCTCGTTTAGTTTGTTTTATGATGTCCTTTTCTTTCTAAAAATAGCATGTTCGCAGCTTATGTAGTGTATCAATGAATTAAAACATCATATAAATATGTTGTTCCTAGGTTCATTGAATTTGTTCTATTCTTTTCAATGGGTTGTCTATGCAGCACTGCAACCCCTCATTTTTGTTGAAAGTTGAGGCTGGAGAATGTTGGAATCATCTACTTATTAAGCAAAAGGTTGTTCCTAGATTGTAAAATGCATTTTCACTAGTGTTGTGTGTGTATATTTTACCTATTTACTTCTAGCTGTAGTTATAGTAGAAGAGATAAAAGATTATGATGTGAAACTTGCTTAGTGTGTTTATGTCATGAGTCATGACTTGAACTGAAGTTACATGGATTGATCTTTTGACATAGCATTTTGTTGAGGGCCTTGGTATAATTTCTGAAACTAAGTGTTCTAGATTTTGCATGTTTGCTATGAACAGCAGTGGTGATCCACAACCTGATTTTCCCTATGTTTATGCCTTCCTTGGTATAATTGCTGATAACTGTATTTACTCAAGTATAAGGTGCAATGGTTGAAAACAAGGCTTCTGAATGCTAATTTCCATTTTCTAGTAATAAACTGATTCCTGACACTAAAAAGAAACCTTCCCAGTCAGTGTTGTCAGTGAATTCTCGCAATGTACTCAATGCTTCATAGTTCATACCTTGATTGATCATATTAACTAAAACGTCATTCAGATCCCCTCTGAACCATACAAATCTGTGATCCAATCAGAGTACAAATAACAATCAATTGATCAAACCACAAGCTATGTTACTAATCATTAACCTGTTATTGTTGATATCTGTTGTTGTTGATATCTGCTAGTGATATCTATTGTTGTTCATTTTTCTGCTATATATATGTGCATTGCTGTTGTTGTCACTACCATTATTTTATGTTCTAAATGCTATTCCCATGTATTTCATGTCCTACATGCTACTGATATGCGTAGTGAAGAGGTAAGTTGATTTTGTTTATGTCTATTTTATTTTACTTGAATAGTAAAGTTTTAAGATCTCATATTAACATACTCTACTCATATGACACAGAGGGTCATAAGGGAAAATGCACAATAAACTGTAAAGATGAAGAGGAACGACAAGATCAGAAAGGGTATGATTTCTCAAGAACACATTCATTTGAATACAAATAACATATATTGCATTGTAGCTTCTCTTTGTCGTTTTCTTTTGAGAGAGGTAATTAGTCCAAAAGGGAAGTGTATTGATTCAAATGGTGATCTAGTAATAAACTATAGATCCCTTTATGAGTGGGCTGGTTCAAGAGCACCATATGAATCCAATATGTCGAAGAAAAATGATGATTATGCATTAGGATTCATATAAGACATTTTATAATCTTCATTGAACTTTTTGATGATAATGTTGTATATATTATATGATGAGATGTAAATATCTATGATGAGATGTTGTAAATTCCTGTGATGAGATGTTGTAAATTTATGTGTATGCAGAATCTGTGATTTTTACATATTTGCTAAATTTTATTTATTTATTTATTTTGGAAAATAACAAGTAGCGGCGGTTGATGTTGTCAACCGCCACTACTAATAGTCAATAATAGCAGTGGTTTAAGATATCAACCGCCGCTACTAATGGCTAACAATAGCGGCATTGACATCTTCAACCGCCGCTAATATTGTCTCTATAATGACGGTTTATTTGGACGACTGACCACCCGTCACTACAAACGCTTATTTGTAGCTGCGTTTGCGTAGCGGCGGGGTGGTCTGCCCGTCGCTACAGTGCCTTACCAACCGCCGCTATAGGGCCTTTTTGCTGTAGTGGCGGTCGCCTAGCTTATGCCCAAGCCCGATGTCGGGGCTACAGCAGAGGTCGATGGTGCTTCCGCCGCCCCCGGTGCTGAACGCACAGCCCAGGCTCGTGTCGAGCCCTCGGCAACAAGGCGTCCGCCGATGGCATTGCCACGCCAAAGCCTATGAATCATGTCGAGGACAGGGCTGTCGTCATGCCCGCCACGACCGATCCCAGGGCTCCCACTGCGCCCGGAGTTGAGCATCCCACTGCGTCCAAGCCCGGGTCTTGGGACTGGTCCTCTATGTTGGCACCGTCCGTGAGCACTAGTATTGCCGGATTGAGGAAGGATTCAACTGGATTTGTGGTCAGGGTTTGGTAGAACATGAGGAGAATGAGAGAGGAGGCGAGGAGGACCCTTGCGTGCGTGGAGGGCCAAACCGATCTATTGAAATCTCAGTGGCAGATACTGTAATTTTTTCAGCTAATTAAGGGTAGTGGGTCTTTTGCTAAAATAATCCAAAATAAGTATATCGTAAGGAGATTATTAGATTATCATAATCTAGCCTCTAGATTAATTAATTTAGACTTATAATCTACCCTATTTGTTTCCTTATTGGATTAATTAATCTACATTAAATAATCTGATGGATTATAAGCTAAAATAAACAGGTCGTAAATCTCTCTGTACTATGAAAATACAACTACAACATCGGGTTCATTTGATACATCCAACAAGATGCAAACAAAATTTAATCAATAATAAAATTTCATCAGAGATGCTCTAAGCCCTCTTCGCAAAACAGACTCAAAGAACCTAATTGGCTGAGATCAAACCATTTTGCCCTATATGTCATACCCATATTAGACGACATATGTCCAAGACACCTAAATGCTCACCAGATGGTCAAGTGGCTCAAAAGGAAGTTGGCTGTGCCATTTTTCATGAAAATCATATGATGCATTATTCTTATGTGTTGGAGCATTTGAACTACAAGAAACGAATATATAATTTTTTTACAACCAAGACACAGGCAAGGAATTAAATTGTCAAAGAGCTCGGTATGGTTATCCATAGAGCCAGACAAAGACACAAGCAAGGAATTCAAGAATGGATAGATTAAAGGATTTAGTCTCTCTTCCTTTTTGTTTCATTCATTTTCTTCTTCTTTTTGCTGCTTTTGAACCTCTGGTTCTTGTTTGTATTTTCTTGGTAATTCTTTTTAATAATAAAAGCCCTTCCAGTTTGCCTAAAATATATATATATATATTTGACGACACGTACTGTATAGCCTATGTAATTAGCAAAACCACCTAAACCGATCTTAAGTCAACACATAAATTTGGGATAAATATACTGTGTCCAAAGGTCAATAATGTAATGGTTTATGAAATCTAGGGGATTATTGCTCCATGTCATGCTGCTTTTTTTTAATATTTTTTTGTCAAATTCTTTCCCACACTACGGGAAACTCACCATGTGCCTGGCTCTTTGCCTTGTGCAAAGACTTTATCATGGGTATTTTGTGTTTTTTTCATGTGTACTGGGCACATGATAAAGATTGAGTTTTTCATAGTGCTGGTCAATGTGATGACACTGCAAATTGTAGTCCCTCAGTTTTTCGGTTTTTTTTATTGTGCCAGCTAGCTGAGACTTATAAAAGTACTTCCGAACTTCCATTTGACACTCCTGTCATGGTCTACTCTAGCCGAGTAATGAAAAGTATCAATTTTTCGATTGACGCCAAACCGCAGGGCGCTAGTAAGTGGGTTACTGTGGTGTTCGGCGATTAGGCAGCGAAGGGATTTGTGTGCAAAGATCACCACCAAAATCCGTCTTGGTTGCGTGGAATGTTCCATCAGACAAGACACTAGGCCGTAGTATTTTCTTTTCGTTGACAGGTGACCGCGTAATAGTCAGCAGAGTCGGCAGCTAGCTACCCCACGGCAATGGCATTGACCGGGTGTGGTGTGGTGGTCCTGTGGACCTAGACGAGACACGAGAGTCGTTTTAACTAGCTAGATATAGATGTGAGTGGACGGACCGGGTCTTGGGCAAGCAAATTCCTCAGCTAGTAGCTAGATACATGGCTGCCGCGCTGCTTGTGCTGCTGCTCGCCGTAGCGGCAACCGGCTCCGTCGATGCCCAGGACTCGGCCGCCGGCAACCAGGCCTTCCTGGACCTCCACAACTTGGCCCGCGCCGACGTCGGCGTGGCGCCGCTCGTGTGGGACGACACGGTGGCGTCCTACGCCGAGAGGTACGCGGCGACGAGGCAACGAGACTGCCAGCTCCAGCGCTCCAACGGGTCCTACGGGGAGAACATATTCTGGGGAAGCGGCGGCAAGAACTGGACGGCCACTGACGCCGTGGCCGCGTGGGTCGAGGAGAAGCAGTACTATGACTGCAGCCTGAACTCGTGCGCGTCGGGAAGAGTGTGCAAGCACTACACCCAGGCAGTGTGGGCGGACACCGTCAGGCTCGGGTGCGCCGCCGTGACCTGCGACGGCGCAGCCGGAACGTTCATCATCTGCAACTACGACCCCGCGGGCAACGTCCCGGGTCGCCGACCATACCACGACTGCGGGTTCAACCGGTCAGGTCAGAAGATCATCCATATATAGCTAGACTCAACTAAATTGAATTATATTGTAGCTTCATTTTTATTGTTCCATTAATTCATCTTCGATGTTTGCTTATTGTTGCTTTAATTTTCTCTATCATATCACTTCATATATATGCTCGTGTTCTAATCTGTGCGGTGAGCCCGTCTATATAATCTCCTTTATTTGCTCAATATTATAAACATCAGTTCTACAATAATGGCTGATGATGGGTTGTTTATATATTTGAGGAAAATTGTTTTCAAAGTGATAATGGTAGGTCGTTTTTAACCAGGTACTTCCTTCGTTCTTAAATTATTGTCGTTATTGATTTTTTTAGTTAACTTTAATCATTCATCTTATTTAAAAAAATATCATATATGTTATCATAGTTTGTTTTATTATTAAATGAAATTGATCCATATGATGCCTCATCATGATATACCAATGATACTACTGGGTTGAAAAAGTATTACAATTTAGATCTCAACCATTGGATGAGAAAAATAGATGGTATGCATTTATTTTGGTCTACTATAAGTCCTCAAAGACCGCTGCATGAACATGAACTCATTATTTAGAACAAAAACTTATAGATGCATGACTGACTCTTGTCACCCTGCCGCTTTTGTTTCGGCTTTGCAGCGCAGGTTGCACCGCAAGATTTCCTCAACCCCCAGAATGTGGCCCGCGGCATGTTGGGCATAGGAATGCTATCCTGGGACAGCTCTGTGGCAGCTTACGCCCAGGGCTATGCGGAGAAGAGGATGAGGGATTGCATGAAGATCAATTCCGGTGGCCCATATGGTGAAAACATCTTCCAAGGCACAAGCTCCACCGCCTCAGAGGCTGTATTTTCCTGGCTCGGACAGAATCGGAACTACAACTGCACCAGCAATACGTGTGCGACTGGGCAAACCTGTGATGATTACACCCAGCTCATGTGGGCCAACTCAAAAAAAGTTGGTTGTGCAAGCGTAGCCTGTGCTGACGGTGGCACGTTCATCACTTGCAACTACGACCCCCAGGCAACAAGCCTGGTGAGCGGCCATACTTATCCTGTCTGCAAGCTGGAAGTACTAGTACTACACCAGTTCTTGGTATGCCACAGTACATCTTGAGCATCTCACCTGCAACAATCTACCAAAAAAAAAATCTACCATCCTTATATCAAGAGGAGCCCGTGTCTCATAATCATGACAACTTGCATTGCATCCTTGTACTGGTCTTTTATTGTTAGTATCAGCAAGATTATTCACCCTGTTCTGCTATTGTATTTGCTTTAGCAGTGATTCACACACAAATAAAGGGAAAGAGACAAAATTTATCTAGTGTGTTACAATACTCCATTGACTCCTATACAAAGCATAGAAAGACTACATTTTGTTACTAAACCTTTTAGATTTTTTTAAATTTACTATTAAACACAAACCCTTTGTACTTTCCATAATATATATGATACCATTACTATACAATCTTGATCTAGGAACAAGGTCGTTTTTATGTATCAAGTTCATAATGAGTTATTCACATTATCCAGATCATCCCCTGTGGAAACTCTTTTAAGCTTGACCACTTGATTGCCTTTAGAGAAGTTCTTATAAGAAATGCACTAACACTTGGTTATGTTACTTTGCATCCCAAACAAAGCTTTCAACACATATAAATAATATCATATACCATATGATTGCTAAATATCAGGACCAACTACTTGCATATGTCATATGTTTTTCTTTTTATTGTTCGGAGTTTCTGCTAATACATGTAATGGAAATGGTACAAATCCAAGTAGTGGGAACAGCAGCAACCCAAACAGAAAGGACAATAACCCTCCAGTTCTACCAATTGTCCTTCCTGTCCTGGCAGTAATTTGCTTAATCTTAGCCATTTCGATATGCATTTGGAGACGATCAAGGATAAAGAGAAATTTATCATGTGAGTATTGTTGATTGGAAGCATTATACCTTTCGTTAAAACTAAGCTCCCTCCGACTTCAAATATAAGTCCATTTAGTCTTCCTTCAAATGCAACAAATATAGGTCCATCAACAACTCCAATACACATTTTTCTCCATATTTTCTGCATGTCTATCACTACTAAAAAACAGTTTAGTCAATGCAACGACCTTGTCATCTATCTTAACTGAGAGTAGAAGATACTTTATCCCTGCTTTCTGACTCAAACATAAGGAGAGAAGAACATAATAGCAAAAACTATATGAAAGTTGAATATAGGATAACGAATTCCTACTGACAGAATATACATTAGCATTCAAGTGGTTACATAGCATCCACGTGGTTAAGTTGCAAGGTTCAACTGAATACGCCAGTGGACACCTACATTCTTCCTTTCAGACTCACATGTGAAGCACAAACAGAGTAGTTGCCACATTACAAGTTCAGAATGTGAGAACTAGAAATCTAAGATATGCATTCCTGATTCCTCCTGTGGGCATCACAACGCAATTTATGTAGGTCTCCAGGCATTATGAGGTTTAAAGTTATATCTGTGACTGCGAACAGTAATTATACATTTATACCTGTATTTCTTCCACAGCTACAATTTTAATTGGTTCAGAGGATATTGAAGACATTAAATCATTGTTATTGGATCCATCAGTGATAAGAGCAGCAACAGATAATTTCGCTGAAGGAAACAAACTGGGAGAAGGCGGCTTTGGACAAGTTTACAAGGTAATCAAACCACAAACACGATAACTTATCATAATTTCGTTCACCACTATTTCTTGTCGTTTTATTATCATATACTGGCACAAACTAAAAGCCCATCCGTGCATACTAACTTTTGAACCCACTGTGGATAACTGATAACATGACTACTAAATACGCCAAGTTGCCATTTTTCAGGGTGTGATGTCTGATGGACAAGAAATAGCAGTAAAGAAACTTGCAAGAGGATCTAAACAGGGCTTACGCGAGCTAAAAAATGAGTTGTTACTGGTTGCTAAGCTCCAACACAGGAATCTGGTGAAGCTAATTGGTGCCTGCCTAGATGGACAAGACAAGTTGCTTGTGTATGAATATATTTCAAACAAAAGTCTCGACACCTTTATTTATGGTAGTGAAACTACATTGCATGCTTGTTCAGACAATACATTATCAGTTCTACTAGTTGTGCTGGCTCTTTGACAAATTCTAACAAAATAACTAGTACTCAAGAGAGTTCAAAACAATTTTAGAATGCTTTCCACTGCAATATTGTTTCTTAAAAAACAAATATGGTTTAGGGAAAGAGTTTAAGTGATGATGCTGAGAACATGACATCCTCGCTTCTTCTTAATGAAACAAATTACGGTCAAATTTTACTGAAAATGTTCTTTTTGAGTATATGGTATACGTCTCCTGCATGTTCGAGAAACAAGGTATATGGTATCCATAGGAGCTAGTAACTGATTCAATCGTGAACTTGAACTTCAAACAATTAACATATAGTTGCAAGTTGAGATATATCTGGTAATGACATATTACTCCATCAAGTTTATCTCGCATTATTTTCATTTCTAGTAGTAAGGGACTAACTCTGGCTTGATCTGGTGTCATCCTGAGCATAAATGTGATAAAATGTGTTTGTCTAATAGCTAGTTGGACTCCAATAATGGTTCAAAGACTCTAGGCACAGTGTCAACATTAGGAAGAATAATTTGGCATATTCCATAATTTCTCAAATATGTATGCCAAGAATCAAACATCATTACTATTCAAAAAACAATATATATTATATATTTCTGTCCTGTGAAACCTACAGAAACTTTCTTCTATTGATAGATTTAAAAATAACTTTTATACTGGATCTGCCACAGCAAATTTCAATCTCTTCAGTGCCATTGAGTTAAACTTTGAGTACCCCAGTGCCATTTCAACCAATTTCAGTGGCAAATATACTAATCCTATACATCCCACTGAAAAAATAGTTGACAATTTTCATATACAGCACACCACTA
This sequence comes from Eleusine coracana subsp. coracana, assembly GCA_032690845.1. Lineage (NCBI taxonomy): Eukaryota > Viridiplantae > Streptophyta > Magnoliopsida > Poales > Poaceae > Eleusine > Eleusine coracana. Next base: position 56,692,392 of record CM064420.1, read on the forward strand.
TCATATTACTAGTTTCATCATTGGCACACATCTTTGTATTTTAAAAATTACCGCATTATGTTATCCTTTTAAATGAGCTTAATTAGAGTTATATGCTGGTTGTTTTTGTAAAACATCCATATAGATACTCAAAACCGTGAAGAACTGACTTGGGACACAAGGTACAAGATCATTTGTGGTATTGGTCGAGGATTGGTTTATCTACATGATGAGTCTCGTTTGAAAGTTATACATAGGGATTTAAAACCAAGCAATATTTTGCTAGAAATGGATATGAATCCAAAAATCTCTGACTTTGGATTGGCAAGTGAATTTGAAGGCGACCACTCAAAGCATATCACAAGAAGAGTAGCAGGAACCTAGTAAGTTCATATAGAATCAGTTACACCATAAATTATATATGTGTAGTCTAGTTGAGCTATTCAGTATCAGAACTTTTATGTTTTCTTACATAAGACCATTTTCAAATGTGCAGCGGATATATGGCACCTGAATATGCAGTTCTTGGACATGTTTCTACCAAGTCAGATGTATTTAGCTTTGGGGTGATTATCCTGGAAACTGTGACTGGATGAAGGAACAGTGTTTCCTCATCAGAAACTATGATGGCTCAGCATCTATTGAGCTATGTGAGTATTTTATTAGTAATTTATAAAACCAAAAAGTTATACTAGGCTACTAGCGTTACTTAGTGATTTAATTTGTTGTTTGCGCACAGGTATGGGATAAGTGGACCAGTGGAACCATAACAGAGATAATTGATCCATCGTTACGTTGTAATTGTGATGAAAATGTGGTTCTCAAGTGCATACACATTGGCCTATTATGCGTTCAAGAAAACCCAACTGATAGACCTAGCATGTCCAATGTCATCCTGATGCTTGTTGGAAGGTCTACTACCTTGCCGGCTCCTAGGCCTGCATTTCTCTTTAGGATGGACGATGTAAATAATAGCCATCATGAAGCTGGAAATGACCTTGTAAGGCAATCAGATAAATCAAAAGCATCACTCAATAAGGTGACAATAACAGAACTTGCACCAAGATAATCCCACATCCCAAATATTTAGCTAGAGTAGGAAATATATCTCAAAGTCAAATTCGTACTTGTGGTTTCACATGCAGTTCGTAGTTTAAACCATGCACAAGCACATATTAGTCTGATTAATATAGGGAATGAGTAAAAACAGAGTGTAACTGGAAATAGATGAAGTTTTACTTCCTCATATACATTCTGATCCCTACATGTGGGCCTCATGGTACACTAGTTGGTTTGTGTGAGATATTGTTAAATTAAGGGTGCCTTTGGTTGGTCTTTTAGGGGCTGTGGCTTTTTTAAAAAGACAAAGAGCCAACCAAAGGGCTTGGCTGTGAGAATTGGCTGTACATGAAAGCAGCTTTTCTCCTATGTAATTCTCACAGCCACCTCAGAGCTACTTTCACCGGCTGTGGGGTGCAGCTTTCACAAAAATTACCCACCTGCCATCGTTAAGTGGCATACCGGTTCGATTCTTTTCCTCTCCCACGAACAGAACAACGAATCGCGGAGGAGGCGGCGGGGGAGAATGTGGTGGCGACGAGAAAAGGAGTCAGTGGCGTCGAGCTCGCTTGCGATGGGGCGTCGAACTCGGTGAGGAGGAGTCGGTGGTGTCGACTTCGCATGCGCGGGAGCGATGGAGGCGCCGGACTCAGCGGGGAGGAGGAGGGCGACATGGGGGAGAAGGAGGCGGCGGTGTCGAGCTCGCGTGCGCGGAGGCGTCAGACTTGGCGCGGAGGAGTCGACGGCGTCGATTTCGCACGCGCGGGGGCGGCGCGGGGAGGAGGAGGGCAGCATGGGGGAGGAGGCATGGGGGAAGGAGTCGGCGACGAGGAAGGCGGCATGGGGGAAGGAGTCGGTGGCATTGGACTCGACGGGTAGGGACGGCGGAGGCGTCGGACTCGGCGGGGAGGAGGACGGCGAAGGTGCCAGACTCGGCATGGGAGGAGAGAAAGAGGAAGAGAGAGAGCTAGATCCATGGGAGGAAAAAGAAGATCCATGGGAGGAAAAAGAAGAAGCTGACAAGTGGGGTCCACTTGTCAGTGAGAGAAAAAATAGATGATTGATGAATAATATGGATGACATGTAGGGTTCATTTGACAGGTTTTATAAAAGCCACAGCTAGTCAACCAAATGGGTTTTACTTTTTTCACAGCTAACATCCCACAGCAACTTTTCTCACAGCCACAGACCACAACAGCTTTTCTCACAGTCACAGACCAACCAAACACACCCTAAGGATGCATGTTATAATTGTTCAGCTTCCTTACCTTTATCGTGCCATGCATGTTATTTTTATCTCGGTGTCCATTGATCACAAATAACACCACACCTGATACACAACTACTGTAAAGCAAGGTGCGTAAGAGAGATGAGTGAAGTTTTTTGTTGTGCGACTTTTTTTGTTAGACCAATTGTTGTAGGTCAAATTCCTTGTCAACCACTCAAAAAACTTCAAGTTTCTTATCAACCATTCAAAATTTTGAAGTTTCTTATTAGCCATCAGTCTTGTCTTTTATTTTTTATTCACCACTATCATTACTTTATGGTGTTAAGTAGAAGGAGAAAAAATAGATTTGCTCTTTTCGTAAATATATATGATATTAAATGTGCTCCCTTATTTGAATAATATCAATATTGTTGTTTTATATGCCTACAACAAATATTACTATGATATGTATGATCATGTGTTTTCATTCAAAAATATAGATATGAAAACTAACTTTTTCATATGCACTGAAATGGTTAATAAGAAAAATTGTATATAAAAATAACAATATGGGTAACTTAGTTTTTTCTCGTTGGGACAATTGCGTCTGTGACCCCATTTTTAAGTCCAATTGTATGTTTGGTCCTCTGTTTTAGGATTTGCATGTTTGACCATGTATTTTTGAAAAGAATTACATGATTGATCCTATTTTTTTGCATGTTTAATCCTATTTTTTACATGGAGTAGGGTCCATCACACGATCATTTTCAAAAACAAGGGGTGAAATATACAAATCCTAAAAACAAGGATCAAATGTCTAATTAGGCCAGTCTCAATTCATGGTTTCATTTCACTCTTTCCTATAGTGCTACATCAGATTTAGATGTTTAGTTTGAAAGATGAAATTGGCTCTCTCAATGCAAAGTTTGATTTCACGATTTTATAGGTAAGTCATAATAATAAATTATTACATTAAGATTAGTTGAAATCTATTGGAATGAAACTTTTTGCTCTTAATGAGAGTTTCATTGGAGCTTCATGTATATGAAATAGTGCCAAATGAGTTCCATTCTAATGAAATCCATTTTCTTTCTTTCATCTTAATTACAGTGCCATGTCACTCTTTTTGCTGATGTGTCATCTTATTTAATACCAATAAAACTCCCATTGAGACTGGCCTTATAATGAAAACAGGGTCACCGACAAAGCACCTCGGGAGGGTTGGATGACTTGCTCCAGCTTGGCAATTAATATCATGGTCACAATCCCAATTGGCTGATATGAGGTTTCAGTGTATCATTAAGAGTCTGTTTGTTTCAATTTATTTGAGTTTAGATTATTTAATTTATATCAAATATTCTAGAAGGACAAACAAATATTGCAGATTCTGATGCTAGATTAATTAATCTAGAGAGCATATTATGATAATCCAATAAACTTCTAAAGATATGCTTATTTTGGACAAACAAACATGTCGGGAGCCTTGGCAGCTGGCACAACAGGCTCGGTGGGAGTCCTGAGCCCGATCATGGCGAGCGCGACGAGAACCCCGTCCTCAGTGTGAGCCCTAGGCTCGGGCGCGGCAGCAACTGAGGCGTGGTTGGGCTGGGCGCGAGCCCCGACCCTAGCCTCGGTGGGAGCCCCGTGGTTGGGCTCGGGCATGGTCTCGATGGGAGACTCGTCCCTAGCCTCGGCGACAACGGCACATGATATTTGATTTTATATTGTACGAGTTTATTTCAAGTCTTCAAAGTATTCAAATATCTGAAAGAAAAGAAAAATATCATAGCAAACAGTCAAGGGTACTATTATCTTTTTACATTGTGTTGAAGGTGGCTTAGTAGCACCCTAAGGTTCCGGATTTGACTCTTAGTGAGAGCGAATTTACAGGTTGGGGTAAAAAAATCCCCTCGTTTGTCACCACGCCAAAGCACAGGTCTAAGACCCGACCTAGGTCGTGGTTGTCTCACACGGGCCACGGTGCCGTTGTGTAAGGATGGGACAAGGGTTCGGGGGTTTTCTCGACCTACATGAGAAGATCTTCTTAGCAAAATGGCTAGGAGTTGTTTTACCCTCTGCAAGTCGAGTTTTTTTTTTATCTTTTCACATCTAAAACAAATAATCTAACTACCAATAATCCGGGTAAACAAACATCCCCATCCAGTTTAAATAATTCAAATTAAATAACCTAGTATCATAATCCAAATTAAATAATATGTCTAAGAAACAACAGGCCCTAAGTTATTATTAGGTGAAAAAGACTCAAAAATGGACCAGTGGCTAGTTGTAGCCTTCATATAGTTATTGGATTGACAATATGCTTCTTAAATCGATCAATTTTTATGTAACATGTTTTATGTTATTTCCATGTATGGTTGCTCCATGTTGTGGTGTTTTGCTCTTAAGAGTGCTGTCAGTTTCTTTTGATGGTCAATATGATGTCGCTGCAAGTTATACGTCCTCTATCTTTTATTTATTTTTTTATCAATGCCCGCTATTAGCTCAAAACTAATAAAAAGACAGAGGGAGTACATAAAAGCTACTCCTTCCGTCCCAAAATAATTGACATTCTAACTTTCTTCAGTTTTCCCAAAATAATTGGTATTTTCATTTGTCAATGCACCTTTCTCTCTTCTCAATACACTTCTATCTTTTTTTTCCTCATTTTCTATGTACCTACCTTCTAAAGTGCCAATCAAATTAGGACGGAGGGAGTATCTCGTTTGGAACTTCCATTTGACACCGCTTATGGTTTTGCTGACTAATGAAAAGGAGCATTTTTCTGTTGACGACAAACCGCACTGGCCGCTAGCAAGGAGAGGCTAGAGGAGAAGAAAGTGTTGGTGTGTAACAGATGGTGGTGGAAGATGAACTCAGATGGTGTTTGTTTTCAATCGATTATTCTAAATTGCGATTGGAAGTCATGACGTTTACAGATGCATCGACAATCGCCACTCCCTTTATTAACCTATATAGGTGAGTTTCCAATTTTGAAATCAATTGTCGTTTCACATATCAAAGTTTATTGTTTTGCAATAGTAATACCCACACCATACATCATCTTGCGTTGAGCAGCGAGAAAGGTAAGCAAGCAACAATGCAAACCATGACCGTAATTGTTGAACTGGATCATTGTATTTGAATCATGTAATAACTGTTATGACTAGCTCTGTCAAGCTTCAAGTTCGGCATATTTCACTAAATCTCTCTAGGTGAATTTTTTAATTTAGGATAGAATTGCTGTTTTACAAATGAGCACTGCTATAGAGTATACTCATTTTGTTAGACTTTTGTATGACCAGAAAATCTAATGGTTAAAATCACTTAGGTGGAGGTTCACCTATCAATCAAAATTCTTAAAACATTTGATCGTACAGAAGTCTAACAAATGGGTCTACTCTGAAGCATTTTCCTTTACAAATTGTGATCTATACCACCTATGCTGAATCGAAATTTACTGTGTTACACATTACTATCCCGCACCAGTGCTTAAAGGGGCAAGTTGATGCTAGCATGACCATTAGCCGTTGAACTGTGCTAATCAAATCATTTGAAGCACAATGCCCCAAGTGTAAATACACTTTGATAGCCGACCTTCCAATTTGGAATATAACTATGTTTTACAAATGGTAGTTTAGTATCGCTCTTATTCGATCAAAGTATAATATCGTTTACTTTATGCGGTAGGGCTACCCTATCCTTCAATTGTAATTTTTGGAACTACAATGCACCCAAGTGTTGTAATAAACCTCCAATTCTACCAATTTGAGATAGAATAGCCACATGTCGGGTCAATATAGCCTCTGTTTAATCAGAGTTTACTAGTATAATTTAGCACAACTAGAAATGACAACCATACTATTAATGCGTACATACATGACCCTTGTTTTAACCTCTCCAACGCATAGCACAGTGGACGCAGATGCCCACAAACAAGATTAAAGCACGCCATCAATAAGAAAACAAGATTAAAGAACAAACACCATAAACACACTTATTGCCACTTTGCCTGTCCTGTCTCAGTCCTTATTGCCTTCTCTATATTCATCATGTTACTCTCTGCATGAAACTTTGATCCATTCTGCCTTACCTCTTCTATGCTCATCAGATAACTCTCCCGTGTTCATAGATGGAAACACTAGATCTGAGAATGTTCTGAAAACGAAAAGGGTCTCCATGTCCATAGGTGTAGATCACTAGATCTGAGAATGATCTGAAAAAGGAACAGAGTCTAGATTCTTCGGACTAAGAAAACATCTTAGCTTACAGCACCAATGAAATGGAACAGTAGGCATGTGATTCAACAAAATTTTGATGTGCATGTTGTCTCTACGATGCACTAACAAATGAACAATCAAGAACATACCTACATGTCACATCATGCACATAAACTCTTCTGCTAGACACACCAGGTTCACCAGCAGATCAAGCTGGCTCCCCTACCTCCACACTTGCTGGAACCCTACCAAGAATCTCTGACCTCAATTGCATCAGCAATCTACCCAAGTAATTCAGGCCTTCGCCTTCACGGCCACCACCCCAAAATAAATCATGGGGTGATGCCTCGACAAGAACTGAACCAGCCGTTGACAACAGCATATTAGTCAGATGGGGATAAGCTGAAAACTTGCATTTGATTGCCCTATACATCACATCAATTTTTGTAGACTCCCAATCTGTCTGTACCTAAAAAGCAAAGATAATGTACAAAACATTCATATCAGTTTAACCATATGACGATAAATGAATCAGACATATAAAGTGTCTGGCAACTAAATTGGCCAAATGCCCTTTAAAAACAGGACCTATTTTTAACAATACAGGAACTACAGATAAACATTATTACCAAAAGTCTGGCACTACCATACAACGAAATTCTAAGGTGACAAATATTACACAACATTCATAGATGGTTACTAACAGGCAGAGCCAAACACAGTTCAATACTAAACCCACTAAGGGCAAATACAAATAACATCCCTCCAACATTCATGTTTGAGCAACTGGATTACTTTAGCATACGAACATGGCATATTTCCATGAAACAATACTAGGTTATATTTTCTGAATTCTTGAGAAGTTATGACATTGTATAAGACACTACTGCTCATTAATAGAGGGTTTTTGAATATTTACACAATTTATCAAAACAATTTCCTATCAAAACGATTGCAAGGAAGACTGATACTGATAAAAAGACAAACCACCACCACTACCAAAAATTACCACCCTGTATGCTAGCAACATTCCATAACATTTGGTATAATCTTTAAAGTTCTAAGTAAATTTTTATGGTAGCATAATGAAAGCATGTGTTACTGTTTTAAGCTCGTACGCTACATGAGTTAGTAGATCTGCAAGTAGACTTCCAATTTGCAGATAAGAGGTTCTAAACTAGGTAGGTATTACATGCATTAAAAAACTTGCATCATAGAGAAGGTGGCAAGTTTTATATCATTTATATGATTATATCGAGATGATTCCTTCATCTCTTCTGCTAAAATCAGTAAAGATAAAAAGCAAAATATTCTAGCATACCAACTCAGGGAATTCTCTTTGTCGAGTCCTTCCTATTCTAGCAGCCTCCTCAGGACTCTTTGCCTGCTTTATTTCTTGGACAATGTCTCTTGCTTGAGGATTGTCAACACCAACAAACTTATGGGCCTGGAAAAAATATTTCCGATTCACAGATCAATTTCAATGCAAAGAATGATGCTGCAGGGTCCAGAAAAATTGACTACATGGAGGATGGGTAGTGCATTATGCTCAAGAATTGCTCCTTAAAACAAAGCAGAAAGGCACACATGTCACCGAGAAAAAAGATATGAAGAACCTGATAATAGTGTTCCACTGTTGGCCATGTTATATACTCTCCATTGTCGTCAGGCATGCGAATAGGGTGAGGAGAAAAGTTTGAGAAAGCACCAAAAATATCCCAAGTCTTGTAAAAGGAAACAATATTTGTTTCGTATGGCGATACATCTGGATCGACAGATGGTATTTCATCCACAGATGGTATAACAGGTGAAAGATCAGGAATGGGTTGGATGTATCCACTCATGAGCATGTCCCGACCAATCTACAAAATAAACAGAGAAGAACTATAATGTGTGTCTTTGTACTGCACTGACAAACAAAAGAGAGAAAACAACAACAAAAGAAGTTGCATTCCTGAATACCATTAGTTCATTACTGAAGAAAAACAGATGAGTATTGAACTAGAAAAGAGATGACCTGCTCATAGGAGACATCAATTAAATCAATTGCCTGAGTCATTTGACTCATCCCTAGTTCACCAACAGGTGTTGGAGCATTTACTCCCCCAATAATTTTTGGAGCCCAGAATGCATAGATCTGTCAAGAGATGCAAAATCTGTCATCATTAGATACGCTAATGTATATAGAACAAGCAAATAATGACACAAGATAAGAAGCTTTATTCTAATAAACCCAAAACAATCAACAAACCAATAAAAGGATGGACAATGAGAAATGTGCAGAGAGAATTTGCTTCTTGTGTCCCAGCTCCCCTTCCAAATGTGCAAGAGCTAAGTTTCTATCTTACTTCTAACAAGTGGTTCCTCACACATGGTTTACTGGCATGTTCCTCAAGGAATAAAGCATGTCTACATTAGCATCTGTATGCCCAAACATGACCCCCATTAATATTCTAGCAAATGCAAATCAGGCAAATTAAATTTTGTACCTTCAATGCCCAACTCGTCTTTTTCTAATTTTATGGTTATTCCATAAACTTTGATACACGTGAAGTTGAAAAAAATCATTGAACCAAAAGACAACTCATTTAATCAGATAATAGACACAAGAAAAAGAAAGCCAATCAGTATAAAAGTTCACCTTATGGATAACACTAGCAGATATAGAAGAAGCTGATAGGGTCCCACCACACTCCCATAACACGGAAAGATAACCACGATCATAACAATATGACATAACATCTCTAGGATTTAACATGTCAAACTCCACTACTTCAACACCTTTCATAGCAAGCCTCTTTTGGAAATCTCTCCGAGCACCACGTTGAGTCATAACAATTGTGTAAGCATCAGTAACATTCCATAAATTTGCCTCCTCGGGAAGGTTAAGAGATTGTGACATCACAATGCGCACTGGAACATGCCCCTTAACATGCCTTGCAGTTAATCGAGGATCTACAACACAGCTAAAAGGATTCAATTTTTGAATTTGTACGCATATGAAATACAGTAAATAGAATATTACCATCCAAGCGTACTGTGTTTCCACCAACAATAACAGCATCGCTTCTGCCACGCAGTTCAAATACTCGGCCTCTGGACGATTTTCCACTCACCCAAGAAGCATGTCCACTACTTGCCGCAATTTTTCCTACCCATTAATTGTATTAATGGTATAGGATGCAAGTCAGATCTTATGAACATAGGAACAAATATCTCAAGTAACACCAAAGTATGGAGTAAGCAATGTGTTACCATCTGCAGTCATAGCATACTTCAGAACAGAGAATGGGACATGAAAGGCGGCTCTATAAAGTAACGGAGCATTTACAACAAGGCATGACTTGAGAGCTTCCTACAATAAAATTTTAAAAAAAATTAATAATCTGGTAAAATGCAACAAAGAATGAGTATAGATTAAATTAGAAGGTAACGTTACTCCTGTAGCACACTTCTGATCCAAGTAGAAGGCAACATTATTTTTCGCGTTTCTGTTTTGGGGTTTTTCCAGACATTTTTTGTGGGGTCCCATTTTTTCTATTACTCAATAGCAAAACATGTCAACTTTGTTTGCATTGTATATCACAAACTATGTCATATCCAAATAGCTTCACACATAGAGGAAGTGAAGTGTACCTACTATGAAGTATGCACTTGTAGTTTTGCATACCTGTTACAATAAACTTAAATGTCTTCATATCGTTCCAAATCATGATGTTAGTGTCAAAACCACAAGAGTCAAGATCCTAACTGTGAGTCAGGACTTAGAGCATCACTAGAAACAAGCTATGGTTGAGCATATGCAGATGGACATGGAAAATGTTGATGTGAAATAAAGGTGTTAAGTTGTAAACAACAAATTTCAAAAAAATATATATAAGCCAAGAGTCACCTCAAATGTTTTACTCTGCAGATCTTCCCCCACAACATCAACTTGTATGCCTTCACTTCGTAATGCTTGAATTGCCTTCCCTCTCAAGTGGTTCAAGGGGTGTCTAAGACCCAATACAACTCTTGTGATTCCTGCCTAATAAAATCGTTAGTACACTATCTATATTTCTATCTAGCTACAGGACTGATATGGAAAAACTCAAAAGGGACAAAATTCCAACTCGAAGAAGATCATTCTTACGCATTATTGTCATCTACAGTGACACGGACTACCCTGAAAGATACAGTGATGTTCAAGACTCAAGACAAGAGAACATGTTGTTGATTGTCCATTCATTCCTCTTCTGAATTGTCTTTTAACAATTTACACTCAGCTCCCCTGCTTTAAAAAACAATTTACACCCACGAAATTCGTAGAAAATTATGATTAGCGATTGTGTCGAAGGCTAATTCGGCTATGTGACTTGTAAATGGTATGTGAATGTTTTAAATTGATGGGTACATTGGAGAAAGGAAATAGATTGGAACTTGGGAAGGGAGTTTGGGCGAGGCAATTCCGGGAGCACCTGGACGAGGGAGGCGACGGCAGTGCTGTCTCCATAGCAGTCTCCAGGTTCAAGGTTTAGGTAGGCAGTGGCGCCGCGGGCGTGCTCGCCGGCCTCCTGGGCGGCGAGGAGCTCGGCGCAGGGCGTGCCCTGCGCGTAGAGAAACCCCTCGCCGACCACCCAGGCCTCAACGCTGTCCGTCTCGAGCTGCGGCCGCGCGATGACGCATCCGAAGTTTGGGTGCGGCGAAGTGAGCCCCGCGGAATGGTCAGCCACGTCGGCGGCGCGGCGGAGGAGGAGGGCGTCGTGCGCGTGGGAGCCGGACGCGAAGGCGACGGCGCGTGGGGCGCGGAGGCGGCGGCGAGTGCGGAGGGGCAGGTGGAGGAGCGTGGGAGCGGCGGCGGCCGCAGCGGGCGCGACGCCGGCGACCAGCGGCGAAGGCGGCGGCATGTTTTGCTGGTGTGGTGGGGTCCGTGGGGACGCGGGGATTTGGCACTGGCAGCGGCGTGGGGAAGGGCCGTGAGTTGCTATGGCTCACGGGGGCCCATTTGCTTTTGACAGTCTTTTGGGGGAAAAACTATATCTTCATTTTTTATTTTTGCGATGAACTATATCTTCATATTATCTTTTTTTCTTTTTTGAAACTCTATATTATCGTTTATTAGCATTCCAATTTGCTTACTTTGACCTCTTGCATCGTTTTATACATCGGGGAAAAATAAATAAAAAAGATAATGGATCCCCATGACAACAAAATCTAGGTTGTCTTTTAAACTACTTCTACTAACCACTATTGTAATTTAATAAAATTCATATAGAAAAATGCTCCAGAGCCAACCCGAACGTCCGTCTCAGGATACGACTCAACAGCTCAGCGCTGCCGACGGTGATGTGAGCACACATGATCGACTCTGCTATGCTGAACGAAGCCCAATTTTAGGCCCAAATGACACCCAAGCTAGATCCAGACATAATAAAAAAGAGAGAACAAGTTGATTGATCCGCTGATTATTACAACGAAACGTAAAAACTATGATCCGGACATGCTGTCTCCATTACTTATATTACTGACGACATAAATCATTGGTCAGTTGAGGAGCTGATCGTCCTCGTCGGAGTGAGTTGGCAACAGCACCATGAGCACGGGTGGCTGAAGAACCCCGTGCTCTGGATGATGCGGGCAGACCTCTTCGTAGTTGGTGTTGACGTCCACATACACGGAGGCCGGCAGGCGGAGAGGCCCGCGGTCATGTAGGGACTCCAGTCTATAGCTTGAAAACCGTTGAAAGCTGGTCAGTTTTTACGTTTTTTGGTAAAATCAGTCTGGTCCAATTTTACCAGACTACCAGTTTATCATAAAAATCAAACTTGATTATTATAGTAAAAATAGTTTTAAGTTATTTTTTTAGTTTATCGATTATTCTTTACGATAAAAAAAATGACACGCTTGCTACTCTCTCCTCTCCGCCTACCTCCGTCTGTGCTGCCTTGTCAGCTTCGGCTAGCACCTTCACCGTCATGGCGTTTATCATGTCGCTCTATCTCAGTGCGCGCGCACAACGATTGCACTTGCAGTTGCACAGCAATCGGAGTCTCATGATTTCATAAGGGGTAGCGCGTTGTGCCTTCTATTCTCGAACCAACTCGTTTTCAGCCTCTTCAACACGAGAAACACATCTAAGCATGTTGTCATCTCTAGTTCTTCGCCAACACATCAAAGCTGCTTGATGTCTCCTACTTCCACTCAACAACTGGCTCGTACAACAAGGAGCCTGCAGCCTCAATGACAAGCTACGAATGGGGCACGTCAACTGGCCTCACAACAACGAGGTTGTGCCCCGAATGACAAGCCGCGATCGGAACACGTCAACTGGCTTGCACAACGACGAGGTTATGACCTGAGTGACAAGCCGTGATCGGGGACGTCAACTGGCTTGTACAGCAAGACAAGCTAGAAGCTAAGATGCTCTATAAAGATGCTAGTGTAGTGGGCAACATAACATCTGATGAGCAATAGAGGACGTAAGCTACAATGTTTAAAAAGAGAAAACCGATTTTGGCTATACATCCCTTTCCATTGGTTACTACAGACGTAATGCCTTGGGGTGTAACAACTCAAGCCAATTTTCATATTTGGTATAGAAACTGACCCACACCAACCACATGTTACAGGATCCAACCAGCAACCAAAATTGAAAAACAAAACACATACTGTTTGTTTAATAAATACTCTAATCGTCTAGACCAGACAGATACATGTCCTGTTTCCTTATCAGATTTGTGATCTTGCTTTCCACCTGACCGAATTGATCACCAAAATTGAGATTAAAAGGCTTAAATGCATTATTCCCATCAATAGCACTGTACTTGAGTTCGCTGCGGCAGTCTTTAATTGACTACAGATCAAGCTACTGCTACTTTACATTGTTGCTTTTTCGTTACAAGGCTCAGAGAAGCGAATATTCCTGAAAGTAGGTATCAAATGTTAGCGATATAGATCTTTAATAAAACTAATACAGGAATTGATAGGCATGTAAAATCAGTACATATCACATACACAGGAATAGTATAACAAAAGACTTTCTGTCCGTCTTCGCTCCCGCAAATGAATCCACCTTTCGAGGGATGCAAAACGCCCTTAGAAGCAGGACATACTCTGCAAGTGCAGGAGCTGTTCTCATCTACACACAAGAAACGATATACCATAAGAAAACTATTGTTGTGATGTAGTTGATTTATCTGAAAAGTGGGTATTAATACCAAGTGCGATGCAAGCCATCACGACATAGCTTATCCCATTCTTGTATTCCGCATTGCGTTTTATTTTCAATTCAACGAAAACCGATGTACGGCTTGGATTAGTGGAGTCCCTCCTTTGACCCAAAAGATTGCAATGAAACCATGTGTGGCTCTCAAATACCATATGGTTCATGGTAATGTTATCAGGTATCAGATCATAATCAGAGCACTGCATTATTAGGAAATACAAACAGGTTATTAGGAGATGTCAGAGCATATTGAACAAGGATAAAAGAAGTCCACATAGCATCAGCGAAATGTTATACAATATCTTTGGCTTTCCAGTAGTCCATAGCGGTGCTCCAGATCTGTTTCTCCATTGCAAGATAATCTTCCTTGTCCACAACTCTAGAGTCAAATAAATTCATTACTAGATGATTGAAAAGTGAACAGACTATAATTTACAAAGAAAGCGGCATAAAAAATTTAGCTATCGATCTTATATGGACACAAACTTGTTCCCACAAACCTTTCTGAAGCTCTACAATGATTAACCATGTCATGATCTAAATTTGAAAACGACATGATCTCAAAGCATTGTTTCTTTGGTGAAACCATCGACGAAAGCCGTGCGAGAACATCTTACTACGGCTGGCAGCCTAGTCTGAACAAATCAAAGCCGACACCTCCTCAGACATGGGCCGAATTAGCAGTGAGGATGCGGGGTGTACTTGTTTAAGCCCATGTAGGTCTCGATGTCGACGGTGGCGTGGATGGTCTTGTAGTTGCCCCGGTCGACGTGGATGCCGCCGGATAATTGAGAAAGTTTCCTCCGCAACTCAAAGTTCACCCGCCTTCGCTTCGACGCTTGCCGCTTCCGCTCCTTCTCTTCCCTCTCCTCCCGCAAGAACTCCTCCATTTGTGGAGAAAATGTGGAGGAAACCTAAGTTTCTATGGCCACACTTCGGGTTACGTTGCTGTCTGCTGCGTATAAGATTGATAGCAAACCGAAGTCCAATCCTACCTTGGTTTTATGGAAATCCTCCTCATCAGTCGATTGAAAACGTCTGCCATTTTTCAGTCGATGGCCCCGGCGGGTGACTTTGTTTTTTTTTTTTGTTATTTATTTTTTTGGTCTTTTTGTTGTAGTATTATTTGTATTAATTAGTATTATATATAGACTATGAAAAGTTTTATCTTTTTATATCTGTTGGATCTAGATCTAAGGATAAAAATGTTGATTGAAAAAGACCCCTATTTTCAATCGACTGAAAATTAAACACTCACTTGGTTTTATGGACTGGACACAAACAGAGACCAGAGCAAAACAAGATCGAATCGGAAAAGTTCAGGTTACTCAAACAGATATCAGATGGGACTTTTTTAGCAATAAGAACTCAACGTTAATCCTCATCATCATAGAGCAAAAAGTTGCTGTACTTTACATGACTACCCAAGGGGCAGTCGGTAATTTGATTCGTTCTCTAGTCAATAGTGAACCGGCTCTACAAGGTAATTTCCTACTAGCATAAATTCCACGGTATTAATATAGGTGTGTGCACATACAATCTACTTCCTCCAGATTTAAATTGTTGATACAGATGACTTTTTTAGTTACGTTTAACTATTTATCTTATTTAAAAAATTTAAAATTTTATCAAATATTATATTATTATTTGTTTTATCACTAAAGAAAGTTAAAACTTATCATATATTTTTGTATATTTGATCAAATATTTTAAATAAGACAAATGATCAAATGTAGCTAAAAAAGTTAATTGTGTCAACAATTAATATCCGGAGAGAGTATACCTCCTCCGTTATCAGTCACCGTAAGAAAAAGGAACAATTTATATTGCAGAAAGAAAATATATACTCCCATGTTGTACATCTGAGACTACAACACTACATAGCTGCACATCATTTTGTTACTAACAACAGAATCAAGGATTTGTGCCACTGGAATCTCCAGCCGGACGAGATGTTATGCGCGTCCACAGTGTATGTAGCGCCAGTATTGTCATCCTGATTTTATTTTAATGCTTGAGGAACCTGAAATCAGATAAGAGCGAGTGAGGCATGAATCTATCGTGACAGCGTGAGTCTAGTTTCTTGTATTTTTCGTTTTTACTAGTACATTGCAAGGCTCATTGGGTTATGGTATGAGCACCTGCACGAGGGAGGTGACGGCAGTGCTGTCCTCGTAGCAATCTACAGGCTCAAGGTTGAGGTATACGCAGTGGCGCCACAGGACAGGGCGTGCCCTGCGCGTAGAGGAACCCCTCGCTTCGACGCTGTCGGCCTCGAGCTGCGGCCGCGCGATGAATGACGCACATGAAGTTTGGTTGCGGAGCGGTCGGCCACGTCGGCGACGCAACGGAGGAGGAGGGCGTAGTGTTCGACAGAGCCGGATACGGAGGCAACGACGCGTGGGACGGAAAAGCGGAGGCGAGCAGCAGCGTTGTGTTCGCTCGGATCACCCCAGCCAGTGGATCACCATCCAACGCCCAGAAAATCTGACTGGATGTTTTGCAAATTTTCAATCACCTGACAGTTCCCCAAAAAATAAATGCCACGAGCTTAATAATCGAGCAAAACCTGTTCAGGCTGAGCTCGAATTCGGCTTGATTTCTTACCGAGTCGACCTCAAATCGAGTACTCCTATTTAACGAACCGAGTTCGAGTAGCTCGCAAGTCTCCAGCTTCTTTTTTTTTTTAGAGTAAACAGGTAGCTTTTATTGATTAAACCGATCGTTACATAAAGCAGACCAGATCAAATCCGGTGGTACATCCAACCATACCGATTCAGAAACTTGATCGGCTGACTTTGCTAGCACATGAGCTACCTCGTTACACCACCTACTGACATGGGTAAAAGAAAAGATAACAGGAGATACACGTGCTGCTTCTTTAATATCTTGAGTGATTATTCCTGTATGAGATCGGTCCACAGCTTCTGACTGTATCTTATGGAACAATGAGAGACAATCTGTCGCCACGATGACCTGATTATATGGGAGTTGTGAAGCGAAGCCAACTGATCGCCTTAATGCAATAGCTTCTGCCATCTCAGGATTAGTTACTTTGTCAACTCCTTGTCTGCATGCTGCTAGAAAATCCCCCCTGTGATCTCTGGCCACAATACCTATCCCCATTCGATTTACCTTCTGAAAAATAGCTGCATCAACATTGATTTTTATCCAGCCTCTCGGTGGTGGATCTCATCGCTTAAGCTTAGTAAGGTCACACCTGTTTGAGATTACTGGAGCATACATATGTAGCAGAACCAAATCCACGTATGCGAAAATTTTCTCAGCTATACAGCTTGGATGCACCTTAGCCTCTCCATTTCGAACAGCATTTCGCGCCTCCCATATATGCCAAAATAATATAGTCAGAATTGTAGCCTCCTTCTCTGAGCAAGAATTCAGAGTTTCAAAGAACCACTGGCGAAGCGACCCAGAGAATTTGAATTTAGTTTTAAATCCAGTTCTTTCCTTTACTGTTCTCTAAATTTCAACCACATATTGATATTTCAGGAAAGTATGTTCTAGTGATTCATCTCTTCCACAATGACAACAGAGATCATAAGCAGGAATGTTCCTACGTTTAAGTTGTTGTCCTGTTGGGAGGCAATTGTGTACAAAACGCCATAGAATAATTTTCATCTTGGGAGGGGCCTTGATACACCAGAGTCTTTTCCAATCTTTTGTAGTAGATGCTTGATCTGACGTTTCTCCCTTTCCCTTTGTGCTAGTGTTCATATGTACTATCTCGCTTTTTGCCATAATGTAAGCTGATCTCACCGTGTATAAGCCTATTTTTGTAAGGGGCCAGGATACACAATCTTCAACCCTATTTTGGCTTAAGGGGATATCAAGAATACGTTCAGCATCAGCCGGCTTAAAACAGATGTGCACCAGCTCTTTGTTCTACTGTCTAGAGACCACATCAATTAGAGAGCTCACCCTCAAATCATCAGGCATATACACAATTGGTTTTACTGGTTGGTAAGGAGAGTTTGGGACCCATCTATCCTTCTGGAATCTAATGTCTTCTCCACTCCCGACCCGCCAAAATATGCCTCTTTGTAGTAGACTTTTACCATACATCAAGCTTCGCCATGTGTAAGAGCTCGATCTTGTAAGACTGGCATCTATAAAGGAACAGTTTGGATAGTATCTCCCTTTAAGAACCTTCGCACATAGAGATTCAGAATTGACCATTAGCCTCCAACATTGCCTCCTGAGCATTGCCTGATTGAAAAGTTTCATGTCTCTAAATCCCATTCGTCCCATGAATTTTGGAGCCGTCAACCAATCCCAAGATCGCCAGTGCATCTTCTTCTTCCCTCCTTCAAATCCCCACCAATGGAAAGATCATTGCTCTCATCTTTTCACATATGCAGTCAGGGAGCTGGAAGCAACTCATGACATATGTAGGGATCGCTTGAGCCACTGATTTCAACATTATTTCCTTCCCCGCTCTAGACATTGGCCTGTCACTCCATCCTTGCACACGTTTCCACATACTTTCTGGTATGAAATTAAAAGCGGTAGCTCTTGATTGACCAACATATGTTGGCATGCCCACATAATCTGATTGCAAGGTTTCATTGTGCACATTAAGAGCCTCCATTACTTTTTCTTTATATCAGCAGGGCAATGAAATCCAAAAAACAAGGAAGATTTTTGCAGATTAATCTTTTGACCTGATCCTTGACTATATGTCTACAAAACAATTTTCAGAGTGTTAATACTTCTCTCATCAGCCCGTGTAAAGAAAATACTGTCATCCGCAAATAAAAGATGTGAAATAGTCGGCCCTGAGATACCATTTCTCACCCCTTTTAGACGACCCACTTGCTCCTCTCTTTTTAGTAAGCATGAAAGACCATCAGCACACAACAAAAATAAATAAGGGCTGATGGGGTCCCCCTATCTCAGTCCTCTGATTGGTGTAAATGGCTCAGAAAGCTCACCATTTACTTTGACAGAGTATTTGACAGATGACACACATCACATCACGCTATTAATCCATTTGTGTGTGAAACCAAGCTTCTTGAGAATACCCTGTAAATAGTTCCATTCAACTCGATCATACGCCTTCATCATATCAATTTTGAGAGCAAAAAAAGGGGTTTTGGCACGCTGTCTTCTAATTGTATGCATACATTCAAACGCAATAAGAACATTATCAGTGATCAATCTTCCTGGAACAAAAGCACTTTGTTCCTCAGCTATTATATATGGTAGCAATTTTTTTAGTCCGTTAGCCAACACTTTATAAGCTATTTTATACAACACATTACATAGGCTAATGGGCCTAAAGTTTGTTAAGGATTCTGGTTTAGATACCTTTGGGATGAGTACAATAATTGTATCACAAAGGCCGTCTGATATATCATCCCCTTCCAAGAAATTTCTCACTGCTTGGCATATATCATCTTGTAACATAGACCAATGCCTTTGGTAAAAGAGTGCTGGAAAGCCATCTGGCCCCGGAGCCTTTGTTGGTCCCATCTGGAATAGAGCCTCCTGTATCTCCTCATTTGTGTATGGTTTGCACAAGGCTTCATTTGTGGCATCATCAATACGACACGGGATTGCTTCTAGTACTTTGTTGACATCAGTATGTGGTTCGGTTGAGAACATATTCATATAGCAAGCTCGAGCCATCTCCTGCAGTTCCAATTTGTCCTCACATTTGCTCCCATCCTGCCTTAACAGATAATTAATTTTATTTGTCCTTCTTCGAGCCGAGACTCTTGCCTGGAAAAAAGAAGTATTACGATCTCCTGCCTGAAGCCAATCCACTCGAGAGCATTGTCGAGCCATTATTTCTTCTCTCTCAAACAATTCACATAATTTTTGTTCAATTTCTTTCTCCTCCTGAGAATAAGTCCTTATGGCACTACCATTTCTTAGTCTCAACAAGCGCTTTTCAAGTTTTTTAATCTCCTTGCGAGGAGACCCAAATGATTCTCTACTCCACATTGACAAAGATCTTGCCATATTGGTCAGATTATTCCAGGTTGATTGTAAACTCTGGCCAGTTTTTCCTTCCCTCCAAGATTTCTCCACCATTTCCGTGTAATCTGGCGCCCTACACCATGCAGCTTCATATCTGAAATTATGGTGTCTTGCCTCACCATAGGTTCCCTCGAAGTATTTTGACATTGATAAGTGCACAGCAAAATGATCAGAGGCAGTTATAATAATGTTTTCAACTTTGGTGTTCTGAAAAAGCTGAGTAAACCCTCCGTTAGCCACTGCTCTGTCCAGCCGGACCCGAACATTATTCTCTCCTTCCTATCTGTTGTTCCATGTAAAAGGC
This sequence comes from Eleusine coracana subsp. coracana, assembly GCA_032690845.1. NCBI lineage: Eukaryota > Viridiplantae > Streptophyta > Magnoliopsida > Poales > Poaceae > Eleusine > Eleusine coracana. Next base: position 56,712,365 of record CM064420.1, read on the forward strand.
GGCCTACTAAAACCCAAGTCCATTAGCTGACAGTCCACTAAACATTCACGGAATCGATGCATTTGTGACTCAGGTCTAGCTGTTCTCCCAAAATGTTCTTCATTGCTCAAAGTTTCATTAAAATCTCCAATGCACACCCATGGTCCCTCCCATTGGGCCTTAAGAAAACGCATTCTATCCCAAAAAACATGCCTTTGATCTGTTTTTGGTTCCCCGTAAACAAAAGTTGCTCGCCAGATCACTCCATCACTTTCTTTAATATGCACATCAATGAAGTTTGGACACAACAATTGTAGACTTACATAGTGTTCTTGTGAAGACCAAAAAAGAGCTAAGCCTCCACTCTTCCCCTGGCAGTTTACTGTCAGACATGCATTATATCCTAAGGACCACATGAGACCTTTAACTCTTTCTTCCCTCATTTTTGTTTCTGATAAAAACAGGAGGGAGGGACGGTAACGCTTCACTAACCAGCGAAGCTCCCCTACTGCCGAGTCCCGTCCCAATCCTCGGCGGTTCCAACTTAAGAGATTCATGGCTCTCGGCGGGGCAGCCTAGCAGCCCTCGCCGATTGATCTATAAGAAGGTTACTAGATGTTCTCATTTTCTTTGAGAATTCGTCCCCCTCCCCATCCAACTCGAGATTTGTTACTGGGCCCTTCCCTGTTTGACTAAATGACATTGGAGATCTAGCAACAACAAGGGCCATACTAACTTGATTTTCCCATGTACATGAATCCTGATTTACAGCTTGCTTTTTAGGAGCTCTAACTTGTTTGCGTTTAGTACCTTGAGTATTTGACTGATTCAGAGACAATTTGTTGCCCATGCTGTTTACATCATCAAAATCCATTAGTTTCTCTTTGCCCTTCTAACTTGGCTTCTCCATTGAAGATATAGTCTCAAGCTCTTGGTTGTTTTTCTCGCTTCCCTGCAAAGCATCTGAATCACTAGTATTACCTCTGCTTTCAAAGACTTTTTGTCTTCCCTCATTAAAACCTTGCTGACCCCCAGAACTAACACTTCGACTAGCAGAAAAAGAATGTCTCTCTTCTAAACTCTTCTTCTGTTTAGTATCATCTGGTGCGCGCAAATCCCTTCCATACGGCAACAAACCATTCTCATCCCGTTCTGCCGGTGTCTGACATACTATAGAAGAGTGTCCGATGATGCCACACGAGTAGCAATAATTTGGGAGCTTCTCATATGTAATATTATAAAATTCTGTTGTCTTTCTCTTTTCAGAAAAAATGGAAACACACCGTATCAATGGTTTTGATAGATCAACCTGAACCTTGGCTCTTAGATAAGGCCCCCAAGCTCTTCCATGTGCATCAACCTCTACCTTCATAACAGAGCCCACTTTACCAGCCAACTCCCAACCCCATTTGCTATTCATAAGCCCAAAGGGAAGATCACATATCCTAATCCAAATAGCCATCTTGTTAAAAGTTACCTCTGATGGCCACATTGGAACTTGACCCGGCATTTTCTTTTGCATCCATGGCCGATGGTGCCAGGCTGCCCTTGCTCCAACCTTGGTCGGACATGAGAGACGCCACTCTCGCCTTCAGATCTAAGCAGCAGACCCTCTCCTTCCTCTCCCAACCCGCGCAGGCCAAGGACGGGCAGTGAAACCAAGTTCACCCCTGAGTCGTCCCGAACCCACGCGATGATGAGAGAGACGAGACCGAGTGCCCTTAGTGGCTTCTGGAGAGAGGAATGATTGGGTGAGTAGTGCAATTCGGTTGCTCCACGAATGCACACAGGAATCCCGGTTCGTAGGTCTTCCGGCCGCAGGTCGCCGCCGCGGCGCCTGGAGTTAGCGAACGGGAAAGTGATAACAGTTGTTTCCGTCTCCAGCTTCTTTTTAATAGCCCAACCCTTGCACAAGTTTCTGGTCGCCGCACCAAATCCACATCCCCTTGTGCTCGCCCAACCCCCAAGCCAATCCTCATGGAACTGGAAGAGAGAGTAGCAACGGGCGCGGCAACGGAGGCAGAGAGGCTGGCTTGGCTGAATGGATATTTTGCATCCGTTGAGTGTTGGAATTATATGGACTTGGCCTATTAATAATAACAATAATTTCTAGAAAATATTAAAGACTTATTCATGAGTGGTGGGAGTGCAAAGATTTAGTCCCACATTACTAGTGGAGGTGGAGTTAGTCTAACTTATAAGTTTGGTTGCTCTAGAATCTCTTGCAAGTGTGTGGATGGGAGAAAAGAAGAACATACGCGCTCGCTCGCTCGCCTCACCTAACCCTAGTGGTTCCTTCCTATAAATACATACGGGTACCGCTGTAAATCATATCACGCAATCGCCTAGGGTTTTGCTTCTTGCTACTGTTGCGCCGTCAAGTTCGCATCAACTGTGTGAATGGTCCGCCAAAATTCGGTCCCATACCTTGCGGGGGAGCGGCTTCCTTTTGCACTTTCTTTAATATGGTAACCGACTCGGTTGCGAGGTGCTCAACCCTAGCGGTTCCTTCCGCAAATCATATCACGCAATCACCTAGGGTTTTGCTTCTCGCTACTGTTGCGCCGCCAAGTCTTCTCCATCCCGATTCTCAGCGTGCGCCGATGAACGGGAGAGCAGGTCTCCGGAACCATCGTCCTCTACGATCCTGCACCGAGAGAGGATGAATAAGGTTTTTGGGAAGCGCTCTGCGCGACTGCTCAATCGCTTTCTCGTCTTCATCAAGCTCGTCGCCACGGCTCGTCTTCCTCGTCGTCGAGTCGGACTCACCCGCCGTCATCAATAACGTGACGGTGTTGCACGTCATCGTCGCCTCCTCTACCTAGTCCAGAAGGAAACGTACGTATTCACATCTTACACCATGTCTTCCATAGTAGCTTTTATAGTCTATTTGTCTATGATGGATGTTGCTAGTATGGTAGATGCTATACTTTTGTCTGGCCTAATAGACCTGTCTAGATTTTGCGTAGACTTGTCTAGTTTATTATGCAATCTGTTAATCATGCTTATAATTTATTTCTGGATTAATATAAAACTAAAAGTGTTAATTTATCCAACAATCCAAAAACCTTATTGTAGGCACTTTAGTTTTATGGTTGGATTTGTCGATGCACTGAGGCCAGAGAAATTCACTGGCGTGCACTTCAAAAGATGGCAAGTGAAAGTCACTCTGTAGCTTACTGCCATGAATGTGTTCTGGGTGTCCAGTGGTAAATCTGAACGCGATCTCACTGCAGATCAGGAAAAGACCTACAATGAAGCCAACACAATATTCTTGGGCGCTGTCATTGGAGTTTTGGTAGATCGTCTTCAGGACGTCTACATCCATCATACAGTCGCAAATGATATGTGAAACGCTCTGATCACTGACTATGGCGGTTCAGATGCTGGCGCTGAACTGTATGTCATTGAGCAGTACCATGATTTTAAGATAGTAGATGACAAATATGTCGTCGCGCAGACTCATAAGATACAATGCATAGTAAAGAAACTTGAATTGCTTAAGAACGTCGTACCTGACAAGCTTGTGGTTGGGGACATTATTACCAAATTATCTTCAACTTGGAGGGATTTTGCCACTACTCTTAAACATAAGAGGATGAACATATATGTCTCAGATTTGATCGCGTCTCTTGATGTTGAGGAGAAAACTCGTGGGAAGGATGAACGTTCTAAAATCAATGAGGGAAACACTATTGCCAATATGGTGCATCAACCACAACAATCTCATGGCAGTGGTGATAAGGGCAAGGACAAGAACAATAAGTCTAAGCAGACCACTACCTTCAAGAAGAAAACAAGGAGAAGGGAGCATGCTTTGTTTGCGGTTCTAATGAGCATTGGGCAAAGAAGTGTCCAGAATATAAAGAAAGGAAGCCTCCATAGCAGAAGTCTACGAATATGGTGATCAGTGCTAGATAAAATAGTGGGTATGGTAATTTACTATATGTATTTTCTGTATTTCAATCTACTTGTTGGTGGCTTGATACTGGTGCTAATGTTCATGTTTGTGCTGATGCCTCTTTGTTTACTTCTTACCAGGTCGCTCGGGATTCCTCCGTTCTAATGGGGAATGGGTCACATGCTTCTGTTCATGGTGTTGGCACGGTCGAGCTGAAGTTCACTTCGAGGAAGATTGTCCAATTGAAGAACATACAGCATGTTCCTTCTATCAAGAAGAATCTCGTTAGTGGCTCCCTTTTGTGTAGGGATGGTTTTAAGGTAATGCTAGAGTCGAATAAAGTTGTCGTGTCTAATAGTGGATAATTTATTGGTAAAGATTATGAGTGCGGAGGCTTGTTCCGCTTTTTCCTTTCAGATTATTGCAATAAGTCTGTGAACTATATTTGTGATGGTGTTAATGAGAGTGATGCTAGTGTTTGGTATTCACATTTATATCATCTAAATTTTGGTTCTATGTTTCGACTATCCAGCTTGAATTTAATTCTAAATTTTTCCATTGTCAAAGGTTCTAAGTGTTCTAAGTTATGTGCAATCTAAACAATCTTAAAAGCCTCACAAGACTGCAGAGGAGAGACACTTGACACCACTAGAACTTATACATTCAGATATTTGTGAAATGAATGGTATATTGACTGAAGGTGAAAAAAGATATTTTATAACTTTAATTGATGATGCGACTAGATATTGCTATGTTTATTTATTAAAAATGAAAGATGAGGCTCTAAACTACTTTAAAATTTATAAGGCTGAAGTTGAAACTGAACTAGAGAAAAAGATCAAAAGAATTATGTCTGATCGTGGTGGCGAGTATTTCTCAAATGAGTTTGACTTATTCTGTGCGGAACATGGTTTGATACATGAAAGGACGCCTCCCTATTCAACTCAATCAAACGGGATTGCCGAAAGAAAGAATCACACCTTAACTGACTTGGTTAAATCCATGTTAGACACGGCTGAATTATCTAAGGCATGGTGGGGGAAGGCTTTATTGACATCATGTCATGTCCTAAATAGAGTTCCCATAAAAAATAAAGAGAAGACTCCATATAAGGAATGGATTGGTAGAAAGTCATCGCTCTCTTACTTACGCACATGAGGTTGTTTGGCTAAAGTTAACTTGCCAATTAACAAGAAGCATAAGTTGGGACTAAAACTATGTATTATATCTTTCTTGGATATGCTTATTATAGCATTGCCTATAGATTTTTAGTGGTTAAATCAGAGGTGCCTGGTGTTCATGTTAATTCATTAATGAAGTCTTGTGATGTTATTTTCTTTGAGAACATATTTTCTATGAAAGATTTATATACCATGTCTAGATTATCTTCTGATGTGATTGCTGAAACTACTCCTTAACCTAGTGTATTTTCTGATCATGCTGAACAAACACTTGAACCAATCTTTGAGGAGATTGACAGTGAAGCTCCTAGGAGGAGCAAGAGACAAAGGACTGCAAAGTCTTTTGGTGATGATTTCACTGTTTATCTTGTGGATCACACTCCTAGAACCATTTCAGAGGCATATACATCTCCTGATGTAGATGACTGAAAAGAAGCTGCCCATAGTGAGATAGACTCTATTCTTTCTAATGGAACTTGGGAAGTTATCGATAGACCATATGGTTGCAAACCTGTAGGTTGCAAATGGGTGTTCAAGAAAAATCTTAAGCCTGATGGTACTATTGACAAGTATAAGACTTGGCTTGTGGCTAAAGGTTATACTCAGAAAGAAGGCGAAGACTTCTTTGATACTTATTCACATGTTGCTAGATTGACCACTATTCATGTATTACTTGCTCTGGCTACCTCACATGGTCTTATCGTTCATTAGATGGACATTAAGATAACTTTTCTTAATGGAGAGTTGGATGAGGAAATCTATATGGATCAGCCAGATGAATTTATAATAAAGGGTCAGGAAGACAAGGTGTGTAAGTTGTTAAAGTCTTTGTATGGTCTGAAACAAGCTCCTAAGCAGTGGCATGAGAAATTTGATTCAATACTTTTAGCAGCAGGCTTTTCAGTCAATAAAGCTGATAAATATGTATACTACCGCTATAGTGGGATCAGGGAGTTATACTGTGCTTATATGTTGATGACATACTCATCTTTGGAATAAATCTTGACGTGATCAATGAGGTCAAGACTTTTCTGTGCCAAAGGTTTGATATGAAGGATCTGGATGAGGTTGATATTATCTTGAACATCAGGCTAATCAAAGGAGAGAATAGGATTACTCTTACGCTATCTTATTAAATTGAGAAGCTCTTGAACCATTTTGGTTACAAGGATAGAAAGTCTTCTCCAACACCTTATGATCCTAGCTTGATCCTTCGAAAAAATAAGAGAATTGGCAGAGATCAATTAACATATTCTCAGATAATTTGATCACTTATGTATTTAGTCAATGCTACTAGGCCTGACATCTCATTTGTTATGAACAAACTAAGCCCGGTTTACTTCTTGTCTGGGAGATGATCATTGGCGTGTGCTTGAGCGGGTAATGCACTATTTAGTTGGTACTATGGATTATGGAATTTATTATTCTGTATATCCAGCAGTATTAGAGGGCTATAGTGATTCTAATTGAATATCTGATGCTGATGAGCTGTATGCCATGAGTGAATATGCATTTACTCTTGGTGGTGCTGCTATTTCATGGAGATCATGCAAACAGACCATCTTAACGGGGTCTATCATGGAAGCTGAGTTTATCGCACTAGATACAGCTACAGTTAAGGCCGATTGGCTACGTGAGCTCTTGATGGACTTGCCTATTATCGAGAAATCTGTGCCGGCAATCCTCATGAATTATGAAAATCAAACTGTGATAGTCAAAGTGAACAATTCTAAGGACAATATGAAATTATCAAGACATATTAAAAGACGTTTGAAGTCTGTCAGGAAAATGAGAAACTCTTGAGTCATATTAGTAGAATATATTTCAACTGGTGAGAACCTGGCAGATCAATTCACCAAGAGGCCGTCACGTAATGGGATAGACAGTGCATCGAAGGAGATGGGTATGAGACCCATATGTGTTATTCCATAGTGGTAACCCAACCTATGTGATCGGAGATCCCGTGAAGTAGGACCTGGGAAGAACAAGTTATTGGTTAGCATGAGAGTAACCTTTTTATGACCCACTTGAGAAGCGATGCATTACTCTCGATATCTGTATGGCAGGTTGGTTGTTGCCTTAATGTATTCAATTGACTTTAAATAGTTAAGATGTTGTTCCTACAGAACATTATTGAATGAATACACCTATATGAGCTCGATTATTGTAAGGTCTCAATCTATGAGATTTGGGTGATCTCTATTAAGCTCATGAAAAACCAAGGGAATATGACCTATATGCTCCACCCGCGGAGAAGCCTACTGGAGGTATAGTATCAGTTATGAAAGTAAGTGAAACTTGTTTGCATAAAACTTGTAATTCAAGGCGTAGTCTATTGTTCAAGTTATGAATGAGTGTATCTTATTATTCTAGGTAGAAGTTTAACTTAACAGTCCCCACTGAAAATACTGGTATATTAAACAACAGTGGGGTGAGGCAAAGTTTAGCTGGGACTTTAAAATCTGGTGGGGGATTGTTGGAATTATATGGGCTTGGCCTATTAATAATAACAATAATTTCTAGAAAATCTTAAAGGCTCATTCATGTGTGGTGGGAGTGCAAAGGTTTAGTCCCACATTGCTAGTGGAGGTGGAGGGAGTCTAACTTATAATATTGGTTGCTCTAATATCTCTTGCAAGTGTGTGGATGGGAGAAAGGAAGAACACACGCGCGCGTTCGCTCGCCTCGCCTCGCTGGACGGGGCGGGGCGTGGGCGATGGACGCGGCCGCGCATCACCTATGTGAATGGTCCGCCAAAATTCGGTCCCTTACCTTGCGGGGGCACGGCTTCCTTTTGCACTTTTTTTTATGCATATTCTATATATTTAATTATGAAAACCGACGTATCAATATGGTAACCGACTCGGTTGCGGGACGCCCAACCCTAACGGTTCCTTCCTATAAATACGTATGGGTACCGCCGCAAATCATATCACACAATCGCCTAGAGTTTTGCTTCTCGCTACTGTTGCACCGCCAAGTCTTCTCCATTCCGATTGTCGGCGTGCACCGGCGAACGGGAGAGCAGGTCTCCGGAACCGTCGTCCTCTACGATCCTGCACCGGGAGAGGACGAATAAGGTTTTTGGGAAGCGCTCTGCGCGACTGCTCGATCGCTTTCTCGTATTCATCAAGCTCGTCGCCATGGCTCGTCTTCCTCGTCGTCGAGTCGGTCTCACCCGCCGTCGTCAATAACATGACGGTGCTGCACGTCGTCGTCGCCTCCTCTACCCAGTCTAGAAGGAAACGTACGTACTCTAATCTTATATCATGTCTTTCATACTAGCTTTCGTAGTCTATTTGTCTATGATGGATGTTGCTAGTATGGTAGATGCTATACTTTTGTCTGACCTAATAGACCTGTCTAGATTTTGCATAGACTTGTCTAGTTTATTATGTAATCTGTTAATCATACTTATAATTTATTTTTAAATTAATTTAAAACTAAAAGTGCTAATTTATCCAACATTAAATGGTAGATTCACTTGTGGTAGCATGGATGGCCAAAAAGTCTTCCACTACACCGTTCTTGGGTATGCGATAATAGAGTGCTTTGTCATACCACACTGAAAATTGGGATCTCATTTTTTTAATTTTTATTTTTGTCTTTCTCTTTCAGGACGCCTTGCTCCACTGGTCTCTACCACGATGACATAATCACCTAGTCTTCCATCATACCATTTGAAGCAACTACAAAATCAATTGTGTCTTCAGAAGTAACTTGCTCGTTTATGCGTTTGGATAACTGCAGTGGGCTTCAGGGGATGGGAAGCACTGGGAATAGTGCATTGATAGATGGCACCCCCCTTCCTGGCCAATTGGTCAAGTGGAGACGCAATCCCAAAGCAGAGAGGACAGAGAGGTTTTTGGGTCAGCAGCTGTGCATATGGTCACAATAGGTGCAGATGTTTCATTGTAAGTATTTGTCATATCCAGTTGAAATGGATCATGTGAATGAACTTGCAGTTTGAATGTTCTAGAGTAGTAGCATACAGCTGCTGTTTGTCAGTTTCTCCTTAGTACCATACTGTAGTTGCAACAAGGAAAGTTGTCTCTAGGCTTCACTGTTTAATAGTAACGTAACTTAATATTGAACATTTGTATCATTATTGATTTGCAGTTTGTTGTAATTTTTGTGACTTTATTGCATAGTCACCAATAATAATCTATCAAGTCAGACATATAAACATTGCAAATTTGAATCATGTCAAATGTGATTAGGGTAATAAATATAAAATTCGTGAACCTTTTGTTATATGTGATGCCAACTTGCCATAACATGGCCTTATTGAGTTTGTCCATGGTTTAATAAATTCAAATTTCCTTCATCATTATTGTGCTCCCCTGAAAGCTTTCTATTGCAAGGAAACCAATATGAAGATCAAATAGGTTCTAATTCTTAATTTAAGTTTCTTCTATTACATATGAGGTCCTGTCCAGCTTCATTGTGGTCCTTCAATCAATTTCCATAACATGGCCTTATTGAGTTTGTCCATGGTTTAATAGATTCAAATTTCCTACAGCATTGTTGTGCTCCCCTGAAAGCTTTCTATTGCAAGGAAACCAATATGAAGACCAAATAGGTTCTAATCCTTAATTTGAGTTTCTTCTATTATATATGAGGTCCTGTCCAGCTTCATTGTGGTCCTTCAGTCAAACCAAGTTGAATTGATTTGTACCAGTCTACACTGGGGTTTATTGCTCATTTTTGTACTTGCTGTTTTTGTTTCCAATTGATTCAGTTTAGAGAGGTAGAGTTGCATGGGGTACTGTCTGAGATTTGAGTATGTCTATTGCTCATTAGTTGGATTCCATTCCTTTTCTCACCCGATAATTGTTTGGTGTGCAACTTTGTCTTACTGAAGTTTAGCCCTACAACTATCTTTCGAAGTTACTGATACTTCTCTTATAAATTTCAGTTGGTGATTCGCCTTCCTGAGAAAATGATAGTTGGTGCAGCGTGTTTGGATTACCAAGATGTTTCTGTTCTAGAACTTTGTGGAAAGCCATTACCTGGGAGTACTATGTCTGTTCACCCTTTTGTTGAGCACTAGGCAAATGCTACAGCAGTATAGTTGCTGCTAGAGATTTATTGTGTGGCCGTGCGCTCGGCTATTGAATAAGACCGGCAGCATCCATGGAATTATTAGTTGACGTAGAAGCTCACAATATTTTTTGTTCTTCATGGCACTAAAACAACTCGTGCTGTGTTGCAAATTGATATGCACCTTATCATATCAATCTTGTGAATTGTTGTGTTGTTTGGCTTTGACGCTATCTCTAAGGAATATCGATTAACGAAGCAGGTGGAGAGCGGACAATTTGGGTGACGGGCTCACGGGCAGTTAGTAGGGTTGAAATAACTGGGGTTAACCGGAATCGGTCCGGACCGGTTATCCTAGTCGGCCAGTTAACCCCGGTTATAATTCAAAAAATTTCAAAATAAAAAAAATTAAATTAGTCAAAACTGATGTAACCAATTGGTGAAATCGCTCAAAAACCAATATTTTTTATTTAAAAATATATATTTAAGATATATCACTAAAATTGATTAAACCAACCGGTTAACCGACCAGTTTACCAGTTAACCGGCTGCAGATCGTGCACCAACCAAAATAAGTTCTGTCTGGCTCGATCGGTTATACCGGTTAACCGGTGAAGTAGGCTCGACCGGTTATACCGGCCCAGCCGGTTATGTTAATCTTGGCAATGACCACCTTGATGTCGTTGTTGGTCAGGCCTCTACCGATCAATGACAAGGCATGAGACTTCTATTGGCTGGATATGGATGCTTAGGCCGGTCTTAATCCAAGTTTCATGAGTCTCAAACTCACTAAATGATATGATACATAAACAAAAATAATAGCATGACAAAATTTCAGTAAAAATAATAATAATATGACAAAATTTATGATGAAAGAGAGTTAGTTTTATTCGGATGTAACATAATATATATACTCCTCTATTCTTATTTTGTTGTTGTTAGGACAAACTTTCTAGTGCAAATTTACACTAGATTTTTTGTCCTAACGACAATAAAAAAAGAATAGAGGGAGTATTTATTATCTAAACTATATGAAATTGGAATGAAACCTCCACTAATCATCACTACCACTAAGGATATCAGTTCAGCGAGTCGGTCCCGGTTAATTGAGACAGACTGGAAAAAGGCAGCATGGAGGCAACACATCCATCGCTGCTGTTTCACAACATACACACAGAGATTCCTATATAACAAAGTTCTGAATGCAGTAAATACCAGTGGACTAAATTACACATTCAACTCCGGATTAAGATGAACCACCAATCATCGTGCATTGGTTCTTATTCTGAATCTCTAATGTACACGGGTGGTGACCGGCATCTTTGGTACCATCATATTTCTACAATCCTACTAAGTGCTATTACATCAACCCCATCATTGACACAGGAGAAAAATTGCAGAGCTTGTCAATTCTGTAGACTTTCTGCAATCAATCTGGAGACTGTTCGGTGGAGGGTGCAGGCTTCCTGAACAGAATAAGTATAACCGTCGAATTGTCACCACCTTCATTACAATAGGCAATGAGCTTCTCATAGATGGCACCCAGATTATCTTCCCCCTGCAGTTATTGCGGCACAAAGTTATGGCAGCAGTAATAATAATTGTAGTGAATACAGTATCAGATATTCAACAGAATGTTAGTAGCAGCAGTTAGTAGGCACACCATTTTTCTCCTTTTTATAGGCACTATGCCATTTGTACATTAAGGATAAAGTAAAAAACTAATAATATGAACCCAACAAATGCATTGATGAGATCTCTTTTTTCACTATCATGAAAAGCTAACAAAAACACAGAGAGGCAACTCACATGTTTCAGGTACCGGTGGATTAAATCAACAGCAGACTGACTTGTTACATGATTCCTACAAAACAAAATAGAGGTAGCAAAAACATTTTCTTTTGACGGAAGAGGCAGCAAATTCAATACATGAATATGGATGCAATTCCAAAACGTACCAAAAAAACCAGAAGCAATAAAGATTTTAATGAGGAACAGAATGCAGTAAACTTAATCTTTAAATAAAGTTTCTCCAAATCAAGCAGAACAAAATGTTCACACTATCACTTAGTACAGGTGTGTGTACAATCTAATAAACCTCCTCCATTTTTCACTCACTGTAAGAAAAAGGAACAATTTCTATTGCAGAAAAAAAAATATATACTTCCATGTTGTACATCTGAGACTACAACATTACATAGCTGCACATCATTGTTACTAACAACAGAATCAAGGATTTGTGCCACTGGAATCTCCAGCCGGACGAGATGTTATGCGCATCCACAGTGTATGTAGCACCAGTATTGTCATCCTTGATTTTAATGCTCGAGGAACCTGAAATCAGAAGTGCGAGTGAGGCATGAATCCATTGTGACAGCGTGATTTTTTTTTATTGTATTTTTCGTTTTTACATTGCTAAATGAATGTACTATAGAGAACAAGAATAGGTCCGGGGAATCGGGAAAGGACAGTTATGAATTATGATGACTTTGAACTTACAGTTGTAGTCTGTCCATCCGATAACTTGGTTTTCCAAGTCATAAACAACCAGTTTATTTGAGAGGACCAGATCTGCAATGAGGTTTCTGAGCGTTAGAAGCAATATATAAGCAGAAACAAACAAGTTAATAGTACGGAACAGTTTGTACCTCCCAAAAGCACCATATCTTTGCCATCCTTGGTCTGTAATCCACCATTTAGGAACCCGACACAGTAAAAGTCACGCTACACAACAAAAATAGCATAATTAGTTAATGTCCAAAAGAACTTGGCAACTCATCTTAGACAGTTTAAACAAATGATTGTGATGTGCTGATGGCTCCAGAAGTTAGCGAAATTCTTTTATAGGAGATATAAATAACATCAGGGAAGTACCCCAGACCACAAGTATCATTCCAAGTCATGAGCATGTGATACCATAGGTCATAAAAGAGCCAGGAATACAAGGTAGAAAAACTGTACGGTTAAATACATGATCTGAAATATCGTCGTTGAAGATAAGAGGTAAAAAGAATTAGCGTACTGCAAACAGGTACAGTTGACATTTGTGTGACAGAATTTTTAACCATTCAAAATAATCAAAGTGAGTATGAAGTCCGCTTGCTTAATTAGATTTATTCCCCAGATACACATATCGGTTGACTCATTACAATGAAATGCTATTGTTCAATTGACTGAAAACGGGACTCCGTTTCAGTCGATAGCCAACAGTTGTTGCTTTTGTTATTTTTTTCCTTTTGTTATATATTTATTTGTAGGATTATTCGTATTAATTAGTGTTATGTATAGACTATAGAAAAGTTTTGTCTTTTTGTATCCATTGGATTTAGATCTAAGGGCTAAAAACATTGATTGAAAGGAACACCCATTTTCAATCAATTGAAAATTAAACGCTCCCATATCTATAGGTAACCCAATCAGGGATTGCACTTCTTAAACTTAGAATATATATAAAAGAAAAAAGTCGACCTGTGGGGGGTAAGACAACCCCGGGTTGTTTTTTATGAGAAGACCTTCTCATGCAGGTCGAGAAAACCCTCCGAACCCCTACCCCACCCTTACATAGCGGCACCATGGCCCGTGTGAGACAACCAATGACCGGGGCAGGGCCTTAGACCTGTGCTTTGGCATGGGACACACGAGAGGATTTTTTTAACCCCAGCCTGAAATTTGCTCCCACCGGGAGTCGAACCCAGGACCTGAGGAGTGCTACTAGGACCACCTAACCAATTCAGCTAGAGGCCCGTTCACTGAAAACAGCACAAAACAGAACACGCACACAGGAAATATATGTGGATCAAATTAGGAACTGATGTCAATTGTTACTGCAGGTGCTATTCTATAATTTGGCAATAAATGCCACAGCTAACGGACTGAGAGTATATAACTACTCATATTACTCATAGGAAAGCAGGAAAAATAAATGTTATATTACCGTATATTCAAAAAGGTACTCATGTGGGTAAACATTCAGTGCAAGGTCGTCTTCGAAATTGAAGGTGATTATGGGAAATCCATCATCTATACTGCAAAACAATAGAGTGAAGGAGTTAAAAAGATATGAAATAAAAAAATCAAAGTTGAAAGCATACACAAGTATAGAACAAAAACTAAAAGTGTTCACAAGGGAATATGATCCCTTCATGATAAATGAAACTTAAAGTCCATATCGACTATCATATCCAGCATATATATAGAAAAGGAGTATAGAGGGAGCCATTATCACACATACTCTCCAGAAAACTTGAAACAGCGGAAGTCTTGATAACTACGGAAGTTCATATCTTGATACTTGTTAAATACCTACAAATGATGAAGAAAACATCATGTGGTGAGCTCAAATAGTTCTTGACAATGAAGAAAGGTTTGAGACAGAAGCCTCATACTGCAGCTATCAAAGAATCATAAACTGCCTCCGGGAGATATGTCAGCGTTGTTCCACTATCGATGATAGTTCCTCTGTTTTGATCTGTACCAGAAGTAGTTGTTGGAAGCTGCAGCGTCACGTCACCAACTGCAATTCCTTTGAGGTTGACATTGTAGTGTGGCCTACATGGTAAATTTTCATAAGGTACCGCCAAATAAAAAGTTAATATCATCCATAACAAAAGGGTGACTAAGATGGGCATTATGTAAGCCAGTGTTTGTTGATGAAATTACAATAAACTTGTATATCCTCGAATTCTAGTCTTCTTCTATCAAACAATGCCTACAGCAGAACTCTCATTTGTACACGTATGCCAAGTAGGCAATGGTTGTACATATACATGCTAGTCGAACAACAACATATGTACTGGTGGACAATGAAGCCTGGCAAAGTTTGGTTAATGGTTAACGGTACTAATCGGTAAGTGCCAACGATGTAGTTTCACGGCTGCTGCATTGGCACCTAAGAAGGAGGTGGCAAACAGGGCAAAGATGGGATCCAGGTAAGCAGCCAGGACAAAGGGCAGTCTGACACCAGTGGAGCAAGAGGGGACAAGTCAGGGAGTGACGGTGGCTAGCAGAGGCTGGTGGAATTGGCAGCCGAAGCAGACAATGCAAGTTGTTTATGTTGAGCGAACATGATAGTTTGATTTTCTAAATCTACTAGAGATATCCCAACGTTATAGCAAGAGATCACATCAACGAAATTCAGATAGCTGACTAGCTACATCAGCACCTCATTTGACTTGCACTCCAGTTGGTACTAAAATTTAGTAATACAGCTAGAAAATTACTGAACAGACTGACAGTATGACTACCATTATCCGACTACCCTCTGAGCTACAGAGTAATAATATATACACAAAGACATGCATGAAGCATAGAGAAAACAGTGAGCAAAAAAAGGAGTATTTAACTGGAAGTTGGAAATAAGAGCTACATACATGCCAGTCACCAACGGCGTTGTCTTCACTCTCGGCTGCACCACGTTTCCAATAGCAAAAATCCCACCACCATTTACAGTGTCCAAGCAATGCGCAAAGATCTTCCTCACTTTCCCAGCAGCGGCCAGCTGCGAGAGCATCGACGAATTGGATTGACCGAACCCAAGGATCCCATCGAGGGCCTGGCTTGAGGACCCCAAATCCCCACCCAGCTGGGCGCCGCACCTGCAGAAACAGAACCGAAGGGGAATCAGTTCTTCTGGACACCGCTGCCTGCCAGCGAATTGGTAGTAATAATTCCACATGCCGAAGGACTGACCCGAACGTGACGCTGGCGTTGGCCGGGGCGGTCCGTCCGTCGCCGGTGACCTGGTCGTACCGCAGGACGTCGGAGACGAAGAAGCCGGTGGTGGAGCTCCCGTCGCCGTAGGAGATGCTGAACTGGCACGGCAACGTGGAGGTGCAGGCGGTCGGCACGCCGCCGTAGTTGGCCACGCAGAAGTCCTGGTCGCACCCCACGGTGGTCCCGCTCCCCGCCGGGTCGTACTGCGTCAGCTCTATCTACAACCAAAACCGGCATGGACGCCGACGAGAGCCATCAGGATAGGAACTTCCCCCAAATGTCTGAACTATCACGATTACTCTTTAATCCCCACCAAACAGGCGCAGAGTTTAAGAAATCGGAGGCCGTGAGGGGATTGGAGAAGAAGGGAAGGGAGAAGCAGAGAGCTGTACCCCGAGGCCGCTCCTGGTGGGGCAGCCGTCGCAGCGGATGCAGTTGACCCAGAGGATGTCGCTGCCGGTGTCCACCTGCACGTAGTAGCCCTTGGCCGGCGACCCGATCTTGAGCTGCGTGTAGTACAGCCTGTGCCACGCAAGCCGAACCCCAATCAGAAAGAGGGCAAGACAAACAACAAGAAGACTCCACATTACAAACACCGCCGCCGCGTCGGCGGCTGGTTGTGGTTGATCACCTACCCTGTCTCGGTGGGGAGGCCGATGCCGCCGAGCGGGAGGTCGACCTCGCCGAGGAGCCTTCCGTGGCGGCGTGCGTCGTGCCTCCGCAGCGCCGCCAGGTGGCCCTCCGCGTCCTCCCCGGCGGCGGCGTGGCGCGGGAACTTGCGGCGCACCTGGAAGACGCCGGTGGCGGGTGCGAGCTCCGGCAGCGCGAGGAGTAGGATCAAGAGGAAGCTGAAGGCGCGGCTCGGCGCCATTGGATTCAACAGTGCCGGGGTTGCTCCGGCGAGGAAGAGGAGGTGTAGAGGGCAGGGAGGTAGGAAGGCGTTCGGGGAAGCTTTCCGTGAAAGAGGGGAGATGGAAAAGAAGGCGGAGTCGAGTAAACAAAAGGAAATTTTAATTGGTGGTTGCTTTCAACGGTCGCTATTTAAATCAGTCGGCTCTCGGGTCTCGGCAGGATTTGATTTTTCCGTATCGGGTCTCATGTTCTTTATATGCTTTTCGCTTCCAGAAGATAGGGTGATTGCGTTCAGACCCCCTTGTTTATGCACATTTGTGAAAAAGGCACTGCTAAAACTCGGAGCCGTCTTCGTTGATGGCAGGCGCGAGTTCGACCACAAATAGGGTGAAACTTGAAGTAGCACTGCTACTTAGATCAAAATCAAATTATCCAGTATCATATATAAAAAAGTGAGAAAAGTAGTAGTATACAAAACTACAGATGTTAAGTAAGCCAAACCACACAAAATTAAACATTGGTGTCCAGCAAAAGAAGAAATATTTTATCATTTGACAACTGAATATTCGTACACAAAAAAAAATGCTACATGTTGAAACCTTTTTGTTTTGCATCAAATCAACAGGGCAGAAAAGCTACCGACAAAAGATTGAGAAAGGTGGTGGCGTCACTTAAATTTTATGAGGGCATAAACAAGGGTGTCATTTAAAAACATCCACCAGTTATGGCTTGATCGGTCAAGGTAGAGTCATTACTCATTACCAGCAAAGAGCCGAACCAATATAAAATGCAGAGTCAAAACAGTACATGGAGAAGCAGGAGCTAAACACAACAATCCTAGCGCTTGAGGTGCTGGGAGAAACTTGCAAAACACAAGGAACCCCGTGCAATTAGTGCTTATTTGATTCAGATCCTAGAAAAATTGTCTGAGCCAGACAGCAATTTCAGACGTTGAATTTTAATAAGTTAGACTCAGATTGCTGCCTGGATCAGACAACTTTACCCAGGACACCAACCAAATAGGTCTTTACTATCTCTCTGTTTTCTCTCCGTATATGCTTCCGCCGTGTCGTCACCTTTTTTTTAAGAAAAAAAAAAGGTAGCAAGCTAAAAAAGGCGGCTGTGTTGAGACGTGTCATGCTCCGGTATGTAACGTAACGTCGACACCGGTTCGGTCGGTCCTTCCGTTTCTGGAGCGGCCACGGTGACAGACCAGTGGGATCCACGCGCCTGTGGAAGGTTGGAAGCACAAACGCAGCTAGTACTATTAAAATTTGATTGAAGATCCTTTTCATTCTGATTCTATCTTACTATCATACTAGTACAACATTGAGAAGTTTATTATTGTACCCAAATCGCAAAGGAAGAAAACTCACGCCGTCACGCGTCTTTCGTCCCCCGAAGAAATGCGGCGCGGGAGCAGCAAGCAAATGCAAACTTTTGCCTGCCGCTCCGCGTTCAGGCAGCGTCGTCGCCTCGTCGGTCGGCAACGCCACAATGGAATGCAATCCAAGCGCGACTTGGAATTGGAATTGCAAGTCGCGCGTGCTGCTACTTGCGCTTGTTAGTAAACGTCAGTCGGTCGCCGTCCTCTCCTCTATACGGATCGGCCACACGGGCAACTTGACAAGAGAGCTGCTGACTTCGTGCTTCACTGAATCTTTTTATTTTCTTTTAAAGCATTTGTTTTGTTTTGTTTGGACGATAGGATCGGCTTCGTTGTTCGTGTTGGCTGCACTACCATTATATTCTTTCACGGCAGGATCTGGATGGTCCAGTCATGCATGTCTGGTGTTCCATCGTTAGGCAATCGAGCTGCAGTGGCCGCCACCATCAGTGGGCAAGTGCCCTGACCCTTAGTGTTGCGCTTATCCGGTACTAGTATTCTTTACTAGTATCTTTTTCCAAGAACGCGCAGTGCGCTTATCCGGCACTACCCTTTGTTTACACACTAAATTTGGGAGCCTGGAGAAGCATTTACGGAGTACTGGATGAGAGTGGTTGCTTTGTTTCTCTATTCACCACTTGAAGAATGCGAGACGAAAGATGCCACTGTACCTTTGAGATATCGTAGAATTGATACGTCGGCTGCTGACTGCACCAGCACCACCCCGTTCGTTCCTTTCTTTCCTTTTCCGAACCACGCTGCCACGCTCCACAAAATGTTCGTAAACACCGCTACTGTTGGGGAACGGGTAGACTACGATAGCATATAAAATTTCTACCGTTCAACCAGGAAACCTTGCAAGAGAGGATCATGGATCGTTCAACCAGGAAACCTTACAAGAGAGGATCATGGATCGTTACCACTAGACGCGCAGGCGGAGCGGAAGCGAATGTTGGAGCAGCTCGATCCAACGTAGTCGCGCGTCGGTGTAGAGGAAGTAGTCGATCACGTCAATCGTCTCCTTCTAGTCCAGCCGTCGGCACCGCAGCAGCAGCAGCGCCTCCTCGCGGTATCCACACGTACGGGGTTGGAGCACCGTGCGCGGCGTGCTAGCACCGGCAACACGGTTAGGGTTTTGTGGGCGAGAAAGAGGAGCACGACGGCTAGGGTTAAGGACTGGTGGAATCACCTGCGCCTTAAACCCCTCCTCCACTTAGATAGACCTTTCTAATGGGCCTCGACTAGTTGGCCCATTAGTGGACTAATTCCTCACACGGATCAATATCCGTATGACCCTCACATACGGATCAAATCCGTATTGTCTCTTGGGCATATCTCCAACAATCTCCCACTTGCACTAGAGACAATCACATAGGCAAGCGATGTTCCAACCCGTTAAGTGTGTGACCCGTTAGGTTCACATGTACACGATAATGATGTAAAAACCATTTTTCAAATCATAAATAGCGGCATCTAGCAGCACATACTGATTCTCGTGTACACATAAAGATCATATCAGCTGAACCTTTGACATACGCAGTCAGCGATCCCTTTGCCTCACGATATTAGTCAAGCTTAAGGCAAGATACGTGTCATCCCTATAATAGCTCGACCATTCACTCGAACGTCTAGTGGATTTATCATGACTAACTTTTAGTCATTATGATTAACTTTTAATCACATTGGTATGGTCATGCACTTCTAAATCCATCTAACTCGAGGGGCCCAGAGATATCTCTCCTATTATTAGGAGGGGCAAATTCCATCTTGACTGCTCACACCCTACGACATATTTCATAGCATACCCGAAAATTACCTTTATAACTACCCAGTTACGGAATAGCGTTTGGTAATCCCTAAATATGCTATTACACATTCTGGGAATCAATGACAATCTCAGGTCTAAGGATCCCAAAGGTACATCATACAAGACAACAATTGATGACACAATAATAACATCTCAGCAAAGTCTATTAGTGGGTCAGTCCAACACTATGTTCTCCAACATGTGTTCACATTATTGATTTGATATCTCCATATCAATGATCTGTGAAACACGATCATCAACCAATACATGTGCTAGTCCATGAATCATTATTGTCCAACACAATGATAAGGAACTAGGGATCATTTAGGATAATATTATAAAAGAACAATGAGTTTCACAAACAAGTCACGCACTTGTCAATCAATGCAATAATTATTATCCATAGAACAGAATAACACTTTATTCAATCACACATAAACATAGACATTACACAATCTCTCATACATTAATCATGCAGATATCTAATACCCATGGATCTCATATGTGCCTCATGCTTGGGCTGAGAGAGAGGTTTTGTCAACGGATCAGCGATGTTTGAGTCCGTGTGCACCTTGCATATCTTTACATCACCTCGAGCGACGATGTCCCGAATAAGATGATAACGCCGTAGTACGTGTTTGTTCTTTTGATGCGCTCTAGGCTCCTTGGCTTGCGCAATGGCACCACTATTATCACAATAGAGGTCCATTGGACTGGATGCACTAGGAACCACACCCAACTCAGAAACAAATTTTCTGATCCAAACAGCTTCCTTTGCAGCTTCTGAAGCGGCAAGGTACTCAGCCTCCGTTGTTGAGTCAGCAACCGTATCTTGCTTGGAACTCTTCCAGCTCACCGCGCCTCCATTGAGGCAAAACACATATCCAGATTGCGATCTCGAATCGTCTTTGTCGGTTTGGAAGCTAGCATCAGTGTAACCATTTACAACGAGCTCTTCCTCACCTCCATAGACTAGGAACATACCCATAGTCCTTCTTAAGTACTTTAGGATATTCTTATTAGCTCCCCAATGAGCTTCTCCTGGATTTGACTGGTATCTGCTCACAGCACTAAGAGCGTAGGCTACATCTGGGCGAGTACTTATCATGGCATACATGATGGACCCAACAGTCGAAGCATATGGAATCGCTCTCATTTTCTCTTGCTCATCTGGTGTCGAGGGACACTGAGTCTTGCTAAGAGAAACCCCATGTGACATGTGCAAGAAACCTTTCTTGGAATCCTGCATATTGAACCGTTTCAATACCTTGTCAATGTACGTGTCTTGGCTTAATCCAATTAGCCTCTTTGATCTATCTCTATAGATCTTAATGCCCAAAATGTAAGCTGCCTCTCCTAAGTCCTTCATTGAGAAACTCTTTCTCAAAGAAGTCTTAACAGCTTCAAGCATTGAAATATCATTACCGATCAGCAATATGTCATCCACATAAAGGACCAGAAAGACAAGCGCGCTCCCACTAGCCCTTTTGTAAACACAAGGCTCTTCTTCGTTTTTAATGAAGCCAAACCCTTTGACTACCTCATCAAAGCGAAGATTCCAACTCCGAGATGCTTGCTTTAGTCCATAAATGGACTTTTGAAGCTTGCATATCTTCCTAGCATTTTGTGGATCGACAAAACCTTCAGGCTGTGTCATGTACACATCCTCACTTAGGTTTCCATTAAGGAAAGCCGTTTTGACATCCATTTGCCATATCTCATAATCATAAAATGCGGCAATTGCTAGAAGGATCCGTATAGACTTTAGCATAGCGACGGGCGAGAAGGTCTCATCATAATCAACCCCTTGAATTTGCTTAAAACCTTTCGCCACCAATCGTGCCTTATAGATGTGAACATTTCCATCCATGTCTATCTTTTTCTTAAAAACCCATTTACACTCAATGGTTTTTACACCATCAGGCGGATCTATCAAGTTCCAAACTTGATTTTCTCTCATGGATTCTAATTCGGATCTCATGGCTCCAAGCCATTTCTCAGAGTCCGGTCCCATCATTGCTTCACTGTAAGTCTTAGGCTCATCATTGTCTAACAATAATATGTCTCGCTGCCCCGTGGTTAGGAGCGTGAACTTTTCAGGAGCGCGACGTGCCCTTTCTGACCTACGCGGGGCTGGTGTTTCAACAATTGGTTCAACAACAATTTGTTCATCCAATTGTGGTATAGCGGAAGAAGAAACATTTTCTGGAGCTTCTTGAACTTCTTCAAGTTGCACCGTTCTCCCACTTACCCTTTTGGAGAGAAACTCTTTCTCTAGAAAAACACCATTACGAGCGACAAACACTTTGCCCTCTTCCCGGTTGTAGAAATAATAACCTTTGGTTTCCCTAGGGTATCCTACAAAGAAGCATTTATCAGACTTGGAAGAAAGCTTATCAGACGTCATACGTTTTACATAAGCCTCACATCCCCAAATCTTAAGAAAAGACAACCCGGGACGCTTCCCAGTCCATATCTCATATGGTGTCCTTTCCACGGATTTAGATGGAACCCTATTAAGTGTGAAAGCGGCAGTTTCTAGAG
The DNA here is from genome assembly GCA_032690845.1 of Eleusine coracana subsp. coracana. Lineage (NCBI taxonomy): Eukaryota > Viridiplantae > Streptophyta > Magnoliopsida > Poales > Poaceae > Eleusine > Eleusine coracana. The sequence continues at coordinate 56,734,771 of CM064420.1, forward strand.
CGTATCCCCAGAAAGACAATGGAAGATCACTTTGGCTCATCATAGACCTAACCATGCCATGTCTAACAAGGTTCGGTTCTTCCGTTCGGATACTCCATTCCATTGGGGCGTTCCTGGCGGAGTCCATTGTGGAACAATTCCACATTGCTTTAGATGTTCACCAAATTCATGGCTCAAATATTCACCACCACGATCAGATCGTAGGCGTTTAATAGTCTTGCCCAATTGATTTTGTACTTCATTTTGAAATTCTTTGAACTTTTCAAAGGATTCAGACTTATGCCTCATTAAGTAGATGTAACCATATCTACTAAAGTCGTCGGTAAAAGTTATGAAGTACTGAAAACCACCTCTGGCCGTGCAACTAATTGGTCCACATACATCCGTATGTACAAGTCCCAATAGTTCACTCGCCCTTTCACTATTTCCTGTGAAAGGCGACTTAGTCATTTTGCCAAGTAAACAAGATTCATATGTATCAATTGATTCAAAATCAAAAGAACTTAGAAGACCATCTGTATGAAGTTTCTTTATGCGCTTCTCATTTATATGACCTAAACGACAATGCCAAGTATACGTGGGATTCAAATCATTAGGCTTGAGCCTTTTCGCATCAATGTTATAAATAGGCTTATTCTCAAGATCTAAGTAACATAATCCATTCACCAATGGGCAATTACCATAGAGAATATTATTCAAATAAATGGAACAACACTTGTTCCTTATTATGACCTCATAACCATCATCTTCCTCCAAACATTTTGAAGAAATAATGTTTTTTCCTAAGGCGGGAATATAATAACAATTATTTAACTCCAAAACTAATCCTGATGGTAATGAAAGTGGATAAGTTCCGACGGGCAACGCAGCAACCTTTGCATCATTGCCGACGCGAGCATCCACCTCGCCTTTTGCACATTTCCTTGCTTCTTTAAGCCCCTGCAACGATTTGCAAGTTTGAATCATCGATCCGGTATCAAATACCCATGAATCATAAGGACATGTAGCAACATTATTAATTTCAATAACATTGATACCTGAATTAGAAGTGTCTCCACCCTTCTTCTTCAGCTCTTCCAGATAAAGCTTGCAATTCCTCTTCCAATGACCGGGTTTCTTGCAGTGAAAACAAGGATCACTACCCGCCGGTTTAGGCTTAGGAGCTGATGCAGGCTTAGGCTTAGCTTAGTGCTAGAGATCTGATCTGTAGCCTTAGCCTTAGTCTTGCGCTTTTGTTTCTTGCTATCCTTTTGAACCAAGTTAACTTGACTTGGACCAGATTTTTTTATGCTTGCCTCAGCTGTCTTAAGCATCCCATGCAACTCAGCCAATGTCTTCTCTAAGCTATTCATTTGAAAGTTCAAAATGAAAGGCTCATAGCTTGCAGGAAGCGACTGGAGAATCACATCTGTGGCCAAATCAGGGTATAGAGCAGCACCAAGTTTCTCTAGATTCTCAATGTAACCAATCATCTTGATCACATGAGGACTGACAGAACCGTTTTCAGCTAGCCTGCACGCAAACAAGGACTTTGAGATGTTGTACCTCTCAGACCTTGCTTGGTTCTCAAACATGCCACGAAGTCCCTCAATCATATTGTAGGGCATCCGCGTTCTCATATTGCTTCTGGAGCTCAGAGGACATAGTGGCAAGCATGAGACAGCTAACATCAACTGCATCATTGGTATGTTTCTCATACTCCCTTTTCTGAGTGGCAGTAGCATTTTCTGGCAGATCATCGGGATAGGGAAGCTCTAGAACATATTCCTTTTTCTCTTGCTTGAGAACAATTCTCAAGTTGCGATACCAATCAATAAAGTTTGTTCCACTAAGCTTTTCTTTTTTAAGAATTGAGCGCAAATTGAAAGTGTTACTAGCGGTTGGTGCCATGATCTATAACAGAAAATATGCAAATATAAGCACTATGTAAATATAAAACTCTTATAAACATTTTAACAAAAGTTCATTATTCCACTATATGCTTGGAATCGTTTTCCCTCAAAACGACATATAGTGGTTCAAGATCCATATTCAACTTAGATCCTAGTGAGCTTTGACATCACCGCTAGAAATCTAGTGACATAGGTAAGCAACACTTTGCTAATCACATCCCTATGTGACTCTTGTTTGTTGGGTGGCATCACATGTCCCGGCGCCAACACCATGCCCCAAAGCCCAAAACCGTTTTGATAGCTTTGTTAATTAAACCAATACTATGCATATAAATGTTTGACATTTATCCTAATAATTAAGATAGTTGAGGTACTCTACTTTGGCAGACCTACCATACAACGATCATAATTTTAATAGGTGCAGCTATTGGAAGGGCATATAATTTAATTTTTCTTGAGGGAACCTATTCTAGCATGTTAATCATATCTAATATAAATAACATATGAAAGAATAGGATGATAGGAACATCATCACAGGCAATCATATTGACTGTGAAATAGTATGGCCCCTTTCAATTGGTGATCTCCATCTCCATTGTCATCGCCATGTCTTCCGTCCCTTCAACCATCATGCTTGAGGCCTTCATGAACTAACACTTAGCTACTACAACTAATAGCTAGTAATAAATTACATGAGAATATCAAGCATCACAGATCGACACGCAGGCCGTTATACAATAATATGACAGCCTCAACCCAGCTGTAATTAATCATGGCACGCAGGCCATGCAAATCACATATATACATCACATGCATCTTTTGGGCCATACCATTCACAACATTCTCTGCAAAAACAAGTTAGGCGAGAAGCGAATGCTAACATGTGGCCAAAAAGGGTTGTAACAATCTAGGCGTGTCCGTACGGCGGCCCTGAAACCTCACAGGATTTCACAGATCGTATCTATAAAATCACAATGGAAATCCTATCGGGAAAATCATATTTGCCCGATTTTGAGTCATTCACAATGGCTTAGTTTTCCATTAGGTTTTCATGAGTAGACTGCGGTACATGATTATGATATTATTGGCTCCTCTACTGGCGCACGCAGTTAGTCCCGATGGTGATTCCAGCCGGTAGGGACAAGTCGCGCGCGCACGGAGAAGGAACATAAATAAATCAATGATGCATGTATTGCTATCCGCCCATTACCTTGTGAACCTCCCTATCATCATTGATCTAATCAATCCGAACACAAAATATGTAATAGATCTCATCTAGTACATCAACATATCGACTATATGCACAAGATCTAGATCACAAACTACACAAGGTCGGCTCTGATACCACTGTTGGGGAACGGGTAGGCTACGATAGCATATAAAATTTCTACCGTTCAACCAGGAAACCTTGTAAGAGAGGATCATGGATCGTTACCACTAGACGCGCAGGCGGAGCGGAAGTGAATGTTGGAGCAGCTCGATCCAACGTAGTCGCGCGTCGGTGTAGAGGAAGTAGTTGATCACGTCAATCGTCTCCTTCTAGTCCAGCCGTCGGCACCGCAGCAGCAGCAGCGCCTCCTCGCGGTATCCACACGTACGGGGTTAGAGCACCGTGCGCGGCGTGCTAGCACCGACAACACGGTTAGGGTTTTGTGGGCGAGAAAGAGGAGCACGACGGCTAGGGTTAAGGACTGGTGGAATCACCTGCGCCTTAAACCCCTCCTCCACTTAAATAGACCCTTCTAATGGGCCTCGACTAGTTGGCCCATTAGTAGACTAATTTCTCACACGGATCAATATCCGTATGACCCTCACATACGGATCAAATCCGTATTGTCTCTTGGGCATATCTCCAACAACTACGATGTGTCATTCAGGAAGAATGCAAACACATGATTCAATCCTTGAACTAGTTGCATGAACATTCCGCAAAATATGCGAGGACATGGGAGGAGACTGTTCCTCGCAGAAAACATTTGACAGCACAGCACGCATCGCAGCAGGATAATTTCCATGTCGCTGTCAAGATCCCGGCTTTTCCTCCAGGTAGCTAGTGCGTTGTGAATTCGTGCATTTGGAGAAAACGTAGGCCCTTTCGTTGGAAATTTGATGTTTCAAGTATTGACCTGAGATGAGAAGCGCCTTTCGTTTCTTTTTTTCATTTTTTTTAGAGACGGATACGTCTTTTGTTTCTTCGAAACGAAGAAACGAAACTGTGTGGATCACATCAGGAGGCAAAAGTCCTAGTACCTGAAAAGCTCCGGACGCGGACCGCGCCGGCCGTTGGCGTTACTTGGCAAAGCAGAAGCAAACGCGTAACGCCGGCGGTGTGCGGCGACGGAGCGAACGCGTCAGCAAAACAACCACCCCCCGCTTTGCCGCGCGGCCTGCTATGCTATGCTTGCGACGACGGCCACCTTTCATTGACCGCTTATTACAAGCGAGTTTCAAGTACAAGTTGAAAACTGTGTGCCACGCGCGGGGGCGGTACAACACGACGATGAGGTCGTTATTGATGGATTTCTGGCAGGAGCCTGTGTTTGTTTGGCACACAGGCTGACCTCTCGCGCGTTGGCAGTTGTTTTTGCACACGTTATATTGCTAATTCACGCTGCCGGATCGGACGAGCTCGTCGTTCCCTCCCTCGTCGTCGTTGGACCTGGACCCGCTGAACGGGATAATCCTACGCGCGCATACATATAATAGGCTGACCGTTACGTTAGGCATCTTGCACGGTCCAGCGGGCAGCGGTAGGCAAGAGTTGGCTGCCCTACTTATAGTAGCAACTTGTATATATCACCATCTCTACCTGTGGCGATGCGCCTACCTTTTATTTCTCTCGTTCGTTCTGTCGCCATCTCGAGGACCAAACGGGCGAACGAGATGACATTTCATTGTACTGCTAGTATTACACTACGTTCGGTCTTTCAACATCTGCAATTGAAAACGAAGATACTGGCATACTGCGTCGCAGCACTGATCGATATATGGGTACGTAATGCTCAACGTTTCCTTTATACACTTGTAAAAAAAAAAAAAACGTTTCCTTTATAGGACTATAGAGAGAGTATGGGGTCAAGTCAACGGTGCTATACTCCAGTGGTACATGGAAACTAGTCAGAAATGATCCAGATCGGTACTGGGGTGCGGTATTAGTCAACTCTGCAACTACGAAATCTTCAACTTCAGAGCTACTAGCATCCGATCGCTTACAGTCAACAGGGAATTAGTAACTTGGATAATTAAACGCGTCCCAAGAACCTAACACATGATGGCGCCGTGTTGTTTACTCCCCACATCGATTCTTCGTAATATTTTTAATTTTTGTGTTATATACTATTATAATCGAAGCTTGAGTGGCGTGTATGGCGTCTGCCACGAACGGGCTACCCTGACGACCAGTGGCGCCACGGCGACAGACAGGTGCAGCAGAGCCTTGCAGGATTTCCAACTGCTGAACTGCCGCTTCTGTTCAGAGATCTTCTGTATTGAATCCAAGTTACTGCTGTACTTCCTATCGAAGGTTCGGCCCAACCCAAAAATTAGCACGTTCGGCGTTTCCTTGCCTACTTCTTAGCTCGGCCCAATCCAGTCGAGAAGCAGATACTAGTAAAAAAGAGCTCTCGGTTTCCGTATAGAAAACAGCAACACTTTGTGTTTCAGAACAAGAGTGGCTGGACGTGGGCCGTTCCTTTTGGGTCGTGAACCGATAATTCTGTGTGCTTTGTGTTTGAGATCTCTTTGTGTTTAGCTATGGGAAGTGGACCCAATCTGCTGCACCATCCGATTTCTTGTTGGACCGAATTAGGAGTTTGGTAGCGGTTAGGGCCTAGTATTTGCTGCCTTTATTAGTTCGTGATGAAATGAAACGAGACGAGAGGATCTCGGGAGGGCGGGCTGATGATCTCGTTTTGATCTTTCGAGACGATCCGCACGTCTCGTCAAAGCCGGCGCACGGTGAGAATCGGTGGTACTCGATGCATCGAACTCAGTTATATTACTGCCATCATTATCGCTCACCGGAGTAGTGTGGCCGTACTACAGATTACCCGACCCGCCATGATCACGGCACTAACTAGTACGAGTAGGCTGTTGTTTTCGTGAACGCCGAAAGGCACCGTGCGCGCGCCGTTGAATTTTCCCCGCTGGAAGGCACCTGCGTACTATGCAGGACGCGAGCAGAGAGCAGCCACCGTTGAGCGTTGAGGAAAGAAAGAAAAAAAGGCTGGGCGGCCGAATCCCGCAGCGCGCGCTTTTCACCAAAAGGGGGCGGGCACGAGAAAGAGATTACTCTAGTACAACTCCAGCAGCGTCAGAGCAAGAGCAAGAGGAGGAAGCCGCGGCGGGCGCCGCGGCGCTGAGGAGTGAGGCACACATGACATGACATGCCCCGCGCTGCGGTGCGGCTGGTCATCCCTGCCTCTGCCTTCCTGTGCGCACGCAATGATGCCGGCGGGCAGGGCAGGCCCAGAGAGGAGGCCGCGTCGCCGAGGAGGGATTCCCGCTCCGTGCATGCATGAGCATGGCCCTCTCTCTCCGTCTGCTGAGTGCTGACTGCGGTGGTGGCCCCGCCTGCCAGCCGCAGGCTCGTGGCGTCGCAACTGTTTGCTTCTACCCGTCGCGGGAAAGCTCTGCTCTGGTCCTCTCCTCCCCCGTTGGGGGCCCACCAAAAAGATTACCCGGGGATGGATGGGTAGGTAGGTAACCAAACCGATTCGGCCTCTGGTACGCTCGCTCCACCTGACGTCACCGCCGTCGTCTCTACGCTTGTCCGTTGGACAAGTCGTGTCACACTCACAACAAGGTTTGCAACTCGCTGTAACCTCCTCAAGTCCTGAGTCCTCACCTTCGTTCTGTTTCGCTAGTACACTACAACACGACGCGGTATATACTGCTTCCTAACCTGACATTCAAAATGTTTTATCTCAAATTAAAAAAAACAAAACTGAGATTCAAATGTTTCGTCCGTTTTCTGGGAAAGGACAACCTGGCAATAATTGTTACAGTACGCATCCTATCTTGGGAGTTATGGCTAACAGCCTAACAGTTACCTCGTCTGCACAGATACATTGTCAATTTGCAAAAATACATGCCACTTGAAAAACACTCAAAATTCTTTGCATCTTTTCACGTTTGCTAAAAAGGGAAATTAATTGTTCGACTATATCTTAACTATTGGATGCGCTACTCGTGATTAATGTCTCTGCTAACCGACGATTGATGCTTTGCTTCTTATGCCATACGACTACTGAATTAGTGACTGACGGTTTTATCATATAAATACTATTTTTTTTGTGTGTGTCTATTCCAGTCATGAGATATCTCTATCCATGGATTCACACTCGTGTCACCACCTACTTTTCTTATACACCCATTAGGACGTTTAGTGCATTCGTGAGGCATCTCCAATAGCTCTTCGCACTGGTGTCACCATCTCCTTACCCTAATTGTCGGTTCATATTTATGTTATCATCCCGTTTTTCTTATATATACAAGGACTACGTACTATTGCAGTCATGAGGTATCACCAATCATCGTTTGCACTTGTGTCATTATCTCATTTCTTCTTATATCTACTCGGATTGCTCTTGCAGTCATGAGGTAACACCAATCATCGTTCGCACTCGTGTCACCATCTCGTTCCTCTTATATCTACTAAGATTGCTAGAATTGTTTTTCTAATCGTGAGACATCTTCAAACACTGGTTTGCACTCGTGTCACCACCTATTTTTTTTATATCCGTTAGAATTGTTTTTGCATTCATGAGATATCTCTAACCATCAGTTCACACTCGTGTTGCCATCTCGTTTTTTCTTACATCTGCTAGGATCGTTATTTCGGTCATGAGGTATGTCCAACCATCGAGAGTGCCCATTTTTTGCTTTTCTTATGTCCAGTAGGGTCTGCTATTGCCGTCGTGATCATCTCTGGAACTTGAAGATCATGTGGCACAACCGCTTAGCAATTCTGTAGTCGTAAAAGAAACACATGCCAATGCGTAGATTCTCAAGTTCATTGCTGCAAAACTAATTATTTTTTTGGACTGGAAGCTTAAAGTTTTATTTGTAGCGTATAACCAGAAACCAAGCTTCAAGTTTCGTTTTTTTTTTTTGGATTGGAAGCTTGAAGTTATTTGTAACACGGAGAATCGTTTGAGATGGGAGACGAATGCCTGCCGGCTAATTTTTCTTTTGCTCACAGGTCCCAAACGTGTGGCGGAACTTGTTTTGATATTTTTGTTAGCGAGCAAGTGGCGCTAGTACTTTGTCATTTCAAATAAAGCTGATGCGAAGGAGCAGGACTGCTATTATGGAACATGGTTCAGTTGCCCAAGAATAATGCAAAAGAAAAGCTTAATCCAGATCATATCAGCTTTAAACACAGGACCAACCTTTGTACTACCGGCCGGGAGAAATGATAGACGCCGACCCTGTAACCAGCTGTCTGCCTCTGGGGCCCGGCTCGGAGGGCCCACCTGCCGGCTTGGATGGTAGTAATCGCCTCTGACCGGTGGGCTCCGATCACCAGTGGAACAAACCAGGGTCACCAACCCAAACCCTAGAGTTAAATATCGCACCCACGTTTGTGTGTGTCTCTCCCGCACGCGCCCGCTCGCCCCCCGCCCCCTTCCCGAAGACCTCGCCACGCCAAAAAGGAGGAGACCGCCACCCCCACGCCCGCGCGCGCCCCACTTCCTGCTCTCTCCACCCTCCGTGCTCTCGCGGCGGCGGCGGAGCCCCCCCGCGCCACGAGCTAGGGTTTTGGACTTCTCCTGCTCTGCGCGCTACCGCCTCCTGCCCCCGTTGACACCGCTGGTTTCTCCTTCCTCGGCTGCCAGCCGCCACCCGCCGCCGGTGGCCATGGATCTGCCGAGCCTCGCCATCGTGCTGCGCGCGGCGCTCAGCCACGTCCCCGAGGAGCGCAAGGCCGCGGAGGAGAGCCTCAACCAGGTGAGTTTCGTGCCCACGTCCCCACACGCGCCCTTCTCTGCTCTGCTTTCCTCTCCGAGAATTCGGTGCCCGCCCATTGGCACTGTTTGATCGCGTTCCCCAGGGCTGTCTCGGTCGCCGGTGATCCTAGCGCGGGCCTGCAGCTCGAGCTCAAATTCCGCGGCGAGCTCGGTTTCCCCGTGGGGGTGTTTTTGGGTGCCCGCGCCGGGGATACTGTTTGTTTTGGTAGGAGCAGCTTGTGTGTCTGGGTTCATGGTGTCATGCTCGCTCGGTACTCGTGCACTCAGTTTAGTAACTGCGGCCATGGTAATTTGGTAGTCGTACCGACGTGGACTGTGCAGGAGCGGGTTGAGTTGTTACGCTCATTAAGTTCCTGGGGGTTGCATAACAGTAATTTTACTTACTCTCTGCCTAGCTCGGCGCCAAAACGGGTTGGTAGCTCGATTAACTGTTCGAGCAGGCAGGGCGCCGGGTCAACACATTCAAATGGGCTACATGGTCGGCCGCAAACGTGTAAAAGGTCCTACCTTTTTCAGTCCATGCTACTGCCACTAATTATTCCTTTCGTACTTTTATTAGCATTTTCAAAAATCTGTATAATCCTGTTTGGATGGAAGAATTTAATAGGAATTGATTGAACTTACTACTGCAATATCTCCTTGTTCCAATCAGGGGAGTCAGTATAACTTTGCAGATGCCATAGTTTTGACTCTGATATCAAATGTCTGATACATAGATCAAGTAGAAAAAAAAGTTTTGCTCTGAGGAAGGTTGGTTTGTAGTACTGCTTAAGGTCTTTCTAGAAAAGGCGAGACTACATAGCGGGTTGATACAAATACCATGCACGATATAGTACATATGTTTTAGAAATTATTCAAAGGAATCTAAATTATCAAAGTTAAACTGAAACAAATGTTACTAACTAATATAGGATATAATTGTTTCTATCCCTAAACTGAAACTGATGCTGTTATGTATTGGTTAAGAACTGGTGCAGATTTTTATGATGATTCATATCAACATTTTCGTATTTCTTTATGATATGATTTCACTGACTCTCGGCTTTTGAGTACTAATTTTCATACTGCTGCAATTCTGCAGTTCCAGTACACGCCACAACATTTGGTGAGATTGTTACAGATCATTGTGGATGGAAGCTGTGATTTGGCTGTACGACAGGTAGCAAGTATTCATTTCAAGAATTTCATTGCGAAGAACTGGTCTCCGAATGATCCAGGTACATAGAATTTGTTAGTTGAGTACTGATGTTCTTATGCTTTCTGATAACTTCTCAATACATATATCTTTTTTGTTTTTGTAGATGAGTCCCAGAAAGTTCTAGATAGTGACAAGGCCATGGTCCGTGAAAATATACTAGGTTTTATTATTCAAGTGCCTCCTTTGTTGAGGTAAGTAAATACTTTGCAGTAGCACACATTTGTTCTTTTCATAACTAGATCAAAAGCAAAAAGGCTGCTTCTTTACTGACTGGACTTTGTCATTCTTCAGCACTAACTTTTTTCTTGCCTATTATCATCACTTGTTAGCAACTGTATGGTTCATTAGTTCTTTATACAGCACCTTTTCAGTTTCCTTTTTTGAAGTCGTTTCTAATTTATCATAAAAAAGGCTTATTTCCATTTCTCCTTCTTATAGTAGTCCATCATGCTGAAATAGATACCGAAAATCATTGTGACAAGTATTTCATTTGATCCCATTTCACCAAAACACAGGTTCATGCCTGTCTGGATGAGTCTCTATAGGCGTTTAAGGGTCAGCAATGTTTTTTAGATGGCAAATGGTGGTTGGGCGGTCAACCATTGTTTTTAGGGTATAAATACCGTTTAATCGCCATTTTATTGCTTTAAAGGGCCGTTTAATCCGTGCAAACATCAGTCTAGGCCAAGATGAGGGTGTCTGTCTAGCTGTTTAATCGATTTCAACGGCTATTTAATTCCATTTGGGAAAACACCCAAGAAACATCAACTGGTTTGGAAGTGATAATATTGCAATGCTGGTCTGAACATTGCTCTTGTTTAAACTAGTTTAATTTTGTTTTGCGATTTAAAAATGCATTTAGTTGACATTTATGGATGATTTGTAGAGCTCAGCTTGGTGAAAGTATCAAAACAATTATACATTCTGATTATCCGGAACAGTGGCCAAGTCTCCTTCACTGGGTGTCACACAACCTTGAATTACAAAACCAAATATTTGGAGCTTTATATGTATTAAGGGTTCTCGCCAGGAAATATGAGTAAGTATGCACATGGTTTTTTAATTCTGTTTCATGTTTTGCTTATTTTATAGTTTCAGGTCTTATTTACTGTAGTTATGAACTCATTGACTTTTCCTGTCATCCATTTTGCAAGCCCCCCCCTCCCCCCCCAAATGTGTTTGTTTATTCTGCCATCAATATGGTTGCATTGCATTATCTGCCTTGTCCTTTCTTTGGTTCTTCCTTTTTTTATGGTTATAAACATTTAGTGAAAAAAGTCCCAATCCCCAACTGGCTGTTTTATCTAGGTATATCTTCCAGCACTAAAAGCTCAAATCGCCGTAAGTTGCAGTTGATGTCTGTGTATGTACTCAGTTTTGACTTTGAGTCTGTAGGTTCCATGTTCGGATATCCGGAGATGAAACTAGAAAATACAATGAGGCAACTAGTATTAACTCTGTTAAAAGGGGCCAAGGAAAGCTTTTATACTATATTTATGTAGTCAAACGGTACATTTACAATGGTTACATGAAGCATGTTTGTGCCATGCCTCTACCAGCAACCCTGCATAATTTTCCCATTGTGCACTAAGTTGCTTGAGAAACTGTTTGATCTCATCTGTTAAAGACCAAAACTGGCCTGTTCAACTTGGTATAAACCTGTCCAAGACAAACCTAGTTTCTCAAATAGATGTAGCCAACCAGACTGGATGCAGCCGAGGGTCCAGTCTGAGTCTCATAAATGTAGTTCTAAATCAATGTATTTTAGGAGATAACAACAACAACAACAACAACAACAACAACAAAGCCTTTTTATCCCAAGCAAGTTGGGGTAGGCATTTTAGGAGATAACAAAAAGCAAGAAATAACCCAGACAGAAACTTTGTTATTATTGTTTCAATGTGAACGGTCCTTCAGCTTAGTGTGGCTTAGTAGCACCCCAAGGTCCGGATTCGACTCCTAGAGAGAGCGAATTTACGGGTTGGATAAAAAAAAATCCCCTCGCTTGTCACCATGTCAAAGCACAGGTCTAAGGCCCGGCCCAAGTCGTGGTTGTCTCACACGGACCATGGTGCCGCTGTGTACTGGTGGGGCAGGGGTTCGGGGGGGGGGGGGGGGAGGGTTCTTGACCTATGTGAGAAGGTCTTCTTCTTGGCAAAATGCCCGGGGCCGTCTTACCACCCATAGGTTGAGTTTTTTTTTTTTTATTGTTTCAATGTTTTGTGGCACCCAAAGGTGAAATGAACACATTTCTGTGTTTCAGTGCTATGTTTCAGGTAGTAAAAATATCACTGATCTCTCATCTTTATTTTGAAGGTTCAAGTCCGAGGAAGAGAGGGTACCTTTGTATCATATTGTAGAGGAGACTTTTCCTCGTCTGCTAAACATTTTTAGCAAACTTGTTCAGATTGTCAATCCCCCAATTGAAGTAGCTGATTTAATCAAGTTGATATGTAAAATATTTTGGTCTTCAATTTATGTATGTTCTGTACTTGCCATAATTTCTTATGACTTATGTTCTGTAATATTTTTTATTACAGGTCTAATTGTTTTCCTCTTTTCTCCTTTTTGTGCAGCTGGAGATTCCAAAGCAGCTATTTGATCCAAATGTCTTTAATGCATGGATGGTTCTGTTTATAAACTTGTTGGAAAGGCCAGTTCCAGTGGAAGGCCAACCAATAGATCCTGAGATCAGGAAATCTTGGGGCTGGTGGAAAGTTAAGAAATGGACTATTCATATCTTGAATCGCCTGTATACCAGGTTAGTCTTAAATAAGCATGCATATTGATCTTAGGTGGTAACTCTGTGTTGATCTAATGACTTTCCGTATACAGATTCGGTGACCTGAAGCTTCAGAAACCAGAGAGTAAAGCTTTTGCTCAAATGTTTCAAAAGAATTATGCTGGAAAAATATTGGCATGCCACATGCAGCTGCTAAATGCAATTCGTACTGGTGACTACTTGCCAGATAGGGTTATCAATCTAGTTCTTCAGTATCTGACTAACAGGTCCGTGTCTTGAAGATAACTGTGCATGTTGTGATTACAGAATAGTCTTATGTGACCGTAACATCTCACATCGTCTGATCATACATTTACATTTCCTTTTACCTTTTGCGGCGTGAAGTTAGTAGTAGTTCAATTAATACTGAAATATCATGAGGCGTATGGTCACTGTTATGGATGAAATCTGATCTTGTCATATGGGTGCCGCTGTGGCAAATGATGTGATGCATCAGTACCCCAATGAGGAATGGGGCAGTGTTTCCATGTGAATTGAGATTATCTTGAGTAACTAACCTGGTTATCTGAATAGTGAGTGCTAATATAGAAAGTGATGCGATTGAATGAAGCATCATAGCTGTGGAAACTCTAAATTCATTATATATGGGCTGCTGGAGTGATTACTACACCTGCCACGCCTGCCTGTGCACTATGTATAGGTGCAGCTTGGTCCTAACCTATATGCTCATGATATCACTAGCTCTGTCATCACTATATGTTTTGTTTTCTAATAACTTCTTTCATGTCCTTTCTGATAGTATGAAATTGCATGATATAACCTCAGGTTTTTTTTTTTTTGATGTCGTTAGTATAGCACTTCTAGTTCAAAAATGAACGAGAAATATTCTCCTAGAGTAATAAATAACATGGATGGAACCAAGCGAAACATATCTTTTGACAGGAGGCTGCTTGTTAGGTCTGCCTTGGCATGCATTACGGTATCCTTGCAAAGTTGCAAGCATTCGTTGAGGGATACTGTCTGACAGCCTTATAAAACATGATAACCACGTGGGGCAAATCTGGTATACCACAAATAAATGCTTAAGTTTTCGCTAATATAGCTCCTAACATTGAGACATATTTCTGAGTTAATTAGTTGAATTTGACTAACTGCTACTTGAGCAAGGAAACTCAGAGAGCAAATTGCTAGTTTTTAAAGGTATAAGGATGCAAAGCAACCAACCTTGCTACGTGCATATTTACTCAATTGGGCTTTTCTAATCAAATGAGCAATAAAGAAGTTGCAGTTCTGAATTTTCTTAGGTTTATTTTACTGTTGGTTCCCAATAGCGTAGTTGCCATTTCCGATACTACTTGGAAGCTTTTTGCAACCTCAATTTATGGTCTCCATGTGTTGTTTTATGGTCATGAATTGTCCTATTCAACTCTTGTAGCAATCCTTTACTAATTGTATGTTTTTTTTTATGTTGCAGTGTTACAAAGAATAGTATGTATCAGTTGATGCAGCCTCAAATTGACATAATTGTTTTTGAGATTATTTTTCCTCTGATGTGCTTCAATGATAACGATCAAAAACTATGGGAAGAAGATCCTCATGAATATGTTCGCAAGGGCTATGGTAACAATCAACATTAGCCCTGTATTTGTGTCTTGGAGAACTCATAATGATCATATCCCCTTTGTTGGGTCTCAATTCAGTCGCATACTCATTTGCAGATATCATTGAGGATCTTTACAGTCCCCGAACGGCTGCAATGGACTTCGTGAGTGAATTGGTTCGAAAGCGAGGGAAAGGCAACCTCCAGAAGTTCATTCATTTCATTGTTGATGTATTTAGGAGGTAAATTTGATATCAATTTTGTATCAGTTATCTGCGTGGAGACATTTACCTTTCAATTGAAGACCTATTTAACAGGTATGACGAGTCATCTGCTGACCATAAGCCATATCGCCAAAAAGATGGTGCTCTTATTAAAGATGGTAGCTCATTCTTGCTATTGGAACATTATGTGATAAATTGAAGCAAACAGACCCATATAAATTGGAACTGGAGCGGATGCTGGTCCAACATGTCTTTCCTGAGTTCAATAGTCCTGTTGGACATTTGCGTGCAAAGGTGGAGTTTACTGGATGTTCATTTTACCTGCTTATATATTACTGCAGTCGATGCACTTATTCGTTATAAGAAAGTGTTCCTAATACTTCTATTCATGTTATTGAACCATTTAGGTAAAATTCTAGTTATTAATTGTTAGGTGATGATACATTACAGATTAAAGTTTTTTTATAATGGAGTATACTAAATTTCCCAAGTTTTGCATATATGGTACCCATTATTATACTTCCATGCTAGCACCTAGCTAAACTTGTATCACTAAAATGCACATTTTTATTAGATGAGGAGATGATGATTAATAATAAGGGTGCCACACTAGTGGGATCACTGTTACTAATTGATTGATTATATGAATAGAATTTGACCAGCATACAATACAATCAAGAAAATGTCTGATGCTTTTATAGTATATATCCTCAGCTTTTTTTTATACTATATCTGATCCGGCACTCGAATTAGTTCTGCTCTTTTGGTATTGATTTGATCCATCAATCTTATTGCAGGCAGCATGGGTTGCTGGGCAGTATGCCCATATCAACTTCTCAGACCCGGACAATTTTCGTAAAGCCATGCACTGTATTGTGTCTGGAATGCGTGATCCTGATCTTCCTGTTCGGGTTGATTCAGTCTTTGCACTTCGGTCTTTTGTTGAAGCATGCAAAGGTATGTTTTTTTACTCGCTAATTTCAGTTTTTACTAAGTTGCGGATATAGTGCAAAAATTAACTATAATTTGTATGCAGATCTCAATGAGATTCGTCCTATACTTCCTCAACTCCTTGATGGTATGAATATATTGTAACCTTTGCCTTGTAAATCGATGCTTAGTTAAATGTTCTGATTTGTAATGTAATCTGCAGAATTTTTTAAACTGATGAATGAGGTTGAGAATGAGGACCTTGTCTTCACCCTTGAAACCATTGTTGACAAATTTGGTGAGGAGATGGCACCTTATGCACTAGGATTGTGCCAGAATTTGGTATGTTCTTCTATAAGTTTAAGCTTTCTCTTTATTTTTATTTGAGTATAATGTTTTAAATTTATTTTTGAAATGCTTTCCCCTATATCAAACATGTTACTTTTATTGATTTGATAGGCCGCTGCCTTCTGGAGATGTATGGCTAGTTCAGAAGCTGAAGATGAAGCTGATGATTCTGGTGCTTTAGCTGCTGTTGGTTGCTTACGAGCAATCAGCACAATACTTGAGTCCATTAGCAGTCTTCCACATCTTTTTATTCAAATTGAGCCCACGTTACTGCCTATCATGCGCAGGATGTTGACATCTGATGGTCAAGGTACTATACTATTCAAGGATATTTGAAGTTTCTTTTTCAGTAGTTTATATTGTATATATTTAATTTAATTGATAATTTTGGACCATCCATGACATAGCAGATGCCAAAAATGAATTTTATTTCTGGAAAAATTATCTTTTGTGATGAAGCAAATACTATTGATTGAATGATTGCTTTCATGGAACTCTGTCATACAAAATTCCTTATGGATCCACTACCCTAAAGTGTAACTGAGCTACAAAATTAGTTCTGATCAATACCAATGAAAACATATTTCCCATGACACAATGCATATGATCTATCTGTTTGCTGTTCCTCTGCTTGCTCTGGACCCTTGTGCAACTACATAGCATTCAATTTCAACATTACTAGAATGTAGACATTATGACTACGATTTTTTTTTAGATCTGCAAGACGAGATTGCTACAACTTAATATCTCAAAATCAAACAATTCAGTGATTCAGTTATTAAAAAATGATTAGATCAATTGTGTATTGTCTCCTATAATTTTGGTGTTACTCCAAGTCTCAAACAATTAGGTGTTTCATTCATTACTTGCTAGGAATAAATAGATCAACATTGGAAATTTCCTCCCTGCAATTTGATTGGCTCGTAGAACATTTAATATTACTTGCTGGACACCATGGCGATCTACATTATAGAAATAATTTTGAGTTACATTAGAGGAATCCATCAAACTACAGGTGTAGCAAGCTTTTTTCATTTTTGGTAAATACCATTGGATGTTGGAGGAGTTGAGAATGATTTTTTTCCCCTAATGTTATGAAGCATACATGATTACACAGAAGTTATAATTTTATTGTTTTAGAGAATGACTGCTGCATTCTTGCAAGATTTGAGTTTGGGCTAAAGTAAAGTGCTTTAAGTATATGTGTCGATACTTATATCGGCAGTGGATCATAGGGCTACTCATGATCCTTGTTTATCGGTAGAGGCATGCGCGAGACCGAGAGTCGATGGACACACAAGACGCAAGGTTTAGACAGGTTCGGGCCTCCCGAAGGATAACAACCCTACGTCCTGTGTTCTGTGGTATATTATGCGGGTGTTTATGAGAGAGCCCCTGCCCCTCCTCATATATCCGGGGGGCAGGGTTACATGGCAAGTGTCCTAGTCGGTTACAACATGATTTCCAACTAGGATTCTATCTCTAACTTTTTATCTCTAGTATTGACTTGTCGTGTACTTCAAGTAATAATCCGAGTAGTTATCTTCATGGGTCTTTATCTTTATTGGACCCCGACCCACTCGGCAATATATCCGAGTGGTGAGGTATCCCTGATATATATATCCCACAGTAGCTCCCGAGAGATTTGCAAGTTAGTTGTTGATCTTCAGTTGATTGACTAGTGCTTTGCCATGAATATGATTAAGCTTCTTCATGTACAACAACGAACTTGTAAAGGTCTCCAAGAATCTTTAAAAAGGATTATGCGCCAAATAATATCCATATGCGGGAAAAAATCCACCTACTAGGTGTAGGTATAGCCCCGACTCAGAAGGTATTTAGATCATAAAATATCTTGTGAGTAAAAAATAATCATATATAAATCTTGATCTACCACTATCCCCGACTGATTCGATGAGGAGTTTTAATACGGTAGCTCCCAAGATTGGTTCTACCACTCCCCCCAACTAACAAAAGGAACCATTGGTACTAATGAATCCGAGTGATACTTGATCAAATATATCAATCATAGCAGTTATCAAAATATCCGGATGATACTTGATCCAATATAATAAGTATAAGAGCCATCAAAAATATCCAAGCAATACTTGATTAAATATAACAAGTTATAGCAGCCCCCGGGCATGATTCCGAGTGAAAAATAACAACTCTTGCAGGACTCTCCAATATTGAGTAAAATCATAAGTAATCAATAATGTCCGAGTGATCCAATAGTATAGTCGAATGATATAACAACTCAAGACAAGAAGGCTGAGTGATCCAATAATGAAGCTGAATGATCCAATAACTCGGGATAACAAAACCGAGTGATGTCAATAAAATAGCTTCAGTTGATATAGCTACTATAATCCATGAAAATAATGTATTCAATAAATAATAGATTAATGAAATAAATAATGTATTCAATAAGTAATACATATACAAAACAAACAATATACTCAAAGATAATATATTGATAAAACCAACAATGTATTCAATAGGTAGTACACTGATAAATTAAATAATGTATTCAATATGTGATACATATATAGAATAACAATATTGATCAATTGTCAGAAATGCAATAGATGCTTGGGTTGTATTGGGTGATTAAGTACTGTATGAACTCGAGTCTAACTCTCACAACCAGTAAATATCAAGTACCAATACGACTAAACGACTTCCTTAACGTTCAACATGAAGCATGGAGACTAAGAACTCACTCGGATGAACATGTGAGTCAAGGTAAAAAGCCGCCTCGGTCCTCAACAAACGATATGAACTATGGAGACTAAGAACTCCCTCGGTCAATCATATGTGAGTTAAGGTAATACCGAGTCTAATGCATCAAGATTATGTAGAAAGAAATCATCCCTAAGTTAAAGAAACTACGGCCTTTAATTAGATGAATAAAACTAAAATTATAAAAATACTTAGCTGTTTAAAATCCATCGAGCTAAAGACGATATCGGCAATATGTTTAGTCTAAAATGGGAACATGATCACTCAGCCAAACATCCTTTATAGAAACTTCATGGGGGCTAGGAATACCCAGTTGAAAGAAAAATACACCATTTGGACTTGTAGAAACTTCTTGAATCCCAAAGTTTCAAGTTGCTACTTTAATTAGTACTCTAATTACTTTGTGTTTCTGCAGTTCTGCTCATTATGTATTATGATTTCTTGTCTCTATCGGTTTATGCACTTAATTTCTCGAATTCCATTGACAGATGTTTATGAAGAAGTTCTTGAAATTGTTTCCTACATGACATTTTTCTCTCCAACAATTTCATCCGACATGTGGAGCTTGTGGCCATTGATGATGGAGGCTCTTAATGATTGGGCTATTGATTTCTTTGAGAGTATGTGTAATTTTGTGTTACAATTACAAGACTATATGTTGTCTGATCCTCTCAGAAAAAGTTACTTTTATCATATAAGTTTACTGGCATGTGCGTTTGCATTATTACTACTCCCTGTATCCAAATATATAAGCATTTCTGGACTTGTTTTAGATTCATAGCATGTCTAATGAATTTGGACACATAACTGTCCAGATACATGGGAGATGCTATGAATCTGGACTCTCTCTCTCTCTCTCTCTCTCACACACACACACACACACACACACACTGGAATGCTTATATTTTGGGACAGAGGGAGTATGTCAATTATCATTACTTGCCCCCCCCCCCCCCCCCCCGCCCCCCGCCCTGAAAAGTAAATATTGTAGGCTTTTCATATGATTACTTCTTAGCACATCAGGATACATGCATTTGCTTATCTTCTCTACTGCTAACCGACTGTTATTTTGTTAAAGTAGGAGACTATAATCTTTCATAGATGTATATTGCTGTTATTGGAAATTTGCCCTTTGATAGTACTATGTCACAAAGTAACCGTGTGAATTATTTGGGGGTATTTGAATATAAAGACCGGTGGGTGTAGCCTGTTATAATATGCACCGAGATGATTCTGAGTGGAGCTAAGCCTTGAAACTGTTGCTCAAGTTTCCAATGGTGGGGCATATCTTGTAGTTAAAGTTGTCTGTTATATATTGTTGGTCACATAGTAACAATTCTGAGTGGAAATAAATACCCTTTTTTTGTTTACTTCACTATCTGCAGTTTGGCCTTAATTATTTGTATCTACCCCACAGATATTCTTGTTCCATTGGACAATTACATTTCGCGGGGAACTGATCATTTTCTACAGTGCAAAGATCCTGATTATCAGCAAAGCCTGTGGAATGCACTATCGTCCGTGAGTGCTGTTTAGATTGATGCTCACTCACCTTTATGTGGATGTTTTCAGTGTTTGGAGTAGTGCCAGCTTTTACTGATTTATGCTAATACTTGTAGATTATGAGGGATGGAAACATGGAAGATTCTGATATTGAGCCTGCTCCCAAGCTTATTGAAGTTGTTTTTCAGAATTGCAAAGGCAATGTGGATCGGTGGGTTGAGCCTTATATCATGCTGGCTATTGAGCGATTGCAGAGAACAGAGAAGCCCTATTTGAAATGCCTTCTTGTACAAGTGGTAAATTGCAATATAAATGCACTCTATTTCACATTCTATCTCTCTAATCCTCTGTTTGGTTGCTTTGAGCAACTTGTAAGATACAACAAGGAGACATACCTTTTATAATATCAGCCAATATTCCCAATCAATGCACCATCTTCAAAATCTCCCTCAAATTTCCTATAGATTGCTCGCTTGAGAAGTATAAAATGCCGCTTTGCAGATTACCTGTTGACATAAGAATGAAAGATTTCAGCACACAGATTGACATGTTAATTAGATCTTACTACATTCAACTTCCTAGCTACCGGCAAAAGATAAAATTAGGGACAAAGAGTAATTCCAGTGCAAACTATCTATAGAAAAAAAGAAGAATCATAATAACATTTTTAGCAATCACTTGATTCAAGGACTCGCCATGGATTGCCTTTTATGTGCTCTGGTTTATGCTTGTATCTAATATTTGTCATGTGGCACCTGCAGATTGCTAATGCATTCTACTACAGTCCTTTTCTGACTCTTGAAACTTTAAATAAGCATCGGGTTGCAACAGAGATTTTTAGCCATTGGTTTGCTATGCTACAGCAAGTAAAGAAGAGCGGTGCACGTGCCAATTTCAAGCGGTATGCATGTCTATGCTTTAAGGCTTTATTTTGTCGTCTTCATTACCTATCTTGAAGTAAGATTGATGTATTGATTTGTTTGCAGAGAGCATGACAAGAAAGTTTGCTGCTTGGGGTTGACCTCACTTATTAGGCTTCCAGCAGATCAGATTCCAGCAGATGCTTTAGATAGGATTTTCAAAGCAACACTTGAGCTGCTTGTTGCTTACAAAGACCAAGTTGCAGGTGGAGTTTCCGTATTGCATTTTGTTTGTTTTGGTGGATTTCTGTTTTTCAAAAAAAAATTGCTGTTGGGAAACCTCATGTGGGCACTTCATTTGTTAGTCTTGCATATTATATTCATTTGGTCCTGAGTTCTGGTAGACTATTTCTTTAGTTTTTTTTTTTCAGTGAGATGCTTGTAAATTTGATGGTCCCTTTTGCCCCTGGTTGATACACAGAATCAAAGAAGAGAAATGAGGAGTCTGGTGATGATATGGATGGCTTTGATGCTGATGAAGAAGATGACGAGGAAGTTGACTCTGACAAGGAGATGGGCCTTGACGATGAAGATGGCGATGAAGCAAGCAGTCTCCATCTTCAGAAACTGGCAGCAGAGGTGTTTTGTACCATCTTAGACTGCTAAATGCCATTACACCATGCTTTACCTTGGTTTTAGAAATCATTCGTCATAGCTGTCTCATATTCAATCAGGCTCAGCTTTTTTATATTCTTTTTACGCAGGCTAGAGGTTTCCAGCCAGCTGATGACTCAGATGACGACTTCAGTGATGATGAGGAGCTAACATCACCAATTGATGAGGTGGACCCATTCATTTTCTTTGTTGAAACTGTCCAAGGTAATCCATTATCTTTGTTAAATATATGTCCTCAGACAAAAACATCTATTAAGTGACTCATGAGTTGCCTGTCGATTGTCACAGGTCTGCAAGCATCTGATCCTGCTAGGTTCCAGAACCTTATGCAGACTTTGGATTTCCGCTATCAAGCTCTTGCTAATGGCATAGCTCAACATGCTGAGGAAAGAAAAGTTGAAATCGCGAAAGAAAAAGCAGAGAAGGCAAATGCACAGTGACAGTATGCTCATCTTAGGTGGTTGCCTTTTGTCGGTATAAAATTTGTAGCTGGTCAATTCCCTATAATATACCGGTTGGTCGCAGGAAATGAATTTTGCAGCCTTAGCCAACCTGTGATCGGGCAATTTTGGGCTCTGCAAAATTGTATCCTTGCAAGAGAAGCCGAAGATAGAGCCTTGGATAATCTGTCACCAGTAATGTTCCTGGTGGCCCGCTGGGGTTGGGTCCAGAAAGTTTGTCGTGCCGTGGAGGCCAGTTTGTCGTGCTGTAGGGCCACTAATTTTTTGGGGGGCTTGCAGATCATTTGTTGGAGAACCCTTCTGGTTGTGGGGCGCATTCTCCTGGACACCAAGTTTTTTTTTTCCCCTTTTTGATCTCTGGACACCAAGTTTTAGGAACAGTTGGGTGTAGATTGTATATGGTTTCGGTTGTTTATGCATTATAACTATGTGGCTCCAAGGGGGCCGTGATATATGTTTTTGGTTTCTTTCTTTTTTTTTGGCAAGAGGTGATGTCTTTGTTCATTTATTTGAAAAGGGTAAAAGAAAGATGGTTGGTAATATTGGTGTCATGAAATGTGGTTAAGAAATGGGTTCCCGAACATATTGGAGACCCGAATGCTGAGTAAATATAATTGCGTCTGGAGAAATTGTATTCCGTGCTCTCTATCTCTTAGACATAAAGATGTACCGTCGTATGTTGATGCACTACGAAAGTTGTCGATCTTTGTTCTTTCACCCTGCGATTTATCTGCGTGCGTAATCTTATCACGAAGCTTTTTGCTGGTGCCGGAAGCAAGTTGGCTTTGTATTGCTGCCGCTTTCTTCTGAATACCTGCTCTGCGTAACGAAAGGTGAAAGAACAGTCACAAGCTCGCTGCGCATGCACGCAGACGCAGCACCCCAGCTCCAATTATTCAAGTTCAAAAAAAAAAAAAGCTGCAATTATTCGATCCCAGCCTATAGTAAGTACAAGTAGCAAGTAGCAACACGAGCGGCAGGGGCCGGGCCTATAAAGGAAAAAGTGCCCCGCGCACAGTACACGGCACCTGCCTCCCTGTCTGCCTGTCTGCCTGCCTGCCTGCGTCTGCTGCGTCTTGTGACGAAGATGCAGACGCAGCTTTCCAACAGCTGCGTGTCGCCATGGCATACGCCGTAGCTTGGTGTAGCTCGCCGTGGGGTGTTCTCGACCAGTTCTTTTTTTTTTCCCTTGAGACCGCGCTCATGTCCATCGACATTGAGACCCGACCCAGCGGTGGTTGACGGACGGCGATGGCAGACGTGACCTAGCTATGTTATGTGCACTGCATATATAGGGGCATATATAATATAGGGGGCATGCGTGAGCTTGCTACGTAATATACATGACATACATATGACGCCGCCGGTGGATAACGGCCCAACGCACATGTGTGGTCGAGAAACTCAGTTGCTCATGAAATGGTTGAGCTTGGTATAAATAGTAATGAGTCACTGAATATTTAGTGCATCTTAGCTCGAACCAGTTCGTGGGATGCTCGCGAGCCTAATGAGCCAAACGATAACCATTTAACAAAGTTCCTTTCTTTCATCAGCCTAGCCGAAAGACCATGCCCTCAAGTCTAGACACAGGAAGCGGATCCACTGACTTAAGGTAGTGAGTAGTGACTCACTGCACATGGGCTCGCGTGGTCGTTGTCCCGCTCGTGAATGAGTGTGACTTAAGTCAGTGAAACCCCGTCCGTCTAGACAGGGGTGGAGTTACGTGCTTGGCCCCGATAAACATTGGTAAAATCATGGTGAAGTGATGTTTTTAGAGGGGAAAAAGAAGTGAATAATCCCGTCATTCAAATGAGCTGACTCCGACACAAAGCTCGCCTGGTTTGACCCGAGTCTACAAGTATAGCATTAAGTATCTAGTATATCTTTTCTATTTGAAGCATGTCTAAGATAATTTATGCCATAACCTATATAATTTAGACATATTATTATCATTCTCTCCATCATAATTTATTTATCGTTGTAGCTTTGAGCATATGCAACAAGAAAATATGAAAATGATGTGATACACAATTTCATTCAAAAAAAAAAGTGATGCACAAAAACGAGGAGATATATAGGTGGGTGAGAGAGGAGATAGATACATACAAAAATATGTTGAAAAGTTAGATGATAAGTAATTCAGAGAACATGAAAAGGTTTGATGTAGGAATACTCCCAATGCAAGCAAAACTTTTCATGCTGAGGTAGTTTTTTTTTCTTCTCTTAGCTTGCTGAGCTGAGCCAACTCTTTAATTTATACACCAAGCCAAGACGAGTGAGCCGAGAATAACTACTAGGTGGCGCCGATCGATAGAGAGTGGAGAGGCCGTCTTCTTTCTTCCGTTGATAGGAAAGCTCAGACGCTTACTATTTCTGTCCATACGGTGGTGTCCTAGCAACCTCCGCTCGTGATGGCACCCAACACGTGTCGTTGTTCCGGAGATCGATCGGCCCGGATGGAGCAGTTTCGTCGTTGTCTGGCCCGCGCTCGCGCACAGGGCGCTCGACTGTTCATCGATTCACTTGTTTGTTTGACAGACTGTTCCCTGAATCTTGTGGAAAAGTCACCGAAAGGATATCGTATATTCATGCATGTGGTCACCGTTTGCTGTGATTTTTCTGGACTAGCAACAGTAATGCAATGCTTCTATATATATATAGCAAGTAGTCCTGCCTTGTACTGCCTCAATCCGGCATCTTCTCTTCTTCTGTACGTATAATAGCACGGTCACCGTACCTTCAAATAAATGGCAGATATGCTATCATGCCCGTTAGAGGTCAAAACAAAAATGGTAATTATCGATGCAGCAAAACTCATTTTCCAATTTTCTAACTCGAAAGCGATATTCAAGGAAGCAGGAGAATAAGCCATGCTTCTTCCTACTTGCATGATTGAAGCAAAATATTCCAAAGAGGTAATAGTTGGTGGGAATGATATAGAAGAAACGATTCTGGTCTCTCTACCGACCATTTTCACCCTTTTTTTTATTGTATTAGCACCAGTATTTTATCGTTTTAGCTAACATTTACTGTCAAAAGGCAAAGAATAAACCATGCTCCTTCCTACTCTTGCATGCAACTAGTTTTTTTTTTTTTGAGATTATGCATGCAACTAGTTAAATGCGGACAATGCAACGGTTTGTGTTTTCAATTCTCTCTCTCTCTCTCTCTATATATATATATATATGTGTGTGTGTGTGTGTTTCTATCTGGTTATTTTTGTTTTTGCTCATGCCATTACCGACGCCATGTTCTCATTGCCAGCGGTATTGTTTATGAATTTGATGACTTTCAGCAAAAGAGAAATGTAAGGAAAAAGGCCCCATACATATGCGTAGTATAGTACAGTGCCCCAGCCGGATCGATCAAATGAGTTGTAGACAGCTTAACACATGCCCTTAGGCCAGTCTCAATACGCATTTTTATTGCACTTTTTCCAAAATAGGTTTTTAGTTAAGTGTGCCAACATCCTTTTATCTGGATGAAAGAACTCTCACATGGGATGAAAGAAAGTCTTCTCTCTTCATAACTATCTTACCATATCAGTAAAAAATACTTATATAACATAACATTTAATTTTTATGAAAGAAAACAATACGCGCATGCTCATGGAATAATTAATGCGCGCATGCTCATGGAATAGTGTTGTCTCAATTCTTCAGCTGGTTCGGCCCCCACAGGCAACAACCGGCCTTTATTTGCATCTCCTGCTCCTAGCTTCGGCCCTAGTTGACAGTTCATGTACTCAAATTCAAAAAGGACATTTGGTCCCGACCAACACAGTGAATTTGGCTCATATAATGCAGCGGACGAAGGTGCCCTAGTTTATTCACACACAATGAAGGTGAGCAATCAGAGGCCCGTGAGAAATGACAAAGGCATGACAAAAGCACCAGAGCTTATAGGACCCATCTCCACGTGGAACCAATAGTTTGAGCCGGAGTCTCATAATTTTGCATGCAATAGAAGGGCAATATTTCATGGCTTCCACCTCCCAGCCTCCAAGCAAGCTAGTAGCTCTTCTGTTCATACCCAGTACCATCATGCATACTCGTCTGAACTGTGTCCGTGCAGTACTGAGTGAACAGGCCACAGTGGGGTCGATATATATCATACTGTGTTGCCACTAGCAGGCCATGACCCTGCACTCAGGCGCCCCGGAGTGGGCACATGCACTGAACTTTGCCGACACCGATCAAGGTTGCCCTGCTAATCTCCTGCCCATTCGGAATTGATCTAGCTAGTAAATGACCTGTGGTAAACTATATATGTACATCCGTATGGGGTTCAGCATTTACCAAAAAAATGATTCATCATTGACAGTCACTACGTGAAACCGGTCGTTTGCCGTGTGCTGGAATGTTTGCCGAGTGCATTTCATCGGACACTCAACAAATAATATATTTGCCGAGAGCCCAAATAGAAAGTCCTCGACAAACAAACAACACACGGCAAACACCTCATTGCCGGCAGCCGACACTCGGCTCATGCACATGAAAAACACATGGTACAACCACATCATTTGGTGAGCGTTTCAGTGCTGGCACTCGGCAAACCAGAAAAGGCCCTCGACAAAACTTTACCCTCAGCAAAGAGAGTCCTAGTCATACCACCACAATTTTGTTACGAAACACGGTACACAAACATGCACACACATACTATATATCTTTTATAAATCACTTCGGAAAAATTGGACAGGCTGACCTTGAGATTCACCAAATAACTTGACGGAGATGTCATAGTCATACACCAACATAAGTTTGGTACCAGTTGGCATCACAATATATCCACCTCTTTCGAGTTATTTTATTTTTGAGCAATAACACATGCCTATTTAGTCTTCTATGTGTTATTAACTTTGCTATCGTCTATGTCAGTTGGTTGTAAGATTTCTAAATAATTCCTACTGATAGAGATGTCTTGTTCATTTTATGACATAGTTTGATTTATTTATTTCTATGTTGATCTTTGTTTTGTGATGTCATGTTCATATTTAATCATTGAGCTCTAGGATCCAGATATTCATTTTACTACAGAGTTGGACTATATTTAAAGACATTGTAATTGCCTGTGTGTGTCTTATGTTCGCTTTGATATGTATTGCATTTACAAACTGACAATGAAGATGGATAGATTTTTTTGGGACGGGGGTGGGGTGGGGTGGGGGCTCAAAATTTTATTAAATTGGTAAATGCAGAAACTACCAGGTCTCCTCACATTATAGATTTGAAAATTCAGAAATACATATGACTTCAAGGTTTCAAGAACTTGAAGTAACAAAACAACAAACTATGCAGCTGCGGTTGCACATTTTCTTAAACTTATATTAGAACTGAATTATCTGGTATCATTCCTTCATTTTTAGATTACATGTGCTTAGATCACCAATTTAATAATTTTCCTTACCAATTAAGCTAGTGATGATGCTACTCTAATATAAATGATTCTTTATCTCAGAAGGAATATAATTGTTCTGTTTTTAGAGAAAACGTGAGGCACACAACCGATTCATAGGCAAGGGCCTCTGAGCTACTTTCATCGATCCTTTTTGTGTACTTGTTTGGTGCTAGCTTCAGCTGTGGAGTTGGAACGAAATTTTACTTGTTAGGGTTGTAGGGTATGCAAGGTCAAAAATTAAAGCGCTGTTCTGTAGATCTGTCTCCAAATTAAAGCAGAAACTGTAGTACCTTGACAAGCCAGCCATTTTGGATGGCTGTGACAACACAGGTGGCCGGGATGGCCTACGCTGCCACCAATGACACCGGAAGCTTCAACTTGCGCAACCCCAGGTGAATTATTGTCTCTGTCCTTTGCTAATTGTCATGTGTGTTCGAGTATCTATATAACGGGGAGGAGGGATCCAATAGCGGCACAGGTCTCACTGATAGCAGCAACCGGGGCAAATAGCTAGAAGGATAGATGTAGATAAGAGGGAGAGAGATAGCAGAGAGGAAATTTTTCGCGGTTGTGTCTGAATCATGAGAGAGATCAAAGATCATCAAGGGCCAATGGAAGAAGAGAGAGAGTACAGCCTTGCCACCTCATTCGATGTCTTCTTCATATAATTTAGTCAATTGAGTCGGTGTTGTAGGCTGTACCCTCTCTCTTCTTCTCTTCGCTTCTTGATGCGAAGTTGCGAACACGCAGGATATCTCTTGCAGGAAACAAAATGTTCAGATCTTGTGTGTTGTCAAGGACGACCATTGCACTTCGGTTAGTTTCCTTGTTCTTGCGATTCAAAGCGCTCATAATGACATGCATCGTAAGCCTAATTTGGCTTTAGGTCAGGGTGAAATTCAAGCTGTCCAGTATTTGATCAACTCTTTGTTACTTGAATATATATATGCAGTTAGCACTATACCCAGTGTTCCACAAATCAACGTTTTGTCACTCATGTAGTCATGTTAGTCCTATGATGACTACTGTTTTTCAGTTACTAATACCTGAATCTCTAGAGTCATGTTAGTCCTACTGTTTTTCATGTTAGTCCTATGAGGACTACATTTTCCCACATACATTTGTTAAATTTGCATTTAACAAAATAATAAATGTTAATTTTTATCTCAAGAATTTCGTAACCAAATATTAATCTATTTGAAACTGTTATTGAACTATATAGGGATCGGTACGTATGTTGACCTATCATTTGGAGCTTGGTTTTGAAGTCTGTACAAATTTGCCATTTTACTAATAAGAAGTCAACCAATGAACGGTATGGTAAGTAAACGAGCAAGTCATTTGTATATAACCAATCAATTCATATATACATTTTATCTTTATGGGTCATTCAATTCTGTTTAGTATTGCAGGGGTATGGAACAAAACTTGCAATTTGCGAAGTATGTAGATTAAAAAGTTAAATAAAAGCATAAAACTGCAGGGGAAACAATCAGAAACTGAGCTTTTAGTGCTAAAGAACATCACAAAGAGTCATCCTAAAGTTTTCCCAGGATAACAAGACCACCAGAAAGACTTATTAGAGTATATTTTTCGAACTTGATTGTGCTATGTTATTGCCTATGTAGAGACCTATAAATTATGATGGAATTGGAGTGGGAATTAACACGATTTTGGCTTGAGATCAGCAGGCCTTTCTCAGTTGGCACTATTTACATTCTATTCATCGTTCACTTTCAAAATTTTAAGATAGCTCTTTTTTCTTTTGTTTGATTTCTCATGGAAAGTTCACACAGATAGCGGCGAAATGTAAACATCTTTTTGTGATATAGACTTGGTAAATACCTTTGCTTTCATCATGTTTCTCAAAGAAAATTTTGTAAACCAGTCAGCCCAATCTACGTCAATTTGTGACAGTGTGACTTTGCTGACTCTAATGTCATTTTTGGCTTTTACAATTACACAGACCAATTCATGGTATCTGCTATAGTCCTTAAAAGAAACAAAGCACTCAAAATGGAAAAAAAATGTTTTGTTTCACCTTACATCTAAACCTATCGAACAGCAAAAGTACATGTTCACACAAACAAACTAATATTGATATATGTAACTACAATTTGTCTTTTCCCTATCGAAATACTTATATTATTCCTTCAAAAAACGAAATAATTGTTTACATACCTACATGCTCATGTCTTAGTCTCTTAACCATTTTCTCCCAATGATTTACTTATAGAAAGAACTTTTATCATCTGGGAATAAATTTGTATCACCCGTTCATGATTTCTTCCAGTTTAAGCTCTTGCTGCACATGGGGAAAAGGTCCTTTATTGGATCATGAAGACAGTATTAAGCCACTAGTGTCAACTGCAAACACTACTCTCTAGTTAGGTCCTTTATTGGATCATGAATTGCACACGGCGTACCTTTGAAATCTGATCAAATATTGATAGGATCACCGATCATGAATAACCCATGAATAAAACACATTATATAGCATTCACATGTTATATCAGCCTCTGTAATATTGGATCATCAGGTTATTTACAAATGAATTGCTATTTGAGAAATTGGATCCAACGTATTGTACACACCTTCAAATATTTTTCAATAGAAATAAAAAGAGGCATATTCGAAATTGCCATATTGCATCTTCCTCGTACAGTCATATTTTTACTTGGCGCTGCCATTTATGTGCAATATGCACATATGCACCAAACAATTTTGAATGCATATATATTATCTGTTAGAGAACACTGACTATATATACCAATAGGGCATACAATTTTTTAATTAAAATGCATCAATAGCCATTATCCTTATTCAGTTGTTTCAATTTGGCCATGATACTCACAAAATTGTACATTACTGTCATTAAACTAGCTCATACGTATCAATACATGCAGTACCTTTATATGTCTTCGTACGATAGTTATGTCACATACATATATTCGTGACTCATTGTCCATGTGGATGCTCACTCATTTAATCGGTACTCAATATTTTTCTTCCTTTGCAGTTGCACCTCCTCTTTACCATAGTTGCTAATATTCGAATTCACATCTATTTTCTATTCCTTGTGAAGAGGGCCACGACTATCTATTTGTGAGCAACGACGAATGTAAGTGACAATTCCGTTATTTTGGTGATGCCAAGTTACAAGTAAATCTGGAGTTTATTCATTAAATTTAGCTCAACTTGATAATTTTTACTGAACCTGTAATTTACAAAAGAATCTTACTCTGCACTCTTAATCAATTTCTGAATATTACTTTTTTAATATATTTTTTTATAACTATGCATCATATCTTGTCTTCATAGTAAAACAATAGCTTCACTATCGAGTTTGTGACTAGCAAGGGCTACAATTTGGTTGCGCTCAACAAGTATGCATTTACGTTGTTGACATAGTGAGTCACAAATATACATATGCCATATCACCAAAGTGCATAGTGATACAAAGGTAATGACCGTAGTGTTTGATGCATATGAGCTAGCTTAATGGTCTTCATTTGCATTTTCATGAGTCGAATGGCTAAAATGAAACAACCAAACAAGTACAATAACTATCCATGTATTTTACTCTATATTTTTTTAAAGTACAAAATTTTTATTTTTAGCTTTTATAACACGGATTACATGTAATCATTACAAAGCAGACACAGATCGAGTAACCGTGCAACAAAGCCCAAAAAGAAAAAAAAGTATATAAATATGTATACTATCTTACAAACTAATAATAGCTATGTTTTGTTATATATCTGGGAGGTATAGATATCCGTTACCCAACAAGGCATCGAGTTGAAGCTACACGAGAAAAACGTATATTTGATTCAGATAAGGCTTAAAAGAATAGGATTATTTGACAACGCGATGGCTTAAAGCTATATCAGTATCAAATTGGTTACAAATCTTCAGTCATCATTATCTCGCATGTTTATTTGTCAAAGTTATTGATTGATGCTGCGACAGCATATCCCTGCGTGGAGAGAATGTTGACAGTTGACACTGGTGGTCTAATAATACTTGTGCAAGTCTTCAAAGCCGGGATATACTAGATTCCTCTTTGGTCGTTGCTGCAAAAAGAGTAAGACAGACCGCAAATCTAATGCCGAGTTCTTGAAATCAATGTCATGGAATTGCTCGCTCGCCATGGTTGGCAATTTAGTGGTAGAATTTAGCTCTAGAACAATGGATGATCAAATGGATGGTTTTTGGTACTGCAGTCCATTGGAGGGCTTTTGTTTTTCTTGTTCTAAGACTATAAAACAGTTTCATCATCTATAGATGCAGTGACTGAATATTAAAATATATTCTCAGTTTTAAAAAAGATCTTCAAAGCAATGTAAACAAGAACTTCCGATATATGGAGTATATATTGGTGGTTCTCAAAAATTGTTTATGACAAACAGAATTGCCTGTTACGTCATGCAGTCGATGCCTCATCTCATCTCCAAAAGCTCTCTAAAAAACTGATCTCAAAAGAGTGTTTTTGAGAGCAGTCAAAAAATTATTATGGAGAAGTTTTCTTGTCTCTTCCAACACTTTGCCCTAAAAATAGATCAGGAAAACTTTTGATTGAGCCACGTCAGTATCTGAAACCACAACAATATTAATTTTTTTCTAAATACAAGTATTAGAGTTCATAATTTTCCTCTCGTTTCAAGCTACAAATGAGGAGAATTTAGAGAGAATACATCTGTGAGTTGTTTAGGGGAGTTGTTGGAGATAGTTTTTTAGACTAAACCTCATCAATTTGATTTTGAGAGAGTTTTTGAAAAGTTATCGGAGATGCTCTTATTAGGCTAATGGACATCTGACTACTACAAATCTCACGAAGATGGTGGAATTTGATTTCTTGTCCGCCCTGAAAACCTCTCTATACATTGTGACCACTGTAAATTGTAATTCCATTGGACCAGATCCTGGGAAGGTGATCACAGCTGTGGGCCGTAAGAGCTCGTGGGCCATGAGATAATTGGGCATGGAAACTATTGGACCGGACCAGATAGTGTCCAATATTGGTAGCGGGTACCATTTCCGCTGCGTGCCTTCCCTCCAAAAAAAAAAAAAAACCCGACTGACGGAACGTTTATATTCCGCTCTGTCGTCCGTATCTGCAAGATGATATTTCTCCTTGACGCAGTCGAAGCTTGGAAAAATCGATTCGTTGACATATGACAGAGACAGCCGGCGATTCATCCAAAACTAGCACGAAGCCTCCCAATTGTTCGGATGGCTGCTACCCGCCGGTACCCGGCTGCAAATGGCACCGCCGCTCGCCGGCGATCCACTAGGAAACTCCTGACGTAACACATTCACCTGGCAACATAACCATCAGGGTGAGGTAACAATGTCGTGGTCATTTTGTTGGAATTATATGGGCTTGATCCATTAATAATAACAATAATTTTTGAAAATATCAAATGTCCATTCATGAGTGGTGGGAGTGTAAAGTTTTAGTCCCATATTGCTAGTGAAGGTGGATCAAGTCCAACTTATAAGATTAGTTACTCTAGCATCTCTTGCAATTGTGTAGATAGGAGGAAGGAAGAACACACGTGCGCTCGTTCGCCTCGCCGAGCAAGACGTGGGCGTGCATCACCTGCGTGAATGGTCTGTCGAAATTCGGTCGCGTGCATTGCGGGGCGCGACTTCCTTTTGCACTTTCTTTTTTACTGCGTATTCCATATATTTAATTATGAAAACCGACGTATTAATATGGTAACCGACTCGGTTGCGGAACGTCCAACCCTAACGGTTCCCTCCTATAAATACGTATGGGTACCGCCGCAAATCATATCATGCAATCGCTTAGGGTTTTGCCTCTCGCTACTGTTGCGCCGCCAAGTCTTCTCCATCCTGATTGTCGGCGTGCACCGGCGAACAGGAGAGCAGGTCTCTGGAACCGTCGTCCTCTGTGATCCTGCACCGGGAGAGAACGAATAAGATTTTTGGAAGCGCTCTTCGCGACTGCTCGATCGCTTTCTCGTCTTCGTCAAGCTCGTCGCCACGGCTCGTCTTCCTCGTCGTCGAGTCGATCTCAGCCGCCGCCGTCAATAACGTGATGGTGCTGCACGTTGTCACCGCCTCCTCTACCCAGTCCAGAAGAAAACGTACGTACTCTCATCTCACATCATGTTTTTCATACTAGCTTTCGTAATCTATTTGTCTATGATAGATGTTGCTAGTATGGTGGTCTAATAGACCTTTTGTCTGGCCTAATAGACCTGTCTAGATTTTGCGTAGACTTGTCTAGTTTATTATGTAATCTATTAATCATATTTATGATTTATTTCTGGATTAATATAAAACTAAAAGTGCTAATTTATCCAACAATCTAAAATCTTATTGTAGGCACTTTAGTTTTATGGCTGGATTTGTCGATGCACTGAAGCCAGAGAAATTCACTGGCGTGCATTTCAAAAGATGGCAAATAAAAGTCACTCTGTGGCTTACTACCATAAATGTGTTCTGGGTGTTCACTGGCAAACCTGAAGGCGATCTCACTGCAGATCAGGAAAAGGCAGTAAAGCCAACACAATATTCTTGGGTGCTGTTATTGGAGTTTTAATAGATTATTTTCAGAACGTCTACATCCATCATACAGTCACAAAGGATATGTGGGACGCTCTGATCGCTGACTATGGTGGTTCAGATGCTGACGCTGAACTGTATGTCATTGAGCAGTATCATGATTTTAAGATGGTAGATGACAAATCTATCGTAGCGCAGGCTCATGAGATACAGTGCATAGTAAAGAAACTTGAATTACTTAAGATCGTCGTACCTGAGAAGCTTGTGGCTAGGGACATAATTGCTAAATTGCCTCCAACTTGGAGGGATTTTGCCACTACTCTTAAACACAATAGGATGAACATATCTGTTTCAGATTTGATCACGTCTTTTGATGTTGAGAAGAAAGCTCGTGAGAAGGATGGACGTTCTAAAGTTAACGAGGAAAACACTATTGCCAATATGGTGCATCAACCACAATAGTCTCATAGCAGTGGTGGTAAGAGCAAGGGTAAGAACAATAAGTCTAAGCAGACCACTACCTTCAAGAAGAAGAACAAGTAGAAGAGAGTATACTTTGTAGGGAGTATACTTTGTTTGTGGTTCTAATGAGTATTGGGTAAAGAAGTGTCCAGAACACAAAGGAAGGAAGCTCGCACAGCAGAAGTTTGCGAACATGGTGACCAGTGCTGGAGAAAATAGTGGGTATGATAATTTATCATATGTTTTTTCTATATTTCAATCTACTTGTTGGTGACTTGATACTGGTGCTAATGTTCATGTTTATGTTGATGCCTCTTTGTTTACTTTTTACCAGGTCATCCGAGATTCCTCCGTCCTAATAGGGAATGGGTCACATGCTTCTGTTCATGGTGTTGGCACGGTCGAGCTGAAGTTTACTTCGGAGAAGATTGTCCAATTGAAGAACGTACAATATGTCCCTTCTATCAAGAAGAATCTCATTAATGGCTCCCTTTTGTGTAGGGATGGTTTTAAGGTAGTGCTAGAGTCGAATAAAGTTATCGTTTCTAAGAGTGGACAATTTATTGGTAAAGGCTATGAGTGCGGAGGCTTGTTCCGCTTTTTTCTTTTAGATTATTACAATAAGTCTATGAACTATATTTATGATGGTGTCAATAAGAGTGATGCTAGTGTTTGGCATTCACGTTTATGTCATCTAAATTTTAGTTCTATGTCTCGACTTTTTAGCTTGAATTTAATTTCGAATTTTTCCATTATTAAAGATTCTAAGTGCTCAAATTGTGTGCAATCTAAGCAACCTCGAAAGCCTCACAAGGCTGCACATGAGAGACACTTAGCACCACTAGAACTTATACATTCAGATCTCTGTGAAATGAATGGTATATTGACTGAGGGTGAAAAAAGATATTTTATGACTTTGATTGATGATGTGACTAAATTTTGCTATATTTATTTGTTAAAAATAAAAAAATAAGGCTCTAAACTACTTTAAAATTTATAAGGCTGAAGTTGAAACTCAACTAGAGAAAAAGATCAAAAGAATTAGGTCCGATCGTGGCGGCGAGTATTTTTCAAATGAGTTTGACTTATTCTGTGCGGAACATGGTTTGATACATAAGAGGACGCCCCCCCTATTCGCCTCAATCAAAAGGGGTCGCCGAAAGAAAGAATCACACCTTGACTGACTTGGTTAATTTCATGTTAGACACGACTGGATTATCTAAGGCATAGTGAGGGAGGCTTTATTGATATCATGTCATGTCCTAAATGGAGTTCTCATGAAGAATAAGAAGAAGACTCCATATGAGGAATGAATTGGTAGAAAGCCATCGCTCTCTTACTTATACACATGGGGTTGTTTAGCTAAAGTTAATGTGCCAATTAACAAGAAGTGTAAGTTGGGACCTAAAACTGTGGATTGTATCTTTCTTGTATATGCTCATCATAGCATTACCTATAGATTTTTAGTGGTTAAATTAGAGGTGCCTGATGTTTATGTTAATTTATTAATAAAGTATCGTGATGTTACTTTCTTTAAGAATATATTTCCTATGAAAAATTTACATAGCATGTCTAGATTATCTTCTAATGTGATTGCTGGTACTACTCCTAAACCTAGTGCAATTTCTGATCATGCTGAACAAACACTTGAACCAATCCATAAGGAGATTGATAGTGAAGCTCCTAGGAGGAGCAAGAGACAAAGGACTACAAAGTCTTTTAGTGATGATTTCACTGTTTATCTTGTGGATGATACTCCTAGAACTATTTCAGAGGCATATGCATATCCTGATGCAGATGACTAGAAAGAAGTTGTCCATAGCGAGATGGACTCTATTCTTTCTAATGAAACTTAGGAAGTTATCGATAGACCATATGGTTGTAAACCTGTGGGTTGCAAGTGGGTGTTCAAGAAAAAGCTCAAGCCTGATGGTACTATTAACAAGTATAAGGCTCGGTTTGTGACCAAGGGTTATACCCAGAAAGAAGGCGAAGACTTCTTTGACACTTATTCACCTGTTGCTAGATTAACCATAATTTATGTATTACTTGCTCTGGCTGCCTCACATGGTCTTATCGTTCATCAGATGGACGTTAAAATAGCTTTCCTTAATGGAGAATTGGATAAGGAAATCTACATGGATCAGCCTGATGGGTTTATAATAAAGGGTCAAGAAGACAAGGTGTATAAGTTGTTGAAGTCTTTGTATGGTCTAAAACAAGCTACTTAGTAGTGGCATGAGAAATTTGATTCAACACTTTTAGCAGCAGGCTTTTCAGTCAACAAGGCTGATAAATGTGTATACTACCGCCATAGTGGGGGTCAATGAGTTATATTGTGCTTGTATATTGATGACATACTTATCTTTGAAACAAATCTTGACGTGATCAATAAGATCAAGACTTTTCTGTGCCAAAGTTTTGATATAAAGGATCTGGATGAGGCTGATGTTATCTTAAACATCAAGCTATTCAAAGGAGAGAATGAGATTACTCATACGCAATCTCATTATGTTGAGAAGCTCTTGAACCGTTTTGGTTACAAGGACAGCAAGCCTTCTTCAACACCTTATGATCCTAGCTTAATCCTTCGAAAGAATAAGAGAATTGGTCGAGACCAATTAAGATACTCTCAGATTATTAGATCACTTATGTATTTAGCGAGTGCTACTAGGCCTGACATCTCGTTTGTTATGAGCAAACTGAGCCGGTTTACTTCTTGTCTGGGAGATGATCATTAGCGTGCGCTTGAGCGGGTAATGCACTACCTAGTTGGTACTATAGATTATGGAATTCATTATTTTGGATATCCAGTAGTACTAGAGGGCTATACTGATTCCAATTAGATATCTGATGCTGACGAGTTGTATGTCACGAGTGGATATACATTTACTCTTAATGGTGCTGCTATTTCATGGAGATCATGTAAACAGACCATCTTAACGAGGTCTACCATGAAAGTAGAGCTTACCGCACTAGATATAGCTACAGTTGAGGCCGATTAGCTACGTGAGCTCTTGATGGACTTGCCTATTGTCGAGAAACCTGTACCGGCAATCCTCATGAATTGTGACAATCAAACTGTGATAGTCAAAGTGAACAATTCTAAGAACAATATAAAGTCATCAAGACATATTAAGAGACATTTGAAGTCTTTCAGGAAAATGAGAAACTCCGAAGTCATATCAGTAGAATATATTTCAACTGGTGAGAACCTGGCAGATCAATTCACCAAGGGGCTGTCACGTAATGTGATAGATAGTGCATCAAAGGAGATGGGTATGAGACCCATATATGCTATTCCATAGTGGTAACCCAACTTATGTGATCGAAGATCCCGTGAAGTAGGACCTGCGAAGAACAAGCTATTGGTTAGCAAGAGAGTAACCTTTTATGATCCACTCGAGAAGCGATGCATTACTCTTGATATCTGTATGACAGGTTGGTTGTTGCCTTAATGTATTCAGTTGGCTATAAATAGCGAAGATGTTGTCCTACAGAACATTCTTGAATGAATACACCTATATGAACCCGATTATTATAATATTGCAATCTGTGAGATTTGGGTGATCTCTATTAAGCTCATGAAAGACCAAGAGAGTATGACCTATATGCTCTACCCGCGGAGAAGTCTACTGAGGTCTATTATCAGTTATGACAGTGAGTGAAACTTATTTGCACAAAACTTACAATTCAAGGCGTAGTCTATTGTTCAAGTTATAAATGAGTGTAGCTTATTGTTCTAGGTGGAAGTTCAACTTAACAGTCTCTACTGAAAATACTGGTATATTAAACAACAGTAGGGTGAGGCAAAGTCTAGCTGGGACTTTGAGATCTGGTGGAGGATTATTGGAATTATATGGGTTTAACCCATTAATAATAACAATAATTTTTGAAAATCTCAAAGGCCCATTCATGAGTAGTGGGAGTGCAAAGATTTAGTCCCACATTGCTAGTGGAGGTGGATGGAGTCCAATTTATAAGGTTGGTTGCTCTAGCATCTCTTGCAAGTGTGTGGATGGGAGGAAGGAAGAACACACATGCGCGCTCGCTCGCCTCGTCTCGCCTCGCTGGGCCGGGCCGGGCCGGGCGGGACGGGCCGTGGCGTGAGCGATGGGCGCAGCCGCGCATCAGCTGCGTGAACGGTCCGTCGAAATTCGGTTCCTTGCCCTGTGGGAGCGCGGCTTTCTTTTGCACTTTCTTTTTTGCTGCCTATTCCATATATTTAATTATAGAAACCGACGTATTAATATGGTAACCGACTCGGTTGCGGGACGCCCAACCCTAGCGGTTCCCTCCTATAAATACATATAGGTACCGCCGTAAATCATATCACGTAATCGCTTAAGTTTTTGCCTCTCGCTACTATTGCGCCGCCAAGTATTCTCCATTCCCATTGTCCGCGTGCACCGGCGAACGGGAGAGCAGGTCTCCGGAACCATCGTCCTCTGTGATCCTACACCAGGAGAGGGCGAATAAGGTTTTTGGGAAGCGCTCTGCACGACTGCTCGATCGCTTACTCGTCTTCGTCAAGCTCGTCGCCACGGCTCGTCTTCCTCGTCGTTGAGTCGGTCTCAGCCGTCGTCGTCAACAACGTGACAGTGCTGCACATCATCGCCGCCTCCTCTACCTAGTCCAGAAGGAAACGTACGTACTCTCATTTCACACCATATTTTCCATACTAGCTTTCATAGTTTATTTGTCTATGATGGATGTTATTAGTATGATAGATACTATACTTTTGTCTGGCCTAATAGACCTTTTGTCTGGTTTAATAGACCTATCTAGATTTTATGTAGACTTATCTAGTTCATTATGCAATCTGTTAATCATATTTATAATTTATTTCTGAATTAATATAAAACTAAAAATGCTAATTTATCCAACACGTTTGACCCCAGGCACTGGATCTAGATGGAAACACCGGTGACAACAGGATATACCTGCAAGAAATAATCGCTTTTCCTTAGAGTGTAGGAGTATGTCTATGTGTTCATTTCTTGAGGTCTAAATTTTAGTAGAGTCATATCAATCATTAAAACAATATATATAATTATTAAATATATATGAAATATAAAACTAATTACAGAGTTGAATACGCATCAGCGTGATAAATTCATTAAGCTTAATTAAGTCATTATTAAGAGATGTTTACTATAGTATCATATTATCTAATTATGACCTAATTAGTTTTAATAGATTTATCTCAGAAGGAGGGTTATGGACTGGATTTTGTCAGTAATCTATATTTAATACTCTTAATTAGTACCATAATATTTGATGGAATAGGTTTAAAAATCAGAGAGGTGAAAACGAACATACTAGTTTCAGCTGGTTCTTTTATTGTGGAAGTGACTGTCATCTACTAGTACCAAATTCTTTGATGAGAGACGAGTCAAGTCTTGAGTCTGCACGGCGACCTGAGTAGTCAACGAATTGATTTGGAGTCACTGTCTTGGTTGCCAGCTGCCTGATCTCCGGGGAAGCGCCTCTGCAAGTCCAGTCAAGTGCCAATCGATCGCAGGCACGCACATGATCGTCCAGCTACTAGATCATGTACGTATGCATTCAACTGGTCTCGCATCAACGATCACATGACTTGAACCTGACGACGAAGCATCTAACCAATCAATTCCGTTGCAATTTTTTTTAGCGTGAGCTCCATTTGCAGGAGTGTTCATACTCTTTTAGAGTATCAAAGAGTATTCATACCGAGCTCAAAAAAAAAAAAGATTATTCATACACTGACACTTCATGTACACTGTTAATAGATGCTTGTAAAAGGTTGCATCTGACGACTTATGCGGTAAGCTTCTTCTGATAACAAGGTCCGTCCTCTCGTTTTCAGTGAGCAGCATTTCAGTGAGAAGTTTGGTCACTTCAGGACAGCCTCCGTTGCTCTGCTTGACCGGAGCACCTTCCGAGCGTTCACACAAGTGTGTCCCTGAAAGTCCAACATGGATTCTTATGGGACGAGGATCTCCACTACCTCACGGATAACTTCAGCTAAACTTGTTTCTTTACTACTCCTATGTTTGGAGCTGGAATATATGGACTATAGAACATTATAGACCTTGACTGCGGCGCCTTGTTTGCTTTCCTCTTTACTCGTGCCCGTGGATCCTATCTCGACGTTACCAGCCATGTATCCTGATTTCAACATGACCATACTGTACGTATTAAAGGTACTCCGTATCTTTCAAGGAAGCTAATGGAAACGTATGGAGTCACCACGTCGGTATTTGAGCTGAAGCTAAAAGAAACTTACGAAGTTCTTGCAACTCGTTTGCACCTGAAAGGATCCTTTTGGATTTCTGCGAGAAAGAATATTTCCTGTCAACGAGGAAAGATCATCCTCGATCCTCAAGCTTTAAGTATACACCAACTTGTCGTGATTAGAGAAATGTTTACTATAGTCAAGGTCGTCGTCCAACAGATTCCCAAGATTTAATTAGGAAGATACCGTTTTCTGACAACTAGCATGATTAGAGTCAACTATATAACACATATGTATATATAATAAACCTTTGGTGCATTGCAGTATAAATTAATAGATACCGCATTTCCAGGTCACTAGCTGTTCAGTTGCTCTTTAACAACTCAGATTATCCAGCCAATTATAGGGTGAATATTCCGGAGAAACCAAGAATATTCCATTGACTTATTACATCAAAGTTGAAAGGTACTGAGAAAAAAAAAACTCAATCTGCGGGGGCTATAACGGCCCCCGGGCATTTTGTAAGAAGAAGACCTTCTTACGTAGGTCGAGAAAACCTCCGAACCCCACTCCCACGTCATACATCGGGACTCAGTTGGCTTATGAGCTATGACGCGAGTCTTTACCATGTGTTTTGGCACTGGGAGGGCGAGAGGATTTTTTTTTAACCTCAAATCCCGAAATTTGTTTCTAATGGGAATCGAACTCGAGACCGGAGGAGATGCTACTCTGAGCCTCAACTATTGGACTGAAGCCCCTTTCGCAAGGTATTGAGAAGTAGAATAGGTCAAATTGACTCCACATGATCTCATTTGCATATATAGTTAAATTAATCAAACTAAATAAAGAGCCTTTTGTTATGTACGTAAGGATCAGTGTCACACCATCAGTGGCGAAGCTTTATAGGGGCCAAAGGGGGTCATGACCCCCTCTCACCTACTAAAATTAACACTATATAAACAGTAATTTAATATTGTTTATCACTGATTTTTGCTAAATTAATAAGGTTGGCCCCCCTTGATCTAGAGCTGAAACTTCGCCACTGCACACCATCTAGATTAAGTACATACTACTAATGTTCAAATTTATCAGCAACAGAAACTAATTGCAGATGTTCTTACAACCTATTTTTTGGAACGTTGAGGACTGACACACGCCATGTAGCAGTTTGTTAGACAGATAACGCATCTTCATATATGTATATGTGAATTAGATCGTGGGTTGCACGACAGGAATGGATAAATTGCCAGGTCTAGAAATAGTTGACCAAAAGTAGTTTAGGTCTAGTTTGGTACTCATCTGAAGACTTGGCCTACTGGCCATGTGTCTGCACTAGGGTGCACCAATGGTCTAGGGATAAAGCTGGAGCTAGAAATGTTGTAATTGAGCACAGGCTCTGTATTTTTCTCATTACAGACATAACCAACTTAACTCTTTTTTTTCCCGCACTTAGCGTGTTGGCTCAATCCAACTGTTTACTGATTTGCATATATTGTTGGATTTTCAGTCCAAAGAACCAAAACAACAAATGAAGGCAAACCTAAAACTCTTGAAGAATATATAATCCCACCTTCTCCTTTAAAATGCAGCAGTAGGGGCAAAA
Organism: Eleusine coracana subsp. coracana; assembly: GCA_032690845.1. Lineage (NCBI taxonomy): Eukaryota > Viridiplantae > Streptophyta > Magnoliopsida > Poales > Poaceae > Eleusine > Eleusine coracana. The sequence continues at coordinate 56,777,134 of CM064420.1, forward strand.
AATGTATGATTGGTGAACTTCTTAAAATTATGAAAATACACACATATAGGTGACACATGACCTACATGCACATAATTTTTAAGTTCAAGGTCAGTTTTGTTTATGGGACAGTATGAAAATGACAAGTCATGGAACAGGTCAAGAGGAGGACAAATACCGCACAAAATACTCTGTTCTGTCATTTTTCTACCCTCTTTTCTACTACATGATTTATCATATCTTCCAAACTAAACTGAGTCTAGACTAGAAATTTCATACATGTGTTAGCATCCCTCTTATCTACTACTCCCTCCATTCCCGTTTATTTGACGTTAGAACGGTTGGCCTAGTTCAATTTTGAGTAGTCCCATTTACTTTATATATATATATATATATATATATATATATATATATCCTAATAACGTCAAAAATATTTGAGAACAGACAGCTGCGGACAAGTAGTATGTGTCATGTGCCGCACCTAGCATAGGCCACGCGCGCGTAACGTGAGGGCGGACGCCTCCACTTGCACATGTGGCAAGAAGCGTTGAAGCGGTCGTCTTTGGCGACCGCGAGAGGCCGCCGTCGTCGTCGGAGCTCATCATCATAGCCGCCGCCGGAGGTCGGTTGGTATCCTGTCGCTCGTCGTCGTCTGAGTAATAAAAAGGCTGTGGTCAACACGGTAGCGTCGCGTTGACCAATCGGATCGACGCGCCCGCCACGCTCAGCTACCAGCTAGTACAGCTACTAGCTACTACCTCCTTGTCGACGCGGGTCCCATGCCTAGCTCCTTGGCTCCTTGCCGCGGCTTGCGCATTGGCAGAAGCGGCCGGCACTACTGAAGGAGAGGTCGGGAGAGGGCTCACGGAAGTCGATCGGTAGCCTGGCAGTAAAAGTTGGGCGATTGATGTTTAACGGTCTCAAAACTGTTCTCACTTCGGAAATTATTCTAAACGACGGTGAAGTTGATGATGTCAGTACCAAAGGTCGCCACTTTTGGGTGTGTAACATCTCCATGGTTAGTTCATTTCCTGTGTCAAGCTTGCAGGACTTCATATAATAATAAAACGCCTTGTTTTCTCACAAGATTCATATGACCAACAGTTGCTTGCTTGCTAACAAATTGGTTTATCCTACCAACCAAACTGCCAGAAATATCGCATCATCTTACCTCAAAATAGAAATCTTAGGCTACTTATTATATTGACCCGACAGGGACGTTCGAGGCTTCGACGGGTACTGCTGTTTTCTAAAGTTATCGGAAACAAAATATCAATACAGATCTTCAAAAAAAAAGTCTGTTCTTTAGAATGTTGAAGTCACTGTCAAACTGGATAGTATATCCAAACTGGCACTATGTTTAAGTATATATGTAACTGTTGCTTATATGGATTGAGCATCTTCATCCCATCAGGAAAAGAATCTTCATGTACCTTAATTTGATCATGGATTGCACGTCCTGGATTAATTAATAGGCAGTCCAGGTTTTGGATCATCTACAATTGTCAAGTCCAACCACACGTTTCCGCACAAAGCATGGATTGACAAAAAGGACCTTACAACCATCTAACCTGCTTCAACAGTTTCTATGCCAATTCCTTAGTGCTGCCTCTAATCTATTTTCTGACAACTTGCATGATTATAGACATGACTAAAAATATGCACTCCTACTATTCTAAAATTATTATCATAATTGATTTTTTAATTACGCTTGATTATTTTTATTTATTTATTTTTAAAATTATCATATATTTTTTACGATTTGTTTTATCACTTGAGAAAGTTCAAACATAACTTATAATTTTACATATTGAACTAATATTTTAAATAAAACAAATAATCAAACATAATTTAAAAACATCGAAGGCAACAATAATTTTAGAACGGAATAATATGTATAGACAAGTTTGCTACATATTAATATCGTCACGCCGCACATTTCCAGTTTGCTAGTTGTGCAGTTTCGCCTCACTAACAAATTGAGTTACTAGTTGTGTAGTTTCGCCTCACTAACAAATTGAGTTATCTCATCTAAAAAATATAGGATTATGTTGCATACTGGAATGAATATTCAAATTAAATCAAAATATTCTTTAGATTTACATAAAAATCAAAAGCTCACACAGATATAACAGCTTGATCTGGCTGTCAAGATCGACAACGGTACAATTTTCCATCAGAGTTTATGTTCAGTTTCTACTAATCTTGAAAGTGAGTTGAAATCTTAAAAAATATTCCATTTTTTGAATCCAGGTATGGAGAATTTCTAGAGGCGGGTTAATTAAGGAACCAGTCTGGAAATTCTGAGATAAAAACTGTTTCTCTTACGGATCTGCTTTGGAAATAAAATGTCCAAATAAAGGCTGTTGTTTTAAGAGGCTGCCTTTGAAAAATATATTTGCATAGGCGAACCGGGAGCACCTGTCTGTGGTAAAAGGTCATTTGCAGATGTTTTTTCTTTCGTTTTAACACATTTTCATAGGAAATTGATTATTTCCGCGTGCGTTCGGTAAGAGACAAGTGGTTCATAAGGGCATGTAGAAATGACTTTCCCCTCTAAAAATTTTCTTGAGATATAGCCGTGGGCCTGGTTCTGTTTATCCCTCTGTTTCTCAATCTGATCCCAAAATCTTAACCATTTTGTTACTAATAGTTAACTACAGAAGTGTCATGACGGCACTCTTAAGTCTGGGTATCAACGTTTACAGAGATGTGCTACTAAAAAAACATAGCCTACTACATCAATGTTGTCAACAGAATAGCTGTAAAGTTATTATTAGTCATGGTCAAAATGTTTTTTGACCAACGCCAGTCTTTTACCTACAATTAAAGTTATTTAGTCTTTATCTTGGACCAGAATGATGAGTGAGTGAGTGAGTATTCACGGAACAGAACCTCCGTTTGGCTTTTTGCATCAAGACATCATCGACATTGGCAATTGCGCGGCGCCAGTGGACATGTATGTCTTGGATGCTAGCACCCGATCCTAGGATATGGACCATCGACAGACGACAGCACATGGAACGCGAGGGCAGCAGCCACTGTCTCGTGGCACGGCGCTGGGCGTTGAAGTGGTCGTCTTCGGCGACAGATGGCAGATGTCGCTAAGACAAGTTGCATAACCGGAGATTGGGGGGAATCTGTATCATATCGTTGTTGTGCAATGACGAAATTAATCAGGAGAGCGCCCGCGTGCACGTTGACTGTTGACCTAGCAGAAGCAACAAGCGCGCCGGCGGTCAGCTCTCTCGGTAGGCTTGTCTCCGCGCCGGACTTGTCTTGCACACCGCCGATTTCAGTGACCCGACTCCGGACTTGCTCCACCCTTTCTTCTCGACAATCGACATGTGCCATGCTCACAGGGCGTACCAGAAACTTGCCCCTAGGAAGCATGGACACGCTCTCGATGTGTTCACCAAAACTCCCCTATGCACAACTCCGAAGTTGATGACGAGAGAAGCTCCCGAGCAACAAAAGTTGATATCATATATATCCTTCATTTGAAGTTACATTGGCAGCTACATACTTATATTACTGTCACAAACTCTCTGGTTGCAATCTATTTTCCGTGTTATGCCTGCAACACTAATTCTTTTTAAGATACTGTATTATATTAACAGTCGGTATTTCAATCAATTCTATACAATATATGTGTTGTCTTATCCTTATTTTCAGTCTCGATCTTGTACTTTCTTAGGAGAGAAAGAAGATATGTTTATAGATGCAGAGGCAAGCTTTGTTGTGGCTAAAGTGGGCCATGACCCCCCTCACCCATGAAAAAAAAATGATTTTTTACCATGTAAAATGCTATCAACTCAAAAATCAATCCATTAACTGCCCTCCTTCATCTTAATCCAATGGCCCATGACCCTCTTAGAAAGTGGCTCAAGCTTCACGACTGTATAGATATAGCTGCTACTTATTATGAATATACATATTTATTAAAACATACAAGTCTACATACCACTCTAATTGATATCACACTAGCTATATTGTCACATATGAAAGATATTTAGCAATATTACCACTTTCACATGACGGACACACCATATCTCATCTTGAGCCGAGAAAAAACAAACTTCACAATAACAAAATATGATGTCACTATAGCTTAATTTTATTGATTTATAGTAACAATTGCTATATATTACTATAATTTTTGCATGATGAATAATGTTAATCTATTGTGCTAATCCATTTGCAGTGTCAATGTCCATAGGAGAGAGAGAAAAGAACAATATTGTATGACTATACCAATTTAGATAACAAAAGATGTTTATGATAGACACACAACGTTGGTATCACAATAGTTATATTTAGTCATATTGGAGAGATAACTTGCAATATTGTCATTTTCACATGATAAACACACCATCTCATTATGCTTGCAACGTATTATATATGTCTAGAAAAAAATAAGTGTTTGGACATCGTATTCTATGCACCTCTCTAGTTTATGAGTGCTATCTCGATAATGGAAGTTCATGTGGCTATAGCAGTGATAATTGTTATTGTTATCACTTTTATGTAATGAGTGTATTGTCTCTTATTATAATATATTTTTATTGTTGTATCAATCATGTGGTATTCTTACCAGGAGAAAAACAATCTGGTATAAATATGGCTACTAAACAAACATTCCTATACAAAACTTTAGATGACAAGATACGTTTTTAGTAAAAGAGGTTGATATCACAATAGATATATATTGTTAGATTACAGGGATAACTAGAAATGCTATCACTTCCACACAACAAACCCAACATCTCAGTCTGCATGCGATGTTTTTAAGAAAAAAAAGTTTATACACCATATTTTAGGTAATATTCTAGTTGACTAGCATCCTCTTCATAATAGAACTTGATGTCACTATAGTTAGCATTTGTTGGCATGTAGTGTGTGATAAGTGTGAATATCATCGCCGCATGATAAAAGTATGTGCTTGAAAAAATATGACTCGGTATATAATCATTAGACTGACTCTTACTATGTCTACCTAGTGCCAAGTGTATTGCACGGTGCACACATAGTAAATGAAAACCCCGCTCCCCCCACCCCCCAACCCAACACACACACACACCTAAAAATATCTGCTTTGCTAATTAGTTTTAGTTTGATTCCAATCAACATGTTATAAACCCCAGCCCAAACAACACCCTTCCAAGGCTTAGTACCACATCAGCTGTAAACCCTCTTATTTGATGGATGGTTAATTTGATCGCCTAGATTATCATCGTCCCAATTGTTCTTAATAAGTGTGTGATCTCTCACTCTAATATATTTTATAATCAATTGTGTAATGTTCTTATTAGGAGAACAAAATGATATTGTACCCGATGACATACACCATCTCATTATGCTTGTAACCTATGTCTAGAAAAATAGAAGTGCTTATACATCTTATTCTACACACTGATCTAATTTATAAGCGCTATCTTGGTAATGGAAATTTACATGGTTATAGTAGTTACCAATTGTTGGTTTGTAGTAATAAATATTATTGGTGTTACTTTCACGTAATGAGTGTGGTAATAAGTGTGTTGTCTCTTATTATAATATATTTGTATTGTTTTGTTAATCATGTGGCATTCTTATCAGGAGAAAAAAAATGATGTGATATAATATGGCTACTAAAACAAACATGCCTATACACCACTTTAGGTGGCAAAATACGTTTTTGATAACGGAGATTGATGTCACAATAAGTATATATTGCTAGATTATAGGAAAAACACGCAATGTTATCACTTTCACACAACAGACCCGCCATCTAGAAAAAACGGTCTAGACACCATATTTTAGGCAATTTCCAGTTGACTAGCACCCTCTCCATAACAAAACTTTATGACACTATAGCTAGAATTTGTTGCTATGACGTGTGTGATAAGTGTGATTGTGTGAATACCGTATCTTCCACATGATAAAAGTATATGGTTGAAAAACTGTGACTCAATATATAATCATTAGACTGACTCTTAATATGTCTACTAAATACCAAGTGTAATGCACGCTGAACACAGCAAGTGGGAAACAACCCCCTTCCCCATCTAACAAAATATACTTTTCTAATTAGTTTTTGTTTTAGGTGTGTATTTCAATCAACAAGTTATAACTCTTCCTAGGTTTAGGACCGCGTCAGATAGAAACCCTCTGATCTGACCAGGGTCGGATCTATATACATGCCTCTAGGTTCGACCACGTCCGGACTTTTTGAAAAGATTACTTGTTTGTATCAACTTTTAACTCTATTTTTGCACTTTTAAAGAGTAAATTTTTACACTCCGCACCCCCCATATACTTTTCTATAGCTCCACCCTTAGATCTGACAGATGGCCAATATGACCGGCCAGGTCAAGAAAAACAAATGATATGATACAAATACGGCTAATAAATGAACATGTCTATGCACTACTCTAGATACTAAAATACATTTTCAATAAAACGAGGTTAATATCATAATAGCTATAGATTGCTAAGTTAGAGTGACCACTAGTAATGTTGACCCGTCATCTCAATCCACATGCAATGTCCTTAGGAGAAGCAAAAGTAGATACCATATTTTTAGGCAACCCTCCAGTTGACTGCGTTGTGTTCGTAAGGGAACTTGATGTCACTATAGTTAGAATTTCTTGGATTGGTGTTAGTACCATTGCTTTTGTGTAACAAAAAGTATATGCTTGAAAAATTATAACTTCATGTAATAATTAGACTGTCTCTTACTATGACTACCTAATACTAAGAGTAATGCACAGTGTACACCGAGCAAAATGAAAAAATATTTCAAGAAAACAAAATCTGATCTGACGGCCTAAAACTCTTTACAACGGAAGTTGATGATGAAAGTAGCTCTTGGCAACAAAAGTTGATAGCATAGACATCATTCATTTGATATTACAATTCACACCACCTTAGCAATACTAATAAGCTCTCTCATTGCAGTGCAATTCTTGTGTCATATGTTCAACACCATTTTTTTATTAGACTCTTAGTTTGTATTGATAATCAGTATTTGAGTCACTTCTACATGTTGAATATGTTGTCTCATCCTAATCCATTTTGAGTCTCGATCCCCTAATCCATTTTGAGTCTCGATCTCCTAATACATTTTGAGTTTCGATCCTGAACTATCCTTAGGAGAGAGAAAAAGGATATGTTAAAAATATATTTTCTATTAATTATGAATACATATTTAAACAAACAAGTCTATATACAATAGTTGATGTTATAATAGTTATATTGTTAGATGTGGGAAACAAAGTAATGTTCCCACTTACACGTGAGGGACACACCATATCTCATCCTGATCCTAGAAAAATAAAACTTGGACACAATGTTCTACGTACTAATCTAGTTGACGAGTGTCCTCTGGATACCAAAACATGATATCACTATAGCTTAACTTTCTTGATTTATAGTACAAATTGCTATATATTGCTGTTATTTTTGCGTGATGAATAGTAATCTCTCATCCCAATCCATTTGCAGTGTTAATGTCCATAGGAGAGAGAAAAAAAGAAAGCCATATAACTATACCGATCTAGATAACAAAATATGTTTATGATAGATGCACAATGTTGATATCACAATAGTTATACTTAGCCAGATTAGAGAGATAACTCACAATATTTTCATTTCCATGTGACATACACACTATCTCATTATGCTTGCAATGTATATATTTAGAAAAAAAAAATATTTGGACACTCTATTCTACATAGTGCTCTAGTTTATGAGCGTTATCTTGGTAATGGAAGTTCATAAAACTATAGTAGTTAAAATTTATTTGTTAATGGAAACTCATGTGGCTATAGTAGTTAAAATTTATTGGTTTGTAGTGATAATTATTATTGTTGCCACTGTTATGTAATAAGGGTGTTGTCTCTTATTATAATATACTTTTATTGTTGTATCAATTATGTGGTATTCTTATCGGGAGAAAAATAATATGGTATAAATATGGCTACTAAACAAACACGCCTATACAGAACTGTAGATGACAAAATATGTTTTTAGTAAAGGAGGTTGATGTCACAATCGGTATATATTGTTAGATTAGAGAAACAACTAGCAATGCTACCACTTACATGCAATAGACCTAATGTTTCTAGGAAAAAAAAGTCTAGACACCATATTTTAGTCAATGTTCTAGTTGACTAGCATCCTCTCCGTAATAGAACTTAGTGTTATTATAGCTAGGATTTGTTGACATGAAGTGTATAATAAGTATGAGTACTGTCACTTCCACATGATAAAAGTATATGCTTGAAAAAATATGACTCAGTATATAATCATCAGACTGACTCTTACAATATCTTCCTAGCGCTAAGTGTAATGCATGGTGCACACATAACAAGTGAAAAACAACCCCGCTCCCCCTCCCCCCACCTAAAAAAAATTACTTTGCTGATTAGTTTTAGTTTTAGTTGTGATTTCAATCAACAAGTTACAAGCGACAACCCAAACAACACCCTTCCCAGGCTTCGGACCGTGTCGGCCATAAATTGTCTGATCTATCGGATGGTTAATCTGATTGACCAGATCATCATCATCCTGATCGTTCGTAATGAGTATATTGTCTGTGACTCTAATATGTTTTATAATCAATTATGTAATGTTCTTATGAGGAGAAAAAAATAATATGGTACCACGTGACATACATACCATCTTATTATGCTTGCAACGTATGTCTAGAAAAGGGAAATGCTTGGACATCGTATTCTACACATTGCTCTAGTTTATGAGCGCTATCTTGGTAATAGAAATTGTTATTATAATAATTAAAATTTGTTGGTTTGTTGATAACTGTTATTGTAACCACTTTTACGTAATGAGTGTGGTATTCTTATCAGGAGAAAAAAATGAGCTGGTATAAATATGGCTGCTAAACAAACATGCCTATACATCACTTTAGGTGGCAAAAAAAGACGTTTTTATAAAGAAGGTTGATGTTACAGTAAGTATGTATTGCTTGATTATATGAACAACTCGCAATGCTACCACTTCCACACAACAGACCTGTCATCTCAATTCACATGTAATGTTTCTAGAAAAAAAAAAAGGTCTAGACACCATATTTTAAACAATGTTCCAGTTGACTAGCACCTCTCCATAGCGTAACTTGATGTCACTAGAGCTAGAATTGTTGCCATGAAGTATGTGATAAGTGTGAGTATCATCGCTTCCATATGATAAAAGTATATGGTTGAAAAACTATGACTCAATATATATTCATTAGACTAACTTTTACTATGTCTATCTAATACCAAGTGTAATGCAAGGTGCACACATGGCAAGTGGAAAACAACCCTGCTCCTCCACCTAAAAAGGGAAACAAATATACTTTACTGATTAGTTTTTGTTTCATGTGTAATTTCAATCAACAAGTTATAAACACGAGTCCAAACAGCACCTCTCTCAGACTTGGACCGCGTCAACTGCAAACCCTCCGATCTGACGGATGGCCAATCTGATCAGCGAGGTCATCATCGCCCCAACCATTTGTAATGAGTGTGTAGTCTCTCACTCTATTATATTTTTGTTATCAATTGTTTGATGTGCTTATTAAAAAAATAATATGATACAAATGTGGCTATTAAATAAGCATTTCTATGCACTACTCTAGATAATAAAATATATTTTTTTATAAAATGAGACTGATGTCATAATAGCTATAGATTTATAGATTAGAGTGACAACTAGTGATGCTGCCATTTCCACATGACAGACCTGTCATCTCGATCCGCATGCAATGTTCTTAGGAGAAGAAAAATAGATACAATATTTTTAGGCAACCCTCTAGTTAACTAGTGTACTGTTCATAACGAAACTTGATGTCACAAATTTATTGGCTTGAAATATAATAAGTAATAGTATCATCGTGTGATAAAAGTATGTGCTTTAAAAATTGTGACTCCATATAATAAATATTGGCTCTTACTATAATGCACGATGCACGCCGAGCAAAGTGGAAAACAACCTAAGATATTGTTAGAGTACTATATATTGTTAGATGTTAGAGACACTTAGTAATGTGGACACTTACACGTGACGGACACACCATATCTCATCCTAAGGCTAAAAACATAAAACTTGGATACTATGTTCTACTTACCAGTCTAGTTGACGAGCATTTTTAACAAAATATGATGTTACTATAGCTAAATTTTATTGATTTGTAGTAACAATTGATCTATATTGCTGCTATTTTTACTTGAGAATGTTTAACTCTCAATCTAATCCATATGCAGTGTTCTTAGGAGAGAGAAAAAGAAGAAGAAGGATACTTAGATGTGGCTACTAACAAATACGCCTATACCGATCCATATTACAAATGATGTTTAAGACACAATGTTGATATCATAGTAGTTATACTTAGTTTAAGAGATAGCTCACAATATTGCCATTTTCATATGGCAGACACACCATCTCACTATGCTTATAATATATATCTTAAAAAAAGAAGTATTTGGACAATGTATTCTACATACTGATACAGTTTTTGAGAGCTATTTAGATAAGAAAGTTGATGTGATTATAGTAGTTATTTTTTTTATTTATAGTGCTAATTGGTATTGCTGTCATTTGTTCACACATGAGATCTGTCATCTCAATCAATCCACATGCATGCAATGTTTCTAGGAAAAAAAGGTTTAGACTCTATATTTTAGGAAATGTTTCAGTCGACTAGCGTGCTCTTCGTAACGGTCACTATAGCTAAAATTTATTGACATAAAATATGTGATAACTCTGAGTACTATCCGCTTCCATATGATAAAAATATGTGTTTGAAAAATCATGACTATATAATCATTGTACTAACTCTTATTTAGCCTACCTGATGCTAGGAGTAATACGCGGTGCACACATAGCAGAGTGGAACCCCCTTTCAAAAAAATCTACTTTTTTATCGATTAGTTTTAGTTTCAATGTAAAGAATGAACTCGTTATGTGCCGTGTTAATAAAGTCATAGGAGATACACTATACAAAGCTATGTTTCAGTCAACAAGCTATAAACACCAACCCATTCAGCACCCTTCCGGGGCTTTGGGACCGTGAGGGCCGGAAACCCTATGATCTAACAGATGGCCTATATCTGACCTGGTCAAATCATCATCATTCCTGTCGTTCGTAATGAATATGTAGTCTCTCACTCTAATATATTTTTATTTTCAATTATATAGATCAGGAGAAAACTGATATGATACAAATATGTCTACTACACAATGCACCACTCTGGATGGCAAAAGACATTTGGGTAAAAAAAATTGATGTCATAATAGATACATATTGTTAGATTAGAGTGAAAACTAGTGATGTTATCACTTCCGCGTGACCGACCCATCATTTCAGTCTATATGCAATGTCTCTAAGAAAAAAAAAAGTTTAGATACCGTATTTTTAGGTAACGCTCCAGTTGACTAGCGGTCTTTTAGTAACAGAACAACATCATTATAGCTAAAATTAGTTGGCTTGAAATGTGAGAAGTGTGAGTGCCATCACTATAAAATATGTGCTTGAAAAACCATGACTCTATATAATTATAAGATTAATCCTAAAATTAATGCATGATGCACACTGAGTAAAGTAAAAAAAAAACACCCCAAGAAAAAAATCTTCATTGTCTAATAAAAAGAAAAAAAAATCTTTACTAATACCGATTAGTTTTAGTTTCGTTACACTGTATTAACCGAGATTTCAGTCAACACTCCACAAGCTATAAACACCAGCCCAAAACAGTAGCCCCCTTCCCGAACTTAGACCGCGGCGGCCTGAAACCTCTGATCGGACGGACGGCCGGCCGATCCGATCCGTCCAGGTCATCATCGTCCCGGCCGTTCGTTTCCGTTTCCCCCTCCCCGATCCGCTTGCCTTCCTTCCGTCTTCCCGCTTCCCTCCCCCCTTGCGAGGGCCCCACCCACATCCGTGCCGCATTCCCACCAAACCTTCCGCTCCCGACCCGGACCTTTCCATAGTCAAACCTTCCTCCTACTTCTCCTTCTCCTCGCTTCAAGAAAGGCATGCGCTTGTGCGGTCGTTGGCTGCTTCGCCTTCCCAAGTGAGTAATAGTAGTAGGAGTAGCAGAGGCAGGTGGTGGGTGCGCCGAGGAGACAGGTGGTGGCGGCCGCGATGGAGGTCGGCGAGGAGGTGGTGCGCGCGTTGGGCGCCGGGTTCGACCTCACGTCGGACTTCCGGCTGCGGTTCGCCAAGGCGTCGGCCCGCAGGCTGGTGGAGCTCGACGACGGGGACTGCAGGGACGTGCCGCTCCCCGGCGGCGGCGGGGCCGCGCTGCGCGGGGTGCCCCGCGACGTCGTCGTCGACAAGGGCGACCGCATCCGCTTCCGCTCCGACGTGCTCGAGTTCAACCAGGTACGGGTGTCGTTCCGCCGCTTCCACCGTACTCCTTCTCCTTCGACCCCGCGCGATCTCAGGACTAGTCACCCCCTGCTCTGCTCTGCTCTGCTCTGTGTTCCTCTGCTGCTGTTGGTCTCGTGCTGCCGCGTGCGATTGGTTGCCGGGGAATTTTGGGGATCGCGTGTACTTGGGCTCACGCGTTCAAGCTCCAGCGGCCTTGGTGGTTGGCGCGCGATTGGATTGCCGGCGCCGCATCTTGTGGTTGTGGACGTCGTGCGGGATTTCATTTGCCAGACCCAGACAGGGATGGGGGCTGGCTGGCTGGCTGCTCTTGCAAAACCTGTTCTTCCATGTTCTTCGTTGTAGCCGCAATGATTTACCATTTCTTCTTTGTTCTTTTTGAATTTTTCCCGTGCTTAAAGTTCGTTCAATTACGCGTTAAGAAAAAGCACCTTTAATTTTTTTTCTTTTGAAAAAAAAAAACCTGCGACGCGAGAGGGGGCCACAAATTCGATCGATGCCTTTTGCCGCATTTCGCCCGGTTTGCGCCCCCACCAAACCGCGTTGCGATCCCTTCCTGCCACGCATCACGAGAATGTCTTAGCACCCTGGCACCAATCCTGTTGCGGTGACTGATGCCAACATCCAACCGGAGTTTGGCCACCTGTATCAGCTGGGGAGGCTGTCTTACCCGTGGCTCCTCTGGCAGCAATTAATTCGGCGCAAATCGTTCAACGATTCGGTGTGTGTTGCATCAATCTGATATGATTTGGACTGTTTCGCCACTCCAAAGCTTCCGCCAGTTTATAGGCTCCTTTTTGGGCTTCAGGACTATCTATATATCTTAATTACTGCCCTTCCATTGTTAGAGAGAGAAAAAAAAATCATGTTCTTCAATCTGTAAGATTTGTGTTACTATGTAGTAGTAATATTCTTGGGTGAAATAACAAAAATAAAACTGCTCCTTCGGAGAAATCTTTCATTTCTTTACTTTTCTTAGCACAAAAGACTGATCGGTACCTCAGTGCTTGCTCAGTGAAGTTTGGCAGAATATCAAATGATGCGTAACCCAGTGGCACAAGAAAGGATAGTCCCTGTCATGGAAGCTTTTTGATGGTGGTTTTCAGGCAAAACTAGTTATGACGTATATTTCCTTTGCACGACTATGACATTTCATTGGACCATGTGGCCTGTTGGATGTGTAGAACCTTCTTGCTTTTCAAGGTGAAAAGCAACTTTAGTGGATCCTTTGAGTTAAGTACAATTCAGGGGTATGCTAGGATCGTTCCCTTCAAGACCAGGGCTAGGTTATCATATCTCTGCTGCTCGCTTTAATATATATTTCTCTCTTCTTTTTTTCGATTTTGAGGAAACTACCGACCTTTTTCTGTGAATTTTAACTCCACCTTGTATTTGGTCCAGTTTTTCACCTTTACTTTGTAAAAAACAGTTTGAAATTTAGAGCGCTGAAATAGAAACTTCATGTGAACGGTCCTTCAGCCTAGTGATTGAGGTGGCTGAGTAGCACCCCCAAGGTTCCGGGTTCGACTTCCAGTAGGAGCGAATTTACGGGTTGGGGTAAAAAAAATCCTCTCACTTGTCACCACGCCAAAGCACAGGTCTAAGGCCTGGCCCAGGTCATGGGTGTCTCACACGGGCCACGGTGCCGCTGTGTAAGGGTAGGGCAGGGGTTCGGAGGTTTTCTCGACCTACGTGAGAAGGTCTTCTTCTTAGTAAAATGCCCGTGGGCTATCTTACCCCCTGCAGGTCGAGTTTTTTTATATATATAGAAACTTCATTCCTTTTGTTGTGCAGATTGGTATTTTATTATTAGTTTAAACATGTATATTCACAAGATTAGTTACTTATGGTTATCAATAGTTTTGAAAAAGCTATGACTTCTTTCTGAATGAGAAATTTACTACTGCATTTTCTTGTATTGAGATCCCAGTTCATTGACAATGGTACTGATAATGAATACTATAGCTATTGAACTGTATATGCAACTTATTATACCAAGCTTTGGATGAAAGGCTTTGTTGTTGTTGTTGTTGAACTTATATGCAACTTATTATACTATATGCTGATTACATTTTGATTTTCTTGAACAGATGTCAGAATTACTCAATCAGAAATCTTCAGTCCAAGGGAAAGTCCCTTCAGGCTATTTTAATGCTCTATTTGATTTAAGTGGAGCTTGGATGACTGATGCCAAAGAGACTAAACATCTGGCCTTTGATGGATATTTCATTTCTTTGTACAATTTGCACCTAAAAGCTTCTCCACTAGTTCTCCGAGATGAAGTCAAAAAGGCTGTTCCATCCAAGTGGGATCCTGTTGCATTAGCCTGGTAAAATTCATTGAGCTCTTTACTGTAGTTCATCAGATCTTAGCTTCTGCATTTGAATAAATATGATTTTTAATGAGGTTTACCCCATTATTTTCTTTGTAATGCTTTAGTTTCCTGTCCCTGATAATATTTTTCAAATTATAGTAATTAATAGTAAAATATTTTATGCATAAGCAACTAGTAGTTGTTACATGTTTGAGAAGAACATAGTTTCAGATAAGGATTCTTTCCAAATTTTCTGTTGTTCCAGTGTCTCATGTTTCTTTGTTTAATAATTATACATTCTGCTGTCGCTTATTATTGTTTAGTTATTACACCAACCAAGGAAACCAAAAGTCATACGCTCATGCTGCGCTTATTGATGAAGGGACTATAAACCATAGAAGTTTTTAATGTGCATTCTGTTTTTCTAACAGTTACCCTGATGAACCATCTGGCAATTAATTTTTTAAACCACATAAATAAATCTTAAAAACAACTGTTTTATAAAGGTCATAAAACCAGCTAGATCCTGTAAATTTCAGGTTTATCAAAACTTATGGGACACATATAATTGTGGAAATGGCTATAGGAGGTCAGGATGTCATATGTGTTAAACAAAATCATTCTTCAACTGTTTCAACTGCTGACCTGAAGCTGCATCTGGAGGATCTTGGTGATTTCTTATTTTCTGATGGGAAGAACCACTCCCCAATACATCGCAAGACAAAGGATGGCAAGAGCAAGGTGCGGGTGCTTCTACCTCAATCCATATTCTCACTTATTGGAACAATAGGCAGCTAATCCAATTCATTTCAATGTAGGTGCCTGATGTTTTTGTCAGAATAGTGCAGCAGCCCAATAACCTGCATCTTTCTACCTACTCTGAAACATCAACAAAGGATGTAAGTGTATTTTGTACCTCTGTGCCAATTTGCTGTCTCCTGGTATCAAAATATCGGTTACATAACTGTTTTTGCAAACAGGGCCTGACAGTTACGTGCTCGAAAAGGGGAGGAGATGTGTACATTCCTAGCCATTCCAAATGGCTACAGACAGTTCCAAAGAATCCTGATGCTATTATGTTTAAATTTGTCCCTATCACCTCTCTCCTTACTGGTATTCCTGGCAGTGGTTACCTGAGCCATGCCATCAATTTATACCTTCGCTGTAAGTCCCGGGCATAAATTATTTTTTCCTTGTAATTCTGTTACTGTTTTTTAGGCAAATCAACTATTGCAGTCTCAATGATTGTTTCAGATTATATAACTGCATTTTAATAACTCTATTGTAATAATAACTGGATTAAAATGCTATTTAGCTGAGTAAATTCTTATTTTTTTTATTTTCTAGATAAACCTGATCTTCACGACTTGCAATATTTCTTGGAGTTTCAAGTGCCTCTGCAATGGGCGCCTATGTTTAATGAGCTTGTCCTTGGGCCTCAAAAGAAAAAAGGTTCATATCCTTCAATGCAATTCAGATTTCTTGGCCCCAAACTCCATGTTAGCACTTCTCAGGTACAAAACTGTTAATCTGCATTTTTTAAGTTAAAAGGCTTCAGATGTACATTGATTCACTTTTTATTAATGTTTTTAACTTAGATGATTTGATTCCCTTTTTTTCTGTTTCAAGGTATCTAGTTCTCAGAAACCAGTGGTTGGCCTACGGCTATATCTGGAGGGTAGGAAGTGCAACCGGCTAGCCATCCATGTGCAGCACCTCTCTAGTATTCCAAGCATGCTCGGAGACTCCATCACATCTTCAATGTCAGAATGGCGCGAGTCCGAAGAAACCGACCCAGGTTACATTGAGGCCATCCAGTGGAAGAGTTATTCCTGCGTTTGCACCTCTGTTGTCCAGTACAATCCAGAGTGGCATAAGAGAGCTCCCGGTGGAGTTTTCATTGTCACCGGTGCCCAGCTCATCACAAAGGGGACCTGGTCAAAGAAGGTTCTCCATCTGCGCCTCCTCTACACTCACATCCCTAACTGCACTATACAGCGTACCGAGTGGACAAGTGCTCCGGCATCATCTCAAAAGGGCAGTTTCCTAACAACAATAAGCACAACATTGAGTTCTCCCTTCTCACAACGCGATGCCCAGGCCACCCAGAGGCATGAGCCGGTACAACTGAATTCTGGCGTTTACCCTGACGGCCCACCTGTCCCGCTCCGGTCGAGGAAGCTTCTGAAGTTCGTGGACATGTCAGAGGTGGTGAAGGGGCCGCATGATGTGCCTGGTCACTGGCTGGTGATCGCGGCAAAGCTTGTCAAGGACGGAGGGAAGATTGGGCTGCACACCAAGTTTGCCCTGCTCAACTATGACGGGCAACCACAGGGTGACAGTTTCATAGGCTGATCGCTGTACATACAACAGGTTGCTGAACCTTGTAGATTTCAGGATTTTGGAAGCAGCATTTAGGATAAGAGGATTTGTTATTGATTTTGTTTTTGGTTTATAGAAATTGTATAGAAGTGAGACGATAATCCCAATGAGCGATATGTTATGCTCCTGCTCCCTTTCTCTCTTTTTTCTGCGGTGCAAATTATGAGAAGAATCTTCTCAGCCAAAATAGTTTATCTCAGCCTCCCGTCCATCGTGTCCGACCTTGCCGCCACCAGCCTGACACAACAGCCTCACCCAAAGTGGCGCCAGTGAGCGTTCCAGAGTTGTTATTTTGGATCACTAATTATATAGAATAAAAAACAAGATTATTTGAGGCCAGATGATCTCTCTCTCTCTCTCTCTCTCTCTCTCTCTCTCTCTCTCTCTCTCTCTCTCTCTCTCTTAAGATTAGATTCTCCCTTTTTTTCGTAATACCAGAGAATGAGCTTTTTTTTAGGCAAACAGAGATACGAGCTGAGAACTGAGATACAGGCTTGTGCGGGCAGGGGGAAGAGTGATGTTTCATTGCTGCCATAAACATTCCACGTTGGGCCTAGACAAACGCTCCCACGCAAGGTCACAAAGGCCGTTGGCCCTTTAGCTAGTTCACGCCACTTCGGCCTTTTGCTTCGTTTCCCGCCACTTCACTTCACCCTTTGACGCCGGTTACGCGCCGGCCGGCACGGCACAGGCAGAAGCAGAAGCGAGGAGGTGGCAGCATACAATCTGCTACTGTAATTCGACACGGCAAAGGGTTGAATCGTTGCATCCATGTCTCCTAAAGCGAGGGTATGTTGCAGCCAAGAAGCTTGACACTTGATAATTATCTGATTTTTTTAGCAACTAAATTTCTCAATCTCTACATCTCTTGTACTTGTAGCACGTTAGTTTCTACGTGTATGCTCAGTAATCATGACGTGTATAAGATACACATAGTAACAGCTCATTCAGTTGCTGCAAGTTTAAGTTCCCCATCATCTAGGGTGTGTTTTGTGTGATGGATATCCTGGGACAAGATCATCTCACTCTTGTTTTCGTAGCTTTTGATTTAGAGATAACTGGGACGAGCCCATTTCAAAAGAGGAATATTTCTTTCAAATGCGGGATGAGTTGGCCTTTCAAAATTGATTGAACCAACTTGTCCTACTTAAACGATGTCATCTCCGTCTTCGTGCTCTACACACTCGGTCACAGAGACTGAGAGGGCGAGGTCTTAGCCTCATCTCCCATCACCACTTGGAGGTTGTTATGGTGAGTCAGATCTCTTCTCTCACTTTCGGAGCACAATTGGTCCTCAATTTAAAAATCGACAAAGGTGACTTCTTCCTTATTCAGGTATAGATTTGGCATGGAGGCTCACCTAAGGCGTGACGGCGGCCATGCAAGCTCACCAAAAGTTGCGGCCAGGCGAGGTCGCAGGGGCGTGACAAACAAGAGCACAACCACACGAGCTAGCCGAGGCCTAGATATCCATGTGGCGACAACATCATTGACAGCAAGGGCCAGTGTGATGATGATCATTGTTGAAAATTTTGTGTGGCAAAATTCATACAACAATATCTATTTATGAGCGGTATCACAGACGCCGTTTGCCTAAAGCCAGATTTTCTTGGGTGCTATTGTGAAGTGTTGTGTGATAATAATCATTAACTAGATAGTTTGTGCTGATGGTCCATGTAGATTAGAAATAAAATCTTTTTTTTTCATCAGAGTGTGTGTGTGTGTGAATCTTTTGAGAGAATAGAAGAGGCATGATGGATAAGTGGTTGTTTACATGGTGGCTTCTGGCTTGTAGCATTGGATATCTTTTATGGAGGTTTTTCGTATTATGGGAAAACTATTAAAAGTTTGAAAACCCAAATTTGAACAAATAATTTTGCAAAGAAGCAACATGACTTTTATTTGGATGGCTATAAGGGTCTTTATAAGAGTAATGAAAATATTCTAGGTCCAAGTTTTATTAACCTTAAAGAGAATGTCATAGAAATGTTGTTTTGATACAGGATCGTTATTGAAACATCCAACTCTAATACATAAACAAACTGAAATATGAAAGAAAAAAAAACTAAAGGGAACTGAAGTGGCAAGTCTAAGCTAATTCCTCGTAACCGTGAACACACAAATAATACAGTTTGCCATTCTGGATTTTTTTTTTATGCTTCACATGGATAGGCACAAGACATTCAATACGGACACACAAATTTTCATAAAGAAAAATTCTTCTCTCCATAATGTAAGTTTCATTAAAAAAAAGGTGAAGAAAAATTACATGTGCCTTTTTTCTTTGATTTTACTTCAGATATACATGTCAGTCCAACGAAACTTAGAAAACGGTGAAAGAAACATGTGATGCCCGCGCGAATAAAGAAGAGCACATGCTCCGAAGTCCGAACCTTGTGTGCTTTCCAACCTTCGACGTCCAACGTTTACACCTGTCCGACTAAAAAAAAATGTAAACAGAGCTGAAAACGCCAAAAATATGAATGAGCTGAAAATAGAATTATTAAACCGATAAACACATGTTTAGTGATTTAATCTTCTTCGTTTTAATGCGGCGCCTCCATTTTATCCCTTCCAAGCCTCCCCCCGCCCATTCCTTCCACTCCGACCACATCCACCCCGCCGTCGCGGCCATGCCCATCACCAACGCCAACGCCGCCTGCAGCTCCTGCTCCTTTCCCCACCGCGCCTCGGGCGGCGCCGCCTCCCTCTACCACCCCCACGCCCGCCTCTGCGTCTCCCCGCCGCCGCCCCGCGGGCTGCTCTGGCGGCGGCCGCGGCGGGTGGCGCCCACCACCTTCTGCTCCGCGCCGTCACTGCCACGCCTCGGCCGCGTCGGCTGGCCGCGCCGCGAGGGAAACGCCTGGCTGCTCTCCTTCCGCACCGAGACGGCGGCGCCGGCAACCGCGGCAGGGGACCCTTCTCAGGCGCTCTCGGCTCTGCTCCCGCTCGTCGTCGTCGCCACCGCCGTCGCAGCGCTCGGGAACCCCGCCACCTTCTCCTGGTACGCCACCTGGACTCTTCAAGAAGGTTCTTCTATTGGAGTCTTGATAACTACACACGGTGACTTATATTATTAATTTATGATCATCTGATAGGGTCTCCCAGGAGTACTACGCCCCTGCTCTGGGCGGCATCATGCTTTCAATTGGCATCAAGCTGTCTGTCGACGACTTCGCTCTCGCCTTCAAGAGGTTCCCTTTTAAACACCGATCAAGAAAAATTCATGGCTTCAGCTGCTCAACGCTGACATCTTTGTTCCCTTGTGCCTTTCAACGTCCAGGCCTGTGCCACTGTCGATTGGGTACGCTGCGCAATACGTGCTCAAGCCTCTGTTGGGCGTGCTGATCGCAAGGACATTCAGGGTGCCATCGCCGTTCTTTGCCGGTTTCGTTCTGACGTGCTGTGTCTCGGGTGCTCAGTTGTCGAGCTATGCAAGCTTCTTGAGCAAGGGGGATGTAGCATTGAGCATTTTGCTGACCAGCTGCTCAACAATATCTTCAGTTGTTGTCACACCTGTCCTCACTGGATTGTTGATTGGTTCGGTTGTTCCGGTTGATGGAATTGCGATGGCGAAATCTATTCTGCAGGTACTGTAATAATCGGTGATCAAGCAGTACGTGTTGTTCTACATATTATCATGTACCTTGTCTTTGACTAAATGCAACATTTCAATTTTCTTGTTTACAGGTAGTTCTTGTTCCTGTGACCCTAGGCCTTCTCCTTAATACATATGCAAAGGGAGTGGTGAACGTTATACAGCCAGTAATGCCATTTGTTGCTATGGTGTGCACATCGTTATGCATTGGCAGCCCTCTTGCTATCAATAGGAGTAAGATCCTCTCTTCAGAAGGATTCTTTCTGCTGCTTCCCATAGTGGCTTTTCATATTGTTTCATTCATTGCTGGTTACTGGATTTCCAAGTTGCCACAATGGAGGTAATTCTTGAACCTGTATATCTCATTTTTGTTCAAACAGTATATCTTGCAGTTTCAATTTTTCCAGGGTGTATTGGAGCCCATTTTCTAAGTTGTATGCGTTCATCTGCAGGCAAGAAGAGTCTGTTTGCAGAACAATTTCAGTATGTACTGGAATGCAGAGCTCCACCCTTGCAGGACTTCTTGCTACACAATTTCTCGGAATCAATCAAGCAGTTCCTGCAGCATGTTCTGTTGTATTCATGGCCATATTTGGTTTGACCCTTGCATCATACTGGGGAAGTGGATTACGAATAAGAGATGCCATCATGGGATTCTTTCCACAAGCTTCTGCAGGTTTGAGCTCATGATAAAGCTTCAGAATGCTGTGTAGTGACTTTCATGGACCTCCTGAGGCACCATTCCGGAAAATCATTTGCTTTATGAGGCTGGAGCTGCTTAAAAGGTGTCCTGCAATGGAATTCTGCATGAGGAACGCGGTGGCTACAAAAGAAAACTACAGGTTGTGGGCTTTCTATGATAAACATCAACTACAACAACCATACTACAAGCATCACTTGCACAAGATGGAGCGATATTGCAGTCATATACTAATATCATACTATAGATTCTAGGTTCACTTAGATGTCTCTTATCCTCTCCCTGTAGATACTAGTTACGTACCAGTAGACAGATCGAGAATGCTTGTATATTAGGCATATAGTGCTAAACATATGTATGTACAATACATTGCCTCTGTCACCCATTCTCCAAGGCTTTTCTTTCTGTTTCGTAATGCTTTTTGTTTCCTTAGAATCTCGAACAACAAAGCGGCAGGTTTAACTACTCGAAAATTTTATTCGTTTGCTGGAAGTCAGCCTTTTCCTGCAGCTTCCTTTTCTATTCATGCTCCAGATGCCAAACGTGACTTGTGGCTGGACATGAACCAAGTTCAAGAGCCCGACAGGGTCCCCCCACTGACTTGGCCCGGGCTCAAGTTTAAAAGTGGAAAAGGGCTTGGGAAAAGCAGCTTGTATCGTTACTGAAAAATATCTGTACTGATAGTTACTTTGATACTTGTAACAGCAAACAACAAGCATACCGTTAAGCCGTTACGCCATTGTTTTTATTTTGTGTATATGTCTCTATCTTGTTATCAGTTGGGGGTGTTCACAGATATAGACGTCAATTGCCATTCAAATTCTTCTACTGTACATGGATGGAGATGCCACCGTCGTTTGTTGTCGATCTCTTGGCAGGTACATTTCGCTGTCGTTTGTAGAAGGCCTGAGTTGTCCATTTCTTCAGTTTGTCGCTGAATCTAGGAATATAGCTCGCGTGGGCACAGAAAGCTACGGACAACACACAGCAGACTAATATTTGAGGCATTTAATTTTAACCAATCCGTTCACTAGGTCATTGATCATTCTCCAGATTTTGAGTGTCTTACCGTCCTTACGGTTCCTGTTGTGACATATATTTTTTGCACCATATAAATATGCAGTGAAACTATTGTAACATATTCTTTTAAGCTGCATCACAATACCACAAATTTCATGGTTCATGTCTGTAAAACTATAGTTATACTAGCAAAGTGTCCGTGCGTTGCTACGGACTTAAAAAACAAAACACTCTTTATAACTTAAATATAAATTATTTACATAATAGAATTATTAAATATATATAATATTATTTATATTTTTTATATGAAAGATCATATTTATATTATTATTGGTGCTTCTTAGTATACCATTTTATATATAAAAAATAACATTTTTTCATCATTTTTTACTATATTCTAGAAGTGTTATATGAAAGGAAAAATCAATTTACGCAGTCTACAAAATAGCACTGTATTACAACGCGATTTTAAACTTGAAACCTTGCTCTAATGGAAAACGTTAAAACACGAAAGTTGTAAATCTTGTCGATACCTTTTCAAAACATATGTGGATCATATTATTTGGACTTCAGAGCTAGAAGATATAAGTCCCGCACAGAGACCTGCGTAGAGAAGTCCGAATCAGAATAAATACTTTTGTATCGCATATTTGAAAACCTAAACGGCAGGATCTATACTTCTATTGAATATCAAAGTTGTAGAACTTTTTGAGAGTTACAATATAGAGTCCGAGTTTGCTTAATTTAAGCTCCGAATGAGGGAGTTATGATTTTTAAAATTTAGTACTTGATATGAAAGGTACGAAACCGATTTGGATTCAATCTCTAACTTTATGGACACAAAGTGGACGACGGCACCTCAGTTAATAGATTGTAGAGATAAGTTTCTATAAAATAAACTACAGAAACAATGCAGTAAGTGTGAATAATAGTAAACTATAACCTAGTAGTTGCGTATTTATTAAAAAATCAAAACCATTATTTTGTGACATAAAAACTATATTTCTGCTATGAACAGGTACATGAAGGGTAAGAATATCCAAAAAAATCTCTTTTATGCGCGTGCGCTCCTAGCGACAGCCATGAGCTATGAGAGGGGGGGGGGGTGAGGGGGGAGTGGCTCCATGTATGGTGGGATCCATAGGATAGGTCCGTTATGGGGTGGAGGACCGTGTAGTGGGCTCCGTGAAATAGGTCCTATGTGATAGGCCTTGATGATAGGTCTAATATTTTATAAAAAGTAAACTAAAATAATAAGAAAAATATGATCATAATTTTGAAAAAACAAGTTAGAATGAAAGTTTTATCAAAAATTCAATTAAAAGTTCTATCATAAGTTTAAAGATGCAAACTTTGCTAAAATGAAAAGTTGCAGGAGAAAAAAGTTTTATAAAATATGAAATTTAAGGTTGTTCGAATTGGATCGCTAGTTAGCCTGCTGGAGAGTGCGCTGATTAGCATGGTCCTCAAAATACCTTTGTCTCTAGTTAGAATGTATTTGGTAGGGATTATTCTTATGTAAAAAGTGGATATATGTGTGAGTTGAAAGAAAATATCACACATGAGGAAGGGTAGTTTTAACTTTAGTTGTCTTTTCCTAAGTTTAGGAGATTTTAGAAAGATTGAGGTGAGTAGAGATCTAAAGTTTCGGAGGTGGGCTGACTAAAGTTTAGGAGACCATGTTTGGAGCAAAAATAATTAAAGTTTAGCCAACTAAAATTTAGGAGATGGATCCAAACAAAGCCTAAATACAGAATATTTTTCAAAAATACTAATAAAGCCAAGGTGAACTGAATGTTTTTCAGGCATTAAAGTTTCCTCATTGTCATTGTTCTCCGACCTACTGGGACTCTGAATTGCGGGTTGGCATTGTGGAATAGCGACTGAATCTGGTCTGTAAATTTTAACGGTATATGATCTCATCACCGTACAACAATTCTCTGTGTGGCAAGAAAAGCCCAAGATCACCACCAGTTTCCAGCCATAGTTCACAAAACCGACAAAAACTGCTTGGTTTTTACGTTTTTCAATCAAATAGGTCTAACCTGGTTTGAGCGGATAATCAGTTTTCAATCAAATCATATTTAAAAATTTGAAAAAAGTGTAATTTTAAAAACCAGAAAAACTGAGCGGTAAAACCAACGATAAACCACAGTTGCACAATCTAAATGGAAATGGATTTCTGAAATTCGGGCATGTTAATATTATATTGTGCAAAACATTAACAGTATTTTTTTAATAGTTAGACATAATATTTTTGTTGTAGCAAACACAGTACAAATTGGATCCTCGGTGAACCTAAAAGAGAGGGTGTACTGACTTCATAAACAATTGTCACAAAGTTTTGCACCAATAATTTCCTGAACATGAAAATGCTATACACGAGGGATTCCTCATAAATGTAAAAAACCCGGTTCAACATTTGCAAATTTGTTTTATGAAAAGTTTAATTAGAAGTTCCATCAAAAGTTTAAAGACGAATACTTTGCTAAAAAGAAAATTTTGCAGGAGAGAAAAATATTACCTGTATTGTTTTATAGTTGAACATATAAATTTTCTGTAGCGAACACAGAACAATTGGGACCTCAATGAACCTAAAAGACGGGCCACTGACTTTCATAAACAAAATTTTGCACCAATGATTTACTCAGAACATCAAAATGGTATACATGAGGGGATTCCTCGTAAATAAATGTAAGAAATTCGGTCCAACATTTGCAAATTTGTAGGAAAGAAAATCGAGGTGAACCTCATTTCCGGTGTTACGTTGCTTCCGGATGGTCTACTCGGACTGGGACAGGTTGGCGGTTGCCGAACAGCGACGGAAGCCCCGCGTACGACGTTCCCCGATTCCGACTCGAGAAACCAGAATCGTAGCCATACTGAATCAAGACCTATATAAATCCTGGCGGCATGGCCTCGTCGCCGCACAACAATTTTCTCTGTGGCAAGAAGAGCCCTAAGATCGAGCACCACTTCTTGTTGAATCGCGGCTTTCTTTGTCGTCGCACCAACAAAGAATACAAGATGAGAGGACTCCTTCCATCTTGGGTCCTGGCTGCGGCGGCGGCGTCCTGCAAGCGCAAGCGATCAAGAAGCTTGGCCGCAATGAAGAACAAGAAGCGCGAAAGCCTCCGCCGCCGGATAGCAACAATGGCGTCGTCGCAGGGGCGGTTGCCGGAGTCCGAGGTGCGCGAGTACATGCGCCAGCTCCTGCGCGCGACGAAGCGGGCCCACGCCAGGGGTCTCGTCCACGGCGACATCACCCCGGACAACATCGTCGTGGTGGGCCCGCCGGACAACGGCAAGACGAAGGTCGAGCTCCGCGGCTTCTCGCGCGTGTCGCCGGTGAAAGGCCCGGATGGGCGATGCATCCTGCGCACGACGATGCAGTACCGCTCGCCGGAGCTGCTCAACTACATCCCCTGCTTTCTCCTGTGCGAGGGCCCCGCCGCTGACGTGTACGCGCTCGGCTGCGTCATGTACGAGCTCATCACGGGAGACCCCCTGTTCAAGGCGGACACGGCGGGGGAGTTGTTCGAGGAGGCGGAGGAGCTGCACGACGCGCTGATCGAGCTGGAGGAAGGCTACGACGGCCTCGACCTGGGGGACCTATCGCTGCACGGCAAGCAGGTGCTCTCCGGCCTGCTGCAGTTCTACGACTGCGAGAGGCTCACCGCGGCCGACGCGCTAAAGCACCCCTGGTTTACGGAAGCGCCGAGGACGAAGACGACCAGGAGAAGCCGCCGGAGGAGGACCCGGAAGCCAGCTTCGGTCCAACACGAACTGGCTCCTGATTATCCCCGTATTCGAGTTGTCTGTGTGCCCGATGGATTTGAGTTCTAGCAGGCTCATGCATGGCTCCAAACTGGTGGAATTTAATTTGTCAGAATTTTGACCAAAAGTGTATCCATTGAGCGAGTTTAGTTATGACAGGCGTGCCCATGCTCCAACACCTCCCTCTTCAGAACATCTTGTTGCACCTACAAAAGTAAAATACCAAAGCAAGCGTATGCGATTCAAATTCAAAAAATTTTATAAAACGCACATTTTTATATGCACATTTTTGTTGAAATGAGATAAAAAAAACAGTGTCATTACACATATAGTAGTTCCAAACTTTGATCTATACAACTTAAGTAACCAAAGAATCGATCAGCAAAGCTGTAACAAAACTGAGCCCCTGCGGTCCATTACTTAAATTAGAGAACACACATAAAAATAGGGGTCCTAAAGTAAAAAAAAAGAAAAGAAAAAGAAACTTACACACATTTTGCATGTCATCTAAACCAACATTAATAAAAAATTGTCTGTGAAAGTTTATGTTCCTCCAACTTGGAAATTACTCAAATCTCCAAGCAAATGCTATAATTAAATGTTTGTTCTAATACAAATATGTTACATGTATTCATTGACCGAGTTTAGGTATGAGCAGGAGTGCTCATGTCCCCTCCCCCTCTCAGAACATCTTGTTCAGGTCCGTTTGTGAGATTTTGGGGGCCCAGGGCATACCTAAAAACTGGGGGCCCTCTATGTAGCATAAAATTATAAAAAGAGTCAATCAAATCAATAAATCATAGGTCATAAATTAGCATATGGGTTGAGGGTTATTGAATTAAAGGCTAGAAAGTAGGAACCAGCACCAGGATGCTTGGTTCTAGCAGCAGAAAAGATAATCACGAAGAGCCAACAATCACTAATCGTTATTGCCATCTCACTAATTAGCAGATAGTAGAGAGAGCCCATTAGCAAACATGGAAGAAAAGAAAAGCAACCTAAGTACGTGTATTTGAAGGCCACTTGTTGATTATTTAAACAATACGAATGAATTTTAATTACACATTTATACATACACATACTATGGATTGAGACCCTCTAGAATTGGGGGCCCTAGGCGACCGCCCTGGCAGCCCCTCCCTCAGGGCCGGGCCTGTTCTTGTTGCATCTAGAAAAGAGAAACCTATCGTTCTTGTTACATGGGAGGGAGAAACTCATTAGAGTTGACCACAAAGACAGTGATTGCAAAATTGATTCTATATTTTTTAACATGTTTGATCCTATTTTTTCACATGGAGTAGGATCAATCATACAATTATTTGCAAAAAAAAAGAGGTCAAATATGCAAATCCTAAAAAAGAGGATCAAACAAACAATTGTACTTTAAAATGAGGTCATAGACATAATTGTCCCTAAAAATAATGATGGATCTCAAATTTTATTTCTGTTTTTACATGTATATTTAAAAGTGATATTTCAGTTGGTAATAACACAGTAACACTTGGCCGTCAAGGACACCTCGTAACCATCACTATTTGTGGTTGAAAAGTTTTTCTTTAGCGTAATTTGTGGTTGAAGGTGTTTTTTTTAGCAAAATTTGTGGTTGAAGGTGATACACTGGAATTTGATGCCCATCATGATTCGTGACACAGATAGGTGGCGGTAAGGATGAAAATAGTGATGAAAAATATCGATATGCCGACAATTATTTTTGAAAAAATTAAAAAAGGGAAAACAATTATAAGATGTGAAAACAATAATGAAAATAAGTAAATCTTGGCAAAAATGAAAATGAATACAATAGAGCTATTTTTTCGATTGAATGGATGATATATCGTATTCGCTTAAAAATTTCCGTGAAAAATATCGAATTTTTGAAAGATTAATTTTTGTTACCCAACCAACCAAACTCAAACGGACCTTATCATCACAATCCTAAGACTCATAGTGCTAAACTCCTTCTTGGACTCTTGGTTAGTGTTACGTGTATCCTGCATCACCTCTTAAAACTATTACTTTTTTTATATCCTATCCTATAACTCTAATTTATAATGTCGACTATGTCGATATTGATCTTTTTGTTGTTTTATTAGTCTTATGACTTATAATTATTTTCATTATACAAGATGAATAATATGATTGTGTTGACGTGAGTATCTAGCATAATGTTATAGTCGGTAGTATTGATTATAATTATCGATTTTTTATATTGACTTATTTTCATATTGATAATTTCACTATTGATTTTCAATTTTCATTTCTGAACTTATAGATTTTGTTTTTATTTTCAATTAAATATATAATTGAGAAATGATAATACGTTTTCATCGGTGGCGCGGCATGCGCGCACGGCGCACGACATGCGGAACCACGAGATCATCATCGCTTTTCTGCTGGACACGAGCTGCTGTTCCGCACGCCTCGTCGACAGTTGTAAACGGCCGGCCCACTCCCCAGCACGACGAACCCAGTCCAAACGACATTGACATTCAACGTCGGCTTCCGCTCCGGCCTCACTGCTCGATCTCCCTCCCCAATGGCGGATCCCGGCGACACCACGAACCCCTTCGCCGCCGCGTCGCCGTGGGACGACCTCCCCGACGACTTCTTCCTCTCCGCCTCCATCTCACCCCTTCCCACCCCGATCCCCTCCACCTCCCCGCGCCCTGTCTCCCAGACCCCGTACCGATCCGCCTCCCTCCCTCCCGCCTCCACGCCCGCCCCCAAACCCTCCACCTCCTCCTCCTTCTCCGACCCACGGTCTCGCGCTCCTCCGGCCACACGGCAGCAGCAGCCGCATCTCCAACCCAGCCACTCCCTGCCCGTCTTCCCCGCCGCCGCGGGCACCTCCGCCGAAATATGGCCGCCTCCACCGGGGCCCCACCACGCGGGCTCCCTCCCGGAGTTTGCCGCCGCCCCCGCCCTGCCCTCCCACCGCCCGCCCGCGCGCGCCGCGGTGCGCGCCGACCGCCCGCCTCCGCTCGAGTTGCGCCCGCGCCCGCCCAGGGAGTCGCAGGCCGGCGCGGCGCTCCGCGCGCTCGCCTGCTACGACGACGGCGTCGGCGCGGCGCCCCCGCGCCTGTGGGCCGCGGGCGAGGCCGGCGTCAGGGCCTGGGACCTCGCTGACGCCTTCCAGCCGCCGGTGTCGCGGCAGCGGTGGGGCGACGAGGCGGCCGCGCCGTTTAGGGAGTCGCGGAGGACGGCGCCGGCGCTCTGCCTCGCGACGGACCCCGCCCGCGGCGTCGTGTGGAGCGGCCACGCGGACGGGCGGGTCATGGGGTGGAACGCGGTTCCAGGCCCCGAGGCGGGGGACTGCCTCGCGTGGGAGGCACACCGTGGCCCGGTGTTTTCGTTGGCTGTCTCTCCCTACGGTAAGTCTCGTTGGCCCCAATTTCATATTTCGTCTGTACCGTTTGGATACAATGCAGCTTTAGTTGTTGCGAGTGACTGCTGGAGAGTCGTGAACAATGTTAGCTACAACTTAGCTGACTGTTATGCTAACGAAATTTTGCTTGCCTTGCCCTTATGACTGTTTATCTCTTTAGCCACAATGCTAGATGTATGTACTTAGGTTCTGTGGAGCACATCTACACAATAGAGTTGAAATTACTGGCGTCTTCCAACTATCAACACAAGTATAAGCTCATGAACTGCAAAAATGATATATAGTGTCTAAATGGAAAAATCATGCTTACGGTCCCAATAGCTATAGATTGCATAGATGCATTGAGCTACTATGTTATTTATAATTCAGTCAGAGCAAACCAACAAATCATTCTCTATGGCCATTGCTACTGCCCTCTTCTAGCCAGCTTCTAGGCTGGTTGCTGCAACACCGCTGCTGCCCAGTTATCTGGCTCGAATCCAAGATACAGCCTTGATCTCTATTTTGGCCACATTCGTAGGCTGCTTTTAGATACAGGAGCAGGACAATATCTCTGCAATCTCATGGCCACTATTGCAACCTTTGGGCTATGACTGCATTCTCAGGTTGCTTTCGAGGAAACTATCTCTGCAGTTTTGAACTTCAATCGTTTGCTTCTTTTTGGTTAGAGATTGCTTCCTTGAATTTGGGGATTAGAAAGATCCTTTGGTTCTGATGAGACATGATTGTTAGGGCCATTCTTTTTGGAGAGAGATGGTGCTTGGAGAAAAGCAAGCAACAAGTTTCTAATTATGAAATTATCCTGCGTTCTCTACTTCTCTGGTTTCAATGTTCGATGCTTGTGCCCTGCCCTATGTGTTCCTTCTTGCCATGCACCTCTAGAACCACCTTTGTACCACAATAATTGCAGGTCAGGGCCAGAGCTATCCACGTTTCCACTTGTAACTATAGTATTGCCACGGAATATGACAATATCTCTACTGTGGCAATCTTGAACAGTGTTATTTGCATATTTTTTTCCCATCCCTTACCCTTGCTACTGCTATTAATGTGTTGAAAGATGTTGAGTGATTCAGATGCTTTATATAACCGGGGTAGGAATGCCCTAACTCCACTATAGGTTTCATGCTTGATTGGTCTTGTGCATATACTCTTCTCAGGAAAATATCATGGACTTATGGTCTGGAGTTTAATGAAATAAACTTAACTCATGCATTCATGCAAGGCTGATGTTTCTTTCGTGTTTTGTAGGTGATTTATGGTCAGGTTCTGAAGGGGGAGTAATCAAAGTGTGGTATGGAGAAGCAATTGAGAAGTCACTCGTTTTACAAAGAGAAGAAAAGCGTAAGACCTCCTATTTAGTTGAAAGATCATCCATTGATCTTAGGGCCATGATCAGTGACGGAGGGGCCTGTCCCTTGCCTGCCGTAGATGTAAAACTTCTATTGTCTGACAATTCTAGATCAAAAGTCTGGAGTGCTGGTTACCTCTCATTTGCACTCTGGTACACTATGTATTCATTTATCTGTTATTGTTGCTTTTGACTGACATTAGCCCAGCTACTTATGGTCATGTTATGTTCTTATTTATTTTTCTCATGCAGGGATTCTCGCACTAAAGATCTTCTGAAAGTGTTAAATGTTGATGGTCAAGTTGATACTCGTTTTGATATCTTGTCTGGTCAGGATCCACATAGCTATGAAACAAAGCAAAACCTGTTCACTGTTTCAAAGAAAGAGAAAGCTCGCAGTCCTGTTGGTTTTCTGCAGAGATCACGGAATGCTTTGTTGGGGGCAGCTGATGCTGTCCGTAGAGTTGCTGTTAAAGCAGGCTTTGGGGATGACACCCAAAGAATAGAAGCATTCACAATGTCAACTGATGGAATGATCTGGACAGGATCTGCAAATGGTTTTGTTGCCCAATGGGATGGCAGTGGTAACCGTTTGCAGGAGTTCCAGCACCATTCATCTTCTGTCCAATGCATTTGCAACTTTGGAACCAGATTATGGGTGGGCTACATGGATGGCAGCATCCACCTGTTGGATATTGGAGGCAACTTGATAGGAGGATGGATTGCACATAGTAGTCCAATTTTGAGTATGGCTGTTGGCGGTTCATATATCTTTACGTTGGCTGGTCATGGAGGAATCCGTGGATGGAACTTATCATCTCCAGGGCCTATCGACAACATTTTGCGCTTAGAGTTAGCTGAGAAAGAGCCATTGTACAAAAAATTTGAATATATGAAGGTCTTAGTGGGTTCTTGGAATGTTGGGCAAGAAAAAGCATCTCGGGGGTCACTGAGGGCTTGGCTCAAACTACCTACACCAGATGTTGGCATAGTAGTAATTGGATTGCAGGAAGTGGAGATGGGTGCTGGTTTTCTTGCAATGTCTGCAGCTAAAGAAACGGTAAAGATAATTCTAAATTTTAGCTTCTTGTTAGTTACATCCTCTGATCCAAAATATAATCCATTAGGAGATTGACAAGGTCTTCAACCTATCACTTTGACAAATAATATCAACAAGTATATATCATTTCACATCAGAAATTAGATATTATGAACATGATTTTTCTTGAGAATCTAGTGGTGTCAACCTTGTGCTATTGATCTGTATAACATTTTAAGTGTTATTACTGGTCAATGCTAGAGAGATTTGACTTACGATAATCCTAAATGGGCTGATATTTTGGTTCAGAGGGAATATTATGTAGTTGTTAATTTGTTATTGTTGTCGATCGTCTTAAATGGTGGGCTGGTTCACATTCTAGTAATATGAACCAGACAAAAAACATTGGGGAATATGTTCTGCTCACCAACTAGTAGTTAGTTAAAGCCTCATTTTGATTGTGCATAAGCCTCATGGCTGAATCTTAGCCGCTATATCATTGTAAAGTGGAAGTTTGTTTATTACTACATACCTGTTTAGCGTTAGTATCCATCTCCTGCTGAACTTTCTGGAATAATATGTACTTCCAAAATTTATTTGGCATCTTTTACTATCTGTAATCAAAATTCCTTACATGACACACAACCTTTAGGTCGGGCTGGAGGGAAGTCCAAATGGTGAGTGGTGGTTGGATGCTATTGGGCAGATCTTAAAGGCTAACTCTTTTGTGCGTGTTGGTTCGAGGCAGATGGCTGGATTACTCATTGCTGTATGGTAATCTCTTTTGGGCCGATCGTCCTTTTTTTATTTGCTTTAATTACCTTTTTTTTTTTTGAAATTATTCATTTCTTCTTTTCTCAGGGTCAGAATAAATCTTAAGCAGTTTATTGGAGATATTGACAATGCTGCTGTAGCATGTGGTTTAGGTAGAGCAATTGGCAACAAGGTGCTTTTATTGTCTTATCCAATTCTTCCTTTTATGTTGATATAAGATAACCTAGAAAGTTTGTTGGCAATAGGCAACATAGTAGTCCCTCTGTTTTTATTTTGATGTTGTTAGACCAAGAAACTAGCTCAGATGTCTACTAGTTTTCTTGTCCTAATGACGGCAAAAGAAAATAAAACGGATGGATTATTAATTTACCAATTTTGATTTTCAATCATCATTCACTTTTGTTCTTCATCAGCATTGAACTGTCAATTGTTATGCAGTCTGCACTGCACAGCAGAAGTTCATTAATAATGAAAATCTTTATGAATTCCAGTAAGATTTGCTGATTCGAATGTAATGAACTTACTGGGAGCTGAATAGCAATGTTAATATAACTAAGGGTTTTCTGGTGCAAACTCGAATCTAAGAACAATGTTTTGTTCGATGACGGATAAATGGATCAATTTGAAATGACTTCTAGATCACATGATAAAAACCAATATACTCCCTCAAATATTATTTTGTTGATGTTGCTTAGCTCAAAATTGAGTTAAGCAACATCAACAGAAAAAGATCGGATGGAGCATAAAGATCCAATGATATCTTATTATCTTCAGTGGTGTCCATGTTTATTTTTTCTAACGATCCATTTTTTTAGCTTGCTTATTGCATTAGATATTAGTTTCATTGGGAAGGCCCTAATTTATAGAACACGAAGGCCAATCCTGTATATCTCCAACATTATGTGATCCTGTCCACTGGCTTGTATTTTGTGCAGTTCAATTTTTCAGGGAAAGCCTGTCCCTGTTCGATAGTAATATAATATTATCATTGCATTTGATGCTCCACAAGATTTCGTTTGGCTTCATCTTGTTGGATAATATCAGTTGATTATCTTACATATGGTCAATTGGTTTGCCTTAGTTGATCAATGAGGGCTTCTCATAGTTTACTGTCTCTATATGTCTTTTTTCAGGGAGCAGTTGGGTTGAGAATGAGAATATATGATAGAAGCATTTGCTTTGTAAATTGTCATTTTGCTGCACATATGGAAGCTGTGAGCAGACGGAATGAAGATTTTGATCATGTCTTCAGTTCAATGACATTTTCTGCTCCTAACATTGGGCTTCTGGCAACTTCAGGTAGTTATTGAACCTTCTGTCATTAAACATTTCCCACCTGTTCCTTCTACTATACAAATTTGTAAATATTTTGCTCAATTTTGTTACAGTTTCTGGTTCTCCTGCTCAGCTTCTTCGTGGAGCAAATGTATGCTGTTAGTCCACCTTCACTTATTTTGTCAGACCAAATCCATATATGAGATTGTAAATAGGCCACTATGTTGCTATGATAGGGATCAAGGCGGCCAGACTTATCAGATACAGACATGGTTGTGTTTCTTGGTGACTTTAATTACCGGCTTTATGGTGTTTCTTATGATGAGGCAATGGGCTTGGTTTCCCGGAGATGCTTTGACTGGCTGAGAGAGAATGACCAGCTGCGAGCAGAAATGAAATCTGGAAGAGTCTTCCAGGGCTTACGTGAAGGAGAATTCAAGTTTGCCCCTACTTACAAATTTGAGAAACACATAGAAGGCCTATCAGGTATAAATTTGTTCGTTTAAAGTCCTATAAACCGGAGTCTTATCCTGCTTTCTTCTTAATAGAATAAAGCACAGTTCTCCTGCCTTTTCAAGGAAAAAAAAGTCCTATTTACATTTACCATACTAGAATTGACTACACTAGGCAAGCTAGTCATCACATTGATTTGCATGTATGGAGTACCTACTGACCAACAATTCAATAAGAGCCCTAAATCTCCTTTTGAGGTTTAAAAGATATTCACATTCTGTGTCATATAGGGTATGACTGTAGTGAGAAGAGGCGCATTCCAGCCTGGTGTGACAGAATTCTGTATCGAGACAGCCGAGCTAGTGCAGAGACAGAGTGTTCGTTAGAATGCCCTGTGGTTTGTTCAATATCACAGTAAGTTGTTTGTTCTTGGCTATCTTGCTGTATTACTGTATATAAATACATATGCCAGTAACCAGATTACAATTCCTCTTTAATCCTTTTCTAGGTATGACTCTTGCATGGAAGCAACTGACAGTGATCACAAACCTGTGAAATGTGTATTCAATTTGGATATCACTCATGTCGACAAGCAAACAATGAGGCAGAAATATGGGGAGATAATGAACTCAAATAAGAAAGTGTTGTACTTGCTTCAGGGTTTGGAGGCATTGCCTGAAGTTAATATTGGTGCTAGTGACATCATTCTGCAAGATCAAAGTCCTTCTATTGTCAAACTAGAAAATCGAAGTGCAGTAGAGGTAGCTTGTTTTCAAATCATTGGTCGAACCCCGAACCCCTCTGGCACACATTTCTCCGGTTTTCCTCCTTGGCTAAAGGTATGTTACTGCCTTTTCAGTTCTTTGTTTCTTGATCACTTTAAAATAGTATAACTATATCTTGGTGCATGAACTTTACACAATGACATAACTTAATAGCACTGGAAAGTATAGGAGCTGCAATATATTTAGAATTAGCTATGCTGGACCAAGATGATGGATGGATGGCGTAATTGACTAAAGAATGCCAGTCTGCAACTACAAGTTAATGGCTAAGATTTTAGTTATATCTCGAAGATGGGTCAAATATTATATGCATTTGGCGCAGGTTTCTCCAGCTGTTGGTATCATTTATGCTGGACGAACAGTAGAGGTCACATTGCAACATGGAGAACTGCGTAGTCAAGATTATGTTACTGCAGCTTCAGGGAATAATTCTGTAGCTGTTCATGAAAAGTCAGCAACATTGTCGGTGATAATAACTGGAGTGCATTTGACTACTGGAAGATGTCACGAAATACATGTGCAACACCAGAGCCGCAGGGGCTCAGTTTCCTCAAGAGATTATAACTTTGCTGATCTATTCTTTGGTTAATTAAGCTTAACCATGATTGTGAAGTTAATTTTTTTGTTTGTGGTTCAAAATTTTGGAACTACTGACGGGATTCACAATGAGACATAGCCTTTTGTTTTTAGTTTCATCAAAGTGTGCATAGAAAAATGTTTGTTGTACAAAATTCGTTCTCTGAACTAAATGCGAAGGTTTCCTGTGCTGAAGTGTATCTGTGTATTTTTTGAAGGGATTTTTTTTAAAAAAATATAACAATGTGAGCACGCAGTGGACTGCTATTCAAAAGTTTGTTCGCCTCTTAAATTGAAATTGATCCTGTGTATGCGAAGGTTTCCTGTGCTGAAGTGTATCTGTGTATTTTTTGAAGGGATTTTTTTAAAAAAAATATAACAATGTGAGCACGCAGTGGACTGCTATTCAAAAGTTTGTTCGCCTCTTAAATTGAAATTGATCCTGTGTGGCAGCTTTGTATGTCGCTGGAACTCGATTTTGCTCTGTTAAATATAACGTTGCAGTATATAAGCAATAATCATCATACATAGACCTTTTACGTGACCATCATTTTTCTTAACGTTCATACGTGACCTATGATTTATTGATTTGATTGACTCTTTTTATAATTTTATGCTACATAGAGGGCCCCCAGTTTTTAGGTATGCCCTGGGCCCCCAAAATCTCACAAACGGACCTGAACAAGATGTTCTGAGAGGGGGAGGGGACATGAGCACTCCTGCTCATACCTAAACTCGGTCAATGAATACATGTAACATATTTGTATTAGAACAAACATTTAATTATAGCATTTGCTTGGAGATTTGAGTAATTTCCAAGTTGGAGGAACATAAACTTTCACAGACAATTTTTTATTAATGTTGGTTTAGATGACATGCAAAATGTGTGTAAGTTTCTTTTTCTTTTCTTTTTTTTTACTTTAGGACCCCTATTTTTATGTGTGTTCTCTAATTTAAGTAATGGACCGCAGGGGCTCAGTTTTGTTACAGCTTTGCTGATCGATTCTTTGGTTACTTAAGTTGTATAGATCAAAGTTTGGAACTACTATATGTGTAATGACACTGTTTTTTTTATCTCATTTCAACAAAAATGTGCATATAAAAATGTGCGTTTTATAAAATTTTTTGAATTTGAATCGCATACGCTTGCTTTGGTATTTTACTTTTGTAGGTGCAACAAGATGTTCTGAAGAGGGAGGTGTTGGAGCATGGGCACGCCTGTCATAACTAAACTCGCTCAATGGATACACTTTTGGTCAAAATTCTGACAAATTAAATTCCACCAGTTTGGAGCCATGCATGAGCCTGCTAGAACTCAAATCCATCGGGCACACAGACAACTCGAATACGGGGATAATCAGGAGCCAGTTCGTGTTGGACCGAAGCTGGCTTCCGGGTCCTCCTCCGGCGGCTTCTCCTGGTCGTCTTCGTCCTCGGCGCTTCCGTAAACCAGGGGTGCTTTAGCGCGTCGGCCGCGGTGAGCCTCTCGCAGTCGTAGAACTGCAGCAGGCCGGAGAGCACCTGCTTGCCGTGCAGCGATAGGTCCCCCAGGTCGAGGCCGTCGTAGCCTTCCTCCAGCTCGATCAGCGCGTCGTGCAGCTCCTCCGCCTCCTCGAACAACTCCCCCGCCGTGTCCGCCTTGAACAGGGGGTCTCCCGTGATGAGCTCGTACATGACGCAGCCGAGCGCGTACACGTCAGCGGCGGGGCCCTCGCACAGGAGAAAGCAGGGGATGTAGTTGAGCAGCTCCGGCGAGCGGTACTGCATCGTCGTGCGCAGGATGCATCGCCCATCCGGGCCTTTCACCGGCGACACGCGCGAGAAGCCGCGGAGCTCGACCTTCGTCTTGCCGTTGTCCGGCGGGCCCACCACGACGATGTTGTCCGGGGTGATGTCGCCGTGGACGAGACCCCTGGCGTGGGCCCGCTTCGTCGCGCGCAGGAGCTGGCGCATGTACTCGCGCACCTCGGACTCCGGCAACCGCCCCTGCGACGACGCCATTGTTGCTATCCGGCGGCGGAGGCTTTCGCGCTTCTTGTTCTTCATTGCGGCCAAGCTTCTTGATCGCTTGCGCTTGCAGGACGCCGCCGCCGCAGCCAGGACCCAAGATGGAAGGAGTCCTCTCATCTTGTATTCTTTGTTGGTGCGACGACAAAGAAAGCCGCGATTCAACAAGAAGTGGTGCTCGATCTTAGGGCTCTTCTTGCCACAGAGAAAATTGTTGTGCGGCGACGAGGCCATGCCGCCAGGATTTATATAGGTCTTGATTCAGTATGGCTACGATTCTGGTTTCTCGAGTCGGAATCGGGGAACGTCGTACGCGGGGCTTCCGTCGCTGTTCGGCAACCGCCAACCTGTCCCAGTCCGAGTAGACCATCCGGAAGCAACGTAACACCGGAAATGAGGTTCACCTCGATTTTCTTTCCTACAAATTTGCAAATGTTGGACCGAATTTCTTACATTTATTTACGAGGAATCCCCTCATGTATACCATTTTGATGTTCTGAGTAAATCATTGGTGCAAAATTTTGTTTATGAAAGTCAGTGGCCCGTCTTTTAGGTTCATTGAGGTCCCAATTGTTCTGTGTTCGCTACAGAAAATTTATATGTTCAACTATAAAACAATACAGGTAATATTTTTCTCTCCTGCAAAATTTTCTTTTTAGCAAAGTATTCGTCTTTAAACTTTTGATGGAACTTCTAATTAAACTTTTCATAAAACAAATTTGCAAATGTTGAACCGGGTTTTTTACATTTATGAGGAATCCCTCGTGTATAGCATTTTCATGTTCAGGAAATTATTGGTGCAAAACTTTGTGACAATTGTTTATGAAGTCAGTACACCCTCTCTTTTAGGTTCACCGAGGATCCAATTTGTACTGTGTTTGCTACAACAAAAATATTATGTCTAACTATTAAAAAAATACTGTTAATGTTTTGCACAATATAATATTAACATGCCCGAATTTCAGAAATCCATTTCCATTTAGATTTGAATGCTCTCCTATGGCTACTGATTACTAATGGGATCGAAGATAATTGAATCCACTCTAGTATAATTTCAGAAAGGGCTAGCGAGTTTGTGCAATTTTATTTGTAAAAATTTAGCTTCTTCTCAAAGGGCCCGCGAGTCACTAATGAAAAATTAGGGAAAGTTATGTTGTGTTTAACCTGCTCAATATCGACTAAACTACACAATATTCTTTCATAGTTATGATTTCGAAAATTTTCAGATTTAAACTTTCAATTCAATTTGATTCGAAGAACCAAAGAGACTCGTACCTTATAACACAAGGATGCAAGTGTTAAAAAAAAACAATTACGCAATCCATCCCTGATAATCCGTTTCCTGATCGATGACATCCTCGCCGTCCATCTTGGCCAAAACCCTTCGGACGGCTGCGGGCTGCGGCGGTGCGGGCAGCACGAGAGAGGATGCTGCGCTGCTTGTACACGCAGCGGCGGTGGGCGCACCGCCGCGGCGGCTTCGTGACCGGCGGCACCGGCTGGTCTAAGCCGCCGCCGCGGGGCCTGGGACCCGCCTTGAAGAAGTCGGAATGGTGGGCGGTGGACGGGGAGATGCACGAGATCGGGGTCGGCGTGCCGCACCGCGAGCGCTTCGCCATCCCCCGGGACAACCTCCCCAACCGCCGCCGCAAGCAGATGCGGGAGCAGTTCATGCGCCGCACCCGTCTCGTCCTCAAGGACTCGGTAAGCCGCGGCCGCTCCTAGCGGAGCTCCTCCGTTTCTGCTCCTCTTGATTGTCCCCGCGCTCGCTCTGCCGCCCTTGTCCCCTAAACCCTAGAACATCTCGCCGTAAGTTGTTTGCGTACTAGTTAAAGAGTCAGCCGAAATGGGATTAGTATGTTTCCAGCATAACAGAAATTTCATGAATCAAGAGTGTTCAGTCGAAATGATTTCTACTGGCAACTACGCGAAATCAATCATCACAGAGTGAGTCAATTTTTGTTTTTTTTGAAGGATTTGGTTGAGTTAGTATGGAAATGAATCCTGCTAATTAGTTTCCATAGCCCGTAACAAATTCATCTATCACCATGGATTGTTTCGAGTGCTGATCATGGGTCCAGAGTCTTGGATAAATCCTGTCAGTTCACTATAACAGAATTGCTTATGCCTTTTTCATTTGATATTATGTGACCATGTTTGAAAGGCTTCACCAACTTTGCTTGTAATATGTGTGCTCTTCATAGGTCGCAAGGATGATTTAAATTGTGAAAGTCTTATTTGATACTTTATTTATGCAAGAGGTGGTTCATAGTGCAAACTGAAGATTGTATTGTTGTTGTGTTTAGCATTTCTATGATTAGTGCATGCTCTAAAAACAGATTCATAAACTGAAAGCTTGAAACATTTATTAGCTTGTACCAATGGTAGCCTTAATTGTTTCGAAGTTTACTCTACTGCAGCACTTTTGGTGCTTCAAAAACTTAGGTGAGCCAATTGCCAATTATGAACCAATGTATAGTAGACTGAACTATCAATTATGGGAGGCAAATGCTTACAATTTGGTGGAAATGTAAATATTGCTTTTCTAGCATCTTTGCTCATCCCAACTATCAGAAAATTCATTTGTAGTAAACATATTGTAATACGTTCATTGCAAGCTAAAATATTAGCACTTCTACTCCTTGGGATAAACACGTTTGTGTATACATCTCAACTCTTGCATGCATACAATTTTTTTTGTTACGCGAACCAATATGGCTGCTGATATGAAAGTGCGAATTATAAATTTTTCACACCTCAAGATATAATCTTATTGATATACACGGAAAAAAACTTTGTTCATAAAGGAGCTAATCAGACATGAGTTTGTCTATTTGCCGAACTCTTTAGTTTGGGTAGGCATGGGTTTTCCTTCAGCCACTTTCTGAAAAGCACAGCCCAAGATATACGCACCAGTTGGTCTGAGGGGTTTCATACGTTACCAGTCATGAACTCTTGACTAGGAGACTGACCATTAGAAAATTACAGGAACATGAATCTTGGTGCAAAAAATATATGGAGCTATACCAAGAGCTTAGAGAGAACTGGGAAAGGTTGTACTGGGACGAAGGTTATTCAAAAAAGATTGCAGAAGATCATGCTAATTATGACTCTGCTGAAGAAGATGATTTAGACTTCTCCCCATACAGGTAAAAAAATTCTTGCTTACTGTTTATTGTTTGGTTAACTTTGTTATTCTATTTTAAAGGTAGGATATAATTTGAGTTCAACCTAGTCTCTTGACTCTATCTGAACTGTGTGCTTTGTTATTATATTGGATATAGCATTTTGTAAATGTTTACAAATACTTTTAACTGGTTGTGCAT
Organism: Eleusine coracana subsp. coracana; assembly: GCA_032690845.1. Classification (NCBI taxonomy): domain Eukaryota; kingdom Viridiplantae; phylum Streptophyta; class Magnoliopsida; order Poales; family Poaceae; genus Eleusine; species Eleusine coracana. Next base: position 56,818,248 of record CM064420.1, read on the forward strand.
CTGAGTGGGTCATGCTATATGAAAAAATCACTGCAATATCGCTCTAGGCAAGATCTCATTATTTTTTATGAATTGCAGCAGGAGAAGGCGCTCTAATGTGGAACCAAACAGGGTATGTTTTCTTTGCAGTACTGATAGGTGCTGCATGTCACTCCTTTATGCAAAGTAAATTGCATTTGTTTTGTGTTCTGGACTAAATATGATTATAACTGGAATTCTGTCACATCTTTTGCATCTTGCTCGACATTTGTATGCAAGCTTAACAGTAAATAAAAAAAAAGTTGCAAAAAATCTGGCCCCCCATTATGGTCATCCTTCTCTATTTCCTTTCAAGTGGCTATTGAATTTAACAACACTATGTTTTATTAAGAAAGGACTAGCCAAACACGACATTAGAAAAAAATGTTGAATGGAACAATATTACATAGTTCATCACAATAAGGCACAGCATCATTAAATATTGTCTGAAACTTATCTTTCTTTTGTCCCAAAAGTTAAGTCAACTACTGGCTACAGGCTTCGGGGAATTAAATAGGGTGTTCATTCACCTATCATGGGCCTGCTCTAGGCAGGGTTTACTATAAACTCCTTGAGTTTGTATGTTGCTCCTTGAGCTTGTATCGTTATCTAGAAATATTTGCATCTAAGCTTCACAATTCGAGCCAACAATTGGGTATGCTCGTTCTGAGTTCTTAATAGAGGGCAGTTACTGTGACTTTCTGAAGTTTAGTTGGTATTACTACATATATGTTTGAGCAGCAAGTTTGTGTGAATCTAGCAATGCATGGGGCTGCTTGATCTAGTGTAATGGGCCTTGGTTAGAGTTGCACAAAAGTTCTTGAAATGGATGGTGATGTTAAAATTGTGACGTAAATTGTACTTTGATATGAAATTTGTAGTGCTACTGATGTATACTTGATGAATGGGTTATAATTTGTCATCAATTCTGTAATATCATATTTGTTTGCTTTTGTTGCAATTATAATCACGTTTGATGACATCATTAGCTAACTAGCAGCTATGAATGTGTTGTCAATAATGAATTTGTGCTGCAGGATTTTGGTTTTGTGGCAAACAATCAAGGGGAAACATGGGAAAGGGTTACTCAAATTCGTGACAAGTTTGAATACGACAGAGAGAGGAGAATAAGAGAACGAGGTAAAAAATAATTCTTCTTGTTGCTGGCCTGATGTATGTCATTTACATGTTCTTTCTTGTATTAAAATAACTAAGTATAAACTAAGCGACATTAGGCATTTGCATCATTACCATTGGCTCCACCCGCACTAATTGAATGCATGTATTGTTCTTACAATAAATGTTTCATGCATAATGGGTTGTCAGGAATGAATTGCAGCCTTTGACAACCTTGCAAAATGTACAAGTGTAGATAGTTTTGCATGTGAAGTTTCATGGTATTGCTTACCTTATGTGTTGCATGTAACAATATTCACGGTTTTCTGTTTTCTCCTTCTATGATGCAGCATTTGCTCCCATGAACACAGAGAACAATTTTGGTCGGCATGAGCCAAAGTTCAGAAGGCATGATGATTCTAGGTTTGCCTCAACAAGCATGGAAGACGAGGGCACTCGTGTTCGAACTTTTGGAAACCATTCTGATCGAAGCTCGCAATATGACTCAAGTTTCAGAAACCACCGCAATGCAAATTTTCATAATGAACCAAGTTTCAGGAATCATAAATATCCAGATTTTAGAAGCCAGAATGACATAAGGAACCAATCATTTGATGAATAGAAAAAAAAATTTAACAGTATTTTGGCCAGAACAAACTGGCTGATGATTTTGCAGGCAGGAGCATTTTGAGTTGTTTGATCGTGAAACACAGTAGATTCTACAAGTGGTGGATGCAATAGGAACTAGTATCTGTCACCTTCTGTTTGTATGCTTGTAATCCCTCTACAAACAGTAAGGAAAAAAAAAACCGTCTGCTGTAATGTATGAAGGCTGCTAGCGAGCCTGTATTTAGATCTGTAGCATAGGAATAACAAGCAACATTTGTTTGAATAGCATGTGGACTGGTATGCAATGATTTGTTTTATCGTTTAGACGCCCATCATCGAGACGAAACGATGTCATCTGCTGGTACTGTTGTTGGATATTTATAGTCTTTTTTAGCTCGAATATTTATAGTCGAAACGATGTTATGGGGCTAAGACACTAAGTTCCTATGAACACTGAAATAAGTCAGACACCGGGCACGATATCATACATGGAGGGATGCATCATCCTCTGCCTGAACGGCTTGCTTCCGATATATGAGTGATGCCTCTTTGTTCCTGGGTTTGCGTGAACTGTTATTAGTACTTTTTTTTAAGTACGAAATACCAACTTAAATATTTTAAGTTGGACATATTTGTACCCTTTTTTTTCATACCTTGATTCAATAGGGACACAAATGAAGCCGGATTTTTTACGAACATATTTTACACACTTCGACTCCTGCAGATCCAAGTTGATTTTTTTCTTTTTGATGAATCTGCAGAGTCAAAAATTGAAATGGAATCACAGACCGGTTAACCGATTTACTAGGTCAATTATTAGCGGCTAACTGGTCAGGCGAGGTGACCTGATTGGACCGGTTATACAGTTAACCAAAAAAACCAGTCGGTTAACCACAGTTATTTAACCCTGCTTCCAGGTACATGATGAGCATATGTTTGGTTAAATTGGTTTTTAAATGATTTTTTTGAGTTTACAAATCGAAGTGTTGCATTCTACAAATCTGAAGTAACCGCTCTGGAAATGTCAATTGTAGCATAATGAAATGTCAGAAAATCACTGGAGTTGCCCAACTGGCTCTTTTTCAGAATGTGACAAACGCCTACATAGGTGTTTCACGACGATCAATAAGACAAGGCATTCAGGCATCGTTTAGAAAAAAAAAAGGTGCACTCTAATAATATATACATATACGAACAACCAGGAAGACATGCATATGCATGGTCCTCTCCAGGTGAAAGTTTTCACATAATAAAAGATAGTCATCACAGCACACACTATCATTTGCTTAATACTGGTTGTTACAAGGCAACCACATTCATAGATTCCAGAAGGTGATAATAGGAGGTCCTCATTTACATGCTGACTTGGATCAAAGGGCAAATACAGACTTGCAGTCCGTAAGATAAAAACGTGACCAACATATGGTTTTCATAACCACAGATCATAAGTTGAGGCAGAGGCATGGAATCAGGAACCAGTAACAGTGAACAAAAGTTGCAGGGCACTAGTGAGTCGTGGAGCTGCAGGGTAATCTTGCATCTCAGAAGTTTGGGTAACAACTGACGGGAGATATCTCTAGCAGCACATTTGAAGAAGCCAGTGGCTAGAGATCGAGTTGGTTTTGGACAGCTTCAACAATGGCTGCAAGCTCAGGCTTTATCTGCCAGCAGTAGTAATGGAAGCTCACTCTTTTGAGGACCCTAGTGGCCTAGTGTTCATCAACAGGAACCGGCAAAGTGCCAAGCAAGGGTGACCTTCAAGGAACATTTAGAAGGCAACACTTGACAGGTGATTCAGAACACAATCTGCATTTATTTGCTGCTCCAAAAACGTGCCAGAGGACACAGGACTTACCAAATGATGATGAGAACGGCCCTTTCAGAAAACACAAAAGAGAACCATTTTAGGAGCAGTTGCTGGCTGGAACTGAATAAATATAAGCTAATTAGGGCTTACATTGATTCTGAGAATTTTGAGACTGGGAGAGCAGTTCATCATCATGAAACTAAGGTGATAAGAACTTTCCTGTCCAGTTAGAGAAGAAGAAGAAATGCAGTCTAATCACCCTTTCAGTTCCTGGATTATAAAGCTCTTTCAGCATGATGACAAAACTAAAATGATTCAGTTATTATAAGATTAACTTGCCTTTATTGCAACAGGAACTAGATCAGCTTCATCCTCCAGTATCTTCAACCAGACCCTACTTTTCCCCTGCATTATGAAACCTTTTCAGCCTCTTTCCTTGTCCACACTTTCATTGATCTGTGCATATATTACCTGTTGACTCCAGTAAGCGAGGACTGTAGTGATGCAGCCAATGCATTCAGGTGGTGTTTGGTTCATGGATTTGTAACGTAACCTGATTACAGAGTTATTCGATTACGATAGATTGTGTTTGTTTTAGATTCGAATGTAATCGGGTTCACCGTAATCCGATACCGGCCTTCACAAAATCGATACCCACCTCGGAGGGCTGTAATAGAAACCGTTTCGATGCTACCCGTCACCCATCGGCCCGTCCTCGTCTCCACCCGCCTGCGTTCGTCTCATGCTCCTTGCCGCCGCCGAATACGAAGAGCTAACAGAGCTCTATGCAGTTTCGTACTATTCCTAAATCAGGCCTCGGATGGCCGCCGCCATTGATGTTGTTGGAACAATTGAAGATTGGTACAACAGGACATGTGGATTTGGCGAGATTTAGCCATAGCTTCCCCTTGAATCAATGGCAGACCCCTTCCGCCGTCGCTTTGCTTATGGCCGTTCTGTCTCGTTGTGCATCCTGAGGCGATGGCGGCCGCATCGATTGACGGCGCACGCACGACTACCAACAACGGAGCAGGGCAATGCTCGTCCTTGAAGATGGAAGCCCGATACCCATCTTCACACTTACACATCTTTTGACAAACAAAGTGGTGTGTTCTCGGTGTTCTGATTCCGTTACTGGGGAAAACCAAACAAAGTCAGCATTCTCTTACACTGATTACGATTACACTGTAGTTTGTTACCATTTACGATTGCGTTAGCACTCTCTAACCAAACAGCACCTCAATGTATTGGGGCAAGACATTAGGGTTACCCACAACTCCACTCATCTTCAAAATTCCAAGTCTATCAGTTTAATTGCATGTAAATTAACAGCTACAAGAATCTGAACTTCATTTTGAAGAATCACCAATATAATACACAGCTCAAATTTTAAGATATTTTGATTCTGCAAAAATAACATATAGTTTTGAGATGTCAGCTTATTTCCAACACCTGCTTCTGTGCTCTTTTGACAAGTATAATATTAATATTGAAGCAATTTGATAGCTTGGCTTGCAATCATCCAGTATATCACTACTATAAGCATTGCATAAGATTTGAGCAACTTGGTTTTTGGAAGAACATAGAAGCACTATTATCTGTTAAGACATGTTTTCAGCATCTATTTTTTGGCACCCTTGGAATATGCATGTCCGTATTGGAGAAAAAGGGGGAAAGGATGCCATGTTAATTACATAACGATTGAATTCCTTTCCTCACAGAAATTAAGAGTATTATTGGTCAGGCATCTTTTTGCAGTTCTCGTTACAATACATGCTAAAATTTAGCCATGCATGTTACTGAATTCCTCAATTACCACCATGTAACAGAATGCATACTACTAACTACACTAAAACAGAAAGATTCCTGATGTGTAGCTACCATTTGTTTTCAACATAAAAAACTAATTTGAAGCACTCCTGATAACTTAACCATCAAGAATCAGCAGACCTATTGTAAAATTTTTTCTTTTTCCCTTTTGGCAGGAGATCGAAGACCTAATTTCATGTTCAAACTGGTACTAGGTACTAACAACTAATCTCACCGACCAATGTATCTAATAAACTATTATATTACGAGAATGCAATAGCAAAGCTGACTGAAGTCCTGACTAAAAACAACTACTTGAATTTCAAGGCGTAAAAATTACTTACAAACTTTCTTTGATGGCCTGAAATCTACTGGTTCCCAACTAAGTAGTAAACATTACAAGAATATTGCATTGGTTAAAATATATGAAAATTTTCACACTTCAGAAGATGCTATATTGTCCAACAACTTGAGCATATTCTTACTCTGCTTCAAAATGTTGCCAAGAACAAACCATATCCACCATGTTCATCCATATCTCATTCTGCTGAAATAAGAAATTCTTCTCACAAACTTATTACGATACAATAAATCAGGAGATTTACAAATTGTTTGGATGTATGGAATATTCCATTCTTTTTCAATCTGAATTTGATTTCAACAGGATATGGTTTCATTATTAGAGATTGCTGACACCATGGTGATATAGATGACTGACTATTTTTTTTAAAAAAATGATCCTGCCATACTGGAGAAGTGGAGAGTTCACAAATGGCATGCTTATTCTCATAACAGACACTTCAGATCACACCATATGAGAGCATAAGAAATGATGCTAGAATTATGTTCGCCTATAGTACAGGCAATTTCCATTTTTCAAAGACAACTTCTCCTAATCTACGATGCTCATCAAAGCCAGATAAAAGAATAGTATGAGATAATAGGAAACAATAATAATGCACCATGCTAAAAAAAAGCACAGTCAATCCAAGAAGATGAAGAAAATATACAAAAATAATACTTGATGTTTAGCTGAGTACAGAAGACACATATGAAAACAGTTACTAATGCATTAATGCACCATCATCACAATAAGCAATATGTATGCTTAGAAGCCAATTCTTGGGAACCCTTTATGGAAATCCTAATCCATAAAAATATAGTGTGTAAAATTACTCTCCTAAAAGAACAATAACAATGTCTTTTGCACTTCAGTTAAACCCTCGGCCTGTTACGTTTTAATAACAATGGACTCAGATGCTAAATCTGACTTTTAAAGTATAAACTTGTAACATCTTGAATATTGTCTCTCATAAGATGTCAAAGCAGAACATTCTTACCTCTTCCATCGATGTCCATGGTCCCAGAATTGTTCCAAACTGGGATATAGGCACCACACTAGACAGTTGATCATCAATTTACCCTTCTGAAGAATAGTTGGTTGCCAATTTTGCATTTAGTAGTTGATAACACTATATCATTGTAATAAACATGCAACATTAATGGACTCTGTTATTCTAAGCTCCACCTCACAGGATATACAATCAAAGGAGCTCTAAATACTGGACTTACAACCCAACCTGTAGCCCGGTTTGGCTTACGTATTCTTGCTGTTCGTTGAGATCTACTTTCCAATCTCTCAAGAATTGAGTAAGTTATTGAGTCAGGAGTCAATCCCTGTTGCTTCAAATTTTCATAAAGTTTGTCAGCTTCTTCTGTCCTCCTATGCCTCTCCAAACAATCAAGTAAAATGTTATATGTCACAATATTAGGTACATATCCCTTTGCAATCATCTCATCAAACAAGCTGCATGCCATATCAACCTTATTGAATTTTCCAAAGCACTCAATTAAAATGCTGTAAGTAAAGACATCAGGATCATATCTTTCCTCTTGCATCTCTTTGAAAAGCATGTGTGATTCATTGAGATCTCCATTTTTCCCAAGACAGTTAATCAAAGAATTGTAGGTGATAACATCAGGCTTACAACTTTTAGCCTTCATTTCTTCAAAAAGTTCAGACGCCTTATCAACTAAGCCAACTCTACCAAAACTCGAGATCATAATATTGTAGGTAAAAACATCAGGAACAACCCCATTAGCTTTCATTTTATCATAGAGATTGCTTATGAACGATACTTGCTTCAGCTTTCCAAGAGAAGAAAAGACCATATTGTACATTCCAACATTTGTAGCAATCCCCTTTTCAGGCATCATATGCAGTAGATCAATAGCCTCCGATGTTTTTTCTGCATTGCATAGCAACTCAAGCATTGATACAAAAGCATCTCGATCTCCTTTTTCATGGGAACTCCACATACGACAGAACACATTATGTGCCTCACTTGCATGCCCAGATTTGCAAAGTGACTTGATCAGAAAAGAATAAATTGACCTGTTCATATACTCGCTGCAGATATTTAGAACCTGATCCAGCTTGTGTAGTTGCTTTTCTGCTGCTAAGACATCCAGCATAATGCTATACGTGAATTCATTTGGTTAGCAGCCACTCTCAATCATTTTAGAGAGCATAAAAATTACCTTGTCAACCATCTTGTTTTTACCAAGAGCCTCAATAACAGTGTTATAAGCAATCAAGTTAAGAGCACATCCTTTGGAAACCATTTCCTCTAACAATGAGAGAAATTTAGAGGTCATCCCAGCATTTCCAGACATTCTAATTAGTATAGTGTATGTGTAGGCATCTGGCTCACAGTGCTTTTGTTTCATATCTTCAAATACTCGGTAAGCTTGGTCAACCTGCTTGGAAGAAAATTCTACTTGTTAATGGATGATATGCAGTTATGTTCAAACAAAGTTTTACTGCTAACTTAATTGATGGCTTATGATACACCATCCCCTCACACCACCTTAAAATCTCTTACAAATGCACCTACCAAACAATTAAATTTAACTTGGTTACAATCTTTGTCCCCATAAAACATCTTTTCCCATTATCTTAAAAAAAACATTTTGTGATCCTCTCATCCATTTAGCTCTTTTAGTTGTACATCCTCTTCATCAACAGCTAGCCATTGAGTGAGGCCACCTCACCCATCCAGAGAGGACCTCATTTGGCTACAACGAGCAGTGTAAGATGCAGGTCAGACTAGCGACAGGAACAAGGATCTAGTGTAGGCCACCCATAGCAGCAAAGGTACATGAAACATGGTGCATCAGAGCTCAACTCGGCATATCAGTAGATTCTAACGGAGGCATGATGTTGGCTGCAGCAGAGTATGGCTGAGTGCTGCATGGAGACAAGGATGTAGGCCGTATCGATCCCCACACAGTAGTTCAACATGGTATTATTATCTGATCCTTTTTATATGTAGCAATACACTGGCAATCAATAGCTTGTGGAAATGATTCAGCAAATGCAGTGATAACAACAAAGCCAGGACTTTCTAGTACAGGTTCCAGTTCCTCCTAATTTGCAAGTCCGTAACTCTGAAATTGCATATAAATTTGTTGCCCAACAAAAGAATGGCTAGCATTTAATGTTTAGTATAAAAATATGGGGACAAAATCTTAGAGTTCAGGATAAATAATATGCACTGGAAGCTCATCTTCACCTATTCTCTGAGTCTTGCACTAAATAAGATGCTCTGCAAATATTTTGGGTAGGACATTTTTCATATTCGTGATTCTTAATGCCATGGCCAAATATATGAACAAACATCTCAAAACAACATTTCAAGCAATCATTTGTATCTTCTAAAAAACATAACGATATGTATGTGAAAAATGCTCATACCATTCCTGCCTTGGCAAGGGCATCAAGCAGCATGTTATAGGCAAAGATGTCCAGCCTGTAGCCTTTCCTCCTCATCTCCTCGTACACATCAAAGCCCTTCCACACCTCCCTGCTCCTCAAATGCGCCTGCACAATGCACTTGTAGGTGTAACCATTCAGCCTCAGTCCCCACTTCCTCGCTCGCTCCAGGCACTTGTCCACCTCCACGCCCATACCAATCAGCAAATTCACCGTGGAGATGTTGCCAGCCACGCCGTCGCGCTCCATCTCCGCGATGAGCGCATCGCCTTGGACGGGTCGGCCCTGTTGCGGAAGAGGAGGGCCAGGATGCGATTGTAGGAGAAGGCGTCGTGGCGGAAACCCGGTAGGGAGGCGCCAGCGAAGCGGAAGAAGGCGAGCGCGAGGGCGGGGTCGGGGGATAGCGCCTTGACAACCTCGGAGGCCTCACCGGCGGTGAGGGTGAGGCGGTGGGAGCTGAGGTAGTCCGCGAGGTCGAGCAGCGGGGAGGGGGAGGCCGGGGAGCGGAGGATGCGGGCGGCGGCGCAGACGAGGTGCCGGCGCGGGAGCGGGTAGCCCCGCGGGTCGACCGGGGTGGGGGACTGCGCCGGGTTGACGGTTACGGTGAGGGAAGGGCCCGAGGGGGATGGCGTCGCGGCGGCGATGCGGCCGGAGTAGGTCGTCGTGAGGCGGCGGGGCATTTTGGCCGGCGTGGATGTGAGCACTAAACCCGCGGAAACTTTTGGGCTTAAACCTGGAGGCCCAGTGCTAATACGTTTCAGTGACACGTGGGCCTCGTCTTTTTCCACCACCAAGTACGGGGCCACATGTCACTGATACTCTTTGGGTAGATCCCCGGAGCTCGGTTTACGGTTAAACCCTTATCTTCGTCGCCGCTCCAGCGCCCCCCCCCCCCCCCCCCCCCCGGCGTCGCCGGCGGCTAAAACTTCTGGAACCTTCTAGACTCCTGGCCTGCTCCCGATGGCCCGTCTCCACCACTTCGTGTGCCGCGCACTTGCCTCCCAGCACCTCCTGCTCCCATATCCGACCACCTCCAGCCTCCGCCCCACTCCGCGGCCGCCTATCCCTCCCCTTTCTCCTCCACCTTCTTCGCCTCTCCATGGTCGTACCTTGCTCCCCTTCGCCGTCGCCGCCTCTTCACGGAAATATGCGTCGGCGAAGTTCGGATGGCGAAGGCGCGCGTCATCGCCACCAATGTTGCTCAGGCGGAGGAGGGCGAGGAGGCCGACGCGGAAGGGCCCCGGCGAGCTCAGCGTGCAAATTGGCATCGAGGAGGACCTTCCTGATGACCCTGAAATCCTTGTAATAGCTTTCGTACCCCTATATCACAGTTTGACAACTTATGAGAGAAGTTATTTCCAAAATTTCCCCATATTTTTATGCATTTGGTGCAATTCATGATATTTCTGTTTGCATTTGTATGAAATGTAAAATTTGATTCATATCTCGTCTCATTCATGTGAATGTCTGTGCAGAGTATTGCAGAAATGCTCCGTACTGATGTTGGGAAGGCGGTGAAGCTGGCCTTAGCCAACCTTGAGGTCTCAGAGTACAAGACCAGAGATACTTGTATAAGCAATGTCAACCAGTATGATAGCATGGAGGTGTCCATGTTGCTTTGTGATGATAACTTCATCAGGAAGCTGAACAAGGAATGGAGGAATGAGGATCGTGCTACTGATGTTCTATCTATGTCACAGCATATCCCAGGGCTCGATATCCCCATTGTATGACCTCCTACAGAATACGTCCATTTGCTTTGATATTTGTTGTTTTACCTGACGTGTTTTGTTGTTTTCCAACAGCTGCAGTTGGGTGATATAGTAATTTCTGTTGAAACAGCCCGACGGCAAGCAGAAGAAAGAGGTCACACCTTTGTTGATGAGATAAGAATTCTCATGGTTAGTATGTTTATCCCATTAGTCATTACGAGCATGTCACCTCATTAGTTTCTCTCATTCCGTCGTTTTTCTTATGTCGCATTTTCTTGTTGCTGCTTCACTAGTATCACAATACAATAAGAACAACAAAGCCTTTTTAGTAGCACAGTAAATGGATCAATGTATTTTGAGAAAATTTCACAAAACCACCAACTATTTGTATCAATTAATGGTGTTCATCTCATGTTAAACATTGAACCTTTGCAAGAGGTAAATACTGAAGGGATTAAAAATTCAGAAGAACAGGTAAGCATCTAAATAGTTGTGTAAAGTTTATAGGAGTTCTGGTTGTAATTTAAAAGTTGCTTGTGACAATATATGCTGCAGTTTGTGGTGAGTTGAACCATGCTTAATTTCTCAGTACCATCAAAGCTTTGTATCAGTAGCTTGAATGCCTCTATCCTTAAGGGATTACTTATATCCTACTCATGAAACAACCTGCAGATGGCACTTTAATGTTGCAATATCTTGCATGTTATCTATGTTAATCAGCTTAAACTTAACAGGTGCATGGATTATTGCATTTATTGGGATTTGACCATGAACTTGGCGAAGAGGATGAAGAAGAGATGGAGAAGGAAGAAGAGCGTATATTAAATACTCTTGAGTGGAAAGGGAAGGGATTAATCAGAAGTTCATATGACGTTGATACCAACATAGAACATTTGCAAAATTCTGCTGGTAAGTTACTTTTGAAGATTTTATTAAAGGCCGTACCCAGTGCTGAGAGCTCCCGCACTGTGCGGGGTCTGGGGAAGGGTTTCAGCGGCAGGCCTTACCCCCGCCTGTGCAATGCGGGGAGACCGCGGCTCGAACCCGGGACCTGTTGGTTACAGGCGGTATGCTCTACCGCTGCACCAGGCGGTATGCTCTACTTTTGAAGATTTTATTAATTTGTTTTATTTGAACTGTGAATGCTAGTCTATTTTCATTGGATTATCTATGGATTCACCAATTATATACAGATGTCAATAGCAATATAGAGAGAATGAGCCATCGACAGAAACCTCAGACAAAACTGAGCCATATCATATGTGATATAGATGGTGAGTTGATCCACATTCACCTAGACGCATACAGCTTTTTTGTTAATATCAAAACGTTTAATTGCTTCCAAAAAACTGTTAAGGTACTCTTGTGGATCATGACGGATGCCTGCATGAAGAATCTATTGAATCTTTGAGAGATGTAATTGCAGAAGGAGTAAATGTTATCATGGTTACTGGAAAGGTGATCTTCAAATTTCCATGCTTGTAGTTTTAATGCAGTGATCAGAAGTAAAGCCTAACTGCTAGCTTTACGAAAAATTTATTCTTTGTGCTATTATTAGTGTATGTGCTTTCCCATAACGGTAGTACTTATAGCTTATAAGACTCCGGAAGGTCCTGACGAAATCTGAGAGTTGAAACAAGAGAATGCTTAGTGCTCTTTTTAATGAAGTTTCTTATCTTATTGTAGTTTTAGTATCTGATTATCTGTATTTATAGGCTAGTGCAAGCATCGTCATGACTGAGCTAAGTTATATGAAATAAGTACTTCAGAACTTCTGCTTGGATACAAAAAAGTGATTGTGTTCAGTAGGTCATCCTGTGAGTCCACATAAGAAAGTTCTATGATATACCATGATCAGTTAATTATACTATTTGTGAGAGTCAAATGACAACAAATAAAATATCTTATTGCAATGAATTATCACAGACCTTATCTCTGCCTCTCAAATTTTCAACTGAGCTCACTAAGAAGGTTGTCGAGGAAATCAAAAGCAAAGAGTAAACTTCTACTTACTTGTCATTGATTATATTTTTTCTAATGTGTTCTTGGGTTTTCTTGTTCTTTGATTAGAGTCGAGTTTCCACTGTTAGAACTTTCAAGCTTCATAATCCCCAAGGAAAAGATGTTTTAATATCAGAGACTTCACCTGGTGTATTTCTACAGGTACATTCCCAGTTTCACATGTATAATAATTCAATGGAGAGGGGCCTGGTTGTTCAAAGCCTAATAATCATCCAGTGTTATCTCCTTTTTTTTTTCATGCGAGTCGTGTTGATGATGTTTGTAACTCCAACCATTTGCTTTCAATGAAATGTTAGGACCAAAAGTTTACACAGATCTCACTAGTCACTACTCTAATGCAGGTGTATGTGTGATTTGTTATTGTGGCATAGACATTTACTGAACAATTAGTTTTAAACACAGACTATTTGAGTGACATAATGCTTCTTCTATAAGAGGAATGGATTGGCTAGGAAACATAGCATATGTTTGCTTTTTTCCTGAAACCACCCTTGCCAAACTTTAGCTACACTCAGTTATTCAGCATTCATATGCATTTGCTGCCAATCCATCTGAGTTATTTCTTGCAACAACGTAGTATGTACTACACCACCCTTTTATGATGAAAACTGGATTCATTTAAGAGTTTTCAGCAAGGCCATATAAGGGTAACATAAAAGAAAGTTTATATCAACTGTGTGGCTGTCCTCTGAGTCGTCATTATCATTCATTCGCATTTGTGGAGCATTTAGTCGTATGCATCATGTTATATAATCTTTTCCTTTGTAGCTTTTGACCTTTAAACAGTTATATGTTTCTGCTCTCTTTTTCAGGGTTCACTTGTTTATGCGAGGCATGGTCAAGAAATTTATAGAGCAGATTTGGATGCCAATATCTGCAAGGAGGTAGTGACCTAAAACTGTGTCAGCTCATTATTTTCAGCAGCAGGCATACTCTTATGTGTTTGTAGTACTTCTATATTATATTGCCGGAGCTGCTCTTTTTCCCTTGAATTGATTATGCTTCACCTACTATTTCTTTATTTGGAAGATCTACTGTGGAAAAATTTGAGACTGATTTATTTTGGATAACAGAAATGAAATATTCTTCATACCAATGTTTTCCTCCTCTGCTTAAAATATTAACCATGGATAAGAGCATCTCCAAAAGCTTCCCAAAAAATAGACCCCAAAAGAGTGTTTTTAGTAGCAGCCCAAAAATTATTAGGGATAATTTTTCTTGTCTTCTCCATCAGTTCTCTCTAAAAATGGATCAAGAAAACTTTTGATTGGACCACGTCAGCATCTGGGGCCACAACAACATTAATTCTCTTGGAAATACAAAGGATTGGGGTTCCCAACTTTCTCCTTGTTTCTAGCTACAAATGAGGTGAATTTAGGAAGAGAATAAATTTGTGAGTTGTTTTGGGGAGCTGTTGGGGATCGTTTTTTTTTTTTGGATTAAACCCCATTAATTTGATTTAGGGAGAGTTTATGGGTCTCTTTTGGAGATGCTCTAAGATCACCAAATATTCTACCTATAAGTTCTTTTTTTTTCTATATGCAGGCATATTTGTACTCCTTGACGCACAAAATTCCTCTTGTTGCATACTCGGGAGATCAATGTTTGACTTTGTTTGAACATCCATTTATTGACCTACTGCACTCTGTGCATCACGAGGCCAAGGCGTGATCAATATATATTTGCTGGGTTGAACTTGTTGTCATCCTAATATGGTTGCAAACAGTTAAGCTGATTGCGAAATTTCATTATAGATAAAAGTGATGCCTTCAATTGAGGATCTTTTGGAATATTCATCTATTCAGGTTTGTCTTTGTATAACTTTTGCAATCACAAGTTAATATATTGCTTACCAAAAAAGTACTCCATCATTTGTATCCGGGCCACTAAGATAGTTGTGCATTATTCATCTTCCGTTACTGTTTTAAACTAGGACATAAAAGATCCATAAAAGTAGATCGAACTCATTGATCGAAATGTTTGGATTGCTGAAAGAACACTGTTGTATGCCAAACACAAATCTTTAGTGAATGAGATTGATAAATATTGGATCAGTTTGACTTGATGTATTTATAAAATTAGTTCTACTTGCAGAAGTTGCTCTTCTTTGACAATGTTGAGGAGGGTTCATCTGTCCTGGTGCGTCATTGTTCAGAACTGACCAAAGGGAAAGCTCGTGTCATCCAAATACAGCCACATTGTATTGAGATTGTGCCTCATAATGCTTCAAAGGGTCATGGTTTAAGAATTCTACTTGATCATCTTGGAATGACAGAAGATGTACGGCTCCATTCCAATCAAATGAATTGCACGTACTATTCATTTATTTGTACCCTTCATCGATGTGTTTCTCTCTACATTAAAAGACTTAAAGTGCTGAATACATTTTCTTTGCAATTTTTTGTCTGCATGTACAGTTTGATCTTGATGCTGCGGGAGACTATATCAGATGGTTAAATAAGTGATTTGACTGACATCATTACAGGACCATTCGTAAGAGAAAAAAATGGTGATTCATATATTTATATGTAATAAAAAATGGCATGCATATGTTTGACAACAAACTACATGCGTTAGGAGTTTGATATAATGAAACTTGAAACAACTCCAAGCATTCCCCTTTACATGATATACGTGCCTTTGCCCTATTCTCTTTACAAAGTTAAACTAGAGATGTTGAGTCATGGCCTCATAGCCACCTATCAGCTTCCAATTCATTTTAGCACCCAGTCCTCTTATCTATTTCTTCATCGTGGTATGGCCATTAACCATGTGTTAAGAAAACAGGTTGGTATGAGAGAGAAAAAACACATGAAAGCCATAGCCACTGAAGCCTTGAAAGCAGGACAATGGTTTCCTGAGCATATTATCAGATCTTCATCCATCAAGATGATAACTCCAGCAGCAGCGCATGAACCATAGAAACTGATTTGTCCTGTGATCTGTCATCAAACAACTATAGTCACTAAACCAGAATAAACACATCCGTGCTCGACGATTAATACCCAATGTTAGAACGACCCTATATTTCCAAAAGGATGTTATAACAGTCCAGTTTATATGATTCCTTATCTATTAGTACAAATGAAAGCATTGAGATTGGCCTTACCACATCTCCAATTGCAAACAAACAAACAACGAAGCGGTTCCGTAATCCACGCTTAACCATCAATGCATATAGTTCAACGATTCCAATCATAAAGCTCCACAGACCTTGTACTGTTACCGCCAAAGCAAGTGCGCTGGTCAAAAAAGTAGGTGTCAGTTTGTTATTCATAAATTAAACAAATAATGAGCAGGAAAAACAGTTGGGGAACAAAAGTAAGTGTCAGTTTGTTATTCATAAGAAATGGGTGTTGCTATTTTTCAGTCAATTAAAAATTAGGGAAGCTTTCAATCAATGTTCTTGACCCTTGGATCTAGCAATAAATTACAAAAACAACATTTTCTATAGTCTATACATAAAACTATTTTAATACATATAATTCTATAAATAAATAATAAAATTATTAAACAAAAGGACTCCCGTATGCCACCATACACTGCGCTGTCGATGGAAAGGATTCCGTTTTCAATCCACTGAAAAATAGCATTCCCGATAAGAAATACTTGAGCATCGTCATACAGATAACCAGTGGTGGACCCAGCATGATGGTTGGGTATTCCTGGGAATACCCAACTATTTTACAAAATTCTTGAGTATATATTATTTATACATGCTTATATTTTGGACTGGACTGGTTTTGCTTGAAATTGGGACAAATATGTCTCCAACGTGGCCTTTTACCATACCAGATTGCTCTCATACATCAGCCTAATAGTCCAATTGTTTATTGAGGCCCATATGTGGCTGAAGCCAGAGCAAATCATTGCTCTCTGCCTCTCCTTCGCGTGCCTCAAACTGAAGCTTGCTCGGTTTTATCCAAAGGATTTTTCAAAATAGAAATGATTCATCTTTCTCTTCAACTTGATTGCTACATAACTACTATGTGCACAGACCAAAGATTCAGAACATTGCAAAATCTAGCTTAGCTTTCCATCATGCTATTTTTTTATGCCACTGACGACCAGAGCCCTACAGATTTTATATTAATGAAAAAACAGTGCAATATACATGGAAGAAGAAAGTGATAAGGAAGAAAGAGACATATCAGACATGACGGTGTGGAGAGGGTAATTTCCTCATTGAATTATGTGAAGAATAAGTTGGGAAACAAGATGGGACCAATACTTAAATGATTGTATGGACAAAATGGTCTCTTAATTTTTTGTAGTAGCAACTGCAGTGTTGAGGGGGTAATTTCCTCAATGACTTATGGACAAAATTTTCTTTTAGTTCATTTTTTTCTATTTTTGTTTCACGTTTTTTCCCCTTGCATAAGCAGGAATACCCAAGTCTCAATTGCTAGGTCCGCCACTGCAGATAACAAATTATGGTACTCACAAATATATCTCAAGTGATCAGCAAATAAGTAAGAGCAGAAGAGAGGCGAGGAAGTGGAGAGCCAGGCCCGTGGTGCCTACCGGAATGCTTGTACTGAGGAAAAATCCTCTGTAGCGAGGGAGATGCCGGCTAAAATGATCTGCGCCATGCGCAGGCAGAATGCTATTGGCGTTCCCGGCATCCCCGGCAAGTCCTTCATCATCACTCCCTTCCGGCTGCGGCTCCACCCCATGTGCCTCTGGCTGCTGCTGCGGCGGCGGCGGCGCTGCCACCTCCAGCGGATGCACCACCGGCCGGCTCGCGAACATCTCGACCCCCGCTGCCGAGCACACCACCTCGCACCCGACGAAACAGCAAGCCCCTCGTCCCTTCCCCCCCTCCCGCGGAGCTTCCCAACTAGGTCTCGGATCGGCAGCGGCCGGGGGGCAGGAGTGGAGTGGAGAGGAGGCGGCGGAGCGTGCAGCGCGATCAGGATCGACGGGGGGATTTGGATCGTCGCCAGTCGACAGCTCTCTCCGCCATTCGATCTCACGCGACGCATTTTTTTTTAGGCAAACGCGACGCATCAGATGGCTCTACGTAGCAAACGGGCACTCGGCAGAGCAGCGCGGCCCACTGTGGCACCGCGCGAGGGCACGCAGATGGAATTTTTTTATTCTTTTTATTAATAACCGATTTTTCAAACTATTTTATAGTACTAACTGTTTCATTTAAAAATTTGCAAATCTGCGGGTCCATTTGAAAGGTCCGTCGCCTATTCATTGCGATACAGGGTGGAAACTTTTATGTTTCTTTTCTGATTTTTTTTATGTCTTGACAGTTAAGTCTTCTAAAGTGTCAATTAAAAATACTTTTATTTTTATAAACTTATAGATCTTTTTATATATACAGAGCAAAATGAACATAAAAAAGTTCCTATGGTTTTGGTAATTTTAAAATAAAAATTCATAAATAAGGTTACTTGTTATAAAACTCATCTTAACCTTTTTCTAAAAAATTAAACAAAAATCATCGCAATTCATTGTGTCATGAGCATTATTAATATAATTTTTTATTTAGGTTAGTTTCTATACAAAACTTTTAAGTTGCTTGACTTTAATTCAAATTTGAATTTAAATTCAAAGTATAAATGACCATATTTTAAACTATAACTCTTTCTAAGACAAAAAAAATTGTAAAATACACTACTCAAACCTTTGAACAAATGCTGTTAGAAGGAATTATTTTACAAAATAGTTATTTGAACTTTTAATTCAAATTAAGTTTTTATTCTACATTCCATTCCCCCACTGCCCCACCTGAATTTACTCATGGAGCGGGTCAAAAGTTTTACAATTACACGTTCAGCTTAATGAGCGGATAATTAAGTAAGAAAATAGAGAACAACGTCTACTATCTTATTACTTCGACTTGGGACCAGCCACCAGTCATCAAAAGTGTGAGTGTGAGCCGAATGTGAGCCGTCAATTTACAAGATCTGAGAGACTATTACTTCCTAGGAGGTACAATACATAAAAATAAATAATATTTTTTTTATATGTCGTCTTTGGAAAGTTGATTTTTTATTTTGGAAACAGGGACCGTGTCAAAGGCTAGTTGGTTGAGTTAAAACGTGAGAACACATTTTTTTTCTTCCGCTCCAGACATGATGTGACCAATCTTGTGGTAAAAAAACAAACATGTACCATTATATGTGACTGATTGAATGATTCGAACTAAAAAAAAAATGGACACGTGACATGAACTTTTTGTAGCATATGTGACTAAATCATAGTGCTGGTCATATGAGTTTTTTTTTTCTCGTTTAAAAAGCAAATTACCAGACATGAACATCTAGATCATGACAATAGATCTATTGTATACCATCCATCAGGACAATTAATAATAAGCGTCGCATACCATCCATTAATGAGCCAGACAAGCACGTTTATTATGGTGCAATTAAGGTAGAGGCAATCAAACTATTTATGTATATACGGGCCATATTTGGCAATCAATCACATTCCTCTCTATTTTGCAATTAAGAACAACAAATAAGAAAGGGAAAGAATATTTTGCATGTAGCAATAAGCATACGCATGCAAAAATCTGTTTATCTAGTACTTTGATATTTACTTTCCTTTTAAAATCAATGGTCAAGATTCAATTCTTGTTTTACCTCCTCAGAGGTAAGAGGACATACTTGGGACTTCGGTAAAAGAGCTTTTGTATTAGAGAAAAAAGATCATTGAAAAAGAATATGAAAACCAGGAAGCCAATGATGGCCTATCATAATAAAATAGTATAAAATTAACAACTACTCATTCAAAGGTATATCATAATATAGTATGAAATTAACAACTACTCATTTAAGGAATAAATACTAAAACTAGGTAATAAAGGAGATGATTTTATACCACCCAGCACCACCCTCATGCCTTATTTGAGTAATCTTAATCCATATAGATTGGAGTGGATTAGGGTGGAAAATAAACTAAATTTCCTTTCAATCCCTCTCAAACCATATGAATTAGAGTGTATTGGTGAGTATCCAAACAAGCCCTCAATCTGATCGCATCTTTTTATTTATAAATAACACTGGGTCTCTGCTGCTATATATATGTGCCATAAAAAAGTTGCAAACACACTGCATTGCACAAGAACAAACTCTCTTCTCACATGGAGAAGTACACCCACAATATGGGTGCAGTAGTACTACTTTCGCTGCTGCTTCTAGGAATTTTTGCAAATCATGGGCTATGTAAGTGAGAAACTATTAAAATTTCATATGTCCCACTCTGAATTTGTTACAATTATCTCTGAAATTGTGTTCTTCATATACATACCTTTTGGTTTCTTTGAAATTATATTTGGATATCAAATATGTTGTCTTAGATCATATCTCGATCTTATATATGGTCTATATACATTTTTTTTCATGATATGTTCTATCATGTTCTTGTTTGTTTTGTTATTCCAACATAGTTGATCTCATGTCCGTATAAAGCAGAGGTTGTGATAGCCTTGGTGAGCCAACAACTATTTTTAAATTTTTAACCATTGTTATGGAGATGAAACGGCATATCCTTTTGTTTTGGGGCTTGTGGGTTTCATTCCTATTTTACTATAACTTATTTGGGACAAACTCTAAAAGGCTGTATTGTTTTTATATTAAAATTTGGTGTGCTATGCGTGCATCATTGAGAATAGATATAGAAGCCAAAATGAAAAAGAAAACAAAAAAATACACACCCTCCGTGTATATACATATGTTGATGGTATTTTCTACATTGCACAGGCCAAAGCATGGATAAACCAGATGAGAAGCGTCTTGATTTTTCAGCCAAAACGTGCTACAATACTCGGGGCTTTTTTTGTGAAAGCCGCTGCTATTGTTGTTTGAGGAAAGGGCAGAAGGAAGTTTGTGGCATCACACAAGATGAGTGCAGGAGGATCTGTGGCCTGAAAGATATATTACATTAGTTGAAAAAGTGTAATAAAGAAGGAACCTTGGCCACAAGAAGAAAATGGAATGCTTTCGCAAAAAAAAAAAAAATGGAATGCACCCCGTTAATACTATGCTATTTAAGGTTCACCATGAAACATATACATGCACGACGGGAACAACGTTTAATGAATATAATCTTCGCTGCACGGGCGCCCTGCACATATTAGGTGCAGGAGGAATAGGTGTGCGACACCTTTCCTAGGCGGGGCTCAACAAAAATCAATTATGTGATCTTTCACTTACGGTAGTTTCTATTTTTTGGGTGGTTCCCGTAGTCTTTTCCTCCGCCTAGACGTGCGTCTGCAACCGTATCCAAGTCATGTCTCCGTATGATGGCCTCCTGACCATGTCTACATGCAATTGTATCCGGCAGCCAGACTAGCCCCCATATGGTGCCTCCTAGCTGCGTCTTTGGTGGATTACACGATCAATCTCCAGTTAACCTCAAAATTCCGAGTCCATGTATCATTCACATAGAGAAGCTCATCGCACAAGGATTTCAATGCTCGCCATCGAGAGGAGCTCAAGTCGTCATCGCGCGCATTCCATCTTGTTGACGCAAGGATTTCAAATTTCAAAACTGTTGTCATCGAGCATCACATCACAACACCAGGAAAAAGACGTTTGGGCGAGGTGACAACATCTTCTTCGTCAAGCAGTTGTTCACCAGGCGCACTGGTGCAGTCCCTCATTGGGCGAGGTGACAGTGTCTTCTCCGTTAAGCAGTTGCTGGATATTATGGGTCTTTAAACCTATATAAATCATATTAATTTCAAATAAAAGTCTAGGTCTATATTAATGCTATAATAATTTAGTCCCACATGGGATTCTTATTATTAATTATCCCTACTTATTAGGTGGAATACCAGTATTTTTCCTAGAAAAGTTGAGAAAGGACAAGGACGAGCCACACGCGCGCGTGCGCCGCCACCGAGCCGTGCGTGCGTGACGTGTCACGTCTGGCGGCGGGCATGGTCGAATCAATTACAATTATACCTTCCGTTACGGTGTTGATTGCAGAGCCGCCAGTGCCTATGGCACAGGTTTCTCCGTGGGGTACATCTTTCACCCTAACTATGTTTTTTACTTATTTAGTATGTTAATTGTTATCACCATTTATATGTATTTCTGGATTAAATTAATCATAAAAGTGCCTAAATTCTCAACAATCCAAAAGCCTGATATTAGGCAATTTTCTGTTAGTGGTTTTGCTGCTGCGCTGAAGCCAAATGCTTTTGATGGTGCGTTCTATAAGAGGTGGCATGCTCAAATGATCCTGTGGCTTACAACTATGAATTGCTATCAGGTTGTGAATGGGAAGCCAGAACAATTCACTCTAGAGGGGGAGGAAAAGTTCAACATGGCTGACAACCTGTTTAGAGACGCCGTGATTAGCGCTCTAGCTGATAAGTATGAGGACTCATACATCACGTGCACCTCTGCAAAAAAAACTATGGGATGCTGTGGACGCTAAGTTCAGTGTTTCTGATGCTGAAAGTGAGTTGTATGTCATGGAGCAAATTTTTGACTACAAGATAATTAAGAATTGTCCGGTAGTTGAATAAGCTCATGAAATTCAGGCTTTGGCTAAGGAACTCGAACACTTTTCATGTGTACTACCTGACAAGTTTGTGGCAGGCGTTGTTATCACTAAATTGCCACCTTCTTGGAGGGATTTTGCTACTTCTCTAAAACACAAGAGACAAGAGTTTAGAGTGTCTGAACTCATTGGGACTCTTGATGTTGAAGAGAGGGCGAGAGCAAAGGATACTCGTGGAAAGGGTGCGGGAGAACCTTCTAGTGCCAATACGGTACAGAAGAAAAACTCATATAAAAGGAAGAAGAAGGACAAATAGGAAAAGCCTAAGCAAACAACCAATTTTAAGAAGAAACAAAACAAAGAAGGTGGCTGTTTTGTTTGCGAAAGCTCTGAGCATTGGGCAAGTGCATGTCCAGACCGCAAATTTAAATAGGAAAAGAAATCTGCAAATATGGTCATTAGCGAGACTAATGGAGGGACTTCTGGGTATGGTAATCCTTCACTCATTGTTCTTTCAGTTTGTCAATCACCAGAGTGGTGGATTGATACTGGGGCTAATGTTCATGTGTGTGCAGATATTTGTTTGTTTTCTTCTTATCAGGCCAGCATAACAGGAGACTTGATGGTGGGAAATGGGTCACATGCGCGTGTTTTTGGTGTTGGTACGGTCATTCTGAAGTTCACTTCGGGAAAGACGATGCCATTGAAGCACGTGCAACATGTCCTCTTTATCAAAAAGAATCTTGTTAGTGGTTCTCAATTGTGTTGAGATGGTTATAAAATTATCTTTGAGTCTAATAAATGTATACTTTCCAAGTGTGGAACATTTGTTGAAAAAGGCTATGATTGCGGAGGCTTGTTCCGTCTTTCTTTGTATGACTATGTTTGTAATAAAGTTGTGAACAATATTATTATTACGGATAAGTCGAATATTTTGCATTCACGACTTTGTTACATTACTTTGGATGTATGACGTGACTAGCAAAACTGAATTTAATCCTGAAATTTAGTTTAGTAAAAAATTCTAAATATCATGTGTGCGTGCAATCTAAGCAACCTCGCAAGCCTCACAAGGCTGCGGAGGCAAGGAAGTTAGAGGCATTAGAACTCGTTCATTCTGATGTATGCGAGATGAATGGCGAATTGACTAGAGGTGATAAAAGATACTTCATGACTTTTTTAGACGACTGTACTAGATACTACTATATATACTTGTTGAAATCAAAAGATGAAGCGTCGCAATGTTTTAAAATCTATAAAGCTGAAGTAGAAAACCAACTTGAGAGGAAAATTAAATGTTTAAGATCCGACCGTGAAGGAGAATACCTTTCTAATGACTTTTATGAATTCTATGTGGAACATGAAATTATTCATGAGAGGACACCGCCTTACTCACCTGAATCCAATGGAATTGCCGAAAGGAAAAACCGAACTCTAACTGACTTGGTTAACGCCATGTTAGAGACAGCTGGTTTATCTAAGGAATGGTGGGGTGAGGCGATTTTGACAGCATGTCATGTCCTGAATAGAGTTCCCACAAAGGATAAAGAAATTACACCATTCGAGAAATGGTATAAGAAAAGGTTAAATCTTTCATATTTGCGCACATGGGGCTGTTTGGCCATGGTGAATGTGCCAATCAACAAGAAGCGCAAACTCGGACCAAAAACTGTTGACTGTATTTTCCTGGGTTACGCTACAAACAGTGTGAGTTATAGATTTTTAATTATGAAATTTGGAGTACCAAATGTGTCAGTGGGTACAATTTTAGAGTCCAGAGATGCTATATTTTTTAGAGTGAATTTCCCTTTAAAAATACAAATAGCACGTCTAATCATGAATCTATAATTCCCCATGAGCTCTTTACTCTGGTAATACAAAATGAGGAACCCCATGTGAATAATCCTGAGGAGGATGACAATGTAGTCACCCGAAAGGGTAAGAGACAAAGGACTGCCAAATCCTTTGGAAATGACTTCATTGTGTACCTCATGGATGACACACCAAAAACCATTGAAGAGACATATTCCTCTCCTGATGCTGACTTTTGGAAGAAAGCAGTAAGGAACCAGATGGACTCAATTATGTCTAATGGTAATTGGGAAGTCGTTGAACGTCCTTACGGGTGCAAGCCCATAGGATGCAAATGGGTGTTTAAGAAAAAGCTTAAGCCTGATGGTACAATTGAGAGGTACAAGACAAGGCTTGTGGTTAAGGGATATTCATAGAAGGAGGGTGAAGATTATTTCATCACCTACTCACCTGTTGCTCGTTTGACCACGATTCGAGTATTACTTTCCTTGGCAGCCTCACATGGTCTTCTTGTCCATCAAATAGACGTTAAGACAACTTTTCTATATGGAGATTTAGATGAAAAGATCTACATAGATCAGCCTAATGGGTTTGTAATAAATGGTCAAAAGGGTTTAGTGTATAAATTACTGAAATCCCTGTACGGCCTTAAACAAGCTCCTAAGCAATGGCACGAGAAGTTCGAAAGAACTTTGATATCGTCCGGCTTTGCTGTGAACGAAGCTGACAAATATGTGTATTACCGGTATGGTAGGGGAGAGGGTGTCATCCTGTGTCTATACGTTGATGACATACTAATATTTGGAACTAAACTTAATGTGATTAAGGAGGTAAAGGACTTCTTGTCCAAAAGCTTCGAGATGAAAGATTTGGGAGTAGCAGATGTTATTCTTAATATCAAGCTACAAAGAGAAGGTAATGGTGGGGTTACACTATTACAATCCCACTATATGGAGAAGGTACTAAGTCATTTTGGGTATAGCGACTGTAAACCTTCTCCCACGCCTTATGACCCTAGTGTGCTATTAAGGAAAAATCAGAAAATAGCAAGGGATCAATTAAGATATTCCCAAATCATTGGGTCACTTATGTACTTGGCTAGCGCCACAAGGCCTGACATCTCATTTGTTGTAAGCAAACTGAGCCGGTTTGTGTCAAACCCGGGAGATGATCACTGGCGTGCTCTAGAGAGAGTAATGCGCTATCTTAAGGGTACTACAAGCTATGACATTCACTATTCCGGGTACCCAAGTATTATTGTGATGCAAACTAGATATCTGATGCTGATAAGATATATGCCACAAGTAGATATGTGTTTCTACTTGGAGGTGGTGTTGTTTCCTGGAAGTCTTGCAAGCAGACCATCTTAACGAGGTCAACTATGGAAGCAGAACTTACAACTTTGGATACCGCCGACATTGAGGCTGAGTGGCTTCATGATTTCCTTATGAACCTATCGGTGGTTAAAAAACCAATACCGTCTATTTCCATGAACTGTGACAATCAGACAGTGATAGTCAAGGTGAACAATTCTAAGGATAACATGAAATCCACAAGGCATATAAAAAGACGGCTAAAATTTGTCAGAAAATTGAGGAACTCCAGAGTTATCGCGTTGGATTATGTCCATATGTCTAAGAATCTGGCAGATCAATTTACCAAGGGGTTATCACGTAATGTGATAGACAGTGCATCGAGTGAGATGGACCTGAGACCCACTTGATAAACTATTATAGTGGTAACTTGTTCTATGTTATCGGAGATCCTGTAAAATAGAATGGTGAAACAAGCTAATAATAGTCTGAGAGAAAAGACCCTTAAACTGGTTTATCTCTGATGTAGTTCTTTCCTAATAACTGTATGGTAGGCTGGTTTTAACCTTAATGTATTCTAAATGGCTTATGAGAAGCAAAGATATCGTCCTATAAGATATCTTTCAAGGAAACACACCTATATGAGTCCGACTGCTAGTCACAGTCTATGAGATGGTAGGAATCTCTAAACACTCATGAATGGGCTAGGAGTATGACTTATATGCTCTAAATTAGATGGGATGCTTGTTGGCAACCTAGTATCAGTAAAGGACTCAGGTAAAATCTTTCTTGCACAAAACTGGCAATTCAAGGCTTAGTCCATTGCTCAGTTATGAAAAGGCGTAACCTTTGTTCTAGGTAGAAGTTCAAGTTAACAGTCTTCATTGAAACACTGATATATCGAACGAGAGGAAGCTTTCTGAGAGCATTTTCTATGAGCACTAGACTTGGTGGGGATTGCTGGATATTATGGGTCTTTAAACCCATATAAATCCTATTAATTCCAAATAAAAGTCTAGGCCCATATTAATGCTATAATAATTTAGTCCCACATAGAATTCTTATCATTAATTGTCCCAACTTATTAGGTGGAATACCAGTATTTTTCCTAGAAAAGTTGAGAAAGGACAAGGGCGAGCCACACGCACGCGCGCGCGCCGCCGCCGAGCCGAGCCGAGCCGTGCCGGCCGGGCGGGCGGGCGTGCGTGGCGTGGCATGGCGTGGCTGGCTGGCTGCTGCTGCTGCTGCTACGTGCGTGACGTGACGTGTCATGTCGCGTCTGGCTGGCGGGCGTGGTCTTACATGAGGGAATCAATTGCAAGTATACCTTTCGTTACGGTGTTGATTGCGGAGCCTTTAATTCCATCAATACGGGACACACTATATGATTCTTTCCCCGGAATCACCTGAAGGTTGCTCGTCAGATCAACACCTTCCTTGTTCCTTTTGGGTTGCCTTCTGAGTCCTCCCCATCTAGGTCCTCTGCGCGCACAGAGGGCAGGAAGAGCAGGCCTCCGGAACCTTCTCCTGCGTGCGACATCTACCTCGGATGTGCGGGCGATCAGGTTTTTGGGGAGCGTCTTCGCGACTGCTCGCTGATCAATCCGCCCCGACAAACTATGACGACTACTTCCAGGAGGCCGTTGGTGGGACTGCACTGCGTACCTCTTCCTGCATCGACCAAGATCGACTACATCAAACTTACTCACGAAAATGACTCGTGAGAATGGAGCCGCCAGTGCCTACGACACAGGTCCCTCCGTGGGGTACATCTTTCACCCTAACTGTGTTTTTTACTTATTCAGTATGTTAATCGTCATCACTATTTATACGTATTTCTAGATTAAATTAATTGTGAAAGTGCCTAAATTCTCAACAGCAGTTGCTCACCAGGCGCACTGGTGCAATCCCTCTGCTTCCCTCCGTGGGTTACGATGAAGGTAGTGATAGGGTCTTCTCCATCAATCAGTTTACGTCGAGGTATCCATCTACAAACCTTTTTCCTCAATCTATTTTTACTGTTGATTCCATCCTGTGAATATTTACGTCTAGAGGAAGAGCAGTAGGAAAAGCTACGAACTACTCGGGCCAAAATCTAAATAAACCAATATAGCGTAGTACATGCACGTTTGTATTCGTCGTTAACTTATCCAGCGGAGCAAATTGACAAAAATCAGCTGTGTGAAATCGTTTGAGGGCAGTACACACCATACATGCATGCCAGAATTTTGTCTCGATATCTTTTCCTTGCAAGGATGTGTGAAATTGTTCAATTTACACACCTTACTTGCGTCTTTTGATAGCTGAATACTATATCTTGCAAGTCTAAGATGGCTAGCTAATGCTGGTTACATCTGGGTCATGATGGAGGCACCTAGCAGTCGGGTGGCTCAGTAGAACAGCGACGATGGTGAGACCGAAAGTCATATGGTGGGATTGAGGTGTCGTCAGTGATGGTTAACATATTTTTTTATTATTTTGTATATGTAATTCATGTATGTTGAGCGTCCCATATTATGTGAAAAGATGTGAATCTGAAACCTCTTCGAGTGGATCATTGCAGGCTAGCTGGTCAAGATACTCAGCAAACCAATTCTCTCAGTGCAGCATTTTCTCGTCAGGCATGTTATACAATAAAATTATGTGCAATTCTTTATATAGTGTATTTTATGATGCATGGTAATAGAAAATAAACTGTAGGTAGTAATGTTCCACGCTATCGTTGGACCAGTAACATTTATTTATTTTTGCTGTCGATAGGTAGTAGGTAGTAGTTTTTTGCCTGATGTTTGAGATTTATAAATATTTTTCTTGCTATGTTAGGTTCAGGTTTGCCCCTTCAGTTATATATCTCAACCTCAGCAATTACCTTCTTGCAAATCAACTTGACCGCAGCAAAATTGCATTTATTTATGGAGATGTCTGTGACTGAAATTTTTCTAATCTCCCACTCACTTTCTTTAGTCATTAGATATTGATCCAATGAACTATATTTTTCATTCACTTGTGCCAAAAATGTTCTGTTTAAAATTAAAAATGTTCCACATAATAACTAATTGCTCCAATAGTACAATTACATTGTTCCACCAGTATATTTTTGTTGTTCCAATAGTATATTTTTATTGTTCCAAAAATATGACTGCACCAAATGCAAAATTTTAGTTAATTTAAAATTAGCAAATCTGTTATTTATCCATATCACCCAGTCCAATTTAATCTTACTTCTTACGTACTCTACATTTTATTATATTTTTTCTTAACAAACAAATAATATTTTAAATTTTTTTCTCATAGCAACACAAGGACATTATGCTAGTCTGAAGAATATACCGATAGTATACGCATGTTGCGTGGCAAATACTCAGGTCGCGGGTGCATGAGCGGGGAGCGGGATCATTTGCCTATGCTATGACCACCTGCTCTCCACTTTGCTTGTTGTCATCGTCGTCTTCTCTGTAAGCAAGTCTAGTTGGCTAGTTGCGGTCCTCTTAACCTGGTTAACACACGCGATTTCTACAAATTAACCTGATCGATCTCTCTCCCAGTGAGAGGGCACAGTGGATTATCATCCCATCTCCCGTATTCACCAAGTCTGTGTTCTATATTCTATGACCAATCAAGAAGAAATCTTCATATTCTCGCTACTTCGAGTCTCTGATCATTCTTCATCTTGCAGGAGCTGTTCTTACCGTAGCTTTCTCTCTTGTTCTCGCTTTAAATCTCTCATCACTGAATGACTGAAACAACTCCTATCATGCGAGAGGAGAGCAGCTGGACGTGCAAACCAATGAACGATCTTCACGGTGGCAGTATACGATCCTTTTCTACCATGCACCCGATGCCAGCGAAAAGGAGAGCAGCTGGGCATGAATCACACGAACGAATCACGACGGGGGCGGTGTACGATCCACTCCCGCGCGCATGCGTGATGCTGTGAGTATCGCTAACGGAAATCCCTTCTTTGTCGAGTGTCCAAAACGACAAAAGCTTAAATACATTCGGGTACACGGCAAAAAAAAACATCGATAAAGTGCTCTTTGCTGAGTGTTTTTTATGATGCATTTGACAGTCTTTGCCAAGTGTATTTCGATACTCGACAAAATATAAATTATAAAACCCCAAAAAATTGTAATTTTTTTTTTGCGCCCAAGATCCTACCAACCCATCCCATCGCAAGTCGCAGTATTTTTTTCATGCGCTACATGCTAAGTACAGCTGATGGGATTCGAACCAACCAATGATCTCCCCTTGCGCGTGAAACTCCTTCACCACTATACCACATTGTCATTTGTGTCTAGACTCCTGTGTGCATGTGTGATGCCATGAGTATCACTAACGGAAATCCCTTGTTTGCCGAGTGCACAAAACACTCGGCAAACAGCACTTTGCCAACGTTTTTTTTTATCGTGCGCTCTTACACGGAAATCCCTCCTTTGTCGAGTGTGTCTGATGGGATTCGAACCAACGACCTGTCCTTACGAGTGAAGCACCCTTACCACTACACCACACACTGTCACTTATGTTTAGATTCTATTTTTAATATTCTTATATTATTCTTTTTTGCCGAGTATTTTTTGTCAGACATTCATACACTCAACAAAGAGGCTCTTTGCCTAGTATCAAAAATAATACACTCAGCAAGAGGTTCTTTGTCCAATGCTAAATTAAACACTAGGCAAATAAATTTTCCTGTGGGCTTCAAATTTTTTTAAAAATTATCAAACAAATTTTATAATCAAATTGTGCGAAACATTCTCTACTTTTTATCATAGCTTCCACTTGTCATATCAACACATCATGATAAATCTCATGATTTTCAAACTTCATTTGATTCTTTTAAAATTTATAAATCATTCAGATTTATTAAACAAAATATCACATTTATTAAACAAGAATTGAATCTTGACCATTGAGTCACTTGTAGTTCAAATTCAACTTTATTCAAAAAATTGCTTGAAATTTAATTAATTAACTAAATATAGCAAACAAATACAAAAAATACTAAATTTTAATATGGAGTAACAAATATTGTATATGGAGAGTACAAAAATTTTGAGACTAAAAGAGGAAAAAATTTATTTATTTGCCGAGTGTCAAGAAAAACACTCGGCAAACCCTTATCTTTGCTGAGTGTAAAAAATAATACTCTTAGCAAAGAAAGTTTTGCCGAGTGCCAAAGAAAACACTCAGCAAGGAAGAATCTTTGTCAAGTGTATTTTTTTACATTCGGTAAAGCATTTTTTGTCAAATGTATTTATTTTACTAAATATTTTTTTACGGCACTCGACAAAGATATTCTTTACCAAGTGACTAAAAAAACACTCAACAAAGAAGAAAATACTTGGCAAATATCTATTTTCCCTAGTGTATTTGCTATGCGGTCAGTGCATCTACGATCCGTATACTGAGATTAGATTGCAAATATTTATTTTAATTAGACCTTATCTATTTTTTAGAATACAATTAGACCCTATCTAGAACATGTGTTATGCACCTATTCGCTCTGCACTTAATACGTGCAGGGCGCCCTGTACAAGAGCCGAACTCACATGGAACCCGCGTAGTAGCCGTAGGTGGATCTGCCGAGATCGATCACCACACACAGAGATATATACACACTGATCGATTGACAAACTGAGCTAAAAAACTGGACTACGTTCGGAGTCTGGGAATTGCAGTCAATGAAAGACTAGACCGTGACAGTGGCGCACCCAGCAACCGATAAGTTAATTTTATCGTCGGTGGTCAGCCATTGGATCTTCAGTATTGAGATTCGTGCATGGTCCCTTCTCTTCCTATACCGATGTGTAAATCATCGGAATATATTGCATCATCTATACCCCTCTACTCCCTCCTTATCTAAAGTAAACTGCATTATGAGGTCTTGGCCACATATCAAATAACAATGCGTTCTCCAAGATTTTGAGTACTCCTGATGAAATTACCCCCAACACAGGTATAATTATCGCTTGTTTCCAATGCTACAACACATCGTTACCCCGCCTCCCTTCACGCCTTGCCGAGGAGAATTGATGGCGTTCGTGACCCCATCGCTGCCTCTCCTCCTTCCATCCCATTCGTGACCCCCCCCCCACCTTCTTTGAGCCCACACTCCCTTCTCACTCGCCATTGCCACGCGCGCTCCCTTTGCTAGGTCGCCATGCTGTTGTCGCACGCTGCTCTCTTCTCTGCGGTGCTCGCTCGCCATGCGTGCCGCCATGAATGCCGTCCAGAAGGTCAAGAATGTGGCAGCCGTGAAGATCGATGTTGCGTCAGAGAACAACGTCGCGCTCGTCGTTCCCAACTCCAACAAAGAGACGAAGAAGATGTCGTGCTCATGAACCACCGGTGGAGGTGGTACTGTATTTTATATGAACAGATATGAAAAAATATCTCTAATTAACTACTCCTTGTATGTGAAATGCTATCCAAAACACAGTTTATTTTAGATATGGAGGGAGTATAATGTAGGGGTTTGATTTTCTTTCTATCTCCACATAATTTACCATACCCAACAGAGATAATCAAATAAACTTTGATCTAACAATCCACCTCTGTGCACCTAGAAGTTCCCCTTCTTCAAAATAAATGGACAAGGTTATTCCAATGTTCACCTTGATCATATCCAAGAATTTTTAATATAAAATAATCATTTTTAATGTAAAATTATATAAAAAAATTGTGTCATTGTAAATTTATAAGAACTAGACGTTTTAGACACGGCATAGTATTTGGCGTATTTCCGAAAGGAAACACGCCAAAGGTAGCGGCGTGTCTCGTTGACACGTCATCGGATAGTGGCACGATACATCCGAGCTGGCAGCTGAGGTGGCCGGCGTTGACCCTAGACACGCTAATCTAAACGGCGTGTCTGGTGGGAAACACGCCAAAGCCAAAGCCTCCTTTGGCGTGTTTGAGATAACAGACATGTGTAGGATCGAAGGACCCCGGCTAGAGGGGGGGGGGGTGAATAGCCGAATTAACAAATTAAAAGCTAACTATCCGACTAATTGCGGAATTTAAAGATAATTGGATAAAAGCAAGCACAAGACAACTAAACCTAGGTTTGAACTAAAGTAGGTAGACAATCCTAGGTGACATACATCATGCAACTTCTAGTATGTAAACAACAAAAGAACAACATGACAAGAGACAAAGGATATTTTTCCGTGGTATCGGTGATTTGCCGATCACCCCTAATCCACGTTGAGGTGGATTCAAGCGTATGATATGCTACTCTCCTCAAGTATCCACTTCTCCACCACCAAGAAGTGCTCACAAAGAACAACTTGAGATATAACACAATCAATACCTTGAACCTCTCCAAACCTCGATTCCACTAGGGTTGCTCTTCACCACTCCGGCGAGGCGAGCACCGCACCTCTCACAAGAGTCCGGGCCTCCTTCACACACTTCTTGAAGGGCTCACGGATTTGACTCCTCCAAGCCGTCTAGGAGGCGACAACCTCCAAGAGTAACAAGTCGATGACACTTGCTTGAGGATCCCAAGTGCCACAATGCTCAACTCACTCAAGTTTAGGGCACTCACACTCACACACTTGCAATCTTTCCACTAGGACTTTGTGTGAGAGAGAAATAAGCTCCAAAGGGTGTACAATACTTTTCAAATGGCCAAGAGAGCTACTATGCATGGGATGGAGGAGGTATAAATAGGCCACCCTTTGAAAACTAGCCGTTACAGCTTTCTGTGCACCGGACGGTCTGACCGTGACTCCCTACGGTCGGACCGTCGTACAACCCAACGGCTAGTTTGACTTTCAAACTCCTTATGGCACGAGCCCGACGGTCAGACCGTCATTACCCCACGGTCAGACCGTCGGGACACTTTCAACTTTCACCCGAGAACAAAGTCTCTGTTGACACCAGACATGCACCGACGGTCAGACCGTGGTTAACTACGGTCAGACCGTCAGGCCATCACCCGAGCAACCAGAGAGGCCACTCCTCTGGCCGTCTCTGAAGCGCACGGCGGTCAGACCGCGGGTACTGGCGGTCTGACCGCCAGGAGTGACCTGCCAGCCCCCCTTCTTTTACTCTTTGCTTTCCTGAAAGATATGGGCACACTCAACTCACATAGAATCACTCACAAAGATAGGAATTGAGCATTTGTGGCAACCATGGATACTCAAGGTCATCTCATCGACCCCTCTTGATAGTACGGCATTTAACCTATAATCCGGTCACTCAACTCTAATCTCCTTGTGACCGGCAAAACAGAAAAACCCTATCAAGATACCTTTGCCTTGAGCCATCCATATGTATATCACTTCGTCCATCATTCCATTCCTTATTATGACTACAACCACAATTATCTCAACAACATAGTTAGTCAAAAATAAGGGTCGACATTAATTACCAAAACACTAAAGCGGGCCTAGATGCTCCAATCTCCCCCTTTTTGGTAATTGATGACAACCTAAGAAGTGATATAAAGCCGATAAAGACAATAAAGAAAAACTCTAAGGTGAGTCACAAGATAATGATCACATGCTATAGAATTTTCAATACACGTACATGTGAAAAAGTTAATGAACTCACCAAATGGTAACACTCCCCCTAAATTGGTGCATTGATCAAGATATATCAAACATGGCAATGCATATTTTCAAAAGAACAAATTGGTAGAGTTTACCTTGTACCATTGGATGCGAGGAGGCAAAGAATAACCAATATATAGCAATATTGAACATTACAAGTAAGAACACCCTCATCATCCACACATTTGAACCATTAAGATGAGATGAGCACAGATAAAAGAGCAAATGGTTCAAGGTGCATAAAGAAATTACAATCCAACAAAGTTACATAGTTCAACAAACACAAATAAGTTCAAAAAAGTTCAAATGTGCATGAAAGTAAGATATGAGATGCACATGCAAATGCAAGATAGATAGATCAAGAATCATGGCTTGCATCTTTGTTTCCTTTTCTCCCTCTGACTTTGGCTTGCATCTTTGTTTCCTTTTCTCCCCCTGACTCTGGCATCTCATCATAGCATCACTTCTTCATGTTCTCCCCCTTTGGCATCAACTGACCAAAAAATGGTCAAGACTTCAATCATCTTGAGGAGGAGGTGGAGGGGCATACCATGGTGGCTGGAAAAACTCTGGAGGTGGCACTGGTGCAGGAAAGTAGCTATAAATGTGTGAAGATAGAGCATCATAGTTAGACTCTAAACCCTGCATCCTAGTGGTGAGATCATCAATAGAAGTCCTTGTTGCCTCATAGGATGTTCTAGCTGCCTCATATGAAGACCTGGCTGCCTCATAGGAATTACGAGCCTCAATACTTGAGGCTTGTATCTGATCAAACCGCTGCATCACAGGCTGAAAGTACTGATCAAGATAAGGGGTCATCCCTGCAAAGAATGCCGGAGGCGGAGGAGCAAACTGTGACCAATCCATCTGGGGAGGTGGTGGCATCTGAGGACCCTGTGGTGCCTGAGGAACCTCTAGCTGAACATTTTCCTCTTCTTCCTCACCTTCTACAGCTGGTGGTGCTACGAGTTCATGCTTTACCGAGCTAAAAGGCTGATATCGAGGATGTTTCTTAAAAAGATACCGAGTTGGAAAATTGCTCTTCTGGAGAATTAGAGACATAATATAAGGAGCATAGTAAAGACTAGTCCTTACTGCCATGTTGTAGCTCTCTATCTCCTTCATCATCAGGAGGACCACATCAAACACTTGACCTTGCATGATATAGTCAATTATGTTCCAATAGTAGTCCCGAATAGCATCAGAGTTTCCACCTCGAGGATAAAAGGTCATCCTCACTATCTTGTTGATGACCTTGGGCATATAGAGGAGACCACTGACATTGCCCAATTTCCTTATGTGAGGATCTTCAACATAGTACTGAACCCACTCCGGCTCTTTAAGTAGCTCCTGCTCAAGCACATCAATTTGATCATGAGTGACATTATAGTCAATTTCATTTGCCTCAGCAAACTCTGCAAATGTGGCAGTGAACCTCCTTGAGTTAGTCATCCATGTCAACGTTTTGTTGGGGAAATCAACTTCAACGGTGGCATAAAATTGTCGGATCATAGTTTCATTCCAATCTTGCTTATGTGCCACAAAAGCATGCAATCCCAAGTTTTGAAATTTCTCAAGTAGAGGACTAACAGTTGGAAATTGTGCAAGGTATGACCAGTCTGTGTACTTGTGAGTGAATACAGTTTTGTCCATCAACATACCATAGAATGCATCATGTTGCACTCGAGTGTGAAACTGAGGAGTGGGTGAATCTGGATCCTGAGAGTAAGCCACCTCCTGTCTCGCTCTGTAGTACTCATGTGATGCCCACTGCTTCTTCTCTCCAGTGTATGCTGTGGGATCAAACAACAGATCATCTCCATGTGCCTCATCCATCTCTACTTCATTAGTGGACTGACCAAATTCAGAAGCATCGTCAGTTGCACTTTGAGAGGGAGAATAATCATCATCTGAACGGGGTGCCCTTCTCTTCTTGCTTGAACCGGCTTTGAACACGGATGCCACCACTTTTCTTACGGTGCGGCGATTACTGAAAATGAGCGAGCAATAATCATGTATAAGCAACCGATAATTAGTGGTCAGACATATACGCATTGGATTGCCATAAGAAAAGCTGAGTTTGTACTGTCTGTCCTGCCCTGACGGTCTGACCGTGAGACTGGCGGTCAGACCGTCGGGTGAGGTTCGGCTGACAACTAACTGCACTTTGAAACTCTAGCCAAAATCTCAATGGTGCCACTAATTCTTCTCATATATGTTCAAAGATGTACTATGAAGCATTTCCACCCATCAATTTCACTAATCCATGGCCATAATCAATAATCCCTAAAATGTAACCCTAGCATCAATGTTCATGAGAGCCACCAAATCAACCCTTAAAACTTTGCATAGATGTTGTCATTGGGTCTAGGAATCACTTTCCAATCATCAAACAATCAATCCATGTCTCAAATATTCTATCCCTAGCAACAGCCCTTGAGAGAGAACCAATGGAAACCATGGGGAGAGAGGAGAGAACGATGAAATACCGGTCACTCATGGCGGAGAAGTCCTTGGTGAGACCGGATCCGCTCTCGGTTTGGGCCGAGGAGCCTAGGGATGGAGTTCCTCCAATGGAGGTCCTTGGAGGGTAAGGGAGAGCCTTTAGAGGAGCTACTTTCGGTTTTGGAAGAGTTGGAGACGAAGGGGTATGAGGAAATAAGAGAGTCACAAGGGACAGGTGGGTTTTGACTCGGCCGACGCTGGCGGTCTGACCGTGGGCGGACGGTCTGACCGCGGGGACAAGAAGAAAAAATCTCCATCTTTCGGTACTCAGATGGCTGTCTGGCGGTCTGACCGTGGCATATGGCGGTCTGACCGTGAGGGTGCTTTCAGATTGTTGACAGCTGCTTTCAAGTTTCTCATCCAAATCAATTCAAACCTTCTCCAATCATTCCATACTTTGTTCAAAATGATAGCTTAATGAATTCCATCATATCCAAGATAACTTCAACTCTTCAAGAAATATAACCACGATTCTTGATCATCCATGATATGAATTATGCATGTATGAATGAAACAAAGATAAAAACAAGCAAAATTGCAATAATTTGCACAAGTGTCCAAAAAGATGAAATGAGGATATTTTTGGGAATGTATGAGTCTCATAAGCATTTTGGAACCAATATATACGAAGATATATGATCCAATATGCTAAACTCACAAGACGCCATATTAGGTTAAAAAGGTGACCAAAAGAGGTTTTCATGACGAATTTCAAACCCAAATTTCTCTTAAACGAAGGATCATCTCAACAAGTTGTGAATACCAATTATGTTTATGATCACCATCTCTACATGTTTTGTAAAAGTACTTTTCTCAAAAAAGATTCGATAAGAAATTGAGAGAATAGGTGAGAAAAGGCAAAAGAGGATCTTCAAAAGAGCTCAACCTCATTTTGGTGATAAGAAAAAAACTTCCAAAACATAACCAAGAGGCATAAAAGTATTTTGGAACAATAACAACCATATTTCAACCAATAGAACCCAAAAATTTGACTTTTTGAACAAAATGAGCAAAAGCAAGACTAGTATGGCATCTTTGTTGATTTGTCCACATTGTGAGGGTAGCAAGACACATGAGTGGTATAGTGCTCCCCCTAAATGTGTGAACTAACTTTCAATGCAACAACATGGCATAAATGGCATGGCAAGATATACAAAATAGGTAGGCATGCATATATGAAGAGTATGACATAAAGCAACAAAACAAGGATCTAGGAGATATGTGAGAGGTCAAGAATATTTAGCTCACTCCGTAGCTTGCAAAACCGAGCTTCTTCTAGAGGCTTGGTGAAGATATCCGCCAATTGATCATCGGTCCTCACACTTTCTATGACAATATCACCTTTGCTCACATGATCCCTTAGAAAATGATGCCGAATATCAATATGCTTGGTCCTCTTGTGTTGAACTGGATTAGTAGCAATCTTCACGGCACTTTCATTATCACACAAGAGAGGTATGCAATCAAAGTTAACCCCATAGTCCATTAGAGTTTGCTTCATCCACAATAATTGGGCACAACAATTTCCCGCGGAGACATATTCGGCCTCGGCGGTTGATAAAGCTACCGAATTTTGCTTCTTGGATGACCACGAGACTAGAGAAGTTCCAAGCAATTGACAAGTACCGGAGGTACTCTTTCTATCAATTTTGCAACCGGCATAATCCGAATCCGAATATCCAATGAGAATAAATTGACCATCATTTGGGAACCACAAACCCATATCTTGAGTTTGCTTCAAATATCTCAATATTCTCTTGACGGCAATCATGTGGCTTTCTTTAGGTGCGGCTTGAAACCTTGCACACATGCAAACACTAAACATAATATCCGGCCTAGATGCGGTGAGGTATAGCAAGCTTCCAATCATAGACCTATATAGCTTTTGATCAACCGGTTTGCCTTCTTCATCAAGATCAAGATGTGCATTCTTTCCCATAGGAGTAGACATTGATTTTGCACTTTCCATTCCAAATCTCTTGAGAAGATCATTCATATATTTGCTTTGATAGATGAATGTCCCATTATTGATTTGCTTCACTTGTAGACCAAGGAAGAAACTCAATTCACCAATCATGGACATTTCAAATTCTCGGGACATCATTTTACCAAATTCTTCATAAAATTCTTGATTGGTTGATCCAAAGATAATATCATCCACATAGATTTGGCATATAAAGAAATCTTTGCCAATTTTCTTGGTGAATAGAGTGGTGTCCACCTTTCCAATTTTGAAGCCCTTTGAGACAAGAAAATCCCTTAATCTCTCATACCAAGCACGAGGTGCTTGCTTGAGTCCATATAAGGCCTTGGACAACTTGTAAACATGATTTGGCTTCCTTGGGTCTTCAAAATCCGGTGGTTGCTCCACAAAGACAAGCTCACTAATTGTGCCATTCAAGAAGGCACTTTTCACATCCATTTGATATAGCTTGATCTTGTGATTAGTTGCATATGCAAGTAAAATTCTAATTGCCTCAAGTCTAGCCACGGGAGCAAATGTTTCATCAAAATCCAATCCCTCAACTTGAGTATAGCCTTGTGCAACCAATCTTGCTTTGTTTCTCACAACTATTCCATTCTCATCTTGTTTGTTCTTGTAAATCCACTTTGTGCCAATAACATTGTGATCTTGTGGCCTTTTGACTAACTCCCAAACTTCATTTCGTGCAAAGTTGTTCAATTCTTCATGCATAGCATTTACCCAATCTGGGTCTCTCAAAGCTTCTTCTACCCGAGTTGGTTCACCACAAGACACAAGAGAGAAGTGTTCACAAAATGAAGCAAGTCTTGATCTAGTTTGAACACCTTTGCTTAGGTCACCAACAATTTGATCTACCGGATGATCTTTTGCAATGGCATGGTAAATTGTTCTAGCATGGTGTGATGGAGTGGAGGTTGAGCCATTTTCCGGTTGAAGATTTGACTCATCACCATCACTAGCTTGAGCTTGAGCACTAGAGGTTGATGAATCTTGGTTCACTTGAAAGAGAGGGGAAGAGGTCACATTTGAGTCATCTTCATCCTTAGGCCTCACATCACCAATTGTCATGTTCTTCATAGCATTTCTCAATTCTTCATTTCCCACATCATCCAAATTTTCTTGCTCATCTTGTGATCCATTTGTTTCATCAAATTCCACATCATATACTTCCTCTACTAGTCCCGAATTTTGATTGTACACTCTATATGCCTTGCTATTTGAGGAATACCCAAGGAGAAATCCTTCATCACACTTGCTTTGGAATTTTGATAATCTTGCTCCTTTCTTCAGGATATAGCATTTGCATCCAAAGACACGAAAATAGGAGATGTTGGGCTTTCTTCCAATAAGCAATTCATAAGGTGTCTTTTTCAACAACCGGTGGCAATATAATCTATTTGATGCATGACAAGCGGTGTTGATTGCCTCGGCCCAAAAACTATCCGATACATTGTACTCGGAGAGCATTGATCTTGCCATTTCAATCAAAGTTCTATTCTTCCTCTCAACAACTCCATTTTGCTCCGGGGTGTACTTGGTTGAGAATTCGTGTTTGACTCCCTTTTCATCACAATAATCTTCAATTCTTGTATTCTTGAATTCGGAGCCATTATCACTTCTAATCTTCTTGATATTGAATTCATATTCATTTTCGGCTCTTTTGGCAAACCCTTTGAATATGGTGAATACAATTGATTTGTCACTAAGGAAGTACACCCATGTATATCTTGAGAAGTCATCAACAATGACAAGGCAATAGCTATTTCCACCAATGCTTTGATATTTGGTAGGGCCAAATAAATCCATATGCAACAATTCCAAAGGCCTTGAAGTTGACATGACACTCTTGGTAGGATGAGTATTAGCCACTTGCTTCCCGGCTTGGCAAGCACTACATAATTTATCCTTTTCAAACAAGACATCATCCTTTATACCAAAAACCAAGTTGTGCTTCACTAATTTCTTGAGTTGGTTCATTCCAACATGGGCAAGTCTTCTATGCCATAACCAACCTTTGGATGACTTGGTGAATAAACAAGTGCTCAAGATTGCATCACTAGAAGAGAAATCCACAAGATAAAGATTGCCATGACGAAATCCCTTGAAGATAAGACTATCATCCTTCACACTTGTGATCACAACACCACTTGATGAGAATTTGCAAATAAGATCAAGATCACACAATTGAGCCACGGATAGCAAGTTGTAGCTCAAAGATTCAACTAGCAATACATTTGAGATTGAGAGGTCGTTTGAGATAGCAATCTTTCCCATTCCTCTCACTTTTCCTTTGCTATTATCACCAAAGGTGATCCTTTCATAATCCGAACTTCCTTCTTCAATTGAGGTGAACCTTTTCCCATTTCCGGTCATATGTTGAGTGCATCCACTATCAAGCACCCAATGCCTTCCTCCGGACTTGTAGTTCACCTACAAAACAAGTTTAGTTGTTCTTAGGTACCCAAATTTGCTTGGGTCCTTGTAGATTAGTCACCAACACCTTTGGCACCCAAATGGACCTTTTCTTCATTCCATTTCCAAATGTGCCATTCATGTTTGTCCTAGTATGAACATTATTTTTACCAACAAACTTAGCATGCACAACACCATTGGATGATTTAACAAGCATGTAAGAAGCATCCATAGCAACATTAGCAATTCTCTTACCGATACAATCTTTTGCAAGATGTCCGGTATTCTTGCACATAGAGCAATACAAGCCACTTTCTTTAACAAATGTGGACTTTTTAGCAACAAAGGCATTTTTGTTTTTCTTGGGGATATATCCAAGACCTTCATGCTTGAGAGTGAACCGTTGACACTTCCACATTTCATTAAAAACATTTTCACCCTTATGACACTTAGCAAGAGCATCAACAAGGTGATCAACGGTATCCCTTAATTCATGATTTTCAACAATAAGCAAGGGATCACAAGCATTCACATTATTCATGCAAGTATCAATCTTAGAAGGGCATGGTATAGTGAGTAAATCATCACATGAAGTAGATATGCTAGAAGATGTAACACGAGCAATAGGCATACCATCAATCAAATTGCAAAACACACTGGCATCAATTTGGACCTTGTTGGTGTGTTGGGCTACATAAATCTTATGAGTTTCCTCAAGCTTCTCATGAGTTTCTTTTAGATCCTCATGAGATGACTTTAGCTCATCATAAGATTCTTGGAGAGAAGAGTGCTTTCTCTTCAAGTCCTTGTACTTGCTCTTTATGCCACCCAACACATCATCAAGTTCACTAAGCATTTCAACTAGTTCATCATAAGAAGGCTCATAGTCATCATTGCATACCTTGGATTCACCTTTTGCCATGAAGCAATAATGTGAATCGAATAGGGATGGAGCTTCCTTGATAGCAATGCCGGCAAGACCCTTCTTGGAAGGCTTGTCATCTTCATCATCGGAATCGGTATCCGAACTAGCATCGGAATCCCATTCAACATAATAAGCCTTGCCATTTTTCTTCTTGGAGGACTTCTTGAGAAACTTCCTTTTTACAAATTTCTTGTTCTTTCTTGGCTCATCATCATCATCATCACTATGGATTTTCTTGCAATTTGTAGAGATATGGCCAAATTCTCCACACTCATAGCATTTCTTGTTTGCAAATGGATTCTTCTTGGATGACTTGCCATTTTTGTTGAATCCACTATATGTGCCTTTCTTCATGAATTTCTTGAACTTCCTCACCATCAAGGCTACATCCTCATCATCATCGGAGCCACTCTCTTCATCATCATCATCATGAGAGACACTAGCCTTGAAAGCAACACTCTTCTTCTTCATATCGACTTGATCATCCCTAGAAGCCACTTGAGATTGCTTGAAGATATCATGAGTGAGAACTTCACCCAAGATTTTCGAAGGAGTTGTTTCTTCCAAATTTGATCTCACAAGCATGGTAACAATTGTTTCATACTTGGATGGCAAGGCT
The DNA here is from genome assembly GCA_032690845.1 of Eleusine coracana subsp. coracana. Taxonomy (NCBI): domain Eukaryota; kingdom Viridiplantae; phylum Streptophyta; class Magnoliopsida; order Poales; family Poaceae; genus Eleusine; species Eleusine coracana. The sequence goes on from CM064420.1 coordinate 56,860,715, forward strand.
CTAAGGAACTTATGAGATATATCAACATCGGGAACTTCATGACCAAGATCCTTGAGATCATTCACCATGTTGTTCAATCTTGCAAAGGCGGCCTTCAACTCTTCATTGGGCAACAATGTAAATCCTTCAAATTTGCCCTTGCAAATAAACAACTTGGCACTCTTGACCATCTTGGTGCCCTCATGAGCTTCCAATAGAGTTTTCCACATCTCATATGCGGTCTTGAGCTTGCACACTCTATGATATTCCTCCTTGCATAGGGATCGAATGAGAATGTTCTTGGCTTGAGCATTGGCCTTGATATTTTCCTTGTCGGCGGGAGTGGGGTGTGCCGGATCAAGAACCACATAACCTTCTTCCACAATGTTCAACACGGTCTCCCCCACGGCCTCAAGATGAATCAACATACATGTCTTCCAATAATCAAAGTCTTGACCATCAAAGAATGGCGCGTGACCAACGTTCACCGTGTTACTAGCCATAATCCTTCTCCCGGAAGATGAATTCCAATCAATTTAGGGAGAACCTGCTCTGATACCACTTGTAGGATCGAAGGACCCTGGCTAGAGGGGGGGGGGTGAATAGCCGAATTAACAAATTAAAAGCTAACTATCCGACTAATTGCGGAATTTAAAGACAATTGGATAAAAGCAAGCACAAGACAACTAAACCTAGGTTTGAACTAAAGTAGGTAGACAATCCTAGGTGACATACATCATGCAACTTCTAGTATGTAAACAATAAAAGAACAACATGACAAGAGACAAAGGATATTTTCCCGTGGTATCGGTGATTTGCCGATCACCCCTAATCCACGTTGAGGTGGATTCAAGCGTATGATATGCTACTCTCCTCAAGTATCCACTTCTCCACCACCAAGAAGTGCTCACAAAGAACAACTTGAGATATAACACAATCAATACCTTGAACCTCTCCAAACCTCGATTCCACTAGGATTGCTCTTCACCACTCCGGCGAGGCGAGCACCGCACCTCTCACAAGAGTCCGGGCCTCCTTCACACACTTCTTGAAGGGCTCACGGATTTGACTCCTCCAAGCCGTCTAGGAGGCGACAACCTCCAAGAGTAACAAGTCGATGACACTTGCTTGAGGATCCCAAGTGCCCCAATGCTCAACTCACTCAAGTTTAGGGCACTCACACTCACACACTTGCAATCTTTCCACTAGGACTTTGTGTGAGAGAGGAATAAGCTCCAAAGGGTGTACAATACTTTTCAAATGGCCAAGAGAGCTACTATGCACGGGATGGAGGAGGTATAAATAGGCCACCCTTTGAAAACTAGCCGTTACAGCTTTCTGTGCACCAGACGGTCTGACCGTGACTCCCTACGGTCGGACCGTCGTACAACCCAATGGCTAGTTTGACTTTCAAACTCCTTCTGGCACGAGCCCGACGGTCAGACCGTCATTACCCCACGGTCAGACCGTCGGGACACTTTCAACTTTCACCCGAGAACAAAGTCTCTGTTGACACCAGACATGCACCGACGGTCAGACCGTGGTTAACTACGGTCAGACCGTCAGGCCATCACCCGAGCAACCAGAGAGGCCACTCCTCTGGCCGTCTCTGAAGCGCACGGCGGTCAGACCGCGGGTACTGGCGGTCTGACCGCCAGGAGTGACCTGCCAGCCCCCCTCTTTTACTCTTTGCTTTCCTGAAAGATATGGGCACACTCAACTCACATAGAACCACTCACAAAGATAGGAATTGAGCATTTGTGGCAACCATGGATACTCAAGGTCATCTCATCGACCCCTCTTGATAGTACGGCATTTAACCTATAATCCGGTCACTCAACTCTAATCTCCTTGTGACCGGCAAAACAGAAAAACCCTATCAAGATACCTTTGCCTTGAGCCATCCATATGTATATCACTTCGTCCATCATTCCATTCCTTATTATGACTACAACCACAATTATCTCAACAACGTAGTTAGTCAAAAATAAGGGTCGTCATTAATTACCAAAACACTAAAGCGGGCCTAGATGCTTCAACATGCCTATCTGTTTGGCATGTCTAACCTTTATACGCCCGCGTGTGTCGGCCTCTTTTCTTCCTCCTCTCTTTCTTTCTTCTTGCCAAAACCGAACCCGTACCCCATCGCCGGATGCTACCGCGACTTCGCCTCATTGCCCGCCTCTCTCCGACACCCATTTCAAGGGAGCTCGTGCGAGGAGCCCTTAGGAAGGTAAGGCATTATTCATATCCTTGTAGATTTTGAATTTAGGCTATGTATGGTAGGTTTTGTGGTAGCTAGGGTTTGATAATGGTGGTTGTAGAGATGTTAAGAATTTGGATGAATGAAGATAGATCGGATAGTCGGGATCGCTAGATGAATAGGTTGCATTGTTTTTTTAACGTATAGGTTGGCATGCATGTAGTCCCTCAACTAGTTATATTGGGCTAGACATATGTTCCTATAATTTAGGAAATATGAATATAATACAATTATTTATGTCAAAATTGTTGTAGATGAATCGAATTGTACGCTATTTTCACGGAGAATTAGTGAATGGAGATAGAGAATTTGTCAACATGGTCGAAGAAGTGGGAACATTTGTGAAAGCACCGTCGTTTAGTGAGGTTATGGATAAAGCTTGTTTAATGAGCCAATGTGGAAGATCAGTTAGTTTACATTGTAGATTTGATGCCAGTGGCGAAGGCCGAGCACATTATGTGGTTATGAATTTGTGCGGGGAGGCTGATTGGGAATTATATAAGAAAATAAGAAATGTTTGAAAGATTCTCAGGTGAAGTGTGCTGAAGTTATAGTAGATGTCACTGAAAATGTGCATGCTAGGGGACGTTCTCCCTCGGAACCCCATCCTGTTTCTTGTGAAGAAGAGCCGATTGAGACATTGACTCAGGAAGTAACGTGTAATGTACAAGAGCCTCTCGAGACCCCGGATGATATGTTTGAGTTAGCAGTAGTTAGGAATGATTTTCCCGAGAACATGTTCAAAGAGGAGGGACGGGAAAGGAATGAGGAAAACCATGTGGAGCTTGAGATATCAAGCAACTCTGAAGGGGAAGATGATGACTCATATGGTCATCAGGCGGCACACGATAATAATGAAGTACACAATTACTCCGTAGATCTTGAGGATGACAATATTGGTCATGAGAATGTGTATGAGGTGGGTCATGACAACATTAGGAACGAAGGTGTTAGGGACCCCAATTTGTTTGATGGTGTTGTGGAGATTGATTGGAGTAAACATTATACATGGGAAGAGTTATGTGCACTGCAAGATATGAATGTTGAGTTACCTAAAGTTCTAAATCATCATGATCTGTGCCAAATCATGTATGTTGTAAGTGACAACAGTTTGCTTTTCAAGGATGCACCAGCTAGCAGCTCCGAGCCAATGATTAGGAAGGGCATGATATTTGATAACATGGCTTACTTGAAACACTTTTTTGAAGATTATGCGGTGCGGCATCACAGGCCGTACTATGTGATAAACTCAAATTAGTCTGAGAGGTATTATATAAAGTGTCAACGAGCTAATTGTGGTTGGGGTGTTTGGCTCGTATAAAGAAGAATAGTAGTGGCCGTTGGCGGGTGACAAAAGTGCATCAACCTCACACATGCGGAATGCTTAATGCATCAGCAGTGCATTCGCAATGCACTGCAAGATACCTAGGACTATGTATCACTCCAATGCTATGTGCTGATTCGCGCATCACTGTGGCAGCTCTAATTGAAGCCATACATGGTTTCACCGGGTACCATGTGAACTACTAGAAGGCATAGAGGGCTAAGCAGTTCGCAATTGCAATGTTGTGGGGAGACTAGAAGGAGTCATACAATAAAGTACCGAGGTTGCTCAGTGCAATTCAACACTTCAATCTGGGCACCAAGTACTTCATTGATACTTGTGGGATGCAAGGGTCTGACGAGAAAGGATAATCGCACCATGCCTTCGTAGGGTGTTTTGGTTTTTCCCACAATGTGTAAATGCTTTCCATCATTGCAGACCTGTGTTGAGTGTGGATGACATGTTTTTGACTGGAAAATACAAGGGCACTTTAATGATTGTTGTTGGAATTGATGCAGAGGACCAGCTTATTCTGATTGCATTTGCACTCACCGAGGGTGAGAACAACTCTAGTTGGTCCTGGTTTATGTGACATGTTCGTATACATGTTATCAGTACAGGGACACAGATATGCATGATCTCAGATCGTCATCAGGGGCTTATAAATGCTGGTAGGGAGGACTTAGATGGCTACCCTGCACTCATGCATAAGTGGTGCATGCGCCATTTTGCAGCAAACATATGGAGGAGACAGAAAAGCAAAGAGGGTATTAATGGCCTCAAACTTTTGTGCAAATCTATGAAAGAGAGGAAATTCAATGAAAGGGTGGAGGACTTAAGAAAGAAAATGAATGAGGGGGGCGAAAGAGTGGTTAGAAGAACACATGTTTGAGAAGAGTAAGTGGGCTCTAGCATTCGATGAGGGAGGATTCAGATACGACACAATGACCACAAATATATCCGAGGTGTTCGACCACATTCTTAAGGGCATTAGAGGGTTGCCTGTAGCGGCGATCATTTAGTTCATGTTTCATAAGTGCAACTATTATTTTGTCAATAGTTGTCAAAGGCAAAAGGATGTGTCGAAAAGGGAGAGTTGTGGGGAGCAGTCGCGGCTAAGCATTTGCATGATCGCGAAAATATTTCAAAGAATCAAGATGCACGCCTATTTAACCCACGTGAGTTGGTGAATGACGTGAGATCAGTGAGCCATACTGGCATTGGAGGTGAGAGGTCTGGTGGAAGGGAGTATAGGGTGGAGGTAGGAAACAATGTCTCGTGCACACATGCATGACTCCTCAGTTGTTACATGTTCCATGCTCACATGTAATGACAACTTGTCATGTTCGTGGATTGAGTTACAAGTCTCCAAGTTATTTGAGCCCTTTTTACTCGAAAATATCGACTATGAGGTATTGGGAGTCAACATTCAAGCCATGTTTGGATTCAACATAGTGGCTTACCTATAACGGTTACGATTATATCCCAGATGCCGGATTGTTGAAAGACAAACCAGGTAGAAGGAAGACAAAACGATTGAGAAATGAAATGGATGATATAAGCAACGGCTACAAGGCTAACATGTACGGAACAAGTGACTTCAATGAGGAGCCAATTAAACATTGTTGTTCCATTTGCAATATAGAAGGTCACTGAATGGAACAACATATGTTGGGTCCCAAGAACAAGCCAAAACATAGGGTTAAATGTGGGGAGGGCGTACGGAGCAATAGCTTAGTAGTAGCAGGGATCAGTGATTCTCAGGTAATTATATCATTCATGTCGATTTTAGACAAACATTTGTATAGAATTCTTTTTTTGTTTTTCATTACATAAAGGTTTTACTAAGTTTTATGACTGACCTGTACTTATGTTTTATGATTCAACTTGCAGGAACATGCCCCCCCCCCCCCCCGGTCTTCCGGCTCCTTGACCTTAACTACGACAAAAAGCATCGTTCCCACTTGATGGTTGATGAGGGCAGGGTATGTATTAATTTCAATAATTATTTTATTTATAGATTCCTTCATTGTTGTTTCATGTGATTGTACTAAATAACTCATTTTTTTTTGTGTAGCAATTTAAGCCTTTGAGGATCAGGACACATCACCCCATGTGGTTCAATGAGCGCTTGGCTCCGTACATAGAGCCCACTGTATTCCTGCCGTTGGCTCATGTTCTCAGTGCTGGGTTGCCTTCCATGGACGCTCCTGTTTTGACAGCTTTGGTTGATCAGTGGCGGCCAGAAACTCACACATTCCATCTACCTTGTGGTGAGCTCACAATTACTCTACAGGACGTGGCTATGATAAGAGCCCTCCCGATTGGTGGCATGGCTATTTGTGACATGGTGGATCCCGAGGGGTGGCGGGATGTTGTTGAGGAGTGGCTTGGCCTACGGCCGCCTGAGCCGGAGGGAGATGAGCGGGACAAGAAGGCTGTGGGTGTCTCCCGCATGTGGTTAGTAGAAAACTTCACTGTGCATGACAAAGTCCTATACGCAGAGGAGTTTCTAGAGGTAGCTGCCAAAGCTTGGTTGTGGCACTTCGTAGGCAACCTTTACGTGGTTTGGAAAAGAAAAAAATATATAGATGTGCCAGGCTAAGCCAAGCTGTGCTAGCATATGCGGCCCGGCCTATCCTATCGGCCCTAGGATACTGAAGGGAGTGTAACGCAAAGTGAACATTTTCTGTTCTCAATCTAGATTTTTCCGTTTACAATACTCCCTTCAGATATCATGATTCTCAATTTATTATTTGCTTATTTTATCAAAGCAATATGGCTTTGTTATTGTTTTGCATGTCGTGAAACTAAGTCTTTTCAAATTATAGTTTGCTATGAGGTCTTCTCTTTAATATATTTTTGAGACTGGAAGGAAGTTGTGTTTGATATCGTATAACCCGTGTCATTTTTATTATCATTGTTATTAAAAACCTATTTGAATATATGTTATAAGTTGCACGGTAATAATGTCGATCAAATAATCATAACACATGTGTGTCATATGGGTATAGTTATATATTTTCATGATTTTTTAGGTTAAAAGTATTGATGCAAAGTGACAGAAATTAACACTGACATGTTGAGTTATAATATGTATAGGATTTTGAAAGAATTAACTTTCTAATTTGTAACTAGCGCAATCTCTGTAGGTAAACCATGATGACGATGCCTCATATATCACATGTACTTTTCTTTACGATGTATCAAACCAAATTCGAATTCAAAGAATTCGTACGCACGTGCATTACTACTAGTGTAACTCAATTCCTCAGGGGGTGGGGGGGTCTCCAACTCAGAGCGGTGACCACACTTACAAAGAGGTGGACTATTCATACGTCGGACAAAAGCATCTATAGTCTCTTATTCTGTCATTGGTTCTGGATCGGGCGATGAAGGAACCCAACGCTCAAACTCTGCATATGGCCATGTCAACTTCTCATTGTACGGGAAAAGCATGATGCGTGGATCATACATCTCAGGCCGTCAATCCATTGAAAAAAATGACACTACACCAAAGTGAATTAATGTTACAGCTACCACAAATACATTTTAAAAACAACATCGTGTTTTGGTTCTGAAAAAAAAACTCACCCCAACTAGCTCATCAGTATCCTTATCTTTGCACATGTAGAAGGCACGTCCTGCTATCAGTCAATGCCGAGACTGCTTCACTTGTGCCGCTTCTCCACACTCACACAATGGCACGGGAAGTGGTGGGGGAACCGGGCCATCAACTGCACGGGCGGGGAGGTACTCCTTCCACTGAAAGTGAAGCCGACGTGCGAGTTCACAAGACATTGTGACCTACAAGAACGATCAATTAGTAATTACCATAACTAACCGGAATTACCAACAACAAAATTATCATATCCCCAAACTCAAACTAATTAAATCGAACTAATTCCTCAATTCAATAGCTTACTGCATTCTTAATCTTAATATCCCCTAACACATGAACCAATTTCTATGTTACAACCTTACCTAAATAATGTAAAAAAAAATAAAAATTGTAATACAATCAACAACATAACCTAACACTATATATCATCTAGTCTACCATCAAACTCCATGAAAAAATTCTAATATTTTTCCTATTTTTGACATAAACAAAACCTAACCCTAGCTAACCTCAATCCAACACTATCAACAACAAAATCAAATTTCCGCATGCACCAAATCAAAAGGCAAACCTTGCTTGATGAATCCCTCAAGAAATTTAGCTCAAGGATTCTCAGATCTGAGAGGGGGTAGGGAATAGGGATTTATCAGTTTTCGCCGGAGGAAGAAGAAAAGGAAGAGAAGAGCAAATGGAGGAAGGAAGAGAAGATAGACTAAGAAAGAAGTCGCGGAGAACCTTGAAGTCCAGGCAAGACAGACAACAAACACGCCACCCTGCTTGGCGTGTCATTTGACAGCGTGGAAAGACCCTCCGACGATCAAGCTTATGCGTTGCTGACATGTCGACATAACACGCCACGAAGAATGGCGTGTCTCCTGTCACGAACACACCGTTTTATTTGGCGTGTTAAAAACGTCTAAATCCTGCAAATTTAGCTTCCATAATTTCTTTTTAAAATTTTAGATAAAAAGTGATTTTTTTAAAAATGCACACCATATCCAATGATTCTCCTTCAATTACCGTCATCGTTCACCACTTTCTCAAAAAAATAGTAAAAAAGAAACAAAACAATAGCCATTGATGAGTCTGCGCGCGATTGGCCTGGCTCTGCAGCACTGCTGATTGCCGATTGGAGGAATGCAGCGGCGACTCAGAGTCAGAGGGAGGTTGACCGCTGCTGACTGCCGATTGGAGGAATGCAGCGGCAACCCAGAGTCAGAGGGAGGTTGACCGGCCTCATTTCCTTCATGCCGAGCAAAAGGACTCCCGCAGAGGTACCCAACCGGAGCCAAGCAGCGCAGGCGCAGCCGTCGAGCAGCTCTACTGCCGAGCAGTGCAGGGGCCTCCGCCACCGAGCAATCAGCGACGCAGCCGCTGCTGCCGCCAAGCAGTGCCGCCGCCGAGCAATCGGTCCCGGAGCAGCGCCTTCGCCGCAGCCGCCAACGAACCGGGCTGCGGGCCGCATCCACATCATCCCCGCTGAAAACAGCAACCCTCGACCGCGCTGTCGCATTCTCCGTGCCACGAACGCCGTCGACAAACTGGTCTCCAAGCAGCGCAGCCGCCGCCGAGGAGCCAAGCCCGGAGGAACGCTTCCGTCGCCGACGACCAATCGCGCCCGGAGCAGTGCCTTCTAGCCTCCAATAGCGTCGCCGCTACCTAGGAGGAGTGCCGCACAGAGCCAGGTGGTTATGGTTATCTCCCTCCCCCCTTCTCTCTCCAATTTCATTCTTTAAGATGCAAATCGCACGAGTTCCTTGGTGGTTATTTCATTTTTCAACTTTTTTTTTCTTTCTTATATTTTCATTGCTGGCTTGGATCCGCACTCTACTCTAAAGTGTGCTTGCAGTTCTAATACGGTAAAACAAATAATCTCCCTCATGCATCTATACTGCTTTTATTTAGCTTTTCATATATATATGCTTTATTTTTCTTCTTCTGGTAGTTGTTTTTGTGATGTTTATATGATTTGTAACAGAAAAAAAAACTAACATAAATATATCATATATCTGTGATGTTATGATAGTAATTGAAGCATATCTTCATGCCATTGATGCTGCAAAATAAACATAACATAAATATATATGTCTCCGGTTGGAGTAGTGTTTTGATGGAGTTTTCAGTTATTCTAGACCGAAAGATGCATGCTTTAGTAAAAAAGAAAAAGAATTGAGATGTTTTGGAACTGAAAAGGAAGGTTATTCTACTCGGTAAATGAGAATATTCTCTTACCTGTCTGCTATACATGAACAGCACAATAAACTTCTAATACATCACCCTTTGATTGTTTGATTTGAGATACCAATTGTTGGAGTAAAGTCTGGTAGTTAATTTAGATTATGTCATGGCACATTATTTCATCATGTTTGCCAAATATTTGCAGAATTGCTATCTCTGAAGTAGCGTGTACTATTTATTTATTTATTTATTTATTTGCATTGGACCCATGTGTTAATTTGTTATTAACCAACTAATCTGAAATGAGAGCACAAACATCTATTTAGTTTAACCTCTACACTCCACAATATGGCTTCAAGTTTTAAGCTGGATCAATCATGCCCCACTCCTATCAATTGGTTTCAATGCAGTAAGAGAAGTTGAAGTAGCTGAAACATCATTCTGTGATTGATTATGAAAATTACATCACCGTTTGAATGTTTAATGTGTGTTATATACGTCTCCATAGGCATTAAACTATTCTGAACAAGGAGTTGAGAAGATTGCCATTATATCATCACTGTTGCTACCATCAGCTGAGTGGATTGAAGTTTTGCACCCTCGATACTTCTAAGAGTTTGAGGTATTTCCACTGAGCTTGACTGGTTTGAAAAGATAACAATGAGAAGTTAAATAAGATGGCAACAGCTGCAACTACAATTGCAACTTTGTGTAAAGTAAAGCAGTTACTGCAGATGAATGAAATCATGTCTGTTTGAGCTTGAAAACTACTGTGTTTATTATTTGTAACCCTTTGGGTACCCTCTGGCTCCAACAAACCATCGTATTAGTAGAATTTGGAGACCAGTGATAAATTTTGTTGGACCATGCAGTATCAATCTGAAAAATCTCTTGATCAGCTAGCATTAGATTATTTGTTGTGTGCACCATACAGTTCTATAGCATTTGTTCATAGTGCGATAAAAATATGACTATGACTTATACTCTTTCAGGATATCGCTTAGAGAAGTATCAAGTGAATATGAAGAGTGGTTCTACACCTGCTAAGGGATTGAAAATCAATCTTCAGAAATGGAGAGGTCTATCAAATTCCTGGAATTGAAGAATGGTATCCTTTAACAATCAAGTCAGAATCATCTCCTGACTTGGCTTGAAGAAGTGCACATGAGAGGATATGGAGGAGTAAGCCTACCGGAAGAAAGGTTGTGTGAGTGAGATTGGCAAAACAAAGCATGAAACTGTAACCAGCAACAACAATAGTCTAACGCGTTTCGGTATGGTGAGCGTTTCATGAGTGCTATAAATTGAATTGAAAGTATCTCATTTTTAATAAATAATGGGTAAGAGCATTGGTCTCTCTTTCTAAAAATGATTTGACTATTTAGAATTGAGATTCGTTTTATTGACCACCATGTTACCAAATTGTTATGTTGGTTTACTATATTTTTTTATGTCATCTTAGCACGGACAATGTATTAGTGGGTGGAATAAGTACACTACATCAAGCGGGCCCATGCTTCCAAGATGTTCCCTACATGTGTGAGTTGCTCATCGCCTGCCATGGGAGCTTGCCGGGAGCTTCAAGTGGTGGCCGAAGACATCGTCAGAGTTGACGCCTTACATGGAGCTTGTGTGTTTGGATATGACGAACTCGTCCTCCCCAAATCAGATGGATTCATAATCCATACTCCTTTGGGATCTATGTCACACGACATCTACTTATCTGATGTTGCCACAAGATGATTTGGACCTGTGATTTACAGATCCATTGGGTCTTTGGGTGCAGCTCCTTCTTGCCTGGAGCTAATGGGAGGCATTGTGTCAAAGGATGCTTATCTGAACAGCAGGTATGTCTGTCGTTTTCCACTTCTCTAATTTTTTTCGTGGATGCATATTTGGTGGTTGATTTCTCTTTGTTTTGATGGATTTCTGATGGCCGCGTTGCCCCCTTGTAGTTTCCTGTAGGGGAGGTATTGTGGATGCTTGGCGTAATAAACAGAGTACTAAGTCAAAGCTTTGGATCCACGACGGCATAGAAAAACAAGTCAAATCAGGGATGGCGTTTTTAGTCTGTTGGCAATCCATTGCATTTTGTTGATAAGAAGTTTACATTCTGATTCATGGTATGTGATAGTTTTTGGCATATTAATGTTAGATGTTCACCAGATAATCATTGCCTTGGTCCTTTGTGAAAGGCAAATAAACATATGCTTAGTTTCTGTATAATAATAGTGGTATGCACAATCAGAAGGATTTTCTTCATTGTTCAGTTTTTTTTCCTTTTTGCAGCAGTAACATCCTTGAAGCACTGCCGCAGGAGTGATTAAGGTAGCAAAGAAAGGAGTACTGTAGGGTTAACTCTACAATGTGTCAACTTATTTCATGGATCATTTAAAAATTTGGCTGTAGCTGGTAAATTCGCTTCTGGACATAGCTTGTAATACTTTATAGCTTAGTTGTAGTCATTCAAAAACATTAATCGGAAGCCCAGATTTTTCTTATATATGAAAAATTTTGAATACAATGATGGTACTTGTTTTGTTTGCATACTTTTGCTGCTAGTTACGACATATTATGTTTCAGGTAGTATGCTGTGAAAAAATGCTTTAGGAATGGAATGCCGTATTTTCTAAAATTTGGTGATGTTAGAGAACATTTTGAACATCATATTGTTTAATTGCAAATGCAGCATTAATTCTACACACAGAAAAGTTTGTGAAACAACTCACTGCCAACCTTCATTGTGTATGAAGCAATTCTTCTATGTTGAGCTAGTACTACAATGATCCTACATGGTGCCATCATGGAACTCATCTGTCAGCTCCACCTCAGCACATGAATTACTATCCTATTTTTAGAAAGTGCAAGCTCTAGGGTGTCTAACTGCTTGTTGTGAGGCTAATATTTCAGGTAATATGTGAAATATTGTATTGTCCTGCATAAAAGAATTACTATCCTATTTTTAGATACTGCATAGTTATTTTGTATTGTCCTGTTTCCCATTATAATGGCATAGTTGTTTTGATTATTGTTATTAATTTCAATTTCAATATTTTGTAACCATTTTTTTTTTGGTATTCCAGAACTCAATCACCATGAAAAACAATGTCTCAGGAACTATGCTGCCTATGATAGATAAACATTTTTGGTAAAATGTCTTCTTGTTATCATAAATTTTACTGGTGAATTGATTATCATTCATTACACTACAAATTATTCATGTAATACTTTGTAGAAACATTTATATCACTGGAAAGATAGCTTGTAATGTCAAGTTTTGTGGAAATATTAAGATGATTTGTTGCATTCCTGAAAAACACATTTTGTGTTCCTAGAAGTCACATTTTTTGTCTTCTTTTTGACATGCTACTGTGTTTGTTCCTATACTAAAGAGAGATGTTAGAACGAATAAAAAACATGCAGAGAGGCTCATCAGACCTAGGTGGCAGACTTCACCTAGGGAATTATTGCAATTATGAAGAGTAAACTTAGTATTGTTGTAAAGTGACTCAATAGTGTCCAGTTAAAGGGGTTGCAGGTTAGAAAAGCAAAATGCTATTTCTGAGAGTTTGATGAAAGAACTTTACATGTCTAGATAAGTTGTCTCCCTCAATGTTTATATCTGCTTCTTCTATCAATGCTATTGTAGTCCATATTAGTACGTTGCAGACGAAAAGCCTACTGCCGCGTTTGGCTTTGCTTCTGAATACAGAATAAAACACTGAAAAGACAATTGACTCAAATATTTTTCTCTCTTAAAAAACGTCATTACAGATCTTATTCAAAGAAAATAATGACTTCAGACAGAGGCTCAAGCTTCTATGAACCGTACTGTTTGCATTTTAACCGTTGGAAGCGTTTGGCTCCATATTAATTGATACAAACAATGAAAACAAAGTATATATGGTGAGAGAGGAATCTCAAAACAAGTCATGAAGAATTCGAAGCTATAGACTTTGAAACACACACCAAGTAATAATCAATCTTGTGTTGCAGCGGGAGGAAGAAGCAAGCTTCTACTTTTGGTTTTGTTGCTCACAAGATCTGTAATAAGGTTGAACCCGGCTGTATGCACTAACAATGCAGAAAGCCGGAAACGTGTTTTCCATTATCTAAAAAAATAATTGCACTGCACAACTCATGGATGAGGGAAGAGCAACACTTGAGTCTGTTGGGTCCTTCACTGCTGCTCATGGATTGCAATCCCTTTGGGAACAGAAAAGGCCGGGAATTAATAGCTGTCTAGTTCTCTGTTCAGTTTGTTTTGTTTTCTTTTGGTCCTCTTTGTACAGTTCGTTTTGTTTTTTTAATAAATAATCACAGTGGGGGCTCCCTTGCTGTGTTCCTGGTTAAAAAAAAAGGCCGGGAATTCAAACCATACAACATTGTTAGAAGGCACATATAAGTATAGCATAGGAATACATGTAGTAACAGTAAATGGGTTCGATCCATCACAATGCATAGATATATACTACTGATCAATCGACAAACTGAGCTACTAGGATAGTTTTGGGGAGCTAGGACTAAGCTTGGAGTCGGAGCATGGAGTCATGACAAGCGTGAATACCAGCAGTGAGTCAGAGATTAGGCTGTGTGGCCCGTGGCCGTAAGTCTAAGAAATCAAGGAGCTCCTCCTGGCTGCTGCACCTGGGGCTCTGGATGGTTGGCCGCGAACACATTGAGGATGACTGTGACGATGCTGACAGCGCTGCAGGAAAGGCCGAGACGTCCATGCCACATCAGTCTCAGGTAAGTCGCGTGAGTGATTAGCCCCCCGTCTCTCAAGGACGAGGTGGCGCCAAGGACGACCGAGGTGGAGCCAAAAGTCGCCAGGGCAAAAACCTGCATCATTGATGTTATTGACTCCCTGCCTGCTACAAACCCAACTGATCATCATACTCAGACACACTTACCGGGTCAGCTGTCATTATCAAAAACCGAAGCTGAAGGTCTCGAGGGAGGGGCCCAGAACCCTGGAACAGTCGCACTATCTGAAAGACGAGCTCCGCTAGAGACAAGACGAGCTGGAGTCTGGAGACAAACGGCTGTGGATGACCAGCTGCAGGGGGGTATGCATTCCACACACACATTAGTTAGTAAGCAGCATGAGTTTTTTCTTTATTTCCTACTTTTCTGATAAGAAAATTAGAATTGCTTGATGATGTCTCTCCGAATCATTTTACTCACTCTGTGAACGAACTGTAGAAGGACTTGTCGTGCGACAAGCCACCATCGGTCCAGTAGAATCTGAGAGCGGCTGCTGCCAGGCCCAACCGCCCAAGGCAATGGAACTGGTGAGCAGCAGCAGCAAAGCAATAATAGTCACCCAGGCCATACCTGTAACAAAAAAAAAACGAAAGAAGAGAATAGCAAATCAGCCGATATTTTTTAAATTAATAATTAATAAATCCAAAATTTTAATAATAGTAAATACTTGGAACAATTTTTAAAACTAGGAAGGACGCTAAGCAAAATAGCGTCCAGACTTGGACGTTAAACACAACAGCGTCCGGAGCGGGACGCTCTCATCAATAGTGTCCAGGCCTGATCATTCCCTCTCGCCTATTCTCCGTCCAGATCGATGACGCTCTTTATCAGCATGGTGGGCTGTTGGCCATCGCCGATCCCTTCCAAGGTCTGGATCTGAGGCAGATTCTCCTCACCTCGTTGCCTAGCAGTCGGCTGCCCACCTGCCCTGCTCTGCTCGTGGGGGAACCACCATTGACGCAACAATGCGGCCCTTCCCCGTTGCCTGGAAGCCCGTCGTCACCATCCTTATCCTCTCTTGGAGATGCTGCCAGCCTACCATCATTCGCCCACTGCTGTCCTATGAAGGATGAAGCGACCTCCCCAACCCCATCCTCTTCTGGACAGGGGAGGCCGGCATTGTGCCATTCAACACTTGCTGACCTAGCCACCTTGCACTGTGTCTCCTGATCTAAGCACAGTTATAGATGCCTCTCAGTCACAGCACGAAGGATCTAAAATTTCAACAAAAAAAAAGTTGATTGTTTAATGGACGCTTTGTTCAGTCTAGCTGGTTCAGTTTTGAATAATTTCCAATGATGTGATCCATCAAGTAACTTCACGATCATACATCATCATGCAGGTTACTTGTGGATTCAAGTTCTCAATTTGGAGCCTTGTCTCATCGCTCACCCGTCAAGCACTCCAAGGCAGCTTAGAACAGATTTACAATTGGCTCTACTCAGGAAGGGATTAGAAGTTACCTTGATACATATACATGGTCGACTCTTATGAGAACTGGGAACGGAGTAGCCACATCAGAAGATGCAGGACAATCGACTTAAGATTCTATCAATTAGTTGCCAGTAGCACTTTAACTAGTTTGTGCATTTGTAAAGCTGAAACATTCTTCATGTTTACAAACCCATGTGGCCATGTAAGTTTGGATTACTGGCAGCATACTAATCAACAGTTTTGGAATGCTTTGGACATGGTTACATATCTATCCTTTAGCCATCCGATTATTCCACTACTTTCATGATTATTCTTCTTTTTTATTTTTTTTGCGATCACTCAGTTATACTGTACAATGTGGCACAAAGAATGTTGACCTACAAGTGTTCATTTGATCCTACAATAATAAGGATTGAATTGATAAAGTTTGATGTGAACAACACTATAATTCATTCAACCATCAGACTGGTTTTAGGATGATGCCGAGGTCAAAAGAACCATATGTAGGATTAGGTTTTCGGTTAACTATCAGAAACAAATGCTAATTAGATGGATACCAGTGGTGGTGGCCTCATGGGCCGGCAAGGCCTGGACGTGGTCTATACGAGCGTCCAAGTCTGGACGCTGTTTACCATGACGTTCTTCCCAGTTTTCAAAATATTTATAGGTATTTATCATTGTTAAGATTTCATTTTCCTTGTTTACTAATTAAAGAAAATTCGGGCAAATCATCTAGTACTGTGCTTCTTGTTTTAACATCATCTACATAGTCTACAATGAGGCGCAAAAATTTGCCATCTTATTCGTTAGACTTTGAAGGTTTGCAATGAGGAACGTCAATTGTATTACCAACCGGACGAGATTTAAGCGCAGTCTACAGCATTTCGAAAGATCACACAACACAGTTGCATGGAACCTAGCTCGCCCAGAACTATCCTCTTCAGTCCATGATCTGATCTGCGGGTACACTGTGCAGATCGCACACAGTAGATCATCAGAACTATCCTATCGGAATTCATTGCTGCCGCTGCCTCCGATCTGAATCAAGCAGGCGTGGAGGTTTGAGCAAGGTTTTAAAAACCGATCAAACCATAGAAACCGGAGACCACCGGTTTAACGAAAACCATAAAAACCAGAAAAACCGGTCGGCTAACGCTCAAAATTCGAAAACGAAAAATTTTAAATTCGAAACCGATAAACCGAGCGGTTTTCTTGATAAACCGGTCGGTTTTACAGTTTACCGGTTCATGTGCGGTAGAAACCGAGATAAATTAACAAAAGGAAAAATGAAAAGAAAAAAAGATGACATTTTGCATGAATCTGCTGGTTTCCTTAAACTCGGATCTAACTATATGGGTTGTGTGCTCGGCATTGCATGCATGCATGGAAAATCCGGATGCAGCAAACTCTCACGGAGGTTCAATTTCTCTCCTAATCACCATACTAATTACTCTCTGCATAGTTAATAACTACATTTGCATTGATGAAAAAATCTGCACTACCACACAAGGCGGTTCAATTTCTCTCCTACTAATCTGGTGCTAACGACTCTCTGATTTCTCTCCTTTTTTTTGGGCGTTTTAATTGCTCTCCTAATCAGATACTAATTACTCGCATTAATTTAATCCCATGCATGCGCATCACCTTCTCCACCTGCATGTGAGTGATTACGAAGGATTAATCACCCCGATTAAACAGGAGGAAGAGGTCGTATTTTCTTTTTTTATTTTTGTTCTCTTCATTTCTTCTTTGATTTTTTTTGTCATTAAAACTTACTTCTTTTTATCATCTTCTTTCACCATAATTCATTATTGTTCATCTAGTTTTTTTACAAATATTTTCAAATTTTTGAATTTTAACCGGTCAAAAACCAATTGTCCGGTGAAACTGGACCGGACCGGTTTCACCAAAAAACGCGGTTTTCGACCGGTTTTCATCGGTTTTTAAATCCATGGGTTTGAGGGTGGAAGAAACTCCAGATGCAGCCAGGAAGGGAGGGTTTCAGCAGTAACCAGCAAGGATTTGGTCCGCCACATGGTCAGAATTATGGGTATCAAGGTGGGAGACAATCAGGAGGGTTTCAGAATTTTGAGCAAATGGTATTTGGGCATGGCAATGAAGGCTATGAATTTCAGGGTGGATTTGATGGGTACCAAGGTGGGAGAGACTATGGACAAGGGTATATGGCAGGAAGAGGACAAGGTGGTGCAGGAAACAGAGATTATGGGATGGGAAGAGGAAGCCAACCTAGCTTCAATATGTTCCCTAATGGTTCTCGCGATTTATGGAGGAAATTACCAAGGGCATCAGTTCAATCAACAGAGAGGGAGTTATCACTTCAGAGAAGGTGAGTATCACATAAACACTAGGCAGGTTGAAGTTAGATGTTACACATGTGGTGAATACGGACACAGCTGAAGCATGCAAGAATGAGAAACATTGCTACTTATGCCTGAGGAAGGATCACCTACTGGCTGATTGTGAGGCCAAGAGGGCCCCAATCCCAGCTGCACAGCTAAGAGGGTTTGCATGTGTTGAGTTCAGTTTTTTCTCCATGATCATATATAGTACCAGAAGATAGAGCAGTCATTAATCTAAGGAATAATGTGTTGTGGTTGTGGTAGTCAAAGAAGGTCATCTCACACTGCAACAATTAACTCAACATTTGAGTCTATCATGGAATGCAGATATGAAGGGGATGATTGATAAGTTAGATGAAGGGACTTTCATAGTGCATCGTAAGGATGAATTAAGCAAAACTTGTGGATTGGACAAGTTATAAGGGCATCGATTTAGGATGGGCAGTGATGAAGGCTACTTATTAGGATGATGGTGTGGGGGCAGTGGATAGGTTAAAACCAGTATGGATGAAATTGAAGGGGCTGCCTTTGCATCTAGTTAGATGGTATGTTCTTGCTCAGGCTGTGTCCAGTATAGGGAAGTTAGAAGACATTGATTTGAAAGCTTCTAGGAATGTGCGATTTGCTTTTACTAGACTCACGATATAGCTTGTTGGGACCCAGATAAAATCCCATCAAAAGTGAAAGTGGTGGAGGTGGACGTCTGGATTTATGAAGTAAAGCTAGAGGTTGAAAGAGAGTCAGATAAGAAGGCACCCAACCAAGTAGTTAGTGGGGTTGGACCAAGTAACAAACATTATGGGGGTGGTGATAGGAGTGGTCACAGGGAACCAAAGAGAGTTAGATTTGACACGGCTGAGTTAGAGCTGAACAAGCAAATTATTCTAGGGTCAGGTTATGGTGCAGAGACATTAAGTGACCAACAGAACAAAGGAAAACAAATCAGAGTTGGAGAAGGATTTAGTACTGGAGATACTCAGCTTGAGAGGAAAGGTTTCACAACAGCAAGAAATTTGGCAGAGGAGGAGGAAGAATTAGCTATAGCACTGGAGCTCAGTAAAAAGCAGTTTCAGCATGTTAGAGATATAGTTTTGACTTCTATCTGTAATTAGAACCTTGTTGTTATCTCCTAGGACTCTATCTCTATCTCTGTATAACTGAGTATATCTCGTTGTATTCTATTGTAACCTTGGATATATAATGACCGGCAACCTCCGTTGAGGGGTACTGCCTTCCACGACATTGTGTTCTGTTACATGGTAATCAGAGCCTCTCTTCCATCTACATCCAGCAATGGTGAGCTCCTCCAACCCTCCAGCCACCTTGTCGATCCCGGTTGCTGAAAAGCTTACCCGGGACAACTATCGTCTGTGGCGCGCACAAATCCTGCCGGCTATCCGCGCGACGCAGTTTGAAGGCTACCTTGACGGGTCAGAGAAGTCTCCAGTGAAGGACTTGGAGGTGGAGAAAGATGGCAAGACAATGAAGATTGCAAACCCAGCGTATGTCACATGGCGTGTGTGTGATCAACACGTCCTAACCTACCTGGTCACTTCTCTTTCTCGGGAGGTGTTAGCGGCCGTCTCCAGCAAGTCTACAGCGGCCGAGATGTGGGCAGCGATCACGAAGATGTATTCTTCGCAATCCAGATCACGTGTCCTTCACTTGAAGAATTTGCTCTCCTCTACTCGAAAAGAGGAATCGTCTGTGACGACGTATTTTTCCACCATGCGTGGATATGCTGACGAGATGGCGGCTGCAGGCAAGCCACTCGATGATGAAGACGTCGTGGCCTATATCCTCAATGGTCTCGACGAGGACTACAACTCGCTCATCGAGCAAGTTAATGGCATGGTTGATCTAACTGACCTTGATGATCTCTATGCACGGCTCTTGGCAACTGAAGCTCGGCTGGTGCTGTAGAAGAAGCAGCGAGAAGACAAGGAGCAGATGCATATCATGGCCAACGCGGCCTCACGTGGGCGTGGACGTGGTGGTGGCGGCACTAGTCGCGGCAATCACAGCACCTCAACTCCTAATGGTTTCGGTCGTGGTGGAGGCACTGTTCGCGGCAATCCCAACAATCCTTATAAGGATCATCAGTGTCAGGTATGTGAGAAGTTTGGTCACACTGCCCGTCGATGCTGGAAACATTTTGATAGGAACTTCGACGGCCCTGAGAAGTCTGCTGCCATGGCTACCACTTCCTACAACATCGATCCTGTGTGGTATGCTGATAGTGCAGCCACTGATCACATCACCTCAGAACTTGATAAGCTGACAACAAAGGAGGAGTATGGTGGCTCAGATCGTGTTCATGTTGCAAACGGTGCAGGTATGACTATAAAGCATATTGGTCAGTCCATTGTTCATACCCCTATTTGCAATATTTATCTTAATGATGTTCTTCATGTCCCTCAAGCCACCCGTAATCTTGCTTCTATTTGTCGCTTTACATCCGATAATGATTGCTTTGTCGAACTTCACCCTAATTTTTCCCTTATCAAGGATCGAGCAACGAAGCACACCATCCTCCACGGCCCCAGTCGGAACGGGCTTTACCCCCTTCCTTCATTGGCGCGCTCCTCTCCCAAGCTTTGCTACAATACTGTCAAGCCGTCCGCTGAACGCTGGCATGGCCGCCATGGTCATCCACCGTTCTCTACTGTTCATCGAGTCATTCGTGATAATAGTCTGCCTTGTGAGTCCAATAAAGCTCCTGCTCATGTTTGTGATGCATGTCAGCAAGCCAAGAGTCATCAGTTACCTTTTCCTAGGTCTGTCAGCGTCTCTAAGGTGCCATTAGAGTTAGTGTTTTCAGATGTATGGGGCCCTGCTCCCTCCTCTGTTGGAAATCATTCATATTATGTCAGTTTTATTGATGATTACAGTAAATTTACTTGGGTTTTCCTTTTGAAACATAAATCTGAAGTTTTCCAGAAATTTCATGATTTTCAAGCGCACGTTGAGCGATTGTTTGATCGTAAGATTCTTGCTATGCAAATAGACTGGGGGGGGGTGAGTATAAAAAATTGAGCCCTTTCTTTACTCGCATTGGTATTTCACACCTTGTCTCTTGTCCTCACACCCACCAGCAGAATGGCTCCGCAGAGCGTAAACATCGCCATATAGTTGAAGTCGGCCTTGCCCTTTTAGCATATGCATCTATGGCATTAAAATTTTGGGATGAGGCTTTTCTCACGACTGCTTTCCTTATAAATCGACTTCCCTCATCTGTGCTTAATTTTGTTACTCCTTTAGAGAAACTTTTTTCCACTAAGCCAGACTATTCTTTTCTTCGCCTCTTTGGTTGTGCGTGCTGGCCAAATCTCCGCCCTTATACTAATCATAAACTTTCTTTTCGTTCCAAACAATGTGCTTTTCTTGGGTATAGCACACATCATAAGGGCTATAAGTGTCTTGACATTGCTACTGGGCGCGTCTACATCTCTCGTGATGTTGTCTTTGACGAGTATGTTTTTCCTTTTGCCGCCTTACGTCCTAATGCCGGTGCGCTTCTTCGAGCAGAAATTTCTCTTCTCCCGTCCCATCTTCTATCAAATGTGCCGTCGGGGGTTTTGAACTTGTATACTGACCTTTTGCCTAAGTCATCTCACCATGCTCGTGAGCCTTCCTCTGTGCAGGTTACATTTTCAATGGATCCGTCACCAGATCGTGTGGTCGTGCTCCTTGGCAGTAGTTATTTTTTACGGCATGATGCCGACTCGTCTACGGATTCATCGGCCGCATCGCATCCTGGTACGGCTCCCATCCAAACTGCGGTCACATCAGCTGCGCTGGACTCTGTTCCGGAATTAACCTTGGATCATCTGCCCTCGCTCACAGCTCCTGATTCAAGACAGACAGATCCTGCGCCTTTGTCCCCTGCACCTGCTGGCTCCTGGCCGGTCCACGTGGTGCCCTCGCAGCCGCCTGACCCACTGGCCTTGGATCCACATTCATCACCTGATGTTTATCCTACGCCTGCATCACCTGTCGCACGGGCGCCTTCTGTTGCTGCAGACCTGACCACAGGATCGACTGCTGCTCCTTCCAGCATCCTGCCTGTTGACGTTGGTTCTCCTTCACCTGAGTTAATGGTGCATGTGCCTCAATTTCAACCTCCTCGGACACGTCTTCAAAACAACATTCGGCAGCCTAAGAAATTGTTCCCTGGTATGATTCGGTATGGCAATTTTTGTTCTACTGGGGAGCCCGAGTCTTTCAAAGAAGCCATGCTTGATCCGAATTGGAAGCGAGCCATGGACGAGGAGTTTTCTGCCCTTCAGCGCAATGGCACATGGCACTTAGTACCTGCATCTTATGCTCAAAATCTCATTGACTGTAAGTGGATGTTCAAGGTCAAACGAAAAGCTGATGGTTCGATTGATCGCTATAAGGCTCGTTTGGTGGCAAAGGGATTCAAGTAACGCTATGGCATTGACTATGAGGATACCTTCAGTCCTGTTGTCAAACCGGCAACCATTCGATTGATTTTGTCACTTGCCGTGTCTCAAAACTGGTGCTTACGTCAGCTGGATGTGCAGAACGTGTTTCTTCATGGTGTTCTGGAAGAGGATGTTTTCATGCGATAGCCGCCTGGGTATGCTAGTCCTTCTCATCCCTCCTATGTCTGCAAGCTGGATAAGGCGCTATATGGTCTAAAATAGGCACCCCATGCATGGTATTCTCGTCTCAGTGCTAAGTTGGTTCAGTTGGGGTTTATTCCATCTAAGGCTGACACTTCACTTTTTCTCTGTCGGAAAGGCTCGGTCACTATCTATCTGTTGATTTATATTGATGACATTATTGTGGTCAGCTCTCTCTCTACTGTTGTTGATGCTCTTCTAACCGATCTCCGTGCTGATTTGCTCTTAAGAACCTTGGTTCGTTGCACTACTTCTTGGGCATTGAAGTTCAGACTCTTGACGATGGGCTCTTACTTACTCAGGATAAATATGCAACGGATATTATACATCGTGTTGGCATGCACACGTGCAAGTCGGTTTCTACGCCCATGATCACTAATGAGAAATTTTCTTCGGATGATGGGGTTCTTCTCTCTTCCGATGATGCTACGTCGTACCGTAGCATAGTTGGTGCTCTCCAGTATCTAACACTGACTTGCCCAGATATTTCCTTTGCGGTTAATAAAGTTTGTCAGTTTCTCCATGCTCCGACTTCGGTCCATTGGTCAGCTGTTAAATGTATTCTCTGTTATCTACATGGTACTATGGGTTATGGCCTACATATTCGTCGCAGTTCTTCGTTATTGTTGAGTGCCTTTTCTAATGCCGATTGGGCAAGCAGTGGTGATGATCGGTGATCCACTAGGGGTTATGCAGTTTTCCTTGGTCCTAATCTTCTTTCATGGAGTGCTCGGAAGCAGCCTATAGTTTCTCGATTGAGTACAGAGGCGGAATATAAAGCATTGGCTAATGCCACTGCCGAACTTATTTGGATTCAGAGTTTACTCCAGGAATTAGGTGTTCCACAGCCTCGTACCCCATGCTTGTGGTGTGATAATCTTGGCGCGACCTATCTTTCTGCTAATCCTCGATTTCATGGCCGGACTAAGCACGTCAAAGTTGATTTCCATTTTGTTCGCGAACGTGTTGCTTCCGGTCAACTTCAAGTGCGTTTTATCTCTTCTGTGGATCAGGTTGCTGATGGCTTCACCAAGTCGTTATCTCTCCCGAAGTTTGAATTATTTCGTCACAATCTCAACTTGATTAAGTTGTGATTGAGGGGGAGTGTTAGAGATATAGTTTTGACTTCTATCTGTAATTAGAACCTTGTTGTTATCTCCTAGGACTCTATCTCTATCTCTGTATAACCGAGTATATCTCGTTGTATTCTGTTGTAACCTTGGATATATAATGACTGGCAACCTCCGTTGAGGGGTACTGCCTTCCACGACATTGTGTTCTGTTACACAACAGACACAATTATTCGTAGAAGGTTGTCTTTTCGATAGTTTGGGGGCTCAGCAGGTCAATTGACTAGTAGGCTGCACATTGAGGAACAGAAAAGTTTGGAGACAGAGATAGAATAACAAATCTGGTGCTATGTAACTTAGATGAGGACGATCTCCTTGATGAGGTCATGAGGAGGATACACCAATTTCACCTGAGAAGCTGTGGAAATTGAGAAGATCAGAGAAAGGGAAAAATGATGGAACAACAGTCTGGTTCTATAAGGATTGAGGAGAAAGAAGGAGAGGTTGAGAAAGAAGATGATGATGGAAAAGCTTTGTGCAAGCTTTGAAGGACTTGGGAATTGAGAGCTATTAATTCTTCAAATATGGAATCTTCTTCAGTTAAGGGAGGAAAGAGAGAAGATGATGAAGCAGATAGTAAGTTGTTGACACAGCAAAGTGAAACGGGAGCAACTACTGATAATGTGATTATGGGTAATGAGAATAATAACAAAGTAAATAGGAGAGATGATGGCCAGTGCGACAGAAAGCATAGGACATGATCAAAGAAAAAAAATCTAGAACTTATGAAAGGGTCAGTTTCTAACTGTTTCCTCAAGTCAGTAATTCTTAGTGATATGAATGACGCAGATTTGATTAGTTTTGTTAGTGCTCACCATTTTTCTTTAGGAACTAGCAAAAATGAAATTAAAAACAACTTTTCAATAATTAGAGCTTTAGAACAAGAGAAAGCAGCTAAGTACATTTCTTCTCTGAAAATGTTTCCATAAAGGATGGTATGGGTAAAAGGGGTAAAAACAAGGGCGAGATAGGTAAGGGCAATAAGAAAATGGATGAACAGGATTTGCAGGACAAGGGTAGCACTAGGGGTACAGATGATAATGATGTTAGCATAATAGAGAATCTGGCAAATGATGGGTCTAAGTCTGAAGAAATAGGGGTAGAGAAGGTGAAGAAAGCAGGAGGGGTTTCTAAGGAAAAAAGGATTAAAATGAAGATGCTATCTTGGAACATTAGAGGTTTGGGACAATCCTTTAAAGGCTCCAGATTGGTGGAATTGATAAAAGATTATGGGATAGATTTGATAGGACTACAAGAAACAAAAAAAAAGAAGAATTTGACTCTAATTGCTTTGCTGATTTTGACACAGAAGGCAAATTTCAATGGGAATGGCTGGCGTCAAAAGTAGCTTCAGGGGGGGGGGGTCATGGGTGGCTTTAGAAAAGACAAGTTTGATTGCATAGATATCCATAGAGGTGAGTACTGTTTGACTCTTACTTTAATGACTAAAAATGAAGGTACACAATTTCAGTGGATTGTGGTTTATGGGCCAGTTGTAAATGAGGATAGGCCGAACTTTTTAGAAGAGATGAATGTTTTATTAGATACTGGGACTAACTGTACTTTTATTTCTGGGGGTTTTAACATGATTAGGAATGAGAAAGAGAAAAACAAGGAGAACATTCATTGGGATAGGATTAGGTGTTTAATGATTTTATAGATAAAAATGGGCTAACTAAAATTAAAAATAGTGGTAACAGGTTTAGTTGGTCTAACAATCGAGCTAATGCCATTTTACAAGTACTGGATAGATTTATAGTAACTAAGAAATGGGAAGAAGAGTTTCCACTCAGTACTGTAGATGTTACCTCTAGAATTTTCTCTGACCATGCACCTATAATTCTTGATACTAGAGAAGAAGATAATGAGCCACCACACCATTTCAGGTATGAGAGATGGTGGGAACTAGAAGAAGGTTTCTGTGATAGTGTAAGGACCAAGGGGAGTCGGTTCCAAGGGAAGGGGGTGCCATGGATAATTGGCAAAGGCATATTTGCGAATGTAGGAAATTTATGAGGGGTTGGGATATGAATATAAGGGCGGCTAATAATAAGAAGAAACGGGTTCTTATAGATAGAATTGACTGGATTGACAAAGAAACAGAGATGGGTTACGGGACCCTGGATCTGTTTGATGAAAGAAATAGGTTAGAGTTGGAACTTAAGAAGATTTATCTACAAGAGGAAATTTACTGGAAACAGAGGGCAACTAAAACAAAAATGAAAGAATACATCAAAGCAATATAGGCCCATTAGCTTAAGGAAGTTATTGAACTGCAGCAATGACTCAAGGAAGTTCCTTATTTACTTTCACATGATTCTGGTTTCTATAAAAATTGATTTGGGTCTCAAGGGGAGCCCAAACAATGTACCATAACCATTGAAGATGATCTATGGGAGGGGGTAGAGAGAATGCCTGAGGATGATAGAAAATTTTTGTGTGCTGATTTCACAGAAAAAGAAGTCTGGGAGGCAATCAATGAAATGAATCCTAACAAAGCACCTGGACCTGATGGTTTCTCTATAGGGTTCTATAAAACGTTTTAGGAAACTATTAAGGATGATTTGATGTTGGTGTTCAAAGACTTTCATGATAATAACTTGAATATTTCTCGTTTGAACTATGCTGTGATTTGTTTGTTGACTAAATGTAATGATGCATCTAGGATCAAGCAATACAGGCCCATTAGCTTATTGAACTGCAGCTACAAGATTATCACAAAGGTCTTGACAACTAGATTAGGTGTGATTGTAGGGAAATATATTCCAAAGGTGCAGACAGGTTTTATTAAGGGGAGAAATATTTTAGAAGGTGTAGCAATGACTCATGAAGTGTTAAAAGGTTTCAGGGGAACTCAGGAGGACGGGGTCCTATTCAAAATTGATTTTGACAAAGCTTATGACTCGATTGAGTGGGACTTTCTACTCAAAGTTTTAAGAATTAATAAGGGTTTTCCTGAAATTTGGATAACATGGGTCCATAACTTGCTTAAGGGGGGGGGGGGGGTCCTCGTATGTTGAAATTAATGGTTTTCATAGTTCCTACTTTAAAAGTAGAAGATGTTTAAGGCAAGGTGTCCCCTTGTCACAATTTCTTTTTGATTTAGCAGTTGATGCTTTGGCACAAATTATGTAGAGAGCTATGATGCAACATCATATTGAAGGGTTGGCTGAAAATTGGTTGAAGGGAGGATTAATGTGTTTGCAATACGCTAATGATACTCTAATACGGAGGACTTAAGAAAGATGTTACTATGGTTGAAAAAAACTGAAAATTCTAATTATGTGTTTTGAGTTGGTTTCTGGGCTAAAAGTTAGTAATTTTGACAAATCTGAATTGTTTGAACTAGGGTCAAAGACGAAGGACTTTCAAGTAATGGTAGAGATTATGGCTTGCAAGCAAGGTAAGCTTCCTTTCAAGTATTTAGGAATTTCTTTGGGAGAAGATAGGCTGAAAATTGATGATTGGGAACCTATTGCTAATAAGTTTGATAACAAGCTAGGTGTTTGGGATGCAGAGGGTTTAGGAATTGGTGGTAGAGCTTTACTGCTAAAAGTAGGTTTATGTAGTCTCCCTCTATACATGATGGGCTTCTATAAGGCAAAAAAAAAAGAGTGGATACATAAATTAGAGAGGAAATGTGCCAAATTTTGTGGAATAACACTGCTGCTCATAAAAAATATCATTTGGTAAATTGGGAGACGGTAGCCACACCTTTGGAGTTTGGAGTATGGAGGATTAGGTGTTGAAGACCTAGTAGCTTTCAATACTGCCTTAATTGGTAAGTGGGGTTTTAAAATTCAGAATAGTGATGGTAGTGATATCTGGGCAGAAATGTTACAAAATAAGTATGTTAAAAAGAAAGATGTTAACATTTTTCATGTCCCAAAAAGAAGGGGTGATTCAGAGTTTTGGAGAGGGGTAATAGAAGCTATAAAAGAAATGCATTGGTTTTCCTTCTTTCAGCTAGGCGATGGGTGTAGTATTAGATTTTGGATTGATTGTTGGGCAGGGGAATGCCCACTAAAATATGAATTCCCAGAGCTTTTTGATGTTACTGTGGACCAAAACTGTACTGTCCATGATGTGATGAGAGATGGGGGGGTTAACATAGAGTTTAGAAGATACGTGCAGGGTGAATTAAGGGAGGAATGGGATAAGTTGGTAGAGTTAATGGAAGGTTGAGACTGTGGAGATTTATGTATGTAACCGAAGAATCACTCTGTGCAGAGTAATTTTGCGCTACATGATGCGACTAAGATTTAAAGTCGATGTGTTGTATGTTTCCGAGGGAGAGAGATGGGTTTTTTGGAGAATTATGGGTAGCTGGGTGTCAACGGGTCTAATGACTATATGCAGGGTGTCACAGCGTGAACAACGGACAGTATCTGAAGATATGCGAGGTGATGAAGAGGAA
The DNA here is from genome assembly GCA_032690845.1 of Eleusine coracana subsp. coracana. NCBI lineage: Eukaryota > Viridiplantae > Streptophyta > Magnoliopsida > Poales > Poaceae > Eleusine > Eleusine coracana. The sequence goes on from CM064420.1 coordinate 56,888,838, forward strand.
CGAGAAGACCGAGTGGAGAGCAGACGGATAAGCAGAGGAGGAAAGCAGGGCTGCGTTGCCTGGAAAAAAGTGATCTTGATAAAGCAAGCGAGAAGACAGGAGAATGGATTAAGTAGAAGATTTGAATTGTATAGAATCTGGCGGATTGCTTGGTTTTGCGTTTTGTTTTCGTAATAGGTTTGGTTGTTAGTAAACTCTGTGGCCACTGGCCTCTTCAGAGGTCGGGGAAGAACTATCATAGTACAGATGAACGGCAAAGACACCCGAGAGGAGGAGGAGGAGGAGGAGGAGGAGGAGGAGGAGAGGATGCACGGCGCTGAGGCCTACCTGGACGAGGACGAGATGGGTCCGGGTCGGTGGCGGCAGGCGTCCTTCTCTCCTCCTCCGACGGCTCCTTGGCTCTTGCACGACGCTCCCGTCCTTGCTCACCGGCGGCTGGAAGTTGTCGCGGTCGGTGTTCTTCGCCCAGGCCCAGGGCTCGCCGGCGTCCGTGCCGCTGCGCTTGGGGAGGAGGGCGTCGCCGACCATGCAGAGCACGCGCTCGTCGTCGTCGGTCTCGGTGGACTGCTGATGTGTGGGGTCGGCAGCTAGCTTTCCGCCAAACCAAACGCGACGACTCATATAACGTGACGTTCAAAAATGGATTGAAGTCTGCAAACGTTACCTATTATCAGAAGATGAGCGCTGCCGTCATGTTGAGCGATACGTAGTTTTAGCCTCAGCTATACATAAGCACTGTTGCAGAAGTTACCGCTCCTCTCTCTCATGCTTCTTTTTGTTAAAAAATAGATTGAAGTCTGCAAACGTTACCTATTATCAGACCTTAGCTAAGGGCCTCCACACTGGCTGACACTTACTAGCGTTTGCGAGTAAAAAGAAATACTAGTTTATAAGAGAGAAGAAAGATGACTATGGCAGTAGCGCATATCTTTAGATAAGTTGTGGATACGTACGTACTTTTTCTTTTATTGTTTTACACTAATTAGTTGCTAGATTTCTTATTAAATATTCGTATTGGTGACTGACCATCACTATTTTATACTCTCTCCATTTTAAAATTATTGTCGTCATTAACTTGTTTCTTACCTTTGATCGTTCGTCTTATTCAAAATATTTTAAAAATCATCATATATTTTTTCATGATTAGTTTCATTACTAGATAAACTTATAATATAATTAATAATTTTATGTGTTTACGATAATTTTTTAAATAAGACGAATGATCAAAGTTCATGAAAAAAATCAATGACAATAACAATTTTAGAACGAAGGAAGTAAGATAAAGACAAGCTAGTTTCTACTCATCTTTTGTATGTGTCGTTAGAGAAATTATAGCTAGCAACCTTTGGAGAAGCTCTAAGGTTCTTGAAGGCACATGGAGGCGACATGTGGACGTAGGTTGAGGAGAACGAATCTGCCAATCCAACGTGGGCCACGTGTCGATCACAAACGTCGTTCGGTCGTTGCACGGAAGCGCTTTCTGCAGCCGCTCGCCTGTAGGGAAAATCACCAACGCCCAGGAAGAAACCCACGCCAAACGAACACAATTAACCGCAAGGGCCCAGGAAAATAAGCTGATGTGGCCGGATTTACATACACCAGTCCAATACGCTGGATGCAAAGCAATTTTTCGAGTGGCCACACAACTGGCTCCTCCAGAGACCGTGACCGTGACCCTGCCTGCTGTCTGGTGCAGTTCTGTGTATGTTGCACTGTCCCGCCCGGGTCCATGCATGGGTTCGATGATGCAAGCGGCCGGGGTCGCGGTTGCGTTTGCGTAGCAGCAGCGGCGGCGCATGATTGCGAAATGAATTACAGCCGCCCGCCGTGCCTCCCAGTACTGCGGGAGAAGACGCCATCCATGTCAACACGCCTACTCCCAGGCAGCATTGCCGACGCCAAGACGTCAATTCAACACAGCAGTGATTGACAGTATCACGGTTAATTATTCAGGCCAACACACACTAGGGGATTTCCGGCTGGTGCGGGTTGCTCGCCACCAGTCACCGCGGCCGCGTCATGATGATCTCCGTCCGTGCTTTATTTGTTTTCCAGAAACCACCTGCCGGTATGTTTTCATCTAATACTTCCTCCGGTTTAAAATGTAAGTATTCCAAGCATTTAAAATTTTATCTATAATATAAGCATTTTTAGGAATAAGACAAAATCTGATGGGTTGATGGATGGGTGAGAAATTGATGAGATAGTATAAAATGAGGGGTATATATGACTTTTCTTAGCTTGACTATTTTAAAGTTTGAATGTTTTAAATGTTTATATTATGAACCGGAGGAAGTAATTATTGAAAATTATATGAGCATGATCCAGCTAGAACGAGGAGCTTGCCAGAGACACGCTGCTGACAACGGTGGTGAGGAGGACGAGCACTGTCGCACCACCCTTGAGAGGAACCAAGATCGCTCGCGGCTGTGGCACACGTCACGATGACCTGCCAGTTGTGCCTTTCGACTCTCGGCCACGTGTGATGACTCCCCTCCCCTGACCGAGCTCCTGTGACTCCTGCTAGCTCTCCAACAAGCGCGTGGCTGTTCGCCATGGCATGACGTGGCGAGGCCACCATCACCTCGCGATGTCTATATATGAAACCGACCACCATGACCTGGTCCGACCTCCTAATCTCTCTCATGATGACCACATGGCACGCCTTGTAGCATCTCTATTCTCGAGGCATGCATCCCTGTAAATAAACTACTAATATAATGCGGTTGATTTGGAACGTGCTCGTGGCGGCATGCATCCTTGTAAACTCTCGGCATGAGGCAGCGCGGAGGCCGCTTTGATTTGGGGCACGTAGAACCATCTCGGGAGTCCCCGCGTACCAGTTCAGTTGACTCCCCCGCGGCCAGGGCCAACCAATCTGTCAGCTCGCCCTCCTCGTTCAAGCATGGTGGGTTGTTGAATTGAATGACGGCTAAAACAACAGTGGCTGTGGCGGAACATGCGATTTGTTTCGTATGTTAAGACTCAAATGCTGTGGACTTCCTCTTATCCAAATTAAATGCAAAAAAAAATCAGAAAAATCCTAAGAACCTAATGACACATCCAAAATACTAAAGTACTACGATATATACATACGTAATAAGGAAACTCGAAAATTAACGTAATTCAGAGTCCCATCATCTTTGTATGCCTCCATGTTTTTGCATGTGGACTCTGTTAAACATAGTAGTGCATCACCTATATTTAGCAATGCATATATGTGTATCAAATATATTTGGCAGGTGTTAATCCTTGATTGGAGCTGTGTCTCCTCTTGCCGTGAGCCATGAGCCATGAGCCATGAGCCACGCATGTAATCTTTCCTTGTATTCTCAACCATTCCCATCAACATGGTAACAGAGCCAGTCGACTAACCATGCTAGAAACAACTTCTTTTTCCTCCTCCTCCTGTACAAGTCTCTCTTCCACCACAACCTTCGCATCTATCCCCATCCATCATGCCGTCACTATCCGGCTCAACAAAACCAATTACATGTTATGGCGCGCCCAGCTTCTGCCGTACCTTCGAAGCACCAAGTTGATCAGCTTCATTGACGGGACGATCACAGCGCCCGCAAAGCAAGTTCCTGCCTCCACTACCGAGGGTGCCGATCTCGTCCCCAATCCCGCCTATGGAGCATGGTATGACCAACATCAGCAACTGCTCAGTGGCCTCCTCTCCTCCATGTCGGAAGACATGCTCCAAGATGTCGTTGCCGCCACCACATCCAAAGTAGCATGGGACATCCTCAAGAGGATGTTCTCTTCTGCCACCTGCGCACGTGCCGTCCAAGTCCGTGTTGATCTTGCCATCACCAAGAAAAATGATCTCTCTGCCGCCGATTACTTTCGCAAAATCAAGTCTCTCGCATCTGAGTTGGCTGCGGCTGATGCGCCTCTCCGTGACGACGAGATCATCGCCTACCTCCTTGCTGGCCTCCCCACGGACTACGACCCGTTCATCACCTCCATGACCACAAAAACGGAGCCGTTGACACTTGATGACGTCTACTCCCATCTCCTTTCGTACGAAGCTCGACGACTGCAGTCCCAGGCGGAGACGCAGATCAACATTGGCGCCCAGACCAACTTTGCTGGTCACGGTCACCGACAGCGTGGCCGTGGGCGCGGCAGTTTCCCTGGGCGTGGAGGTTCCCCTGGCCGCAGTGGCTTCCGAGGCTGCAGTGGCCCATCCCCGCAGTAGGGTCACGGGTGGGCCTCCTCGCCAGGCTTCTTTCGCCCCACCTGTCAGATTTGTGGAGGCAAGACTCACACGGCCATCAGGTGCTGGTACAGGATGGATGAATCGTACCAGGATGATCCACCGTCTGCTGCCATGGCTACTACTTCTTCCTACAAGATCGACCCCAATTGGTACGTTGACACGGGAGCTACGGATCACATAACTAGTGATCTTGATCGCCTAGCCCTTCGGGAACAGTACCACGGTGGAGAATCGGTGTAAATTGGCAACGGGACAGGTTTGGATATTATGCATATTGGTTCTTGTTCTTTTAATACTGCTACACGTCCTATTGCCCTCAACAATGTACTTCATGTTCCTGCCATATCCAAACATCTTCTCTCTGTTCATAAACTTACCCACAATAATAATATTGAAAGTGCCTAGAGGGGGGGGGGGGGGGAGGTGAATAGGCAATTATCCCTAAAAATCACTTAATAACAAAAGTCAAATGCGCAGGGTCGGACTTGTCCGACGATAGTGAGGAAAGTCCGATGGACTTGTCCGATGGCACGAGTTAGAAAAGTAGATCGGCCGATTAAAACTTTAAACTAGTGCAAGGCAAGCTAGGATCTAGTAATTACAAGCTAGAGGAAGTTGTAGAAATAAGGGGAACAACTAGCAAGCAACCTACACAAGTTAATTTAAGAGAAACGAGGCAAACCCAAGCTAGTAAGTTATGAGCAAAAGCAAGTAAATAACAAGTATGTAAAAGGAGACAAGGGGAGACACAAGATTTGTTCACCGAAGTTCAGCTCCACAAAGAAGCATACGTCTCCGTTGAGGGATCCACAAAGGACCGGGTTTCTTTCAACCCTAACCTCTCCAAGTGACCATAAAGATCAAATTTGGCTTTCCACTAGCAAACTCCATGAAGGAGGGGTCAATACAAACTTCCCGAGGCGTCACCACACAAGTTGGGAGCTCTACGGGTACCTCTAACCATCTAGGGGATGAATCCCCAAGAGTAACGAACACAAACGTGGTCGGCGGTGAGGATGAACCAAGAGCTTAAGAGAATGGAAGCTTGAAGTCGATGGAGCTCTTGAATCTTCTCTCAATCCCTTCACAAATCAAGATTGGAAGTAAGGGAGGAGAGATTTGGAGAGCAAAGTGAGCTTGAGAGTGTTTTTGAGTGGAATGAGTGACCTCCTAGCCAAGGGATGAAGTGGGCATCTATTTATAGCTCAAGAAGAAAAAAGAGCCGTTTGGATAGGTATTTCTCAGATCTCCATCGGACAAGTCCGATGGTCATCAGACATGTCCGATGGAACAAGTTGGCGCAGGTTCTGGAGTCCGAGGGACTTGCCCGAAGCCTCGAACAAGTTGACCATCGGACAAGTCCGATGGCTAGGGTTTGGCACAGGTACTGTAGTCCGAAAGGGAAGTCCGATGGGTCAGACTTGTTGGTCATCGGCCGTCGGACAAGTCCGACGACACAGAGTGGCAAAGGTTTTGGATTCCAATGGACTTGTCCGATGGGTCGAACAAGTCCGATAATTTTGCCCTAGAAAAGTGTTTTTGGCTGTGGAATTTTGGATTTTGTTCTTAGTTCATCATTGCTTCATACTTTTGTGTTCCTCTTAATAGTACAATTTTCCTATACTCAAAAATAAAGTAAAAACTCTATGAGCTTCATATTTGAGCATATTTTTGAGTATCATCTTGAAATTTCTTAGCCACTTTCTTTTCTCCTTTTTTTTGAGTATTTGAGCTTCTATGCATTTTGTCATCAATAATTGAACCATCTTCTACACACATGCTCATTGAAACATTAGTCCATTCTTAATTGTATTGGCGCCAATCACCAAAATAAAATTAGGGGCCTAGATGCACCTTCAATATCCCCCTTTTTGGTGATTGATGACAATACAACTAATTTTTCATAAAGAGATGTAAAGTAGGAACAATTTGTGAGGAGCTCCCCCTAAATGTGTGCATAAATAAAAGATTGAAGATAGAATAACAAATGCACATATTTGAAGAAAAAAAATGAGAGCTCCCCCTGACACTATGCATACATGATGATTTGCAATAGTTAAGCATATGAATATAAGACATTGCATATGACAAGTATTATCACACAAATGCATCTAGTAGAAGGAGAAAAAACAATAAATCATCACAGAGATGTCAAGCTCATAAAACACAAATAGAGAGACATAAGTACCACAAGCAAATATAGCAAATAGTCTTACAAATCACAAAGAACACAAATAAGTAGTCTTACAAACCAAGTAAAAGAATAAACCAAATTGTCCAACTCCATCACACTCACAACTCACAAACTAAGCAAATGAATGAAAAGATAGATAACACTTCTCCCCCTTTGGCATCAAGACACCAAAAAGGAGAAAAATGCGGGTGGATGGTGATGAAATCTCTACTCCTCAGAGTCTTCATAGTCTTCATCATCCTCATCGCCATCTTCTTCTTCTTCCTCACCTTGAGCGGGAGCTTTTCCCTTGCGCTGGCGAAGATCATAGGCGGCGGGATCTTCTTCTTGCTCTTCTACTTCCTCTTCTTCCTCATCAAAGCGGACATGTTGCCCACTAGAGCCAGCTCCTATGTGAAACTAAGGAGGTGGAGGATAGTACCCAAAATAGTTCAACTCCTCTGTAGAGAAGTTGGGAGTGGGGTCCTGAAAAGCAGGTGGGTAAGAATCTTCTGCCGGAGGCGATGGAGGAGGAGGAACTTCACATTGCATCTTTTCCATGATGATCTTCTAGTTCCTCTCAATCACATCCATCCTTTGGTTAATGCCCCTGCACATGCCAATGAGGAATTTAAACATCTTCATAATCCCACTCCTCTTGCCACGAGAAGGTGGGGCAGCACGAGAAGAACCGGTGGTCCTAGAAGGAGCTCTGGGAACCTGAGGAGATGGAGCAGAGGACGGTGGCTGAGCTGCACCAATGAACTGACCAGAGGAGGTGTCAAGAGTCCAATTAGAAGGAATATAAGGTTTGAGACTCAGATGCTACATGTCCTTTTTGAAAGTCAATCATGAGACCTTCTCAATCATATACATGATGTGCGGGGCATATCCACAAGCACGCTTGGGAGAGATGGAGATGTCCCATATCTCCTGATACTCATGTAGTTGCCCGAGTGAATCTTGTGCTTTGCCTTGTGTGAGCTTTTAAGTCCTATCATAGAAGCAAACTGGTTCAAGGTGCAGCTGTATTTAGTGCCATTTGTCATCCAAACCATAGACTTGTCATTCTCAAAGAACACAGTTGAAAAGAACTGAGAGATGATTTCCTTGTTCCATGAGTAGTTGAGAGTCAAGATGGTCTTAAGACCATGATGCTCAAAAGCAGCTAGAACTTAGTTGAACAGAGGATACTTCTTGGACTTCATATAGTCCCAATCTAGCCACTTGCTCTCAACAATAGGGTTCTTCATGTGGAGGTAGGTGGAGCGGTACCAATCCGCATGGAAATGAGCATGAAAGCGAGAATCAACAGCTTCCTTATCATGAGCATAATAATTGACCAACCTTGCTTCAGTGCATGTCTCAAGGGACGCGTGAAAGAAGTCCACCCGCTCTCGGGTTGAGTTGAGCATTTCGGAGGGAGGACGCATGACTCTCTCAAGCTCATCCGACTCAACAACTTCTTCTCTCTCATCTAGTGCTCTCAAGGTGGTGCGACGGATTCGCTTTGTCGTGACTTTCTTGCGCTTCACTGGTTGACTTTGACCTTGATCATCACTAGCTTTGGTCCTCTTCTCCCTTAAGGGTGATGCTTCCACATCCGACATGCTTGCAAAAACAATGGGGGATCCGACTTTGCCGAGAGAGGAGGACCTCTTGGCCTCCAAACTTGCTCCAATGGATGGTGGGAGAGGGAGATCGCCTTGGGGACGCCTTTGGGGGAGTTCTTAAGGAGAGAGAACGTGAGGGAGGTGAATGAGGGGGTGTTGACCGAAGGGGTAAGTCGGGCTAGGTTAAAGGGGTGAAAGCTAGACCGTCGGACTTGTCCGATTAGCGTCAGACTTGTCCGATAGGGTCGGACTTGTCCGACTGGCATTGGACTTGTCCGATGGATTGGGTCAATAGGAGGAGCCAGGCAGGGCTAGGGATAGTTTGAAGCAAATAAGTGTAAATGAGGATGGACAAAAAGGATTCTTGCCAGCATATGGTCAGTCAATAAACCAACCATTCAAAACTATGACCATATTTTGACAAGATTGATTAAGAGATACAGAATCAAGGAACAAGCAAAAACAAACAAGTTTTGACATAAAACCAGGGTTTTGCAATAATTGAACAATCAACACTCAGATGTGCACATCCTCTACATCACATTGCTAGAGTCAAGAATATTTAGTTCACTCCTAAGATAGCAAAACCTTTTTTCATCTAGTGGCTTGGTGAATATATTGGCTAATTGATCTTCGGTTCGCACATGACTCACTTCTATATCCCCCTTGATCGAATGATCTCTCAAAAAGTGATGGCGGATATCTATATGCTTTGTGCACGAATGCTCAACGGGGTTATGAGAAAACTTTATGGCACTCTCATTATCACATAGGAGTGGACCACGGTTCAACTTGTAACCATAGTCCCTTAGAGTTTGTCTTATCCAAAGTAGTTGTGCACAACAACTACCGGCTGCAACATACTCCGCTTCGGCGGTGGAAAGTGCAACAGAATTTTGTTTCTTGGATGACCATGACACTAGGGACCTACCCAAGAATTGGCATGTCCGGAGGTGCTCTTTCTATCTACCTTATCCCCTGCATAATCCGCATCGGAATAGCCCAAAAGGTTGAACTTTGAACCCTTGGGGTACCAAAGCACCAGGTTGGGTGTGTGAACCAAATATCTCAAAATTCTTTTAGCGGCCACCATGTGACACTCCATAGGAGCGGCTTAAAAACGTGCACACATACACACACTAAGCATGATATCGGGCCTAGATGCACAAAGATAAAGCAAAGAGCCTATCATGGAGCGGTATACCTTTTGATCAACGACCTTGTCCTTTTTGTTGAGATCGATGTGTCCATTTGTTGGCATGGGAGTTTTGATGGGCTTCGCCTTGTCCATATCAAACTTCTTCAATAAGTCTTGAGTGTACTTGGCTTGACATATGAAGGTGCCCTCCTTGAGTTGCTTCACTTGGAAGCCTAGAAAGTATGTCAACTCCCCCATCATGGACATCTCAAACCTCTTGGTCATTATCTTGCTAAACTCATCACAAAAGTTTTGGTTAGTAGAACCAATATAATGTCATCGACATATATTTGGCACACAAAGATATCATTGCCAAAATACTTGGTGAAGAGGGTTGCATCGGCCTTGCCAATGACAAAACTCTTTTTAACAAGAAAATCCCTAAGGCATTCGTACCATACTCTTGGAGTTTGCTTAAGCCCATAGAGCGCCTTATGGACTTGAAAACATGATTAGGATACTTTGGGTCTTCAAAGCCCGGTGGTTGCTCCATATACACCTCTTCCTTGATTGGCCCATTGAGGAATGCACTTTTCACGTTCATTTGGTACAACTTAAAATCATGGTAAGTAGCAAAAGCAAGTCATAATCGAATAGATTCAAGCCTTGCTACAGGGGCATAGGTTTCATCAAAATCCAAACCTTCCACTTGTGAATACCCCTTTGCCACGAGCCTTGCCTTGTTTCTTGTCACAATACCGTCTTCATTTTGCGAAACACCCATTTGGTGCCCACAACATTCTTGTTCTTTGGCCTTTCCTCCAATGTCCACACTTCATTTCTTGTGAAGTTGTTCAATTCTTCTTGCATGGCCATCACCCAATCCGAATCCTCAAGTGCTTGTTCTACCCTAAATGGCTCCATAGAAGAGACAAAAGAGTAATGTTCACAAAAATTACTAACTCGAGATCTAGTGATTACCCCCTTGTCAATATCTCCAAGAATTTGCTCGACGGGGTGATCACGTTGTACACATTGATGCACTCTTGGGTGTGGTGGATATGAGCTTCCTTGACCACCATCTTTATCAACCTCTTGATCATGTCTTTGAGAATCATCACTTGATATTTGTTTATGATCCCCAACATCTTGATCTTGACCACTTGCATGATTGATTTCTTCATCTTCATGATGTTGATTTTGTCTTGAGGGAGAGGGTTGACTTTCAACACTTGATGTTTCTTGTGGTCTCACATCACCAATGGCCATCCTTTTTATTGCATTTCTAGGAGCTTTATTATCTACATCATCAATAGCAACTTGCTCCTCTTGAGAGCCATTTGATCCATAACCAAGCAAGAAACCTTCATCAACTTTTGGAGCAAACTTTGAAGTCTTGGGTTTCTTGTTTAGCATAAAACACTTGCTCCCAAAGACACGAAAGTAGGAAATATTAGGCTTGTTACCGGTTAGTAACTCATATGGTGTTTTCTTCAAGAGTCGGTGGAGATATAACCGGTTGGAGGCATGGCATGCAGTGTTGATGGCTTCGGCCCAAAAGCGATCAGACGTCTTGTATTCATCTAGCATTGTTCATGCCATCTCAATGAGTGTGCGGTTCTTTCTTTCGGCCACCCCATTTTATTGAGGGGTGTAGGGTGCCGAAAATTCATGCTTGATGCCTTCTTCATCAAGGTACTCCTCAACTTGAGTGTTTTTGAACTCGGTGTCATTGTCACATCTTATCTTCTTGATCTTCACTTCATATTCATTTTGTGCTCTTCTCATGAATGTCTTGAGCACACCCTTTACTTCACCTTTATCATGCAAAAACAATACCCACGTGAAGCGAGCAAAATCAACAACAATTACAAGACCGTATTTGTTACCGCCAATGCTTATGTAGGAGACGGGTCCAAAAAGATCCATGTGCAACATCTCCAATGGTCTTGTGGTGGTCATCACGTTCTTCGCGGGGTGTGATGCTCCAACTTGTTTTCCCGCTTGACAAGCACTACAAATTCTATCTTTCTCAAAACAAACATCGGTTAGTCCTATGATGTGGCCGCCCTTTTGGAGTTTGTGAAGATTTCTCATACCAACATGGGCAAGCCTTCTATGCCACAACCACCCCATGTTGGACTTTGCTAATAAGCATGTACCAAGTGTAGCCTCATCCGTGGAGAAATCCACAACATAAAGCTTTCCTTTAAGCACATCCTTAAAAGCAATCGAGCCATCACTCCTCTTATAGACGGTCACACCACATTCGTTGAACAAACAATCATAGCCCATTTTACAAAATTGTGAGATGGACAAAAGATTGAAGTCAACGTGATCAACGAGCATAACCTTAGAAAGAGAATACGAGGGAGTGAGAGGGACTTTACCATACCCTAGTACTTGTCCCGTTCTGTTATCACCAAATGTGATGTACTCATTGTTGTTGTGACTTGGCTCAAAAGACTTGAACATCTTTTTGTCTCTGGTCATATGATTAGTGCATCCACTATCAATTACCCAACTTGACCCTCCGGAGACATAGTCCTACAAAACAAGTTAAGCTTTGTTTTCAGGTACCCAAATTTGCTTGGGTCCTTTCACATTAGTCACAAGTACTTTGGGAACCCACACACAAACCTTTGGCCCCTTGTTGCGTGGCCCAACATATTTGGCATACACATGACCATGCACATTTTTCATAAGCACATATGAAGCATCAAAGTCATAAAAGAGTGCACATGTAGGATTAGGAACATTAACATGAGAATCATTAGCAAAAGAGGAATGGTTAGTGTTCATGTTCTTGGCTTGCTTCTTTTGATAAGATCCTTCCTTGGTGAACTTAAGGAATTCCTTCCCATTCTTGTTCTCCCATGCATTGTGCTTGGCACGCTCAACATAGCCAATGCCATCCATGAATGGGGCATTCTAGTGTATGCGTATGCACCTCTTGCATACTTTGCCTTTTCATTGTCAACAACATTCTTCCCTTGTTGTATCTTGCTTTCAAGAGCCCTCACTTGCTTGTTCAAATCATCAATCAATTTCACATTAGTAGCATAAGCATCAACATCAATGTTATAGCACCTATCACATCCTTTGCTAGTGGAAGCATGAGAGTTGTTGGTGGAAGTGGATGTGAAAGTTGAAAGAATTTTGTATTGTTCTTCAAGGGACTTATGAGTCTTTTCCAAATCCTCATATCTCTCTTGAAGTGTATCTTTAGCACTTTTAACATTTTCATAAGTATTCTCAATTTTAGTGATAGACAAGGTTAATTCTTCATTTTTATTTCTTTCAACTTCTAGAAGCTTCTCTAGTTCAAGGTTTCTTTTCTTTTGAAGAATAAGCAAGTCTTCTTGTTTTTCAAGAAGCTCCTCTTGTCTATCATTTTCTTTCTTTCATTTCTCAAGCAATTGTATGGATTCAAGCATTTTAGGAAGTGAAGCATTTGCAACATCATCATCATCATCATCACTACTACTATCATAAGAGGAACGCTTGTGTTTAGATTTTGTTACCTTCGATCCTCTTGCTATTAGACACCTGTGAGTGTTGTCATCATCATCACTCAAGCTCCCAAATAGTGAGGTATTGGTGGGAGTAACGCCGATGGCAAGTGAAGCAATGCCTCTGTTATCCGAGTCGGATTCAGAGGAGGAAGATGATGAGGAGGATGAATCATCGGAGTTCCATTCTTGACCAATATGAGCTTCACCTTTCCTATGCTTCTTGTATGTCTTATCTTTCTTGTGATGCTTGTATTTTCTTCTTTCATCCTTGTTCTTCTTCTTTGGACATTCCGCAATAAAATGTCCTTCATCACCAGATTCATAGCAAGTCCTTTTCGACCTTCTTGCTTTGCCCTTGTCGAAGCTTTTTGATGAGGACATCACACATATGGATATACACAACACTCCTCCAACTAGGATGAAAGTTCATGCGCATCACCTGAATTTATATGTGAGTTCATTTCTAATGTTTTGTTTATGTGGTTTTGAGAATAGATTGCTACCTAATGAATTAATTGTTGTTAGGAATCATGGAGATAATGATGAGATAGCTGGAGAGGTGATTGGGGGCGTGATGGGCCAGCAACGACGTCCAAGCCAAGGTGGAGGCCCAATCAAAACCGACTTCGAGTCTGTTTTGGAGCACAGGACCAGTCTGCACTAAAAAAATGCCTAGGGCGCATACGGACTCAGATTTGGACGTTCTATATATGCCTGGAAAGATAACAAAAATAACTTTCCAACCCAACTGGTCCCATGTCAAAATTCATCCCGAGCCGTCGGCAATCGTCAAAACAAGTAGACTTCCAGAATCTGTCCTGGTGCTGCGACTCCGTAATCGGTCTTTGGGCCATGTATCGAGTTGAGCCCACTTAGGGATACGTCCAGGGGGTCTTGCATGACCCTAGGGTCCTCATATACAGCCGCCGCCTCTTCATTAGGGTTTGGGTTTTGCTTAGATTATTCTGTTAAGAACAGTTTTGCCGTTTGATCGGTTAGTGAGACCCCAACTTGTGAGATTCATCGTATACTTGCAAATTTGGTTGCATTCTTCTTTGTTCTTGCTTGTGTTCTTGATTTGCAGGTAAGGATAAGCCTTCTCGGCGAGGTCAATCATTCTTGAATGGTTGATAACCAGAGGAGACGTTGTGCTGCGATTGCGGGGTTCAGAACGTGTCGTTCGGAAGCCGGATTGATTTGTGTATCGCCTCCACCATAATCAAGTTTACCAGAACCTTTCGGAAGATCGGGAACCCTTGTCCACATCAAGTGGTAATCAGAGCTTCAGGTACACCATTAGGTTTGCCCTTATCCTTGTTATTTTGTTCAATCCTAGAGTCCAGAAATTTGTCCTACAAAAATATTTTTTTCATCGTGTTTCCACTGTCCTACACCCCCCTTGTGCCCTGCAATTTTCAGTTTAGTTTGCTTCTCTGAATTTCAGTCCCTACAAGGTCGTTGTGTTGCTGGTCTAGTGCTTGTTCTTTGGTCTTGTTTGAGTCGTGCATGTCCTTGTCATAGACAATCAAGAGAAAAAATCAGTTTGTTGCACACGTTAAGAGAATAATATTGCTAGAATTGTGTACACCAAATACTTATTTAACATCTAGCCTTCTACTTTTTGTGTCAAAAGAAAGAGAGAAAAGTGCTTGTTCATGTGACACGTTGAGAGTTTTGGAACAATATATTATCTATCTTTGTGTCCATCATATTAAGATCATAATTTTCCCTTGTGCTAGAATTCTTTCCTTTCGCTTTCTAGCACTAAGATCTTGCTGCAGTTTTGATTCACAAGAAAAGAAAAGAAAAGAAATAGGCAAAGTGTATAAGAGAAAAAGGCGCACAAAATAAAGGAAAAGATAAAAATTCAGAATTGCTTGCAGCCTTTACGTCCTTTGTTAAGTCATTTGCTTGTTTGCTTGAACTAGGTTCGAGACAAGTTTAGGCCGGTGACATAGACTAGCTTGGGACTATTATTCAGTTTTGCAATTTCTGAATTGAAATTTTGCTAATCCTTGCTACCTAATATTGCCTATCCAAGCTCCATATATATCCTTCTAAACAGGCACAAATTTTTTACTCTCGCAATCGTCAGTTCACACTCTCCAAGGTATCCTTTGCTTGCTGTAATTAAGAACTTTGTAAGGGCTTGGTGAGATGCTTCCATTTTCTTGTTGAGAGTTTGCACCTTTATTATATAGTAGTGATAGAAAAATATACTCTTGTGTGTTTTGTTGTTTGCTACTAACAATGACAGGTTCCAATACTCATGAGAATAAATTGATTGCATCTTATGATGATAAGAGTGTTGTAGCACAACAAGTGTCCAGTTCTTAAATGGAGATGGTAGAGCAAAATCAATTGAACAATTTATTCCAGACTCACTTTATTGTGAAGGATCGACGTTGTCGTGTCATCATTGATGGAGAGAGTAGCCACAACATCGCAAGCTTGGAGATGGTCGAGAAGCTTGGCTTGACCATATAGCCACACCCATGTCCATACTACATCCAATGGGTAAATTCTTGTGGTAAGATAAAGGTAGATCAAATTGCACGTATTAAATTTTTTATTGGTTCTTACAAGGATAGTGCAGAATTTGATATAGTACCTATACAAGCATGTCATTTGTTATTAGGTAAACCTTGGATTTCTACAAATAATGTTTCACACAATGCCATTGCTAATAGCTACTCATTTAAATATAATGGTAGAAGGGTTACTCTTAAACCTATGACTGCTACTGAAATTTTAGAAAAGGATCAACAAAGATTTTAGAGAAGAAAGAATGAACCATTTAGGATAGAATGGGCTATTTCAAATATTGCAACACTTCCATTAAAATATGAATTACTAGAGGATGAACATATTTCTTTGCCTCTTGTTGCAACTAATATATTTCAACATCTACATAAAGAAGATGATAGTGGGAAAGATAAAGAACAGATTGTTGCTTCAGGTAAAAGTTTTCTTGATGTGATGAATTATTCCAATAATCTTGCTATATTAGAACCTTATGATGATATTCCTTTGTTACAAGTTGATTTATCTGTTGGTCCTTGTGATAAAGAGGAGTTGTGTGCCAATGCTTCACTTATACCTTTGCCACAACAAATGAATGAGCTTGATACTTTTGCTTATGATTCACATAATAGTACTAAAATAAAACATTTGATTTTAGTTACATGTGAAAAAGATGAGCAGAAATTGTTGACTTCTCTAAATACTTTGGGTTATATTGAATTTGATGTTCTTTGTGATCTAAATGCCGTTGAGAAGAAAATCTTTTCTCAAACTGAATTTTCTTTATTGACAAGAAATAATTTTCATGCTATTGGCTATTATGATCATAGAGGTTTGTTAATGATGCATAGAGTTTATATTTCTTCAACATTGAAACCTCCTTGTGTTGGGCAACTCAATGAGACACTAGAAAACTGCAATAACAATTGTCATGTCATGTCAAGTTTTTCTAGTGTTTCTAAGATCACACATTTTCTAACTCGTCATAAGAGTGAGGATGATGTTCATACCGCTGGCCAATTTTTCAAAGATGTTGTTAGTTGTGTGACATACCTTCTACTGTAGTTTCACATTGTGATAACAAATTTCATAATGCATATAAATATGAGTTGCATCCCAAGTTTGGGAATAGTTTCACAATGAATATTTCAGATTTGAGACCATACATGAGTGAAAGAGATGAGCTCGAGTCGAGGACGACTCTAATTCAAAAGGGGGATAATGATGAGGACATCACACATATGGATATACACAACACTCCTCCAACTAGGATGAAAGTTCATGTGCATCACCTGAATTTATATGTGAGTTCATTTCTAATGTTTTGTTTATATAGTTTTGAGAATAGATTGCTACCTAATGAATTAATTGTTGTTAGGAATCATGGAGATGGTGATGAGATACCTGGGGAGGTGATTGGGGGTGTGATGGGCCAGCAAGGACGTCCAAGCCAAGGTGGAGGCCCAATCAAAACCGACTTCGAGTCTGTTTCGGAGCCCAGTACTAGTCTGCACTAAAACGGATGCCTAGGACGCATACAGACTCGGATTTGGATGTTCTATATATGCCTGGAAAGATAACAAAAATGAATTTTGAACCCAACTCGTCCCATGTCAAAATGCGCCCCGAGCCGTCGGCAATCGTCAAAACAAGTAGACTTCCAGAATCTGTCCTGGTGCTGCGACACCGTAATCGGTCTTTAGGCCATGTATCGAGTTGAGCCCACTTAGGGCTGCGTCCAGGGGGTCTTGCACGACCCTAGGGTCCTCATATACAACCACCGTCTCTTTATTAGGGTTTGGGTTTTGCTTAGATTATTCTGTTAAGAACAATTTTGCCATTTGATCGGTTAGTGAGACCCCAACTTGTGAGATTCATCGTATACTTGTAAATTTGGTTGCATTCTTCTTTATTCTTGCTTGTGTTCTTGATTTGCAGGCAAGGATAAGCCTTCTCGGCGAGGTCAATCGTTCTTGAACGGTTGATAACCAGAGGAGACATTGTGCTGTGATTGCGGGGTTCAGAATATGTCGTTCGGAAGCCGGATCGATTTGTGTATCGCCTCTGCCATAATCAAGTTTACCAGAACCTTTCGGAAGATCGGGAACCCTTGTCCACATCACTTTTCTTCTTGTAACTATCCTTCTTGAGGAATGACTTGAATCTCCTTACAAGCAAGGCCATCTCATCATCACTATCTTCACTACTAGAATCAACTACTTTGTTCTTTTTCTTCTCTTGCTTCTTTTCACTTGTGGCATTGAGTGCCACATCACTCTTGTCACCATTGGCTTCCACAGTTTTCTTGATCAACGCATTTATCTTGTTGGCTTGATCATTTTGTTGTTTTTGGGATAGAAGCTTCCCAAGTACCTCATCGGTGGAGAAGGTTTTAAAATTATCCTTCTCTCTAATGTTTGAGCAAATGTTATAATCCTATGGTCTTAATGCTTGTAATAGTCTCTTGTTGATATCCAAGTCGGACATTCTAGCTCCAAGTGCTCTTCTTTGATTCACAATTCTCATGAGTCTATCATGAACTTCTTTTGGGCCTTCTCCCGGACCCATGATGAACAAATTGAACTCATTTTGCAATTTTTCAAGCCTTGCATCTTTCACGGAATCAATACCCTCATAGATAACCTCAAGCTTTCTCCACAATTGGTTGGTATTTTTTATTCCGGCTACTTTGTCATATCGGTGGCACTAAGTGCGGAAACAATTGCACTAGCCGCCATAGCATTGCGATGGATGTTGAGTTGGTCCTTTCGAGTTGGATTATCTCTATTTTCCCACAAGAAATCATTCTCGGTTATGCTTGCAACATACGGACTCATAGATTCCAAGTACATCATCATCTTGCATTTCCAATTATCATAACATTATCCATCAAAGTACGGAAGCCTTTCGGACCCTTACCCAATACATCTTGCATTTCCAATGATCATAAAATTATCCATCAAAGTACGGAAGCCTTCCGGACCCTTGCCCAATACGATCTTCTTTGAGATCATCATAATCATACATGACATTGTTGTAGGTTCTTGATTGAGGTGCCTTGCTTCCTTCTTCAGTCCTTGGAATTTCTCCAAGGGTATCATCCTCGGTCCCGGCTACGGAAGACGTTCCCGGTGGGTTTTCCTTCCCAATCATCATCTTTATCTTCAAGCGGTTAAGCTTTCAAGAAGATCTTTACTCTGATACCAATTGAAAGTGCCTAGGGGGGGGGGGTGAATAGGCAATTATCCTTGAAAATCACTTAATAATAAAAGTCAAATGCGCAGGGTCGGACTTGTCCGACGATAGTGAGGAAAGTCCAATGGACTTGTCCAATGGCACGAGTTAGAAAAGTAGATCGGCCGATTAAAACTTTAAACTAGTGCAAGGCAAGCTAGGATCTAGTAATTACAAGCTAGAGGAAGTTGTAGAAATAAGGGGAACAACTAGCAAGCAACCTACACAAGTTAATTTAAGAGAAACGAGGCAAACCCAAGCTAGTAAGTTATGAGCAAAAGCAAGTAAATAACAAGTATATAAAAGGCGACAAGGGGAGACACAAGATTTGTTCACCGAAGTTCAGCTCCACAAAGAAGCCTACGTCTCTGTTGAGGGATCCACAAAGGACCGGATTTCTTTCAACCCTAACCTCTCCAAGTGACCACAAAGATCAAATTTGGCTTTCCACTAGCAAACTCCACGAAGGAGGGGTCAATACAAACTTTCCGAGGCGTCACCATACAAGTTGGGAGATGAATCCCCAAGAGTAACAAACACAAACGTGGTCGGCGGTGAGGATGAACCAAGAGCTTAAAAGAATAGAAGCTTGAAGTCGATGGAGCTCTTGAATCTTCTCTCAATCCCTTCACAAATCAAGATTGGAAGTAAGGGAGGAGAGATTTGGAGAGCAAAGTGAGCTTGAGAGTGTTTTTGAGTGGAATGAGTGACCTCCTAGCCAAGGGACGAAGTAGGGGTCTATTTAAAGCTCAAGAAGAAAAAAGAGCCGTTTGGATGGGTATTTCTCAGATCTCCATCGAATAAGTCCGATAGTCATTGGACATGTCCGATAGAACAAGTTGGCGCAGGTTCTGGAGTCCGAGAGACTTGCCCGAAGCCTCGGACAAGTTGACCATCAGAGTCCGATGGTCATCGGACAAGTCCAATCGCTAGGGTTTGGCACAGGTACTGTAGTCCGACAGGGAAGTCCGATGGGTCGGACTTGTCCGATGACCGTCGGACAAGTCCGACGACACAGAGTGACAAAGGTTCTGGAGTCCGATGGACTTGACACAGAGTGACAAGTTGCTTCGCCAAATCCTCCTGCACATCCCCACCGCACCAGGTTGAATCATAATCTCCGGCAACCAAAAGTACGCACTGATGGTACAGTCACATACTCTGCAGTCCGAACTACTGATACAGTTCCCACATCTCATGTTACTGCTCTGGCAAATCCCCTATGGCAGTCAGCAATGCATGAAGAATTTCAGGCTCTTATTAAAAACAAGACCTGGCATTTGATACCCCCACGTCCTGGTCTCAATGTAATTGATTGCAAGTGGATTTTCAAAATCAAGAACAAAGCTGATGGCTCTATTGATTGTTATAAAGCCAGATTGGTAGCAAAGGGATTTAAGCAACAATATAGAGTTGATTATGATGATACATTCAGCCCAGTTGTCAAACCCACCACCATCAGGTTGCTCTTATCCCTTGCAGTCTCTCGTGGCTGGTCTCTTCGCCAAATTGACATTCAGAATGCTTTTCTGCATGGCCATCTTGAAGAAGTTGTATATATGAAGCAACCACCGGGTTTTGTTAACTCAGCTCATCCAACTTATATTTGCAAGCTTGATAAATCATTATATGGCCTCAAACAGGCCCCTCGTGCTTGGTTTTCTCGCTTGAACAGCAAATTATTACAGTTGGGGTTTCATGCATCCAAGGCCGATGTTTCTCTATTTTTCTTCAACAAAGGTGGTGTTCAAATGTATATTCTCATTTATGTGGATGATATCATTATTATGAGCTCCTCATCCTTGGCTACGGATCGTCTTCTCACTCAACCTGAGGCTGATTTTGCGGTAAAAGATCTTGGTAACCTTGGATACTTTCTTGCTATTGAGGTACATCACACCTCTACTTGACTCGTCCTTACACAGCGCAAATATATCCAAGATCTACTACAATGCACAAACATGTCATGTTGCAGCGATGTTCCAACTCCCATGCTTCCCAATGAAAAATTATTTCTCAAGAGCGGTGATCCTCTCTCAAGTGAAGACACTACACGTTATCGCAGTGTTGTTGGAGCCCTTCAATATTTGTCCTTGACTCGGCCGGACATCTTGCTCTCTGTTAATAGAGTGTGCCAATTTTTATCTGCACCAACAACAACTCAATGGGCAGCGGTTAAACGCATCCTGCGTTATCTTCACTCTACCTTGGATATGGGCCTATGCATCACTAAGACCGCGTCCTCCCTTTTGAGTGCATTCTCTGATGCCGACTGGGCTGGCAACCCTGATGACCGACCGATGTAGTACTGGAGGGTATGCTATCTTCTTTGGTGGCAATCTTGTATCTTGGAGCTCACGCAAACAACCAACTGTTTCTAGATCAAGCACCGAAGCTGAATATAAGGCGATCGCGAATACCACTATAGATGTTATATGGATCGAGGTCCTACTACGAGAACTCAAGATTTCTCAACCACGTCCTCCCTCCCTATGGTGTGACAACATTGGTGCCACTTACCTCTCTGTCAATCCAATCTTTCATCGTCGCACAAAGCATGTGGAGGTTGATTATCATTTCGTTCGAGAACGTGTTGCTTCTCGCAAACTGGATGTTCGATTCATTTCTTCCAAGGACCAGCTCGCTGACATCATGACCAAACCACTGCCGACTACTCCATACTGTCATATTTGGCGCAATCTGAACCTGGTGTTCCACCGTCCAGATTGAGGGGGGGGGGGGGTGTTAAACATAGTAGTGCATCACCTATATTTAGCAATGCATATATGTGTATCAAATATATTTGGCAGGTGTTAATCCTTGATTGGAGCTGTGTCTCCTCTTGCCGTGAGCCATGAGCCACGCATGTAATCTTTCCTTGTATTCTCAACCATCTATATAAACGAGGCATGCTGACCCTTAGAGGCAGCCGGTGCCATTCCCATCAACAGACTCTACATAACATAGGAAAACTCTGCGTGCTGGACTCTACCTTAAAAAAAAGTGGACTCTACATACGGTAGAATTTGTCGGTGTTCTCTCTTTATGATGCAGGGTACATTACACAGAGCTATTGCGTGCTGCTCGCACCCCTTCACCGGCGTTTCATCAATTTTATGTGTTTAGCGGCAGCAGCAATTTGGCTACTCTGGAGGAGAACAAATCAGAGAGAAAAACTATACTCCTCTCAAAATTAAGAATCCACTTCACGTGCAGTATTGCTGCAAACCACACACTTGGCCACCGTAATGCACGAATGGAGGGGGGGACTGCTGACCTAGCATGCGTTCGGGCGAGAGGGAGGGGGAAGGCGCAACGTGAGAGAAGAGAGGAGGCTCCAAGGTAGAAGAGAGGTAGTTGGGTTAATTATGAAAAACTATTGCTCGAATAATATAAAACTGAGCATATGTGGTTCAGATCAAACTTCAAAATCGATAAGCATACAAAATTTTCACCTCGACCACATCATCACATGTTTTTTATTCATGATGGTCATCATTGTTACATGCATTATATATTGTTCTAAGTATAGTAAATGGTTATTTATGGCATATTTTAGAGCACTCCTCCATTGTGGATCGACAACCACCTGGGGACCCAAAACAGCAAAAGCACGGTGTTCCTGGGAGCACTCCCAAGCCGCATGATATGAAGTTTGCTGGGTGGCATTTGCCTGGTTCTTCGCCATTAAGTTTCACAGCGCCCACCAATTCATCCATGGTTCAACCTGCGTGGGTCAAAGATAAATTAGATATAATATATATTATAATTTTTATTAGAACCATGCAGTGACAATCTAATATACAATTTCTTTGTCAAAACTATTAGTAGCCCAAAATACACAAGGGGAAAAAACTTCGACCTATCTATCGAGTAGAACATGTATCACAAGCAAATTCTGAGTCAAAGACAACATAATTTTGCACTTACATTGTGCTTGATTTGCTAAGGATCCAAGAACAAGGAGCGAAAGGAGCAACAGTGCATCCATGTGCCTGATTCTGTGTATTACAAACAGGCTAGGAGCGTGATGCCCTTTTGCGTCTATCCAACTAAGGAGATTTTTTTTCTTCTTGTATTCTTTTGTTCGTATAGATAGATTTACACATGGTTCGTATATATATATCTCTACAATCTATTAATTAAGGTACGGTCGTCCACTTCGTGTCCACAAAGTTAGAGATTGAATCCAAATCGATTTCGTAACTTCTATATCATGTACCAAATTTCAAAAAATATAACTCCCACATCCGGAACTCAAATGAGTCAAACTCCAACTCTGTCGCGTAGCTCTCGAAAAGTTCTATAACTTTGATATTCAATAGAAGTCCAGATCCCGCAGTTTTGATTTCCAAATATACGATGAAAAATATTTGTTCTGATTCGAACTCCTTTGTGTAGGATTATGTGCAGAGCCCATATCTTGTAGCTCTGTAGTCCAAATAATCTAATCCATATATGTTTCGAAAAGGTCTCAACGAGATTTACAACTTTTATGTTTTAACTTTTTTCATTAGAGCAAGTCTTTAATTTCAAAATCGCGTTGTAATGCGATGCTATTTCTGGACTCCGTGAATTGATTTTTTCTTCCGGATAAAACTTTTAGAATATAATAAAAAATTTGATAAAATTGTTACTTTTGACATATAAAATAATATACTAAGAAGCACCAACGGTAATACAAATATAATCTTTAATATAAAAAATATCAATAGTATTGTATATATCTAATAATTATATTGTGTAAATAATTTATATTTAAATTATAAAGAGTGTTTTGGTTTTTTAAAGTCCAACGTACGAACATTTTACTAGTATATATATATAGAGAGAGATAGGAGACCGATGTTGTAAACGGCATGTAGCAATTGTAGCCAGCATGGTCATCTATATAATGCCTTTTTCAGTTTTCTATACAATCCCTTTTTTCATTTAGTTTTAGTAGTAGTTGATTTGCTGACGTTGAACCTTTATGTACTGATTGATTTACTGCTATGTTGGGGAGTTTTTTTTCCAATCAAATTCTTTAACGTGCTTCGTTTCCTGCTGCTTCTGTGACAGGTTGCCAATGCAAATAAATGAAGTCCTTATATATACCAATTACCAAGCGCACGTTTCATCACGCATGATGAAGAGTCAAAATACAAAATAGAATCATATCTGTCCCTTCCATTTAAACTCATACTTCAACTTGTTTCGGGTAATAAAAAGTTTCCTACGGCAAATTTTAGTACAGGTTGAGGACAAGAAATCTGCTTTACCATACTATCAATCTGACTTGAGGATATTACCATATCTTGGCCCAGCTCAATTACATAGCAGGGCCCAACCCACCTTCTGGTGACGCTTGTTGCTCCAAAGGTGCAGATGACGAGCCAACACAATCGGACGGCCCAGAATTCTCAGATCGAGCTATAAGAGAACCACATCGCCCTCCGCGCGGAACCCTCCCGGCTTCAGCCTCGTCTGCGCAGCGCCGCCGCCTTCGTCTAGGGCTCCGCTTCTCTCCTCCTCCGTCGTCGCCGCCAAGCCCGAGCAAGATGGTACGGACCTACCGATTCCTCTCTCGCTTCTCCATGATCTCGATCTGCTTCCCTCGTTTGTTAGTTTCCGGCCTCCTCGATCTGACAAGCGGTTCTCTCTTGGTGGTGCGCAGGTGCTCCAGAACGACATCGACCTGCTCAACCCGCCGGCGGAGCTCGAGAAGCTCAAGCACAAGAAGAAGCGCCTCGTCCAGTCTCCCAACTCTTTCTTCATGGTACGGCCCCCATTTTTCATTTGTGGTGGGGAAAGCTAGTATTTCTAGCCCTTCCTGGTTGCGTGTTCTAATTGTGAAATCTATTTGCTGTGTTGCAGGACGTCAAGTGCCAGGGATGCTTCAACATGTAATTTCTCTTGGCCCTATATTTCCTTTATAGGTTGATGCTTGTAGAATCGATAGCTGAATGATTGTAGTCTGATAAGTGTCATTTATGAGTGCTATTGGGTTATACCAAAGTCCTGCCAAGCTTGTTGCATCCCTGAGATTACATGGAAGCTAATATGTCATTCTTTGTTAGGACATCCAAATTAGCCTGTTGAATTGATGTAGTTTTTAGTTAAGAACCATTGGGCAATGCTATTTACTCTGCAGAAAGACTTGACTTCATGGAGTTATAGCTTGCAATTTGATTTGAGTGCATCCTTTAGAATAACAAATTCATTTTCTTCTGGGTGGAAGCTGGTATTTGACATATTATTATTGCCCCAATGCAAGTGCATTTAAATTTTTCTATATACTTACAACAATCCTGACTTAGCAGCGAAACTAGATCACTCACCCTGATCACTTGCTGTTGATTTCCTGAATATTGATACTTGTATAGTGGCTTGTGTGTCATCTCTAACCTAAATGTCTGAGGTCAAATGATTTGTGTTTGCTAAACACAACTCTGGAATGATCTGTCTCGTAATCCAAACAAAGCATTGAATCTTGCTTAATATGTACTCCATGTTTGTCCTATCAGAACTCTTGTAAGGTTTCATTTTTTTCCTTGCGTAGTTTGTGCATTGTTTTCCCCTAATTTGTTGAGCACTATGTCTTTCGTGGCTTGCTATTCTGATGGTTCAATTTAATGTTCTTGCAGAACCACTGTGTTCAGTCACTCCCAGACTGTTGTCGTGTGCCCAGGATGCCAAACTGTGCTCTGCCAGCCCACCGGAGGAAAGGCCAGGCTGACAGAGGGCTGCTCCTTCCGCCGGAAGGGTGACTAGAGCATAGTCTCAGAAGACAACGTTTGTACTGAGCGAGTGTTTCACTTTCCAGTATGTAGTCTTCAATTTTTGCTCTACGTGAGACATAAGCGTCTTGAACTGCTGCTTAGCTAAGGCTTTCCTACCTATTCCAGTGCTATGTATCAGATGCTACTACTGAGTGTTGTGTTTGCCATCTGGTTGTCTAATTAAAATTAGCTGGGGTTGTTTTTAATTGTGAACTATTGGTGGTCAATATCAGTACTGAAATCCTTGAAGGGTTATTTTGCATTCGTTCATCACTTTTGATGAAGTTTTCATCCCGTACACTGTTGGTATCTTCTCATCGCTATATCAGTTCTGAAATCGTTGAAGGTCTATTTTGCACTCGTTCATCACTTTTGATGAAGTTTTCATCCCGTTCACTGTTGGTATCTTTTCATCGCTATGTGTTTTGTATGTGATTATTGAATGGTTTCATATTCATTTGGGCCTGCATTATCTTCACTATGATTATTGTTGGCTATCCTTGTATTTCTTGCCTTCTGTGAAGGTGTCAAGATTGCTATGGGCTTTCAAGTTGCATATTTGTATAAGAACTTGAGTTTTGCAGCGATTATAAGTACGCAGTGATTGCATTCTGGTGTTAGTACACGCCGGTGCTATTTCTTCGTTATTTTCCATCATTCCTCCTGTTACTACTTATTGGTTTTTTTGCAGCATACATCTTCAGTATTTCTGTAAGCTTGGTGTTTGCCTAAAACCAGAAACCAATTATCAAACTGCAGAGAGCGAATGCAGTTCATAGCCTGTTTTACTTCGCTCTGGTGAAACGTGCTTACATGTATGTTTCACGTTATACATAAAATACGTTGGATGAGAGTGCTACACAATCTCGAGATCGCACAACATATAATTGTCGTTCACGGGCACGCGATCGTGTCAATAAAGCACTCATGAAGGTCCAACCTGGAAACTGATGCCTTGCCTGGTGGACGGGAACATGGCGAAGAGGAAGCTCCCCGCCGCGCCGGCCGCCATGGGCACGGCCGCCAGCAGCTGCCTTGTAGACGCGGACTCGACGGGGTAGAAGCACGCCACGACGTTGCGGTCCACCATGGCCACGGCCAGGAACACCACGAACGACAGCAGCCCGTGGAACACGTCGCGCGCCGTCAGCCTGTACCTCTCGTCCCGCGGCGGCGGCGACGACGATGCGGTGGCGCCGTCGATGGGGAGCAGGCGGCCGCTGGGCGTGACGAAGCCGTAGCGGATGATGCCTGTGGTGGCGTCGCGGTAGCTGTCGGTGAAGCTGAGCAGGAAGCAGGAGAGTGCGCAGGCGCCGATGAGACAACCCGTGAGCGCGCGGTTGGCGGCGGTGCAGCTGCCGTCGGCCGTGAATGACGGCGAGAGCACCTCGAAGGCCAGCACGGCGCCCGTCGGGAGGTGCCTGACCAGGTCCGCCGTGCTGCTCAGCGCCTTGCCGGCGACGGTCGACGCCGCCGGTGCCCTGCTGACGCCGCTGTTGGACGTGAGCAGCGGCGCTTGGGACTCGGCGTCGCCGGTCGGCCCGGATGCCATTGGTTTCCTATCTTCGTCTGTTTAGACTGCGGCATATGTCATTTTAGGCATTGTGGATGGAATTAGTGATGCAGAAGCAAGGAACATTTCTGCCGTGAGATTTGGGGGGCAGATTAGCCTCTGGGCAACGTAAAGAAGCACACGAGTCGTTTCTGAATACCACTTCTTGGGCTGCCCACCATCATCACGACTTTAAATTGTGCTTTCTTCAGTTATCGGCGACCTTATGAACACAAGTGTATTCGGAAAAGAAAGAGAAATGCCAGAGTTCCGGACAGAGTTACGTACCAGCTGCATGCTGACAAGGATTGGGCTTAGTCGTGGCTTCCACGTGGCCTGGGTCCACTAATTTATCCATCAAAACGTGATTAACTCTGCTACGCCATGCCGATGCCCTACCAACATGACGAGTTTTCTGCCGCTTCGAGTTCTTGTGCATCACCATCCCAATTGCAGCGTGGCGGAAATCGAATCCCTGCAGAAGCTCTTGGAGCGAGGTCACTAGGCACAGTTCAACTCTGCCCCTGCCCGTGCTTGGACAGAACCATGTTGAGGCCATAAATGGCGGCCATATCCATCATGTAAAAAATAGCAGATAGGACCATTTATCATTATAGTGCAAACTATGTTTGTCAGTGCCTAAGGCGGCATGCACGTTCAAGTTGTGTTCGTCAGAGGTTCATGATGGCTACAACAAGTTCATTGACTTCTATGACGCTTCAGTTGTTGGAATAATCTGAAGTACCGCAATAGGATGTTGAATCAAGAAGATGATCATTGGAATATTTCGAAGTTGTTGAAAACTTGGAATCTTATAGGGGCTGTCCGTTTCCTTTAAGAAAACTTTAGCCCCTACAGTTTAGTCCTAGGGGTGTTTGTTTCCAAGAGCTAAACTTTAGTTCTCACTTTGATGACTCATTTGCCCTTAATTATTACACAAGCCATATAAACCATGCAAAATCATTACTTTCAAGAGCAATTTTATCATAATAACAGCCTTTGTTCGGTCATAAAAACTAGACAAATTTAAATTCAAATTCAAATTTGAATAACATTTGTACACCTTGCTCAGGCAAGACCATTACTTTATTATTCATTCACAAGGCCTTTTTCACCGTGAGCTCCAATAATGGCAGTACGCCTTGCTCAGGCCAAGACCAAGAAATATACATCGATTCACTGATATGCCCTATAAATTATCAAAATAGCACCAAGTTAGTGATAGCCAAAATAGCACCAAGTTAACAAAACTGTAGCAGCCTATAGTTTTCCCCAAGAGGACCGATGGATATCATAAGAACAGCTACTGCGGCCACTAATCCAGGAACCAATCACACGCACCGAACAGCTATTGCGGCCAGTAATTAAATTACAGTTGACTACTTATGAATACAACACATTACAAGCACAAAACAAGCTCTAAATTAATGTGAACTATGGAACAGTGCATTGGCTAACTGATCACAGAAAGCATTCATGTTAAGATCTTCGGACGCACTTGATTGATCTTGAGTATCCTCATCCACACTCATGTAATGCACAGGGGAAGCATAGGGATCCGGCTGGGAGAACAAAGGAAGGAGACCACTTCCTCGAAGCCGTCCATCGGTTGAACTCAGCAAGCACGCCTTCCTCCACACTCATGTAATGCAGTCACGGAAAGCATTTATGTTAAGTCTAATATTTTAATGATTTGGTAGACTTAATATTCTATTATGAAGATAAATATAAATTTATTAAATAAAAGTGCAGTTATGAAATTAACCTCAAACTACTGGCCAGTAGTTTCTTAAAACTCCTCTAGTTTTACCCCCCCCCCCCCCCCTCCATTTAGAAATGCACTATTTCTATGGTAATTAAAATGCAAGTGCCTCGATAAACACATGGTAGAATTATCTCTAGAGCAGACTGTAATAATATACTGTACAAGATCCTTCAATTTTGCAATAATGTACACGCTATAATTAAGTTTGTGTTGTGCATACACACATGCTGCACCCCTTTACTGATGAAAACTTTATGATGAGCTGAGCTTATTATTTATTGCATCCATCAAACCCTTCTCTTACATCTTCTTTACAGCATATGAATTTCATAGTTTCACAAGTTTTTTTTAAGAAATCAGTTCCATTGTCAGAGGGTTTAGAATAAATAAGTAGTGGGTTATATCAGCCGATTTCAGCCCAACTGCCCACTCTAACAAGTCACCTCACGTGCACCACTTGGTGCTAAAGGTTCTACTCTGATACTAGCTATTACTAGCTAAAGCATTATAGTGCACCAACGGCTACGAAATGAGTGGCGTCAGGAAAACATCTCTGACCGGTACAAGGATGGGATGCATACATTACACGCTCACAATGCCATGGTAAGGATATGTCTCTGTCCCAAATCAAGATGCAAGCTCAACCATTTTGCTGAAATCTCTCTTTCGCCCTCGGTGATCACTCGACCTTTGCATTGTACAGGTTCCCACTTGTTGCTGAGCCACTTCACCATATAATGTCCCATGATGTCAGTCATTGATGAGCTCACTCTATCATTTTCTGACCACCTACAAAAGGTGGTTGTCACACTGTCCTGCCCCGTGGACGGGAACACAGAGAAGCTCTCCCGGTCACGCCAGCCACCACCTACGAGCAGTTGCTGCATGGACGTGGATGCCATAGTTAGCCAGTACTTTTCATCCAGCGGCGACGACATGCCTCCGTGGATGACTGAGAGAGCAGGTGGCTGCTGGCGTGATGAAGCCACGACGCCTTACTGCCTTAGGTTGGGGAGCAGAGCGGTAGTGAAGGGCAGCGAGTGCACCTCAAGGAAAGCAAGGATCTCGTACATTGTGGGAACTGGGAGGTGCTTCCCGAGGTGGCCCGCCCCATTTGAGACTCGGCATTGTTACCGATTGGCTCGGAATCGGATGCCATGGTTTCTGTTCCTCGTTAATTTTCTTTTTGTGGGAACTCGTTAATTAGCACTGGACTGTGATGCATATAATTGTTTTAGCCTTTTAGGTATCAGGTGAATGGAATCCAAAGCGCTGAGGTATAACGACTGTGCTTTGCGCTTGTAGTGATGTTGAAGCAAAGGAACATTCCTGACGTGCGCCTTTTGGTGGCAATTTGACCTGTACACAACGTTCTGGAAAGCATATTGCCATATTGGTGCCCAAAGGATGTTTTAAAAAATTGCAAATTTAAGTCTGATAGAGTTAATAGGCGGTTTAATTTTATCTGACACGAAGGTTAATTTGGTCCCCCCAGTTATGCCCCATGCTCACTTTGATTCCTGGTGACGTTCTTCCACCCCAACTGGATCTGTTTTGATCTATTCGTCCTGATTAACCATGATTTTTTAAACTTCCTGATTAACCATGTTTGCACCAATGATAATAATTAGCATTTGGCGTGTTCAATACCAATGTGTGAGTTTGGAAATACACATGACACTCTTCTGGAACGTGACGTGACGTGTATACCACATCATAATCCATTCTTCAGGCTGCCTGGTTTGGTTCTGTGAATTTTTTATACTGTAGAGCATGGCCGTTATATGTAATATCTGACAAAGGAACAATATTCTTATTTTGACCTAACAGCTGAAAACGTGTTTTTACCTACTACCTCCCCCAATTTATGTTGTTTTATAGTTCTGGGCACATAATAAGAAGACGTGATAAAGTTGTGGTGCAAAAATGATGATAAGTTTGGAAGGAAAGAAATAGACGCATTTTCAATTATCAGGAGCAATCTGTCCCTTCTAGCTAATGCGATGCGAGATGAGATGGCCCTTCCCTTCCCTATCTAGCACTTGATGAACCTTTGTTTCAGTCTGCTTGAGCTGCTCTCTGTTTTGTTCCCGACAGCGTGTTGCTGTTGTGATTAGTGCTACACTTTGTAATATTAGGATGTTATTTCTTTCCTCTTTCTTAATGAATAGCAGTGCTCCTACCTTTTTTTCAAAAAAATAAAGAAATGTTGGTAAGTGTGGAAGAGAAAAGTAAAGGCATATGTATATATATTGAAAAATGAGAATGATAAATAATTTGAAAAAAACATACAAGAATATGTAGAATGAAAAGTAAATTGGGACAGAGAGAACACTCATTTCGTCTAACATACCATGCATCTACTATGAGCACACTTGTTCTTCTTTCGAAGGGAACGAAGTGAACGCTTCTTCTTAAAGACCATCTACTGTGAGCATGTGCTTTTAAAGATCATCTGCACAGTCCATAAACTGAACTCATGTCTGCTCTTATAAGCAGCTGGTGCCTTAGGGTTGTTTGTTTCCAAGAGCTAAAGGACTAAAATTAAACTTTAGTCCAGATTTTAGCTCTAGGGAAACGAATGGACGGGCTAAAACTAGAGCTAAACTTTAGCTCTAGAGATAAAAAGGAACTAAAAGTAGGACTAAACTTTAGCTCTCGAAGAGGGGCTAAAATTTAGCTCAAATTTTAGGAGCTAAACTTTAGCTCCTAAAGGAAACGAACACCTAGTACATTTGCACAACGTCCTAACACCAGCTTGTCACCTCATATTCCTCCACGGGAGCTGTTGGAAGTAACAAATAGCAATCTCCTAAGGTTCTCATGCACTTGTTTCTTTCGGTGATCTGGTTTATATAGGATCCTCACAAAGCTTTGGAATGTGTGGTATCGAGAAAACATTTTGGACTAGCAAAACAGATGCCATATGATTTACTTGATACCATTGTAAGTCTGTTCCAAGTCCAACTAATAGACCAATTGGATTAGTTCATCATCCTATGAATAGGTGAAAAAAGAGCAATTTCCAATGTAATAGGCGTTCGTGGATGCTGATGTGCGAGCCTCTGCCTGCCATTGGTGTTAATATTTAGTGGCAAGCACTGTTGATGTTAGCATAGCCCGCCACCGGTAAATAGTGGCAGCCCATAACCCGGGGGGGGGGGGGGGGGGGGTGTCGTCTCTTGGCATTATAATGGCTGAAATCACCACTGAGAAAATAAAGGCTAATGCCACATAAAAGGTCATTTTGTAGTATGACGACGTTCTTCTTCCACTCCAACTGGACCTGTTTTGATCTATTTGTCCAGATTAACCATGTTTTTTTTTACTTTCTGATTAACCCTGTTTGTACCATCGACAAATAGTCTTGGGCGAGTTCATCAGTACCAATGTGTGAGTTTGTAAACACATGACACTATCTGGCATCTGGCACATGACATGTGCCACCTCATTAAATCAAATCTTCAGGCGGGCCTGTTTGGTCCTATGAATATTTGAATATTGTAGAGCGTGACCATTATTATATGTATTATCCCATCAGAGGAACAATATTTATTTGTTTTATAACTCTAGTTTATTTATTTGTTTTATAACTCTAGACACAAGAAATAAAAAGATGTGATAAAGTTATGGTGCACAGGAAATAATAAGCAATACGAAAGGGAAGATGTAGAGATAGAGATGTATTCGAGCATTGTGATCCTTAAAAAAAAACTTGACCTACGGGGGGTATGACGGTTCCCGGTTATTGCATTTAAGGAGAAGATTCTCTCACGCAGATCAAGAAAATCCCCAAACCTCCTCCCCCTTACATTCGGACCACCAGCCTTGTGAGAACCTGGACCGGGTCACCATAGACACCGTTGCTTCTAGAAATGTGGCCTTAACCAAATACTTTGGTGCAGAGAGAGGCGAGGGGATTTTTTTAACCTAGATCATAAATTAGCTCCCACAAGGAGTCGAACTTGAGACCTAGAAGGTGATACTCAGGCACCTTACCAGTGAGATAAAAACCCTTTTACGAGCATTGTGATCCTTACACATGGTGTCTAGATAGAGACATCGTTCAACGAAAGGATCAGATGTCTCATAGACATGGACTCCACTTCGTAGAACCATGCCACGACGTTGTTGTCTATCATGGCTACAACCACAGGAACACCACAAACCACATCTCGTAGGACACGTTGCAAAGATATTTGATGCCAAATTCGTGGTGCTTCAAATTCAGCTGAAGGCCATTGGATCATTGGAGAGGCGCACATGTCGTAGTGTATAACAGCTAGCTCCACATGTTTGTAGACATATATGTTCAAGGAAAATTTATCTGAGAGACACTGAGAAACGGTGGTTTCGTCTATAACACACTCCCAATTATATTTTGTCTAAGACACACTACAATTTTGAGTACTCTCGTCTCTGACACACTATTACCATTTAATAATTGTTTTCAACTTTTTTTTATCTCAATATACAAAATGCATTGATATTTTAATTTTTGCACAAACATATATTGTTGTATTCTCTATCATTAAAAAAATATAGATATACTTTTTGTTATTGTTGGCATGGCTTGCTTGATAAATTAAATATTAAAATAATGAGCAAATTATGTGAACAATTGGGAAAAAAATCTAGATCTATTTTTTAATGATAGAGAATGTAATAATGTATGTTCATACAAAGATTCAAATGTTAATGTCTTTTGTGCTTGAGATAAAAAAAGTTAAAAACAATTGTTAAATGGTAATAGTGTACCACAGACGAGAGTACTCAAAATCATAGTGTGTTTTAGACAAAAACACGATTATGAGTGTGTTGTGGACGAAACCGCCGTTTCTCAGTGTCTCTCAGATAAATTTCCCATTGTTCAATTATCACACGCGGATATTTCATTATAACTGAACTCTTTTCGTGCTTACCAAAACTCTACGGTGCTATACGCCTTTGCCATATGTAGTCATTAACCATATGCCCCTGTTTCTGGAGCTCAATATATTTTTTAGAGTTCAAGGAGGAGCCGGTGTTAGTAGATCTCCCGGTTTGGACCCAATGGCCCAAAACCTAGATCCGCGCCCTGATCAGGGGCGCCCCAACCCTATCTGGTTGGTGGGCCCCCATCACATTGCGCCAAATAAATAGAGGGGTGAAGCCGGGGCACGGGACATGAGGTTCACCACCGCCACTGTTTACCCCACAGACCTAATCCGATCCAAAGGAGTGGGGCGCAGCCAGCGACGGGAAGCCACCGCCACGGCACCGTGCACTGCCGTCTCTCGACCGATGCCATGACTGGAACGCAAGCCACCGCCGGATCTACTTCGTCTCCGGCCATCGACCCTGCGCCAGCCGCCGCACTGCCTCCACACAATCCAGGTAACACACTCTCCTTCTCTCCCTCTCATCCTCTAGATCCCGCATACAGAGCCCTTATTTTCATGTTTAGATCTCGTCTAGAATGATCGCTAGAAGAAAAGATACCAACAATGGTACCAGAGCCAGGCTAGGCGATTAACTAGATGTAGATAAAAAAAAGGAGTCGAATTTTGATCGGCAAAGAAAAGAAACCCGAACCTCAAACCCTAACCCTAGGATTAGGGTTTCAAACCCAAAGAAAATAGAGGCGCGCTGAGGTTGTTTGGGGCCTACCTGGATCTCCTCGCCACCAATCCACCGCTGCCGGCTCACCGGAGGTGGGGAAGACCTTCGGGCACCGTTGTCATCGGGACGCCGGTTTTTACGCGCGGGCTCCGGGGGACGCCGTCGTGAGGCTGCTCGACGGCGGCGCGCCCACCGACGGGTGGACGCACGCGCCGACGAAGAGCCCAGCGGCGGCGCCGTCGCTATCTCCGTCTCTTCCTGGCCATGGACTGTTGCTAGTTGCCGGGAGCAAGTGAGAAGGAAGAGGAGGCGGGTAGAGGACACAGAATGGGGCTAGGGTTAGTCAGGGCAGAGGCGCGCGCTCGGTTTTGTCCGAGCTACAAGCGCGCTCGGCCGTCGATCTCCACGGACTGTCGAGATCGAGGCGGGGTAAAGGGCGGCTCAGCTGGGCTGGGCCGCTAGTTTCACGCGCACGGGCGGGTTGGGCTGAAAGGCCGCTGCAGTGTGCCCACACGCGAGAGGTTGGGCCTCGCCGCTGCTGCTTTCCACGAGCGTCAAAAGTTGGGCCGTGTTGGGCTGTTGTGCGTTGACAGGCCTCGTGCGCGCACCTGCGCAAGGATGGGCTGAATTTTGTTTTCGGGCCAAAATCCTAGAAATAAACAGAGCTATGTACAGTAACATTTACGAATTGATTTATCTAGTTTTTCATCGAATTTTGAATAGAATTGATAAAAATTATGAAATTTACCTCTGTTTAAAATATGAACCAACGAGATTATTTTTTCAGAGTGTAAATTAAGATGATTATGCTACTGTTCATACATGATTTATGCTATGTTTCCGCTGCAAGTTTATAGAATTCATGATATTTATTAAAATTGATGTTTTCTAAAATTAAATTTCAATCCAATAGGAGAATTTAATTTTAGGAGCATTAATTTTCAGAATATATATCATTGTAATTTTCTGACCAAAGTTGTTAATTGCAATGCTATATTAATGATGGTTTATGTATTATGCCTATTTTCTGCCCAACGGTGATGTAGGTTTAATCCATACATGGTAGAATTTTATATGTTATTTTTGTTCTCACTTTTCATGGTCAATTTCAGGAGCAATCATGATGGCCTTCCTTCCCCAGATCCCAATCCTAAAAGGGGATAATTACGGGGAATAGAGGAGAAAGATTGATCTTTCTTTTGTCATGGGCGAGATGGACTGGGTAGTGACTACCCCGTGTCCAACAGAGTCCCCTGATCTTGTCAGGGGCGCAGAAGAAACTGATACTGCTTGGCACCAAAGACAGCTGGATAATGCCTCCAATATAGCTCGTTTTCAACGTGAACACAGACAATGGGTTCTTGACAACAAGAAGTGCTTGGCACTTGTCAAGAACACGATTGAGCCCGCTATCATGGGCTCAATCCAGAATGAAGACACAGTAAAGGGTTTCCTACAGAGGGTGGAGAACCAGTTTACTGGGTCTTCCAAGATTTATGCCACCTAGATGATAAGACAACTGGTGAATGAAAAGTACACTGGTGGTGGCATAAGAGCTCATATTCTAAAGATGAATAACTTAGCTAAAAAGCTAAAGACTGTGAATCTGAAGATTGATGAAGACCTCCTGATTCATTTTGTATTGTTGTCTCTACCAGATGAGTTTGAGAACTTTGTCTCAAACTATAACATGAACCCAGATAAGTGGACCTTTGAGCAGCTTATTGTCAACAGTGTTCAAGAGGAGGACATGTTCAAGGCTAAACATGGTGGTTCCGTCCACTATATAAAAGATAACAAGAACAAGGGCAAACAGCAGCCGCAGCAAAAGAAGCCGGTCTTCTACTCTAAGCCTATGGGCAAGCAATAGCATAGGCCTCTGGAGGGACAGGCTGTAGTGGACAGAGACGCATGCATGCACTACGGCAAGAAATGACACTACAAGAAGAATTGTCCTGACTGGCTGAAGTTGTTCATGAAAAGAAATGGTGAGAACATGATTACTTTTGTAAATAAATCCTTGTATATCAATTATTCTAGATCCACATGATGGATTGATTCAGGAGCGACTATTCATGTTACAAATTATTTACAGGGGTTCAGTACGACGAGGACCACGGAAAGAGGAGAAGGTTCGATAAGAGTGGCTAATGGAGTTGAAGCTATAGGGGATCTCCACCTAGAGCTTAGAGATGGCTTTGTTCTTAGTCTCCATGATGTCTTTTATGTACCTTCATTACAAAGAAACTTAATAAGTGTACCACGTCTTGATTTTGATGGATATGATTGTCATTTTGGTATTGGCAAATGTGAACTATTGTTCAATAATAAATACATTGGTTTTACGTCTTTACAAGATAAGCTTTATTTATTGTCACTTGATGATAATGTGAATGCGATACATGATGTGAATGATGATAATGTGCATGATATGAAAGTTCCTACGTCCTCGTCGACTAAAGTTAACAAGAAAAGAAAGAGAACTCCAAGCGTCTCATCGAAATTATGGCACTGTCATTTAGGCCATATTTCGAGGGGGAGAATTGAGAAACTTGTAAAGAATGACATTCTTTCTCTATTGAAGTTCACAGACTTAGAGCAATGCATTGATTGCATTAAAGGTAAATATGTTAAAAAGATTAAGAAAGACACCAAAAGAAGTGCAGAAATATTAGAGATCATTCATACGGATATTTGTGGTCCTTTTCCTGTCAAGAGTGTGGATGGTTATGACTCGTTTATAACATTCATAGACAATCACTCCCGATATGGTTATATTTATCCAATTAAAGATAAATCAGAAGCATTGGATAAATTCAAAATATTTAAAGCAGAAGTAGAAAATCAACATGATTTAAAGATTAAAGTTGTAAGATCCGACCGGGGGGGGGGGGGGGGGGAGGGGGGGGGGGGGGGAGTACTACGGGCGGCATACGCCTTATGGACAAGTCCCAGAACCTTTTGCTAGGTTCCTACAAGAAAATGGTATAGTCGCCCAGTATTCTACGTCGGGCGAACCATAGCAGAATGGAGTAGTAGAAAGGCGTAACCGTACCTTGATGGATATGGTGCGCAGCATGATGAGCTACTCCACACTGCCAATAAGTTTATGGATAGAGGCTTTAAAAATCGCTATTCATATTCTTAACAGAGTTCCAAGTAAATTGGTGCCCAAAACACCGTATGAATTATGGACTGAACGAGTGCCTTCGCTAGCACACCTCCGTGTGTGGGGGAGCTCTGCAGAGGCTAAGATATTTAATCCAAGCCTTAGGAAATTGGATCCCAAGACAGTGAGTTGCCATTTTATTGGCTACCCAGAAAAGTCGAAAGGTTATCGTTTCTACTACTCAGATGGATATACGAAGTTTGTAGAAATAAGACATGCCATCTTCTTGGAAGACGAAATGATAAGGAGAAACATGGTGGCTCAAGAGATTAATCTTGAGGAGAAGCGGGTACATGTACCTGATTTTTTGAGTCAAGAACCTTTCTTCTCACTACCTGTTGATGTTGCACCTGTGATGCCTGGCGTTGCAATGCTAACACCTGTTGTCACACCATCTATGGTACAAGAGGAACCTGCTCGTCAGGATCCGACAGATAATGATGCCACGGATATGGGGGAGCAGCCTCAAACAGATAATGTGCTAGAAGAGGAGGCTCCACAAGAGCCTCAACCAGATATTGTGCCAAATAAAGAGGCCCCTAGAAGGTCTCAAAGAGCTAGAAGGTCAGCAATACCAGCTGACTATGAACTGTATAACACAGAAGAGTATCATATGGAGGATGACCCCACCTCATATAAAGAAGCCATGAGTAGTGCCCACTCATCCAAGTGGTTGGAGGCCATGAAAGATGAAATGAATTCAGTGAGTCTCAATGAAGTTTGGGACTTAGAAGAGATTCCTAAAGGAGCCAAAATAGTAGGCTGCAAATGGGTCTACAAG
This sequence comes from Eleusine coracana subsp. coracana, assembly GCA_032690845.1. Classification (NCBI taxonomy): domain Eukaryota; kingdom Viridiplantae; phylum Streptophyta; class Magnoliopsida; order Poales; family Poaceae; genus Eleusine; species Eleusine coracana. Next base: position 56,926,888 of record CM064420.1, read on the forward strand.
ATTAAATATGACTCTAGAGGGAATATAGAAAAGTTTAAGGCACGTCTTGTGGCAAAAGGCTTTACGCAAAGAGAAGGAATTTATTATAATGAGATATTTTCTCCAGTCTCTTGTAAAGATTCTTTCAGAATTATAATGGCACTAGTGGCACATTACGACTTAGAATTACATCAGATGGATGTAAAAACGGCATTTCTAAATGGGGATTTAGAAGAAAGAGTTTACATGGCACAACCGAAAGGTTTTGTCGTAGAAGGAAAAGAAAAGATGGGATGTCATTTAAAGAGATCCATTTATGGATTAAAGCAAGCTTCAAGACAGTGGTACTTGAAGTTTGATGGAACAATAAAGAAATATGGTTTTGAAGCAAATATTGAGGACAATTGCATTTATGCAAAGTTTAAGAATGAAAAATTTATTTTCCTAATTTTATATGTGGATGATATTCTATTAGCCAGTAGTGATATCAGCCTACTACAAGAAACAAAGAAATTCTTGTCCTCAAACTTTGACATGAAAGATCTTGGTGAGGCATCATATGTTTTGGACATTGAGATTCACCGAGATAGAAGAAAGTATGCATTAGGACTGTCTCAAAAGACATATATAGAAAAGGTGTTGAAGAAATTCAACATGCACAAATGTAATACCACACCTGCTCCTATAGTTAAGGGTGAAATATTTAGGGATTGGCAAAAATCCAAGAATAAGTTCGAGCTTGATGATATGAAAACAAAACCATATACTTCGGCTGTGAAAAGCTTACAATATACGCAAGTATGTACACGCCCTGACTTAGCATGTCATATTCAATCAACTAATATAAAACAGCCACCAACCCCTCGCTCGCCACTAGTCACCTCAAGCTCTAACCCTACATCCTTCGTTGCAGTTCTCACCTTTGTTTTTTTGCATCAAATCTTTAGCCGAGCCCGCCATATAACGAATTTGGATCACCCACGACACAGAACTAACTTTACACATTCTAGAACAGGAGAGCTCAAGCATTGGCGATTGTGAAATACGAAAATATTCTATATGTCCGTGCAGTAGCTTGGGCATGAGCGGTACCGGGAAAACAACACCAGTGAACTTGTGGTGATGAGGACCGAAATCTACCTCTACTTGTGCACTAAACTAACAGATTCGTAACCATACTTGTGATAGAAGCAGGCCACGACGTTGCGATCTACCATGGCCACGGCCAAGAATACCACAAACGGAAGCAGTCTAGGGAACACGTCGAGCATGGCCAGCCTGTACCTCTCGCCCCACGGTAGCTGTCGTCGATCCTGTCTAAGATGCAGGAGAGCGCGCAGGCGCCGACGAGGCAGTCCGTGAGCACGCGGTTGCCCCCCGCATTTCGCTGATAATTATCGCTGCCAGTGACCTGCTAGTGCCCACGCCGTTGGTCGTGAGAAGCAGTGCATGTTTTTCTGGATGCCATGGTGTGCTGTGTGTTCGTTAGCCTGCAGTGCACGTCATGGGACAGCATCTGTCGTGCGACTTGGGGGCAGATTAGCCTCTCGGTGACGTAAAGAAGCACACGAGTCACTTCTGAACGATCGCATTGCGGGCGGCACTGCAGGGCCATATCACATTGCGTTCGTTCTTTATTCAGTTGTGAGCAGAGCGTGCAGAAATTGATGTCTCTATACTGCGTTTTCCAGCTTACCGTTGTTTTCTTTCTACTTTACAAAATTATCTGCAACCACAATTAGACTTGGTTCCAAACATGCACATGCTACGGATCGATTTTAGGCTCTTGAATTGAGATGTACATGTTTTACTACAACTTTTGATAAGTGATGTCTACTATTTATAGAGCTAGATTATGCCATCCATAAATTCGTTGGCATTTATTTGTAATGTTAAACAGAATCATATTCATACATGTGAAATTTAAAAATTTATAGAGCATATCAGTTAAAGTCAGATACAATGGCGGACAATGCCAAGTGGCATGGGAAACTGTCTGCTTATCGAAGGAAGATGGTGGCCTCAGTGTAAAAAAACTGACAACACAAAACAAAAGCCTGCTCATGAAGACGCTGCACAAGCTTTTCTCCGGGATTGACACTCCATGGACACGATGGATTAAATTATGGTACCTCAGCTCTGAAAGAGGGCTCCAACAATCGTCGGATCACTCTGACTCCTGGAACACATTCCTCCGGCTGCTACCTTCATACAGGCAACTCACCTCTGTACAAGTCCGCGACGGGCGCTCAACGTCATTTTGGACTGACGACTGGTGTAACCTCGGCCCTCTCCAGGATGTCTTCCCAGCTCTCTACTCGCACTGCACACGGCAAGCTATGACGGTCAACGATGCCCTACGTCATGGCTCACTGTACTTACCACGGCAGGTTCGTATTACCAGTGCTGCAAATGAAGAGCTCCTCCTGTTGATCAGTGCACTACCCGCTGATGGTTTGCTAGAAGAAGGGCATGACACCCGTGCCCTGCGCGGCGACCTACCTTTCACAACCGGTGGCATCTACAGGCAACTTCACCAACACTCTCAGGGCCTGCCTTTTACCGATGTCAATTGGGAGAATTTTGCTCCAAAAAAAGTTCAAGTTTTCTTCTGGATTCTGCGCCATGAAAAGACTCGGACAAGGTCATTTCTTCACCACATCCACTGCATCTCCGACCCAACCTGCCCATTCTGCCCTGACAAGCATGAAACCTGGGAGCATCTCTTCTTGGAGTGCCCTGCAAATCTTTGGGCTCAGCTAGCTCCCGGCTGCAATCGAGATCAACCCAGCCTGCAGGACACACTCATGACGCTGGCAAGGATGATGAGCGCTTGGCCGCTTAGGCTGCAGAATACAGTTTATCTTCTTCTCCTCTGGAACTTGTGGAAGCGTCGGAACCGCAAAGTGTTCGACAATATTATTATGACTGATTGTGAGGTACTGCTGCAGATCCGAGACCACATGGTCTTATGGGCCTGCCGAGCAAGTGCCGCTGATAACGCATCTCTAGCTATTCAATGGTGTAATCAGCTGCTAGTGTAGTCCAGCAGCAAGTGCTAGTTTTCAATCCCCCCCCCCCCCCCCCCTGCTGTAAAACAATGTAATGGCTATACACCGGCCTTTTTTGGTTCACTTGACCCCTGGTCAGGTTGCCATATTAATCAAAGATTCAGGTGGGTGTTTCAACACTCACCGTAGATTCCTCAAAAAAAAAAAAAGTTAAAGTCAGATACAAGTAGACTAATAGTATTGCTGCTTGCTGGGCACAATTATTACATTTGGTGGTCTAGCAGATGAAACCACGTTGATTTCATCTACAAGTAGCCTTCTTAGGCATATCCACGATCTAAAAATAATATTAAATTGCATAAACTTCGTCCCTACTTTGAGATTATTGCCTGCCAAGACTATTTATACCATGCATCTCCCCCTCACGGCCATTCTTTTAAATAGGTTGTGTGTGTTATATATGTTTCTTCCACATGTCCCTTCCACACTTCCACCGAGGACAAGGACTGAGCGTGTCCTTCCATATGACATGCTCGAAATGGTTTGGAATACGAGGTGTTAGGAAAACATGTTGGACTGTCGATCAAAGTTCTTGTTCTTGTTCTTGTCTCATAGCTTCTCAACTTTATCATTCAGCTTGAGGATCCTTGACATCTAGTAGAGAGACCAATGTCGAACGTGACAATCTAGACAAAAATGTGCAAACGCCTTTGCCACAGTGTCGATAATATGGGTAGGATGCTCTTTTCTTGTTACAATTGTTTGTTATGGCAGTCGCTATACCTAGACTTTTCTCGCGCATTGCGATAGTAGAACCGAAAAGTTCAAGAATGATGAATAACATCTGTCAATCCATAAACAAAATTGATATAGTTTGCATAATAATACAAAATTGGATTTTATTAATTTATGTGGAAAGTGAAAAATTTCAATAGGCGTATGTATTGCTTACCCATGCCACTGTTTCGATGGCTTGATTTTGCTGTGGCTTTGAGCCTTTGAAGGAACAATAAAAAAAGAACACAGGACGGAATACGGAAAAAGGTATTGAGTACAAATCCAAAGTTAAAAATAAATGACTGAGAACTTGAGAATCCTAATACTCGTCCATTCGGGAGTTGCATTGTTGTCGTTCCTGACAGCAGATTTGTACTGGCCGCAAGTCAAAATATTTGATCGGAATGACAATATTTTCAAAACGGAGAGAGTAGGTGTTTGGATGAACTTTCAGAAAAAGAAGAAAGTAATTCTATAGTACACTCCAAATTTTAGCATGAAAATTTCATTCACAAGATTCCATAGTACACTCCAAATTGTTCATTACTCAGTTAAGCAATTTTTCAACAAAAGAAGATCAAATCTGTGATCTTGGTCCTCAATTTCTTTGTTTTTCACTACAGGGCATGATTTGGTCCTAATTGGTTGCATATATGTATATGTGCCAAATGCAATTACATATACTTCATTCTTTCATTAGATTTTTGTTCATTCATCTGAATGTCTTTGGACTATAGAAAGTAATCAGTGGTGGAGCTATAAATGGCATAAAGGCTAACATGAAAGAGGTTACCATGGGAATCAAGAAGAAAATTAATTTTTACAAGCATGACAGAGGTTAAGTGACAGAGCTTATGTTCATGGCGCTGCCAAATGTGTGTGGTCTGCATCCTTTACACCTCTACCAACCCATCTACAGAACTAGCATCTTACTTTGCAGCTTAGCCTACTGGTATGCGTAGTCTTGATATTACTAATGAAAAATTGGAGATGCTTGACAAGCTTTTACAGGCTTTCAGTTTGGAACGGGGCAGACGCATCCTATCGCAGCAATGATGGTGTTGAAAATCTCATTAGGCCAAAGGGGGTGCTGCAGCTCCCTAGCATCCCTTGTGGCTCCACACCTAGAAGTAATCACTATCCTTAGGTGCACTTGTTGTAGCATAACAGCTCCACTGGTTGCAGACATATATGTTATTAAATTGTAACTCACGGATCGTCTACTATATCATTGTTTAATTAGAGCTGAACTCTTTTCATGCTTCCCGGTTCTGTGCAGTGTGCTATACGTCGTTCCCATCTGTATGCATTAACCAGATACCCCAGTTTCTCGAGCTCAATATGTAGTCTTTTACCATGTCATATTCATCAGTCGACCAATATAAAACAGCCACCAACCTTCCGCTCACTATATATAACTACTAGTCACCTCTAGCTCTAAGACCCATTAAGCCTTCCTTGCACTTCTAACTTTTTTTGCATCGAATCATTAGCCGAGCCTGCCACAACATGAATTTGGAGCACTCACCACATAACTTACGCATTCTAGAACAGGAGAAGATCTAGCATTGGCCATTGTGAAATTCTGTAAGCAAATATCCTATATATGTGTGTGCAGTCAGAGTTTGGGCATGAGCGGCACCAGGGAAATAACACCAGCGGACCTGTGGTGATAAGGACGGAAATCTACCACTATCAGTACAGTAAACTAACAGCTTCTTCACCATACTGATGCTAACTCCACGTGGTACAAGGTTCCCACGACATTGCGGTCCACCATGGCCACGTCGCTCGCTCGGTGAAGCTGTGTCTTCAGGAGGAGAGCGCGCAGGCGCCGACGAGGCATCCCGTGAGCACGTTGTTGGTGGCGGTGCAGCTGCCATTGGCCAGAACGGCCGGCTCCCATGGGAAGGTGCTTCACCAGGTCCGCCCTTCTGCTCAGTGCCTCCCTGAGAAGCGATGCTCGCTGTTGCTAGTGCCCCCGCTATTGGTCGTGAGAAGCGATGCTCGCAACTCGGCGGTGTCCCCTGTTGCGTCTTTGTTAGACCGCTGCGCACACGATGTGCACATTATTTTAGAATCTCTTTTCTAGCTTTGTGCTTCTAGCCATGTAGTAGAAGCTAGGGATATTGTCTGTTGGTGTCATTTGGGGGCAGATTAGCATCTGGCAATACGAAGAAGTACTAGTCGTTTTCTATGTTTCAAATTTTCAATACCGGTTCGACTTGTATGTCAGAAGCACTTTCTTAAGGAAGATATGAATACTGGTGTATGTTCGACATGAAGTTTCAGATGGGTTCTTGCCTTCTTGGCAACAACTGTTGGCCCTCTTTATTAGATAATAAAAAAAGGTTTCAGCCTTTTGCAACAATGCATACGGCCCACAATCTCCCTTATTACAGCATGGGCGCACAAAAGTGGCGCAGAAGAGTAACAAACAGAACTAAAGACACAACCCTATGTCGCAATGACCATCCATTCGATGCGAATATGCTCATGACAACCACCTCCAACAATTGGCATGTTTTTAAAATGACTTCCCTGTGAATTTTCTTTTGCAAGACTCTCCATGAGTGAAACCAGTAGGTTGCCCTGAAAACCATCTGCAATAAAGAGATCATTGGTGTTTTTGTTAAAAACCATGTCATTCCTGCAAAGCCACATTGACCAGAACATCGTGTTTAGCCAACTCCCAGATATATGTTTAGTATTATGAGGTTTAGGTAAACAAGTTGCGATTGTGAAAATGCGCCATATATTTTGGGCTACATGACATTGGAAAAACAAGTGTTGTATTGTTTTATTAGCCTTAGAAGTAATAACTATCCTTCAATTTTAGGCGCACCTGTTGTCGTATAACAACGGCACGTGGTTGCAGACATATATGTTGTTAAATTATAACACGTGGATCATCTATGGGATATTATAACTGAACTCTTTTCCTGCTTTCCAAATTCCACAGTGCAATACATCGTTGTCATCTATAGACATTAACCAGATACCCCTGTTTCTCGAGCTCAATATATTGTCATCTTATTTTGCACCAAATCTTTAACCGAGGCTGCCACATCACAAACTTGTAGCACTCACCACAGAACGCACACATTCTATAGCAGGAGAAGATCCAACATTGGCCATTGTGAAATAAGAAAATATCCTATATATGTGCGTGCAGTTGGAGCTTGGGAATGAGCGGCACCGGGAAAATAATACCAGCGAACCTGCTATGATAAGGACGGAAATCTCCCACTATCAGTGCACTAAACTAACAGATTCATCACCATCCTGATGCGGACTCCCTGTGGTAGAAGCTTCCCACGACGTTGCGGTCCACCATGGCCACGGCTAGGCTCTCAACGACCGACAGCATCCCGTGGAACACACCGCTCGGTGAAGCTGTGTCTTTAGCAGGAGAGGGCACAGCGCCAACGAGGCATCCCGTGAGCACGCTGTTGGCAGCGGTGCAGCAGCCGTCAGCCAGAACGGCTGGCTCCCATGGGAAGGTGCTTCACCAGGTCCGCCCTGCTGCCCAGCGCCTCACTGACAACACGATCCCCGCCGGTTCCCTGCTAGTGCCCCTGTTGTTGGTCGTGAGAAGTGGCGCTTGCGACTCGGGGGTATCATCACCCATGTCCCCCGCTGTGCCTTTGTTAGACTGCTGTGCAGGTTTATCTATGCTGTAGGTGATCAGATCCACGTTGCCAATGGAGCAGGTTTATCTATTACTCATGTTAGACATTCTTCAATTGCTGGTTCAACTAGACTCTATATCTGAATAGAATTCTTTATGCGCCTAAAATTAATAAGCATCTCATCTCTATTAAGAAATTAGCTACTGAAAATAATGCCTTTGATGAATTTCACCCCAAATTAAATTTGTGTCAAGGACCAAGCAACGAAGAATATCCTCCTCACAGGCAGGTGTAGAAATGGGCTCTATATCTTGCCAGCCAATAATCATCAAGCTCTCCTCACATCCAATGTCTTCTAAGAACAATGGCACCGAAGACTTGGACATCCAGCCACTCCTGTTGTTCTTCGCATTCTTCAGAGAAATAATGTATCTGTAGACAAGAGTGTTCTTCCTTCTTCAGTGTGTAATGCCTGTCAGTTAGGAAAGGCACATCAGTTTCCTTTTTATCCTTCCAAACATGTATCTACGGCTCCTTTACAATTGATTCACACTGATGTTTGGGGACCAGCCCTCCCATCAGCCAGTAACTCAAAGTATTATGTTTCCTTCATTGATGATTTCAGTAGATATGTGTGAGTATATTTTCTGAGATGCAAGTCTAAAGTAGAGGTGTTTTCTTACAGTTTCAAAAATATGTAGAACATATGCTAGATGCCAAGATTCGCTCAGTTCAGTATGACTGAGGAGGGGGGGGGGGGGGGGTTGAATATCACCATTTGTACAATTATTTTTCAAAACACTGTCATGGATCACCATATCTCCTGCCCACACACTCATCAACATAATGGCCTAGCAGAGAGGAAACACAGGCACATTGTTGAGACTGGCCTGACCCTTCTAGCTCAAGCACACATGCCCCTTCGTTTCTGGATGAGGCTTTTAATATTGCCTGTTATCTTATCAATGAATGCCTAGCAAAATTATCCAAAATGACACACCTATTCACAAACTTCTCAAAACCCAACCAGATTACTCCATGCTGAAAGTTTTTGGGTGTGTCTGTTGGCCTAACCTACATGCCTATAATGATAGAAAGTTGAACTTCAGGACAAAACAGTGTGTGTTCTTAGGATATAGTTCCTCTCACAAAGGCTATAAGTGTCTAGACAGGAGCACAGGTAGGATATATCTCTCAAGAGATGTAGTTTGATGAATCTTTATTCCCTTTCTCATCTCCTACTTCACATGATCAAGCCCTTCATAACTCTAATCATCCCACTATTTTCTGCCCAGTTTAGTCAGAAACACTCAATACACTGTAACTGCTCTCATGCCTCCTAATCCGGAGACACCAAACCCACACCCAGAACCAGCTGAAGAGGTCGATGCATTTGGCATACTCTTTCATCTACCCTCTCAGGCCCGCTGTTATAAGTAGTTGCCGTGTTATGTGTCCACGTGCTGCCTCTTCTTGGCTTACCATCCCAGTAGACCCACCACCGGGCACATGGGCTCCAGTGAGCTTGCCACATTTGTCCTCGCACACCTATCATGTGTCTTGTTTGGAATGCGGGGTGTCAGGGAAAAATGTGTTGATTAATATCTGTGTCATGATTGGGTTTGAGCTAGCGCTCCCAAGAGTTGCCCGATCGCCCCCTCCACCAATCAGAGCCTCCCAATCCGGTGTTATCCGAAGGACATTGCCGAAGCTCAGTTCGTGCCATTTCGATCCTTCGGTGTTCCGGATGTAGTCCACCAAGCTGGAGCGCCGGTTCGTCGACCTTTGCTAGACGTGGGTCGCGGTTTGGGCTGTTTGGTCACCGGTCGTGGTTACGAAAGCCCAGTCGTGCATCGTTCTCGATCATGGAACACAACCAAGCCCGTGGGCACACACATGCGCACAACCAAAAGAATATTTAGAACCAAATATATGTTTCTGTATATGCCAAAAACCTCTAAAATAATTTCCAAAGGATAACGTGCAATAATTTGAGCTAAATTACAGGGTTGTGGTGCTCCATTGGCTTAATGTCCAGTGCAAGAAATGTATTGATCACTGAGTTGCAGGAAATGATGAGGGGAGGTTGGACATATTTCTTACTAATTTTATAAGAAATATTAAAAATAACATCAATAGTTGGATGACATATAAGTAATAACCTACTATACAAAATCATTTCTAGACAAATCGCCCAACTGACCACCAAGATTTGTAGATGTGATGTTTACCCTATTTTAGACATGCTCTATTTCTATGATCATTGAAATGCAAGTACCTTGATAAACAAATGTATAATTATCTCTAGAGCAGCCTGTAAAAATATACTCAAAGAGATCTCCCAATCTTGCACATGCATGTGGTTTTTTTAAAATAATATTATTTTAATAAAGAATTGCAGATTATGGGGCATGTTTCGTTGAATTGCAAATATAGAGGCCAGTCGGTCGTGCTCCAATCGATAGGAGGGGTAATCGGTAGCGCAACAACCGACAAGCACTTATCGGTCATGCCTTTGCCTGATAGATGGGCCCCACGTAACCACGTCGGTAGTTGGGGTGACCGTTGGCCCCGATAGAATAATCGGGTCTCCCGTAACTGATAGGCCTATCGGTTAGGCAGTTACCGACAGGTCTTTTTAACTGCCCCCGTGACCCCGGTCTCCATCTACGCTGAGAGAGAGAGAGAGAGAGAGAGAGAAGAGAGAGAGAGAGAGAGAGAGAGAGAGAGAGAGAGGGAGGGAGAGTGGGCGGCTGCGCGCGCAGGTGTGGGCGACGGCGGCGGCGGAGGCGCGTGCATGCGCGGCGGCGCATGGTAGGCGGCAGGTGACGGTGGCGCGTGCAGGCGGCCAGGCGCGCATGCGGGCGGCGATGGCACGTTTGGCAGCTGGCGACGGCGGTGCGCAGGGCAGCCGCAGGCATGCGGGAGGTTTGTGGCGCGGCAGGCGGGCTCGACAGCACTGAAAGGTAAGTTTTTTTTCCAATTTCATAAGTTAATTTGTTCTAAATTAGGTTTTAGGTTACAAATAATTTTATTTATAGATTTTAATAAAGTTAAATTTTCTTGGTTATTTTAGCTTGATTTAAGAACCCTAGTGAGAATGTTAATTCGTTAGATTGATGTAGTTAGATTTGGACATAGTGTATTTTTTTAGGTAGCTCTCTAGTGTATTTTTGTAATGAAGAAATAAGAATGAGAGAATGAGGAAATACATAAATAATGATTTATATTATTGTGCAATATTATTACAAACATTATTTATAAATAATAACTTATACAATTCTGTAACATTATTATTTGTATTAAACTAGGAATTATTTTATAATCAGGAATGTCAGGTGCATTGAGTTTCCGGGTTTTCTATGGTGAAGGTCATATACAGTACTTTGATTACGGGTAGATCTAAGTAATTTTCAGTATGTGGATGGAGCATTGACAGAGCCTCTAGAGATGACACATCATGTAGTTTATCGGTGGTTGCATGGTTTATTAAATGTAAATCCAAGTGATTATCGATTATTAGTGAAAGCTTTGTCAATGCTTTACTTAGAACCCGACCAGAACTACCACAAAAAATATGGCCTCTTCAGGTAGGGGAAGGGGTAGGGGTAGAGCAAACAGAGGCAAAGAGATAGATGATCCCTTCCAGAAATTAAACGATGAATCAGGCCCAACGTTTTACTTAGAACCCGACCCAGAACTACCACTCGAAACTAAGGAAGAGAAGCCTCATTCCTTCCGAGGCTATGATGGTACCAAGATTTTTTGGCCAAAATGCAATTATGGACTAAATTGTGTACTACAAATGCATGATGGTCCTGAAGAGTACAATAGCGGACATCGATTCTTTCGTTGCCCAGTACCTAATGTTAGCATGATATTACTCTTACGTTGAAAATTATGTTTGTAATATCATGCATATTTACTTTTGACGTTTGTTTCCATTGTTGTAGAAGTCTTCTGATACTGTCAACTGTGGCTTCTCGAGGTGGATTGATCCACAACCTATTGTCCCTACTCAACTCGACATTGCCTATTTACACAACAAATTATTTCAACTAAAACAATTGCTTGCATCCCCTAGTCAGCAATCATCAGATAATAGTCCTATGACAATTGGTATAGCAGATGATGACCCACGCATATGTGATAACGTCTTTTATCGCTGCCCTCACCACAAACCCGATCCAGCCAAGAGTCCGCCACCCACGCCACCACCTTCCATAGGATTCTATGATGCTCCTGGGTACTATGGTGATGTAGGGTCATCCAACTACTATTATGGATGACCACTCCGACTTCACATGTTATGGAGCGGGCATCCACCTACACCGCTAATCTCTAAAAATATATGTTATTTCAGTTGGCTAGGTTATATTTTAGTTTCTAAGAATGTATATTGTTCCAGTTCTCTAGGTTATGTTTCGATTACTTTGTTGTATTGTATCGTTCATGTATTAAGTATGTTGCTATGTAATGGATCGATGGATCGTTTTTCATTGGATATTATCTAGTGAAAGTCTATGTATAAATGCAAAGCCTTTATGGATCCTTCAGACATGTTTCATATTACTACTGTTACTAGCAATAATTAAATAAAATGAAAGAAGCACTAGTCGATTGGTGCTTGACTGACTAACCTATTCCACTATTTGCATGGTGATATACTAATTGGCTACCTAGAGACCGACTAGCCTATTTCACCTTTTGCATGTCGACAGGTGTGGGTCAGACACTAGTCAGTCACTGGATAACCAACTAGTCCTCTTATCGATTTGCCAGTGACTGATAGGCATATTCTCCTCCGATAAGTCCCACCCCACGGATGACAGGTGAGCCAGCTTAGCGCCACGTAAGACGTCGGTCATTGGACACCCGATTACTCACCTGTCGGTTTCTACACTATCGATAAGCCTCTATTTTTGTAATTTCTCCAATCCGTACCCCAGATCTGTAATTCTTTAAAAAGAGGAATTAATTATTAGCATCATAAGAGCATATTTAATCCACTAACTAAATGACTTTTATTTATCTTTTTAGTCACTCTGCTCCAGCCGTCTCTCTATCCTACTCTCTATTTTTGGTAGCTAGCCACAAAATTCTGGTCCACCCTCCAGATTTACTTTCCCACTCAGGGTTGGAATAACCGAATAAAACCGGCCGGTTATCCCGGTTATTTGGATAACTAGTCCCGGCCAGTTAGCCGAAAAAAACCAGACTTGATACTGTAGTTATACGGTTAACTGGCCAGTTATCCCAGTTAACCAGTCGGTTTTCCATCAAACCAAACCAGCCGGTTAAATTGGTTATTTGAACCCTGCTCCCACTACCCCCTCTAACGTGAGCCCCATAATTTGTTGTTCTTCTCTCTCTCTCTCATTTCCTCTCCTCTGACCCACGATTTCTTTCTTCCCTGCGATCATTCCGCACCTCCTGTAGCTGATAGATCCTCCCGCGCCATGGCCGGATTCGCTGCTCTGGAGAACGCGCGACCGGCTTCGGGCTTCCACTCCGATGAGCTGGGCCACATAGGACCGGCGCCATGCCTGGCCCAGGAGTTGCTCTCCCCGGCTGACCACGCCTATGCCTACAATCAAGAAGCGCCGCCCGTCCTTTGTCGCACTTACTTGACCAATAGGTCCTCCTCCCAGCGGCAGCGAGCAAGTTGGGCAGTTGCGTTGCCAACGAGCAGCCCGCGGGGATGACATCGGTGAGGCGGAAACGGCGTGGCAGGAGCGAGGCGGGGACAATGTTAGGAGGAGAGGAGACATGTAGTGGCGCACGGAGGAAACTCAGATCCAAATTGTTACGGGTCCTACTGTCAGATGAATTTGGAGGTTTAGTTTAGTGAGTTGGGCTGGAGCAAAAGATAAAATTTGACCCATAAATTATAGAGGCCGACCCACAAAACGGTGTTTACATGCTCAATTTTGATCGGTAGGCTGAAGATGCTCTAAGTAGTAGGTTTTATCAGTCGATTTCATCCCGAAATAAATTACCACTCTCTCTGTATCTAAAAGGATATCGTTCTGGCTTTTCAATTGTTTCACAAAAGTTATCGTTCTCGCATACAAATTGTTTGGGAAAATCCCTTCAATACCATCGCCTTAAATCCTAATCACTTTTAAACCACCGAAAAAAAATTCTAATCCGGCTGATGCCAGCAACCGAAAAACTTTATACCCTCCATGCCACTGTTGACCGGTTTTGCCCAATAAACAACCGGCTGTCTTCGTTCTCTACCGCGCCAAGGCAGTCATTGTGGAGTTGTCGACTTCACTGTCATTGGAGCTCGTTGAATCCCCTGCATCTGGTACTGCACTAAAAGGAGAGCACAAAGAACTCCACGAACTGAAGAACAAGAGGAGGAAGAAAGAAATCCACTGCATCGTTCATGTTGTCAATTTTAGGAATTTGTGTCTATTGGGGGAAAGAGGAAAAAAGGAGCAGAGGAGGAAGAAGGATTCACCCGATTCAGTTTTTGAGCAGAGGAGGAAGAAGGAATCCTGCCACAGACGACCTCGGCCCGGACCTACACTGCTCGCACGACGACGCAGGCCGGTCCTGGAGGGGGACAAGGGGGCGACCGCCCTCGGCCCCTAAAACCGAGGGCCCCGATATACAGTATATGCATATATATATATAAGTAAATTTAGTTCATATTTTGAGTTTAAGCGGAGCAATCATTAGTACTAGATTTGAGTTTGATTGATTTCTTGTATAATTGATTTAAAATTTATAATCAAATAAGAAGGTTGTTTGACTAATTATTTTTATAATTTTTTTAGGCCATGTTAACTAGAAAATATTTATTTGGACATAAGAAAAGAAGAAATAAGAAAAAAAAAGATGAGTTTTTCAAATCTGATGAAGGAGCCGTTAACAAATCATGTCAACTAGAAAATATCCCAATATTTTTATTACACATCGAATCTTATTTACTATGTTTGTTAATGTAGCATCAGCTGAAAAAAGCTTTTCAAAGTTGAAATTATTTAAGAACTGTTTAAGACCTATAATATCTCATGAAAGATTAAATAATTTTATCACTGTATACATGAAGAAAAAATTGTTGTACGAGTAATGACTTTGTTGCTAAAAATATTCGCAGAAACTTTTAAAATAATATATAATTATTTTTTATAAATTTAACTTTATTTTAATTAGTAATAATATTTTTATTATATTAATAAAATTTAAATACATATATACATGTATATATATAGCGCGTCAGCTTCGTCGCGGATCCCAAAATACACAGGACCGGCCCTCGACGCGGCCACGGACCCGAGGCCCGGCACGCTGCCGTGGGGCCCGCAGTGCTTGCAGTGCTTAGCGTACACGAGGAAGAGGAATAGCGCCAGGAGCACGGCCATGAGCACGACCATGAGCAAGGCCACGTCCACGCTGCCGAACTTCCCCGGCGGTGCGGAGGCGTTCGAGCAGGCCGCCAAGTTCTGCTACGGCGTGAAGCTGGACCAGATCCCCGCCACCGCCACACCGCTCCGCTGCGCCGCCGAGCGGCTCGGCATGTCCGATGACAACCTCGCCTCCCGCTCGGCATGGGCAGACGACTTCGCCGAGTTCGCGGCGGCATGTGCACTGGCGGTCGTGGAGGTGGCACCCGCAGACGGCGGCAGTCTTCAAGGACAGCGGACGGCAGCGACAGCTCGAGCGCGACCGCGTGGTGCGTCGGTGCTGCTGCTGCTGCCACTCTGCGTTGGCGTGTCCGACCGGTTTAGCCGGTCACCAATGGCATGGAGCAGATAGAGATTTTTGGTGGTTGGCATCAGCGGGATTGAAGTTTTGTCGGTGGTTGGAAAGGGATTAGGATTTAAGACGATGGCACTAAAGGAATTTTTCCAAATTGTTTTGTCTCACAGACCAAACCAAATGCACGCAGCAAGAGCAAGCTCTTTACTCCTCACAGCGTTTCTCTCTCTCGTACCAAATCGCATGCACAACCTTTACTCCTCACACCCTCTCTCTCTCTGATGCAGCAGACAAAGCACATACAAATAAGACAGTCCTCTCTCTCTCTTTTGGTTTCTTCCCACTCAAAACGACATCTAATTAATTTGACGAGAGAGTACTATAGGAAGTTACCTCACATTGCTCCACCTCGTGCTAGTTGTGAGGTTAGATCACTTGTGTGTGCTCGCTATCGTAGCTATCGGTTCTACTCTGAAACTAGCTAATAATAGCTAAACATTGTACACCACCGGGTATGGAATGGAAGGCGTCAGGGAAACATCTCTGACCGACACAAGGAAAAGGTGCATATATTACATGCTCGCAATGCCATGGTACGTATATGTCTCTGTCCCAAATCAAGATGCGAGCTCAACCATTTTGCTGAAATATCTCTTTCGCGTGACCACTCGACCTTTGTATTCTACAGGTTCCTACTTGTTTCTGAAGCGCATCACCGTATAATGTCCCATGATGTCAGTCATTGATGAGCTCACTCTATCATTTCCTGACGACAAATGCGAGGTGACACCATGCCTTTCTCTCACTATAACAAATATGATCTTTTATGACGTATTCTCTATGACAATGTACTGTTTTGTCATAAAACCACTATGATTTATAACATTTTTAAAGAAAGAGCTTGTTTTATGATGAAAACCAATATTCGTCACTAAATTTAATAATAAAATCGTCATAAACAAACACACCAGTATATTATAACGAATAGAAATGTCATAAATAATAAATTAATAAACATTACAAAATCTATGACAAATATAAATTATCATTAAATTTTTTATTTTATGACAATCATGTGTCACACGGGACCCACATTTCATTTTTTTGAAAACAAAAGCAAAATATAAATTTTGATAAATTTGAATTATTATTCAATAAATATTTTCTATACCATGCATATGTGGCAATGAAGATCAATATTTCACCACTGAAAATCAAAGTTTGAGCTGGAAATTATCCAGAGAAAAACACATTAAAAAAAATTAACATGGTCCGCGCTACAGAATTGCTGCAGCCTGCAGCCGTGTGCCACAAAACGTTCAAACATTAGTTGCCGCATGTAGGATTCGATCCCACAATCTGTAGGAATCAACCAAACAACTTTACCACTCTTTGACTTATGGTTAGATGCGGTATAGTAATTTAATTATAGAATATTTTCTATCTAAATGTTACCTGACCGAAATCTGGGTCTTCAACCCTTGCGCACGCAGATCTCTCGACACATAATTCAGCTGCGCCCAGACGAGAGCAAGACACCGCCAGCGAGATGCGACTGCCCTCCGCTTGCCATTCCCTCGGCGCTGAGCCCCCTCCTCCACAGCACCGCCCTCTCGCCGCTGAGCCCCCTTTGTCCATGTCACCCAGCTGAGCCAACGCGGCCGTGTACAGCCCGCCGGCGAGGCCTGCGCCTGACGGAAGCCGCAAGCCATTCACCGTCGCGTCGCCACCAAGCTTCGTCCTGCACACCGTATAATGTCCCATGATGCCAGTCATTGATGAGCTCACTCTATCATTTCCTGACGACAAATGCGAGGTGACACCATGCCTTTCCCCTGTGTGGAAGCTCTCCCCGCCGTGCCAGCTGCCACCTAATCACTTAGGCTCCTTTAGTAGGACTTAGCCATGGTTTTTTGTCCTTGTTAATTAGCCATGGACTGCGATGCATATTGTTTTAGGTATCATGTGAATGGAATCCAAAGAACTGAGGTATAATAACGACCGGGCTTTGAGCTTGTAGTGATGTTGAACTTGAAGCAAAGGAACATTCCTGACGTGCACTTTGGTGGCAGTTTGACTTATAAACAACGTTGTGGGAAGCAATTGGTGCCCAAAGAATGTTCGAAAAAAATGCAAATTTAAGTCTGAAACATAGAGTCAATAGGCGGTTTAATTTTTTTCTGACACGAAGGTTTGGTCCCCACAGTTATGCCCCATGCTCAGTTTGTGGTTGTTCCTGATGACGTTCTTCTTCCACCCCAACCGAACCTGTTTTGATCTATATATTCATCCTTATGAATCATGATTTTTTAAGCTTCCTGATTAGCCATGTTTGTACCAATAATGATAGTTAGCATTCGGCGTGTTCAACACCAATGTGTGAGTTTGGAAATACATGACACTCTTTTGGCACCTGACGTGACGTGTGTAGCACATCATAATCCATTCTTCAGACCGCCCGTTTTGGTCCTGTGAATTTTAATTACTGTAGAGCATGGCAGTTATAAGTACTATCCGACAGAAGAAACAATATTCTTATTTTAACCTAACAGTTGAAAACTTGTTGTTACCTACTACCTCCCCCAATTTATGGTATTTCATAGCTCTAGGCACATAATAAGAAGATGTGACAAAGTTGTGGTGCAACAGAAAATAATGATAAGCGAGGAAGAGAAAGGCAAAGACAAATATATATATTGAGAAATGAGAATGACAAGTGTTTTGAGAAAACACGTACAATAATATAGAGAATGACAAGTAAATTGAGATGAAGAGAGCACTCATTACATGCATCTCACACACCATCTAGTGTGAGCACACTTCTTCTTTCGAAGGGAAGTGAACACTTCTTCTTAAAGATCATCTACTGTAACCATGTGCTTTTAAAGATCATCTGCATAGTCCACCAACTGAACTCTTTTTATTTTTATTTTTTTTAGAATGTCCAGCAACTGAACTTATGTCTGCTCTTATAAGCAGCTGGCATATTATTATATTTATACAACCTCTAACACTAGTTTGTCACCTCATATTCCTCCACAGAAGCTCTTGGAAGTAACAAATAGCGATCACCTGAGGTTCTCTAGCACTTCTTTCGTTTGGTGATCTGGCTCATACATGATCCTTCCAAGCTTAAGAATGCGTGGTGTTAGGAAAATATCTGGGACTAGCAAAATGGATACAATAAGATTTACTTGATACCATTGCAAGTCTGTTCAGTGGGAGTTTCATTAATATTAAATGAGGTGCCACATCAGCAAAAAGAATGATATGACATGCTAATTAATATAAAAAAGGGGAAATGAGTTTTATTTAGGATGAAACTCATTTAACACTATTTCATATGTATGAAACTCCATTGAAATATGCATTGAGAGCAAAGAGTTTTATTTAAACATATTTCAACCTATCTCAATACAATAATTAATTATTACGACTTACTTATGAAGTTGTGAGATGAAACTATACATTGAGGAGATAATTTCATCTTTCAAACCAAATTCCTAAAGCTGATGTGACACTCTTGAAAAGAATAAAATAAAACCAAGGATTAAGACTGGCTTAATAGACCAATTGATTTGGTTCATCATCCAATCTTCAGGCTGGCCAGTTTGGCCATATGAATATTTAAGTATTGTAGAGCGTGACTGGTATATGTACTATTCCAGCAACGAAATAATATTCTTATTTTGGCAGGATAATTATAAAAAATATCACTCATAAGTAACATCATCTCTACACTGCACGGCATACTCGATGAGCAAATACCCATAATAAGTAACACCATTTCTAGAATAGCATTAGTTGAGATCGTCTCTCCAAAACGCAACTGATGTTCCACAATAGACTATAGCATTATCTAATTTTTGTTTCTTTTTATTTGGCCTAAACTACATACGAAATGACAGTCCTGTCCCTCCTTCCATTCAGTTGAACACAAATGAGCTCCCTGAACCCTAGCTCGACAAGCGGCAGCGACGGCGCTAGCTGGAGATGACGGCAAGAGACAGGGCATTTCGACCTCGCGGGGGTGGAGCGCAGGACGGCGAGCTCGCATCGCGGCTGGTGAGCGGGGCACGGCTAGGTGGGCCACTGCACGGAGGTGGCGGCTCGCTTGGACATAGCGGGGCGCATAGGCGCAGGGCTGGCCAGCGCGCAACGACGGCGGCTGGCGTGGATGGAGTGGTGCGTAACATTCAGTTGTCTTGTAGAGTCGTAGACATGGACGCCACTGGGTTGAAGCATGTCATGACGGACGTTGTGGCCAATCATGACCACAACTACGACCACCACGAACCACAGTATCCCGTAGAAGTAGAACACGTCGCAAAGATTTGAGCCAAATTCGTGGTGCTTCAAATTCAACTGAAGGTCATTGGGTCATTGGAGGTAATCACTATCTATCCTTCGATCTTAGGTGCACATGTTCTAGTATAATATGTTCACGTGTTTGCAGATACTATATATATATTGTTGAATTATAACACGCAGATCGTCTACTGTATCGTTGTTTCTTTATAACTGCACTTTTTTCATACTTCCCAAAACTCCATAGTGTTGGATAAATTAACACTTTTAATTTTATATTAATCTAGAAATAAGTCATAAACATGATTAACAGATTACATGGGGAATTAGACAAGTCTATGCAAGATCTAGATAGGTCTATATAGACAGTCAATATCATAACATCTACCATACTATCCAAAACTATCATAAACAAACAGATCACGATAGCTAGTATGCAAGATATAGTTTGAGATGAGAGTACATATGTTTCCTTCTGGACAGGATAGAGTAGGCGGCAACGACATACAACACCATCCATTATTGGCGACGACGGGTGAGACCGACTCGAGATAGAGAAAGACGAGTCATGGTGACGAGTTTGACGAAGGCAAGGAAGCGATCGAGCAGTCACGCAAAGCGCTTGCCAAAAACCTTATTCGCCCTCTCCCGTTGCAGGATCGCAAAGAACGATGGTTTCAAAAACCTGCTCTCCTATTTACCGGTGCACGGCGACGATTGGGATGGAGAAGTTTTAGCGGCGCAACAGTAATGAGAGATAAAACCCTAGGCGATTGCGTGATTGTTTTTTTGGTGCTACTCGTATGTATTTATAGGGAGGAACCGCTAAGGTTGGGCGTCCCGTAACCGAGTCGATTACCATATTAATACGTCGGTTTTCATAACTAAATTTATGGAACACGCAGCAAAAAGAAAGTGCAAAAGAAAGCCACGTCCCCACAAGGCAAGTGACTGAATTTTGGAGGGGCGGCCACGCCCATCGCCCACGCCACGGCCTGGCGAGGCGAGCGAGCGTGCACGTGTTCTTTCTTTCTCCCATCCACACACTTACAAGAGATGCTAGAGCAACCTACCTTATAAATTGGACTTCTACCACCTCAACTAGTAATATAAGACTAAACCTTTACACTTTCACCATTCATAAATGGGCCTTTAAGAATTTTTCAGAATTATTATGAATATTAATGGGTCAAGCCCATATAATTCCAGCATATAGTGCTATAGTAGGCTTTTGCCATTTGTAGTCATTACCCAGATGCCCCTGTTTCTCGAGCTCAATATATATATAGTCATTTACTGTCTGGTATTCAGTCGACAAATATAAAACAGCCACCAACCTTTCCCTCACTACATAGCTAATAGTCACCCTCTAGTACTAACTCTACGATTCGTAAATCCTTCTTTGCACTTCTCACTTTTTTTTTCATCAAATCTTTAACCGTGCCTGCCATATAATGAATTTGGAGCACCCACCACACAGAACTCACACAGCCTAAAACAGGAGAGCTCTCAAGCATCGACGATTGTGAGATATGAAAGCAGTCAGAGCTTGGGCATGAGCGGCACCGGGAAAACAACACCAGTGAACCTGTGCTGATGAGGACGAAAATCTCCCACTATTTGTGCACGAAACTAACAGATTCTTAGCTATACTTGTAGTAGAAGGAGGCCAAGACGTTGCGGTCCACCATGGCCACGGCCAGCAACACCGCTAAGGACAGCAATCCGTGGAACACGTCGAGCGCGGTCTGCCAGTACCTCTCATCCCACGGTAGCTGTCGTTGAACCTGTCTGAGAAGCAGGAGAGCGTGCAGGCGTCAGCGAGGCAGTCCGTGAGCACGCCGTTGCCCCCAGCGCCTCGCCTCGCTGTCAATGATCACCGCCAGTGCCCTGCTAGTGCCCTCGCCGTTGGTCGTGAGAACCACAGTGCTTGTGTTTCTGGATGCCATATGGTGTGCTGTTTTTCGTTAGCCTGCGGGGTGCACGTCATGGGACAGCATCTGTCGTGCGACTTGGGGACAGATTAGCCTTTCGGCGGCGGCGTAAAAGAACCACACGAGTCGCTTCTGAACGATCGCATTACGGCTGGCAGTGCAGGGCCATGTCAGCATCAATGAAAATAGCAATTTTTTTTGTAATATATTTAACTTTCACATCGCCTCGTTCGTTCTTTTATTCAGTTGTGAGCAAAGCGTGCAGAAATTGATGTCTATATACTGCGTTTTCCAGCTTATTATCCGTCGTTTTCTTTCAACTTTACAAAATTATCTGCAACAACAAATAGACTCTGTTCCAAACAGCCACATGTTATGGGTAGATTTTAGGCTCTTGAGTTCAGATGTACATATTTTACTGCAAGGTACGATAAGAGATGTCTACTTATAGAGCTAAATTACGCAATCCATCAAGTTCATCGGATTCTTCATGCAAATCCATCAGAATCGTACATGTGAAATTTGAAAATTTATAGAGCATATCAGTTGAAGTCCGATACAAGCAGACCAATAGTATCGCTGCTTGCTTGGCACAATTATTACATTTGATCTAGCAGATAAAACCACGTGGATTGAATCAACAGGTAGCCTTCTCAGGCATATCCACGATCTATAAAACAACATTAAATTACGTAAACTTTCTCTCTACTATGAGATTATTGCCTGCCAATAAGATTATTTATACCATGCATCTCCCTATCACGTCCATTCTTTTAAATAGGTTGTGTGTTATGTTTCTTCCACATGTCCCTTCCACACTTCCACCGGGCACAAGGACTGAGCGCGTCCTTCCATATGACACGCTCGAATGGTTTGGAACGCGAGGTGTTAGGAACACATGTTGGACTGTCGATCAAAGCTGTTGTTCTTGTTCGTGTTTTGTAGCTTCTCAACCTTATCATTCAGCTTGAGGATCCTTGACCTCTAGTAGAGAGACCAACGAATGTGACAAGCTAGACAAAAATGTGCAAACGCCTTTGCCACAATGCCAATAAATTGTTTTTTTGTTGGGTAGGATGCACTTTTCTTTTTACAATTGTTGTCATGGAATTGCTGTCGTTCGGACTGCCAATTTGTACTGGTGCAAATCAAAACATTTGCTCGGAATGACAGTATTTCCAAAACATGAGGGAGTAGTTGTTTGGATGCACTTTCGGAAAAAGAAAAACACGATTTGTAGTACACTCCAAATTTTAGCATGAAAATTTCATTCACAAGATTCTATAGTACACTCCAAATTGTTCATAACTCAGTTGAGCAAATCCTTTCAACAAAAAAAAAGACCAAATCTATGATCTTGGTCTTCAATTCCTATGTCTTTTACTGCAAGACTTGATTTGGTCCTAAGTGCTTGCATATATGTATATACTTTCATATCATAAGTAATCAGCGGCGGCACCAGAAATAGCATAAAGGAGGTGATAACATGAAAGTGGTTACCATGGGAATCAAGAAGAAAATTAATTTTCACTACCAGTTCTTGCAATGACCGCCAAAATGTGTGGTATATATCCTTTATACCTCTACCAATGCAACCTATCTACAGAACTAGAATTTTACTCTGCATGCAGTTTCACTTACTATATATGCTACGTAATCTGATATTACTAATGAAAAATTTGAGATGTTTGACAAGCTTTTACAGGCTTTCAGCAAGGAACTAGGCAGAGGCATCCTATTTCAGGAATGATGGTGTTGGAAATATGCCTACAAATTGACATGTTAACCTTTTCGTGCTCCCTATTTCCACAGTGCTATACATCCTTACTACGGGAACCAGCCTCTTTGCCATGTGCCCAAACCACACGGCAAAGCCCTAATACCTCATGACAAAAATGCTCTCGGCAAAGGAGGCTTGATGAGAGTGGCCTAATATTCATGACGTAGGATCACGAACAAGATAGCTAGCTACAGGCAGCCAAGATAACAGTGCAACCTGATGAAATCAACCCAAAGCCAACCATCGTCTTTATACTGCATCCTGAATCAAGGATTTGCCCAACCATACTCTAAGTTACCAACCAGCATAACCTGCAATCAAATGAAGCAGGAGCACCAATTGGGTGATATCGAAGGTCGCTTCTGTAATCTCCGGGGAAATCACAATAGCAAAGGGATAGAGATCACTCTCTGAATTTGATAGCACTCGGCTAACCAAAGGGGGTTCTTTTCTATTGTCAAAGTTGTTCAAATAACTAAGATACAAGAGTTATTTATACTAGGAACATCCCTCCTAGTTAGGTGTGAAATGTTTAGGAGTTTCAGTTAAGAAAAGGGTAGGTGAAAGGTGTGAAAGCAGCAGTCCCTTGAAGTCTCCCGTGACTATCAGCCTCCATGTCAGTCTCCACTAAAATAACCATTACTCCTTAATGGGAAATCCAAATGACAAGTCGTTTATTGGTGGTGAAAGCAGTCTTGATAATCTGCCCAGCCTTGTGTATTATGTGGGCAGAATATTTAAGGTCTGGTATGTTGTGACTCTTGGAAGTTGCCTCTGATGTCAGCTGTCAATGAGTTTGTTGAGCTTCTATGTAACTCATGTCCTCCTTGGTGCACTCCATATTGGTTGGTCTAGTGAGCGCCTCCTTGTGTGTGATTCTTGTCAAAATAAGTGTAGAAGACTTAGGTAGAAGAAAGTTCTTATTCAAAGTGGAATTAAATTTGTTAAGGATGGAGTTCACCTTTCTATGTAATTGTACTTGACTTTGTGTAGTCGATCCTTGAATTGTTGTATGGGGTTCAAGGCTTGCTGTGGCCGTCCCTTTATCATGTGAAGCTTGTGCGTTCATTGATGTAATCAATATCACCTTGGACCATGGTTTACTTCACCATTTCTCATACTCATTACACGACTCATCCAATGGTTTTCATAAACGTATTCTTTTGCAATTGTGGCTGTGTTGTTGGTGTGATCACCCTTTGAGTACAACATGATGCTTCATTCTACAATCATATAAACCAAGTAGTAGTTTTGCTTTATGAAGATAATTACTTATATATATACTTGTAGCTTTCACCTCTGCATGTGTTGTTGGTATGGTGTACTTTGCAACATGCCCAAGGTTCTCAACATGGTTTACATCATGATTTGCTTTCTTTATGTGAATTGCTAGGATGTCCTCATCATACTCCCCCCCTTGAAGAAAAGTCATCCTCGGCTTTTGTATACTTGGAAATATTCTATACAAACAAAAGAACTTATGAAAAATATTACATTTAGTTTTATTTGACATATCATGGTTCTTCTTGCAGTAGATACTACCATTTATATATGGCCAATGAGTTTTAGATGATACATGATAAAAAATATTAAGTTTACAACCTTCTGTGTGGTGATCAAAATTTGTTCTCCTATTTTGCAGACCTACAAACAAGTTAGTAGATGGATGAACAAAAATTTCTTTCAAACCACACAACTGATTTGAGATATCAAATTTTGTCTTGACAATAAATTTTTCACTAATGAGAGAAAAAAAATTGAGTGCTCCAAAGACATAATCAATGTGCTTATTTTCTAAAAAGCATAAACATCTAGTCAACAAATCTTTCGATGGACAGCAAGCATGAAGCAATTTATTCATGTCACATTGAGAAAAAACATGGCTCTAATGTTTTGTTCAATTTCAAATCAACAAGATTGTCACAAGTGATGCAAATAGCACAAACAAAGAACTTATTTGAAACATGATATCCAACCAGAT
Organism: Eleusine coracana subsp. coracana; assembly: GCA_032690845.1. Lineage (NCBI taxonomy): Eukaryota > Viridiplantae > Streptophyta > Magnoliopsida > Poales > Poaceae > Eleusine > Eleusine coracana. The sequence continues at coordinate 56,952,003 of CM064420.1, forward strand.
TGAAAGTGATATTGCAGTGGGTTATACCAGATAAAGAATTACTCATGGATGCTATCTTAGAAACCTTTACAAGCATTTCATTAAGCATAATATGTTCATCAAGTATGAGATAGCATAAACATTTAGCATGACAAATTCTTGTGACCATTTCATCATGAGTCAGTAGTTCAACATTTTTAGGTTTGTGGCTAGTAAAATTATTACTTTCAATTCTTGTGATTGTTCTTTGGTTGCGGTAATCATCTCTGAATCCTTACCTTTATTTTCACCACCATGACTCAATATTTGGCTGGAAACAACTCTATTTTGTGCAATTGTTATCTTCTTGCTTCTCTCTTCATGTCGTATGGATCCATGAGCAACCATTCCTCCTCATCTTTCCTAGAATCATGCACATTAAGATGAACAACACAAGATGTAGGTGTGACTATTTTAATTTCTATATTATCCCCAGAATTTGAATGATCAGTCCCTCTTGTGATGTGTGTCGTATCTCTCGCACTCATATTGTTCATGGTCTCAACCACTTTTGGTGGCGGAGTTACACAACTCATTTTCTCTCTCACTTAATTTGGCTATGTGGCTCTCATTCTCAATTCGATATTGTTGCACAATTTTCACTTTAGTCTAGAGACAATCATTCACATGATTTATGGCCCCCTTGAATGTCATTTGATCCTCATTGTTCACAACACAGTTATCAAAACTGTGATGATTCTCAAACCGCACAAATCGTGTCTTGTTAGAACCCATCATGGCTTCACCATTTGTCATGAGGTCAGTAGGTGCAACAGCTAAAGGCATTTCACAACACGAGGCCTTCCTCATGCATGATTCTTGAGTGAGCTGCAACTGAGTGGAGAATTCTTTAAGTTCATGTATAGCAGTTTTTGGATTTGCACATGGAGAACTTGTGGCAGCAACCTCACTCCTTTCATTTAATTTCTTTGCCTCTAGATCATCCATGAGTTGCTTGACTTTGAATTTTGTTGTTGTTTGCAACAAATTATGGCACTCAAGATTCTCAACTTGCTTCAATTGTGTACTGAAAGCACCAACATTTAGAGTGGAACCATGCTGATTACTTTCACATTTTTTATCAGTGGTTCTCACACAATGGCCAAAAGCACCATTTTCCTCTTCCTGTGCAATACTCTCTTCAACATGATGATCACAATCCGCAGCTGTAGTAGTAGAAATTTCCTTTTCATTTTCAAATATAGATATGAAAACACACAATTATATGGAAATGGCACAAAGGACACACAAAGGAAGATATGATCAACTAGGATGATAACAAATATATGTATCTAAGGGTAAAGAAAAATCCTATCATGACAATAATGGCTCTGATACCAATGATGAGACTGTGGTCCGATCTTCACAACGTAGGATCACAAACAAGATAACTAGCTTCAAAGAAGCCAAGATAACTAGCTATAAGCAGCCAAGTTAATAGTGCACGGCAGAATCAACCTCAAGCCAACTACCGTCTTTATACGACAACCTGAATCGAGGATTCGCCCAACCATACTCTGAGTTAACAAACAAGGCAACCTGCAATCAAACGGAGCAGGAGCACCAATTGGGTGATATTGAATGTAGCTTCTGTAATCTCCAAGGGCAAGAGCAAAGGGGTAGAGATCACTCTCTGAATTTGATAGCACTCGGCTAAACAATGGGGGTTCTTTTCTATTATCAAAGTTGTTCAAGTGACTAAGATACATGGATTATTTATACTAGGAACATCCTCCTAGTTGGGTGTGAAATGTTTAGGAGCTTCATCCAAGAAAAGGGTAGGTGAAAGGTGTGAAAACAACGTCCCTTGAAGTTTCGCGCGACTATCAGCCTCCCTGGTAGTCTCCACTAAAATGAGCATTACTCCTTATTGGGAAGTCCAAATGTCAAGATCTTTGTTGGAGGTTAAAGTAGACTTGATTAGTTGTGCAACCATGTATATTATGTGGGAAGAATTTTTAAGGTCAGGTGCACGTGACTCTTAGAATTTGCCTCTGATGTCAGCTATCAATGAGTTTGTTCAGCTTCTATGTAACTCATATCCTCCTTGGTGCACTCCATATTAGTTGCTCCAGTGAGCCCCTCCTTGTGTGTGAACCTTGTCAAAATAAGTGTAGAAGACTTAGATAGAAGAAAGTTCTTATTCAAAGTAGAATAAAATTTATTAAGGATGGAGTTCACCTTTCTATGTAATTGTACTTGACTTTGTGTAGTCAATCCTTGAATTGTTGTATGGGATTCAAGGCTAGCTGTGGCTGTCCCTTTATCATGTGAAGCTTGTATGTTTATTGATGTACAATATGATGCTTCATTCTGCAATAATATAAACCATGTAGTAGTTTTGCTTTATAAAGATAATTTCTTATATAGATACTTGTAGCTTTCACCTGTGTATGTTTTGCTAGTCCAACATGTTTTGCCGATACCACACATTCCAAACCTTTGTGAGGATCCTGTATAAACCAGATCCCCGGAAGAAACAAGTGCATGAAAACCTCATGCGACCACTATTTGTTACTTCCAAGAGCTTCCGTGGAGGAACATGAGGTGACAAGGTAGTGTTAGGCTCTGGAAATGTAATAATTCGCCAACTGCTTATAAGAGCAGACATGAGTCGTGCTCACAACAGATGATCTTTAAGAAGTGTTCACTTCATTCCCTTCGAAAGAAGAAGTGCGCTCACAGTAGATGCATGGTCTGTTGGATGAAATGAGCACTCTCTCCATCCCAATTTACTTGTTGTTCTATATATTCTTGTACGTGTTTTTTGTCGAATTACTTATCATTCTTGTACGTGTTTTTCTCAAATTACTTCTCATTCTTGTACGCGTTTTTCTCAAATTATTCACTTGTCATCGCTGCACTTTCCCCAACGTAACGTCCACACCCCCCATCAGGCAGAACTGAACCAGATCTAGGAAAAAAAACTTTAGAAAAATATATCATGGGTCACTGATAAGGCATTACTGCGGCAGGTTTCAGGCTAGCTCACCACTGAGAAAATAAAGGCCAACTCCACAAAAAATGTCATTTTGTTGTAGTGTGATGACGTTGTTCTTCCACCCCAACTGGACCTGTTTTGATCTATTCGTACAGATTAACTATGTTTCTTTAACTTTCTGATTAACCATGTTTTTTTAACTTTCTAATTAACCATATTTGTGCCATTGACAAATAGCCTTGAGCGAGTTCATCAACACCAATGTGTGAATTTGAAAACACATGACACTCTCTGGCATCACGTATATCACCTCATTAATCAATTCTTCACGCTGGCCGATATGGTCCTATATAAATATTTAAATATCATAGAGTGTGACCGTTATTATATGTACTACCCACCAAAGGAACAATATCGTTATTTTGGCTTGTTTATTTGTTTGTTTTATAACTCTAGGCACAAGAAATAAAAAGATGTGATAAAGCTGTAATGCACAGAAAATAACGAGGAATGCGAAAGAGAAGAGATAGAGATAAAGATGTATTCGAACATTATGATCCTTATCCATAGTGTGTACAAAGATTTAATTTTTTTTATGATTGGATTCTAAGAAACGGCTCAAGGATAGGATGAGCATACATGCTCATCCATACATAAGAAATTAGACTTTTTCCTATCCTCTAAAAGGTACGAGGTACCAAATAAAACTGATCATCCACGAGAATATTTGTCTCGTAGATAAGGACTCCACTCTGTAGAGAAGCATGCCACGACGACGTTGTGGCCTATCATGACCACAACCAGGAACACCACGAACCACAGTATCACGTACAACATGTCACATAGATATTTGATGCCAAATTCGTGGTGCTTCAAATTCAACTAAAGCTCATTGGATCATTGGAGGTAATCACACTATCTATCCTTCGATCTTAGGCGCATATGTTGTAGTATATAATAGCTTCACGTGTTTGCAGATATATGTTGTTCCGCGGATCATCTACTGTATCGTTGTTTCATTATAACTGAACTCTTTTTGCGCTTCCTAAAACTCCACAGTGCTACACGCCTTTGCCATATGTGGTCATTAACCAGATGCCCCTGTTTCTCGAATCCAATATATTGTTCTTGAGCATATCGTATTCAGTCGACCAATATAAAACAGCCGCCAACATTTCACTCACTACATAGCTAATAGTCACCTCTAGCTCTAACCCTACACGATCCGTAAATCCTTCTTGCACTTCTCACTTTTTTTTTGCATGAAATCTTTAGCTAGCCGAGGCTGTCATATAACGAATTTGGAGAACCCACCACACATAACTTACACATTCTAGAACAGGAGAACTATATATTGAATACGAAAATATTCTATATGTCCGTGCAATCAGAGCTTGGGCATGAGCCACACCGGGAAAACAACACGAGTGAACCTGTGGTGACGAGGATGAAAATCTCCCAAGTTTCATAGCCATACTTGTGGTAGAAGCAGGCCAAGACGTTGCGGTCCACCATGGACACGGCCAGGAACACCACGAAGGACAGCAATCCGTGGAACACGTCGACCGCGGTCTGCCAGTACCTCTCAATTTGCGGTAGCTGTCGTTGAACCAGTCTAGGAAGCAGGAGATCAGAGCATCACAGGCACCGACGAGGCAGTTCGTGAGCATGCCGTTGCCCCCAGCGCCTCGCCTCGCTAACATTGATCGCTGCTAGTGCCCTCGCCGTTGGTCGTGATAACCACAGTGCTTGTGTATCTGGATGCCATATGGTGTGCTGTTTTTCGTTAGCTTGCGGAGTGCATGTCATGGGACAGTATCTGTCGTGCGACTTGGGCATGGTCGAGTGGAGGCCGGGCGGGGTTGGGCGGCGGCGGTAGGGCGGGATCGGGCGTCGGGGCGGGTATGTTGTGTTGGTTTAGTTTCTGTTGACCGCCAGGTCAACGATAAATCCAAAAATAGGGAACTCAATCCCCTGTGGATTTCAGATCTGGCCAACCGATTTATTTCTGTTTTGTGCCTTGATCGGGAGGCAAACTTAGAGATAGAAATGGACCCGGCCCCGTGGCTACAATGCATATAAAAGGAGGGCCACCCCCCAAGGTCGAGCCATCCAATCTTTGTCTACCCAACCGATCGTTGAGGGTACTGGAAGTCACAGAAGACCGACGTCCAGCACAGGGACATCGCCGCTACCGCCCCGAAAGTCTCCGCCCTCCCAAGAAGACTCTCAAGAAGCGTCTGTACTACATCCTCGACAACGCCCTTGTCATCGAGTCTGCCACCTCTACACCGACCTCAATAGAATCTAACGCCAGCACTGGTAACAGATCGAACCTACTATTTCGCATCAGTTTTAGTTTTACTAGATGTGATCTTAATTGACTAGTTGATCCTGAGTTCTAAGATTAATTAGTTCTAACATTTGGTATTAGAGCACCTAAACTAGTCGGTTTAGATCCTCTAGTTTAAGTTAGATATGTTCGGTTAGTACTAGATCAAATTCATATTAAGTAATTCCAGATTGATCTAGCTCTATCAGAGGTGATTTTGTTTTCAATCTAGTCATGTCTTAGCTAAGTTTTAATTGATCTGAATCATGCTCATGCCTAGATTAATTAGATCAGTACTAGATTAGTTAGATCAGTAAGTTAATGTTCAAGTTTTAATCTTTAATTAAGTTAGCTAGGGTTTCGGTTAAGAAAAATTAGGCCATGTCACAAAAGAAATTAGAAGAGGGGATCGTGAAAACACCGAATCGAATTAGCACACACCCGCAGATCCCCTACCCCTACCCCTAACCCTAACCCTAGATCTAAGAACCCTAACCCTAAGATCAGAGGCCACCCAACACATCATCAAGTTCACTAAGCATTTCAACTAGTTCATCATAAGAAGGCTCATAGTCATCATTGCATACCTTGGATTCAACTTTTGCCATGAAGCAATAATATGAATCGAATAGGGATGGAGCTTCCTTGATAGCAATGCCGGCAAGACCCTTCTTGGAAGGCTTGTCATCTTCATCATCGGAATCGGTATCCGAACTAGCATCGGAATCCCATTCAACATAATAAGCCTTGCCATTTTTCTTCTTGGAGGACTTCTTGAGAAACTTCCTTTTTACAAATTTCTTGTTCTTTCTTGGCTCATCATCATCATCATCACTATGGATTTTCTTCTTGCAATTTGTAGAGATATGGCCAAATTCTCCACACTCATAGCATTTCTTGTTTGCAAATGGATTCTTCTTGGATGACTTGCCATTTTTGTTGAATCCCCTATATGTGCCTTTCTTCATGAATTTCTTGAACTTCCTCACCATCAAGGCTACATCCTCATCATCATCGGAGCCACTCTCTTCATCATCATCATCGTGAGAGACACTAGCCTTGAAAGCAACACTCTTCTTCTTCATATCGACTTGATCATCCCTAGAAGCCACTTGAGATTGCTTGAAGATATCATGAGTGAGAACTTCACCCAAGATTTCCGAAAGAGTTGTTTCTTCCAAATTTGATCTCACAAGCATGGTAACAATTGTTTCATACTTGGATGGCAAGGCTCTAAGGAACTTATGAGATATATCAACATCGGGAACTTCATGACCAAGATCCTTGAGATCATTCACCATGTTGTTCAATCTTGCAAAGGCGGCCTTCAACTCTTCATTGGGCAACAATGTAAATCCTTCAACTCACCTCTCTGTCATCGTCGTCCCGCCATGCACTAAGCTCTTGCTCACGCAGATGGCGGCGCCACACCATCTCCTCCCCTGTCACCGACAAGGTGAGCCTCGGCATCAGATCTTGCTGTGTGTGCTCACCTCGTCGGCATCACCTTAGCCCGTGCGGCATCAAATCCACGCGCGGACACCAACCTCGCGCTGTTGTTGCCATTCGCCATGCCGCATCGGGGTCATCGCCGTCGCCTCTGGTTTGCCGCCGTCGTCGCCATCATATCCGCACGCGACGGGGCTCGCCTTAAAGGCGCTATGGCGGAGAAGCTTGACGGAGCCGCGCGCGATCTCTCGCACACGTGCGTCGGCGAGCAGCTCCCTGTGGTGCCGTGACGACCGGTCGATGTCGTCGGATGCGAGGAGAGCGAGTGAAGGCGAGAGAGTGAGAGAATGAGAGAATAGGCGAGTTAGGGTTTTGCCCGCCCTTTTAAGTGAGCAGCGGCCATGCTGAGCCGTTGATCTTGACGGACAACTCAGATCGAGGCGTGTCCGCGCGCGCTCCCGCATGGGCCGAATTGGCGGCCTGCTCGCAAGTTGTGGCCCACGACGCACTGAGCTGCAAGACATTGTGCCGAGTTGGAGCCGCTGCCACACCGAGCCATGAGCCGCACACTGAGCCGAGCCATCACGCTGCACTGCTAGGCTCTGTTGGGCCGTATCGCTTGGCCGCACTGCTGAGCACGCATTAGCTGGGCTGCGTGCATTTTTTTGGGCTTTCGTCTGGGCCGAATTAGTTCAGCACGAGGCCATCTTTTTTATTAATTCATTTTATTCAGTTTTAAGTATTTCTTTTAGTTAATTGCTTAATTACTTTTCTGTTTAAATTAAGTAATTTAATTTAAGTATATTTAACTGTTGGTGATTATTAAGCTGTTTGAAATTTAATTTGAAGTATTAATCCACCAATATACTTTGAGATGCCTTTAAATAAATGGAACCACCAAGAAGTTTATTTAGAGTAAACTTGTGATTATTTCTGACCACCGTTGTTTAATCATGAGTATTAAGATGAATTTCGTTTGTTTTCCCCACTGGTGATGCAAATTGAAATTTAGTTGTATGATTATAATCAGACTACCGTAGGGTTATTTTCATGCACTTATTTGCATTTTCATTGTATATGATTACTAAGTTGAGTTTTCTTACTTTGCTTTTCAATGAGTAATGTCAATGTTGTTGCTTCCTTCCTCAACAATATCGAGCCGCTCAATGGAGCGAACTATCCGGCTAGAAGGGTAAGGTTATCACATGCTTGGTATGGAATGATCTCGATCATGCACTGAGGGTGGATAAGCCTGCCCCTCCCGCTGATGGAGCTACACCTTCTCCCGCTTTTGAAATGTGGGAGAGATCTGATCGGATGACTACCATGGTTATTCTTCAGACCATAAGTCCTGATATTAACGGTGCCATCCTCACTAAGAGTACAACTAGAGTTGATCTCACTGCTAAGGAGCTACTGGCCACGATTGAGGAGAACTTTAAGAGCTCCTCTAAGATTTATGCTAGTACACTCATCATAAAGTTTTGGTAGGTTGTCAGTATAATGGTCAGACTGGCATAAGGGAGCACATTCTTCATATGTGTGACATGACCAATAAGCTTAAGGATATGAGGATGGAGATCTCTGATGGTTTCCTTGTTTATTTCATCATGACCTCACTCCCGCCTTAGTATGCTCCATTCAAGATTAGCTACAACACCAAGAAGAACACTTGATCTATCACTGACCTTATAAGCTATTGTGTTGAAGAAGAAGAGAGGCTCAAAACTGAGAAGATGAAGGAGAATGTTGTGAACATGGTTGGCAACCTGAGTCTCAACAATCCTCCTAAAAATCAGCATGAGGCAGGCAGCAGCAAGCAAGGCCAAAGGAAGAAAAAGAAGAATGGGAACAAAGCTAGACCCAAGAACAACAACAACTTCAAGAACCACCAGTCTAAGGGTGGTAAGACGTGCTCTTTCTGTGGCTCACCCAAGCACCTTCATAAGGCTTGCCTAGGCTTTAAGGAGTGGTTGAAGGAGCAAGGTAATAAGTTTGATATTGTTTCTTTTATTGATGAGTTATTCTTAGCGGATTTTTCCCTTAATACTTGGTGGATTGACTCAGGAGCCACTGTGCACATCTCTAATTCATTATAGGTATTCCGTTCGATCTGAACTATAAGAAGGGGGGAGCGAAGCCTAAGAGTGGCTGATGGGAACGTCGTCCAAGTTGAAGGTGTTGGGAGCTTCCAGTTAGAGTTGTCGGGTGGCTTCCAGCTTAATGTAGAGGATGTTCTTTATGTTCCTAGTTTAAAGAGAAATTTAATTTCTGTATCAGCCTTAGATGATTTGGGACATGTTTGTGAGTTTGGCAATAATAAGTGTGTTATTGAGTTTAATTCAATAAATATCGGTCTTGCAGTTAGGCAAGGCAAACTTTATATGCTCTCTCTTGATGATTCCGTGATGAATGTTGCTAGTATTTCACATAAGCGTAAGTGTGATGATGAGACTTCTTCAAAATTGTGGCATTGTCGCATCAGCCACATTTCGAGGGGGAAAATAGAACATCTCATCAAAGATGAAATACTATATGAATTAGACTTCTCCAATTCAGAGCAGTGCATCGACTGCATTAAGGGAAAATACGCTAAGAGGTGACAAAGTTGTGGTGCAACATCAAATGATGATAAGTGCGGAAGAGAAAGGCAAAGACAAATATATATATATTGAGAAATGAGAATGACAAGTGTTTTGAGAAAAACACGTACATAGAATGACAAGTAAATTGAGATGATGAGAGCACTCATATTACATGCATCTAACAGACCATCTACTATGAGCACACTTCTTCTTTCGAAGGCAAGTGAACACTTCTTCTTTCAAGGACTGAGGAGGCGACCAGATTTGGGGGGGGGGGGGGGGGGTGAATGGGAGCCAATTAAAATTCTTCTCAAGAACTTGGCCTATGTCTGAACTACAACCCAAACCAACCTCTTACCGAGTCAACAAGATTACACACACCAACTTGTGATGTGCTAACCCTAGGAATGACTCGAACCAAAAGAACACATAGCGGAAGCACAAGAGAAACAAAAAGGGAGACAAGGAAGATCCGAGAGGTCACAAAACTGAGCCTGACGGAAGTTCCGTGGTGCCCAACGGAAGCTCCGAAGCCCCCGATGGAAGTTTTGTCAATCACGGAAGTTCTGGGTGATGGGAGTACTGTCACTCACGGAAGTTCCGTGGTTTTTCACGGAAGTTCCGTCATGGTGACGGAAGTTCGGTCCTAGCCACGGAAGTTCTATCCTGGGCAAAATAGCAGCTCCGTTCGGAAAACAAAATTGCCAAAACCGTATCAAATGAACTCCAAAAATCACGAAAGTTGGACCAGATCATCCTCAATACATCACGACACTCCTCTAAAGAGATCCACTCCAAAAGCACAAGGAATCATCATGAATTTCAGATCTTGTGCCAAGAACACCATAAAAGGGAAACTTGAGAGATCTTTCAAATTGAAGGTGCTAGTGCCGTTGATTCGGGCAAGGACCTACATAGGGTTGTTCTAGCACATCGTAGCACCAAGATCCCCCATAAAATCCATCCTAAAACTCACTCAAAATTGAGATCGAAAATCACCACGAAAATAGCTCTGAAAAGAGGGAAAATTTGGGATTTAGGGAGAGAGGAAGAACTTGAGCACGAATTTGAATCTCATATCATTGATTCACAAAGTCAAATACATGGATGCATGGCTAGAAAGCCACCCTCTTCCTCCCACTATTTGGAAGAGCACGAGATGTCTCTCACACACCCTCTCCTCTCCTCTATTACATGAAGACCTCTCCTAGCACTTTGAAATGAACACCTAACACAAGGCTAATGGGAAGAGGCCCCTCTCCCACCAGCCACACCTCTCCTTATATAGGCCTAGGGTCCTATTGTCCAGATGACCACACTACCCTTGACCTACATAACATTACCATTTACCACCGGGGGTAAACTTGTCCATCTCTTTTTCCTTCACCCGAATGCCATCGGGCCCTTCACATCTTTGCTTCGCCTCGACGCAAGCTCCGCGATGGTGCCACGTGCACCTCTAATCGCCGCCACTGGTTTTGAGGCCTAAACCGGGAAACCGCCTTGCACGTTTCTCAAAGCACAACTTCTCGATGTCGACGCGTGTCACCTTGTCCCACGATCCTGACTACCGGCAAGTCTCTCCCGGTCCCTGTCCATCAAGCCCCCTTGTCACTTGCACCGGCATCCCACTTGCCTTGACTTGGTCAACACGCCATCTTCATCACCACCACGGTCTCGAGGCTCAACCGCGAAACCGTCTGTGCTTCTTGCCTCTCCACGTGTACGGTGTGGATCACCCTTGACTTCACCCAACATCCGGATCGTCCGGCCCCAAGTCCCCTACTTGTGCCCGATCCTCTCGCCGTTGACCGCCAAGTCGACTCCAGTGACCTACACATCATGAGACAAGCAAACACTTTTCCCATCTCCTGCAACATCACCAATACCTCCACCAACTCCGATTAGTCGAAACCATAATCATGCACACACACATGCAATCTCCGGATTCCCGTATTTCAACTCAAACACCAAATCCGCTCAAGTCAATTACTCATTACATATATTGTAAACCATGACACATATCCACATGGTTTCTCAATCTCCACCTTGATGAGTACATTGACAACACCAAATGCACAAAGATTAAAGATTGAAATGCGAAACTGAATAAGCTCATTCAAATGGCCAAACCCAAAGAAAAGGTAAAAATAAGCCATCTAGCAAGTAGGGATCACAAAACCAAGAGTTGGCAAGAATGCGACTTAAGACGCAAAGAATTTGAAAAGCGCAAGAAAATGCTCGAGATCATGATATGCTCCCCTCAACTTGTGGTAGGTCACATGTAATGCAAAATGGATCATTTTAAGTTTTTTATCATTATTTGTGCATGACCCACTATTTTCTGTCCTTTGGCAATGAACTCATCAAAGAGGCAAAAGAACAAGCAAACATGCAATGCATGAAAATGCAAACCTAAGGAGCTTCAATAATTATGCAAACAAGCAATTAACTTTGCTAACCATAAACATAGAGTCATGAAGTGTAGAAGCAATAGCTTCCAATCATGCAAAGATCAAAAATAGATAGCAAGGCATAAACACCAAGAGCTATACAAACTAAGCAGAAAGATTGACTAGCTTAGATAGAATCAAATTTGCTTATCATGAGCAAAACTGCCACCACATGTGTAAGTACTCCTATCCAAGGCAAAACAAGCATCAAGTGAATCAAAAGATACTAGCCAGTCTCAATCTTAACTAGGGCAACAAGGATTCGTAGAAAATGAGCTCTACAAACGCTCACATATAAAATAGACACTCAGTTGATCAAGTGATTATTGTTTATCCTCATGTGTCCTCTTATCCATGCGGAGGGTCACACGTAACCACCCTGAGGCTTCAAGTCACAATATTTGGATTTAGCATTATTGAGTCATTCTTTATCAAAGCACTTAGCAGATTTTTCAAGATTATGCACAAGACAAAAGAGCATGCCTTTGTGGCAAAAGGAACACATGTTCCCACAATGTCCCATCATGAGCTAAACATTTGCAAAGTCTTCCATTTCACAAACACAAGGTGCCAAAGCCAAGACATCCTCTATACTAGTCTCAATGCAAGTTTCAACAAGGATGAAAGCAATTATACACATGGTGAGCAAGTTCTAGCAAGATTAGTTCATGAGGTTCACAAGAAGCTTAGTTTACCATTAAGATTAGCAAGTTGCTCACATGAGTCTATAATATGCCATCTAGAAAATCTAAGCATGAGAGATTACCATCACATCCACACAACTTAGCTCAATCTCAATCATAGCAAAGAGAAATGCAAGAAAGCATAAGAATCAAAGCTCATCTACCAATGCATATATTACATATGAGATGCAATACAAAAATAGTAAGATACATATATACAAGAGAACACCAACTCCCCCTCAAATGATGCCATAAGGATGACAAACACCAAGTTCCCCCCAAAGAAAAGCATGTCTTGAAGCATCTAGGGGTTTGGTGAGGATATCAGCTAGTTGGTTTCTGGTGTCGATGTATTTGAGCTCAACATCCCCCTTTTCAACATTATCTCTCAGGAAGTGGAATCGCACATTGATGTGTTTGACCTTACCATGATGGATTGGGTTTTTGGATAAGCATACGACACTGGAGTTATCACACATGAGTGGAACACCCTTAAAAGTTAACCCATAGTCTCTCATGGTAGACACAATCCATAGGATTTGTGAGCAGCAGCTAGCAGCAGCAACATACTCAGCCTCTGTGGTGGATTGGGCAACACTCGACTACTTACGAGAAGACCAACAGATCAAAGAAGTACCCAAGAAATGGCAAGTACTAGAAGTGCTCTTCCTATCAATTCTACACCAAGCAAAGTCCGCATCCGAATACCCAATGAGATCAAGAGATGAAGATGCAGAGTACCAAAGACCAAACTCAAGGGTGTATTTGAGATACCTGAAGATGTGCTTGATAGCCTTGCAATGAGTCACCCTTGGGGAAGCTTGAAAACGAGCACAAAGACACACCGCAAAGTGTATATCGGGTCTTGTCACCATCAGGTACAAGAGGGAGCCAATCATGCTCCTGTACTTCCTTTGATCCACCGCTTCATAGTCTTTATCAGGGTCAAGAGCCGTTGTAGTGGACATTGGTGTAGACAACGGCTTCACATTGACCATGTCGAATTTCTTCAGGAGATCCTTCGTGTACTCGGATTGATGAATGAAAGTGCCTTGCTTGCACTGCTTGATTTGAAGCCTAAGAAAGAAGGTGAGCTCGCCCATCATCGATATTTGAAATTCACTTTCCATGGCTTCCTAAAATCTAGACACAAGAGCATGAGAGGAACCACCAAAGATGATATCATCCACATAAATCTGAACCATTAGAAAATCATTGCCATGCTTGAGAGTGAACATTGTTTTGTCAACACACCCCATGACATACCCGTGCTCTAGCAAGAAAGTTTTAAGCCTAGTATACCGTGTCCTAGGTGCTTGCTTTAGCCCGAATAAAGCCTTCTGAAGCTTGTACACACGGTTTGGGTATTTGTGGTGCTCAAAGCCAGGGGGTTGCCTCACATACACTTCTTCCTCTATGAAACCATTTACGAAAGCACTCTTGACATCCATTTGATAGAGTCTAGTGCCCTTGGAGGCAGCAAATGCAAGCAAGATCCTAGTGGCTTCTATGCGAGCAACAGGAGCAAAGGTTTCACCATAATCTAAGCCCTCCACTTGGCTAAAACCCTGAGCAACTAGCCTAACCTTGTTTCCCACAACCTCACTGTCCTCCCCATGTTTGTTTTTGAACACCCACTTGGTTCCTATGACATTGACATTTTTAGGAGGCTCTACAAGGGTCCAGACTTTGTTTCTCTCAAAGTTTTCCAACTCCTCATGCATGGCATTAACCCAATGTTCATCAGATAGTGCGTGTCCAACATCTCGAGGTTCAAAGGTTGCAACAAAGAGAGAATTGGTAAAGCAAGCAAGATGTGCAGACCTTGACCTTGTTGTCCTCTCATAGAGATTACCAATCATTTGTTGAGGTGGATGTTGATGTTGAATGTGGTCAGGAGCCTCTCTCTCAGAGTGTACCTCCCTCTCAACCACAGCTGGAGCTCGCTCCACAGCCGCTGAAGACTATGTAGAAGCTTCTGGACCCTATGCTAGAGTAGTGGTAGCATCAGGAACAAGCTCAGATGAGAGATGAAGTGAATCATCATCATCATCATCAAAGTCCTGTAGATCCTCTTCTACAAAGATACTTTCCTTCAGCTCCTTGTCACCTGTAGACTCAATCACAATCCTTGCACAAGAGTTTGATTCATCAAAGGTTACATCGTAGGACTCTACGATGGTGTTAGTTTCCAAATTCAAAACTCTGTAGGAATGACCATGAAGAGAGTAACCAAGAAAGATGCCATCGGAAGATCTCGACTCAAACTTATCAAGATTGCCATGCTTGAGAATAAAGCACTTGCAACCAAAGGCACGTAAATGAGAAACCGAGGGCTTTCTCCTAAAACGCAGCTCATAAGAAGTCACATTAAGAATTGAGCGCAAGAAAATCCGATTGGAAATATAGCAAGCAGTGCTAATGGCCTCGGCCCAGAACCGCCTCGGAGTCCTATGCTCATCGAGCATCGCCCGAGTCATCTCCACCAAGGTTCTGTTCTTTCTTTCAACCACACCATTCTGCTAGGGAACACGAGGTGCTGAAAACTGATGCTCAATACCATGCTCAAGACAGAAAGCATCAAAGGATGTGTTCCTGAACTCGGTGCCATTATCACTGTGAATTGCTTGTAATGCACCAGGGAGTTCCTTGAACAACCTCAAAGTGAAGCTCCGAATGTGATGAAACACTTCATCCTTGCTCTCAAGAAAGTAAACCCAAGAGTAGCGAGAGTAGTCGTCAACAATCACAAGAACATACCACTTCCCACCCGCTGAACAAACTCGAGAAGGACCAACAGTGTCCATGTGAAGCAACTCTCCAGGGCGTTCAGTTGTCACCAAATTAATTGGTGGATGAGAAGCGACAATCATTTTCCCATGACGAAAAGGAGCACAAATCAAATCCTTGGATCAAACCTAGATCACTCAAGCGACATAACAAGTCAAAGCTCATGTGACCTAGTCTCCTATGCCATTTCCAGAGCTTAGAAGAAGATTGAGCAAACAAGCACTTGTGAGAACCAGGAGAACCAACAAAATCAGCCTAAAAAACTCTACCAATACAAGAAATCCCACAAACCAAGGACCCACTCAAATCAAGAATACAAGAAGCATTCGACTTAAAGCGCACTTCCAAACCAACATCAAAAAGCTGAGAGACAGAGAGGAGATTGTACTTGAGATACTCAACCAAACCAACATCCTTGAGAGTGAATTTTTCATTTACCTTTGCCGCACCTCTTGCCTTCACTCTCCCTCTCTTGTCATCTCCAAAGGTCACATACTTCTGGCGCTTCAAGGGAGTGAGGCTGGAGAACCACTTTGCATCTCCGGTCATGTGGCGCAAACACCCGAAGTCCATCAACCATTTGTTCTCCAGGCCTCCACCTGCTGCCTACAAAGAACGAGAAGGAAAAGTCGATGGCTCAGTGCTAAGGTTAGTCAAAAAGCATTTGGGAATCCAGCACTTAACCATACGACCGGTAGTAGTCATCACAGTTCTTTGCACATTATCATTCGAACGCATGGGACGAGAACCACGATAGGGAAAACGTGGCCTATGAAAGCGTCTCGACTCAACCCTTGGGTTGTGAGGATAGAAATCATCTGTGTGAAAGCCAAATCCACGCGAGTGACGCTCACACGATGGGGAAAATGTGGGGCGCCAAAGCACTGATGCGCAAAGCCTCTGTTTCGTGAATCCAAACCATATGAGGGGATGACCCTGTCCACGATAGGCATGAGAAAAAGAGCAAGGCTGAAAACCATCAAAATCATCATAAAAAGCATCCCTAGTCAACTCAGCTTGCTTCCTCTCAATCCTCTTATGCCTATAACAGAATTCATCCAAGTGGCCCTTGCGACCATAAAACATGCAAATGTAGACACCCTTAGAATTAGGCTTGGCTTGCATTGCAGGTTTGTGTTTTGGCTTCTTTGTTTGCTTTGGGTTGAAGGAGGGTTTTGGATTGGGTGGATAGTATGTGTCAGTGGGTTTGATGGTGTTTTCCTCATCCTTGTAGCTGGAGCTAGGTACAAACTTACCCACATTCTCACTCTTCTTGTCACACCTCTCAAATCCCAAGCCCAAGTTATTGGTTGACCTAAAAGCACTCTCCTTCACTCTTGCCAAATCACTCTCAATCTTTTCCTCACTCACTAGGGTTCTTTGGAGCTCATCTGTGAGCTTGGGGCACTTCTGACATGCACCCAAAAGAGTTGGTCTAGCTTTGAACTCATCAAGCTCCTTGAGAGCATTCTCAAGCTGACTGGCAACTTGAGTATGGACACCCTCCCTCTGACTCAGATCATTCATCACAACTTGACAGGACTCACACTCTATAACCATGTCATCTTTAGCAAGCTTAGACCTAACCAAAGCAATTTCAAAATCAGCACTCTCCAACTTAGACTTAAGCTCTCTACTCTCACGAACATCACTATGAAGTTTATCATCTTGCATGAGCAGAACATCACGCAAATGATCAAGTTCAGAAGACAGCTCATCAAGAGTGGCAGGTACCTCGCTTGTGTCCGAGTCGGATCCAAAGTTGGTGTCGTGGTCGTTCTTTGCCATGAAGTAAAGCCCGGTGAAGTCATCCTTCCTCTTGACACGTGGCTTCTCAACCTCCTCCTCCGAGCTTGAAAGGCCTTCGCTTGATGTGAGATCAACATCGCTCAAGGTGGCAACGCAGGCGCGTGCAATGGCCTTGATGAACTTCTTGGAGTTTTTGCCCTTCTTGTAGAAGTGGTTCTTCTTCTGCTTGAAGTCTTCAGTGTTGTTGTCGTGGTACCCGGCCTTCTTCTTCTTCTTGGGACAACCAGCGATGAAGTGTCCCGGGTCACCGCACTTGAAGCAGGTTCTTGAACCACTCCTCTTCTCTCCTTCTGGTTGTTGTAGAACTTCCTGAACTTCCTTGTGAGCAAGGACAGCTCCTCGTCAGAAATGCACTCCATTTGTTCATCGGAAGTTGCAACAAGAGAAGACAAAGCAAACTCCAAAGAAGACTTATCAAGTGAGGGGTTAGTTCCATAAGTAGCATCACCATGACTACCCTTCTAAGAGCTGGAAAGCAAAGCCATGCTAGAAGCAGGAATAGCAAGATTAGGTCGAGATTTCCTAGACAGTTCATGAGATTTCAGCTTGCTATACAGTTGCTCACAGTTCAAGGTGTTGAATCAGCAGTTTCTTCTAGAGCAGCAATTTTAACCCCCAAACATTTTCATCAAGTGAGTACAACAGTTGCTTAGCTCTATCATTGTCATTGTACACAAGGTTACCACAAGCCCGCAAGTTGCACACAATTGCCTCAAACCTACAAAAAGTGTAATCTAGTGAATCACTAGGTTTTTGTGCAAAGATTTGATATTGTCTATTGTAAGAATCCTTACGCATAGATTTGACTTGATTGGTACCCTCATGATATATGCAGAGTTTATCCCAAATAGCATGAGCAGTGTCAAGGTGTGCAACGCGATCATGTTCACTCCTACCAAGTACAGAGAGCAGGATATTGACAGCTTTGGAGTTGTTCTCATACCTGACTAACTCACCTGCAGATGCAGTGTTCAGGTCTTGTGGTATAGCATACTCCTGCTCAACGATCTCCCAAATCGCATATCCTTGGCTCAGCAGATACGCCTTGGTCCACGACTTACAGTAGGGGAAGTCCTCTCCATCGAACATCCATAACTTAACAGCACGCTTCTCCATATCACCTTCAATTCACAAAGCCGATGAAGGTCAACTAGTGATCAAACTGGCTCTGATACCAATTGAAGGACCAAGAAGGCGACCAGAGGGGGGGGGGGGTGAATAGGAGCCAATTAAAATTCTTCTCAAGAACTTGGCCTATGTCCCAACTACAACCCAAACCAACCTCTAATCGAGTCACCAAGATTACACAAACCAACTTGTGATGTGCTAGCCCTAGGAATAACTCAAATAAGAAGAACACATAGAGGAAGCACAAGAGAAACAAAAAGGGAGACAAGGAAGATCCGAGAGGTCATAAAACTAAGCCTGACAGAAGTTCCGTGGTGCCCGACGGAAGTTCCAAAACCCCCGACAGAAGTTTTGTCTATCAAGGAAGTTCCGGGCAACAGGAGTACTGTCACTCACGGAAGTTCCGTGGTTTTTTACGGAAGTTCCATCATGGTGACGGAAGTTCTGTCCTAGCCACTGAAGTTCTGTCCTAGGCAAAACAGCAGCTCCGTTTGGGAAACAAAATTGCTAAAACCCTATCAAACGAACTCCAAAAATCACGAAATTTGGTCCAGATCATCCTCAATACATCACAACACTCCTCTAAGGAGATCCACTCCAAAAGCACAAAGAATCATCATGAATTTCAGATCTTGTGCCGAGAACACCAAAAAGGGAAAACTTGAGAGATCTTTCAAATCGAAGGTGCTAGTGCCGTGGATTCGGTCAAGGACCTACATAGGGTTGTTCTAGCACATCATAGCACCAAGATCCCCTACAAAATCCATCCCAAAACTCACTCAAAATCGAGATCGAAAATCACCACGAAAATAGCTCCGAAAATAGGGAAAAAGAGAAATTCGGGATTTAGGGAGAGAGGAAGAACTTGAGCATGAATTTGAAACTCATATCATTGATTCACCAAGTCAAGATACATGGATGCATGGCTAGGAAGCCACCCTCTTCCTCCCACTATTTGGAAGAGCAAGAGATGTCTCTCACACACCCTCTCCTCTCCTCTATTACATAAAGACCTCTTCTAGCACTTTGAAATGAAACCTAACATAAGGCTAATAGGAAGAGGCCCCTCTCCCACCAGCCACACCTCTCCTTATATAGGCCTAGGGTCCTATTATCTAAAAGACCACACTACCCTTGACCTACATAACATTACCACCTACCACCGGGGGCAAACTTGTCCATCCCTTTCTCCTTCACCCGAATGCCATCGGACCCTTCACATCTTTGCTTCGCCTTGACGCAAGCTCCGCGATGGTGCCACGTGCACCTTCAATCGCCACCACCAGTTTTGAGGCCCAAACTGGGAAACTGCCTTGCACGCTTCTCAAAACACAACTTCTCGATGTTGACGCATGTTACCTTGTCCCACGATCCTGACCACTGGCAAGTCTCTCCCGGTTCCTGTCCATCGAGCCCCCTTGTCACTTGCACCAGCATCCCGCTCACCTTGACTTGGTCAACACACCATCTTCATCACCTCCACGGTCTTGAGGCTCGACCGTGAAACCGTCCGTGCTTCTTGCCTCTCCACGTGTACGGTGTGGATCACCCTTGACTTCATCCGGCATCCCGATCGTCCGGCCCCAGGTCCCCTACTTGTGCCCGATCCTCTCGCCGTTGACCGCCAAGTCGAATCCAGTGACCTACACATCATGAGATAAGCAAACACATTTCCCATCTCCTGCATCATCACCAATACCTCCACCAACTTCGGTTAGTCGAAACCATAATCATGCACACACACATGTAATCCCCGGATTCCTGCATTTAAACTCAAACACCAAATCCGGTCAAGTTAATTACTCATCACATATGTTGTAAACCATGACACATATTCACATGGTTTCTCATTCTTAAAGATCATCTACTGTGAGCATGTGCTTTTAAAGATCATCTGCATAGTCCACCAACTGAACTCAAGTCTGCTCTTATAAGCAGCTGGCGCATTATTATATTTCCACAACCTCTAACACTAGCTTGTCACCTCATATTCCTCAACAGAAGCTCTTGGAAGTAACAAATAGGGATCACCTGAGGTTCTTAAGCACTTCTTTCTTTTGGTGATCTGGTTCATACATGATCCTTACAAGCTTTGGAATGTGTG
This sequence comes from Eleusine coracana subsp. coracana, assembly GCA_032690845.1. Lineage (NCBI taxonomy): Eukaryota > Viridiplantae > Streptophyta > Magnoliopsida > Poales > Poaceae > Eleusine > Eleusine coracana. The sequence goes on from CM064420.1 coordinate 56,972,295, forward strand.
GTGTTAGGAAAATATCTGCGACTAGCTGTAAGCTTCATGACCGTTGGTGATTGGATCCCCAAGATATGGATGTTTTGGTGATAGATGACAACTATGAAGTTGTGGGCTAATATCTACATGAGTGTTGTCTATGTAGGAATCATCTCTTAACTCTATTACAAATCATATGGATGATGGTTGCCATGACGATTGATGACAATGACCATAAGCATGGAGGCCTGTGACCTTGATGGTGTCCAAGGGTTGATGGAGATGGATCAAAGCGGAGAACAAGCTATGACGTAAGTGTTTGGAACACTTGACTATTTGTTAGGGCTTTGAGTCCATAGGAAAAACTGGACTATCAAGGGGGTCTAGGTCATTCTCTTAGGTCATGTCTAGTCGGTGATGTGCAAGGTTGCTCGGTGAAATCACAGGCACTAGGTGATAGTGGAGAAGCCAAGGAGCTGTTCGGAGAAGCAAGGAAACGAAGTCAAGCGAGGACGATGAGTTTTGGCTTCTGGACATAGAGACCGGACAGAGGGGTCAGTGGAGACCGGACTGTATGGTCACTATGGGGAGTTGTCCAGGACTTAGAGCGAGGAGCAGAGAGTCTGTCAGTTGGAGATCCTGTACAGACCGGATGGTCCAGTCTGCTGACCAGACGGTCCGGTCAGTAGGGAGGATGCAGTGCAGCGAGGAGCTTTGGCATAGAATGTTTCTGGACTGGAGAAAGAAACGGACCGGACTGTCCGGTCAAGTGACCGGACTATCCAATCAGTACAGGAAATTGTCTAGGCACTGTTGCGACAACGGCTAGGAGAGTCGTTACCAGAGTGACCGGACGGTCCGTTCAGAGAGTGATCGGACTGTACGGTTTGTACGTCCAGAAAGGCAATTTCGTGGAGCAACAGCTAGTTTGAGGTTGGGAGCCTATATAACTTCGTTGCTGGGGTCTTAGAGACCACTCTTGGATAGTAGAATACCTGAGAGCATTTGGTAAGGTCCAAGAGGAAAAGAGGAGATCACTAGGAGGAGATATTGCATATCTTGAGAGCGCTAGTGAGAGTAACTTGAGCATCTTGCACATCTAAGGCTAAGGTGTCCTTGAGGGTGTGATCTAGATTGTTACTCTTGGTCTATGGTGAGACCTAAACCGGTTAGGTATCGGTGATCGAGCCTATCGTGATTGGTTATGAAGGCCGTCACACGTTTGTACACGGTTTGAGCCCACCGGTGAAAGGGGCATCGCTAGTGAGCGCCCGTGTCGGCTCGAGGAGTCCGGCAAGTTCTCGAGGGAGGCGAGCTTATGCTTTGTGCAGCGGTGACGCACACCATGTCTTCACTCTAGGAGTGATTGCGGGCTCGTGGGCGAGAACTCCACTTGGTGGCGGGAGGGACCGGGACTCCGGCGGGAGTGGTCCAACAAGGATTAGGGGAAGGCGCCATCCTTCCAAGACCTCAGGAAAAACATCATGAGCATTCCTTGACTCTCTCTTTACTATTCCGCAATTGTGTGCTCTAGTGACTAGGGTGAATTGTGGCTTGCATAGGTTAGTGTGTTTGGCTTCCGCACTGTATCTTATCATGAACACTAGCATATGTAGGGTCTTGGCCTACTAGAATTGTTTAGGTTGCTTATCTTGTTAGGCACAAGTAGTGGAATTTGAAGTAATTGAATTTATGAGCAGCTTACTGATTCACCCCCACCCCCTCTCGGTACGCCTTCGGTCCTTACACTAGCAAAACAGATGCCATAAGATTTACTTGATACCATTGCAAGTCTGTTCCATGTCAAACTAAGGTCAGTCTCAGTGGGAGTTTTATTAACATTAAATGAGGTGCCACATCAGCAAGAAGAGTAATATGGCATGCTAATTAATATGAAAGAGGGAAAATGAGTTTCATTGAGGATGAAACTCATTTGACACTGTTTCATATGTATGAAACTCCATTGAAACATGCATTGAGAGCAAAAAGTTTCATTCAAACATATTTTAACCAATCTCAATACAATAATTAATTATTACGACTTACTTATGAAGCTATAAGATGAAACTATATATTGAGTGAGGTAGTTTCATCTTTCAAACCAAATTCCTAAAGCTGATGTGACACTCTTGAAAAGAGTAAAATGAAACCAAGGATTAAGACTAGATTAATATACCACAATTGATTTGGTTCATCATCCAATCTTCAGGCTGGCCAGTTTGGTCATATGAATATTTAAATATTGTAGAGCGTGACTGGTATATGTACTACCCCACCAACGAAATAATATTCTTATTTTGGCGGGATAATTATCAAAATATCACTCATAAGTAACACCATCTCTACACTGCACGGCATGCTTGGTGAGCAAATACCCATCATAAGTAACACCATCTCTAGAATAGCATTAGTCGAGATCATCTCTCCAAAACGCAACTGATGTTCCACAATAGACTAGCATTATCTAATTTTTATTTCTTTTTTTTGGCCTAAACTACATACGAAATGACAGTCCTGTCCCTCCTTCCATTCAGTTGAACACAAACGGGCTCGAGCACGCGATGGCGGCGGCGTGAGCTCCCTAAGCCCTAGCTCGACAAGCGGTAGCGACGGCGCGAGCTCGTGATGATGGCAACATGACAGGGCATTTCGACCTCGCGAGGGTGGGGTATAGGGCGGTGAGCTCGTGTCGCGGCTGGTGAGCGAGGCATAGCTAGGCGGGCCAATGCACGGAGGTGGCGGCTCGCTTGGACATAGCGGCGCGCACTGGCACAGGGCTGGCCAGCGTGCAACGACGGCGGCTGGCGTGGATGGAGTGATACATAACATGTAGAGCATAGGGCGGCGCTCGGCCCAGGGAGCAATGCCTAGACTCGCCAACCCGTACGCCATGCCTTTGACTGAAGAAGATCCAGGCGAAATTTTCCATTTTTGATTTTTTTTAATTTTAATAATTTTTAAGCATTTGTGCATGTTGAGATGGCGTCCTAGGTTAAATGGTTAGCTATTTTCAGCGTGCGGAGGTGTTTTGGCATATTGACCATAGTTTGCCCTTAGGAGTAGCATTTTGGAGAAATTCACTTTACTAAAGCTATTCTATCTGGAGTTAGCGCTACTTATAGGTGCTATTTTAGCAATTGGCTCTATTTCTGCCAGTTTATTTGTTTGTTTTATACCTGTACTAGGCACAAGAAATAGAAAGATGTGATAAAGTTGTGGTACACAGGAAATAGTGAGGAATGCGGAAAGAAAGGGATAAAGATAGAATTCAAACATTGTGATCCTTACTCACAGTGTCTAGAAAAAGCTTTAATATTTCTATTAATGGATTCTTAAGACACAGCTCAAGGAATGGATCGATGTGCATACATGTTCATCCATATGTAAGAAATTAGACTTTTTCCTATCCTCTTAAAAGGTATGAGGTACCAAAACTGACCGTCCATGAGAAAACATTCAGTTGTCTCGTAGAGTCATAGACATGGACGCCACTGGGTAGAAGCTGTTAGATTTCCAGGACCAACTAGTATCAATTTGAATCACATGGTTACCTTTCTACAAATCCTTAAGCCATCAAAACATGTTGATGGAGGTGTTCTGGTTCTTCTCTCTCTTGAACATAGGCAAATTGATCAGAATTTCAGAGACTCATATTGTTCTTCCTTTTTCTGGTAATTTTTCAGATCAGAACTCATCTCCTTTTATAGCCTAATTCAAAGAAGGGGAACCGACACCAGCTAGGTAGGTTTCACCCACTGATCATGGTGAAAACCAATAAATCTCCAATTGTTTTGACTTTAGCCAAAAACCAGGGAAAAAGATGGCCATGGTTTTGAATTTAGTTCAAAATCATGTTTATCTCATTTCAAATCTGAGGATTTCTTTTTCTGATTTCTTTTCTTTATTTTTATCACAGATCATTTCTAACATTGTCCCCTTGATCGTAAGGTTAAAACATTAAAAGCTCATTTGTCAATAAAATGGCATGCAGAGACAACAGGCTTACAATGGTCAATTGTATTGTACTGATAGAACACAATTACTATTGTATACCACCTCATATCAAAATAAATTTCTTTAACATTTGGACCTCCATAAACTTTATACTTTGGGCAAAACATAATAGTTCGCTTTTCGAAGAACAGTACACTAGATCAATAAATTACAATAGTCAACTAAGTTCTATTGAATCAATTGACCACAGTTCCCATTATATCTAAAGATAAACTGTCTTAGTCATTATGAGGAGACAATGTCATAGCAGTTCCTCTTTATTTTCAAGATCAGAGGCTTTTCTACAGCACCCATGCTAGCAACTTTATTGGGTGGTAGGCCTTAGGGAATTCCCATGAACTTTATTTTTAACTTAATACTTGATCTTGGAAACTATCTTTCACAACATGGTGCAGGGTGTCAAAGTGTTTGACAGAACCACTTGACTTTATTGTTACTCGATGGAAATATTATGACTTAATTGCCACAATATAAAATGAATAATATTATTTTCCTTTATTCTGGGATAGAATGCATTTGTCACATTGCCTGTTCAATGGCATGATATCATGCGACACATACCTTTTGGAGCTTTCTAACAAGGACCGCTCCTTATGTGAGTATGTTACTTTATTTTGATAACAATGCAACTCATAATAATATCTGAATATCCTTAAAACATCAAGAATACACTACTACAGAACATGCATATAGTAACACATGCTTGTAACACTTAGCATTAGTGTTACAAAAAAAATTATAGGAACACAAAATTATGTGTTACAAATAATTTTGTAACACATGATTTCCATTTTTAAAAAATATGTTGCAAGAAACAGTTTTAGTAACAAAAAAGTAGTATTATATTAAAAGTGTTACAAATATTATTACTTATTGTAACATATCTATATAAGTGTTACAAGAAAATTTTTGTTGTAACACAAAATAGTGTTGCAACAAAAATGTTAAAGGGTCTGAGCCTCATAATCTCTTGCCTACTACTCAAATAATGCATTAATTTTTTTATCTTCTAATAACTTTAGCTCCGGATGCAAAATATTTTCCAAATCATGTGGTAGAAACTTTGTCATTAGGATAAAACTTCATCCTCTCTTATAATTACAAAATGACTATATGCTTATGTTAATCAAAATTTTACCTTAGCCTAGGTGAAAATGTCAGAAGTTTGAAAACTAAGCACCTGAGTTTAATTTTTTAGGAATGCATTACAAGTTACTTTTGTTTGGTACAGAGGCAACATATGCTTCTATGGCAAGCAATTGAACATCAAAACTCACTTGTATATCCACATGTCAAGCAACGTTATTGAATTTCTTTTAACAATAGTAATATGATTCAACATTCACTATAGTCAAACAAAGATATTGTAACACATGTCTCAAATAGTAACACATATATGTGTTACTATAGACATTAGTTGTTTTTCCTTATATTACAAATTCTATGTTTAGAAATCATAATCACAATTGTGTCCTAGTCTGGCTGATGTTGCCACCAACCTTGAAGTGTGCCACCATAGTTCGATTCCTAGTACAAGACATTTTTTTACGTTTAACACTATTTTTTAGAATAATAAGTGTAACACTTTTGTTTAGTAGTAACACTTATATGTGTTACAATAGTATTTATTTGTATCATTTTTTCTTATCAATAATAACATGTATATGTGTTACAATAGAATTTGCTTGTTTCACAGTTTCTCATAATCAGTAACACATAACTATGTTACGACAGAACATGCTCTAGTAACAGCACAATCTAGATCACTTAATAAATATGTTACTATAGGTCTCAGTAATATTTTTTTCTACTTCTAGTACTAGAAGCCTGACCTGACGTAGTGATACCAGATCTTTTTACATGTAAGCATGAAATTATAATTGGCCTTTTAATAAATCCAAAATTAGATTATCATCTGCCAATCATCCTAGTTACAACACTTAGTCAGGACAATTGCACACTTGTGCATCATTATATTTTCAAATGACAATGCATATGGAACATTTTGCGCAACTTTTACATTAATATTTTGGACATTGATATGTCTTAACTTTATTGTCCTTCACTTATTTGAACAGGAAAGCCTATAGACTTCATGCATATTGCAACTTTCACCAAAACATTTCAATATGCATTGTTACATATATCCCCAAAATTACATTAGATATATCTTGGTGCATAAGAAAATTTAAGCATATGTCTTTCACCAAGATTATCTTTATTAAGCTTTTGAGGAGAAATATAAAATTTACTCCCTCTCAACATAACATTCATTTGTCTAGCATATCCTTATCAATATCATAATATTGATGCTTGTCATTAAATCACAAAATATATTTCAAATTTTGAGAGAATCATGATTTTTTAATATGTTACAAGCCCCTTTGAGAAAATAGACCAGTGAAATCTTGTGCTATGAGTTTTATTTTAAAAACTTTAATATATTATCCATGGAGTCATTTACACCTTGTAGACCCTTTGATAGTCTACTGTATTGGCTCCTTTGGTAACTTCTTAATAATCATAGTTATCATTTCTTCTTTCATGATATAAGTCACTAAGAAGTATATTTCATAAGAATGAAATAATCATTTATGTTAGCAGATTACTTTTGTTGAGCATTTCATAATAACATTAAGTATAACTTAACATCATTATAATTTTCAACAAATTACATTATCATCATTATTCTCTAAAGATGCATGTGGAAAAATAGATTCTTAAAACATAAGAGTTGGAATACAGTTCCATTTTCAGTAGAGCCCATTTTCCAATGTCTGCTATCATTTCATCACTTTCAAAGGACACAATGTGTCTTGTATACATAAGCATCATACTTCTGGACAACACATTAGTGTCTCAAAGTAGCCAAAATGGCAACTAATATTTTGGGGTCATAATTTTGTTCATATATATGGATTGAAAACTTTTAACTTGTATAACCCAAAATCATTTGGGTATACTTTCTCCCAATCTTTAATTTGTAAACATCAACTTATTGGGAGCTTTATCTGACAAAGTTGTCATAGTAATTTCAATTCATGAACACATGATGAGAAGACTCAATATCTTTTGTACCAAAACATAAGAATGTAAAACTTGCCATTGAGTCTCTCAACTTTATTGGTGTAGAGTCTTAAAATAATTATACCATTTTCCTGTAAAGCTTTAGTGCAAACATTCAAGAATATGACCATAAGAAACTCTACATTATCATAAAAATTTTCTTACCATAAGTCTTTATTAAATGGGGCAAAATTAAATGAGCATTATAACTCGAAAGCCAAAATGATTTTTGGATTTGGATTATATCTCTTATTGCTCGCTTGCTTTATTTTCTTGGAATGGTGATGAGACTCTTATCTCTCCCCCTCGAAATATGTCTTAAGTGGCCATAATTTCAAATTAGTCTCATCAAAACTTTTGATGTATTGATGGCAAATTATTAAGGAAATAAGATAGTATGTGTCTTGTAATAAAAAAAGAGTAACGTTATTGATATTGTACATAATCATTCTTCTCTTATTCCCAAAATTACATTATATTAAAGCCATCATAATTCATTCATGATATTGAAATTATATTTCTTTTGCATGAATGAAATTACATCATTAAGTTGAATTTCATGAACATTTGTAAAATGTTAGTGTAAAAACACCAACTCATTAAGGTTAACTTCAACTTCATTTTTCCTTTGCTCTCTTTATCATGTCCTCTTTAATGTAACAACATTACAATTCCTATAAATGGGAAAAATACAGGGTTAAATAGGACAAGATAATGTGCCATAAGAAATTCTTTGAAAATTAAATTTTCAAAGACTTTAGTTTTGTAACTATATTGCACTTCTATATTCTCTTTTGATTATGTCTCTTAGATTTTCAATAAACACGCTTTTATGATCATGAGACAGACAAAACTTAGTTGCTCCCCCTAATTTACTCATATTTCTAATGAAAGATGTCTTAATTATAGGAGCCATTTAATGGTTCCTAAGGAGCATCATTAAGAGCATAATCATAATTAATTAGAGCAAAAAATCATCATTGTTTCTTATTCTAAGAAATACAATTGCTCCCATTAATGGTAGCTCAATGTCATATTCTAATTTTGACAATAATGAGCAAAAAAATGTGTTGCATTCATAAGGAAAAACATTATTAATAAGCAACACCAAAAACTTATTTTATCAATCAAACTCAAATCAGCTTTGACCAAAATTGAATATGATTAATAAAATTTGTAAAAATTATCCCCTCATCAGCTTTGGCCAGAAGAGTGAATAAAATTTACACATTAAAATATGCCTCCAAAATCTTTATTTTATTTATCTAACCCACATCAACTTTGGCTAGAAATGGATTAGAAAAATAAAAGTTTGCAAAAATTATCCATTAATCAGCTTTGGCCAGAAAAATGGATAAGTTTCACACTTTTAATATATATGCCTCAAAACTTCTTTTATTAATCCAATTTAAATCAGCTTTGGCCAGAATTGAACGGGAAAAATAAAATTTGTAAAAGTTATTCATTTATCAGCTTTGGCCAGAAAAATAATAAATTTTACACTTTAAAATAAGGCATAAAAATATCCTAAACAACAATATTATTAATTGCATCAGAAACATAAAACATTAATGGAAGAACCAAATAATAATAATAATAAAATAGCCTAACTATTTTGCCCAATATATATTAAAACATTATTATTCATAAGTTTGATTTAAAATCAAACATAAATGCTGAATATTTCAGACTTAACAAAAACATAAACTCAACTTTTCATATGGGTTGTTAAACTTCTAAAATTGGTCCATTAGTATTTTGGTCATTCAATTAGAAAAATGGGCCCATAAAACATTTGGTCCATTAATTTCCAGCCCATAATTATATTAATTTCATAGGGATAATGAAAAAACATCACTGTTCACTATAGGCTGCAGCCAACAAAAGTTGGCCCATTTCATTTTCAGCCCACCATTATCCCCTGCGATCCCTACCTGAGCCGGTAGCCCAGCTACCTGGGCTTGGGCCATGGAAGTCACGCTCCCACGCGGCCCGTGTGACCCGCTTAACCTGCCACTTCATCACGACCGTTGATCTTCGATCTGACGGCTGACGTGTATTTTAGCGGGGAACAGAACCGTTCCTCCGTCCTCCTCCCCCCAAACCCTAGCTCATTTCTCTCCCTCCCCTTCTCTCTCCACTGAGCAGCGGCAACCAGGTGATAGCGAGAGAAAGCGAGCGAGAGCGGTGGTGCCGGTGAGTGCCTTTTGTCAGAGCACATGTGCAGCCTGGCCGACGTGCGGCTCCATTGAGCGGTGCCCGCCAATGCCCTTTCCCGCCGGGACTTGGAGCGCGAGGCCGTGGTGGATCTGACCCAACCGGCGGCGAGCGAGTGGCGACGACAACTTCGCCCGTGGCAGGACGGCGGTGACAACAGTGACAAGCTGCGTGGTGGCGACATGAACCGCGAGTCGAAGGCCATGCGCACGGACTTGAGTGGCGGGCAGAGGCGAGAACGGGCGCGGCTACCGCCGGCAAGCACGTCGACGGCGATAACGGCCTCGATCTCCATCAGGTAAGCCTGCTTCTTTACTCATTAGAGTTAGGGTTCGTCGGATTTTGGGATTTCAGTGGGGATTCTAATAAATAGGGGAAATCTTTAGGGTTTAACATTATGTATTTCCCCTCCTTCTCCTTGCTTTGCAACATGAATTCAAAACCTTATCCACTTACACTTTACCAACTTTGCATAAACATCACATGCTAGTACAAGAGTAAAGTACTGACAGTAAAGCTTTAACATGAGTAACATGAATCATAAGAAATTGGGCACATGAACATGTAGTTGGGCATGAATGGATTCAATTGAAAACTAGGATCGACTCTAATGCCACTGTTAGATTTCCAGGACTAACTAGTATCAATTTGAATCACATAGTTACCTTTCTGCAAATCCTAAAGCCATCAAAACATGTTGATGGAGGTGTTCTAGTTCTTCCCTCTCTTGAACATAGGCAAATTGATCAGAATTTCGGAGACTCATATTGTTCTTCCTTTTTTTGGTAATTTTTCAGATAAGAACTCATCTCCTTTTATAGCCTAATTCAGAGAAGAGGAACCGACACCAGCTAGGTCGGTTTCACCCACTGATCATGGTGAAAACCAACAAATCTCCAATTGTTTTGACTTTAGCCAAAAACCAGAGAAAAAGATACCCATGATTTTGAATTTAGTTCAAAACCATGTTTATCTTATTTCAAATCTGTGGATTTCTTTTTCTGATTTCTTTTCTTTGTTTTTACCACAGATCATTTCCAACAGAAGCATGTCATGACGTTGTGACTTATCGTGGCCACAGTTACGAACACCACAAACCACAGTATCCCGTAGAAGTAGAACACGTCGCAAAGATTTGATGCCAAACTCGTAGTGCTTCAAATTCAACTGAAGGTCATTGGATCATTGGAGGTAATCACTATCTATCCTTCGACCCTAGGTGCATTTGTTCTAGTATAATATGTTCACGTGTTTGCAGATACTATATATGTTGTTCAATTATAACACGCATACTGCATCATTGTTTCATTATAACTGCACTTTTTTCATGCTTCCCAAAACTCCATAGTGCTATAGTACGCTTTTGCCATCTGTAGTCATTAATCCAATGCCCCTGTTTTTCGAGCTCAATATATAGTCCTTTATCATGTCGTATTCAGTCAACCAATATAAAACAGCCACCAACCTTTTCCTCACTACATAGCTAATAGTCACCTCTAGCTTAACTTCCGTAAATCCTTCCTTGCACTTCTCTCTTTTTTTTTTTGCATCAAATCTTTAGCCGAGCCTGCCATATAACGAATTTGGAGCACCCACCACACAGAACGAACTTAACACATTCTAGACAAGGAGAGCTCAAGCATTGGCGGTCGTGAAATACGAAAATATTCTATATGTCCGTGCAGTCAGAGCTTGGGCATGAGTGCCACCGGGAAAACAACACCAGTGAACCTGTGCTGACGAGGACGAAAATCTCCCACTATTTGTGCACGAAACTAACAGATTTGTAGCCATACTTGTGGTAGAAGCAGGCCAAGACGTTGCGGTCCACCATGGCCACGGCCATGAACACCACGAAGGACAGCAATCCGTGGAACACGTCGACCGCGGTCTGCCAGTACCTCTCAATTTGCGGTAGCTGTCGTTGAACCAGTCTAGGAAGCAGGAGATCAGAGCATCACAAGCACCGACGAGGCAGTTCGTGAGCATGCCGTTGCCCCCAGCGCCTCGCCTCGCTGACATTGATCGCTGCTAGTGCCCTGCTAGTGCCCTCGCCGTTGGTCGTGATAACCACAGTGCTTGTGTATCTAGATGCCATATGGTGTGCTGTTTTTCGTTAGCTTGCGGAGTGCATGTCATGGGACAGTGTCTGTCGTGCGACTTGGGCGTGGTCGAGCGGAGGCCGGGCGGGGTTGGGCGGCGGCGGTAGGGCGGGATCGGACGTCGGGGCGGTATGTTGTGTTGGTTTAGTTTCTGTTGACCGCCAGGTCAACAATAAATCCAAAAATAGGAAACTCAATCTCCTGTGGATTTCAGATCTGGCCAACCGATTTATTTCTGTTTTGTGCCTTGATCGGGAGGCAAACTTAGAGATAGAAACGGCCCCGGCCCCGTGGCTATAATGCATATAAAAGTTAGGGTCACCCCCCAAGGTCGAGTCATCCAATCTTTGTCTACCCAACCGATCATTGAGGGCACTGGAAGTCACAGAAGACCGACGTCCAGCACAGGGACATCGCCGCTACCGCCCCGAAGGTCTCCGCCCTCCCAAGAAGACTCTCAAGAAGCGTTTGTGCTATATCCCCGACGACGCCCTTGTCATCGAGTCTGCCACCTCTGCACCGACCTCAATAGAATCTAACGCCAGTGCCGGTAACAGATCGAACCTATTATTCCGCATCAGTTTTAGTTTTACTAGATGTGATCTTAATTGACTAGTTGATCCTGAGTTCTAAGATTAATTAGTTCTAACATTTGGGATTAGAGCACCTAAACTAGTCGGTTTAGATCCTCTAGTTTAAGTTAGATATGTTCGGTTAGTACTAGATCAAATTCATATTAAGTAATTCCATATTGATCTAGCTCTATCAGAGGTGATTTTGTTTTCAATCTAGTCATGTCTTAGCTAAGTTTTAATTGATCTGAATCATGCTCATGCCTAGATTAATTAGATCAGTACTAGATTAGTTAGATCAGTAAGTTAATATTCAAGTTTTAATCTTTAATTAAGTTAGCTAGGGTTTCGGTTAAGAAAAATTAGGCCATGTCACAAAAGAAATTAGAAGAGGGGATCGTGAAAACACCGAATCGAATTAGCACACACCCGCAAATCCCCTACCCCAACCCCTAACCCTAACCCTAGATCTAAGAACCCTAACCCTAAGATCAGAGGACTCACCTCTCTGTCATCGTCGTCCCGCCGTGCACTAAGCTCTTGCTCACGCATATGGTGGCGTCACACCATCTCCTCCCCTGTTACCGACAAGGTGAGCCTCGGCATCAGATCTTGCCGTGTGTGCTCACCTCGTCGGCATCACCTTAGCCCGTGCGGTCAAATCCACGCGCGGACACCAACCTCGCGCTGTTGTTGCCGTTCGCCATGCCGCATCGGGGTCATCGCCGTCGCCATCATATCCGCACGCGACGGGGCTCGCCTTAAAGGCGCCATGGCGGAGAAGCTCGACGGAGCCGCGCGCGATCTCTTGCACACGTGCGCCGGCGAGCAGCTCCCTGTGGCGCCGCGACGACCGGTCGATGTCGTCGGATGCGAGGAGAGCGAGTGAAGGCGAGAGAGCGAGTGAAAATCTCCCAAGTTTCATAGCCATACTTGTGGTAGAAGCCGGCCAAGACGTTGCGGTCCACCATGGACACGGCCAGGAACACCACGAAGGACAGCAATCCGTGGAACACGTCGACCGCGGTCTGCCAGTACCTCTCAATTTGCGGTAGCTGTCGTTGAACCAGTCTAGGAAGCAGGAGATCAGAGCATCACAGGCACCGACGAGGCAGTTCGTGAGCATGCCGTTGCCCCCAGCACCTCGCCTCGCTGACATTGATCGCCGCTAGTGCCCTCACCATTGTGCTGTGTGTTAGTTAGCCTGCGGGGTGCACGTCATGGGACAATATGTCTGTCGTGCGACTTGGGGGCAGATTAGCCTCTCGGCGACGTAAAGAAGCACACGAGTTGCTTCTGAACGATGCCATTGCAGGCAGCAGTGCAGGGCCATGTCAGCATCAATTGAAATAGCAAAATTCTTTTATTTTTTGGTAATGCATTTAACTGTCACACTGTGTTCGTTCTTTATTCAATTGAGAGCAGAGCGTGCATTCATGTCTCTATACTGCATTTTCCAGCTTATTATCCGTTGTTTTCTTTCTACTTTACAAAATTATCTGCACAACAATTAGACTTCGTTCCAAACATGCACATGCTATGGATCAATTTTAGGCTCTTAAGTTCAAATGTACAAGTTTTACTACAAGTTTCGATAAGTGATGTCTACTTGTAGAGCTAAATTATGCCATCCATCAAGTCAAGCGACATTTATTTGTAATGTTAAACAGAATCGTACATGTGAAATTTGGAAATATATAGAGCATATCAGTTAAAGTCAGATACAAGTAGACTAATAGTATCGCTGCTTGCCGGGCACAATTATAACATTTGGTGGTCTAGCAGATGAAACAACGTTGATTTCATCTAAAGGTAGCCTTCTCAGGCATATCCATGATCTAAAAACGATATTAAATTGCGTAAACTTCATCCCTACTATGAGATTATTGCCTGCCAAGATTATTTATACCATGCATCTCCCCCTCACGGCCTTTCTTCCACACGTCCCTTCCACATTTCCACCGGGCACAAGACTGAGCGCGTCCTTCCATATGACATGCTCGAACGGTTTGGAATGCAAGGTGTTAGGAAAATATGTTGGACTGTCGATCGAAGTTGTAGTTCTTGTTCTTGTCTCGTAGCTTCTTAACCTCATTATTCAGCTTGAGGATCCTTAACATCTAGTAGAGAAACCAATGTCGCTGAACGTGACAAGCTAGACAAAAATATGCAAACGCCTTTGCCACAGTGTCGTAATTTTTTTTTGGGTAGGATGCACTTTTCTTGTTACTATTGTTTGTCATGGCAGTCACTGTACCTGGAATTTTCTCGTGCGTTGCAACGGTAAAAGGACAAGATCAAGAATGATGAATAAAATCTGTCAATCCATAAACAAAATTGATATAGTTTGTAAAATAATACAAAATTGGCTTTTATTAGTTTATGTGGTAAACAAAAATTTTTCAATAGGCGCATGTGTTGCTTACCCACGCCACTGTTTTGATGGCTTGATTTGTCTGAGGCTTTGAGCCTTTGAAGGAATGATAAAGAAAAAACACAGGAATACGGAAAAAAAAGTATTGAGTACAAATCCGAGTGCAAAATAAATGTCTGAGAACTTGAGAATCCTAATACTCGTCCATTCGGGAGTTGTTGTCGTTCCTGACAGCCAATTTGTACTGGGCGCAAGTCAAAATATTTGATCGGAATGACAATATTTCCAAAACAGAGGGAGTAGGTGTTTGGATGAACTTTCAGAAAAAAAGAAAAAAATGATTCTATAGTACACTCCAAATTTTAGCGTGAAAATTTCATTCACAAGATTCCATAGTACACTCCAAATTGTTCATAACTCAGTTAAGCAATTTTTCAACAAAAGAAGATCAAATCTATGATCTTGGTCCTCAATTTCTATGTTTTCCACTACAAGGCATGATTTGGCCCTAATTGGTTGCATATATGTATATGTGCCAAATGCAACTACATATACTTCATTCTTTCATTAGATTTTTGTTCATTCAACTGAATGTCTTTGGACTATAGGAAGTAATCAGTGGTGGAGCTATAATTGGCATAAAGGCTAACATGAAAGAGGTTACCATGGGAATCAAGAAGAAAAGTAATTTTTACTACCATGACAAAGGTTAAGAGACAGAGCTTATGTTCATGGCGCTGCCAAATGTGTGTGGTCTGCATCCTTTATACCTTTATTAACCCATGTATAGTACTAGCATTTTACTTTGCAGCTTGGCTTACTGGCATGCGTAATCTGATATTACTAATGAAAAATTGGAGATGGTTGACAAGCTTTTACAGACTTCCAGTTTGGAACGGGGCAGACGCATCCTATCTCAGCAATGACGGTGTTGAAAATCTCAACAGACCAGAAGGGGTGCTGCAGTTCCCTAACGTCCCTTGTGGCTCCGAACCTAGAAGTAATCACTATTCTTTAACCTTAGGTGCACTTGTTGTAGCATAACAGTCCACGTGGTTGCAGACATATATGTTATTACTTTTCCAGATTTAATAAATTGTTGACACAGTTGACTTTTATAGTTATGTTTGACCATTCGTCTTATTTAAAAAAATGAAAAAATATCAAATATTTTGTTATGATTTGTTTTATTATTAAAGAAAGTTAAAAGTTACATTATAATTTTGTATTTTTAAACTAATATTTTGAATAAGATGAATGGTCAAACATAACTAAAGAAAATCAATGGCGTCAACAATTTAAATCCAGAGGGAGTAAATTATAACACAAAAATCATCTACTATATTATTGTTTAATTAGAAATGAACTCTTTTCTTGCTTCCTTCTCGAGCTCAATAAGTAGTCCTTCATTTCAAAAATAAAAAAAATATGTAGTCCTTTACCATGTTGTATTCAGTCGACCAATATAAAACAGCCACCAACCTTAACTCATTACATAACTACCAGTCACCTCTAGCTCTAAGACCCATGAAGCCTTGCACTTCTCACCTTTTTTTGCATCAAATCTTTAGCCGAACCTACCGCAACATGAATTTGGAGCACTCACACCAGAACTTACACATTCTAGAATAGGAGAGAGAAGATCAAGCGCATTAGCCATTGCGAAATAAGAAAATACCTACATGTGCGTGCAGTCAGAGCTTGGGCATGAGCGGTACCGGGAAAATAACACTAGCGAACCTGTGGTGATAAGGACGGAAATCTCCCACAATCTGTGCACTAAACTAACAGATTCGTCACCATCCTGACGTGAACTTCCTGTGGTAGAAGCTTCCCACGACGTTGCGGTCCACTGGGCCACGGCTAGGGTCTCAATGACGGACAGCATCCCGTGGAACACACCGCTCGGTGAAGCGGTGTCTTCAGCAGGAGAGCGAGCAGGCGCAGACGAGGCATCCCGTGAGCACGCGGCTGGAGGCGGTGCAGCTGCCATCGGCCAGAACGGACGGCTGCCGTGGGAAGGTGCTTCACCAGGTTTGCATTGCTGCCCAGTGCCTCACTGAAATGCGATGCTTGCTACTAGTGCCCCCGCTGTTGGTCGTGAGAAGCGATGCTTGCGACTCGGCGGTATCATCACCCCGTGTCTCCCGCTGTGTCTTCGTTAGACCGCTGTGCACATGATATATATGCACATCATTGTAGGATCTCTTTTCTAGCTTTGTGCTTCTAGCCATGTAGTAGTAGCAAGGTACATTGTCTGTTCGTGTGATTTGGGGGCAGATTAGCTTCTCGGCGACGCATAGAAGTACTAGTCGTTTCAACGTTTGAAATTTTCAACACCAGTTCGACTTGTGTACGACGATATATATGAATACTGGTGTATGTTCGACACGAAGTTTGAGAAGGGTTCTTTTCTTCCTGGCAACAACTGTTGGCCCTCTGCGGCTGTCTGACGATGGATGCCCGTGGAGACGGAAGCAGGGAGAATATTGTTGAACTTATCTGGGAGTCTATATATATGGACATGAAGTATCTGTCACGGAATCACTGCATGTCCTGGGTTGGACTGATTATCGCGGTAGCTTGAAGGTATGAGGAGGTAGTATTGAAGGCAAAGGACAGAAGAGAGGAGACTTCTCTCTTGCGGGCAGAAATGAGGCCAGTTACAGATGTATGATATGAGTAGAAAGTATGTTACGACATGCTACAAGTGATCTGGTTTCAATTGCGGCCAAAAGTAAGAATACAGTGGTGTAAATCACAAAGGATAATATATATGTTGATTCATAGCTAGCTTGATTAACAATTCACTTATGACCTATTAACACTAAACCATAAATCTCACATAGGTATGCAGCAGATTTCAGGCTTGCGAGTTCATCTATACACGTTCCACTGCTAAGTAATTCTACTTTGTAGCTAAATTATGACATCCGCCTACGACTGACATATAGAGGTTTTATATATGGAGCAGGTTAGTTGAAGTCAGACAAAAGTAGAGACTACTAGTAGTATCACAACTTTGCTAGGCACAATCAATACATTTGGTGCACGTATAGCTGGTGAAAGTGAAAACATATGTTCATTTCATCTACCAGGACCAGAATTCAAGTCAGTTCGTGTGAGACTTCTATGACACATCTATGATCTACAACTGACATTTCCTTTGCATATGCATCCTCTCTGCTTTGAGCATTTCCCTAAAATTTATTCATACCATGCATCTCTACCCTCCCAAATCCGCTCTTATAAGTAGTTGTGCGTGCTATGTATCCACAACGTCCTGGCACCTCCTAGCCTGTCATCTCATCAGATTCCACCAGGCACAATAAACTCTTTTTGATTATCCATTTTCTAAAAAAAACTCCTTTGAGTTATGATCAAGAAGTTTGGAATGCGGGGTATTAGGAAAACATGTTGGACTGCCGGTTGGAGTTCTTTTTCTTCTTGTTATCTCGTGGCTTCTGAACTTCCTTGAGCTGCTGGAGGATTCTTAACTTAATGTGAAACCGAAGTCGTGAACATGATGATAAAGACTCATGGAAACTGCACTTTTGATGGCTTTCTTCTCTAGAGGTTCGGTTGTTGTAGTTGAAACTTAGTCGCTTTTGACTGTCAAATTGACTCCACCGAACATTATGAGATAAACAAAATACATTTCCTTCATCATCTCAACATACTTTGGTTTGTGATAAACAAAAAAAATCATCCAGCATCAAAAATAAACATCCCTAAATAAAAACACGGCACTCCAAACTCAATCCCAAGTGGATGGTTATATACATCCATCAATGCAGATGCCGACTTAATAATTACTATATATACCCTTTTCGTTAAAAGGATTCTCATTTCAAAAAACAAAACCAAGGCACTACACCGAACATTTCTATCGTGCGATGACCTTACAAAGTTATGAATATAAGTAGTTCCACATAGTGACTCATTCACTACGGGAAATCCGTGATTTGCTAAAGCACTTGGCAAAGGCCGTAAAACACTCGGCAAAGAGGACACAACGACCAAAGTGTCAGCAAAGTACTCTTTGCCGAGTGTTTTTTTATTGGGCCACTCGGCAAAGGCTTTACCAAGCGCCAAAGCGGTACACGACAAAAAAAAGGATGTGCTAACAGTGACAGCCCAAAAAAAACTTTGCCGAGTGTCCAAGCCACAATCATGGCAGAGAGGGATAAAGAGATAAAGAGAGAGAGAGAGAGAGAGAGAGAGAGAGAGAGAGACTTGGGTAGATCTCTTTGCCGAGTGTTTGGGTTCGACACTCGCCAAAGGGTTGTCTTTGCCGACTGTCTAGGCTTGACACTCGGCAAAGGGTTGTCTTTGCCAAGTGTCTGGGCCTGGCACTCGACAAATATACTGTTTGCCAAGTGTTTTTAAAAAACACTCAGGAAATTTTTTTTGTGAACTTTTAAAAAAATTTACAAATTTCACATACATTTGAAAAATAACCAAATTTGTGAGACACATTTTATATGATCTAATACCTATACAAAAATATTTGAAATCAACATCAAATTGGAACATCCATTTGACTCAAATTCTTAACAACTCATTCATTCAACTATATATGATTCTCTTTCCGAGATTCTCCGATATCTGAGCATCGTGCGTGATTAATTGTGCAAAAAGTTTGATTGATTTTTTTCTCTATCTCCACATATGATATCATGATGTCCTGATAATTCTCATAATTTTTTTTGACTTTGTTTGATTTTTAAAAAAAATTAAATACAATTCAATCGCATGATCATTGTGGTATTTCATGAACAAAATGCACAAATTTTCCTTTTATTTCCTGAATAAGGCCTTTCATTGGATTCAGTAATATGAATGATAACTTCTCATTCACTTTATTCTATTATTTGACTCACTTTTAGTTCTAATTTAACATATTCAAGCAAAAACATTTAAATGAAATGAACTGATTAAGTATAGCAAACAGACCAACAAATTTACCAACTACAGACATTGAGTATCATATAGCATAATAGTGGAGGGAAAAAATTTCAAAGACAGAACAAAAAAAAATTGTTTGTCGAGTGTCCATCATTTGGCACTCCGCAAAGAGGCCAAGACGCCATAGACTGGTGGCCGTCAACTCTTTGTCGAGTCTCGACAAAGAGTTGATGGCCGCCAGTCAACGGCGCTGATCAGCTCATGTGGGCCTCTTTGCCGAGTGTCACACCTTTGTCGAGTGCTGGTGTCTTGTTTGCCGAGTGTTTTCACCGTGGCACTCGACAAAGGTTACATGTTGCCAAGTGTTCTGGATTTGCTGAGTATTATTCATAGAACACTCAACAAACGAGCCATTTGCCGAGTGCCTGATAAATTGCACTCGGCAACCGGTTGTTTTCCCGTAGTGATTCTATTGTAACCATCCAGCTCATGTGTCATGTTATATAGCTGCATATGGACTAGCACATAGAGTCTTCTCATTTTTTCTAGCCCTATTATATTATGCTTCACTTTATACGCAAATACTAAAAGGTCCTTAAATACATCCATATTAATGCCTTCAATTGACATATTTCTATTATTTTCGTGTCATGTAATCCAACAGTCAGCTTCCCTTTCCATTGAATTCTGTGACATATATACTGGTGTCTGACGAGGAAGGAACCACGGAGATGCATCCGCACACAGCTCACCTTGCTAGGAATGAGAGGTGCAAGGAAATATACCTCACCATGCTGATGGCCCTGTCGCGGTGCCACAAAGTCAGAAATCAAGAAGCAGGAAGTAGCAGAGGTCCCTACACTGATAAGATTGCCAGCAGCACGATTACAGACCGTGCGAAGTGCTTTGGAAAGGTCAGCCGTGTTCAGGTCACCACTTGGACAGCACCGGTGGTAGGGATGCAAGTAGGTACCCAATGGGTAGTTGTAGGTTAAATTTCTAGTTTATTTGTTTTACTAACTTATAAGGTGAGAGAAATTCTAATTTATTTTAGAAAGTTTTAGACCGATACACCGACCCATAAAATGCAAAACTTACATCCCTATCCTTGGTCATCAGGTCATTCCTTTCGGAGTTGTTAGAAGTTGCCACTTGGAGGCCTCATTGTCCCTGTAAGTCGTGATAGCGGAGGTGTGACAAACATAGAAGATTCAATTCGGAAATGGTAATGGAGCTGTGAAAAAAACATTTCAGTTAGCTATGTTTAGATGCGTATATATATTTCCAATGTTTGATGAAATATAGTTTAAGGCTACAATGTGAACGAAAGGTGCATATACTTTTACGTATATGAATGAAAATGACCATGATGTGATGCAAAAACTACAAGAAACATTCCTGAGGTGCGTTTCAGGGATAATTAGCAGATCAATAATATAAAGAAGATGGTGAATTTCCTAGGCTCGTGTGTCAGCATTGCTTAATGGGTATGAACTTCTGACATGGAGTCAAAATTAAGAAGGGCAGGCAGACAACTAGACTCTAGATACCATCCACCGAGCTTGTGTTTCTTCTTTATGCTTTTCAAAACCAGATCCAGAACTATTTTTCCTCTTCCTAGGCCGAATATATGGCAATCGATGATGATTGGGGCCTATTTGATAAACCCAACTTAGGTGCTTAGCATATAATACTAGAAAGATTAATTAAATAAAAGAAAAGAACATGGGCTCCGCCAATGCTAGATTGAAAAAAGAAAAAGAGAAAAGAGCATACCTGCTGCTTGCTTGCTTGATGGCTTTCACGCCTGAGATTTCGGGGGACTAGGGCAGATCTACGAATTGAGGCCCTTAATATAAATATAAATTTTAATTTTACTATATATATATATATATTTATAATTTATACTGATATAAATATATATATAAATCTCAGTAATAGCTGATTCATGCATAATATAAGTTTCTAGATATGCAATCATTAATAATATCATCTCATATTATTTCTTATATCTTAATGTATAATATAGTGTATATTAGGGTGTTCATTGATAATAAGTTGGTCAAAGCGGTACTTGAACCACGACTCCATGAGGGTGAATGGAGAACTATGGGTTATTATTCATGGTGTATATCTTTATCTGTAGGCTGTAGTGGCGATTGAGTTAGCTCATCTATTGGATTGTCTTTTTCCTTTTAGTCTTTCTCTCTATCAGAGGATGTGTTTTGGATGATACCACATCGAACTAAAAATTATCAAAAAAAAATGGAACGAAAATCAATTCAGCAATCATGAATTATATGATCATGCGCACTGAACTTCTGACTTAACCACTATGGCGGATTGATGCCTTGTCCAGCAACACCTAGATTAGACTGTCGACGACATGACCGTCATCCGCGCCTCACCTGCACTCGTCTTGACAGCACTTGGCACACAACAAGATAATTAACCAAGTGTAGTTTATACTGGTTATTACAGGCTTTAGGAACAGGCCTAAACCAAAAGTTAGAGATGTGTGTGCTATCTTTTGGGAGTCTGGGACAATTTATAGAGTTAGAGAGTTTTCCTTTATTTTTTATCTTCTATATGGCTATGTGCCTGTAGCTACGTACTAGGAGTATATTGCTAGGTAAAGGGGCCCCTCGGATATGGAGGCCCAGGCGGCCGCCCCTGTTGCCCCCTCCCCCCCCCCCCCCCCCCCCCCCCCCCCTCTCAGGGCCGGCCCTGAATGGAGTGATTGCTTCTATCTCCTCTTCTCCTGTAAATACAGTTGGAAAATTCCATCTCACGGATGAGCATTTTCGATGAAACATCTGAACAATCATTTGTGGTAGTGTAGTGCTGTTATTCACAGGGGACAAAGGTGATAGGAATGAGAAACATCGAGAAAACAGGAGATCGGCTCTGGTGCAGGGCGCCAATACAAATGCAACACGTGTCTAGTGGTCCCAGGAATATCGATGGAAAGCATATAATCTGAATTCTTAGATTGCTACAAAACGCTCCGCCGGCACCAGATTACTTCGCGCCTCTGCGCCGTCAATCGTCGCTCAAAATTATCTTCTATTTTGTGCCGTCGCATGTGTGCACACAAGATCATCTTCATCTCTTCAGTGGAAGCAGGCCTGTTCTTTTATATCTTTGGCATGGTGTGTTGTCACTTGTCTAGGTGTTGTTTCACTGATACATTTGGAGAGGCAGAGCAGGTGTATATTACGTAGATAATGATGAGCACGCGTAACAGCAATCAAGAGACTAATCTGTTATGTTCCCATAGAAAATTCATATCATTTGCATACGGCAGCCGATAAAAATAATCGCGACGCACGCAACATATAGCAGGTATTTTGGAGCTATCATATATGGACCTCAACTTCGTCGTGGACGAGCCTGGCTATAGAAACTTTAGCATGGCGCAGAGCCAAGGTGGCTGCAGGGTGAAAGCATCAGTAAGATTTCACCGTTATCATATATTCGCGTGCACTGCTGCGGATGGACACCTCACCTCCTTTAGAGCATCTTCAGTCAGGACTCTCAAATTGACCGCCCTACTCAGGGCCGGCCTGGGGCGGTGTGGGAGGTGCGCCTGCACTGGGCCCCCAAAAGTTTAGGCCCCTGTGAGATGCAACAACGCATCAGTCACACCGCTAGTAAGATGATGAGTTTTGGCACGCGCTCTAACGCATCAGTCACTCCACCTGACCCATCGTACTTTCTCTTTTGAGAGCTGGATCCCATTTTTTATTACTCTAAAATATTTCTCAACTCCAGCGGTACTAATTATTTTTGACCTCTCATTCCTCTCTACCCCGCGAGACCCAACTGCTAATAAGTGAAAAAGCAAATCGAAGATGATAGCGCCATCGGTCATCCCGCCCATCGTCTGCCACCGCCTGCCCGCCGCCTGCTCCCCATCGGTCGCGGCCCTCTCAGTTCTTGTCGCCCGCCCGCCGTCGATCTTCCTCCTGCAGTCATTCGTCTTGCCCACCATTGGTCTCCCGGCCCCCGTCGGTCACCGCCTGCCCCTGTATCCAATCGCCCGCTGGCCCACGGTCGTCTGCCGCCGCCCCCGCCAGCTAAGGTCGCGCCTGTGCCCGTCAAGGCCACCCCACTCCCAGCGAGGGACGGCTCTGCGGCACCTAGGGATGCAAGTTGTGACTCATTGGGTCGGTGAGTCGGCTCAAAACTCCTAAAAATGAACTAACATTTGCCTCCACCTCATAAAACTATTACAACAAATGAACTAGAGGTTGACCCACAACTACCCAATGGGCCATAAACTTGCATCCCTAGCCGCACCCATGCTCGACATATTCTGAGGGGCAAGAGAGCGGGCCGCACAGGGCTGCAGATGGAGAGAAGGCCGCGCCTGACCTCGGCTCTATAGTGCCTCCCTCGGAGCCACAGACGGGCGGCAAGCGCTGTAGATGGAGTGAAGGCTGACCCACACCTGGGGCCAATGCCTTCCACCTATGCCCAGGGACACCACCCTGCTGTCCCACACCACTGCTTGCGCTAGGAGGTCCGCTGCCCTCCGCCTCGCTCGACATCGGTGCTGCTTATGCCAGGAGGTGTGCCGTCCCGCTGGCCCTCGCATTGCTCGCACCAGGGACCACCGTGCTCTGGCGAGGCAGTGTCGGCGGAGATTTCTTGGCCTCGACGGGCGCACAGAGATGAAGGGAAAAGAAGGAAACAAAAAGGAGATAAAATGGATAAAAAATTAGAAAAAAAATGTGGGATGCACAATTGAGAGGGGGAGTAGGAGCCTTTAAAAACTGAGAGCCTACAAGTGATATTTGAGAGCCCTATTAAAATGAGAGCTAAAATAGTAACCCTGTTGAAGTTGATTTTTTAGGCTAACTTTTCAAGAAAAAAATAAAGTAAAAAATGTGTTTAAGAGACCTGCTGAAAATGCTCTTACAAACACGCTGAAGTAGTCAGCCCAGTCAACCTTTTTTACAATACCGCTACACTCTACCAAACTCGAGTCATGGATCTCCTTGCTCGAGATATGTAAGCTCCTTGCTCGATCCAGATCTGTCAGAGGCATGGATCTCCCGAACGTGAAGGAGAGCAGTGGTATCCTGGATGTGATGGGCTCACTAATGATGATGCATTTGCGGGAGAGGCGAGGAGAACAAATGATTGACTTCTGTTTGAAAATAATTGTTGCTAGCTGATACTTTTGACTTCTTAAAAATTGATCTCCGGCTGTAAAGGACTACTACCGGTGTAAACTAGTTAGGTTTGCACATGTCCTCCAAGCAGATACTTCGGTCGAGTCTGGTCAAAGCTTCTGGACGGGAATTTTGAGCAGACTTTGGGTCCACAATGAAACCTAAATTCAAAAGTGTCTTGTTCTAACGAACAAAAAATGGAACAAAATCCAGTGTACCTAGGACGTTATTGCTGTGTTCACGTACAACAGTCTACCACTCTACCCAAGACTAAACACTAAGGTATTAGCAATTATACATACATGGTTCTCATACATCCAAGAACTATTCATCTCAAATCTTAACGAAAATAAACAAAATATTTCAAATTATTACATGGACCATCTTTAAATCTATATGTATGTATATTAAAAATACAATAAATTACAGTAATTAAAAACAAAATTTAAATACAAACTGAAGAAAAATTAAATTAAATTACATATGGTAAAATAATATGAAAGGTAAAATAAAATAAACAATAAGTTATCTCAAACAATAAATAAATTTTGTAATGAATTACAAAAATAAACATTCTCTTGCCCTAACTCCCCCCCCCCCCCCTCCTCTCCCTCTACCATGAGCAAAGTAGACCCACATTTTGATTCACATGGAAGAGGATGAATATAGTTGTTTTTTCGTTGGTGATGAAAATACATGATATATGATTCCACAAACTTCAACTCAAACCCACTGAAACCTTACAAAACAAGAGAATCTTATTAAATATGAAACAAACGAATAGGTTTCAAACCCAAAATTTTACTTGATTTCAAAATGAGAGAAAAACCTATAGAATAAGTTTCCCTTATCTTAGAAAACAAATTCTAGCAAAAAAAGAACTCAAAATCTTTTCTCCTTATTTTTAATGATTTACTCAAATTTTTAGACTGTTACTGTCCGAGTGAAGAATGGAGCTGTTTGGTGAGGATTTTATAGCATTTCGAGAGGGAGGTCCCCATGGTTTTGTAGCGGCGGCCCACTCTCGGGTGCATCGATACCTCCTTTTGGCTATCGCTTCTATAGCACCGTTTTGTGGTAGTGTTACACGGATAATGCATGGTAATACTAGCAGAGAGATCAGTCGCCTCTTTTGAAATTTGACCAAGGATGGATGGGTCCTGGAGGCATTCCACCCTAGCTAAGCCTCACACCAGAGATAGAGACGGACCCCAGAGTGGGAGTGAGCAGCATAAAAAAAAACAGGTTCAGCAATAGAGAAGGTACCTAGTGCTCCCACTCAAATCCTGTCATACCAGCGGGCCTCAACTATAACATTTCATTTCATTGAGAGTAGCTCCATAGTTAATCCTTGACAGTGCAGTTCAGCTCCTTGCCAAATCTGGTGGTCGTTGGGTCGTTCATCAAACTTCTCTGCCAGTCCACCTGCACCTAACATGCGTGATTATGGCTTATGGGCTGTCATTGCTGTTCTCGGGGATGTCCTTTCCTGTTTGGACTAGTTGGTTCGCATGTGAAGACTATGATCTCCGTTACTATTGTCAAATTGCTTCCACACAAATCACTAATCAGGATGTAGAGAGGCTTTTGGAGAGTTCACGGTGCTATTGGATTTCCGTGAAACAAAATCATGCGATGACGATGGTAGGCCAACGAAAGCTTTCAGAGAGAAAGACAAAGGCTTGAGAAGCGTGTGTTAATAAAAGGAGAAAAGGCACTGGTGAGATGGAGGGTGGGCCCATCTAATTATGAAGATCATCTATTCGTTTATTGTTTTCTCGTGAGTGTGTGTATATATATTCACACACGCACAAGTACTGCCTTGCTCCTATAGTTGCCTCTCTCTCTCTCTCTCTCTCTTTGTGAAATGAAATTCATGCTTCTATCTCCACTTCCCTTGTAAACAGTTGGAAGTTTCCAATCTATGAAGCATCGGACGATCCTTCGATGAATCTCTTTTGAACTATAGTTGTGCATGTTACTCAAAAGGACAAGGTGCATAGGAATGAGTAGCATCGAGAAAACATGCTCAGTAGTAGATGATGGAGCATGGAGGTAGAGGGTGGATATGGCGGGCCGGCCCAGCAAAGCACCCCCATCATTGGCCAAATAGCCCATGTCAATCCCAGTGGAGCGAATGGCGCCAGGGGGCGACGGGCATCTGAGCGAGAGGCGGAGGCAAAGAGCTAGGTTTCAACTCCGGCAGGTGATGGCAAGCCGATGAGCGGCGAGACCTGCGCCTAACTGCTCACGTCGATGCCGTGGTGTGCGCCGGCGCTTCGGATCCCGTGTGGCGTTGCGCCCTATTTGCATGCGCGGCTGGGTTGCCATGCGTCTGCACACCTGCATTGTGCCGCCTCCTGGCCCAGGCCAAGTTTGGGCCTGCAGACAACTCCGGGTTTGGTTTGGCACGTTTGGCAGTTTGTGGATTCCGGTAAGCAGAGACCAACAATGCTTTGCCAGTTTTTTTTGTTTTTTTTGGCATTTAGGCAGCATACTAGTAGTTACTAGCATAGTAAATTTGTAAGATTGTCCATGCAATTGAATTGGTATATCTCAGATTAGTGAAATATAATAATAACGTAGACATTGAATCTCGTTTTTGGAAAGTTCTAGCAACTCTTAGTCTGCTCCTTCAACTGATGCAACGTTTCATGGTTCATTGCCCACTTGCGCTTAGCCTGCACAACAAGTTCGGAGGCAAACGGCGGTTCCACTTTGAAAGCTTCTGGCCAGAGCTAGAAGGTTTTTAAGAAAAAGTCCAAGAGGCGTGGAGCAAACCAGTCAGAGCTGTGGTATGTCCGATCGAGGCGCTCGCCACAAAGCTTAAAACCACGAGCCGCGCGCTTCAGTCATGGAGTCAGCAGCGGGTGGGACATGTCAAGTCGCAGCTTTACCAGGCAAGAGAGCTGCTGCACAGGCTAGAAATAGCACAAGATATGCACCCCCTGCTACCGGGGGAGCAATGGTTGAGGCGTCAGCTAAAGCACCATTGCCTCGCACTGGCTTCGCTATACAGAACAATAATGAGACTGAGATCACGTATCGACTGGCTGGCAGAAGGGGATGCAAACACGGAATATTTTCACTCACATGCCAAATACAGGAAAAGAAAGAACTTCATTCCCAAGCTGCGGGTGCAGGACAGAATACTCACGACACAGGAAGAAAAAGAGGAAGTGGTTTGGCAATATTTTAATGGGCTCATAGGGACACCGGAGCAGAGAACCAACACGCTGAATCTACCCTCCTTCTATCAAGCAGCACATGACCTGCAGACACTTGATGCACCGATCTCTGAAGAGAAGGTTTGGGAAACAATCAAAGCACTACCGCCGGATAAAGCACCGGGGCCCGATGGTTTCACGGGCACTTATATAAATCCTGCTGGAACATCATCAAGACCGAACTGATGGCAGCAATAGGGGCAATCCATGGCGGGGATGCAAGGAAGCTACACCTCCTAAACTCGGCCTACATGGTGCTAATCCCAAAAAAAGAGGATGCCATGGAACTCAAGGACTTTCGACCAATTAGTTTGGTGCATAGCTTTGCCAAACTATTGACCAAGATTCTGGCTAACCGACTGGCCACAAAGCTCAACACCCTGATCGCCCCCAACCAAAGTGCGTTTGTTAGAGGGCAAAGCATCCATGACAATTTTTTTATGGTCCAACAAATGGCGAAGTTCCTGCACCAACAGAAGAAAGCTCAAATCCTACTCAAACTAGATATCACAAAGGCCTTCGACTCCGTCTCTTGGGCCTTCCTCTCCGAGATAATGAGTCACCTGGGGTTTGGAGGAAGATGGAGAACAGTCCTTGCTAACCTATTCGCCACATCATCAACTCGTGTGCTCCTTAATGGCACACCAAGGGAGTTCATCAACCATAGAAGGGGCTTACGGCAGGGGGACCCCTTGTCACCAATGATATTCATCATGGTCATGGATGTTTTGAGCAGCCTGATCATAAGAGCGGAAGAGCTTGGCCTTCTCAAACCGTTAGCAACAAAGCACATTGGACACTATATCTCCATTTATGCAGACGACGTCATCCTGTTTGCTACACCAGAGGCCGGGGAACTAAATATCATCAAGGAGATCCTTTCCAGGTTCGGGGACGCCTCAGGCCTAAAAGCGAACATGACCAAGTCTAACTTCATACCGATTCACTGTCCGGAGAATGAGGTCATGGCTGCACAACAGGAACTCAACTGCGAAGTGGGCCAATTTCCTTGCAAATACTTATGGCTTCCCTTGTCAGTGAGAAAATTGAAAGCCTCAGACTTGCAACCAGTGCTAGATAAAATTGCCGATAAACTACCTGGATGGAAAGCGTCACTTCTTGACAGATCTGGCAGGGTCATTTTGGCAAAGGTGGTACTAACAGCTATTCCTATCTATCTGCTCTTAGCGTTGGATGTGCCGTGCTGGATGATCAAGGCCATTGACAAATTCAGGCGTGGGTTCATGTGGCGAGGGAGATCAGATGCGAGGGGTGGCCACTGCCCGATCGCTTGGGAAAAGGTAACAAGGCCGCTCAATCTCGGAGGCCTGGGGATACACAACCTGGAGACCCTGGGATGTGCATTACGGTTGCGCTGGCTATGGGGCCACAAAATAGACCCTAGCAAGCCTTGGAGCCACCTACCGGTACAAGTGCCAGATAGGGCAAGGGCAATGCTCAGGATCTCGGTCATGACATTAGTGGGAGATGGATACAACTCTAACTTCTGGACTGACCGATGGTTGCATGGCCAGTCCATCCAGGACCTTGCGCCGGCTCTCATGTCATTCATTCAGTGACGGGGCTGGAGGCAGCGAACTGTCAGCCAGGGCCTCCAGGATCAAGTATGGACACAAGACATTATCGGAGGCCTACCGGTTCTTGCTGTCTGGCAGCTAGTGCAGCTAGCCGATGCCCTTGAAGGCATCACGCTGGACCCAGACTCACGAGATCAGCATATTTGGCTGCCTTCGGCCAATGGATCTTTCTCCTGCAAATTGGCATATGAAAGGTTTTTTGTTGGCTCAACTATGTTCGAACCTGCTAACAGGTTGTGGAAATCTTAGGCACCCCTGAAGGTCAAGATCTTTGTTTGGTTAGCCATCAAAGAGCAGTGTTGGACGAGTGACAGGCTAGCTCGTCGGGTGCTGCAACACCCTGACCGCTGCCCCTTATGCGATCAAGAGCAGGAAGACATTCGGCATCTGCTCACCACATGTGTGTTCACAAGGGAGGTATGGTTCCGCTCGCTTCTCTGGCTTCACCTTGAACACCTGATGCCGTCAACGCAGGAGCGGAACTTCAGCAATTGGTGGCGCAAGGCTAGCAGAAGAGCGGGGAAAGAGCGACGAATGGCGCTTAACTCCCTAGTGATGCTCGTCGCTTGGGCACTGTGGAAACACCGCAACCGGTGCATTTTGATAACATGACGCCACATACACAGGTCCTGCTGCAGGAGATCCGAGAGGAGACCAATCTTTGGGGAATGGCCAGGGCCAAAGGACTGCGACAGTTCCTTTAGGTCCTCCCTTTAGTAGTTCGCAGGGACGGATGTACACTAGGTTAATCGGCGCGTTTATACACTAAAACTAACCTCCGCCTGAGTATGGCATTGTATCGGCCCGTTTTTTTCTTCTCCTTAATATAATGGTACGCAGTTCTCCTGCGTGTTCGATAAAAAAAAATGGTTCAAGTGGAGACACTGAGTTATCCATTCCTCAAACACGATGCCTCAAGAATAAGTGGAAAAATTGTTAAGTGGACCATCTACTGTAACTTGGCACTTCAAATGTGTTGTGGAGAAAAAAAAATGTGTGTAGTGCTCCCGGTCAATCCTGTCTAGCAGTGGACCTGAACTTCATCACGGATAATGTGCCATGATGCGCTGAGGAAGATTAAAGCAGCGTGGCGTGGATCCGAGGTGGCTGCGGGTGCTAACATTAGCAAGATCCCACCATCGTCAGCTAAAAGCAAGGTTAATGATTTAGCCTCTGCTGCTGGTAGTATGCACCGGCCAGGTCATTTTCAGCCTTCAATATAACCAGTTCGTTCATATATTAATATATAAAGGTCTGGCTATTTCACTGGCTAAGAGAGTATAACCATATTAAAATGCATGTACTCAATGCTTCTACACTAATACCATCAGATGTGATCCAGATCTTTGGGCCCATTATGCAAACAACATGATATAAAAACAACACATATTCTCATTCAACAGCCATATTGGGATATGTCAACCAAATCAACTTAAGAAGTATAGTTCATATTCATTACTAGATAGAAGATGTGTGGGATATGTCAACCATATTGGGATATGTCAACCACATCAACTTTAAGAACTACCTACTTGTCCAAAATGTTTTGAATAATTTTATTCATAAACAATGTTACGTGCCAAATGCAGACTCAATTTCCCTATGTTTTCGAAATTTAAGAACCAAATCAACCCCTTTATGATTTATGAGATTATTTGTAAGTTACTTTCAGAGTACAACACAATTGTTATCTATTATTGAGGCACAATGCCAAGAAATTTAAATGCATTTCCCTAACAACTCCTTCTCATGATATATAATGTTTCTTTACCATTTTGGTGCATGATCTGCATGAATTTTGGGACACTTTTTCTTGATTTCAATAGCCAACTATGAATACCAATAACGTATTTAATTAGCTTTGTACGTACTTTGTGTATGCATGCCTCACTCACATACTATTGTTGTGCCAGTTCAAATGTTTGGTAGATGGAATGCATAATTTGCATGTAGTCGCATTACTATTTATGCCTATTTCAGTAGCATAGATATAGCAAGATGATAATGGCTATTGGTTGCATAACTTCACCTATTATGCATAGGCCAAAGATAATTTATTCATTGACATTCTAGCCTGGCTCCATATCTCCCTCTCATACGCAAAGTTGAACAGTTTATGCCTTTGATGAACTTAGTAAACATTGCTCCCTATGATAGTTTTAGTCTTCTCTCAAATAAAGCAGTATAAAAAGAATTTAGGCACACCTCAAGTTGACAAGCTATATTTGCATAATGAATGCACAAGCACAACTATGCTATCATTTCATTGAGAACGAATGCGACAGAGTTGTAGGTTGGAGTTGCTGAATTTGTTTGTGTGGTACCTACCTTAATTATGTACCTAACGTTGGCAGCAAAAGGTAGACCAACTTGGTTGAATTTTGCTGTGCTCTCAACTTCACTATGCTCTTACTGCTAAGCAGTTTCCTTCCTTTGTAAGTGCAGTTTACAATAGTTTCTACCCTGTTCTTCAACTAATAGCATTTGACCTAGCACTTGCTATGCTCTATTTATCTATCCAAAAAATCCCAATCTAATATAGTAGTTATTTGTTCATATGGAAAAATGACACGTTAATTGATTTTGTTTTTCTCTTATATCTACTATGATTCACGTGGACTCCAGCATTCTGTTTGAACAAAAATATGTCGACAAACCTTTAAACAGGTATCATTTCAGACACTAAAACTACTAACTACTTTCTTTTTGTCTACCTCTAATTTGGCTTATGTAGGATGGAACTCAACAGGGATAGGTAAGATGGACATCACATGACTACTGCAAAGCAAGTTATTTACGCTAAAGTTCATCCGAGTGTTGATAACACAATAGCTGAATGTCTCTTGCCGTCCTGGGATGCCTTATGTGCAATACTTTTCTTTTGTTGTACAACATCAGGCAATACTTTTTAAAGTGCCATGTTAGACTTTGTATATAATGCGCCAGTAGCAATGAGGAATTGCAGTGTCACACCATTGTGCAAGTACTATTTTATTTGACCTTTGCTTTCATGAGGCTATTGCTCTTCTTAGTCCTCCATGTCAGAAGGATACAAAGTTTTAATTTTGATACATGCTTTATCTATAAAAATAATTTGTTATGCACTTCATTTTTCCTTGATGGTTCTTTATTAAGGTTGCGAATTTTTTGCACAACTTATAATATAGAAGTTTGTACCTGTTATACAAGGTCCTTGTGTTACTTTCTACTATACTATATTATCTATTATATTATTGATGATCATGTTTCAACATATCTTATGTGCTCCTTGTGTTATTGTTGTTGTCTATGATGTTCATATATGACAACCCTTTATTCTGATATACCTATCACCAACAATTTTCCATCTATTCGAAATAGTTTTAGGCATTATACTAGTGATTGTGATATTTTGTCATGGCGGTATCAGCAGCTAGAGGCAAAGGAGTAAACCGCGCAGAAGCCTAGCATGTGAGCGACAACATGTGATATTTTGCCATGTGGCTAGAGGCACAGTTTTATTGAAGGAAATGCAGTTTCAAATTTGCAATTGTAGTTCTTTTATTAAACATGAATGTTTTACTCCACAAATATTTTAATCAGTACACCCTCCCGGTCCCCCATAGTAGAACATGTCCTTAGTAAATACACTAACTTGATAGCATTTCTTATGGGTCACGTAAGAATAAGCACCGGCAGGCCATGGAGCCAGAGTGTAGCCGTGTCCATTAGTATCAACAAACTGGATATCTTGAAATGATGCTGAATTTCTTCCTGGCCACTGGCCATTCCCCATTGGTGGGCTAGGTTCTCCCGTATTAGATCCGGTGTAGCCACCCCAAGATATCATATTAGCATGGTCTGCCAAACTATTAAAAATATTCTTTGGCCAATATCCTACTGCAGTAATGTTTCCACCATCATGGCCAAAATATAGCCACCAGTCTCCGTCGTCTTTTTTCTACAGAAATGAGAAGTATGATATTATATATATATATATATATATATATATATATATATATATATATATATATATATATAAGAAACTCCACAATCAACGTTGTTTGTTTTATCCTTGTAGATATGAAGCAAGGCCCATGTTTTCAATTTCCAAATCTGAACTTTAATTTACCACAAGCTTACAAATTCACCATAAGGAAACATAAAAATGGATATCATGAAATATTTGATAGGCAAGATTTTTTTTTTAGTGTTCACAAGAATCACGGGATTCCGCTACACAATATAAGAACTTTATTTCACGTACCTTGAATATCTTGATTGATATCTTACTTTTCCCTTCTAAACTATCTCCTGGGGTAATCGAAGCATAGTTAACTGGTACAAATCCATTGCACTTCAAATCAGTACATCCAGTTGATTTATATCCATCAGCCTGGTGTTCAATTCCCATTAAAAACTCATGCCATGTGAACAAGCAGGTAAAAAAGAAGGAATGTTGTAGTCTAAGTCGTCCCATAGCTTGGTATTATGACGCAAAGATCAGAATATATTTAAAATGGACAATCTTTGTTACCATGACTACATACCGTCCATCTTACAGAAAAATGAGTTTTGCTGTCACCATAAAAAGATGGATCAATCTACATGAAACAAAAATGTGTTTAAAACCCAACAAGCACGTAAGTTTAATTGTTGTAAAAATAAAAAAGAAGGAAATGATGACTTACTACCCATCCAGCATGCATGGCATTAACATCACCTGTATGTCCTTCTTGGTGATTCGAGACCACAATACTAGCCAAAATGATTTGCGCTGCCTTGGTAGTCCAAAATTCATGAACACTTAGAGTTGCCAATGTACCATAAAGTATTGAATCATATGTTGAACTTGCTCTGTAAATTGCTTTCTATCAAGAGAGCAACTAAGTCAGTAGCAATATTTAAAAAATCTTAATGCTTGTTGAATGTAAACATGCACACCGTTTGGATAGATATACATCTTTGATATGGATCTAAAAGCAAAGATGTATATAACAACGTTATGGATTACTTACATGTTTTACATGTGCTGGTAGTCCCTCGTCGAGTGGTTCGTCCGCCTTGATCGATAGTGAGCTCTCATTAGCGGATAGCTTATCTTTGAGTTGCATGTCACTGCAAAAGTTCTTACTGCACCATGAAGCTGTAACGTGTTTCAAGCAAACTATGCCGAGTAACGTCAAGAAATAAAAAAGTCGTAACATTTTATTTTCAAATAAAATGTGGCACTTTCAAATGTATCTCTCTCTTGTCCCAGTATGTGATGAAAGTAAGCTCTTTATATAGCCGAAAACAGTCTTGCTAGGATTAATAATATGATAATAGATGGCTAAATGAATGCATTCTGCTGGACCAATGCAAGGAAATTAATAATTTAGAACTATGATCACAATACAATAATCATAGGATATGGTTACAGACATCAAATCTTCTTAATCAATGCAGATAAATGAATGACTCAGATATAGTTTACGGGTTATTGTGTTTATACCCTTGTTTTCGATTTTGATTGTGATTCTACCTCGGGATCTTAAGGTTTATAATTTTACCCCTCCTTCTTAAAAAAGAAAGCTGTTTGCCCAAACCAGATTTAGTGAAATTAAAAAAAATGAGAAGATTGGAA
Organism: Eleusine coracana subsp. coracana; assembly: GCA_032690845.1. Taxonomy (NCBI): domain Eukaryota; kingdom Viridiplantae; phylum Streptophyta; class Magnoliopsida; order Poales; family Poaceae; genus Eleusine; species Eleusine coracana. The sequence continues at coordinate 57,007,128 of CM064420.1, forward strand.
AATGAGGAATAGACTGAAGTACCCTTCTTTCTTTCTGAAACACGCGCCTAACCCCCCACGTGACATTTCTTTTCTCGAATACTCCCCCCATGTTTTGTCTCTTTGCACAAGACTTAAAGAGGGGTAAGAGAGAGATAGAAATAGAGATGTATGAAAAAGAGAGAAAGATGTATTAGGATGCGAGGGTGTCATATAATTTGAGAAAACTTGAGAAACATACAATGCCATATGTTGAACGGAGGGAGTAAAAAAGACCAAGAAGCGGGGTGCGCTAATGTCGCGCCCATATATTTACACACGTGTATGAGTCTATTTCTATCATTCTGTAGTCCGTGTGAACTCTTTCACCTTACATCTTTGGTAGCATGCAAGTTGCATGTACAAATCATTCTTTAATATTTGCACAATATAACTCAAAGCAGGGCACAACTAACATGAACCAGGGATGTTTAACCTTTTTTTTACAGCTTTCTCATTTTTATATGGGTATAATTGTTACATTTATTCTGTTAGAATTCCTGATACATGGTAGCAACAGGCATGTCACGGAGGAATGGACATTATAAGTTGCTTTGGTAGCTGTACATTAGAAAAGCTTCCAGAAAACACTCTAAATCTTTTACGAAGTCTTTTTGTGCTTGCTGTTTTAGTACATGCATGCATTGAAAACTGAAGTCTTAAAGATGGAATTGAAAACTATATAGGTAGAATTTCTGCAAATGAGGAACTCTCATAATTTTGAAGAGAGGAACAAACTTACGTTTTTTTTTAACCACTCTATTTCCAATTTATTTGTTATAGCATAATAAATTTGTAAGTTTTCCATGCAATTGAATTGGTATATCTCAGATTAGTGAAATATAATAATAACGTAGACATTGAATCTCGTTTGTGGAAAGTTCTAGCAACTCTTAGTCTGCTCCTTCAACTGATGCAACGTTTCATGGTTCAAGTGGAGACACTGAGTTATCCATTCCTCAAACATGATGCCTCAAGAATAAGTGGAAAAAATTGTTAAGTGGACCATCTACTGTAACTTGGCACTTCAAATGTGTTGTGGAGAAAAAAAAAATTGTGTGTAGTGCTCCCGGTCAATCCTGTCTAGCAGTGGACCTGAACTTCATCACGGATAATGTGCCATGATGCGCCGAGGAAGATTAAAGCAGCATGGCGTGGATCCGAGGTGGCTGCGGGTGCGAGCATTAGCAAGATCCCACTATCGTCGGCTAAAAGCAAGGCTAATGATTTAGCCTCTGCTGCTGGTAGTATGCACCGGCCAGGTCATTTTCAGCCTTCAATATAACCAGTTCGTTCATATATTAATATATAAAGGTCTGGCTATTTCACTGGCTAAGAGAGTATAACCGTATTAAAATGCATGTACTCAATGCTTCTACACTAATACCATCAGATGTGATCCAGATCTTTGGGCCCATTATGCAAACAACATGATATAAAAACAACACATATTCTCATTCAACAGCCATATTGAGATATGTCAACCACATCAACTTTAAGAAGTATAGTTCATTTTCATTACTAGATAGAAGATGTGTGGTAGCAAATATTGCACACATAACCTGGGGGCATGGCATCGATGATAATAGGCAATACATAAGTCTTATGAGCCATATTTGGTATTTTCTTCGGTATGATATTACCTATATTTATCTGCATCATCTTATAACTGTCAGACAGAGGAGCACTGAAGTATCGGGTCATCAGCTAGCATACATAAACTGTTACAAAAAAATGTTTGTCCAACGAGATCAAGATCTAGCATGTATGCCACCGGGACGAATACAACAGTAGTAGTGTCATTAATCAACAACATTAATTATAATATAAATAAATAAATCAGATAGTCGCACAAAATTAATTAGCTGGTTCTGTTACAACTTGGGCATGCATGTGTGTGGTGTACAACAACTTGTATGTCAGAGAGGTTACACGTTGTATATACACACCCACCTTACCCTGTAGCTGCCTCCATCTCTTGTGAAAATGTGAAATGGAATGATTGCTTCTATCTCCTCTTCTCCTGTAAATACAATTGGAAATTTCCATCTCACGGATGATCATTTTTTATGAAACCTCTGAACGATCATTTGTGGTAGTGTAGTGCTGTTATTCACAGAGACAAAGGTCATAGGAATGAGAAACATCGAGAAAACAGGTCCCAGAACATATATAGACAGTGCCTGTTTCGCAGTCAATGCTTTGGAGCTATCGTCTATGGACCTCAATTTCATTGTGGACAAGAGCCGTGACGTGTCATTGGCGATAGAAACTTTAGCATGGCACAGACCAAGGTGGCTGCAGGATGAAAGCATCAATAAGATTTCACCGTTGCCACATATTCACACGCACCGGCACCGCCATAGATGGACACGTTGTTGTTAATTCCTTATGCATGTGTATCCTAACTTAGAGATAGATAGTTTTTGTTTGTAGTATGGCAAGTTTAGAATAGATTTTCTTTTGTTTTCTTTTTTGGAGTGCAGGTCAAGTTAGGCCTTGTAATAGACTATTTATACTTACCAATATACATCAGAAAAGCTGCAGCTCCCGCAGCACCCAAACCCATCTATTGTTGTTACTTTTGTTCCCTGAACTTTGTCCAACAATAATAGTCGTTCCAACACAACGCACCTCCCTTACAAGCACGCTGAAGCAGCCAGTCAACCTTTCTTGCGAAACCGCTACACTCTACCAAACTCGACTCATGGATCTCCTTGCTCTAGATCTGTAAGCTCCTTCTGGATCAAGATCTGTCACTGAGGCATGGATCTCCCGAACGTGAAGGAGAGCAGTGGTATCCTGAAAGTGATGGGCACACTAATGATGATGCATTTGCGGGAGAGAGGCGAGGAGAACGAACGATTGACTTCTGTTTGAAAATAATTGTTGCTAGCTGAGACTTTTTTTTTCTTAAAAAATAATCTCCGGCTGTAAAGGACTACTCCCGGAGTCAGATACTCCGGTCGAATCTGGTCAAAGCTTTTGGACTGGAACTTTAAGAAGATTTTGGGTCCACAATTAGACCTAAATTCCAAAGTGTCTTGTTCTAACGAACAAGAAAAAAAAGGAACAAATCCAGTGTACCAAAGACGTTATTCCTGTGTTCACGTACAACAGTCACCCAAGACTAAACACTAAGGTACTCCCCACATGGTACAAGCATTTATACATATGTGGCTCTCATGCATCCAAAATCTATCCATCTCAAACCTTACATGAAAATAAACAAAATATTTCAAATTATTATATGGACCATATTTACATCTGCATGTATTAAATGCAATAATTAAAACAAAATTTACTTGTAAACTAAAGAAAAAATAAATTACATAGGGTGAAATATTATAATAGGTAAAATAAAACACAACAAGTTGCTTCGAATAATAAATAAATTATATCAAGAATAAAAAAATAAACATTCTCTTGTCTGCCCTCTCTCTCCCATGGAAGAGGTTAGATATAGTTGTTTTTTTATTGGTGATGGAAATACATGATACATGATTCCATAAACTTCAACTCAAACCCACTGAAACCCTCAAAACAAGAGAATTTTGTTAAGTTTGATAGGAATGAATAAGTTTCAAACCTAAAATTTTACTTGATTTCAAAATGAGAGCAAAAAAAAAACCTATAGAATGAGTTTTCCTTACCTTAGAGAATAAACTCCTACAAAGAAATGAACTCAAAATCTTTTCTCCTTGTTTTTGATGATTTATATTTTACTGTGCGAGTGAAGGAGCTGTTCAAGCGAGAATTTTATAGCCCGAGACATTTTTAAAGGTGGTTGATAATATATATGAGGCCTTTATAGTGGCAGATTGTAAAATCGAGCGCCCTTACAAAAGCGTTATGAGAGGCAGACCCCCGTGGGCTTGTAGCGTCGGCCCACTCTTGGGTGCACCGATACCTTTTTTTTTGGCTGCTGCCATTTCGTGGTAGTGTTATACGGATGATGCATGGTAATACTAGCATGATCACTGGTCTCTTTTGAAATTTGACGAAGGATGGACGGGTCCTAGAGGCATTCCACCCTGGCTAAGCCTCACACCAGAGACACAGACGAACCCCGGAGTAGGAATGAGCAACACAAAAAGAAGGGGGCATCTAATTTTCAGTTAATTGAAATTGGGATTATTTTTAACCAATATTTTCGGCTCTTAGATCTAGATCCAGTGCATACAAAAAGACAATTTTTCTATATATAACACTAATTTTTCTATAGCCACATCATAAGAACGTCATATTTAATAAAAATTAATTTCCTATTGGAAGAGTAGCTATATTTAGTATTTTTTTTTTGTTATGATAGTACCTCTATATTTGTCTGCTCATCATTTGAGTATCAGATAGAGGAACACTGAAGTATCTGATCATCAGCATATACATAAACTGTTAAAAAAATGTTTGTCCAAAGAAAAATAAACGAGATCAAAATCTAGCATGTATGCCACCGGGGACCAATACAACAGTGTGCTTAATCAACAATATTGATTATAATACTTCTATAACTTATTAATTGAGGTGAGATCGTCTAGACCACTTTTTTCATGTCCAGATGTGTTCGTACTATTGTCGTATTCAGTTTGTATCCTACAATGATTCACCAATCAGTTTGAGTTATTTTTGAACCATTTTCTAATCTTTTATTGAATTAGATTCCGATTTCAATTCGATATTTTATACTAACAACAATTAATCATCTATTGCTTTAACATCATATTTTGAATGAAAACTAATAACAAGAATTCCAATAATAGCTCACTCTAAAATTATTATAATGAATATTCTTTTTAAAACTAAAAAAGTAAAGCAAAATAAAAATAGAGTAAATGCTCAAGTCAAAAAAATAATTAATTAAAAAACCTTTTACAGTTATAAAAAACATTTTAACCATAAATTTTTTAAACAAAGACCCGTGACAACGTACATGTATTTTGCTAGTAAATAAATAAATTAGATAGTTAAACAAAATTAATTAGCTGGTTCTGTTACAACTTAGGCATGCATGTGTGGTGTACAACAACTTGTATGTCAGAGAGGTTACACGTTGACAATTGCGTTGAAGAACTCTGCCTTGAACGCCTCCATGTGCGCCCGCTGGAGCATGGCCACCGACACCTGCACCCCGTCGCCGTCCCTGGCACGCACCAGCGCCACCTGCCCGTCCCGGTTCATCCTTACCGGCTCCGTCCGCCGCGGCCTCCCCCACCCGAAGTCGGCGACCTCGTACGGCCTGAAGCTCGTCGACCCGGAAACGTTGAAGTACGGGCTGTTGACCTCACTGAGCCCTGTGCAAAGCGTCAGGAAATCCCAGCCGCCCACCGGGTCCGCTTCCATATCTCGGATCGCTTCCTGGATCGCCACCGCCGCCGCGGCCAGCGCGTGGTCGGAACGGAGATCCCGCGCGGGCAGCCTCGGGAGGCACCCGGAGATGCACGCGCCGAAGTAGTCGGCGCCGGCCGGCGGGTCCAAGTGGCTGCGAAGGTCGGCGAAGAAGAAGAGGAACACGTCATCGTCGTCGTCCGTGGGGGACGACGATGGTGATGACCTGCAGCGGACGGAACAGGTCCAGGTCAGCGCCGTGACGGCGACGAAGCTGGACGGTGGGCGGAGCAACGACGTGCGGCCATCATGGGCTTCGCTGAGGCGGATGATGTGCTGCTTCAGTCGTGCGATGTGGCCTCCGTTCAAGGTGAACGTCCGGCGGGTGAACCGCAGGCGTTCTTCCCTCAGAATCATGTTCGTCTGTGTTGTACATAGTAACTTGTAAGAACAGGATATTATTGATGCTGCAAATGGAAACATTTCGTCACTGGAGATATGCATCATGCATGCATGGATTCGTCTGGTTTGGTTCAAAAATTTAGGGGCTAGCTATCTGGAAACATTTAGAGATAATAGTTATGGAGAGATTACTGTAGTGACTTCAACTGCAGGTATACACTGACACGTGGGCTCAGTGAAAATCCGGTTCACATGTCAGTGAGACAGTGGCGATGGGCTGGTGAGAGGAGGAAAGAGGAGATGGTGGAAGCAAGCCTAATAACGTCGTCGGCAACTAGCGAAATAGCAATCTCATGTCACCAAAATTTTCCAGCTCAGATGAATCAGATAATATATATTTTTTTGAAAAGTTGATAATTAGATAGACTATTTAGGTCGCATGCAAGCTAAAAGCATTTAATTTCACCTCCGGGCACATAATTCAGCTAGCGACTAAGAGCATGTATTATGGGGATGACTCGGCCGGCTAAATAACCTGCCACGTCAGCCAAATCCGAGCTGGAGGAGCGATAAAAGAAGAGAGAGAGAGAGACGGGCGTCTCACAAGTCGTCGGTTCAAAGCAGCAGAGCCAAGACTAATGCTTCCCATGCGCATTAGTATTTAAATATTTAGTTGGAGGAAAACTAGCAGCTAATCTAATCGGCAGCTCGCTATACTAGTGTAGTATGTTGGTGCTGGCGTTGAGGAAGGATATCGCCAGCGCGGGCGAAATCATTTGCCCTGCTCTAACCCCAAGAGCCAGAGGTCCTCTCTCTCTCCTCCCTTTGCTCTCTGCATGGATGATGTGGCAGATATTTCACCCATCATTATATTTGCTCTGGGAGGAGGGAAGAGGAGCTTGAGCATCGCTATCAGTGCATTTATTATGAGAGCAGAGCTATACCTTAAGATACGAGAACGACACATTCATTATTGGATCAAATTTCAAACACCCCATCTAATAATCCTAGTGGTTCTAAAAAACCTATTAATAATTTATAGCGAATTGTTAGCCAAACACCTAGATAACTAAGCTAATAGTTAGCCACAACCAATTAGCTAGAGTTTCTAAACCACCCGAACTAATAATAATTAGGCAGCTATTAGTAATTGAACTAATAATTATCCTATTAACATAACTGTTATCTCTAGTATAGTTTCAAATAAACATGCCCTGTTGTTCCAGACTGGATAAAGGAAGGGTGAGAAAGTAATAATGTTAAGTACCATGGGCAGATTGGGCGCGTACTTCAGCAGAACACTTCGGGCCAGCTCCTTGTCGCCAACTGGCAGCCTGAGTTTGACACGGGAACGATCGAAGGACGGCGCTGCGGGCGGAACACCTCCCCTGCACGCCGCCGCCCACGCCTCCACAAACCTCCACAGCGACCTCCCGTCGGCGACGCCGTGGTGCACCGTGACCCCGACGGCCACCCCGCCCCCTTGGAGGCGTGTGGCCTGCACGGCGAGCAGCGGCGCCGGCAGCACGCTCAGGTCGAGCTCCGGGACGAGCCGCTCGAACGCGTGCACGTTGTGCTCCTCGTCGCCGGCGAGGCGGCGCGCGTCGGCGCCGGACTCCGCGACGACGAACTTCACGCCGTCGTCGTGGGAGCAGCGGATGGCGATTTCGCCAGTGTCCGCGAGGTGGACAAGCTTCCCGGCGAGCGGGCCGTGGGTGGCTAGCGTCTCTGCAAGGGAGGATTTGAGGGAGTGAACAACGGCCTCGAAGGGCGGCAGCTGGTCGCCCTCGAAGAACAGGATGTGCTGGAACAGCGGGAGCACGACCCACTGGACTTCCATGGCGTTCAGCTTGATTGGCTCCGGTGGAAGCGCCGCTTGTGCCGGCACAGGGACGTAGCTCACGTCGACGACTCTCACCGGAGACATCGGGGATGAATCAGTAGGAGTGTAGGACAAGTAGTGTTGGAAACTTGGTAATCATGAATAAATTTGGGATTAAGCACAATGCAGTGAGAATCGTTGACTCATCCCATACATTAATTTTATAAAGAATCGTGCAAGCGTGTGGTGCACTAAAACTTCATTAACTGTAACATGGTCTGTTTGGCAATCAAACCGACATGCTAATGCAATTTCTCAAGTAAAGTAATATCACAAACCACTACCGAAAATCTCTTCTTTGTCAAAACACTTTAGCAGAGGTCTAAATACACTCAGTGTAACACTAGCACTCGGCATAAATTTACTTGGCAAAGCACTATTTGTTGAGTGTTTTTCATCACGCACTCGGTAAAGTCTTTATCGAGTGTCAAAATACACTTGGTAAAGCTAACACTCGGCAAAATATAGATCATCAAAAAATCCAATAAAATAAAAAAAAACAATTTGTGCCCAGGAACCCCGCTCGTCGCAAGTCGTAGGTCACGGGTTTTTCTTTCCACGCTACGCGCTATGTGCGTCGGGCGGGATTCGAACCCGGGACCTCTCTTTCGCGCGTGTACTTCCTCTCTTTGCTGAGTGTTTTTGTTTTGCTGAGTATTTTTATTTTGGCGCTCGGCAAATATATCTTTGTCGAGTTCCCGAGAAATTACACTAAGCAAAGACTCGAAGACTCGACAAATAGCCGATTTCCGGTAGTGAACAGTTAAGAGTTCATTATGGTTTTTAGATGAATTGATTTGATTATGTGTATAGTTTTCTATTTACTAAGATAAATTCATGGTCAAATAATTGGCTATAGGCACCAGGGAGGAGGAAAAGATAACGTGACAATTTGTTGTGTAATCCCAGCCCTATGTTACTAGTAATATACTCCCTCCGCACATGTTTTGTTGATGTTAGTTTGTACTAGCCAATGTCAACAAAAAAACTTCACTCGTTACTCCAAGCGAGCGTTATATGTAGTGGGTCATTAATTGGATGATCAATCTCAAACAAAAACTGCAACCCACGGCAAGCAAGAGTGCATTTCGTGTGGTGTGCCACTCTCAACAGGCGCCCACAATCTTTCAAGCTGATTTATTTCTACATATCCTCACATTCACATAATTCCTAGCATTGAAATGCACCTTGAATGAATTGATTATTACAAATAGATTCATTTACTCAATTACGTCTAACTCATATTTAGACATAAACAATGGAACTGTCTGGTGCTTTAGTCATAAAAATAAACAAATAAAAAAGGTGGCACGAATGTAATAGCATCGACTTCTCATTTGCGCCCTCTCTCGCTCTCTCTCTCTCTCTCTCTCTCTCTCTCTCTCTCCAATATGCAGTAGATATGAGCAATTTTGCTATAATGACTCATGAGGGTCATGAACCGTGGTCTCTCCAATATACACTTGTTTTTGCTACTGTATTACTTCGGCATATATTATCTAGGTTTCAGGCTGTACATTTCCCTAGTATGCAACGTTTTTTTAACATCAACAAGTAGTACGTAGGTCACTCTTGACTACCTTGTACATTCGTCACTGTCTATTTTGCTACTTAGCCGAGATGTATTTCTGGACATTTGTTGCTTGTATTTTGGACTTTTGGATCTGTTAGGATGGCTGACTATTAATTCTGTTGTATTTTGGATTTGAATTATAAAATGGTGGTTGGGTTGGTTGGTTATTATAATTCTTTTTTTTATTTTCTAGTTTTTAATCAACTGAAAGCTTTCAGTCACACCATTGCCAGTGGTAGTAGTTCTTTATGACATCCAGAGACACCCTCAATTAGGATTTACTACTTGATCAGACGAATGAACGGCCAGACGCAAGGCAAGATAAGCTTCCTCCTGTCATTTTATTGGACCAAATACCTGTATACACCTTGGAAAGGATCCCTCGAATTCCGGAGCACAGGGCGGCCGCCCTGGTTGCCACCCCTCAGGACCGGACCTGGGTACAAACACGTCTCTTTTACAGCGGAAAATCTTTTCCACCCGCGGCCGCACGTTGGGTACTTGGGGCACTGCGCTGATGCGCTTTCTGCTACCACGTGCCCCGCGCCATGGGCCTGCGGTGCGCCCCGTGCATCTGCCTCGCCCCGAGCTAGCTGTAGGTATGTGTAGATATTCGTTCACCAGTGCGACCCCGTCCCGATACATGACACGTGTAGATTAAACAGCAGCAGAGGATGCCTTGCTCCAGGCGGATACACGGATGGCATTGGCTCCCAACAGGCTCAGACCTCAGAGGAGGAACTACAAAGCGAGCCGACAATTGAGCGAGGCGGAAAAAAAGAAAGGAAAAAACAAAGCAATCTAGAATGCAGATCAGGCTGATGCTTGCCCTCCACGGCGGCTGCGACTGCGAGCATATGGACCTCAGCGTTGTTATGCCCAATAGATGCGTCGTCCTTGTGCTCCGCGGCTGCAAAATATCAGCGACCTCGTCTTCCTTATTAGCAGCAATGTCGGAGAGTAGCGGAGGCTCGACCATGAGCCTTCGACGGTGGAGCCTCGCCTGGTATGCCACCCTCCGTCTGCAACTAGGGCACCCGGATGAGTCGAACTGTCGAACTCTGTTTCAAATTATTTTGATGGTTTTTGGTTTTTCCTCCTGCTTTGGATTCCTGGCTATGACCTTTCAGTTGAGCTGAGCCGAAGCCAGTAGTAGACGAGAGGCAAGCTGCTTCAAGATCCGTCACAGAGGAGAGGACAAGCGACACGAATCCGGGCAGGGTCGCACAAGCAACGTATGCGACCCGGCTGCACCAAATTTTTTTTTTCCGTGTAGGCTGCCTACGTGTACATCAGACGATTAATTTGACACCTAGAGCCCACCGGCACAACATAGGGTTGAACCTTCGACTTATAGTTCTGATGATTTCTGAATGCGGAACCGTGTGCTATACTTTCCTGAGATTTGTTTGGCACCAATGGCATGCCGGTGCCCTAAAACATCGCAACCGTTCAAGACTAGAAAGATATATAGTAGTTCGTGGCCATAATTAACTTACCCCTCTTTTGCCTCGTTTCTCCATATATAGTCCCTATCGACATCTTACCGTGTGACTCAACATTGATATGCTTGTGCCGATGGGCTCTAAGCTAGGTATCAAATTAACATCTTTCAGTGCTTCGGAGTGAGGGGCACCAGGAAATAAGTTCGTGGAATTCCTGCTCTACACCGGGCTTTTGAAACCATGGCTTGGTCCACCATGAAAAGAAGAATGTTGTGCTGCTGAAATTCGGGCACGTTTGTATTGCGACACTACCGTTGAATGAAAGTATAGCAGGAGACCGCGCAGGCAGTGACGAGGCAGCCGGTGAGCGCGCGGTTGGCGGCGGTGCACAGCTGCCGTCGACTGTGAAGGACGGCGAGAGCACATTGGGACGTCACCTCACACTGAAATATTAATTAGTATTTTAAATGCAACGCCTGTACTAATTCTTGTGTAGGTTGTAAACCACAAAAGGGGAGAACTGATTCGCCGATAAGTGAGTATATCAGTTCCGCAACACATGTTTTTTTTGTTAATTTCGAGAATGCATGCTTAAGGCTACACCAATGTTTTCCCTTCCTAAATCATGCACTGGTCTTGTGGCATTGCGTCTATGATGGTGTCTCATGCAACAGACCCAAGTGTACACAACTCGGAATGATGTGCATCAAGAAGGCGGGGTTGCTGTAATCTCAGAAAAGAATATCAATGGAGGATAAAGGCAGTTTCAGATTGATTTGTTTATCTACATCTCTATTCTCAAGAAATGTGGAATTTATGCTTTGTTGTGCTAAAGAAAGAGGTTAACATCATCAATAATGGATTTGTATATTATTAATCCTCGTTTGCCTTATTATGCTGTTTATCAATCACACAACACTGTCGTACTTGTTCCATATACTACATGTGTTATTCCAGCGCATAGCAGTAATGTATATATATACTTTTCCATTTGTGTGACTCTTTGGACCCTTAAATTTATACTCCCTCTCCATAGTCCATTATCTCATATAATTAAAGCACGTGTCCCGTATTTTTACCTGTTGACTTGTTCACTTGTTACCATGTGCCTTGTATGTAACATAAATACCATGCACTGACATGTATTCTACTAATACAATAATGTAGCCCTAATGCAACCATACCGTCTCTTCATGTGGATCATTGTAATACGGTTAGGGGACAGGCCTTCATTGGTGGGCCCACATGCACAGGTGAGCCTGATGCAAGTGGAGGGCGTCCCTCGGAGGCAGCGGGCTCCTAGGCTCCCCCAGAGGGTCGTGCCGGACCCGGACCTACAAAGGAGGATTCTATTGAAGCCCCCCGCCCCTCTCGTAGGGCCAACGATTGGATAAAGATTTGCAGTCACTAAAGTGTCAGTAGTTGGAGACCATGATAACACATCATAATATACAAAAGACCCTATCATGTAGCAATTCGGAGGAGGAAGCCTTTAAACATGTGCCGGCTGAGATGACGGAAGATAAGGAATTTAAGGAGGGGTCAAGTTCGGGATGTTAAGATGCCCGTCGATGGGTCTCGGAGCAGTCATGTCCCTAATTGTGGTTCCTATATAATGACTTGCCTGCCCTTAGCGCGATTCTCTAGACTTGTATCTCGTCCGAGGGCACCAATGTAATCTCCCCACCGCACCCCTCCCCCCCCCTATGGGGCTGTATAAAAGGCAGAGCACATTTACAATGGGCTAGAATCAATATAAACCATTCATTTCTTTTGATCTGACGGTTTAGAGGGTTAGGGTTTAGGGCGATGAGGTCCCTGCTCATATTGACTCTTCTACATTAAAGTAGTATGGGGTCATTTCTTTTGATCATTCATTTCTTTTATACTATATTGACTCTTTAATTAGTATATTAAAGTAGTATGAAGTAATATGGATATTGTGGAGAAAAAAGGTTATAAAAGACTATAATTTTATTGATTTTTTAGGATGATTTGAAATACTAATTATTTGTCACAAATTTAAAAATCTTTCATTTTCCCAATCGATGATTGTCGCGACTGTTCTTCCCCCTATGTTCTTCATCTAGATCTGCGGCAGCTCGATGATTTGGCAGCGGCGGCATGTGGTCACGGTGGCTACGCGTGGTCACCGTGGTTCATGCCAGGATCAACGATGACGTCCCTGCTCCCCCTCCTCATCAAGATGTCCCCGCTCGTCTACACGCTGCACCTTGCGGGTCAGCAATGGAGATCACGGATCATGTCAGGATCAGTGATGGAGATCACGGATCACGCCCCGATAACGCCAATCGTCGTCGTTGTCGCCAGCCCCGTCACGGACTTCGTCATGCCTGTCGCCGCCGAGGCAATGAAGCGGAAGGGCGCATACGACCTGCGGCGGCTGTTCGGCGTGGGTGCAGTGTAGCAGCGATGGAGACGCGGCATAGCAGAGAAAGGACAGGTTACTTCGCATCCACAGGACCATGAGTGGAACGTGTAGCAGCACGCTGGGAGGAGGCAGAGCTCGTCGTTGTTGCAGAGCGCTCTGGCACACGGCGGAGATCACATACCACAGTGAGCGATGATGCCAGTGTGAGCAGGTGTCGTGAGATGAGACACTCAATGCTAGGTGACGGAGATCCGGCCAGAGACGTCCCGTAGAGCTCGTCACTTTCTGGTCGATGGTGGGCCGGCAACAAAATGTTGGCGTAGGCAAAAGCAGGGAGACCGATTCGAATCATGTGACCATCTTACCCTGAGGTGGCAGGGGATGTAAATTATTTGCTTATCTAGAAAATTACGAAATTATTACAATAAATCAACGGTTGGATCTTATTCATACTACTTTCTTCTTTTAAGTAGTATAACCAGTTAAGCTATTAAATACCAATCAGTTACACCAAAAAAACTAAGTTGATAGGAAAGACGTAAATGTGGAAATAGAAGCAGTACAACGGAATATGCGGTCATCAGAAAGATACCACGTTAAGCTAATATGCACCAACCAGTTGTACTTAAAAGGCTAAGCTAATAAGAAAATATTAACAATTCATTTATGGTTCAACATAATCCATCATAACAGGTATAAAAAAGAATACACACCACCGTTGTTGCCTCTCAAGGTTTTATTCCTTCTCCTGCCTTTCTTCTCTTTAGTTTGAGTTCGTGCATCGTCGAGCTCTTCTCAAGTTCTGTGGGGGGGGGGGGGGGGGGGGGGGGGTTTGCAGATTCGTTGCCCCAAACAACGAGTCAGCTCCCATTTCAATATGCTTTGCGGAATTGTGGATGGACTCTAGGTGTCAAACATTGTCTGCTCTGGAATGAGCGGTGCCGGGGAAAATTCTTCAAAGCCCCTAGCTAGTTACCTGTTTGAATACGAAGGTGAGGGCACATCTGGATGTCAGGTGCGAGTGCGATGCGGCCGCAATAGGAGTTAGGACCCAGATGACAAGCTGAATGACACCGACTTACTGAGTTGCATTAGATTTGTTTCGTGTCATCCAGCTCATTATGGTGGCACGTTGCTTTGCTTGGTCCTATCCCTAGATACTATGCATTCAGCCCATCAACCAGCCCATATAGTTTTCTAAGGGGTAGTCTAGGCCATTTGTTTGGGTTGGAGTTTATGAGATTTTAGAAAAGCTAGCTATTGGCTTATTGAAAAGCTATTGATCAATGGAATTTTAGCTATTGGCTTATTTAAATATATTTTAGCTTATGTGCACGCCAAAAAACAGAAAAAGCCATAGTTATCATTTGGTCTGCTCCTGTTTTACAGAACATGCAGCACCACGTGGCACCGTAACGCTACTGGAAAAGCAACCAGTGTGGAGGTGTAGGGCCTCCACACTGCTTGTGTCCAGTGTTTGAGTGGTGGCAGTGCATGGGACCCACAAGAAGAAAGCCAGCGCTATGGGTATCTTCAGCATTGTCAGTGCATGCAGTATAAGGGCCTCCACAATGGTTTCTGTAAAAACTAAAAAAAATAGGAAAGAGAAGGGAGGTAACTATAGCAGCAACGGTGATGTATAGACAACCCAATCGTTGCTTTACCGATGAGATCGACGCCTCCCAACGCGGTTTGTGGGTCAACCAGGTTGAGTGTTCTGCTCCTCTGCTTTCCTTCCGATCCGCCTCCAAATCTTCCTAGTCTGCCCAACTCCCAGCATCGCTCGACGGGTGCCACAGCCCCGTCGAACCCGACCATGCCGTCGCAGGTGCTCCGTCGTGCCACTTGGACAAGACCCTATCGCTGTGCCCCACCTCATGGATGAGGCTCTGTCGCGAGCGAACATCGGCAAGCGCAGGGCGATGGAGGAGACCTTGGGCTTGGGTCTCAATTCCGGCACTACGCGTGAGATGGAGGGAAAGGGGGCTCTCGCGTCGCTCGGTTGCCGTCGGTGGTGTGCCATTTCACCGTATAGATAATATACAGTAACCAGTGTAGAGGCCCTTATTGTCACTGGGCTCTGTTGTGGATTGTGGTTGCAGGCCGGCATCCGGTTATCACATGACCTGTGATTTATGAGCCACGGTCCACCATTTTCTGATGCTTCTCCTAGAGATAAATGACTTGACATAGTGTAAGGTTTAGGCGTCCTAGCTTTCCGCTCCTCTCAACATTTTGGGTAGCGTGGCCACATCCCATTTCAAACACGTCATTTCCCGTGGTCGTGGATGCCTTCTCTGGCGAGCATGTCACCTTCTTCATCGGGTGTGCCTCATGTCGTGGGCCGTGGGCCGCTAGGATAGACGACTGTGGGTGAGTATGGCCCGTGTCTGAGCCTCAGTTTCACCCTTGCTCCTTCATTGTGCCTACAGCACACGGCACAAACATCCTGGCCCACGACACCATATTTGTCGTGGGCCGTCCACGGCACAAAGCCAACGGCACCTCTCAGACGGCAAATACCTTTGTGCCGTAGGCTAGATATCGGACACACGGCATAATCTGTGCTATGGGTCGGGACGGTCCACGGCAAAAAGGTTGTCGGGCCATTAGAACTGATGGCGGAGCCCACTCTGTGCCGTGTGCCCTCTGGCATGACACACGGCACAAATCCACTCTGTGTCGTGTGCCCGGTGAATCTGTGCCATGTGCTATGGTATTTGCACACGGCACAGTATGGTGATAGAAACTGTCAGCGCTTACATTTGTGTCGTGTGTCATAGTTTTTGCACATGGCACAAATGCTAAATACATCTATAAATTATTAAATATTAGCATCTCCAGATTATCCAAAGCACACATACAATATATATCACAAAATATCATAATTAACATTCAAATACGGTCACATTAAACATTCAATATTCATCACATTCAACATCCATCATAAACATCCATTACAAACATGCAAATAAACAAAGTATCTTAACAAACTCCATCACAAACATGAAACTAGCTTAGTGCCCCCCCCCCCCCTCCCTTGACGATTGTTGCTGCTGCGCGACCCTCTCCCATGGCGACCATTGATTCATTCGATGCCGTGTGCTCTTTTTATACCATGTGTTGTTTTCACTGTACACAGCATAAGGTCCCTTGTGCCGTGTGCCCGATATAATGCACACGGCACAAAATCTAGCATATGACACATAGCCGTTTTCCCATAGTGCATGACAATGGTGCTTGGAGGTGGGGACGAGCGCTGCAGTGCGTCGAGGATTGGGGCATGACGGCAGTGGGGCGTGGAAGATTGAGGCGCGGCAAAGACAGGTGGAGAAGGTCCAACAGCCAGAAATAGGGATAAGCAACGGCATGGACTTTCGATTTTGTGACTTCTTGCTGTTGAATGTCGCCCACGAGCAGTGGATCTGAAGGGAAAACGTCAGGCCATGGGAGGAGCAGAGAAGCTACTGCGAGCAGAACGATGAGAACGAAGGCCCCAATGATGGGCAACTGGTTAAGAATGTCATGTTTGGCCTTTTTCCAATTGAACCCCTCATCTTCACATATAATTTGTTTAGTGTTTTCTTACTATTTTATTGTGTCCTCAGCCTGGCTGTCGGTCCATCACCATGCTGAACCCCTAATCCTTTTCTAATTATAATCGTCTCATATATCAAATGAAAAATAAATTTCACCTACCCACCATCTTTTTAAATTGCAAATTCAGTTAAATAAGATATTTAAATATAAAAAATACTTAAACGGGTGCGGCGAAGCGCACCGAAACTTTCTAGTACAATATATCTCGCATGCATTTCTTACTTCCTATTTAAAATTACCGGGCTCCTGGGGCTTGTCGTATTGCATCTTTCTATGGTGTCAAGCAACAAATCCGAGTGTTCCCAAGTTCGGAATGATGGGCATCAGGAAGATTGCCAATGGATTTCTAACTCTTGGCTGTTCCTTCGGTAGTTTAATCCTCTGCTGTAACTCAAAACCAAGGTTGGATGCGCACTGTGGGGAGCTTTTGCAAGTTTAACGGATTCATGTAATCATGTGCCCCAGATCAAGGTGCCTCCATAGAGCAATAGAGCACCCAACCCGGCGATCCATGTCCTGATGATTCGCCCTTTAGCTAGGCTGCGTAACACTACCACAGAAGGGAACTATTTTGCAGTGAAATGGTGTCATCTCAGCAAACACGTGCATCTTTTACCTGTTACGATGGATTATAGTTATACTACTTAAAAGAAGGAAGTAGTATGAATAAGATCCAATCGTATGGCATAATTTCGTAATTTTCTAGATAAGCAAATATAATTTACATCCCTTGCCACCTCGGGGTAAGATGGTCAGTTGGTCACGTGATTCGAATCGGTATCCCTGCTTCTGCCTACTACGCCAACATTTTACCGCCAGTCCACCACCGACCAGGAAGTGAGGAGCTCTGTGGGAAGTCTCTAGCCGGATCTCCGTCACCTAGCATCGAGTGACTCATCTCACGGCACCTGCTCACACTGGCATCATCTCGCTCGCCGCAGTGTGTGATCTGCACCGTGTGCCTGCCAGAGCGCTTTGCGACAATGAGGAGCTCTACCTCCTCCCAGCGTGCTGCTACACGTTCCACTCATGGTCCTGTGGATACGAAGCAACCTGTCCTTTCTCTGCTATGCCGGGCCTCCATCGCTGCTACACTGCACCCACGCCGAATAGCCGCTACGGGTCGTACGTGCCCTTCAGCTTCACTGCCTCGGCGACAATAGGCACGGCAAAGTCCGCGACGGGGCCGGGGCGATGACGACCAGCGTTATCGGGGCGTGATCCACGATGGCCTCTGTGATCCCCATCGCTGATCCTAACATGATCGACGATCTCCATCGTAGACGAGCGGGGACATCTTGATGAGGAGGGAGAGCGGGGACCACATCGCTGACCCTGGCAAGAACCGACGCGACCACGCGCAGCCGCCGCAACCACATGCCACCGCTGCCAAATCGTCCAGCTGCCGCAGATCGAGATGAAGAACATAGGGGGAAGAACAGTCGAAAATGAAGAGAACAGCAATCATCGATTGGGAGAATGAAAGATTTTTAAATTTGTGATAAAGAATTAGTGTTTCAAATCATCCTAAAAGATCAATAAAACTATAGTCTGCCATTACATTTTTGTTCCGAAAATATTCATTCTACTTTAATATGCTATACTTCATACTACTTAAAGAGTCAATGTAGTATAAATATATCTTAACCATCAAATCAAAAGAAATGAATAGTTCATATTGATTCTAGCCTATTATAAAGGTGCTCTTTATTCATGGGTTTAGCGAACCCAACGTATTTCTTTCCCTGATCACTTGCAAACTTTCCATCTGAAACAAGTGCTGCACAGGATGAGAAAATTTGAAAATCGTTGTGAGAATTCTCAAATCAACGGTCCAAATATGCAGGATTCTCTAAGACAAATGTCAGAGATGTGAATCAATTGATCTGCAAAAATATAAGATGGTATAAATTCTGCAAAGTGAGAACGCTCTTGGTGCCACAGTCTTAAACATCACATCTTACTTTGCTAGTGATAGAGATGTGTTTTTATACCTCTAGTTCACCAGGGGTAGTCCCTATAGGCATTGGACTATCATAATCCGGTAATCAGGGTAATTAGATGTTGTAGCATACTATTTTAGCACTATTTTTATACTGTATGCCAACCTAAATACTATTTTTACACCATGTACCTACTCAAAAAAATTATCCTCTAGGTCCGCCATTGAAAAAAACAGGAGTACACACGCTAGGATCGTCGAGTTAAAGATGGGGTTGTGCATCCTATTGATTCCATTGCCAAGGGGAATCTCATCTTAATTCTGATTCACCAAAGCAAATAGAAATCAGAACATGGATTAAAAAATGAAAATGGTCTAATTTAACAAAGAAGAAGTCATATCCATCTCCCTCAATTCTTGTTGGAGTCCGAATTTCCTCCCGCTTTTACGAAACCGGGTGTTCGTCCCTGAACTTGTGAAAGCGGCTATTTTTCTTCCCGAGGCAGCATTGGACAATGATTTTGCCTGCATGGCGTTTCATCGTGGAAGTGGGTACCACTTGTGGTGGGTCCAGGACTCTAGGGGCTTCCGGTGATTCATACATATCGAACGGTTGAGGTATTTATCTCCTGTGTACGACGTATACTAGAAACTGACTCGCGTCTCTGCTTATATATACCAGGTGTCGTGTGTCCACCTTCTCCCTGCTATCTCGCACGCCTCAACGTTACTCCGTAAAACCATTTTTGTGAGTTGTAAACTATGATAACTTGTATACTCATCATACCTTATTTCCTAGGTGATCGGACAAAGAGTGACAACGTATTTCGAATGAGCGGTGTCAGAAAAACATCTCTCAGTTCCAGATTCTGTCCGTGCACAAGTTACATGCTCGGGCTGTCCTGCTAACTATGCTTTGTGCTACTATGTTAACTATGCTTTGTGCTACTATGTTCATCCGTGCGTCTCCTGATAACTTGAAACTGCCGCCTTGCTTCGATCATAAGATCGCCAATATGCAGTCACATGACAATATCAGTTTGCTAACTGGCAGTAGAAGAAGAGGAGTTTTAATAATCTTAATCATTAAAAGAATGATTCAGACATACGGTATTTATCTGTCAAGCACTCCAGCACATATCTTGTGTGACATACAGTAGAAAACTGACCTGTGTCTCTACTTATAAATACCAGGTGTGCCCACCTCCTCCGTGCTACCTTGTGCCTCAGAGTTACTTCATAAAACCAGTTTTGTGCGTCGTTAACAATATGATAACTTCTATGGTCATCATACCTTATTTCCTTATGCTTGTTTGGATGGATAATCGGACAAAAGAGCGATAACGTATTCAGAATGAGCGGTGTCGGGAACACATCTCCGTGTGGCTGATGCTATTTGCGCACAGCTTTCACTTATGATTTTAGATTATAAATTTATACCATTGGATCAAACTACTGATCAGTAGTTTTTTAATACTACTTGTTAGTATTTTAAATAGTAAAACTATTATAGAATGAAAAGCACCTTAAACATACTTAAGTCATGGAATGGTATTACTTTACTCTCTTCATATATGGCAAAAATTAGGATAACTCACTAAACTATTATTTGGTTTGTTGTACCCTCATTGTTTGATAAATTAGACCATTTGTTTTGTATCTTTACGTTTCTTCCCTCCTAGAGAGATCTCGGTTGCTAGGTTTACGCCAGTTCCACACCAAACTGGTAGCAGGTTTACGCAGGCTGATGCAGCAGGAATCATATATCTCCTGACGGCTAACATAGCAGCTAGGCTGCGTACCACTACCACAGAAGGGAACTATTTTGCAGTGACATGTTGTCATCTCAGCAACACGTGCATCTTTTATTCATGGGTATAGCAAACCCAACGTATTTTCTCCCTGACCAGAAAATGGCTCCTTACACCTGCAAACTTTCCATCTGAAACAAGTGCTGCACAGGAAGAGAAAATTTGAGAATTCTCAAATCAACGGTCCAAATATGCAAGA
This sequence comes from Eleusine coracana subsp. coracana, assembly GCA_032690845.1. Classification (NCBI taxonomy): domain Eukaryota; kingdom Viridiplantae; phylum Streptophyta; class Magnoliopsida; order Poales; family Poaceae; genus Eleusine; species Eleusine coracana. Next base: position 57,027,717 of record CM064420.1, read on the forward strand.
TCTCTAAGAAAAATGTCAGAGATGTGAATCAATTGATCTACAAAAATATAAGATGGTATTAATTCTGAAAGTTAGAACGCTCTTGGTGCCAGAGTCATAAGCATCACATCTTACTAGTATTTTATAGTATGATAAAATCCATTTTAGTCACTTCAAATATATAGCAGTCCGGGTAACTTCCACTATTGTTTGGTTTTACCTACTTCTTCGCTATACCAAATCATTTTACATCTTTAATCAACATTCCAATCTTAATTTGCTGCCATAAAATGGGATTAAAATAGGATTGTCCTCTCAACCTCATAAGTATGTTGTCCGACATGACAAAGGAATCAACGGGTCATATAACCCCTATTGCTATCTAAATCCTTTTGTGTGGGGCTTAATTATTCCACTGTTGTCTTCCACAAAGACGTAAGGAGAGGTACCGGCAGTCTATGGTGGACTAGAGGTTGATGACATTGAGAAGGTAGGGGTCCAATGAGAGGAGTGTAGACGTCTCGGTAAGCGCAAGCTCCTGGCAGCAAAATGCCTCGAGAGATGTAGGGAAGGAAGAAAGACGAGCAAGCACAAAAGTCAAGAACAGGGATACACATGCCAGGACGATCGAGTTGGTGGAGACAGGGTTATGCATCCTATTGATTCCATTGCCAAGAGGAATCTCAGCTTAATTCTGATTCACAAAAGCAAATCGAAATCAGAACACGGATTAAAAGTATAAAATGGTCTAATTTAACCAAGAAGAATGGTAGTCACTTAAAGAGAGCACTGCGGATTACCTTCTATATGGAAATCATAATAACCATGTCTTGGTGTATATGGAAGCAAAGAAACAACTATCTCTTCAATGGACATGACCCCTCGGTGCAAAGTTGCAAAGAAGACTTTAAGCAAGATTTCACCTTGGTTATCCTTAAAGTGAAAAGCAAATATTTACCCAACATACAACAATGGCTAGAAAACCTTCTATGATCTTTTCCTTTTTTGTTTTTTGCTCCTTGAAACTACTTGTATCTCTTTTGTTCTTCTTAATACATATATAACCAGTAGTGGACTGCCCCTCCTGTTTCAATAATAAAAAAACTGGTGTTCGACCCTGAACTTGTGAAAATGGCTATGTTTACTCCCGAGGCAGTATTAGACAATGATTTTGCCTACGTGGCGTTCCATCGTGGTAAGGGCATCAGCAATGTATATTTACCAGGTGGTAAATATAGGTGAGGTCCACAGCAGTTGGCAATAGCAAATGTCCAACTCCACAATGGTATGATCAAATATAATGTATGTGTGGGATCCACGACAAATATCCTACTCCACAACAGTTGCATTGTTTATTCCCTATTGCTGGGTAATATGACTAATACCCACATAAGCATTGAATGTTATAATTCCCATCCCCATAATGTTTATTACCCTCTATATATGTACTGTATTTATTATTGCTTATTACCCTCTATATTTGCGCATTGTGGCTGGTCTAATGGGTACCACTTGTGGTGGGTCCAGGACTCCAGGGGCGTCCGGTGATTCATACATATCGAATGGTTGAGGTATTTATCTCCTATGTACGACATATACTAGAAACTGACTCGCGTCTCTGCTTATATATACCAGGTGTCGTCTGTCCACCTTCTCCCTGCTAGCTCGCACGCCTCAACGTTACTCCATAAAACCATTTTTGTGAGTTGTACACTATGATAACTTGTATACTCATCATACCTTACTTCCTAGGTGATCGGACAAAGAGTGATAACGTATTTGGAATGAGTGGTGTCAGGAAAACATCTCTCAGTTCCAGATTCTGTTCGTGCACAAGTTACATGCTTTGGCTGTCCTGCTAACTATGCTTTGTGCTACTATGTTCATCCGTGCGTCTCCTGATAACTTGAAGCGGCCTCCTTGCTTGGATCATAAGATCGCCGATATGCAGTCACAGGACCAAGGAGTAGCGGGCCAGGAGCGGCGAGACAGGGAGCATGACCAGAGACGCTTCCTCCTGCTGCGTGACACCGACGCCCTGTCCATGTAGAGCTGTGACGACCTCCACGAGAGCAGCGGAGAGGACTTTACCCTCGGGTCCCTCCGTGCACTCTGCTTCTAGTCGCACGCGTCAGAAGACGGCTTGGCGCCATGGCGGCGATGATGTTGCAGGCAGATCTGGATGCACAGCCATATGTTCCTGTGAAGTTTGTGGATCCAATCAGTAAGGCATGGCTCCCAGCTGCTAACAGGGATATATGATTCCTTATGCATCAAGCAGCGTAAACCTGCTAACGGTTTGGTGTGAAACCGGCTTGAATGGATTGGTTTTCGTTTGAGGAGTTTTACTGTCCAAAATACTAGCCAGTAGGTTTTTAAAACTACTGGCCTGTAGTTTGAGGGTAATTTCATAATTGCACTATTAATTAATAAATTTATATTTATTTTTATGATAGAATATTAACTCTACAAAATTATTAAAACATTATTTATCTTAAAAAATATAAAAAATAATTATTAATAAAATTATTAATATAACTTTATTGATAATAATAAAAACTAATTATTATAAATCTACAACTCTTATTTTTCCCAATGATACCCTCAAATTGAGAAACTACTGGGCAGTAGTTATGATTTTAGATTATGAAATCTATACCATTAGATCAAACTACTGGCCAGTAGTTTCTTAAAACTACTGATCAATATTTTAGACAGTAAAAGTCCTCTTTCGTTTTGGGTTTAAGGTGTGTTGAATACAAATGGGCTGAAGCTGTTAAGAGTATGGTTTGGATTATTGGTTTAGCACCACAAACGGTTTGGTGTGGGTCTATACGGTTGATGGTTTGGTTGCGGTTTGAGTCTCCGGTTGCAGCTACTCACACCAGACACGAGGTTTATTGTCACTGAGCTCCGGGCATGGTTGCAAGCTATCCTCTCAACCTCACACGTATGTTGTCCGATATGGTCAAGAAATCAACAGGTTATATAACCCATGCCTATCCAGATCCTTTTGTGCATGGCCCTATTATTCCTCTGCTCTCTTGCACAATGGCGTAAGGAATTGAACTATAGTTACAGACCGTCTACGGTGGACGAGGTCGATGATATTGACGTAGTAGAAGGTACAATGGGTACAATGAGAGGATTGCGGGCTTAAGCTCTTAGCAACCAAGATCTCTCTAGGAGGGAAGAAACATGAAGGGGCACAAGAACATGGGTACATACGTCAGGTTCGGATCAGGGATTGGGTTATGGATCCATTGATTCCTTCGCCAAGGACAATTTCATCTCAATCCTGATTGATGAAAGAAAATAAGTAGGGTATCGATTAAAATTGTAAAAGGGTCTAATTCATCAAACAATGACGGTATATCAAACCAAATAATAGTTGAGTGAGTTATCCTAATTTTGACCATATATGAAGAGAGTAAAGTAAATTTTATCCTTAACAATACAATTCCATGACTTAAGTATGTTTAAGATTTTTTTCAATCTATAATAGTTTTATTGATTAAAATACTGATAAATATTTTGAGAAACTATTAACTAGTAGTTTAATCTAATGGTATAGATTTTATAATCTAAAATCATAACTGCTACCCAGTATTTTATCAGTTTAAGTGTAATATAAGAAAAAAAATAAAATTATAGATTTATATTAATTATTATTATTATAAATATAGTTAAATTAATTATCTAACTAATAACTGATGTTTTATATTTTTTAAGACGAGTTGATATTTTAAACATAAATTTATCCATTAATATTATAATTACAAAATTACCCTCAAAATATTAGTCAATAATTTCTCAAAACTACTAGTCTAAAACTCCTGTTGTTCTATCTTGATCATTAAAATAATGATTGACACATAAGGTGCTTGAGGTATTTATCTCCCAAGCACTCCAGCACATATATATCTTGTGTGACGTACAGTAGAAAACTGACTTGTGTCTCTAATTATAAATACCAGGTGTGTCCACCTCCTCCGTCCTAGCTTGCGCCTCAAAGTAACTCAACTCCATAAGACCAGTTTTGTGAGTCGTGAACAATATGATAACTTGTATGGTCATCATCCCTTATTTCCCTCTACTTATTTTGGATGGATGATCGGACAAAAGAGCGATAACATATTCAGAATGAGCGGTGTCGGGAACACATCTCCGTGTGGCTGATGCTATTTGCGCATAGCTTTCATGCTCCGGCTGTCCTGCTAACTATGCTTTGTGCTACAATGTTTGTTCTTGCGTCTCCTCATGACTAGAAGCGGACGCCTTACAAGGATCAAAAGGTCATGGATCCGCAACCATCGGACCAAGAATCAGCGGGACAGGAGCGGTGAGACACGGAGCACGGCCGGCGACGCTTCCTGCTGCTGTGCGACGTCGGTGCCCTGTCCATGCAGAGCCGTGACAACCTGCGTACTACAACAGGGAAGAGGAGTTGACCCCCTTCAGTCCCTCCGCACACTCCGCTCCTTATCGCACGCGTTCAAAAGACGGCTTGGTTCCGTGGCGGCGATGATGTATTGATGTCGCGGTCAGGTGCGGAGACAAAGCCACATCTTCCTGTCAAGTTTGAGGATGAAATCCAAGAGGCGTGGCTCCCATCTGTTGGCCTCTGCTGTCGCTCGCACGAGACACCAAGTTCATTGTAAACTGAGCTCCGGGCGTGGTTGCAGGCTGGCGCCTTGAGGCCACGACTTCTGATTTCTGAGCCATGCACTGTCCACTAGTTTCCTCGTTGATATGGCGGAACATGCTTGAGATGGGAGAATGGCTCCACAAGATGACTGCCTCCATCTAGGATTAATCAACGTCGTTAACTCATTATATCGTGGTTCACGGGCGGCCCCAGCATATGATGGCTGGGAATACCAAATTATTTTGCTAAAACTCTGACATGGATATGTTTTCTGATGTTTTTCACAGAGAGAAATAACTTTATGTACAATAAATATATCTCGCATGCATTTCTTAGTTTTTACTATTGAAACTCTCCTTGTCTATGTGTCGACGGTGCAGATTAGAGCGGGAGAGTATGAACTCATTCGTTACACGCCACTAGAAAACTTTGACTTTCGGCGGCACCTTGCAGCTCCATAGTTTCTTCCATCGTGGGTCATTGTTAGCAGTGGAGTGAGATGCACTTTTATCACTATAGGCTTGTTGATTAGCTTCGTTTTAAACAAGCATAACCTGTAAGCTGATCGGACAGTGTACACCCGAGTGAAATACATTTAACTGCCTCTGCGTCCATATAGACCAGATTCTGATCAAGCTTGCCTGGGCCCCATGCAGTGCTATCATAGTTCATCAAAGTGACTCACATGTGTCGCTGTTGCAGTTTCTTTTCGGCATATCGGTCTGAAGCAGATCACTACTACAAACTGAGCCTTTAGTAGAGCTTCGTTTTTCACAATAATGACGGACGCACTAAAAGGCGGTATTGCAGTACGTAAATACTTACGTCAGCAGGATGAGACATTATTGCAGTCCATGTAACAATATTGGACGATGATGACATCAGCGAAAGTGCTGATATTGTTGTGTGTGCTACACTCTAATATCTGACATCGGATGACATCAGCAGTGTCTGATATTGATGTATGTCACTGTAATATCGTAGATGGGATGATGTCATTCGGACCGATTTTGATGTCTGCCACTGCAATATCGGATGGCGATGACATCATCATTGTCTGATATTGATGTCTTCTACTGCAACATCGTTGTTAGCGCTGATATCATCATTACCGATATTGATGTTCCGCCTATAAATATTTATTCCCTTCCCAACGTCGAACACTCTGTTCGAACCTATTTTGAACATTGCGTCGGTACAGCGGCAGCGAAATAGAAGAAAACGAAGGGGGAGGTTTTGATTATTTTTTTTTCAAGGAATATGTTCTAGAAGGTAAATCCATGTCATTTCTTGTATTTTTTTTAGTGTTTAATGTTTTTTCATTGCCTTTTCTTTGGGTGAACAATTTATAGGATTTCTACAATCTTTAGCTTAAACTATCATAATAAAATTAGATTTAGTTGTTCTACAATAGATTTCACCTTGTTTTCGTTACCTCTATACTTGTTATAGATTTATTTAAGAATTTATCTAATAAAATTAGATTTAGATCCGATAACTTACTATGTTGGTTGAAAAGAACCATAATTTTCAATCAACCAAAAATTACATTTATGATTAATTATTCTTTAAGTGATAGGCGATGTGTTTATGGTGATTTCGTAAATCTCAAGATCTAGCCGGCTCAGCCTTTTGGAGACGCTCACAGGGGTAGGATGTGCGTGCGTGTGTTATAGGGATGAGTACTCATTGTGTTTGTGAGTGTTTGTGTGTATTGTGTTCAATTCGGGCAAAAAAAAAAAACAAGTGCCTTAAAACAATGATTCACACGGATGGTGTCTGAGGTATTAACAATGATTCACACGGATGGTGTCTGAGGCATTTATCTCCCAAGCGATATCTTGTAAGACTTCACTAGAGAACCGACCCGTGTCTCTTCTTATAAATAGCAGGTGCTCTGTCCACCTCCTCTCCACTGGCTTGCGCCTCAAACTTACTCTATAAAACCACTTATGTGAACCTTGAAACTTGTATATGCTCATCACATCTTATTTCCCTCTAGTTATTTGGATGGATGATCGGACAAAGAGCGATAACGTATTTGGAATGAGCGGTATCAGGCACACATCTCCAAGTTGCGGGTGTTGTACTCGCACAACTTGCATGCTCCGGTCGTTCTATTTACTATGCTTTGTGCTACAATGTTCGTCCGTGCGTCTCGTCATGACTAGAAGCGGCTGCCTTACCTGGATACGCAATCATCGCTCAGTCATCCGAAGTCAGAAGAAACGGGAAGGTAGCGGTGAGACACGGAGCATGGCTGGCGACGCCGACGCTTCCTGTGCTGCGCGCTACCACTGACATGTCCATGGAGAGCTGCGACGACCCGCACCAAAGCAGGGGCGAGGAGTAGTTGGCCCTCGGGTCCCTCCGCGCACTATGCTTCCAATCGCACGCGTCCGAAGACGGCCTGGCGCTGTGGCGGTGATGATGTCGTGATCAGGTGCCGTGACAGAGACACCCTCTTCCTCTGAAGTTTGAGGATGAAATCAACAAGGCGTAGCTCCTAGTTAACTGTTAGCCATCAGGCATATGCCTCCTGCATCGAACGGCTGCAGGCCTCTGCTGCCGCTCGCACGAGGTTTATTGTCACTAAGCTCTGAGCGTGGATGGAGGCCGGCGCCCGGAGGTCACAAGTTTGTGATTTCTGAGCCACGGTCCACAAAATTCCTGGTTAATGGGGGCTAACAGTTGGAGCCCTTGATGTGCCCCAGATCAGGGATTCAGGGCGCCGCGCCGCGTGAAGCAACAGAGCACCCAATCCGTCGATCCATATTTCCTGATTCGCTTGCTCATTCTAGCTAGACTGCGTACCAGTACCACAGGAGGGAGCTGTTTTGTAGCACAGTGTGCTGTCATCTCAGCTACTAGCAACACATGTTTCTTAATTCATGCTTATAATAACGACCTCAACGTATTTCCTTCCTTAATCAGGAAATGGCCCCTCACACCTGCAAATATTCATCTGAAACAAGTTCTGCACGGGTGAGAAAAATCAAGAACCCTTCCGTGAGAGTTCTCAAATCAACGATTCAAATATGCAGGATTCTCTAAGAAAAATGTTACACATGGGAATCAATATGATCTGCAAAAATAAAAGATGGAAAAATTCTGCATAGTGAAAACGCTCCTAGTGTCACAGCTTTAAACATCACAGCTCAAAAGATGCGAAAAAAATATGCATAATATTTTAGTTAGTACCATGCTTAGTATTTTAAAGTACCAGAGATTAAGTACATTTAATAGATGGCATTCATCGTTGATCATTAAAACGATGATTCACACAGATGATGCTTGAGGTATTTATCTCCAAAGCACTAAGACATGCTTAGGCAGTCTCAATGGGTATTTTGATCGCACAGTTCTAAAAAATGATACATCAGTTTTGAGTTTTTGTTATGTGAAATGAAATTGCATTTCTCGGTGTCTAGTTTTATAGGTTTGTGAACATCAAATTGTTGCTATGTAGTCCTCAATGTTTGGTTGAGGCGAAATGAAATATCATGGGCTTCATTTAGCTTTCAGTGTTGAAAACGGTACCTGTAAGCTTTCATCTCGATGAAAATCATCTACTCTATCTTCTATTAATTTTTTTATAATATCATTTATTTTTCTGATGTGACAACTAATTAATTATATGAATAAAAGATTCATTAAAACTGACCTTGTACTAGCAAACCGGACCCCACTCATAAATACCATCAGTTCTCTATGCACCTCCTCCCCCACTATAGTTTGAGCCTCAAAGTTACTCCATAAAACCACTTTTATGAGTCGTGAAACTATAATAACTTATATGATCGTCATACCTTATTTTCCTCTACTTATTTAGAGGGGTGAATGGACAAAGAGCTATATTTAGAATGAGTGGCATCAGGAACACATCTCCTAGTTATGTGAATGCTACTTACATTCTCTCACGGTCTTGTTAAACTAGGTTTTGTGCAAAAGAACATGTAGTCTAGTGGTTACAAGAGCCTCAGTAGCCTCTCAGTTCTTAGGTTCGACTCCCCGTAAAAGCAAATTTTCTAGAATTTAATGGTTTTGTGCTTTCAGTGGTAGGTGACGCTCCTATCAACAACGAGGCGTCAGTAGTGACTTTATCAATCTAGAGGATTTACCGCATCAATCTTCGAAGATGTTCATTGGAGTAGAGTTTGCATATATGTGTTCATAGAGGTGAGTGTACCTGTATTGTGAGTGTCTGAGTTATACTATGTAAAAGAATTAGACTTTGTGCTACTATGTTCGTATGTGCGTCTCTACATGACTAGAAGCCAACGGCTTACCTAGATAAAAGGATCATGGCCGACGACAATTCCAGCTGTTGCGCCACACCGGTAACCTGCCCATGAGGAGTTGTGACGACCTGCACCAAAGCAGGGTTGAGGGCGAGGAGTTGACCCTCTGGTCTATCCACGCACTTTGCTCCGAATCGCACGCGTCAAAAAACGGCTTGGCGCCGTTGCGGCAATTATGTTGCGATCAGGTGCGGCGACAGCCGCCTCTTCCTGTGAAGTTTGAAGATCTAAGCAACACCGTGTGGCTCCCAGCTGTTATGCTCGTCGTTAGGCATATGTCTCCTGCTGCATCGAGCGGCTGCTGACCTCTGCTTGCGCTTGCACGAGGTTTATTGTCACTGAGCTTCGGGGGTGGCTGCAGACCGGCGCCCGGAGAGCACGACTTGTGATTTTTGAGCCACGGTTCACAAAATTCCTTGTTAATGGCAGAAAGCTAGGAACAAGTTGAAGCGCTTGATGTGCCCCAGATCAGGGTGCCGCGTGAAGCAGATCCATTTTCTGATTCGTTTGCTCTTTGTTGCCAGGCTGCATACCAGTCCACCACAGGAGGGAACTGTTTTGCAGTCAAGTGTGGTGTCATCACAGCTAGCAATTAACACATGCTTCTTAATTCATGCTTATAATGACCTTAATGTATTTTCTTCCTTAATCAGACAATTTCATATTCAGTAAAATGAAACTGCATCTCTCAGTGTCCAATTTCATATCACACTTTTATACGTCTATTAAAACATTAATCTGTTACTAGCTCACACTTGGCGTATAGTTGGGATGAAAGAAAAGACTCTCAATATAATTTCATTCAACTGAAAACAATATCAGTAGTCTTACATCACATATGTTCTCTCTCCTATTAAATTTCTTGTCAGCATCATCTATTTTTATGATGTGATAGCTAATTACCTACCAATGAAAGACCCACAAAAATTGGTCTTATACTAGCAAATCGATCACCACTTATAAATACTAGGTGTCTGAAAGTGCCTAGAGGGGGATGAATAGGCGATAATCTCTAAAATTGATTTAATAATAAAAATTGAATGCACAGTGTCAAATTTGTCCAATGATTGTGAGGAAAACCCACGTACTTGCCTGATGGCATAAAATAGAAAAGTAGATCGGCTGACTAAAAACTAAATCTATTGCAAGGCAAGCTAGGAACAAGTTAATACAAGCTAGAGGAAGCAGTAGAAGTGAGGATTAAATCTAGCATGCAACCTACACAAGATTTCTTTGGAAATAGAGAACTAACCCTAACTAGCAAGTTTATGAGCAAGAATAAGTGAATAAGGAACAAGTAATTAAGCATAATGGAGACACGAGATTTTTTACCGAAGTTCAGCTCCACAAAGAAGCCTACGTGTCCATTGAGGGATCCATAAAGGATCGGGTCTCTTTCAACCCTTAACCTCTCCAAGTGACCACTAAGATCAAACTTGGTTTTCCACTAGCAACTCCACAAAGGAGGGGGTCAATACAAACTTCCCGACATGTCACCACACAAGTTGAGAGCTCTACGGACACCTCTAACCGTCTAGCGGATGAATCCCCAAGAGTAACAAACATAAGAGTCATCAGCGGTGAGAATAAACCAAGTGCTCAAGAGGATGGGGGCTTGGTGATGATGAAGCACTTCAATCTTCTCTCAATCCCTTCACAAATCAAGAGTGGAAGCAATGGAGGGGAGTTGGGGAGCTCAAAGTATGATTGAGTGTTTTTTGAGTGGAATGAGTGACCAATCGGTCAAATGGCGAGATGGAGTTCTATTTATATCCCAATGAGAAAAAGAGCCATTGGTAGAACAACTTCGCAATGAGAAATAGAGCCATTGGTAGAACAACTTCTCAGATCTATGCGGACAAGTCCAATGGTTATCTGACAAGTCCGATGAATTAAAGTAACACGTTTACTGGAGTCTGACAGAGTTGCTCGATGCCTCAGACATGTCCGATGACATAAGTTGGCAGGGGTAATGTAGTCCGATGAACATGTTCGATACATCGGACTTTTCTCACTGTCGGACAAGTCTGACGACATGGTGTGGCAGGCAAACTGGAGTCCAATGGACTTGTCCGATACATCGGACAAATCCGATGATTTTGCTCTAGAAAATTGTATTTAGGCCTGGAGAGAGAGGGAATTTGACAATTGGATCATTTCTATTTCAAACTCTTGTGTCCCTCTTGATAATACGGCTATACTATACTCAAGATAAAAATAAAAAATTTCTGAACTTCATTCTTGAGTAAAATTTGAATTTTATTTTTGAAGCATTTTACCATCTTATTTTCTCTTTTTTGTTTCTATGCATTTTATTCACCAAACTTTGAACTGTTATCTACACACATGCTCAATAAAATATCAGTCCATTCTTAATTGTATTGACACCAATCACCAAAATAAATTAGGAGCCTAGATACACTTTCACGTACCTCCCCACTATAGCTTGCACCTTAACGTACTCCATAAAATCACTTTTGTAAGTCGTGAACTATACATGATAACTTGTATGCTTGTTATACCATATTTCTGTCTACTTATTTGGATGGACAGTCGGACAATGAGCGATAACATATTTGGAATGAACGGCGTCAAGAACATATCTCCCAGTCCCAGCACAACATGTCGTGCATGCACAACTTGCATACCCCGGCTTTCTTGCTAACTATGCTTTGTGCTACTATGTTCATCGGTGTGCCTCCTCGATCGTGATTAGAAGCGGACTGCCTTACCTGGATAAAAAGATCGCGGATACGCAATCACATGACCTAGAAGCAGATCGCGGATGCGCAATCACATGGCCCGCGATGCTTCCTACTGTGGCGTGATGTCGGTGCCATGTCCATCAGTCCATGTAGAGGTGCGACGACCTGCACCAGAGCAAGGGCAAGGAGTTGACCCTCCGGTCCCTCCCACGCACTCTGCTTCTAATTGCATGCGTCTGAAGACCCTTACATGAGAGTTCTCATATCAATGATCCAAATATGCAGTATTCTCTAAGGGCGTGTTTGGATCCTCTTATTTGGGCTGAATTGAAATAGTTTCCAGAAATTGACGTGTTTGGCGGGCCATCGAATTCAATTGATGATTTCGGCCCATTTCCAAGAGGTGAATTGGTGGGCAGCCATCAATTCTGAATGAAAACTGCCGAAACCCTTGGAATCTCCCAGTCCCGACTCCCTCCCGACTCTCCCCGACACCAAGCCGCCGCCACCACGGGACGAGGACACCACCACCGCGGGAGGTGATTCCGGCGCCGCTGCCCCAGCGGAACAGAGTTGTCGACCAGTGAGGGAGGTCTTCGTCGTCCTGCACCTTTGCGGAAGGTCTCCGTCTCCTCCACCCATCACTCCCCCGATGCGACCAAGCCGCCGCCACCACAGGAGGAGGAAGCTTTGTGCCGTCCTCGCCCCGACGCGACCAAGCCGCTGCCACCACAGGAGGAGGAAGCTTCGCGCCGTCCTCGCCAAGGGAGTGGAGCTCCACGCAGTCGTCGTCTCCAACGCGGGAGGGGAGATCCGCGTCATCGCCGCCACTGGAGGGGAGATCCGCACCATCACCGCCATGAGAGGGGAGATCCGTATCGTTTCCACTGACGGAGGGGAGATCCGCGTCCTTCTACACCTCCATGGCGTCCTAGGTATTCTTGCCTCCTTCCTCTGACATCCCTTTTGGTGCACGCCCGCCCTATCATATGCAGCTAGTAGTATCTAGGACAAGAGCTGCCTGAGTTAGGCTAACAGAGACACCATATGCATGTACCATGTCAGTGAATGTGAATGCCAATTTTCTATGTTTTCCTCAGTGGTTGTTGCATTACTTGTACTAAGTACAGATATGGTGTTCTCGTTCCTTGTTTTGTATATATGTTGACCTTAATCCCAAAGTGAATGTCATGATCGTTGGATGTTTTGCCACTGTAAACCATTCTTCTCATGATTCCTTGCATGATGAAAGATCCTTCAATTTATTAATTATACTAGAGGGTCACAATTTCTGAACCAAAAAAGCATAGTACAGAACAAGCTGAACTAACGAATCACTACTTATCAACCAGAACGTCATACTACATAACAGATTGAATTTTGTTAACATATTGACATAGTTTTCTATCAGGTGCCTATTTATGTTTTAAGCGTTGGATTATAAAATTTGCAATACCACATATCACTCTGAGTATATACTAATCTGTAATTTGTTATGGTTTGCTACATATTGTATATGACGGTTCGATGCAACCTGTCAATCTTGTCGGATATGTCAATGGTTTTAGCTGAAGTGTTTGTTCTCATACTTCAGCTTGACTATTCTTCTGATTATTATTTGCTTGATTGAAGACATTTTTTGTTAACCTGTAGCTACTAGGCTTTGTCCCAGATCAATCAATTCAGTTAACATAGCAACATACCCTATAGAATTATGTGTGATGCAATGTTGTTTTATCAAATTATTTTGTCTACCATTAGCAATAATCTTGTATACTCTTGCATGTATATTCTGGAAGTACACATGAATATGCACTATTCTAGTTCTATAGTACTGTGTGATGTGTGTACATTTGTTGTCCTGTGGTATTAATTTCACTGCTCATTTGAGCTCATACTAGGCATTTGCACATATGTTGTAGATGTCAAATCACATGCATAATTGATTTCTAACAATACAAGTGAAGAGGAAAGAAGGAAGAGAAGGAAATGGAAGAGAGTCGTTGTTGCAGTAGTAGTTTCCATCATGACTCTCAGTGCACACCGATATCATCGAAGAAGACCTAGACACATAGTGGATGACGATGAGGTTGAGGACAGAAAGATTGAGGAGAGAAAACAAATGCTACGAAACATATACCAAGGCCCAAACAACTACTGTTATGAAACTTTGCGCCTAACTAAGTTCAGTGACCTATGTGACATCTTAAGGGATAGATGTGGTATGCAGGACACCCTAAATGTGTCGGTGGAAGAAAAGGTAGCAATCTTTTTGCTTATAGTAAGCCATGCAGTAAAAATGAGGCTTATCCAGAGCACATATGGGTGGTCTCTTGAACCAATCAGCCGACACTTCAATGAAGTTCTTCAAGGGATTCTATCATTAAGCCATGAGTTCATCAAATTACACAATCCAGCAGATGTTCAACCTGAAGATCCCAAGTGGAGATGGTTTGAGGATTGCCTTGCTGCACTAGATGGTACACATGTTGATGTATATGTGCCACTAAGGGACCAAGGCAGGTATAGGAATAGGAAGCAACAGATCACAACCAACGTTTTAGGTGTTTGTGATTGGGAAATGAAGTTTCTTTATGTCTTAGCGGGATGGGAAGGATCAGCTTCAGACTCTCGGGTATTACGGGACGCAATGTCTCGGGAGGATGCATTTAGCGTCCCGAATGGTAAATACTACCTAGTAGATGTTGGGTACACTAATGGTCATGGATTCCTTGCTCTATATCGATCTACACGCTATCACTTGAAAGAGTGGGCTTCTCAAGGAAATAATCCATGTATAGCAAAAGAGCTTTATAACTTGTGTCATGCAACAGCTCAAAACGTGATAGAAAGAACATTTGCACTACTGAAGATGAGGTGGGCCATATTAAGAACCAACTCTTATTTTGATTTGAAAAACCAGGTACAAAATGATAACTTTATTGAAAGCAACTCATATTTGCATCATCAAGTAATAATTTGACTAACTTATATAATAAACCGTGCAGATTAGGATTATAAACACATGCTTCATCTTGCATAATTTTTTGCATGATAGACAAAGGGATATGGATGAATCGCTTCTTAATCAAGTTGATAGTTTGATTGCTGCTGCACCCACTAATGATCAAGGAGAGCCAAGTGTCACACATGTCCATTCATCCAATGAGTGGAACAATTTTAGGGACACCAAAGCAAATCAGATGTTTGCTGATTACCAAGCACGACGTGGTCTACAAGTGTAATGCCAATGTATGATTGTCTTGCTGTATATTTATATTTCCTTATGCATGTGTCTGAATTTTGCATTTTTATTGTCTTGCTTTTCATTTATATTTACTTATCCTGCACATTTTTATTGTCTTGCTACATGTTTATATTTTAGGATATGGAGAAGGGCAAGAAAGTGTCAAGGGGTTTTGTTCCATGGGACGATGAGATGGATAAAGTATTACTGGACACTTTTGTGGAGCATTACAAAAAGGGGGATAGGTGTCAAAATGGTTGGAAGCCACATATGTACATTGCTGCAATCAAGAATGTTCGTGAGAAATATGGTGTCAACATTGCAAAGAGCAACATCGAGTCCCGCAGCAAGACGTTTGACAAGCACTACAGTATTATCAATGGCATGCTGTCGTCTAGTGGATTTGGCTGGGATTGGGACAGAAACAAGCTTTCAATTGATAGTGAATCTGTTTGGGAGTCATATATTGAGGTAAACTGACTTTGTTGCTTCAGTTCATATATTGAGGTCTTGTTTTTTGTTTTGTTGCTGCTACTGATCTCAAGTATACTGACTTTAAAACTTGATTTATTTTTTGTACCACTTGTAGAAAAACAAGGAAGCCAAAGGCTATAGCAAAAAGGTAATCAAATACTGGGACTCCATCAGTTTGGTTTATTGCAAGGACCAGGCAACCGGAGAGGGAGCTAGGACTGCATTAGAGAGCTCCAAAGAGATGGCCAAGGAAGATGGAAACAAGAAAGATCAAGTTGGATCCACTACAACTTCGGGCAGCAGTTTAAAAAGGCAAAGATCTGATGACTCCTTCACTTATGCTTGGCTTGAGAGAATTGATGGGCTTACTACAATATTGAAGGATCATACTTCTAAGCTTCCATCATCAGCTGAAGTACTTGCCGCACTCAGGGAGGTTGATGGACTTGACGAAGATAACGTGCTCGACCTGTATGACATCCTCACTGTAGATGCACGCAAGTTTGAGTCGATGATAGCCTTGCTAGCAGAAATAAGGAAGAGGTGGCTTCTCAAACAGCTTAAGAAGTGATTGGAATCAGTCCAGGTGAGTTTTTTAGCATTGCAAATGTACTCTGATAATATGCACTTATTTATGTCTTGCTATGATAGGATAATTGTCTCTAGCTGATAAGTGTTAATAGAACCTTAGCCATAGACATAGACAGAAAGTGTTAACAGAACCATAAATCATAAGTTATAGTAGAAGTGAAATATCATACTATATGACCCGTGAAAAGTGAAACAGTAAAATGCAAGCAAAATTTTCATATACGGCATCCTTATAACTCTATTTGTTTTCCTAGTAAAATGCTACTTCTTGTGTAATCTTGTTTTCCTAGTTCTTGTAGAGGAACTTGGTCATGTATAATGATTTAGTTTCTCTCTTGTAGAAAGTTATGAAGTGCTATCAGTTGACATCCTCACCTCTGACCCATGCAAGTTTGAGTCTGTGATTGCCCTGCCAGTTGAAAGAAGTTGTCTTATGAAGCAGCTGAATGAAAGTTCATATGTTGTCTTTTATTGATCCAAAATGTTTTGAGTCCTTTGTTTGTACTGTTGTGCCTGAAATAATCCGTACTCGATCTGGATGCAAGTGTTTTGAGTCCATTATGTTGATTCTGGAATTGTTATGCCTGAAATAATCTGTACTCAACCTGTACTCAGTCTAGATGAGAGTGTTTTGAGTCCATTGTGTTGATTCTGGAACTTTTATGCCTAAAATAATCTGTGCTCAACCTGTACTCAATTGATTAAATCTGTATTGCCTGAAATAATCTGTTTTCAATGCCTATATTATGATTTATCAACTATAAAATGGTTCATTTTTGTCCTGTCCTGAATTGAGTATGTGTGTGGTGTATCATGGCTTTAGTCACTGATATTTGCATCATTTCGAAAGAATGTTGGAGTTGTTTGCTTGTTGATCCTGAGATTTGTCATATTATTGTGCCTTTGATTTAGATTGTATAAGAAGTATCATGTTGATTCTATCATAAATAAATTCTAGATAGCCAAACAACATTTGGATTTCAATTCCAGGAATTCAATTCCGTCTTAGCCAAACAGTAATATTTGAATTGAATTTGCTTAAAACTGATTCAATTCTGAAGAAATGATTTCCTTGGAATCAAATTCTGAGAAACCAATTCAATTCCAGGGTCCCAAACAGGCCCTAAGAGAAATATTAGACATGTGAATCAATATGATGTGCAAAAATTTGAGATGAAATAAATTATGCATAGTGAGAACGCTCCCAGTGTCACAGCTTTGATTTATACATCAGAGCTCAAAATTAAGATGTAAAAAACAAATATGCATAATATTTAGTTACTACCATGCTTAGTATTTTATAGTACCAGTCCATGACTTACGTACGTTCAGTAGGTTGCTTTCATTCAATAGCTTAGGTTGCTTTCATTCTTGACCATTAATTAAAATGATAATTTACACGGACGATGCTTGAGGTATTATTTCCCAGGCACTGCGGCAAATAAATATCTTGTAAAACTGACTTGTATCAGCAAACTGTACGTCTCGCTTATAAATACAAGATGTTCTCTATCCACCTCTTGTCTCCTTCCCACTAGCTTGTGCCTCAAAGTTACTCCATAAAACAACTTTTGTGAATTGTGAACTATGATAACTTGTATGCTCATCATACCTTATTTCTCTCGAGTTATTTAGATGGGTGATCGGACAAAGAGCGATAGCGTATTTGGAATGAGCGGTGTCAGGACCCACAAGATACATGCTCCGGCTGTCCTGCTAACTATGCTCCGCCTTGCTTGGATCATAAGATCGCGCATATGCTATGATCAGACTAAGAAACAGCGGGACTGGAGCTATGAGACACGGAATATGGCCGGCGACGCTTCCTGCTGCTGCGCCACGGAGGTACACTGTCCCTGCAAAGCTGCGACGACCTGCACCAGAGCAAGGGAAGGGAGTTGACCCTCCGGTTCCTCCGCGCACTCTGCTCCTTATCGCACGCGTTCGAAGACGGCTTGGCGCCGTGGCGGCAACGATGTTGCGGTCAGGCCCCGAGACAGAGCCACCTATTTTCAGTGAAGTTCGAGGCTCCAATCAGTAATGCGTGGCTCCCAGCTGCTAAGTTAGTCGTCAGGCGGCATATGCCTCCTCCCGCACCGAGTTTCTGTTGGCCAATGCTGCCGCTCACACCATACACGAGGTTTGTTGTCACTGAGCTCCGGGAGTGGTTTCAGGCGGCGGAACATGCCGAGAGCTGCGAGAATGGCAAGGATGTGGCTGCCTCCGTCAATGGATTAATCAAGGTGGTTTACTCATGGCACGGGTATGCATGCTAACAAGTAACAACAATGGTATACGCGCAACTCGTGCGTTAGTAGTTGCTCCTGGCACAAAATGCGGCCGGGCTGAGCCTCATAAAGGTGGGCCGTGATTGAGGAATCCAATACAATTTGGCCCATTGTGGTAGTGTCATCCACTCTGTATGACCCCTCTTCTTTCCTGGAGGCAACAATGGAGGTATGAACCTTATTAGCGCCTACAAATTATGTTGCAATGTTCTTTGGCGTCTTACAGTCAACAGACTCTTTCTGGTCAAATGTAAAAAAGTTTGGTGACCCGGCAGCTTACAGTTACACGGATGATGCATGGTAATACTAGCAAGATCATTAGCCTCATTTGGGATTTGACCAGGGATGGATGATGTCCTGGAGGCATTCACCCTTGGCTAAGCTTCACACAGAGAACAGACGGCCGACAATGCTGTCAAATCCTAGCTCCATGCGTCACCTCCTTCACCAACCGGCCGGGCAGATCCAGGTTGAGATCTCAGGTGACAAGATTTCGCAATGATCAGGTCCCCTCAGGGAGGATATAGGGTAGCACAGCAGATAAGCGGATAAGCAGCACCACAGGCTGCGCTTTTGTCTCCCGAATGCCGCCACATCACCTCAGACTTCATTCAACCCAAGATGCAGGGGACCCGGCGTGTCCCCTCCTTGCTACCTCGTATAGCCTCTCTATTCTTTCTGAGCAAAGTACAGCCGAGACCTGAGAGCATTTTGGCGTTCACGCCATGGCTCGTCTTTCTTTTGATGCCTTCTTCGCCTTTGTCTTTCGGCTGAAGAGGAGATCCGGCGTGCATGACAATAAAAGGAGACAAACTTTAGTGGTTGCTACTATATATGTGTGGTTTGTATCACTGAATTTAATCATCCATTTATTACAAAAATAACGCTTCATTTAATTTTGAGTACTGTATCTCGCCTCTAATGCTACAGTACCAAACATGATGCCACAGCAGATGAAGTGAATTATCTGCACCATACTTTGATGAAGTATCAGTACACGTACACAGCTCTTTACACCCCCCCCCCCCCCCTCCCCATCCCCGGAAGCAAAATGGAAATTACACCACATATACTTTGATGCATGATAAGCAATGATAGCCCAGCAATCTTGTGTGCGAAAGTTGAGACAAAATGTCATTCTGCTGGAGCCAGTGATCAGATCTGCATGTATGATTTTACCTTCTTCCCAACCGGCACCCTCCAATCAAATTCCGCACAGGAGCCATAAGGAATGCTGCCAAAAGTAAAAATATATGGCCATTTATTTGTTTGTTAAATTTTGGATCCAAAGTTGGAGAATAGCATGCTCAATAGTCAATACATAAGAAAATTCGGATGCACTTGAACCACATATGACAATCTGGTACAATCTGTGGTCTGAACGTGTAGGGAAAAGACAGATCGAAAGGATTTTCCTGAGACCAATTGATTTGAGAGATATGGTCTTTCTAACCTATGAAAGAAAATGTGCTAAGCATTACTAATGTTCACATAAGCTTGCTTCAACATTTCAGGATTCTAATTCTTCATCAGCCTATAATAGGAGAAAGCTAGAGTTTAGGATTCTTTAAATCAAAAGTTAGAGTGCTTTAAATCAAAAGTTAGAGGCAACACGGACACTTTCACATAATATTATATGCCCTCGTTGTAATGCAGAAGCGAATTATCAAAATCACCAAATGAACAAACTAGCATGAAATGCATCCTGACAAGTATAAGCTACATGCATTGTCTACTGTACAACCCAAACAAATTTATGATTTTACTTTCTTTTTTCTGTTGAAGTAAGTCCCTCGAGTTTAGTTAATCATGCAGACCAGAGTCAGAGAAGCTGACAACATTCAAAACACATCAAAGCCTCAGAATTGTTCCAGTGATTCCAGTCCAACGGTCCCCCACGCAGTTCATGGGCAGCATCCATTGAACTTAACTGAGCACAGCAGAATCCTGATGAGTACAAAGGTTGTGCACATGAAAAGATTACCTACCGAATCCGAACAAACAGTGAAAGAAAAAGCAAAGTTTCCTGAACTAGGACATATCAGGTCCACTTGTCAACCACAGTTCATAAAAGATCTAATAATAATATTTGTTCAGTTAGGACTAGATTATAAATGCCATTCACCAAGACAAGTTCGCTTAGAAGGACTAGATTATCAATGCAACACCAAGGCAAGATTAATGAATAGAGCTGTTCAAGCAAGTACAATTAGGGAGCAAGTGACTGACAGAAAGCAGTGTCAAGAGTACCAGAGTAGTAAAATAGTACCCAGATCTGCATCATATGCAGCTGGATAATTGAGAATCCATACAGATATAGTTTAGCCTACAAAGCATGCGGTTAATACTTGTTCCTTGGGCACCTAATATAAACGGGAACTCAAAACCAACAGACTTGCTATGTAACCACCAAAATAGAGCATCCCGGTTTCATCAACACATAACCATGATCATATCACACAAGAACCAGCCAAGCAACCACTCCAGTTCTCCTGGTCTTCTCAGACTCCGTTGTTATGTTCCTTTTTTTGCAGCTTGACTGGCCGTGTTATCGGCACTATCGTTCTTGTCATCAGAGGTGTAGCAGGTGTGCTTCTTGGATGAGCCCCTGCACTGGCCGACTGGGTACTTCCGTGCGTTGATCTCCATCTTGCGAAGGGCAGCCTTGCCAAGATCTACACCACACATGTCCGATAATCGGACCAGGTAGAGGAGCACATCAGCAAGCTCCTCGCCCAAATGCTCCTTCTCAGCTTCATCCCAGCCTGGCAGCCCCTTGGGCACCTCCCCTTTCCATTGGAAGATTTCAGATAGCTCCCCAACCTCCCCTACCTGCACAGACAGCATGAAACACGTGTTACAATTAAGGGGCATGAAGTTCCATCAAAAAGGTTTTTCTGTGTGCCAATTGGACAGACCCAGAAGCTAGTTGGTACTGCGCCCACATTGCCCATTATGAGCATCTCCTAGGTGGGCGACACTTGTGAACAAAAGGGTTGCCATAGAACTTTTTGTTAGCCCCCACCACAACATAAGGGTACATCAGGAACAGACGAAGGCGTCTGGTGAGGTGAGTGGGATCCTGCGTAAGCCCAACTCGTCCAAACTATTGATACAGATTAATCTAATAGTGGAAAAACAAAAAGAGAAACGTTGCACCAGGATGTGTACCGGCAGCTATTCCCAGGGTACTCGGAAGTCAGGACTGAAGATTTGTAGTTTTGTCTGCTGTACTGTGTACAGTTTTCTTTGCGAAACCTGTGCCCGGATGGTAAATGTCGTTTTTAGGTGCAGTAAGCATAAGTTCTGTATACTATATGGTTTCATCCTAATTCTCGAAGGTAAATCAGGGTGTTGTCTACAACATGTATTTTCCTCACCTAATAAGTTGTAAAATTATAGATGAAGAGGCTCAACATAAAATACAAAAATTTTATAAAAGTTTACTGTTCTTACATTAGATCTATTTTCTATTCCTCTTGTAGAAGAGCCAATCAATGTTTACAATTTTCTCCAGTCTCTCCTCTTACCTGAACTAGGTTTTCCTTTTTCATAGATTGCTTAAAATCTTCCAATATGGGAGCATCATTTCATTTTTAGTAAACCATTGAACACTCACTGATTTTATTTTTACCTTTAGAACACATTGGGGACTAGATTGATAAACTAGCACATATTTGTTGTCGGGTCTGCAAAAATCCATCCACTAAATTAAGATCTAAAGTTAACCTAATAGACAAAACACATCAATATGAATTATTTAACTTTGGTAGATAACGAAAGTCATCGGCTATTGAGCATGTCATAAGATCAACTTATCCTGTAACACAACCAATGTCAACAGAACAAAACACACTAAATCAACTGATGGGAACAGTAACACCCTGGATTATTGGTACATGATAGCATTAAAAGTGAAGCAATGTAGACACTCGCTCTTTTTCCCGGAAAGGGACTGCACTTCACTGTTCCCTCAGTATAGATCGAACTGTAACCGGACATAGCCCAGTCTTTCCTGTAACAACGGTACCCACATTTCGTTCAATCACCCAAATCTCTACCCGGTAATTAATGAATGGCATCATATTCCACAGGAAAAATTGCACAAACAAACCGTGTTCAAGACTTGGATCCTCACTTTCTAATCCCTGTGCACCACCAGGGAAGCCACACAAGATCGTAGAGCTGAACCGAAAGAGGGCAGCCCCCATTAACCTGGCAATGTAGTACTAAAAGAGAACAAAAAGGGACCAGCCTGACAAATACGGAAGATAAGGCTTTTCTGCGCAATCATTCTGACTTCTCCGGACAAGAACTGGACCGCCTAAATCCATCCTTATCCTCGTTGTTCCCAAAAATGCCGTCGTCGCACCCAAGAAACCCCCCAAATTAGTTAACCCTCAAATTAATCGGAGATTGATACCGAATTTGGCCATAGAGATCACAATAGAAGCAACATGGGGAGAGAGGAAGGAAGAAGGAGCAGACGGACCAGGGCGAGGAGGAGGTTCCTGGGGGAGTGGAACTGCTCCCAGTCCCTCTCCCTGGCGAAGTCCGCCATCCGCTTCCGCAGCGCCTCCAGGCTCACCGCCGCCTCCTCGCCGTCACGACCGACGGCGGCGCCGCCGCCGCCGCCGCACTTCTCCCCCTCCACACCGTTCATCTCTATCCCCCTCTCTCTCTAGTGAATCTTGTTTTTAATTTCCCCCCTTCTCTCTCCTCGTTAGTGTGAGGCAGCAGAACTGCAGAAAGGAAGGTGATGAAAAGAGGGGGTGAGAGATCAGGAGGAGAGCTATAAATAAGGGGGAAACTGAACTGAGTAGTGGGGTTGGAGATTGGAGCAGCATACCAGGGGTTTCTTTATTTGGCAACGTGCGCGGCGCATATTTGGGCCGGCCCGGCAGCGCCGGTCATGGGCCGGACACCATCTGTCGCAACTTGGAATGTACAGTACCTCAACATCTTGTTTTGTTCCATCCGTCAGCACCTGATTGGCAATCCGGGCACCAGACCAAACAGCTTGAATAAATACCTTTTTGATAACAACATAAGAAATCAAAATCTAATACCAATAGAAATGGCATCCATGTTTGAGTAACCCAAATACGAGCACTAACAAAACAAACATATTCAAAACAATATCTCCTTGATTCATGTTAGCATCAAAAAAATTAAATCTAAAAGCGCATTTCACAAAAATAATTCCATTTTTAGATCTTACAATATCCAAATATAGAGGATCTAGACATTCAAAAAATATAGAGGATCTAGACATTTAAAAAATATATAGAGGATCTACATTCAAGCTGACAAGCCAGCCACAACCAACTTGTGTGTCCAGATACAGGTTGACATGTGTTGTCACACTAGTCATGACAATGGCAGTACCCTTAGCCCTTAACCTAAGCTTTTGAGGATGAGTACTTCATGCGAGAAGCACACTATAGGTGCAAATGCCGATATTTGCACTTCCCATAAAGTTGAAGGTTTTTTTTTATAACCATAAAGTTGAAGGTGAGTACAAAGACATTACGCTTCAGTATGCATGTCCTCATCCTTGAGGCAACTAATAGTGGTAGATTTTTTAGAACATATATATTATGAATAATTTTCATATATTGGTATGTCTGTATACTCTTATGATGAGCGATAGCGGTCAATATATTTACATTTGAATAGACGTAGTTATAAGCGATAGAGACCACTTGTAAATCAATAACGTGCAAGACTTTTGACAGATTGTAAGGGCAAAATGTGTATTATGTAGTAAAAAAGGTTATAGCATAAACAGTTATCTATCACACATTTTTACATACCACCAGTTAAAAAGTATACTTAATAATTAATCTTATCCTGTGTGCAACCGCATCAAACCAGACACACTTAGGTAATTATGCAATGTAGCTCGTGGTGGTTGCTTTATTCAGATCATAGCAATCTATCAAAAAAATTGTTACAGCCCCTCTTGTACTAGGGGTTGGACAAGATTGCTATGCAATCTTATTCGATTTTTTTTTGTCTAGTAAATTGACTTAGGAGTCACGGAAGTTTTTCTAGCTTCAACGTCTTTTAGTTCAATTTGAGAATGATTTATCTCTAACCTTTTTTTGTCAGAGTGCTAAAAAGTCACCGCAAAACATTTAGCAAAAAATAATAATAATAAAGATTCACTGCAAACCAAAACCGTTTTGAGAGAAACGGGGTCGTACTCGCTAGTCGCTACAGCTCCTCTGGCGCGGGTGCCGTCCGGCCTTATCAAGTAATCAGCCGGTCTCACACTGACTCACACATGGGAACGCAGGAAAGGGGAGGCGTAGCCGCGTAGGCGAACGCGGCAGCCACGCACGGGCGCACCACTCCCTAATCGAGCTGGATTAGATTAGGAGGTCTCCACTAATCTTTTCTCTCTCACACACACACTCTCTCTCCCCTTCCCTCTTGCTTGCTTCACTCGTTCGTTTCGCCTTTTAGCCGTTCTGCTCTGCTGGATCCTCGAAAGCCACCGCTCAGCGCTTCTCCTCTCCTTTCTATCCCCGTACAGTGGAGTGGAGTCAAGATCCGTCTCCCCACGGTAAGCGATCTCGGCCGGCGTCCTCTCGCTCTCCTATTCTTGGTTCACCCCCAGCTAGATCCGAATCTCCTCTCTGTCTCCGCGTCATCCGCTGGTCGTGGATTCCGTATGCGATGCGTAGCGCCTGACCCGAACCCGTCGATTTGATTAGGTCCTTCTTCGTCGTCGTCCTCACCGCCCCCTCGGGATCGGAGGACCGCCGGCCGGACTTGCCGCGCGCCGGCGTGCGTCCGATGAAAGGCGCGGCCGCGCACCAAGCCCGCCGCCGCTCCTGCTGGCCCAGGTTCGTCGTGCTTGCAACTCCGGCCACCGCTCTCATTTCAGTACGGTTCTGCCCACGTCGCACATTGATTACGATGGCAGTAAAGCGAACAGTTCATGGCAGCCTTTTATTATTTTCTTTCTTTCTTTTGTTTCTCGAAGTAGTTTTATTTGTTAGCAAGTACGTGGTGGGCTGTTACTCATTCCGCCATGATTAGTTGGTTGCTTTGTGTCGATGACCGATTTAATACGCTGTTATTAAGCTTACATCTTGTGTTTTCTCTTTATTTCTGTTTTTACTACTAGTACGAGTCAGTAGTCAGTGTAAGGTACTACTGTGTTGTCCTTGGCCTGGAAACAAGTCCTTTCTTTGACCTCTGTTACAGTGTTACTGTTATGTCTGTTTCTTGATCACAATAATAAGCGTTGAAATACTTGCTGTTTCTCTTGTCCTGTTATACGTTGTACTAGTGACCAGTGGATTTCTTCTTCTCATAGAACGTGGCCTCCACATCTTAGCATCACTGAGGGGATTATTTCCTTTTGTTATGCAGGTAACGACTTGCAGCGGGATGAGTTGACCTCTCAACCATTTTGAGGGCTGGGTGCTGCTGAAAATGGTTATATGAAGCTTCAGCATGAAACATCTGATGCCGAGGCTTTGGTCTCGGCAACATCGAGGAACCTCTCATCCTCGTCCTCTGCATTTGTTTCAGCAAACCAGTCCCCTTTCTTCACACCACGGTCACTGTCTTCCCGTGTCCCTGAGCATGCTGACCCTGGGAACAGGTGCACTGCGAATGGCATTGTACTGAAAATCAGTGACATACTCTCCAGCGACTCCTTGGTACGGCAGGAGCAGCTACCATCAACCAGCGCTGGGGTCTTGCAGTCAGATGCTTCTCCTCCTATTAGCCTTTGCACCTCAAGCAATTTTGGCACTCCAGCGATTGTTTACAACAATCCCAGCTTCATTTCCACATTCAATGGCCCGTGCCAAGGTAGTTCATCAACAACTAGCAATGGTGGCCGTTTGGCTCGAAAGGAGAAGCAAAAGAGGTTGGGTGGAGTGTATCGGAAATCTTCATCGTCTCAGCCGACAACATCAGCTACCTCTGTCAGCAGGCTTCGGAGTTATGATGTGTACATTGGATTTCATGGCCGCAAGGCTTCGTTGCTGAGGTTCACAAACTGGCTTCGTGCTGAACTTGAGGTCCATGGAATCAGCTGCTTTGCTTCGGACAGGTCTAGATGCCGGAATTCCCACAGCCATGATGCCGTCGAGCGGATAATGAACGCTTCAACATATGGAGTTGTAATCCTCACGAAGAAGTCATTTGGCAATCCTTATACCATTGAGGAGCTTAGGAACTTCTTTGGCAAGAAAAATCTGATCCCTATATTTTTTGACTTGGGTGCTGCCGATTGCCTTGCTAGGGATATCATCGAGAAGAGAGGAGAACTGTGGGAGAAACATGGTGGTGAGCTGTGGATGTTGTATGGCGGGATGGAACATGAATGGATGGAATCGGTTGATGCACTGTCCCGGGTAGTAGATGTGCAGTTAGAAGCGAATGATGGCAACTGGAGAGATTGCATACTGCAAACAGTTATTCTCTTGGCCACAAAATTGGGCAGGAGAAGTGTGGTTGATAAGGTGAACAGGTGGAGAGGTAGGATGGTGAAGGAGGAATTTCCTTTCCCTCGTAACGATGATTTTGTCGGGAGGAAAAAAGAGCTCTCAGAATTGGAGCTCATTTTGTTCGGTGATGTCACTGGGGATGGGGAAAGAGAATATTTTGAGCTCAAGGCAAGGCACAGAAGAAAAGGCCCTGTGGTTAGGCGGTCTGCCAATAATCATGAACAAGTAAATACCGATGACAGTAAAGGTAAGGAACCAATTTTGTGGAGGGAGACTGAAAAAGACATTGAAATGCAAAGACTGGGCAGTCCATCGCGACATGGGCGTCCATTGAGAATGAAGAATGGGGTAAGGTATGGAAGGAAGAAAAGATTTAGGAAGATACTTTATGGAAAGGGTATTGCTTGCATATCAGGGGAGCCTGGAATCGGCAAGACAGACTTGGTTTTGGAATATGCGTACAGAAACTTCCAGCGATATAAGATGGTTTTATGGGTCAGAGGGGAAAGCAGATATATTCGACAGAACTATTTGTCCCTGCGGACTTTTCTGGAGGTAGATTTAAGTGTAGATAGTCACCTGCATGAGAAAGGAAGTGATCGATGCTTTGAAGAGCAGGAAGAGGAAGCCATTGCCAAAATTCGGCAAGAATTGATGCGTGACATACCTTTTTTAGTAATAATTGATAATTTGGAGAATGAGAAGGACTGGTGGGATAAGAGAGTTATAATGGACCTTCTTCCACACTTCGGTGGGGAGACTCACTTCATTATAACAACGCGTCTTCCACGTGTGCTGAACTTAGAGCCCATGAAGCTTTCTTA
This sequence comes from Eleusine coracana subsp. coracana, assembly GCA_032690845.1. NCBI lineage: Eukaryota > Viridiplantae > Streptophyta > Magnoliopsida > Poales > Poaceae > Eleusine > Eleusine coracana. The sequence goes on from CM064420.1 coordinate 57,055,248, forward strand.
TTTATCCGGTGCTGAGGCAATGACTTTAATGAAGGGAGGTGTGAAGGACTATCCTTTGCTGGAAATTGATGCACTCAAGACCATTGAGGAGAAACTCGGAAGGCTCACTCTTGGCCTTAGTATTGTTGGAGCTATACTATCAGAGCTTCCAATTACTCCAACCAGGCTTCTTGATACATTGAATCGGACACCACCAATAAGAGATTTTTCTTGTAATGAGAGAGAAATTCTCAGCTTGAAAAATCATGAAATCCTTGTCCGGCTCCTGGATGTATGCTTATCCATATTTGACCATGCAGATGGTCCTAGGAGTCTGGCAACTCGGATGGTTCAAGTGTGTGGTTGGTTTTCACCTTCTGCAGTTCCATTTCACATGTTGGCTCTTGCTGCACATAAAGTTCCAAAGAAGCACCGAAGGGGTCCAAGGTGGAGGAAGTGGTGGCGGACACTAACTTGTGGCCTTGCAACTTCTAGGATGAAGAGATCTGAAGCTGAAGCAGCTGCTATGTTAATGAGGTTTGGAATCGCTAGATGCACCTCTAAGCCTGAACATGTACAGTTCCATGATCTGATCAGGCTATATGCTCGAAAACGAGGAGGCCCACGAACGGCTCAGGCTGTGGTCCAATCAGTATACCTCCAAGGTTCAATCAAATATTCTCCTGAGCACCTGTGGGCTTCATGCTTCATGGTTTTTGGATTTGGTTCTGATCCACTGCTGGTAGAACTGAGGCCATCTGAGTTGATACTCTTTGTGAAACAGATAGTTGTGCCACTTGCAATACACACATTTATCACATACTCCCGATGTAATGCGGCACTAGAGCTGCTGCGCCTGTGCACCGATGCGATAGAGCGTGCAGCTGAGTCCATGCTTGCTCATGCTGGCAAATGGAGAGACGCATCATATTCATGCTTTAGGCCAGCTCAGTCAGAAGCCCAGTACACATATCTTTGGCAGGAGCTGGCTCTTCTTAAAGCTTCTGTACTAGAAACAAGGGCCAAACTGATGCTTCGAGGTGGACAGTATGACATTGGAGATGACCTAATAAGGAAGGCCATATTTATCCGTACTTCCATCTGCGGAGAGCATCATCCTGACACTGTTTCGGCTCGAGAAACCCTCAGTAAACTCACAAGGCTTCTTACAACTGTTCAGCTTAGTTGATTCATATAGTTTAGGAGTTCACCAATATATTCTTTTCAGTGTGCCTTTTCATGAATACCGTACAAAATGCTCCAAATCTTGAAATAACAAAGTAAATTTATCTTCAGTATTCTTTACATTTTCACCTTGTGCTCACCAATGCCTTCTCTCCAGTGTTTCATATATTCTTTAATCAGTATGCTATAGCATTCGAGTAAGCTAATGTGTTCTAGACTTCTATTGCTGAACTTTACTTGCAACTGCACGCAGACACTCACAGAACATTTGAGCTAATGTGTGAGTTCATGTACCTCAGTGACGAGGTATCATAATTTTGCCCATGTTCACTCTGATGGTCAAGTGCAGTTCAATTCGCATGCTGCATGTGGTGCATCTGAAATCTGATTATTCTATAAACAATATCAAAGCAGCAACTGATTTATTAACAATTAATATGATTGCAGTTTGCAATGTTCAGCTCAGTGATGTAAAAAGTTGGGATTGATTCACCAAATCCTGGCCGATGGTGGGATTCTTGGTTCTCTATCTTGATATGTAACCTACTCATGAAACTAGGGAGTATAGATGTAATTTTCTGTGGGCCTGTCGCTGCTTGGAAACAGACAAATGGTTCGGTGTCATGTGTATGCTCGTTTGATTCTGGGATGGGCCTTGATTATACTGGATAACTTTTTTGTTTTTTTGTTAGAAGAGGCATTATGCAATGTATTTTGCAACAGCTGTAAATAGACTTGGCACTAAAGATGAATGAGGTAATTTCTTATATAGTGTTATATGGTTTCGTTTTCATTGTGATATTAGTTTTAGAAAATCATAAAATACATTCTTTTATAGGATGCAATAGCACTAATGTCTAATACCCTTTTGTACTCTTTGTACATTTTGTAAGCTCCTTTCAGTGCTGCAACTTCCTGTGCATTAATTGTTATCACTTTGACCTTAATCTTACTCAATTATTAATTTGTTTTGGTTTTTCAACCATAATTAAGCCTACTGTACATTTGAACTACTAACTGATTTCAGTGGGAAGTTATCCAGTATGAATATGGAAGTTATGGATAATTATATTCCTTGTAGCTAGGAGCTGGTACATGCTGGATGTAACAAATCATGACAGTGTATACAAGTTTCAGATGTTTGCACATCTTCTACTTTGTGATGGTCTCATGTTCTGCAGTTATAATCATGCATGGATGCTGAAAGCATTGATCGCGGATTTGGATTTATTCTTCATGAATGAACAAACGCTGGTTAATTGAAGTTGAACCTGCCTTCTTGTTGCTCTTTATCATACGTTTTTCATAACTGGTGAATGAAATAATTCACTTAAGCCATTAATCTGATTGGAGTATCATAGCTTATCATAGAAAACAATCCGTTTGGTCTGCAGGGGCTGTCGGAAACAAGTGAAAGACAAGTTAGGAGATTACTCAGCTGCATGGTCTGGTACTTCAACTGACATATGCATATTTGACTCAGCTGATTCAAGGTGTTGACGTACGCCTAGACCTTCAAGTGCCTATTTCTTCTTAATTGAAAAGATGCTAGTTTCTCTGAGGTTGGTCTAACTCAATTTCTTCTGGAGTTCTTTAGGTAGATCAAAACTGAATTATCTCTGTATATTTGCTTATATTGTTCTCGTGCTATTGGTAGATGATGGAGATATAATTTTTAGGTTTGTATTTGCTACTAGAGTATCCGGCATGTTTTTAGTTTCACGTATTGTCAATGTCGTAATATTTGGAACAAATAGATTCCATGAAGTTTTCTGTTAAGTGCAAATCTGGATATGTTTTAGCTACATGATTTTATTAAATTTCACATATTTAGTCAATTTTTCACCTAAATGTTTATCTCAAAGCAGTTTTTTTCTTAACCTACAGACTGAGTGTCAAATTACGCTGCCTCATTTCCCCAAGTAATCCTTCACTAGATCAGTTGATTAAATCATTTGTATTCTTGATGCTAACAAGCTATCCTTCCATCTGTGAAGTTCTTGCAAGTGGAGATGTAGTTTATTAGTCATGGATCATACAATATGCGTTGATCCTATACTGAATATTTCTTTTTAATTTACGTGTTATACCAACTACCATATGTTTGAAAATCCTGCTTCAGTTGTCCAGTTCTATGATTTTTATATTTTTGACCAATAAAAAAGGCTAAGGCCAATTTCGTGTTTCTTTGTAACTATGATAGCAATGGGTCATAGTCCCCTCTATCTTTGTTATTCTGTTACCAATTGGAAGGTATTTAACCTGTCAGCCATCTGGAAGGTTCATGTTCGTACTAGAGTTCAGGGCTTTTTTAAAAAATCTTTTGGGATATCAGAAACTTATGTGTTAGGGTATAAGGTAACTTTCCAAAAGGAATATTAGTTTAAACCTTAGCATTTAGTTTCTGCTATGGAAAGGAGTCAATTTTTGTGTCTTCTGTTTTAGTGTCTAGTGCAATGTCTATAGACATGAAATTTGTGAAACTTGTGCCGGCTCTTTCCTTCAATAGGAAACACAGCCTGTCACAATTCTGGTGCTGCTGAATTGTGTGAACAGGGATGAAATGCATGAAGCAGGATGGCACAAACCATGTGTTGCTGATAAATCACTGAAGATGTTGATGAAGATGGATCCTTGTACTGCAACATTGAATATATTGATCTGTGCTCCTTTATTCTAGACTGCTGATTGGGGGGGGGGGGGGGGGGGGGGGTGAACAATCAGTACGAACAGGTGCCTTAAAGTTTTGAGCAACCATTCCAGAAGACATTTATGTGATAAATTTCAGTTCTGATGATGTGTTCTGAGTCTCACGTGTAATGATACATGTAATAGTTAATATCATACTTATTGGTATGCTTTTATTTGAAAGTAGGTTTATCTTGCGTTTGACTAGATAAACTGTTCTTGTTTATGCAGGAATGCATCATCAAGGATTCACCACATGAGAAAGACATGGAACTGTGAGATAGCCTCCATCACTCAATGACAAACAGAGAAAATCACAATGTTCTGATGATCGACCATATTCATCTTCTGGTGGCTACTTTATCTCCTCGGAGCTGCTGATATAATTGGCAGAACCATTACAAGAGGTGGAGAGGTGGAGGACACCGGCTGGGCTATGAGCAGTCTGCACCTAAACTGCCAAGAACCTATGCTGGACCAATGTGCCTCGTCTTTTGAGCAGTCTGCGCCTAAACTGCCAAGAACCTATGCTGGACCAAGGTGCCGCAGAAAGGCCGGGTCAAATTCAGACTTGTTTCTGCACCGCTAGACAAGATCCTGGCGCTGCCTGGTGTCTTGTTAGCCCCTTGCAGTCCCTGTAAAAGGCACCTGCACATTTTCAATCCAATCCAATAATGGCAGTCGACCATCAGGGATGCAAATGTGCAACTTTAGATCGAGGATCGAATCCCTTTTGTGCATTAGCTAGCATCTCGGCCCTTTATGTTCATAGCAAAGGCTGTGATGGCTTGTGACATGATTTCCTTTTTTTTCCTCCATTTTTTCAATTTTGCATTGGGCATGCTTATTTTTCTTCTTTCCCTGCACGCTACTAACTCACGCACACCACTCAGAACTTGAGAGGATCTCCTACTATACGCTTAATTGTACTGTTTATTTTTCTACATGCTGCAAGAAATATATATATACAATAAAATTGTTGTGTTATGCTCTCACGGAACGGAATCATGATCCGTTCCTTTTATTGATGTGCTCGTTTTCAAATGTTCTTTCATATTGAAACATGATTTGTATTTTATTTGAACAAATTTCTATAGATAAAGTACACAATTTCTCTTCCTCTTTCTAGATATCTTATCACTCCGTCCTATCAAAAACATGAAGAAGTTCCTACATTGCTATTGTTTTTAAAACAAATTTGAGGATTAACTTCTTGCAACTTGTGACAAAGTGAAACTTAAAACAGGTTTCACAAAAGAAAAAGTGACTCAATTCTTAAAAAGTTATGTAGGTCAGACCAAATATGAGAATCTTCTCGCAAATATGTAACTTGAGCAATTTTAGGATGTAATTATATATTTCTAAGAAGGTTTCTTCTATTTGGTAAGAAAAATATATGCTGAAAAATTCGTATTGAGAAGTATCAGTCTGTAACGTCCGAGGCTCAGAATATGGTTTCAAACCTGCTCGCACGTCGCGTGGGTCACATCTCACAAAAATAACTCTTACTCCCTCCAATATCAAAATTAAGGACGTTTAGGATATCATTTAGCATACCAAGAAGTAAAAGGATTAATTCGGAGTTATTACATTATAAATAACTCTTACTCCCTCCAGTATCACTCCCTCCAATATCAAAATTAAGTACGTTTAGGATATCATTTAGCATACCAAGAAGTAAAAGGATTAATTCGGAGTTATTACATTATAAATAACTCTTACTCCCTCCAGTATCAAAATTAAGGAGTATGTTTTTATCCTCATTTTGTATAAAAGGATTAATTCGGAGTTATTACATTATAAATGACCTGCTATTTAAGTCGTATTTGCTCTCCTTACACTAGCAGTATGAGATTATGTCCTTCTGCGTTGTGCTTCAGTAGCTCAGGTCGCTACAGCAGCCTAGTACAGGACCCGGCCCATCTGATCATTTCAACTAGGCTGAGATGTCACACGGTCGTCATAAGAAGATTGCATCAATGTCTAGTTAGGGTAGCTATCATTTATTGACAATTTGTTTAAGGGCATGTACAACCCAGAGACAAGACAGGGTATGTCTTTTAATTAATGATACAGATAGATGAGGAGACAAGTTATATAACCAAGAAACTATCTCATTGTCTACAGGCTATTTAATACCATTTTGTGACCGTTTGATAGAAAATGTATCAAGCATAAATAAGAGTAACATGGTTCATAAAAAATGACTCACATTTACATGGACAACAGAATACAATAGCTCTGGCCAATTATAAAATGTGCATCTCAGTTTTCTCTTGGCCAAATGAAGTTAGTTCCTACCAGCAATCAACCATACCAGAAATATCAATTAATTCACAAAATACTCATGTTCATGGTTTTCTAATTACACATGCACAACTGCATATATCTATAGAAAAAATATATGATCAATGTGTCTCACAAACAGTACGAATAAACCAAAATTATTCAATCGTCCGCATCCACTCATTTCTTTATCCTTTCTCACGTGGTTATCATCTTCTCTCTCCCTGGCATCATCGTTCTCATCCATGATGTTGGTTCAGCTCAAATCGCAGTAGATGCTTGCTCGCCCAAGGGCCACGCGCAGTAACGGGGATCGGAGGACGGGAGGAGGTCGCCCGCGCACAGCAGCGGCGCCCGAGGGAGCTCCCCCACGCAGCTCGCGGTGGCTGGGGAGCCAGGGAGGAGGTCGCCGCGTGCAGCTGCGGCTGCGGCACCCGGGGAGCTCACCCACGCAGCTCGCGGTGGCTAGCGAGGAGCAGTGGCGCAGCTGGACATGAAAATAAGGGGGGCCCGAACCAGAACCATCCATATTTATAGGTTGAAAAATTCAATAATTTGCACCATATTTTAGGTGAAATTAGAGCATCATCTCCATATATTTTCGTTCAAATTGACAATTTTAAGTAACCAAATTGACCAGCTTAGTTGTACCTATCTTCTTTAATAGAAACAAAAAAGCGACTTTATCCATATAAAAGGGTTGTTTCATATATGTTTACGTCATCCGCTCGACATGTTTTTTTGCTTTTTAGCCTTTTTTAGAGGAGTGATCGCTCGACATGTGGTTGGCCTTGGGCTGCTTCCTACTGGGACCCTGCTTCACGAATCACAACACTCTCACGTTGAAGCAAATGGGCTGGCACCTTTGATAGTAATAGGCTTCTAGTTTGACTCACGGTGAAACAATTGAGTTGTATTAACACACTCACATTTACCTGCACTCGATCACGTTTGACTCAAGTTAGGGGGCCCATTGACTGAAGTGTGGATAAGCTGCATGGAACTTAGCGGGGGCCATGCCCCCCCCCCCCCCCCCCCCAGCTCCGTCACTAGGGAGGAGGTCGCCCACGTGCAGCCTACAGCGAGTGGGAGAGCTCTATTGCGCATCTTGTCGAGTCGGAGCGGAGCTCGTGCCTCTCTTCCGTCGACTTCCATCCTCTGTCTGGGCTCTGGCCGGCGTCGACATCTCGAGGACGAGGGTGAGAAGGGCGTGCGTGCTCTGATGAGGTACTGCGAGTGAGATTGACGGAGGTCGATTTGGGGGAAACGCAGAGGAGCTGATGGGCGAAGGTGGATTTGGCGATGGAAACTCCTGCGCTCATGTGCGTGCGCGCGCACCCTATGACGACCCGATTTTACCAACAGGCAAAACCGAGCCGTTTGTACCTCACAGCCACTCTCAGAAGGGTAGCTTGTACAACCATTCACAAGTAAATATTATAAAACCATAAAAAATCAAGACAAGAAGATAAGATAAATCCAAATGATAACATCTCCATAACATAAATATCATCATCTAGGTACAAGATCATGGCTCGCGGGTCAAGGAAGATGAACATGACATCTAGCGGAAGCGATGAGACAAAAGCGGAAGCGAAATCTACAACGGAAGTCTTCTTGGGTGTTCCATCTCCACATGCATCTTGAGTGTAGATGAGATACCGATCTACTCCTCATTGTTCATGTCGTCGAAGTTGTAGACCGGTTCGCTGTCTTCTCCATCTCTTGAAAGCGAGAAGGGGGCAGCCCTGAGTACATGTCGTACTCAACAAGTCGATCAACCTCGAGCATGTGCCGTACTCAGCGGATTGTACTAACCTAGCAAGGTATGCTATGCATGCAAGTATATCAAGGAGGGTTTAAGGCTGATTGCGAAAAACTAGGTTGGCAAATATTTTCTTTTAAAATATTTTAAAATATTTTCAATTATCAAGTTTTATTATCTTGCCTCATTGGGATTAACACGTTCCAACAAGGTTCAAATTTTAATCCCAGCTAATATTCTTCAACTGGGCCACAGCTCTAGTTCAGATACAAAACAAGAGAGGGGGAAAGTAAGAGGGAAAACAACACTAATGACTATGAAAGCTCTCAGGTGATGTCCATGACCAAGGACACGGCCATATTTATAGATCATAACTCTGCAGAGTGATACACCTGTACCCACATGATGTGGCCTTATACATAGACTATGGACGTAGCCTAAGCACAAAAAATATACACAGAATCCTTACTCAAGCATCGACTAGTGTCTCCCGTGCCTCCAGAACTGAGCCCCTAGAACCTCGCAAGACTAAGGATCCTGAAGATGTGACGGGCCTACCACTGATCAGGTGGGATATCCCTCTCGTGGAGCAGGGTCGCAACCAACAGGAACCACTAACACTACCTCGCACTCCTACGGTTAGAACATCAATCCTCCGTAAGTATGAAGATTTGCCACTGTCCACACAGAGTCGATGTGGTGTGTAAGTAATAACCTGGAGACATATGTCACGTGAATGTACCTAAAAAGGCAGCCGGGACAGGCATCTCCATCCCCCTCCTCCTCCTCCTATCCAATCCTCAACAACCAAAACCACAACAGAGACCCATGGCCCAAGTCTCTACTCAACTATGTCCGCCACAGACACTCTCCCAATAGGGGTTGCCCAATCTACCCCCTGGCACCTAGTATCACCTAGGCCTGCCCCCGTTAAATCGGGTTTTGTGGAGTTATTTGCAAACACGCACATAGCACATTTTAAATTATTTACACAAATTCATTTTATAGTGTTCAGGTGAGAGTTAAAATTATGCGACTAAGCACACTAAACATCGTCATAGTAGCAAAACATTTCTATGGCTTAACAGTGGAGAGGTAAGCATGTAGGGTTTAGGTATGATCTAGCGATATTTTAAATAGTTGGCATATAAAACAGTTACAAATAAATCATACGGTTTTAAAAACTGGGTAATCAATAGTGATCAAGGAAGCGGCTTGCCTTCTTGCTCGTGGATCCTCAAGGGCCCAAGTCCTCATATAGCATCATGCTTGTACTCCTGAGTCGCTTCTTCTTAAGTCACAGGCATAATTGAAATCTGGATCGAGAATGATGCAAATGAGATAAAATAGCACGAGATCGAATATCAGACTTTAATTGAAGAGAGTTTCTAGCGTCGAATAGGTCTCAGAATATTTCCAACCTAATCTTCTTGAACAAACCGAATTAACAAGACAGGAATCACCTTAATCAGAAGTCATATGAATTATCTAGGAATTTCTGGAGATGAACAAGATTAGTTCATTTACTGGAAACAAAATAAGAACGTTCCTTGAGATGACATAGCAGTTAGTCCTTTTGGTTTGGGTTGACTCAGGCAGACATGGGTGCAAGGCAAGGAAACACAGGCTGGGAACCGTCACAACATAGATGATGGAAACTTCACTCACGGAACAAACCTGAACCGCTTAATCTAATGCAGTGATCAGCAGGCCGAAAAGCACCATTCTCCACCGTGAGCTATCATCCATGGTGATTCACACTTTGCTCACCGCACAGACCAACAAATATACTTTGAATCACCAGCAGTCTTTTATGAGGAACCAAATCTACAAGCACCACCAATGCTAATGATAGTCAGAACAGTATTAACTTAATGAAAACTGTAGCAGACGATTGTTCTGCCCAAAAGCAGCGACCAGAATCACACGAACAGCTAACTGCCCCCACTACTCCAAGCAACTAAGCACTCACACTGAACAAATGCGTCACAGGACCGCTAAAATCCAACCCTTTGCTAGCACAAGCTCGCCTAACTAGCGAAACCATCATCATGCCGAACAAAGCTGAACTCGGCAATTCCTCGAACATGTCGCAGGCATCCACGATACTCATCCTAGGGGAAGAGATAGGAGGTGGGGGAGCAAGGATTAAAAAACCATCAGAAACCGACTGAAAACCACGGTTTTTGACAAAACCGGACCGGTCCGGTTTTACCGGACAACCGGTTTTCGGCCAGTCATTCAAATTTTTAAAAATTTGAAAAATTTTGTATAAAAAATATGATAAAAAACTAGATGAAAATCTATGAATTATGGTGAAATAACATTATGAAATTAAGCAAGTTTGATTGGGTCAAAAAATGTAGAAAGTTAAAATGAAAAAGACAAATATAAAAAGGGAAGAAAACCCACCTTATCCTCTTCTCCCCCACTCCCCACGGCCGAATCTTGCTTCCTCCTCGCATCCGGTGACACGGCCACTCCAAAATCGCCTCCAAATCCTCGGCTTATGACGCTCCCCTGCTCCAAATCAACATCGACCGAAGACCGAGCACCAGAGCCGACCCAGATCCCCGGCTAGCCGAGCGGTTTGGGCGGCTTTCCGAGGGTCCGGGCGGCTAGCCGATGCTGGCAGCTGGGTGGCGCTCGCTAGGCGGTCTCGCGCTCGGCTAACCGGAGCTAGCTGCCCGCTAGCCGCTCCGGTTTAGCGGTTTTCGATGCGCTAGCTCGGCTAGCCAGTCCAGGTATTGTTTCTGTTTTCTGTTTTTTTCTTTATTTAATTTATTAACAAGTATATGTAGCAAGATTGTTTGGGAACATTTGGGTGATTGGAAAATGCACATTGTTTCTTTATGTAGAGGACGATTGGTGATCGTTGTCAAAGCAATATTGTTTGGGAACATGGTGAGAACATATATCCAGGCTTCGCATGCAAGTATTGCAAGACACGAAAGAAGGGGGGTGGTGCCACTCGATTCAAGGAACATTTGACAGGACGTGGAAGCAATGTTGTCTCTTGCATGAGTCACGGGATGTTCATGATTATTTCCATCGTGAGTTGGATAGAACTGCTGATAAGAGGAAGAGCAGGCAACAAGAGAGGTTGAGAAGAGAGAAAATTGTCACCGAAGGGAATATGGACGATGAGGATGATGAGGAGTTACAGCGTGTCTTGCATGAGTCACGGGATGAGGCGACATATGCGAGGCGAGTACGTGAGCAAGGTGGGCAATACGAGCACGGTGGTGGATCGTCTCAACCTGGGGGCAGTGAAGGTGGTGGATTAATGGGGATGTTGAAGAGGTCCGTCTCTCGAAAAGGAAAAGGAGAAAAGGTGCAAACAAGGATTGACACTGGACCATGGACAACGAAGAGTAAACTCGCAAGACGGGCAATTGGAAAGGCTTGGTTTAAATGGTTTCTAGCAGAAGCCATTCCTGGTAAAAAGGCCGATAGTCCTTATTTCACTAGCGCTGTGAAGGAGACACAAAGATGGGGTAAGTTTATTTCATTGTTTTGTAACTTACCATTCAGTTTCTAACATATGAGATCTTATTAGTTTATTCCATTGTTTTGTAACTTACCATTCAGTTTCAAATTTGTAGGTGAGGGCATCCCTAGTCCAATGGGTAGAGAGATAGATGGTACATATTTAGATGCAAATGAGGAAAACATCAAAAAGCAGTTTGCAAAGTTCAAGTTAGATTGGCCTACGCATGGTATTACTATAATGTGTGATTCTTGGACGGGACCAACAAGGATAAGTGTCATCAACTTCATGGTATATTGCAATGGGATCATGTTTTTCCACAAGTCAATTGATGCCACCGGTCATAGCCAGGATGCAAACTTCATTTACACAGTATGTCCATAATATTGTAACTTCATACTGATGGTAGATGATATTAATCGATGTTGTTATTTGTAGGAAATTAGCAAAGTGGTGAAAGAGCTAGGGCCAGAACATATTGTGCAGATAATAACTGATAATGGAGCAAACTATAAGAAGGCTTGCAAGATGATATTTTGCAAGTATCGGATTGTGTGGCAGCCATGTGTGACTCACACTATCAATTTGATGCTGAAGTCCATTGGAGAGTTTCCAGAGCACAAAGCTATGATTGAGGCTGCTCGAAGGATATGTCGGTGGCTTTACAACCACAACAAGTTGCATGCTATGATGCGAGCAGCTATTGGAGGTGAGTTAGTGAGATAGAATGCTACACGGTTTGGCACGAACTATATGTTTCTAGAGAGCATGCTTCATAGAAGAGATAAATTCATGGCATGGGTGGCATCTCCATCATTTTTGGAGAGTTGTTTCAGTAACATGGATGAGGGAAGGTATGCTCATTCTTGCTTGTCCAGCTTGTCATGGTGGGAGAACATGAGTCATGTGGTCAATGCAGTACAACCATTATATGCATTTCTTCGATTCGCCGACCAGGATAAGATCCCTAATTTGAGTGAAGTTCTTTTAAGGTTCAATATGCTACATAGTGAATATGAGAGTCTATTTCATAATGATAGACTTGAGTTTGATCGCTACATGGCGGTGATAAATCCAAGGATGGGTGACATTGCAAGTGACACTTATGTTAATGTAGGTAATATTTATTTCATTATTACAGACATCCAATTGGTGAACATTGCTCTTACAGTTATTACAGACACCCAAGAACTCATTATGCTTATGGCACTACGAATAACGTCCTTCATGATCTTCGATCAGCATTTGAGACGATGACTGACACAAACACGTGTGTAGCAGCACACCAAGAAGCTGAAAATTATAGACGTAAGAGTGGTTCCTTTTCCACTGAATTGGCTCAGAAGATGGCATATGACAGTAATACTTCTCCTGGTATGTTCCGTGGTGATACTTGTGTTTCTTTCTAAGTCATGTTTCTTTCTAAGTTATGCCTACCTTTTCTCATACTCACTTTTTTTGCACTTTATGATACAACGCAATGGTGGGCTATGTTCGGTGGTGACACTCCACATCTTCAAAAGCTTGCACTACGCCTTGTGTCCCAATGTTATTCGTCAAGCAGATGTGAATGTAATTGGAGTACATTTGCATTGGTTCACACAAAGGTGCGTAACAGGTTATCTCATAAGAAACTAAACAAGTTGGTGTATGTCAACTACAACCTGCGTATTCGCATGAGGGAAGTGGGATTATACAAGCCACCAGACGAAGATCCATTCCATAAACTTATGGAGCTTTCTTTGTATGATGCTCAAAATCCTATACGAGATTGGATGGAGAATGGCCGATCAAATACCGATCCAGTACTTGATGAGGAAGACACTGAGAGTGACACCCCTCTCCCTTCCCACTTGGTGACTGAGGGAGATGATCCAAGGGAATTGCAAAGGATTATTAGCACAACTTCTCTTGTTGAGTGGGCAGAGGAACATGTGGGAGATACACACATAGGCAAGCGGAAATATAAAGCTGTTACAAGGAAACCTAATCCAAAAAGAAAAAGAAAATTGTTATCCACAACCAGTTTCTAGTGATGAGTCCACTGCTAGTGAAGATCCAAGAAAGAGTCCGCCGTACCAAGAGTCAGACGATAGTAGCTCCAAATCTGATTCAGATGACGATGCGGGTGACGTGGGTGGTAGGACGGTTCCACCGTCCACTCTTCAGTTCACAGGTCAAATATCTTGTTGTAATATTTATTAAGTTTAAAAGATCAATCACTAACTCCAACCTTTTATTTATAGGTGAGGAAGACTTCACACATGCTACCCAAGATCAAGATCATGGCGCTCCACAATCACAAAGGATGACCGTTATAGATCATGGTAGAGGCCAGGGTAGGCAACATCATCATGGATCCTACCTATCCCCTGAGGAATGTGAGTCTTCATTTACCTCAACTAGTGACACAACACCTGGTTACTTTCATTACATGGTTCCTGATGCAAGCTTTGGACAGCCTCCAACATGGGTCTATAAGTGGTAAGATCTAGACTTTTATAACCAGATATTTTCACAATGGCAAACAACTTCACATTGGACGGGATTAAGTTGGCAACAATACAAGGCATTGCGGTCATGTCTACCGAGGAGTACAACCAGACATTTTACAATTGGAATGAGGCACCGGGCATGTTATAATTGGAATGAGGCACCATGATCTTGAGTGTAGGAGGCCATTGTATCACTTGTATTACTATATAAACTATGTTCTATTTACCTATGTACTTTTAAAATGGACATGTATGAACTATATTTGAATCATTGTGGAATTTATCCTATGAGTGCTCTATGGACCATATATTGTTAATATATGCCTATATCTGCTATAAATACTTAACAAACTTCATGCCAAAATTTTCAGCATTTTAGTACCATTTTTCACCTTATTTTTCATCTATTTACTTCACAACCGGTTTCTGTGACTTTACAACCAAAAACCGGTAAAACCGCTCGGCTAACCGGAAAAACCTGCCAGCTAACCGTTTTTCAGTTCAAACGGTACCGTTTTTGAATTTTGGCCGGTTAGCTGACCGGTTTTTCCGATTTTCGCGGTTATTGTCAAACCGGCCCGGAGCGGTTTCACCGGCTCAAACGGTTTTTGATTCCTTGGTGGGGAGAACGTGAGGCTCACCAAGAGAAGGCAGATGGCATCAAGGATGATTTCGACGATGGGGAGGCAGGTCCACGGCAGGGGCGAAGAGATTGCAGAGTAGCTCTCGTGCACAAGTGCTTGGTGGTGAGTCTGGTGACCACGCGCATGGCGGCATCAACACGTTCCCAGCAAAAAGAACAACAGGATGGTCAAGGATTTGGTAAGGAGACAAGGAATTCAACCAGGAAAAGGAACACTAGGCTCGTTTGGCAGGGAACTCACCGAAGGAGGAGAATCAACAACGGCGGTGGCTTGTGCAGCTCTATCTCATGAACTAGACAACACGTACAGCGGCATCAGCAGCGTTCCCAGGCATCTGCGCAAGGAATCAACTTGTAACTCAGCACAAGTAGGAAGTGCAGGATGGACTGTGATGAACAGGGATGGGGTCTGGAGGTAGCTCACCGAATCGATGTAGAGGGCGGAGGCAGAGCAGTTCCTGGGCGCACGTCCCTGGCGATGCTACACTTGTGGCAGCGTTCTCGGCGTCAATCGCGTTCTCGACAAAATAACCAACAGGGGAGTTTAAGATTCGGCAAGAAAACAAGGCAAGCGACGTTAAGTAGTATTACAAGTTCATCTCAGGGGTTGGCTCACCGGAGTTCGAGTTGAGGTGGTCGGAATACTTCAGCTCGAACTGATCATCTTCGGTTTCCTGTTGTTACCGATCTTGAAGGGCGGAGAAGAGTGTGAATTCAGAATCAGCATGGAAGGAGCACATGGAGTCGCAGGATCCGCATCCCGGGCGCGGTCGTTGGAACGGCGGCACGCTCGCCGGCGTTGGATACGCGAACAGGGAGTCAAGGAGTGGGGTTTTCTCTGGGCTTCTTGGAGAGGAGGTTGGTGGCGGCGCGTTGGGGAGGGACGAAGCAAGGGCTGCGGCGCTAGGTTTTATAGCAGAGGTGGAGGACTAGGGTTAGGCAACTCGGTGCAGCGGTGGTCGGACTGGTGAGGTGCGGTGCAAACGTCAAGCAAGTCGCATCAGGGAGATGCTGCGTAGATTCTGGTTCGATGTCGCTGTCTAGGAGCTGACCTGGAGCATGGGCGCGCGATGGGAAAAGGCGGAAGAGAGAGGAGCAGGTGCAGGAGCCTGGAGGTCACGAGCGCGGCGCTGCGATGGCTTGCTTGCGCGCTGCGTTTTCTTGGATGCTGCTACTCCTATGCTTGATGCAGGGGTTGCTCGACGGCACAAGATAACGCTAAGGAACGGCGTGAGCTGACGTGCGACGACTGAGAGAGAAGAGTTCAAAACAGCAGAGCGAGGAAGACATGCGCGCGTGACGCCGTCGTGCTGCTTTCCGTCCTGAGGAAGAAGAGAAAGCACAGAACGCTGCAGGTTGGACTTGCTTCCAGCTGATGGGGAAAGTTGTTGGGCATTCGATTGGTTAGCTCGGCCCATGGAGAGATAACGAGATGGCCTGGCCCGCTGCTGGTTGGACGAAGTGGATTTTGGGTTTAGTTCTTTAGCCGATCTGGACCAAGGTGAGTGAACAAGGAACTGTTTTAGCACTGGTCTAGTTGAGTATTAGAGAGAAAGGTTAGAGGGTAAAATTCCGTACCAGAGTTGCACGTAAGCTTTGATATGGCTGCTGGGTAGTTTAGGTCCTGCACATGGAGCTCTTAGAAACAATAAGATATTGAGATGTTGGATGAAATATGGTCATGAGATTTCAGTCACACGATAATTTCGATACCAGATTTTAAAGAAAAAGTCTAAGGATAATGGCATGAGATTGCGACTTGAGAAAGAAGTAACAAGCAAAGATTTGATTTTCTTGAGATTTTGACGAAAGTTTTGATTCATGAGAAATTTAGACAGAGGAATTTCAGACGAGAAATCTTAGGTTGTTACACACCCCACGCAGGATCCGAGCGTGGCGTCGCCAGGGGACGACACACCGTACAACGATACAGCGACCGTCTCTTCAGCCTAGGAGCACGGGACAAGACGCGGAAGCAGTCACTCGGTGGAGGCGGGGGTGTTTCTGCAATTTTGCCATCACAGAGACGACCGTTGTACGTGCCCTAAGTCGGAATGGTGTTATTTTTAACACGACATGAATTTCTGTTTCATGTAGATATTTTTCAGAGCATTTTATTAGATCTAGTTCTGGTCATTACTGCAAAAGGAGGAAGGAGACCACAAATACAAAGTATATGCATGCGTTTTAAACAGTTATGATGGATATTTTTGCTTTAAATGGTTGGTGTTTTAGCCATAGATTATCCTCTAGGTAATAAATTAACGAGCAAATTCCTTCTATACCATCAAAACTTATATCGATCCCTTATGAACCATCTAAAATTATAGCTTCCCTTATATACCATCGTTTGAAATTTCTAATACCCTATGTGCCACTTTTGCTATTTTATCTATTTGATGATTGTTAAATTATAATACAAAAGACCAATCTGCCCCAAGATAAAATCTAGAAAATTTTAGAAATATCATTTATAAAACTATGGATGAATTCTCACATAGATATAATATAATTTTGATTTTTTTATTATAATGCTGGTATTAAAAATATATCAAAAGTCAAAATAGGCACATATTTTTTATTATGATATAACCAACAAAGATTTTAGATAATTTGCTAGATTTCATCTTAAGGGTATACTGGTCTTTTCATCGTTATTTAACAGTAATCTAATAGGTAAATAACAACAATGGTGTATAGGGGATGTAAAATTTAAAATGATGGCATGGAAGAAAATCTGTAATTTTAGATGGTTCATAAGGGAATGGTATAATTTTTTATGACGCATAAGGAATTTGCTCTAAATTAACAATGGAGATTTCAAACTATTTGGTAGGATATACATTAACTTGGTTACTCATGATATCACATACAACTAGCATGTATCACTTGATATAGAGAGGCTATAGAATATTATTATCTTTAGTATAAATTTTTCTTTCTTAATTAAAAAAGAAAAAATGGTGTTTGAACTCTTTGGGGCCTTTTGCGCTGAATCCCATAGAACATAGAGGAGCTTGTGACACTCGATCTGCGGGACCAATGCGTTGCCCCATCAGATTCGGTTACGATTCCGCGGCAATCAGGAGTTGTTCTTGATTAGAACTCTTCAATTCTATCCGAGATAAGCACAAGCCGTCTACGCGTCAACCAATCCACCCACCTCCCATATATGCTCTCTGAACTAAAACCATCTTTGATCGATCAGCTGATATCCGGCGACGCCGCGGGCCCTGCAATCCGTTCGACGCGCCGTGTGCTACGACGTATAGCATGGTATATATACGCTCTTCTGCACTCCTGTTATAGATTATCAATATGCTCTTCTACCCGAACTGATGTGAATCCTCATCAAATTTAACACAAATAGGACGAACCGCTGGTGAACAAAGGCGAGTCTTCGTCAGCGGCAGCGAAGGCGATGGTGGCGTTCCGGTTGTGCATCACGAAGGCGGCGCGCCTGCTAACGTGCTGCTGCAACCCTACCACGAACGGTCCTCGTGATCCGGAGCGCCTAGCGAGAGAAACGATCTGTAAGCAGATTTTGAATTTGACTAACATGCCTGCATGAACTAATGATATCGTGTCGGTTTATAAAAAAAAATGATGTCGTGTTGCAAATATAAACGTCTCATTCCATCCCAACCACGCTCCAAAGTCCAACTATTCTCGTCGGCATCATCTGTCTTCCGTTAGCCCATCTTTTTTTTTTACGTTTCTTATTGATGCTCTTGCTTGCAGTCAGCGTGAATGAGATTGAAGCACTCTACGTGCTGTTCAAGCAGATAGACTCCGCTGGAGTCGAGGACGGCATGATTAGCAAGGTCAGCAAATAATGTATATGCATGTATTTCTTTGTCAGTTTGGGTTGCTCTTTAGTATCAAACAAATGTATTATATATATATGCATGTATTTTCAATATGCCTCTTATGTTTATGAACGTCGGAATTCACAGGAAGAGTTCAACCTCAGAGTCTTTGGCCCAAACAAAGGAGGGACCATTTTTGCTGATCGGGTATTTCTTATGTGTCTTGACTTCAGCATTTTATTATTCAGCTTTAGCTCTTTTTCATATTTATCTTCAATGTAATGGGCTGGGAAACCATTAATATGCTACTTCACAGATAATAAGATGGATTACTTCATTGTGCCCTAAACCATGCTTAGGATGACATTTGACAATAAGTTTATGAGGCTGATTATATTCTTACTTAGATATTTTAACACATTTCTTTCAGGTATTTGATTTGTTTGACATGAATAAAAGCATGGGACTTGACTTTGATGAATTTGCACGAGCTTTATCTGTCTTTCATCCTGATGCGCCGGTCAACGATAAGATTCATTGTAAGTTCATCATGATATTCTCATTTCATTTGGTTTAAATGTTTCTGAATATGCGCCATTTTACCCCTTTAGTAAATCAAGCTTACAAACATACTTGTTTTTGCAGTCTCTTTTAAATTGTATGATCTCAAGAACCAAGGTTTCATTGAAAGAGTAGAGGTAATATGAGCCTGTCTATTGTATTATTAGTTTCAAAATAGATTAGAATCATCCCTTTCTAGTTAGTAATTGTGATTACTTGTTCGAAATTGAGCATCAATCTATTTTTTTTATAAATTACACTCTTTCTATTATAAAATGATATCACATAATTTTAAAAATCTTTTCTTTGTCTTAGTTGAAGCAAATGATGGAGGCTACACTTGCAGAATCAAACCTAAACCTTTCAGATGAAGTCATTGAAAGTATTATTGACAAGGTATGACTTATTTATGTTGTGCCAGTTGAAATGTATGTAATGTCAATATGGATTGTGGAAAAATTAACCTTGTACAATCAGCATGGAAACTAATTAATTCATCACTCTGTTTGTTGTCATGATAGACATTTGAAGAAGCAGATACTAAGAAGGATGGGAAGATTGATTTTGAGGAGTGGTATACTCATGTAAATGCACATCCATCCTTGATAAGGAATATTACTCTCACATATCTAAGGTAAAGACACTTTCTACAACTACATGAATCTATAATTGGATAACATAAGTTATATAGATGTTCGATAACTTCAAATGATTTCATGTTTTTTTTAACTAGATTGATTTGGATGTAATACATACATACATACATATATATATATATATATATATAATTGTTAGGTGCTATATGGGATAAGTAGGTCATGAAAATTAAGTTCTGACTTAATATATATAACTGTTAGGTGTTATATGGAACCTGTTGCTACGTTCTTTTACGATAGTACTAATGTCGTATATGCTAAATGGCAACTTTCTACATGCAGAGATATTACTGTGGCATTTCCAGAGTTTGTCTTCCACTCACAAGTGAAAGAGAACAATTTGATCTAAAAGACAATTATGAGAGAAAGTATGGTGACACGGATATAGAAAAAAATCACTTTGTGTATCATCAATCGTTTTGTTGTATATAACTGTACGACAATTGCTATCTATCTATTATTGTTGTTATTACTACCTTTTTTTGTGCCTATTACTATACCTGTCAAGTTCACATCGCCATATAAGAGAATATGAAAATGAGCACATTTATTTATAGAATATATTCAAAACTAGTTGATACAAGAAAAACATCTAGTTTATTCTAATCTTCCAAAATTTAAATTTTAGTTCATATATATACAACTAGCTAGAAGGGTTGATATATAATGTAGTGCAATTCTGATACAAGTACTGATAATATATTAGTTGAATTCGGCATAAAGTTCAGAATTTTAGTAACTATACACATGAAGTCATCTAGCGGTGTTATCATGACCATGACATATTATTTTACCAAGTCAAGCCATGACGCGTGCGTGCGTGTAAGGGGGTATGTTTGTTTGGAGGGCGAAGATGGATAGAAGATGGCGGCCAAGTTTTTGTGCAATATGGCGGCCAAGTTTTTTGTTTGGTCAAACTTGGATGGAAGATGGCGGCCAGGTTTTCTCTGCTAGCCTTTATGGTCAAGCATCTTGTCATCTTCCATTACGATTATGGCATGATAATTGATCATAACCTCATAGAGGATTTTGCTTAATAAAAAATAATTTAGTTTAGTGATGAAGATTAGAAGCATATCATGAAAATCAGGAAGAAATAATCATAAACTAAATCTGTACCATATTATGGAAAATGATCACATGTGAGTATTAAAGCGTTCACTAAGTTTTTTGAGCACGTGTGGGTTCCACAATTATTCCTTTTTAAGAAAAAATTGGAAGGATCATGAGTTTTTTAAAATGTCAGCGTTGTGGATACGGTGTATACAAAATAGAAAGGGTGTCATCAATCTAGTTGGACTTATGGGTTTTGCGTAGCTATTTGTGCAAAACATTGTAAAATCAAAGAAAAAATGATCATTCTTTCTGGGACTTGAACCCACCAAACTGCTGACTGAAAGTGCAAGCACTTTACCATTACAAATGTTTTAACATGCGTAACAGTCGTCACTGAGCATCCACTATGTAAAAAAAGACACTTTCATAGGAGACGCAATTTAAAAAAGCATCTTTAATGATGTATTGATGACACATTTTAAGAACAAATGTTGCCAATAGATTTGATTCAATGAGAATAGTCAGCTGATACAGGCTGATAGGCGACGGAGACACAACAAACGCATCTCTGATTGCATGGGGCAATATAGGCGACACGTTTTTACAAGAAGCGTTGCCTTTGTTGCACTCAATGGTGAGACATTACACTGAAACGCGTCACCTTTGGTTCTTTAAAGCACACCAGACACGAAGCTTTTATTAGCTCCTTTAACACTCGCATCCGTCCAACGTCGTCCCGAGTCCCCCAACCCGTGCAATGAAGTAAATTTTGCATCAGTGGCACTGGAGATTTCTGGCATGCAAGTGTTCCTACAAGAACATGTCGCAAGTAATAAAATGCATCAGATTGTCCATAAAAAGGAATGAAGATCAGTAGCTACTCTCTGTTTGGGCTCCAAGAATTTTGTTCAAATCTTACATCAGAAAAAGGAAGTAAAGGAAAACATAAATATTACAATGGGTCAACACGTTTATGGATATCATTCCAGGGTCGAACAAATGACCCGCAATTTAATTTACAACATGTCTAAAACAAAAACAATAATAAATTCCAGTCATTCTGCTTCAGACTTGAACACTGTTGCGGAACAACGATGAGCATCAGCTCACAGAAGTTAGTCAGAGATCATCACCAGTTCTTTCCATCCTAATAGCGGTTCGGCCTGGTTATATTCCCACCAACGGGGATTGCTGCAACCTCCATCCAGCTGCAATTCAAAATAGTCATCTAGAAATTTCTTCCTCTGTATTGTTGCATATCCTGTCAAAAAAGGATTTCAAACACAATCAGGGCCATGAGTTCCGACTATTGTGCTCTGATTACTATTTACAGAACACCATATTGCATGTATGTATTGTTGTCTTACAGGTGCATAATAATAAACCGGACGAGTCTGCCCCATCATCATCTGCTGCCCATACTGCACAAGATATAATTGAAGTCAATATAGCCCAGTACTAACTAGAAGGAAAATTGTCATGTTGCCATCAACTTAGATGGTGCAACACCGTGTCCAGTTATTGGACAGAAGGTGCTCCAAATAGTGCAACTATAGGTGGAACATGATGAAATACCCTGAGATGGTACAGATTCTGAGATGCTTGGTCAAAATTGTTAAGAAAACAAATGAAGATTAAAAAAAGAGAGAATAAATTCAGCCAAACACAACAGTATCAATTGGCTAAGTCTTACATGAGAACAATAAGCTACTAAAGAAAAACTAGAACACTACACATAGCCATAGCATGACTTCATATTTACAATTTCCCAAGCCATATTTTTCAGATGTTAAACAATTGAAAATGCATGGTAAACTTCGTTACAGATAAAACTCTCACCTGTGGCCCGGCAGGATGCATGTAACCCTGGGGCGAAGTTCCAGGTTGCGCATTATAAACCATAGGCTGGCCACCATAGGTTGGCGGAAACTGCAATTTAGATGACGAAAATGCAATTTAGAAGCAGAATAAACAGACGCAAAGCCACTAAGCAAAACAAACTATGTACAATATCATGCAAACAACAATAACACAAAATTGTTTGAATTTTTAGTTGTATTTCTAGTATCATCCAACAGTAAAAATAATCAGCCAGGTCATAAAAAGAACCCAATTTCCACTTATTTCAAGGAATTTATCAGAAAAAATCATAATTGTATTAATATTACTAGGCTAAAAACTTTCTAGTAATTTAGTTGAGATTCAGCCAAACAGTAGAGATTGCCTGACTGGCTATCATGTAACACAATGAAAATTATCTATGTATACATTAACTGCCAGTCTTAGTAATGTTGTAGAAAAAAAAATCATAATCTAGACATACATTTACATGCCTTCTCAAACATATGTATTTGCTTCAGTACATATGTTGCACTCATTTTGTGTAAATATAAGAAACACCCAAAGTAAAAAAAGATAGTACAAACACTCACCCCCATGCCCACTGGTAAACCAGGTCCAAGAGGTGAAGTCGGCATGTTATTAGGATAGTAGTATGATCCATCCGATGCTGGAGGATGTGGTGGCCTCATAGATACCGATGGAGTAAAACTCTTCGCATTAGGGTTCAGCTTGAATTCCTGATAAAAAATAAAAGCAGACAATCATTAATAAATGACGCAACAATTAAACAGTTGTTCATCAGCACGCAAACACAAAAGCATTAATGCACATAAGGACATATAGAAACAACTGTTTAAAAGCCAGACCTTAGCATTAGGGTTCAAAGTTGATTTTTCTGAGGTGAGAGATCCCATTGAAGAGCTTGGTGACAGGCCAGGAGCACTCGCAACTGAGTTTGCAGCAACACGTTCTGACGTTGATGATGTAGAACTACTAGGTCTTAAAGAGTTTGCAGGCTCCACCGCAGAAGAATGTTTGCCAGATACAGATAAATCAGGCTTCAAGCCATCTGACGATTTGAATCCTTGTCGGGAAGATGAGGATTCGTATGGTTGTGAACTTGATGGTAGCCCATCCAAATCTGTAAAGATTAGCACAGCATCATATATCCTACTGTCAAACCACTCTGGAGCAATTCAGAATCACCAGATAACACAAATCAAAAATCAATTTAATCAGATCACTATGTTCTAGAGATAAGTGCTCCAAAATTTACAGATGTGCAACACTCAGTTCAGCGGCACAATATCATTATTTGATTGTTAGATATAACAGTGATGTCAAAATTTCGTAACTATGGACCACAAACTTAGGATTCGGAACTAGTGATGCAATTCTTCCATTTTTGGGGTAAATCTCAATAGAAATAAAATGCACCCTCCTTTCCTTTTAAGTTGGCAGAAAATACAAACTATGGTATCGACCCACAACTACCCATTGGGTACACTGTTGCATATCTACTTGGCACACAGTAAAAAATGATTCTATTCAATTGACCTCTGAAATATGAGGTCTTCAAAACAGCCAAGAACTGCAAATTTTAACTACACAACTGTACATCTTAAATTATCTTCATATACATTAAATGAATTGCTAATAGGGAGAAAAATCACGACTACAAATTGCCGAAGAACAGAAGTCAGCAGAGCCTATGGGTCTGTTTGGCATTGCGGATTTGCAGTGGCTTATCAAAAGTGATTATCTATATCCTTTTTTAATCGTTTAGTTTCATCTGAGAGCATCTTTTAAGGATTTGTTACAAGAGAAATCACACTATGGATGACAAATATTCCTCTAACTAGATTCCACAACACAGAGCAACACAAACAGATCCTACATTCCAACCGAGGCACAAATATACAACTCACCTTCAGAAATCAGCGGTCTAACCCCTTCAGATTGAGAATTCCTGTTGTCCTTGTCAGCATTACTATCTTTGCCCAGCTTCTTATCCAACCTAAGGTGCAGAACAGTATGTCAGGTTGTCATATGAAATCAATTCCATTAACATCTGTTGTAGCATGATCTTGTTACCGGTTGAACAACTGAACAAGGAAAACATGTTACAGTAACACCATTTATAGTTATCCCCATCGAAAACAAGTCAGCTGGACTGGAAACCACTGAAGAATTTTAGCAAACAAAATGCAGAATAATACATAGAATTTTGGAATGAACAGCATATACAATTGTGTTGGTTGGTACTTTAAGCCATACTCCCTCCATCTCAATATATATAAGCATTTTTTCACTTTTAGACATCCCGTTTAACCATTCATCTTCTTCAAAAAATTTACAAAAATATTATTTATTTTGTTATGACATGTTTTATCATGAGATATATATACTTTAAACATGACATATTTGTTTTTAATGTGATGCCTAACAGTCAACAATTGCTTACATATTGGGATGGAGGTAGTACATTAATATGCATTAGTGAAGAAAACCAGTTGAGCCGGGCCATAGAATCAAGTGAGATTTCATGTGTTATCATAAATGATTGATGGAACAGGTCAAACAGAAGATACATGTGTGATTGACGAGCTAATTTGGTATCTCAAGAAAATGAATTAAGCACAAATTGTTTGATTTCTTTTCGCTGAAGATTGTCACCTACCTATTTCTTTTCAAGATTTGTTTAAATTTAGTGTAAGTTAGCAGCAGCCCACACACAGATCTATATCTCATGTACCTCAGTCTGCCATACTTCTTAGCAAGTAAAAATGGTGATAACTAAGAAGCATGTACGATATGTCAAGAATACTGCCAAGTCAGTCGTCAGTGCTATGCAATGAAATGTCCAGAATAATATAACATTCCCGTATTTCTAAAGATACACTGTTCCATCCTATTTCCTCTGTATATTGTTCCTTAATTGAGTGTTATGTGGTCCCATCACCAACACTGAAACAACAGCAGATCTACGAAAAAGATTGACGTCGACATACAGTTTGTCCTTTGAATTGTCTTAGAATCCAGATGAGCATATTTGCAATTAGGGAGAGAAACCTAATACCGTCTTAGAATTACAAAGGTTAAATAACAGAAGTCATTAATAAACAAAGCTTTAAACGGTGAGGGAGTAATTGCATGTTGTATCCCCAAAATCAGAGTGGATATGAAGAACATCATGACTAGGAACATCATGACTTGAAGCAATTAATAATTAGATTAAGAAGATAACAGATATGTTCTACAAGTTTCCAATAACAATAGCACAAATCTTCTTTGTCATTCTGCAACCTGTAGTGTAGTCACTAGCATACCATTGAAACCAACTGATAGGGAGACTAGCTCAGCAATAACCCAATCTAGCCTATTATAAATATACTGCCCTCCTATAAATCGTAAATGTATAGTACTATTTTTTTCATTCAGCGGAAAAATAAGCACAAATAACTATATTCAATCTCAGGCTCTATGAGCTTAAGCTATCGAGCCCACTGTTTTTTGTCAAATATGGGAGGCACGTAATAAAACGTAACTTCTATCCACCCAAAATTCATTCAACTGATGTTATACCATAACAAAGGAACCTTATCATGTGCGACAGAAAGCAGCATGAACTCAGATTGGGACTACCTTGCAAAATATTATTATAAATATCTGATGCAATGATGCAGTCTATATGCTCATGCTCATAATTACCCCCAAAAAAACATTCCCTGGTGCATTCTCAAAGAAATGTATCTCATATAAACTTGTAATGCAATATAAATGGATTCCATACCTATTTTCATCAGCGGACAAGGGCTTGTTTGTCTGGTGATCAGATGTCAAATGGCCAAAATTATTAGTTTGGGTATTGGAAGATGGATCAGCATCAACAAATACAAAGGAAGATTCTTCATCCTGCATGTCAAGGACCGAAAGTAAGAAATTTAGTATTTGGCACTACGCATTGATAGATACATATAGCTGTTGCTACTTACTATGTGAATTAGTACATACTCATTGAAAATAACAAGTTCTTCAAAAGAAACAAAAAAGGTTGGGACGGGCATGTCATAGAATGAAACACCTAACAAAAAGGTGAACCAAAGAAAATAGATGCAATATATTCATGAATGAAAACTCACTTAAATCGTTCCAGCTAACAGAAAACGAGGAAAAGGATGGAAGGCTCACATTCCCCAATCCCAAGATTAAGTTTTACTTTAAAATTTATGCAGTCAATTTTAAACTCCAAACAAAATAAACCCCGTGTACAGATACTGATTAATTATGAAATTTCCTTGGACTTGTGTTTCACTAAGACAAATAGAATATTCAACTTGTGTATTGGAGACTGAAAATACTTGAAACAATACTTCAGTATCAAGCAGGGAATACAGAATACAATAAGGTCATTACAGCTGTTGATGAACGTGCCAGTGAATCCTCGGGGGCAACGCTCCCTGTCTTCGTAAGTGAATCAACATGATGTGTAGTGCCTGATACATTTGCAAATGGCTTAAACTTGCTGTTGTCAGTGTTCCTACGCACGGCAGAATATTTAATCTCTTCATCATGGTCCAAGTCATCATCCAAATATAAGCCTCTTTCCTGCAGAGATGATATCATGTTTTAATTTTATAATCAGAAGTTCAGAATGTCGATGTGCCTGTATTCCATACTTCTCTGTGTCTCAGTAAAACTTTCACTACCATTCACTAGATGTCTCACAAGTGGGAGTGGAGGAAATTAAACATGGTAAAAATGAAGAGAGGTTCAAAATTCTTTCCCTGGAGTGTCTGGTTTGTACCATGGCCACACGCATTATCTAATAAAAGAACCGAGATCTAAACAGTAGTATATGCTTACCTCAGCAAGATGAATATCTTTGGTATCTTCACCTTCTATTTCTTTGGCTAATCTTGAAGCATGCTTTTCAAGCTCTCTCATATGAGGACCTCTCTCAAGCTTTGTGGTATAAATTTCTTCATTGAAAGTACTCTTTACCCCAAACAAAGTTGCATTTGTTTCGAACTGGTCCCAGCTCCTATAAAAACTAGAATTGTTAAATGTCGTGCAGTTTTTTACATGAGAAGTACATGCCAAATAAACTTTGTGCTAATACAGATTATGCAATATCCTTACTAAGCAAAATACCATGCTTACAAATAGCTAAAAGCTATTCCATCATAATCTTTTTTTCTCCATTTGCTTCTTTCATAGCACCATTATACTTACACAGAATATTGCCCACTATAAGTCATGTCAAAATATGTTCCAGCAATGTTTCCACCCAAAAATACCAAATTGATGCATGCAATTAGAACATTGTTCAGAATAAAAGTGCTAAGACACATCTATAAATCTACAAATCAATGTCAAGGATTGACATCAAAGCAAATTAACATGGCGCATGCTGAAGTCATCATTTGTTTCAAAACTTAACATGGAGCATGTTGAAGTCATCATTTATATTAAAAAAAAAACTTAGCATGGCTCATGTTGACCTCATCATTATTTTATGAAACTAAATGTTCATGGTATCAACATAAAAGCAATTAACAGATGCTGATATGCAACTGACATAACAAAATATATTGGTCGCTCAAGTAAATCCAAGTATTTAATTGAAGATCATTGACCCAGAAAGTTTCTTGTTGCACATGAAGCAACTAGCAACATTTTTAGTATAACAGTACCTATTTCCTTTTCTGTCATATTTGTCAAGTTCAAGACACTCTGAATCTCCTTCATCCGGTGCCCAGCGCTCAAGTTCTCTTTCTTCAAGATAATGAGTGCGTGAAATAGCAGAATCAATCAGCAAGTCCTTCCTTTTATCATGGCTAGGACCTTTTGGCAGCTCATCCCCACCAAGTGCTACATCCTGATAATTGATAACAGATACAGTGATGACAAATATTAATAAGATACTAATTCATGACAATTGTTGACTGAATCCAAAAGCACATCAAATCCCCATGGAAAGGAAAGACACTAATAATAAAGAATAACATGCAAAATTTAGTAACAGAGCATAGGTACCCAATAAAAGAGAACAACGAGAAATACCTTGGCAAGAATTTGTACAAGCTCTCTTGCTGGTATAATCATAGTCTCAGGCTTCTTTACAATATCAACGGCATATTTTTGTCCTTTGACAGAACCATCCTTTACCATCTGAGCCATTTTCAAGACTACTCCTGCAGATATTGGAGGAATATTAAAACAATTCAGGAAATGCTAGTATACTAGTAGAATGCTAAAGATGATTCTTAAAAATCAAGCCAGATAACTAAAAACGAGTTACCGAAGTCTTTGTCGGAGTTTGTTGCATGGAAGATTCCAGAGAAAACAGATCCATTTTTCACATGGACATCAACATGATGCCCAATAAGTTGTGTTAAAACATAGATTAACCGATCCTTTGAAGGACTTGCTTGCCCCAATTTTCCACCATTTTCTAGACCAAAATAAATATTGTCAACGATAACTCTTGAGCATTAGTACCATATAACATGAGGTAAGACGCTCACCTGCACTGCTAAAACCACCAGATGATGATTTCACCAAATGCATTTTACTTTCATTCCTTCCACTACCCTCCCTGTCCAGCTTTCGATGGGGGAATCCGTTTACTGAAGCCCGAGAAGTTCCCATCTGCTGTTGATGACTCATCATTCCTGTATGAGCAACATAAATGAAATCTCGTATTAAATAAGCATTATAATACACCCCAGAAAAATGCCACATTAATTACAAGTGACAAAGTTCTGTATCAGCAGACATAAATTGCCAAGACACATTTGAGAAGTTGATCATCACACCTCGATGTCAACAATACATGAGTTAACATTGAGAAATTCCTCTTTAGATATTGAATCCAGAGACAACCATGCATTACATATGAAATGATTCGACCCGGCTAACAAAAATAGTAGTCACAACTGACGAATAATTTCATATGATGTTCTCAGATACCTAATGCAACGAGTTTCATATTAGTATTAGTTATTGAAGGTTAACATACAGATATGATCACAATTTACATTAATTCATGAGTTCCTGGCTTGTTCCTTTTTACTCCTTTAACAGGTTCAATTAGATGACTTAACCCACGAGGCATATATATTGACACACATTTTGAACCAGGTTTTCTCATGTTACAACATCAGCAACGGAATTTCAATGGCTACAATCATGACATGGATCAGCTTGTCACCACTAACATCACGCTTCCATCTTACAAGCTAAGCACTAGCTGTGGGATACCAGCATACGGGCGAGGAGCCAAAACAAAGCACAAAGCTGCATTATAATCGTCTCCAAAACAGCGAGCTGACTAACATAAAATCACTAGCGCGTCATGTACAAACAGAATCAGCTCACAGCAGCTGGGTACAATCAAAATACGACCAGAGCAACGGAGTTCTAGGAGGTCTCTACACCTCCAATCCCGCAGATCTAATCCACCGCACCTAGTTTCACGATCTCAAGCGACCCAGCGTCTGCGTCCCCCACCCGTACCGAACCCCGATCCAACCGAATGCGCGCGGAGAAGGGCAGGGCAGGGGAGGGAGGGATGATTCCAGCTGTGGAGGTGGAAGCTACCTGCTGCGGTGAAACCCTAGGGTTCCTGAGGGGGCAGCCGGATCGCGGCCGGGGACGGACGAGGGCTCCGGTAGCTCGCACGGTGGTGATGGCGGACGCGGCGCGGAGGTGGCGGGGAGCGAGGAGGAGGCACGGCCACCGGAACCCTTGCAGCTCTGCTCCGGACGGCGACGGCGCGGGCGGAGGCGGCAGGGGTGGGGTGGGGTAGGGCCGCCGCCACAGACAGCAGCCGCGCGGTGCGGAAGGCAGGAAGAAAGGCCAATGAATCGGTAGCGGTGGCGTGGGGCGCTGTTTTTCCCCTTTTGGACGGGGGCCTTCCCCCCAGCTGCCGGGGTGGACGCGACGCGTGGGTCGTCGTTGCCAGCCAGCCTACCCGCCCGCGTTTCCGTCGCGACGGCTACAGGCGGCTGGGTACGTGCCACGGCCCCGAACCAGTCCTGCTAACGTAATGTCCGAATACCTCCAAAAGAGCTCCAGAATTTATTCCACTTCTCTTTTTTGAATCTTTTCAGATGTAACAAAAACAGATATTGACATAGGCCATTATTCAGCTGGAACAAAAATCTTTCGTCAGAACACAAACTACAAGCACTCACGGACAACTTCAACAGGGAACACAATTTACCTGCATCTAGTCTATTATATTATGATATGGAGAAGGTTACAAAAAAAAAAAGAATTTGGACATCAAGCACTGCAGCGAGTTCGACCCAAACAAGGGGAACCTTGCATCTGTCTACGAGAGGCTCTGCTTTCATCTAGCAGCAGCAACGCAATAAGCATCCCATGTTGCAACTAGGCGGCAACCGCCGGTGTTTCTACTTTGGGAGCATCTTGTAATTTCTTCTGCGATTCCTTTATGTACTTCCATCCACGTTTATTAACCCCGCTGATCCTAATTGGCGCATCTGCAGCCTGCACACCTGGAAATAGAAAATCAGATCAGAGACCAAACAAAAATTCTGCAAAATAACCCTAAAATAAACTACCTAATGGGCTTAATTATTGGATGATATACAACTATGCATGGCATTTGGTACCCAAGTGTCAACTATGACATGTTTCGATGTTGTGTCATTGTGTGGCTTTGAGTGTTGATCCCTGGCAGCAGCCAACAGTAACCAGATAGGAACGAAATGCAACCTGGACTAGCTTGACATAAAGCGATCAAAATCATATGTAGTGTATCATTATCTCAGACATTTGGATAACAAGTTGGTGGACTACAAAGCATGCTGAACATTTTTTGAAGCAATGGACAAAAGAACAAACAAAATGCTATAGCTGTTGCACACAACAAATATGGAGCATTGGTTGAACTATAAGATGTAGTTAGATGAATGAAATCTTTTAGATGAATAAAATATTGCACTTATTATCTATGCCTCAAGTAAGTGATGATGATAACAGATCATTCAAACTGAAAAAATGGAGAAAATATATCTAGACTAATCACTGCCATGGTTTATTTGTTGATATAGAACATATCAATTAACACATTTATCCATGCTCTTAAGTCTCACGTCTCAAACATATCAGGTATAACCACAACAGAGTAACAAACTACATATTGTTTCACACAAAGGTCACATTTTCTTACAGGCAGTACATTTTTCATAAAAACAAGTGTACTGTTCCTTTCTTTAGATACTTGTTAGCCAGTGAGAAAAAATAAATTATTTGTGTATTTATCTGAGTATCCAATCGAGCACTAGTAATAGTGTGTGTGGGGGGGGGGCTAATCAGTGGGTATTTCCATGCATTTGCAATTTATTAAATTGGGCACCTCCTTTACTTAGACCTCCTGGAATTAAAAATCATATAGTATTTAAAGATATGTAATATACCTTCCACCTTCTACTATTCCTTTCCATACAGTTCTGCAAATCGTGTATGGCCAGATATGTCGAGATGCTAATGATTATCTAGCTGCCTAAAACAACTTGAGTGGATTCAACTATCTAGTCATCCAGACAATCACAAATTCTCTTGAGCGGTACCAACTAACGAAATTTCTAATCTGCAGCCTAATACAACACTTCCAACTTCCAATCACCACTGCAGTGTGCAGAACAAGTGTATTGGCATCAGAGAGAAAAAAAAACAATGAGCAGCTCATGGCAAGATCATCGTCAAGCACAGTACAACCAAATTAGGGACGAAGCAGAGGGCCGAGAGGGGGGAAAATGCTAACCTGCCTTGTACCGAATCCCCCACGCCTTCCCATGTCGACCGTCCTGCATTGCAAAAAGCGCAACAAATCAATTGAAATGAAATGACGAAGAAACGAAATCATAGCAAGCGAGCACGGAGAGGAGCTTGGGCCAGTGGATCACCTTGTAGAGGTTGATCTTGGTGATCTGATACGAGACGTCGCGCCAGGTCGTCTTGGCGACCTTGTAACCGACGCCCCACCCAGGCAGGAACTGCACCACGTCGAATAGGTTCTTCTTCTTCTTCCGCTTCGCCTCCTTCGCGACAACCTCCGCGGTCGCCGCCGCGCTGGTGCTCAGGGCTCTCTGCGCCGGCGACGCCGCCAGCCCGAGGGAGCGTCGGAGCAGGCCCATCGCCCGCTGCGCCATGGCCACCCGAGAGAAGAGGGTCGACGCAATCTGTTCAGGGTGGCCGGAGCCGCAGGAAAGGAGAAAACGAGCTCCGGCGAGAGTGCGGGGGAGGCGGCGGCGGGAAGCGGGGGGCTAGGGTTTTGTGTGGACCTCGCAGAGGCGGGCAGGAGGTGTGTTTGGATAGATCTGGACCGCTCACGGCTCGATTGTTGGACAGGGCTTCAACGTCAGTCACTCGACTCCACGCTTTGTGAAACTAGTATACTAGTATATTACCTGTGATAACGCTACGGTGATAAAAAAAAACATACGATACTCTAAAATAAGAGTAATATCCAAGGTTTGTTTAAAAAAAACAAAGAAATAATCATTACATTATTGTTGAATACATACTTATTTATAAGAACAAAAGATATTTCTCACTTGAGTAATGTACTATGAAAGTTAGAAGCCAACAATTGTAACAAGAGATTCCTCATATTATTATTACACGGACCTAACAATTTGTTACATGTCTATTTTTTTCATAAGGAAGAGGATATTTAATGGCTTGAAAATTACAAAATATCCTCTAAAAATTGACACAGTGGTCAAGCTCACACCAATGCCGTTTTTGCTCCCATGCAGTGACTCTTTCAGTTTTCCACATTAGCTGCAACGCAAACTTGAAAATTACAGAAATGTCCTCTAAAAATTGACCCAGTGGTCAAGCTCATACATGAGCTGAAATTGTTGCGAACACATACAAAATGCAAACCATAAAAAGGAAAGTCCATAAAAAATTATAGATTAGTGTAGTGACTCATTCATTTTTTTGTGTGTAAATTAACTTCTCAGACAATAAGGGTGAATACTCTATAAAGATGCTTAATATTAATATATTTCTGTTACGTGAGATCCCATTACATGAACTCTCTCTAGTGATCTTAGATGCTAGTCATAGAAAGCTTAGTTTGACATGCCAAATATAGTGTACTGAATCCTGCAAAGAATAGGTAAATCATGTTACTAATCCGTTATATTATTTTTTAAGACACTTTTGGGCGTACCTGTACAGGTATCTGAATTAAACAGGGAAGACAGGTCCTGCATTATTCCCTAAAGCCTCATCCAGTTTAAGGACAAATGCAAATCAGCTAAGAAACAAAACAGAAATATTAGCACAGCTCTATTCAGTTTTAGTACCATGTGTACATGGAAGCAATGAGGATACAGATTATCAATCCTCTCAGGGAAAGGATTTAGATTGGAACAATCATTTCTTAGTAATCATCTCTAATTTTTCATGAAGAATGCCCAATAAGACTCTTTAGCATTATTTGTTTGAACAGAATCAAAGAGTTACATCATTTGTTTGCCCAATATTGAACAGAATCAAAGAGTTGCATGACACCAGTACACGATACCTACTCTTTTTCCATACGTTTGTATCAGCCTGGGTCTTTGGACCAAGGAGTAAGGATAATATTATCGGATACTGATCGAGCCAACCCTAAAGTATTTACAATATTGTTAGATAGAAGCAGTATCAGGACAAAAAATTTATAGGTCTGCCCCATTGAAGAGCTAGAGAGAATAAAAGAGTAAAAAACAATCACAGAAGGCACAATAAACAATAGTAATATCAATCACTTGTGGGAGATCCTGAACAACACAAGAAAAGACATCAAGCCTTGTTGACAGTCCGCAACCAAGGTATGTAAAGGAATGTAAAGTGAAGAAAATGCGCCGCATCTCACATCCTATTAACTCCAAGTATCTCACGGTCAGTCTAATAGCAGGCAGAAGGCTCCTTAGCTAATATACATGATAGCTTCGCCCACCCATATTGTCTATTCAGTAAGACAATAAGCAGAGGAGCAGTTCCAAAAAAAAAATAGTTTACATATGCATGCCATCTGTGCAATGTGATGGGCAACATCCCTAAACATCCAAATTACAAAAATTGATTGACTGATCAACATACCTGTCACAAGCACTTGCCTTCCTCAATGTCAATTCTACAAACAATTTATGCACAAAACAATCTCAGAATTCAACAATGACATAACCCTTTGTTCCATTCCCTTTTACGCTGCAATTTCACAAACTGATAACACAAGATGCAATGAAGCAAAAGAAAGAAATCATCACACAAGCAAGTCATCGGGTCTTAGGGAGGACTCATGATGATAATGGAAAGACATAAGCTCCATCATAGGATACTGAAGGGCAGCACAATTATTACATTGAGATTTATCGTTGTTCCTTGCACCACTCCTGGAGTTGCTGGGTCAATTGTGTGAAGCATGGTTTAGCAGAAAATACCATACAAAACACCGGACAGTTCAAAAAAACATCATGAGTAAAAGGAAGTGCATTCTGGCTATTATTCTTATCCCAAGTGATTTGCTCTATTAAATTTTCAGAAGCAACTAACTTGAGTCTCAAAATAGTAAGTCTATCCAACTAATTAATTACAATAATGCTTGGCCCTCCATTTAGTTGAAGCATGCTAAAAAAAACTCTATCCAAATAACATTATCCATGCATATAAAAGAAATACCTATCACTGCTTGTTACTAAATTATTTTTTTATTGATATGAACACTGACAAGAAATGAAAATCTTCAAATATAAAAATAAATAATTATCTATTTATGAGAACATACCACAATCCTCATTGCAAAGACAAACTTTTTTGTTTCTTGCATTCCATGGGAGACAAACTTAGTAACTCAACATAAAATATAGATGCAAATTTTATTTCCCTCCTGGCCAGCTATGTGGCTGGAAGACAAACTTCATAACTCAATTCTCAAGGAGAAATTGATAAATAGACCATAGAGTAACCACAAAAAAAAACTTGAATCTGGCTAGGGACATATGCCAAAATGGCCTAAGCCCAAACATTTTTTTATAAAAAAACTATAGATGATATCTGAAACAGGCTGCAACTAAATAATATAAATAACAGGAATAAAGCTCCCATATCATACACATTAACAAAAAGAACTTAATAGATAAATAAATACTAACAAACACATGCGGATAGCAATGCATTACAGTCACTGCACCGGGATTTATGAAGAAATAACCTAAAACTATTGACAGGAGGTTCAGATGTATAAGCCATATTCAGCACCAAACTTTAGAAACCTCAATAAAACGTTGAATAAAAGATTAAAAAGAAGAAACAAATAATGAAAATGGAGAAGGGATTCTTAATTACCTGTAGCCATGGTGGAACTGGAAAACTGGTACTACTATCCTGCAAACCAAAAATGAACAGATGTAGTAGCACCAACGTAGACTATGAGGGATACTAATGCTTTGCTGACTTTGATGTAGTATCAAAACTATTGTCATATGCGCAAGAACTAATAAATTGTTGGCTTTTTTAACATCTAATATAATCCTAGTGGCATCAGGTCAAACTGGATCTAACCAGGCAGTGTTTCAGGCGAGGGTCTCACCATTTATTGGATTAGAAACATTCTGTTTCAATCACAGGACGAAGTCAACCTGAATAGCAAGGAAACGAACAACACGCAGGAGATTCTACCCTCGTCCTGCCGCGCAGATGGTGGGCGAGCAATAGGAGTCTTCCCCTTGGCGGTCCACGACAGCCCGAGATAGCAACGCCCTACCGCTCCCGGGAGATCGGTGGCAACGACGGCCTGCCGCTGCTCACTGATCCATGGCAGCCCGCGGCCGTGGCAACGGTCTGTGGCTCCTTGCCGCTAGCTCCACAGCAGCCTGCAGCAGCAACAGCCTGTGGCTCCTCACTGGTTAACGATGACATGTAGCAGGGATAGGCCGGCTCCTCGTCGCTCCACAGCAGCCTGCGGCAGCGACGGCCAGCTTCTTCTCGGCAATCCGCGACAGCGACGACGTGCAGGGGCGATTGGTGTTCGATTCCTGGAGGACGGCTTTTCTATCATCGCGGTTGCTGCTCCTCGGAGATCCTCGGCTGTCTGATAGCGAGGACGATGGGGACGAACATTTTCTTTTCTATCGCCACATGAACCATCGGAGGGTGGTGAGAGGAGTGGGATGGGCGTGCGTAGAGCCGCGCGTGGAGGTGGGAGGCGGCATGGGAGATCCCAACAGTCTGAGCCGTTCGATTCAATGAGGTAACACAAGATAAATTATTGACCATTAGATTTGTAAACGTGGTGTTTTTGTGTACAATTAATAATGTGTACTTAGTTTAGATGCTGTCTTGGAAGGTTAATTGGGGGTAATTAGTCGGGTGGAGTTAAGAAAGTTTTGACTCAGTGCTTTTAAGGGGTAGAGACGATGAAACGAGAGGTACTTTTACTATGGGTCAATTGTCGAGAAGTTCATAACCGGGGTTAACCGGTGCGGTCCGGTTACACCGGTCGGCCGGTTAACCCCTGGTCCGAATTTGAATTTTTTGAAATTTGAAAAAGTTTATATGAAAAATTTGATAAAAAACTAGAGATAAAATGAAGATTTATGGTGAAGAGAACATATAATCTGAGCTCATTTGATATTGAAAGAAATGATGAAAATAAAAAAAGAAAAGAAAAAAAAAACCATACCTTATCCTCTGAAATTCACCCATCCGAACGCTCCCGTGACCACATCCCCGACACCTCTCCCTCGATCGCGTCCTCCAGTGCTCACCACCCCATTCCCCGTCGGAATCGCCGCTGCCGTCGGCAACAGTCACCACCGGCGGGCGCATCCGACCGAGACAGGTGGTGATCCGGCTAGCCGCCTGCCTCTCCTGGTTAACCGCCCGGCTGGAGAAAATAGCCGGTCGGCCGGCCTCGATGCGCAGATCTACGCCTTGGCTTGCGGTCGGTTAGATCGGTTAATCGGCGGCGGCGCGCGGTTAATCGCCGGAAGCTTCGGTTAGCCGCGTCATAGTGAGGTAAGATTTCTTTTTTTCTTCTTTTTTTTTGGGTAATCTATATTATTCATAGATTCCATAGTAAATTTAGGTAGGCAAGTTACAAATATATAGTTAATTTAGGTAGTCATGTAGGACTTGAAGATGACACTCCATCGGAGTTACAAAGAATTACTGGGACTAGTTCTCTTGCTGAGTGGACGAATAAATATGTGGGTGACATACATATAGAAAAGCGTAAATTGTTAAGTATGAGAAGGAAGGAAAAAGAAAAAAAATAGAAGAAGACAACTAAAGAGAAACCAATGGGTAGTGATGATTCTACTGAGAGTGACAATGGGAGCCCGATCTATCAAAAGTCAGATGATAGTAGTTCAGCCTCTTCTGCTGGTGACTCAGATGGTACTGGTGGTGGACCTGGTGGTCCTACCTCTATTCCACCTTCAACAAGTGTCCACTTCACAGGTAACAAAAACAATGATTATTGTATTATACCAATTAATGGATGGTTCACTCACTTATCATTTGTTTTGCAGGCGAGAAAGATTTCACTCATGCTACCCAGGATCAGGACCATGATGCTTCATATTCTCAGAGAACGATCATGCATGGGTGTGGGGGGGGGGGGACTATAAGGGGTAGGCAACATCATCTAAGAATTCACTCTTCTCCTTATGCAAGTGAGTCATCAATCAGCGCAGGTAGTTTTTCTCCCTATGCCCATAGTTATGACCAATACATTGCTCCGTCGTCGGACACCCAACCTCCTTCACAATGGATTTATGAGTGGCAGGACCCTGATTTCTATAACTTGTTGCTCAATGAATGGCAAACAACTACGACGTGGACTGAATAAACTTGGAATGATTACAAGGCGGCATTGTTATCTACTCGTGGTATTACGCTCATGTCAAGTGAAGAGTATCACTTCACGTGGTACTCGCATCTATGGGTGTGACAATTATTTGAATTCTATGTATCTTACACTAATATTTGGGGAAACCTATTGTATAATTATTTGTAGAATAACTACATTTCGATGCTTTGTATTGAACTATATGGATGTATTATGCTATATGAACTAAATGTATTATAAATTTATATCTAAGATTGTGCTAAATATTTATAACATCATGCCTAAATTTTTACTATTTTACGGATTAATTTCCTACTTTTTTTCCAATTCTTCGAGTTGGTTACTTCTGTAAATGGTTAACCGCCCAGACCAGCCGGTTAATCGGTGTAACCGGTCGGTTAACCGACCGACGACCGTGGCAGCCAAAATCAATTTTTGCCCGGCTAACCGGCCGGTTACACCGGTTAACCACTGAACCGGGTCCGACCGGTTATACCTGCCCGGTCGGTTATGTCAACCTTGCCAAGAACTACTCCTCACCTTTCTTTAACGAAAATTTTGTATTATAAAAATATATGAAAAATTCAAATAAAAATATGAATGAATAGTATATATTATTTTCTATAAACAAATCAAAATTGAGATACAATCGATACTTTTATAATGCACAACAAAAAGTAAAATCAGCATCAGTTACTGTGGGTCGAAACTGCACATAGCAGATTTATAACCCATTATTTTGTACACATTTATCTCTCTTTTTTTATACATTGTATAAGTATTGGTTGCACTTTAATTTTTGTGTGCTCATAGAAGAGAATATGAACTATTCAACTATATTTTTGTCAAGTATTTTTGTAATACAAAATTTTTCACAGGAGCACCTAACCCGGCGGGAGCACTAGATATGTTCTTGTCAAATGCCGACCCAAGTTTTAAAATCTAATAGTGATATAGCCTCTGATTTTTAAACTTTATGTTTTTATCATTAAT
Organism: Eleusine coracana subsp. coracana; assembly: GCA_032690845.1. Lineage (NCBI taxonomy): Eukaryota > Viridiplantae > Streptophyta > Magnoliopsida > Poales > Poaceae > Eleusine > Eleusine coracana. The sequence goes on from CM064420.1 coordinate 57,094,582, forward strand.
TTTTGAATCCAAATCAACAGCTTACCATGACTCTATTTATCTTTAATAGTTGAACTTTGTTGTAAAAAGACAAACTTGTCATTTACAATTTTATCATAGTTTTAATGTTAGATTTTTTATCAATACTTTCACATATAGATTATAAACTAATTGAAACAAAATAATTAGATACATTGAATAAAATTTAATAATTGAATTCGAATTTTGGTCAAATTTTGAAATTTTGACAACATTTGTCATATAATTAACATAACATCGAGATTACAATATTATATGTCCAACGAAAATAAATAAATAGAGTCACAATATTAAATATACCATTGAGATTATACAGATTCAACAAAATAAGTAATACATGCAAAAAAAGAGTCATTATATGTGCAATATCATCAACATATTCAACTATCAATCCCAACCAAGTGAGCAAGCCTCCCTCCTCTTTGTCCTCTTCCTTGTCCACCTTTTCCTTGCTTCCCCCTTGTAATATCTGGTCCATATCATTTGGGCCATGTGCCACCACAGCCAAGCTCTTGGTTTAATCCAGGTACAAACAAAGCCCAAAAGCATTAGGGAAGAGCATATAAAATTATCAAAAATAGAATTGGGTTCATCCCCTTCATCCACCATTGTGTTCCTCACAGAGGACCGACTCAGGTGAGCTCGTCATCCGTATTACTCGGCGGCAACGCTCTGTCCACGTGCTCACATCCCGGCAGTACCTCGCTGAAGACCACAGATCATGATAGCTGGTACCAGAGCCTTACCTTCCTTGGTGTGTGGGTGTGATTGGAGTCCATATGAGCACGTGGACTCCGTGAGGAACATAATAGGGACATTTGTTCAAGGTTACAAGAGGCTTCATTCGACCATTACTTTCATGACCTCTCCAGGACAGCAATAGGGACATTTAGAGTACACATTGGGTAGTTTATCAATGAAGCTATTATAGAATTAAGTTGTAATCTACTGACATGAGATAACATGGACAAGATTAAGGAAAGCTTTATTTCTATTCTGCTCATAATTTGACCATAGTGCTCCAATCTCGGCTTTGTTGTCTTCAAGAGGAGCCCAAGATAAGTGAAAGAAAGAGATTAGTCGTTTAACCTTCTTAGGGAGCAAGTTAAGTGGTACTAGGCAGGACTTGACAAAGTTAACTTTAAACCCAGTTGACTACAAGAAGTTTCTAGCAGAGCTTTCGAAGTGAACAGTTCATGTTGAGATGTTGTCATGACAAAGATTGTGTTGTCAGCATATTGAACCACAGGAAACCAACGTCATCCTAAACTGGGATTGGTAAAGTGAAGATTGTTGATGATGCTTTGAAGGAGATTAGTTGCGAGGACAAATAAAAGCGGTAAAAGTGGGTCATCCTACTTGACCCCACGTCTGCACTTTTTTTTTTTTTATCTAGCACTCGGTTTAGGAGAATTGAGGAGGAGCCCGAGTCTTGGATTCTTCTTGTCCAATGAATGAACCGTTGTCCCATGTCTAGAGCTTCCACCATTTTTAGGATAGCAAGGTGTTTAATTGTATCAAAAGCTTTTATGGAGTCCAGCTTGAGGATTGTTATTACCATGTTTCATATCTTTCGATTACAAAGCATGACCAAATTGAAAATAAAAATTACTTTTTTTAAATGTAAGAAGAATATTACAGCTACCCAAACCATGGACCTTTTTCTAGAGCTTCCATCATTTTTAAGATAGCAAAGTGTTCAATTGTATCAAAAGCTTTTGTGGAGTCCAGCTTGAGAATTGTTATTACCATGTTTCATATCGGATTGTTATTATCATGTTTCATATCTTTCTATTACAAATCGTGACCACAGATTGAAAAAAATTACAATTTTCCTTTTTTTGTAAGAAGAGTATTACAGCTACCTGAACCATGAACCTTTTTGAAACTGGTGAACTATGAATATGCTGCTATACAGGATGAAGATATTTTAAACTGATTACAATTCAGCATAGTAAAATCGTTTTTTGGTGTTGCTAGGGTCAGCTTTTTCGCGATAACAGATAAGGTCATAAGGATGGACAACGAAACAAATGAAATTATTGAATCTCAGTTTGACATAAACTAAAACAATAAGGTGCTGATAAGCCCTCCCAAACGGACCCTTAAGCTTTTTTTTTTTGTTCACTTTATTGTTAGATACATAATTAATTTCATTGTAAATAGGATTGATGAATATGATGGATAAATAGAATGGAATTAAAACAAGAAGTAGAATATGTCAGCCATAAAGACAGCAGAGCCAGGATGAGGGAAGCCTAACCTACTTTATACACAGCCAAATGTGGCGCTACGCCTATCTGCTAACCATTATGATCTACCTTTTCTTGTCTCGCCAACACTACTTCCCTTTCATTTTTTTAAAAAAAAAACACTACTTCCCTTTTTCTCTGCATTCTTACAATCATGGAACATACTTTAGCTATATGCTAATATAATAAGCTGTAAATAATATATCCCATGAGAAGACACGAACAATCACGGCTTTCGGAGGGCTGATGCTGCTCCCATTATTACAGCCATTACAATCCCTAACCCCGCACCAAGTGATGCACCCACAGCAGCAGCTGTAATAGAGCCATCTCTTTTGGGGGGCTTCTGCTTAGCTTGCAGAGACGCTGCTCTCTCTCTTGCCAGCTCCAGCGACAGTCTCTCATGAGCAAGCTCCTGTTCAGTAATATAGCATTCAAAGTTACTACTAAAAATAAACACTCCAACCACACCATAAAAGTGTAAAATAACGATCTTTACCCAAGCCTCATTATCTACCAAAATCACATGCAAGGGAACTTCTGCAATAACAGAATCATGGCCCATGTTCATCCCAATATATGTGGCATAGACTGCACTATCAAGCTTAGGTTCGTATTCATATATAACGTTATGCTCTTTCTCTTAGTTTTATTCCCTAAAATTTAATATAAAAAGATAGAAATGTACCTCAAATGCTGGTTCTTCCTCCTTGAGAACTACTTGATGTACAAGCTGACGAAGAGCAGTAACACCATCCACATGCATAACAATGTCCTTCCTCTGAAATGGTGACAATGCAAAATTTACAGGATAAAAAGCTGATCTGTTTGCCGGTTCCGTGGTCCCAGAATTACCACTAGTTGAATCGATAGGCTGCAAAGTGTTTCTAGAACTTGGCATTAGAAATGGGGAAGAGTTGACAACTTTTGTCATCTCAGGAGAAGCTTGATATGCTTCCATAGCTGAACTGATCAATGTGTTCTGTTCATGTGCGCTGACAGAGAATTTATTGGTTATGGCAAGAATCCAAGGAATGCCAAGAGCCTTGACTTCATCCAAGAGAAGTGAAAGAGCAGGCCGAGGCAGAGAATTGTTGGACTGGTGATATTGTGGAATTCGATGTGCTAGATTATGCACAATAACAACAAGGTCAGTCCTCCTGCTGAGATCATGTAATCCTAAATGCAACTCTTCTTTGAACCGTCTAACCTCTAAAGGTAGCTCCTGATATAGAAGATATAAGATCATAATGAGTACTCTCAGGTGTTAGATATTCAATATATCGAACTAAAACTTCTAGATATCAACTAACCACCAATGATAAGGAGACATGGGTAAGAACTAGGAACAGATTACTCTCCATGAATCTACTCTTTAAAGTATGAGAACTAATAACTGGTAACACAATTCAAGACTAATGCTAGGCTTGATCCAGTATACTTAGGATCATACTACAAAAAGAGTGTGAAAGTGTATGCAGCTCTACTCGTATGATAAAATAAGTTTCATGCATTGAGTGATACAAAAGTAGATCAATTTTTTACTTCATTAACCCCTATTTTCATTTTGCACAACAGTATTACACTTTTGGAAGTATGCTCTTGATTAGTGTACAACGCAGTTACAGAAATTTAGAGAGGATAACCACATAAAATCTTTGTTGGGAAATTCAAATCTAATCCACCATTTTAAATGTGTTGCGAGTCAATGCTATATTCCTAACATAACAATTTGAGTGATAAATTCAAAGATCAAGAAAGAAAATAATAATTCAAGAAAAACTCGAACTCAACAAACCTAGGAGGAACTAGTGGAGGTAACATGTAAGAAGAAATATGCACCCAAGTCCGCTGCTGCATAGAAATTAACCATGGGTGATGGCGCGTACACCCATACCTACCAACTAAGATAGGCTGAATCCTCACGGAGACAAACTAGTGTATCACATTAGCTAGACGCACTCCCAAATAGCATCCCCTACCCAAAAAATAATTAAAGAATCAAAATTCCATCTATCAAATTTAAGTCGTGGTGTCAGACTATTTATTATTTAACATGATTTATGCACATCTATATCATAATTCTGGATGGATAGATACATCTGAGGGATTTTGGATTTCTCTAGAGAAAGTGGGCATTTGGATTCTTCATGAGATACAGTCACAAACATAGTGGCTGTGTCATGCTTGTTGTTTTATCCACAATTAGCAATTTGCTTGTTGTCAAACAATTGATGCGACTATTAGCATAACAAAAAGTAACCACAGTACCTGCAAGTTCACTGTTGTCGAATCTAAGTAGCATAAACCATTTGATATTCCCTTGCCATGCAGATCTACATGTATGCATTCAAGAACTGCATTGTTTCTTTCTTTAACTTGTCCTAACATTGCTTTCAGCAAGGAAGTTTTACCTGCACCCTACACATACAAATAAATCCCACTATTACCATTTCATGGAACACAAGTATCTAGAGATATATTATTATAATACTCAAAAGTTATGGAGGTACCTCTAATCCAAGCAATCGCACCCTCCGAGTCCTAACATAAACCTCTTTAGATATTGTTACAAAATCACTTGTCCCATATATAAGAAACCCATTTAAACCCTTGCAGCATCCTTTATCTTCAAACCATGAATCAAATCCAAACTCCAAAGTTGTATCTGCACCTATAATAACAGAGAAATCCTCAGTAATGTAATTTGGAGGCTGCTTTAGTGGATGACCAACAAGAATACGCATTTTTTGCAGTGTAGGTTGCCCTTCTTGATTTGATGAGTACGGAGTGGATGATGGTAAAGTTTCTATGACCGTTGAATACCTATATACAAATTAACTTCAGTTAAATAATCGAAACCTATGGGTATAACAATGTGAAGTATGATGGCAAATCTAAGGACAAATGAGTTACTCAATTGAACATGGTAGCGTATCAATAAAGTGTAGCATGCAAACATCAGCCATGACATAGCCAAAAGTATAGGATTTGCACGTAATGTTTCAGGATACATTGTTTCAAAATCACAACCAAAATATGATGGTATGTTATGTTGATCCCTCGAAAATATTTGTTCTTCTCATATGACCATTAAGTTAGGTTCATAATGTGGCTAATCTTAAATGCCTGTGCAGAATTACTACACAAGGAAAAATGATTTGCACATATTGTTGACTTTATTATTATGTTTCCTTCTGCTAACATATCATATTTATTTAACTTAGCATACCATGAATCATAATCCTAGTGCAATTTACATGATGGGCATCATAATCCTAGATGATATAATGAAGCATCACAGATGATAAAACCCAAAAAGTTTCAAGAAAACACGAGCTCATAGTGAAAACACTTTATTCTATTTTCCTTAGACATACATTGCACTTGTAAGAACTTTCACAAGTTAATGCATACCAGTTTCCATTTATCTGAGCCTGGAAAAGGGTGCACAGATGTAGGCCATGCCCAATTATATCAACTTTCAGCGGATCAGCATTTTTCCCACCTGGGAGTCCATTCCATCCAAGAGGAAGAATAGACGTGGCAGTTCTAATAACTGGAGGCTCCACGATATGACCAAGTTCAACAGAATCAGTGGCTGTTAGACCAAGTAGTTCTTGTAGATGTGAAAATTGTGGTAACTGCTCGATGCCCGTAAAAATTGGGGCATTTGCACTCATGCATGAATCGTATATTCTGCATGAACAATGCAAAGCTTTTAGTATATGAATAACAAAATACTTCCATAGTCCATACTCCATCGGTCATGAAAAGCAAAATGAAAGAACAAAAGGCACAATTAAAAAGTGGAGAGAACAATTCACTAGAATATGCTATCGATGGGATGATATATGCAGCTTAAATTTCATCAAAGCTTCAAATTAATAAAAACAATAACAGTGATTTATTTTAAAGCACACTCCCCACCAGATCATTGTCATGGTTAAAAGAGACAACTGCAGTTTATGTCCCCATTGTTTATACTAGTCATGTTTTTACCTTATCGTGTGTTATAATTTTGTTTAAATAAATTTAGTAATTCAGGGCTTCTCTTTTCATATTCTGTATTTTGAAAAAAGAATGTATTATTTCAAAACTGAATATGAATATAATAGACCTAAACCAACTAATTCTTAACAAATTTGTATGTTGAGATTTAATGATTTCAAACGGGAAAAATGAAGCACTGGTTGCATCTGTTACCCACAAATTAATAAAAAAATATTATGAGTTAAAAGGTGATTATGCTTGTGACACTTGTGATTACTTACTTAAAAATCCTACTGATATACCTAATCATATTTTTCAGCATGTGCAGCATTTAGGATACCTTATCTAACCTATGCGGCAAACAAATGTGTAGATGACTTGGTGTTAGTGATAATGCAAACTTCCTCTGTTTTCTACCATCAATTTTCTACGAATAAGCTATGCAAGGGATGGAGATTAAAGTTCTGGGTAACAGTTACTGTGTGATTGAAGGTGAAAATTTTAGGCACAAACTGATTCTACATGAATTATAATCAGACCATGGGGCTTACTTTTGGAACCGAGCCCTATAAGACTTCATTGAATGTGATTGCAAATGCTCTCTTAACTCCGATATAACGGACTGCACCTGCAGATGCCTTTGCCAGAATAGAGCAAGAGAATGAGTAGACCAATAATGGTTAAATATTCAAAATAAAAAAAAGAAAAGAAAGAAAGCAGGCCTCATATCATTTAGCTTCTAAAATTTGAAGGAAAAGGAATCAACACCGAAAGAAGCTTATACCGATGTCATCTTGGAGTACTCTGAATCTGAAAGTGTATTGACTGACGAATCCCCCAACAGGTAAAGCTGCAAAGAACAAGAGTATTTTCAACATTATTAAAAGCATTTTCAACATTATTAAAAGCTGAATATGTACTCTATTTCAAGATATTTCAAGATAACACAAGAGTAAAATTTAATATTTTGCTCCATGATTTTCCCCAGAAGTAATGATATCTAGAGATTTAAAAATAAGAAAATGACTGAAAATTAGCACTAACATATAAGGCAGTACAGTTATTTGTGCTCCAATTCTAAATCTCTAGCGGAGAAGATGATCAAAATAAGAACTCAACTAGAGTCCCAAAATTAAGAAGATATGTTATCAACCTCTCCAAATGGCACATATGAAGGCAAAGAAGGTACTCTGCTCCAGCGCTTAGAACCTCTAGCTTCAGATGCATTTCTTTTCTCTGTCCTGTTATTCTCTTCAGAATGCCCTCCATCTTTATCAGATAAAGGGGTAAGAGCGATTCCTTCAGAACCTTCCTGAATCTCAAGAGATTGTGGTTCTTCGTCTGATTCATCAACCTTTGATTGCAAATAACTATCCAATTGTGATGACGCCTTTCCAACAACATTTGCTTGTTTCTGGAGTACACTTAAACTTTTCCGCACCCCTTCCAAGGGAACAAGTTTTGAAAGCCTCCAAAGTGACTTTTGAACTGGACCAACACCCAGAACAAGTTGTTCCCCATTGCTCTCTTTGGGCCTTTCAGCATTTCTCTCCACATTTTCTTCAGGTTTTGCACCAGTTTTATTTACGGGAGATGCTTCAGGTGTTTGCGCATTGTAGTGGTGAAAGTATGCTGGAGATAGAATACGTGGCACCAAATCTTCTGGAATACAGTAGGATTTGAAGTAGTCTTGCCATCCTCTTCTGTGAACATAACTAGCAAAAGAGAAAAAAGAGGGGATCAAGAAGCAATTTTGATTGTATAAACCCTGTAACAGATCTGTCTCTCTTTTTCTCCAGATAAAATAGAGAAGCATTAGTTAATAATTCTAATAATAGTATACCTAGTCAAATCACAAGGTTTCAGTTATATCCAAGGAACTTACTCTCTCAAAGCAGCATTTCCAACAGGTGGCTGAGAGAAGGTGATACACTTCACCGAAAGCCTATTCTGCTCTTTAGATGGAGAGGATGCAAGAACTCTCAAGATTGCAAGTGTAGCCAATGCAGCTACCTGCAGTAGTATTGGGCAAGTATGATCAACTTATGAGGATATGTTGTATATTGTTTACATGTACCTACCGCTCCACCAAGTGAATGTCCACAAAGAACAAGTTTCCTGTTCTTTCTCTGTGCAAGATTGTATAACTCCAGTGCTGGAATCCCCTTGGCACGAGCCATAAAACCCTGTGGCATATATTAAGTTGGGACAGATCCTAATTATGATGTATTCATGTATTGTGACATAAATGATTAATTGATTCAGCAACCGAAATTTCAGCAACCATTGCAGCTAGCACATACCCGATGTGCTGCAGGTTTTGGTTTTCTCAACATTTGTGCTTCTCGATAAGATTTCCCAAGGTTTTCTTCACTCTTTTGTATATCATTTTGTTCAGGATCAACAGCAGCATCCAAATCCTTAGCAGTATCCTCATGAAATATGGTTCCTTGGAGTATATTCACATCAGCAATAATATCCCTATAAAAGAAAATGGAGAAGTTGATGCTTTTGTATTATTGAAAAGAATTAAAGATTTGGCAGCCTAAATTTCCATGAAATCTTACTGGTAGTGATTTGTGCCAATAAACATAGCAAACAAGGTGTCACCAGCCTCTGCTAAGAGATACCTGCATCATTTCACCAATAGCTGGATGAATCATGAAAAATGGTAAAAACTTATGAAGACTGCCAATTTGAATCACTTAAAATGTGGCACATATGATGGGAATAAATACAGAGATCTAACACGGCAATATCTGGTAGTCGGGTAGTCGGCCAGTAGGCCACTTTTCCTTTTTATCAAGGTGCAGCAGAACTGCATGTAGTAAAAAAAACTTAATGGGATCTACTGATATGAAATTTAGCATACAAGAGTAGAGTGTTGAAAATTAAAATACAGAAAGTGCATAACAAAATGGCATGTCCCTGGACCAATAGCCTGGCAATATTGGGTGTTAGTCCATTACGTACTAGTAAACACTTGTAACTGAAATCAAGGAAGATCAATATTTTCTTTCTTAAGGCTGATTTTGATACAGGAGTTTCCAGAGGCAAAAGTAATAGGGTGTCTTCTAGCAAAAATCACACATCATAATGTATTGGGAAATTTTGTTGTGAGACACTATAAAAAGTTGGTTTTGGCCACAAGACACTGTAAAAGTCGATATTTGCCGTAGTACATCGGAAAACCATGGCTTTTGTTCCTAGGACAGTATAGCAGGAAAGATGTGTTATTATGAACATTTTATCTTAATTCATAGGGCACATAATGACTTGAGATTTTACACATGTATGCGCTGCTACATTCTTTAACTATGTGCTTTTTTATATAATTGATTTTCACTGTTTGAGTAGTTTTATCTAAAAAATAAATACTGCTCAGTTTGAAAGGTTATGAAAATAATTGAATTTATTCTTGTAAAAAAAATGCAGATAAAGAATATAGCAATACACATGTGTAAGATTTCAAATCGTCATGTGTCTTATTTATTAAGATAAAAAGTTTCATAACGTGCCTTCTCTCCTACTATAGTGTCCCAAAGACAACAACCTTGATTTCTCGATGTCCTACAGCAAATATCGACTTTTGTAGTGTCTTACAGCCAAAATCAACTATTTATAGTGTCCCACAACAAAATTTCCCTAATGTATTATCGCAAGATTTTCCTTAATATGACATAGGCAGGACCACTTAACAGTGTTCTCAGAAGGCTTATACCTCCAAGAGAATACAAGAACTTAGATGAAGCAAGGACTGTACATGATTATTAGATCCACTAGAGACTAGAGCCATAATTAACACAAGTGATAGTTGTACAGCGTTTTACTGTTATGCTCAATTACAAACTTTGTTGTAAAGAGCGAAACAGAATCAGAAATTACAACATGCTTTAGCTTCTGCTTACCTATGAGGTACGTGATCCAAGGATGGTTGAACACGCTCCAGTGACACAATATTTCCACCAAAATCAGATTTGAACTTGTTGATATATCTCATCATCTCGGAAACAGGCCTCTGGCAAAGAAAATAAAGTTCACTAAGTGACAAGCAGTAAGGGAGGATCTTTTTATTATTTTTTTGAAGTACTCCCAATTTGTTAGTACAATCCTAGGAAAGAATTTTCTATTCAGATCGATATTACAGTTTTTTCAAACCATAAAGGGATGACAAATAGTAACATTTGCAGGAACATTAAAGAAGGTAGGAAAAGGGGAGAGATAATGATCACACACACTGCAAATAAAGATGAGTAAAATGTTATAAATGTAACAGTACTAAAATGTCCACCAAGGTGCAGTAATAGCGTTTGGGCATCTAACACAATTATGTGATCCATTTGCAGAATAGTTCAACCTTACAATAAACTTTAGTCTTTAGGTGCAGATGCCATTCAGGGCAAATAGGTGCAGAGTACCAGACGGTGATGCCCACTTCGTCAATTGAATTAAAACAGTGCCAAATTAATGTGGCCATGAACTGCATGGAAAGTCATCAAGCAAGTTTTCTCAGCCTAGGCATCAGTTTTTCTTGTCCCAGCTTCATGTCACTTTATATAGTTCCAAGATAAGAGATAGAAACTCTACTTCTTGGCAAAGGGGCAGAGACTTAAACTAAATGCATATGATTGTTATAAACCTAAAAAATGTACATGAGTCATATTGAGTTATGTTAACCTTGAGCATAACTACAGCAAGCAACCACCTCAAAGTTGTTGCCAATTTTTCCCCAGGAAAAAGGAAAAGGCACAAAATGACGAATTCTACATTGGCACTAACTGTCCCAAAGTGGAGTTACTAAATTTGATGGAACACTACACGATCATTATAAAGATTTCCCTACTCTAGCCTCCTCACAACATAAGAGGGAGCTGAGTCTATATCCAGCTACTGGACAAATGTTTCCTCTGGCAACACGCACTGCTTGCAATCATGCCCTCAGAGGTCACCACTACCTGAAAATGGCTGGACAGACCTACTAATCCATAAGGAATGGACCGGATCAAAGGTACGGAACGCGGGACGCGCAGGGCGGGCGGGGCTGCTGCGAGGCGACACGGACCTTGTAGACGCACTCGGCAAGGACCATGGCGCAGAGCAGCTCCTGGAGCTCGGCAACGGTGTCGACGCGGACGGCGCGGCAGAGTTCGCGGAGCTGGCGACGACGGCGCTCGAACTCCTCCCGGAACATGCGGTCCTTCTGGCGCCCGGGCCATGGCCATGCGGGCGCCCGAGGCGGTGGCCAGGGCCAGCGCGGCGCTGGGAGCGCCGCCCAGGGCGGGAACCGCGCCGCCTGGTCGCGCACCCACGACTCCACGCGGCTGGCCAGGGCGGCCGCCATTGGTGGGAAGAGGCTGGCGATCCGCCGCGGAGAGAGGCGGAGGAGGAAGGGGAAGTGTGTAGGATTCGTATATGCCGCGGCGGTATATCTGCGGCCTGTAGATCCGCGCGTCCGGGTTGATTGGAACAGCAAGCAGGACACGTCAATTTTCGGTTTACAGAATTCTGACGGTTGAGCGCTTCGTTTCCTTGCTGAATTAGGAATTGAATGGGTCTGAGCAAAATGGCCCATGCTACACCGGAGAGCATCGATCATACCGAATTGGTTGGCCTCAATTCTTACCTCACTTGTGTTACTTTTAATTAATCTAGAACATTGACACTTAGAACTCAGGATGAACCTAGTCAACTTAGATCATAACTAGTAAACTAAATCTGAAGCGGAATAGATGAGTTCGGTTGTTACTGGTGTTGGTGTTGGACTCTATTGACATCAGTGCAGAGGTGATGGGCTCGGTGATAAATACGTCGTCGGGATGTAGCGTAGACACTCTTGAGGGTCTTTTTGGAAGCGAAAACCCTCGGAGCGGTAGCGGCACTGCTTGAGGGGTGGACGTCGGTCTTCCGTGACTTCCAGTGCCTTCAATAATTGGTTGGAAACTTAGATGCGATAGGCGTCCTGGGGGTGACCCTTCTATTTATAGCACTGTAGCCACGGACCAGATCAACAATAGAACCAAAAATAAGGGACTCCAGCCTTTGTGGATTTTAGATCTGACCAACAACTTGATGAGGATTTAACTCTTAATTGATTGCTTAGTGTTGTTAGAGCAACTCTAGGCATCTAAAAACTTTTTTTAAAATTAAAATATTAGAGTTTATTAGGCAAATAAAAATAAGCCTTCAACAGAAACTCAAAACCTGGCTACATCCATCATTTATAGCAATAAACACGGAAAGAGATAGGAGGACTTCCCTCATTTTGTTTGACTACTTAGGGTCTGATTGGTTGACTGCCTCTATCTAGCATGTGTCGTATGCCCCAACCAGACTGAGTTGAGCCTGATTGTACTGAAGCACCTGAGGTCGATTGGTTGCTTGTACTTGTTAGGGCTGGCTCAATTAACATCTTGTTTGTTTGGTCATGTTAGGAGATACATGAAGACTGTGTGTGCTGTAAATTGAGAATCGTGCGTGCCTAAGGCTCACTGCACCAATTGCGCTTGCATCTACTTAGCCAGGCTCGCTGGATACTGTAAGCTTCATGACCATTTATGATTGAATTTTCGAGGTATGGATGTTTTGGTGATAAATGATAACTATAAAATTATGGGTTAATATCTACACAAGTATTGTCTATATAGGAATCATCTCTTAACTCTAATTGCAAATCATATGGATGATAGTTATCCTTGGTGATTCATAACAATAACCGCAAGCATGAAGGTTTGTGAATTTGATGGAGTCCAAGGATTGATGGAGATGGATCAAAACGGAGAACAAGCTATGGTAAAGTGTGTGGAACACTTAACTAGTTGTTAGGGTTTTGGGTTCATAGAAAAAACCGGACTATCAAGGAGGTCTAGATAATTCTCTTAGTTCATGTCTAGTCGGTGATGTGCAAGGTTGCTCGGGGATGCGTGCTCGCGACGGGGGTGGGGGGTGGGGGCGTGCTCGCGGCGGCGGCGAGGATGCGTGCTCGCAGCTGCTGGCTTAGGGCAATCACCAGACGAGGAGCGCGGACAGGCAGGCCGGCGGGGAACGCACCCGGGAGGAGGCGGGCCGGGGAGGAGGCTGCCCGGCGGGGAGCGCGCCGGGGACGAGGCGGGCCAGCGGGGAGCGCGCCAGGGAGGCGGACTGAGGAGGAGGCTGGCCGAGGAGGATGCGGATCGAGGAGGAGGTTGACCAGGGAGGACGCGGGCCGGGGTGGAGGCGTGCCATGGAGGACGCTGGCCAACGAGGAGCACACCACAGAGGAGGCTGCCCTGGGGGGCGGGGGAGTTCGTGGTGGCAGGCATCGATGGGGAGCACCAATAATGGAGGCGACCGTGAGAAAAGAGAAGCAAGGTGGAAGAAGGAAAACCAGGGGCATTGTTGTCTTTTTTGTTGAAAACAAATAAGGAGCGTGCTAATCCCCGCACGCACATGCTGAACGTCTTATGTCCGCACACCCTGTTTCGGGCTGTCCGAGACCGACGCATCCAAAAACAGAAAGCGCGGGTGTGGCTTGTCTCGCGGCCCGACGACGACATAGACGCGCGCGCGGGAGGGGAGTGCGGGCGCGGGAAGGGGAAAATACACCTGAGCCCACATGTTGTAGATAGAAGAGGAGAAAAGGAAACAGCTCATCTAGATTGAACCACCACCTCCTCCTTCCCAGAAGAAAAATCAATCTGGTTCGATCACGGTGACAGGGAGGCGGGGGCAGTTGAGATCTGGGTGATCGCCATTGTTGGGCATCACCTTGCTACTCCAGGTGAAAAGGTAAAGCAATTTTACCTACAAACCCTGTTCCTAGTCCGATTTCACCTTTATTTTTTGACAAAAGCAACACAGATCTGAGAAGAAAAAGTAAGAGCAGATTGCTAACGCTATGCAAATATGGGAATAAACAGCAATTCCACCAGTTCGTGCACTAACTAGAAGCACACATCCACACATGAAACTTATTTTTTCACAAAATAGGACATGACTCATCAATGATTGTAGACCTCTGTCCTGTAGTTTATCTTCATCATGCAAGGATTCATAGCAGACTATGTACTACTTATATGCATATACAGAAAAGCTACATAGTAAGAAGAAAGCTTCAAAGTTGGGTCACCATATTTACACCTTTTGTTCCCTGTTCATGTCCTTTTGTTGCCTGAAAAAAAACATTCAGACATTAGCATTTTTTATTCAATGTAAAAAGCTTTCTTATATTAAGTACTTGCTATGTAACCTGTTGCTTTTGATTTATTGTTATGTTGCTTATGATTCATTGATGTGTTTCTTATGTTTGATGGTAATATTGCTTATCCAGATTAGTTTATTTTTTCACTGCAGTTTATGTGATGGATCTAAATAAGCCCCCCCCCCCCCCCCCCCTCTGATATTGACATTGACTTCATAATGGATCTAAACAACCCAACCTTCTGTACACAACTTGATTCTGCTGCTGGTGTCGAGGATCCAAGTGTTTCAGAAATCAGATTATCATTAGAAGAAACAAGACTGGGGCCCATGCATGAACATGGTGAACTGAGTGCCCAAGTTTGTGCTAGTCAGGGCAATGCTGGACAGGTTTTAGCTAGAGAAGCTATTGTTCAGGGGGTTGTTGGTGTCCATGGCGCTGAAGGTATTCTTTCACAAGACAACGAGGAAGTTCAAGTGTGGTCAACACCAGAAGGGCCATACACAAGAAAGATGTTTGACACTTTGGAAGAAGCAAAAGTGTACTACAACTCATATGCCAAAAGAATCGGTTTCTCCATTCGGACAAACACTTTGCGGTGTTCTGCTTTAACTAGAGTCGTGGAGAAAGTTCAGTTTGTTTGTAACAAGGAAGGTAAAGGGAAGAAAAGTAAAACTGAGAATTGTGTTGAGCAGATGCTTGATGGTTCTGATTCTGAGCAGGAGCAAGCAGAGAACCACCACTTTGTTGAAGAGAATAGAGGTGCAGGGAGAAAAAGGAAAAGAGAAACAATGAAGTACACACAATGCAAAGCAAGAATGGTGGTAAAGCAAATTGGTTCCAGGTGGCATATCATCTATTTCATTGCTGAGCACAATCATGACCTTGTTACAAAGCCTTCACTTTCCAAATTCCTGAGATCTCACAAGGAAATACCACAGGAAGAAAAGAAGTTCATTACGCTGCTTCACGGATGCAACATACGCACAGGTCACATCATGCAACTCATGTCTGAGTTTTATGGCTCCAGAAAGCTAGTGCCTTATGAGACCAAAGATGTGCACAATTTTTGATCTACACTTCGGACTGTAGAGAAGTATAAAGATATGCAGGAGACACTAGACTACTTTGAGAGACTAAAGCAAGATGATCCAGATTTCTTCTACAGGTTTGAATTGGATGAGGAATATAGGATTAAGAGCTTATTTTGGGTTGACAGCGCAGCTAGGAAAGCATATGTTGCAGCTTATCATGACTGTGTGTCCTTTGATGCAACCTACATGACAAATATGTATGACATGCCCTTTTGTCCCTTCATTGGAATAAACAAGCATGGTCAAACCTTCCAGCTAGGTTGCGCTTTTATAAGAGATGAAAAAGCTGCAAGTTATGTTTGGCTTTTCAAAACTTTCCTAGAGGCCATGAATGAAATTGCTCCACTAAATATCATAACAGACCAGGATGGTGCCATGAGGATTGGCATTCAACAAGTGTTTCCAATTGCAAATCATAGGAACTGTCGGTGGCACATAATGAATAAGGCTTCGAGGACAGTTGGTCCATTCCTTGCAAAGGATGCTGATTTGAGGGCATCTTTTGAGGACTGCATAAACTACAGTGTAACACCTGAAGAGTTTGAAGTAAAATGGATCGCCATGGTTGAAACATATCACCTTCAGGGCAACCAGCATTTTCAGCATCTGTACAGCCTTAGTAGGAGCTTTGTCCCGACATTCTACATGCATAATTTCTACCCCTTTTTGCAGTCAACACAAAGAAGTTGTAAGGCAGTATGAGAAAATTCAGGAGAAATTCTTGGTTGATGAGGATGGTCAAGACTTTAGGACAGAGGACAAGAATAGGATCACTTGGTCGAAGAACCCTATAGAAAAGCATGCTGCTGCAGTGTACACAAAGAACATATTCTACAAATTCTCTAAAGAGTATGAAAAGACCAAAGAATATTTTGTTAAGCCTGAAGGAGAGCATCAATTCAAAGTTATCCCGAATAATCACTTTGTTCAAGATTATGGGACTAGGGCATATGTCGTGACAGCAATAGAAGAGGAGGAGACCTTCTATTGTGAGTGTAGCAAATTTGATAGGGATGGGATAATATGCTGCCACATTATGAAGGTGATGAGCAGATTTGGTATGAGAAAGCTTCCTGAAAGATATATCCTCAAGAGGTGGACTCCAAAAGCTATTCCTGATGATGGCAATGCCACTGTAACTGTTGAAGTTGGCAATGAGGGTGCTGGTATGCCTTTGCAGAATAAGAAGATAATGAGGTTTGCAAATCTTTCAATGGCACTTGGAAAAATAGCCTTTGAAGGATCAAAATCGAAAGATGCAAATGTTGTTGTTGCTAAACATATCACAATGATAAATTCTGAACTACAAAGCCTGCGAAGGAATAGGCGGAAAAGCAACACAACTACTGCGTCAACAAATGCACCTATGTCTGCGCATATCACTTCAAGCGTGCCTATGCCTATTGACAGAACAGTTCCCACTACTGAAACTGCAACTAATGTGAGTGGTATTAGTGTGCTTAATTCTGCAGGTTATCTACAAGATGCTTCATTGCCTGGTACTTCCAGCTTAGTGCGTAATCCACCAAAATCAGCTACCAAAGGGCAGAAGAAATCAAAGAGGTTGTCTAATGGAATGAATGCACACCCAAAAGGGAAGAAAACATGCACGATGTGTGGGTCAACGCAACACACTGCTCCCCGGTGTCCAAACAAGAAACTAAAGGCTAAATGAGAAAAGCATGTTTGTTATCTCCAAGATGCTATGTAATAGAAAAAAAAATGTTAATATACACTACTTTAAGTTATGCTATGTAACAGATGCTTTTGTCAGGTTAAATTGTCCCTTTACAGTACTTTAATTGATGTTTTTCTTGAGGGCCATATATTTGGTTTTGTACCGTCAGAAAATAAATTTGCAGAAAAGATTTTACCTATGTAAGCTTGAGTTTTAGCTTCCAGGGTGCAATGTTTTTGTTGTGGGTGAGCCACTTGTATGTCAGAAGTTCCCTAATTTTTGGCATATCTTCTTCCTTGAAATGCAGCAGAGTATTGCCATTCCAATACTCAGCATGCATCAACATATGAAATCCACAGTCATGTCTAGAGAAAACAAAAACAAGAAATTAGTACATGACACAAAATACATTTCATGAAAAAAGAACCTTGTTTCAGGAAAGTGGAGTTCAAAGTGTAACAACAGATATACTTACATGGATGCTTGTATTGGGACCTGAATATCAACTAGATTATAGTTCTCAATTTTCTTCCTTGAGTTTGGGCAATACTTGTACCACAACTCCTTAATTGCAAGGATGATTATGTTGCAGCAATTTATCAGCCCTTCATCTGATAAAGATCTCATCGAATCTAGGACCTCAAACCTATTTTCCCTAAGGTTTAGGCACAATAAGAAATAGTGCCCTGTTTGGGTATTAGTACCACGGACCTTCCATGTTTGCAGAACTGGAAATACCACCTAACAAAAGCCACAGAAACACATGCATTTTGATGTTATCAAAATTGCAAAGCAGAAATTATTTCTTACCAAAAAGGTAATATAGTTGATTGTGGTAAAATAGAAAAAAACACACCTGATGTAAACGATCAAGATGGTTCAATTCTCTCCTAAAAACACGTTTCATTTCAGCACGGTCTAGCTCCCCCTCTTGCAAAAATGACTAACCATGTAGGGGAAAAAACATGTTTAGGACACAATATATAAGCTGGAAATGTTCTCTAAAATTATAGAAGAGATAAATACTAACCGCAATCCAAAGTGGCATTACTATTTTTCGTGCACTCTTTGGGGTGTCATAATTGATGTTACATATTGCAACCTCTGCTACACTGCTAACAAGTTCCCCTCTAGGTATGACAGATTGAGATAGGTGCTCCAATCCCACATAGAACTCTATGTAGTTGATAATGTAGCCTTTTGTAGGACTGAAGCAGAAAAGAGATGCCGGTATAAATTAGGTGAAAATAACTACAAAACGTCACAAGTAACATATCTACAATGATGTCAGCTTCTTGTGAATATTAATTTTGTAAAGTTATACAAATTGCCTACCCCTAATTGTCTGCATTACATGTTTAATGTCAGCATGCTCTTTAGTTCATTTAATTTTATGATTTCCAACTTTAGTTCATAAGATTAGTTGATACACATTTTCTCATATTATATGAAAATCATATGTATAAATTCATGATACCTTTGAAAAGCATAGTTGTTATTGGTTAAAAGCAAATCATTATGCACAAGAACCATTTCTGATACCTATGAAAAGCATTGCTATTATTTTTTCTAACAAAATCAGATATGTACATAATACAATTTTGGTATATGTACAAACCATTCATGTAGTTTCTGAATTTTCTTGTTCCATCTTGGCAACTCATCCTTATATCACAAGTAACATATCTATAGTTTTTTTTTGGCTCTATCTAGGCAATGGCAAGGCCCAAAGGAAACAATGATGGTCCTTCTACATCACGTGGGAATAACAGAGGGAAACCTACTGGGGTATGTGAAATAGGTTCTTTTTCTGAAATAACTTTTTTGTCAACATACATTCTTTTTTTCTTGTTCAATTATCTGGAATTATGTTATGTGTTCTAATATCTGGAATTATATTCTTTCATGCATAGTACGTCAAAGTAGTATTTACACTATTTTTTGGCCTAACCAAATTTTTAAATTATAGAAGTGTAATTGAATTTACTTAGAAGTAACTGTTATAACACTGTAGAAAATTTCAATTACAGACATAACCTTCATAAGTCAATGTGCATACTCCAAATTAAAAATAATAATAATACTAATAATATGCTTTTGAATAATAAAAAATATGGTTTACCAAAATCATAAACATGCTTTTTCAGAAAAGTAAAAGTGCATTCAATGTACTTACTCATCTTCTAGGGAGCTTTGACTAAGCTTCTTGTTCTCTTTGCAGTAGCAGCTCTGCATACAATATTGTAAACTGTGTGTACATCCTTGCTACACTTGAAATGCTTGGTTCTATAATCAACAAAAGGAGACTGCAATGCAGCAGCCAATTTGGCAGGTCTCCTAGGAGCAGGCTGAAATGAATCAGTCTTAGAGGTGTCCTGATTGGTGCATTGTTCACTTGAGGTAGCTTGAAGTGTGTGTCTAGGTGTTTTGAAATCAATGTCCCTAGGCTCAGATGTTCCAACATCATTTTCCCTTCTTTCCATCTTTTTTTCACTCAGCATCATCTGTGCATTTTTCTCATTAACAACCTTAATAGCATCTTTTTTGAGTTTATTCAGTATTTCTTCAGAAAGACTGTCAATGATATTATCATCTTCTGTTAGATCTTGAGACTCAAAAACCTTGAAACCGGGAGGAGAGAAATCCCAAGAATTCCTATGTACAGTGTTTGGAGCATCAACTGTAGCATCTTCTTCCATCTCTTCTTGTACAGTTGACTGGCCACGACTCACTATCTGACCCTGAAGCCTTAATCTTCTTCTTCTTGTAGTTTTGATAACTTCTTGTGTGGTTCTATCATCTTGATTGTTTGTTGATTGAGGCTGTTCAGCAGGTTTCAGCAATGCAGTCTGCAAAATCCTAGGCAGTCCCGCCTCATTTTCTTTGACAACATTAATAGGTTCCCTTTGTACATCACTATCAGGTGCTTCTTGTTCTTCATGATCATCCTCATTGTTAGGTGCTTTTTGTTCTTCATGATCATCCTCATTGTCAGCTACTTGTTGTTCTTCATCATCATCTGAATGTGCATCTTGATCGTCATCGTCGCTTGACTCTTCCTCATCATCTTCATGATCCTCTTCCTCAGACTCTTCCTCATACTCTTCCTCATCCTCCTCATCTCCATCAGATCCATCTTCAAATTCTTCTTCGTCATCTTCACTAGCTGAGGGGTGATGCCAAAAACTTCTGTTGTATTTTGTGCACTTAGACAGTCTCGGACTATGACCAGATGCAGTAGCAGAAGTGTTGGAGTGATTTTCCTCATCGATAAGTTCAAAAACTTGACCAATGAATTGGCCAATGACGTCTGATATAGCAACTGTAACTGTGTTCACAAGTTGGCACAACTTCCTTTTCTTCTGCAAATGGACAAAAGCAAACTAGTAGGGGAAACGATAAGAAAAAATGCTCTTGGAAATAATCGAAACACTTTATAGGAGTATATGAAAATGCTTTTAATATTTTGTGCATACCTCATTTGAAACACCTGGTTTTATCCTTAAAGAAACAAAGTTCTCGATATCTTCAATACGCCCAAAACAAGATTCCTGGATAGTGGTGTAAGCTGACTGCTTGAACTGCAAAATAAAATCAAACCAAAATCAGTACAAGAAATAAACTGCATAATGCCTGTAGGTTGTATAAAAACATAGCAAAACATAGCACCATGTTGATGAAATAAAAAAACTACAGCATACCTTTAGCCTACCAAATCCCCCACCTCTATTGGTGTCAAGCTTTATGACCTTATCAATAAGCTTTTTGTTCCATGCCGCAATTCTTGGATTGCATGAAGGGATTTGTAGGTCATTCACAGCCAATGAATCCAAGTACAGAACCTGTGTTAGAAAACATTATTAGAATTTAGGACACAAAACAGGGCTCAATAAACATTTGTAAAAAAAATGGAAAAAAGTAATGTAAAGGAAGTACACACTAACCGCAAGAAGTAGTAAACAACCCCCAACTGAACTCCTTTTCCTCATCTTAAGCACAGATGACTTCAAGGATTCTATGACAAACTGACACCAGTTCAACTTGCTGAGTCTAGACAGATTTACCACTGCAGGGTAGCACTTTGGACTGATGGATAGAGAAGTTCTTGAAGAAAGAAAGGTGAAAACAGCTAACATAATCCAGGACCTCAAGTAATCTTCATTAGGCTCTTTGTTATCCTTCAATCTTGTAACAATTGCCTTAACAGTAGGTGCTTTGGCATTGTCGATCTGGTATTTCTCATGAATAAAATTTATAGCTTCAACATTGAAATCATACAAGACCTTGTCTCCTTTATTGGGCAATTCAAAAACCCGGTGCACAGCGTCTTCAGTGATCTTGATGGAGCCTCTCCCAGGAATGAGGATAGTACATGATTCAGCATCAAAATTACTTAATAGCCAATAGATAAGGTCCAGTGGCAGTTTGCTGGTCCTAATGCTTAGTAATCCTCCGAAACCAGCATCTTGAATCAGCTTGCACTGATCGGGTGACATGTGCTTATATAACTTTACCAGCCTTGCTGGTGAAGCTCTGTTTCTAGCACCCTAAAAAAGTATAAGGTACGTATATCAAGTGTATGTCTGTAATTGCAGTATGCTCTTTTGTTGATTATAGAACCAAGCATTTTAAGTGTAGCAAGGATGTACACATAGTTTACAATGCTGTATGCAGAGCTGCTACTGCAAAGAGAACAAGAAGCTCTAGTCAAAGCTCCCCAGAAGATGAGTAAGTACATTGAATGCACTTTTACTTTTCTGAAAAAGCATGTTTATGATTTTGGTAAACCATATTTTTGATTATTCAAAAGCATATTATTAGTATTATTATTATTTTTAATTTGGAGTATGCACATTGACTTATGAAGGTTATGTCTGTAATTGAAATTTTCTACAGTGTTATAACAGTTACTTCTAAGTAAATTCAATTACACTTCTGTAATTCAAAAATTTGGTTAGGCCAAAAAATAATGTAAATACTACTTTGACGTACTATGCATGAAAGAATATAATTCCAGATATTAGAACACATAGCATAATTCCAGATAATTAAACAAGAAAAAAGAATATATGTTGACAAAAAAGTTATTTCAGAAAAAGAACCTATTTAACATACCCTAGTAGATTTCCCTCTGTTATTCCCACGTGATGTAGAAGGACCATCATTGTTTCCTTTGGGCCTTGCCATTGCCTAGATAGAGCCAAAAAAAAACTGTAGATATGTTACTTGTGATATAAGGATGAGTTGCCAAGATGGAACAAGAAAATTCAGAAACTACATGAATGGTTTGTACATATACCAAAATTGTATAATGTACATATCTGATTTTCTTAGAAAAAATAATAGTAATGCTTTTCATAGGTATCAGAAATGCTTCTTGTTCATAATGATTTGCTTTTAACCAATAACAACTATGCTTTTCAAAGGTATCATGAATTTATACATATGATTTTCATATAATATGAGAAAATGTGTATCAACTAATCTTATGAACTAAAGTTCGAAATCACAAAATTAAATGAACTAAAGAGCATGCTGACATTAAACATGTAATACAGACAATTAGGGGCAGGCAATTTGTATAACTTTACAACATTAATATTCACAAGAAGCTGACACAACAAAATCATAAAAAAGAATGTACAAATAGAGCCTCTATTTTCTGAGCATCCGATTAGGCGCGCCTAGGTGTCGCTTAGGTGAGAAAACGCTCGGCTGAGCCTGTTCAGGATCACCGAAGCGATCTGCCCGCCCAGAATTCTGGGCGTCCGTTTAGCGGACGATTGGGCACGCCTAGGCATGTGATTTGAACATGGACAATTAGTTTGAAATTGGCAACTGGGGCCGGGATTTGATTAGGTTTTAGGGAAGTCCGGTTATAATTTGGCAAGTGAAGAGAGATCTTAACTGCAGGTGGTGCAGCTGCCAGCAGGTCAACCAAGAGAGATGAGTTAACACTTCTATGTGTTTAATAATGAGAAGATGCCAACACATGTAAATCACCAAAATAAAATGCAAAGTTAAATATTGAGCAATGAACACCAAACCAGTGCAATCAGTCTATGTATTAAGCAATGAACACCAAACCAGCAAGGAGCACATTCTATATCTGAAGTTGAAGTTGAAGTGCATGATAAACTTGAAGTGTGATAGTCTGATTCTATATTGGAATTTAATTTATAGAATGACCAAACATTAGTTTTAGTCATATTTTAGTTCAATGACACATGACATTGTGATGAATCACGGGGTATGGTGCTTGCTGGTAGTACGGTGTATGTTGTTTGTATTATTCACAGAAAGCAATGGATAGAAAATCCACAGATGCACAGATCACACAGATCACAGAGAATAGGAATAGGTGGAGAATGGATATGTGCATGCTCACCGAGTGCAGATCTAAGGTTGAAGATGTGCTGGCCGGAGAGCTTCGAGTGCCTGCTCGCCCAGCCCCCTACGGAGGACGCGTGCTGGCCCCTGCTCTCTTCGTCTGTCGACCAGCTCCTTATAGCCGCCGCCTGCTAGCCAAGCACACCGCGGAGGCCGCTCTGCTCGCCCACCTAACTGCAGCCGCAGTCTGCTCGCCCAGCACACCGTGGAGGCCACTCTGCTCGCTCACCTCCCTCTAGCCGCAGCCTGCTCGTCCACCTCCGTTCCTACACCACGGAGGTCGAATCAACTCCCAGGACAGCGAACCAAATCCGAGACAAAATAGAATGAAAAAATGCGATGAATAGATGGGGATTGATGCCTAACCTTCGATTCACGATTGGTCGTCCACCATCCCTCTGTAGATGTGCGCAACTCGATCAAATCTGAAAAATAGAGGAAAAGAGGACCAAATATTAGACGAAATCGATTGGAAATCGATGAGTAGACAGAGGATGGACTGTGAAACCTTCGATTATGCACTCTCCTTGGTTCCGATTGCAACTCCCCTGGGAGAAAATGGCAAAATCAGAAGCCTGCATGAGTGATTTTGGGGAGGAAAGAGGTCGTGCGAGAGAGAAAATAAAGAGAGAAAGAAAACCTAGATAGAGAAGGGGATCGTTGAAATGAAACAGCGCGGTTCTCGAGATTTGAATAGCCTCTCCAAAAAACGTTTCGGTGGTCGAATTTAGGTGGGTCCTGCCATGGAGAGGAAAAAATCCACGCCGCGCCATATCGTATCGTTCCAATCCTTCGATTCGTATCGAACGGACATCGTCGCGTGCGCCCGAGCGCGCACACCCGAAAACAAGTCTTTACCAACAAATAATCTGAGTAGCATAATCTAGGTAAACACACCCCTATCTAGATATAATCTAACATTATAATCCAGATTATATAATCTAACTGGGAAACAAACAGGCCCTTACTCTGCATAAACACGCGAACCCTTGTAAATTCCCAGTTTTCCGATGAATGTGAGCGGTTTCAGAAGGAAAGCAAACTTACTCTGCAAGATCGAAACTGTAATCTTGTACTATGTACCAAAGACCAAAGAGTAGCTATATATACGCAGTGCAGCTCAATATATACACCAAATAAACACCAGTCTTATTCACCTAATTACATAGTTGCAGGCTGCCGATAGGGCACTAGCAGGAGTGATGTGTGTGGATCATGATCCTCTTCAGTTTCTCCAGGATACCAGCGGCCTTCCTCCTTGCCCTGGAAGTGCCGTTCTGGGCGAGCAAGGCTAGGGAGCCGCTCAGTTTCTCGTCCTCCGCAACCTCCCGCAGCTTCCTGCGATCGTACATGCAGATCGAGAAGAGGACCGCTGCTGCGTTCTCCTTGTTGCGCTTGCACTGGTCCTCCTTTATAATTTGGAGCATGGTTGACACACCGCCTGTCTCACCAATCTCCTCCACTGTTTCGTGGTCGCTAGATAGAAGGGCGAGAATGGCCAGGGATTCGTCCACCAGCGAGTCTTCACTGATGGCCTTGAGAGTCACGTCGATGACTCCACTTTTTGTAGCCCTTGACTTGTTATCATGCAGCATGCAAAGATTGAAGATAGCTGATGCCGCATCTTTCTTTGCTATCATGCTGCCATTTTCTAAGAGATCCACCAAAGGTTTCATTGCACCTAATTCACCAATCTTCGCCTTGTTGCTGTTTAGAGCAGACAAACTGAAGATAGCAGCAGCAGCATTGCTGCGGGCCTCCATAGTTCCTGATTGCAAGGCCCTTATGAGGAACGGAATTGCTAATGGGTCCTCTCCAATGATCTTCTTGTTGCTCTCATGGATTGAAAGATTAAGGATTGATGTCACCATATCCTCTACAACTTCTTCGTTGTGTTCAAGTTCCGGGTCGGACACAACAGAAATCATTTGAGAGATTGAGTCTGGTTTCTCTCCAATGGCTGCTCGTAATGAACTGTTGCATTTAGTCAGAAGCCTAAGATCTTTAATAGCTTCCCTTTGCTCAGATAAGTTTGATGATGATGCAATCCTGTCAAATAATTTACTGAATGTCTTCCGCTCATTGTTTGTGAGCAGATCATCTTCTTGGTTTTCGACTGGTGGCAGAGTGATCCCATTTTCTTGACACCACTGTGAGATCATGCTTCTCACAAGGTGGTTTGGGATCAGAATTGTATTTGAAAGAACTTGCTGAGTCTGTGGACATGTCCGATTTCCAGCATTTAACCACTCTTGGATGAAACGACGGTCATATGTCTGCACAAGTAGAATAGTTACTACATCAAGCTTGCAATATTGCAACTAAATTAAAACATATATATGCCCTACAGTATAACAGATAATATTCCTATTCAATTGGGTTCTCTAACTTATAAGTCAACCAAAAATAACTAATTTTACCAAACAAATTCATAATGGCATAACCTTGTAGCAAGCATTGTTCTATGTAGCATCTGATTGAATTGTGATATTCAATTAACCATTATGATGCAAGTCATTCTTCGCATTCATGCCAAACAAAATGATATGAATGCATCAATATACAATGTAAAATGCCAGGCCCACAGTCATCACATAAAGTGAATTTTGTTGAACCTATTAATCATTAATGCATAGTGCCAAATATGGGACCATAGCCAAAAAAGTGAGCCTGGTATATGATATAAATTTTATCCAAAGTCCAAACTGACCTATTTTTTTCCCTGAAGAGCAGTAGTATATAATGTTTGCTTACAAGAGAAAAAAAGAAGAAGTCTCATCCATAAGATTTGTTTGCTCAGAGACTAGGGGGTGAGAATTAAGATTTACTCCCTCCGGACGGGATTTGTTGTCGTCCCGACATCAAGTGCAGTTCATTTTTGTACTGCAGACGCTGTCCGAGCGTCAACAAAATTAATCCGGAGGAAGTAGTCAGGACCAGCCACATCACTAATTCTAGAGTATTTATAAGAATCTTTTGGAATACATATAACTCTTCCTGTTCCTAAACTTGCGAATAAATTTGGATAGGACACACCGAAAAGGTAGAACTGAGTCAATACTGCAGTTGTTAGCATGGAATACAACACGACTTTGAAAGTGACAGTTGCAGTGTTCAAACCATACTAGCAGAGTGACATCGAAAAAGAGCATAATGTATCACAATTGTACTTTCTTTTTGTAAACACCATAATACACCCATTGCATTAAATTTCATAAATGTAATTTTGTGTACTTGATGTGGTATACAACACCATTATGTACATTTTTTTCTTTTTTTCCTTCTAGAACTTTGGCGGCCAAATAAACTCAACAAAGATGTTAGTACTTTCTCTTGAGTTACCAACAAGAACAAACACTATGGCCAGGAGAAGATCATGCTGGGCATGGTAGATACAGCAGACAAGTAGTATATACAACTACCAGCGCCATAGCATCAATTGCTGAACGAAGCAGAATGGTTCATTCAATTGACATGGTACCCTGCTCGCATCACCGACAGAAAGATGAAAATCGAATCCAAAACAATAATGGCTGAATCTTTTTTATTTGATTTGCCCAAGCGAAGAGGAGCAGAGAAGATGAACGGCAAGTGAACAGAGCGATCGCAATAACTAAGGCCACATGCACTGTCCTCGGATGGGGGCGTCAGAAAATCAGAGCGATACAGTACGCGTTCATCCGAATGTTACTGTATTCTTTTTTCCCACATGAATAAAAATAAATCCTCCTGATTCCAACCCAGGCAATAAAGACAGGATCACGTCTTGTGGTACGCGGCGTTCTCTCTGGAACTGGAGCAGCAGGAGGCAGGACCGCAGGAGCGCACGCGGTTGCGTGGCAAAGAGCATGAAACGCCACATGGACTTATTTCTAGGTACTCTACTGGCCATGGAGAAAGGACATATGAGTAATAATGAAAGAATCAGGAACGAAGTCCTCACTATGTTCATATTTACATGTTATTATAAGATTTCTAACTTTTTTATAATTACATGTCATTCTCATTTCCTAATATACTAACTTTCTCTCTTCTCAATATAATATTCTCTCTTCTAACTACATTTCTATCTCTATCTCCCTCCTTCTTATTTTCTGTACACCCATCTTTTTATTTCTACTTATTTCCCGTGCCCAATTCGGAACAGAGGAAGTAGTACAGTTTAATGCCGACGAAAATGGTGTTATTTACTGCTAAGTATAATAAAATGTACTATAACATTCAGTCCCTGTGTGAAGAATGTCCAGCAGATAATCCGAGAGACAAGAATAACAGGAGGGCTGAAAGAGAAAGTTCTAATCCTCACAGAATAAGCCACATACAACAGTAAAATTTTCTATCCGGTAGCAGAATTAATAAAAACAAATATACAGATCACATAGTTTGAGAAATCTGCTCAGCAACTAGTACAGCAATCGCGAGCAGCGAGGTGATCACGAGCGAGATTTAGCACAGGGGAGGAGAGAAAATCGGGGGAAAGCAACAAAACTGTCGGGGGGCAGGAAAGGGACAGGTGGAGGTATCTTCAGAAGCTGCTGGAACACCGCAAAATTTTAAATCCGTCGCGCTCGACGGTTCAGACGTCGCACCAGCATCAGAACTCAGAAGCAGCACCTCCTAGAACGGAAGAGGACAGCGGTGGAGCAATCAACACGGGCTACGTGGTGGAGGTGATTGGAACCGGAGGACGAGCCGTAAGCGCCCAAAGGATATCAGAATCGATCCTCTTCTCGATCGCTAAAAGAAGCATAAAAACAAAATCGCATTAACGCTATTCGACACTCTTCGCTCGCCCCCACGCCCACGGATTACCAATCTGACGGCCGATTGGGGGAGCGCCAGATTTTTTACTACAAGAAGAAAACCTCCCAAATCCAAATCCACTAGTAGCACGATTTTGTAACCGGTGTAAAGGCCGGGCAACCCAATCCAATCCAGCACCGCGAGGGCCAGCAGAGGAAGTCTGTCGGGATGGATTACCTGGCCGGACGCGAGCACGACGGGATCCCTCATGATCTCGGAGGAGATCGGGCACAGGAACTGCGCCGGCACGGCGGCCTCCGAAGACGCCTTCCCTCCTCCTCCGACCACCGCGCCGTGGTCCTTGCGGGGCCCGACCTCGGCCTCCCTGAGCGCGGCGAGCGCATCCGCCGCCTCGTCGAAGGCCTCGGCGTC
This sequence comes from Eleusine coracana subsp. coracana, assembly GCA_032690845.1. Taxonomy (NCBI): domain Eukaryota; kingdom Viridiplantae; phylum Streptophyta; class Magnoliopsida; order Poales; family Poaceae; genus Eleusine; species Eleusine coracana. Next base: position 57,123,358 of record CM064420.1, read on the forward strand.
GGCGCTCCCCGCGGCGACCGCGGCCACCAGCCGTCGCAGTCGGCGCCGCAGCGCCGCAGCCTCCTCCGCCGGCGTCGGCTTCGCCATCCCCGCGAGCGGCTGGCTAACAGCGACACGGATGCTACTACCGGGCCTCGTCGCAGTCTGGCCTGTCGCGCCGGAAGCCGGAGGGCATGGACGCCGGGGCAGCGTCGGGGGAAGGGGAGGTGGAGGGAGAGAGGTGACGGTGGAGAGGCAGGAAGGGGACGCGCGGAAGAGAGAGGGGGTGATGAGTGGCGGAGGGTTAATGAGATTTCGAGGTTAAGTGGCGGGTTTATGCGGTGGTGGGCCCGCTTGATTCGCCTCGGCGGGGGCCACGCAGGGCTGCGAGCGACGTGTGGTGTGCACCGCTGGAGGAGCAGTTTATCGGTAACAAGCATATCCATGTACTCGAGTAGACGGGCACTTGTAATTATTTTTTTTGGAATGAGATGGGCACTTGTATTAGTGCTATAGTTAATTTACTAGCTCTGTGATTGATTGTAATAAGTATGGTACGGGGACACGTCGGACATGAAGTCATTGTACTGTGTTGTTCGGAGCCTTTGCAACAACCTTACGAAATACCATTGGGTGGAGCGCTAGGCAATTGAATAAGGGCGTGACAAAATGATGTTGCTGTTGCATAGTTGTAACGAAAGGTGTGGAGCTGGATCTGGAGCACGTGATTAGTCAGCCACGATTGAGAGATCGAGCGAGAAGAAGATTGCACCATACTCGAGCAAGCTTGGAGTCATCTATAAGCATCCAACGGCGAGAGGTGTATATCCCTCACAATGCCCGTGTTTACCTCAGGCGATACACACGACACGCATGTTGAATTTGAAATCGCCGGGAGGTGTTGTTAACGTGCCCGTAACTGAGAGCTCATACAGCTTTCTGTAAGTATATCACGCCTTTTGTGCGTTTACCTTACTTTCGGCCTCGAAATGCGCGCAGTAACACAAGCGAGATGTGCCGCCAACGTTTTTCGATTTCGGAAGCCGCGGTAGAGACGGTAATGCGGCCGGTCGTCACTCGTCACCTGTGAAATTGGTGCGCTGTAATAACTGGGAGAAGCAAAAGAAATACTGTACTTATACGGAGATCGGCAATTATTTGCTTCCTTGACACGGAATCCCAACGCAGAAAAGTCAAGCAGTCCCGTGTGTGCTCGGCTGCGCCGCCACGTCAGCAGCGGCAGACGGGACTTCCACGTCGTGGTGCTTGACCGGGAGCGGGCAGGGGCAGCAGCAGCCCATCAAGCGCGCGGGGCCCGCAAGCAGGGATCCGTCAGACAGGCCCACTTTATCCAGGGCCCCTCCAGCTCATCTCGGCGGCACGCCCTGAAGCCGACACGTGGCCTGACAGCTGGCGCTCTCCATCTAGAACGCGCTGTGAGTCCTATACTACGTTAACTAATGATGCTGCTTAGCTAGGACCATCCATGTTTATTCTTCCTTTTTTGATCGATCCCGTATCAGCGTAGCCTAGTTGTTTCTTTTTTTCTCCGGTACCCATCAACTTTCCCGCGAGATAAAAATGTGCGCCGCGACGTTGCCGTCAACTTTCTCGTGCGAGGAAAGGAATGGAATGGAATATATGCGCCCCGCACCGACGGGACGAACCTTCCAACCGCTTTTATGTCCCCCGCCCGGCCTTCCCGAAGAAGGAAGAGCCGTGCATCAGCAGCAGCAGCAGCAGCAGCCCGTCATATGCAACAGTTGCTCGCTCGCTCTCGGGTTACCGTTCTTGGCTCCGATCCCGCGCCCTTTCGTTGCTCTCGCGCTCCACTAATAATAGCCGGCGGAGCCCCGAAGGCAGAGGTCGTCGCACCATAATTTGTCGAGGAAGCCAGTAATTTGATAGGACCGTGGCACAAGACACAAGCGTTGTACGTCCATGGGACCAGGATTAGGAAGTGGCGCGGCGGTGGAATCACGAACTGCGTCACTGTTATACGTGGTCCTTGAAAATTGTACAGCTACAGTAGTAGCACGAACAAGTCCGCATCCTAATCAGCAACACATCTCAATTCTCACCGAACCAAAGTGGCAGTTATCATCAGAGCGATAGGCGGCACCGGATCCTCATGTCTCTCTCGTGATGGATGCAGGCATGGGTTGTTGCAGCTTTGCGTTGCCTACAGTAGTAAGATGGGGGCAACATTCCAGCTATAGCGTACGTACGTGCTCAACATGCCCGATGCGTGTCTCGTCTCTGGGGACCGGCCGGGTACATAGGTGCATTGCGCTTGCGTGTATATGCAGCAGGCTTCATAATTAAGTGAATACTATAATAAACCCGTTCCTTTTGTCCATGTTGATGACAAGCAAAATGAAGCGCAATGCTGTGTTGAGGTGAAAGACTCAAGACTTTATATAATTTTATTTCATTGTATGATTTGTTAGTTTGTCTTATTTGGTTAACAAAAGAAGAACAAAATGATGAAGAATTTTTGCACCTACACAATCTAATTGAACCACCTGTGCTGATTTCAACAAATTTCGTGTTCTTATTTCACGAGTTTTCTTGATACTATATCACCTACATATTGTCGGAATGTGATCGCTAGGGCGCAACATCTGGATGATAATTTTCAGGAAGAAAAATATAAGTTTTTTTAATCATGTTATTAATTCCGCAACAGCATAGCAATAAAGGGAGTCAGTTGGCCCATGGATGTTGGTGACCAAAAGTAAAGCGCTACCCTAAACAGATCGCCTACACACTTAGCGCACCATACAGTTATGGGTATTTGCTCGGCCTATGCCTTTGCAAGCTGTGGTGAGATTCGATCCATCTCTCGGTGTCAGGAGAGCCTGATGTCTATATAGATTAAGATCCTACACAAACTGTTAACAGAAGAGTTTTTCTATTTAAATTGACTTTCCCATTTACTTCCACTAGTAATGCTTATATGTATGGGCACATATATGTATGCCCAGAATCAGATCGATGTGGCAGATCAACGAGCTGCACGTGAGTCACGTCACGGGTCCAGGCTTCCAGGCAGTCGTCCGCATGCTACCAAATCGGTGTTTTTGCAGGGTGGCAAGCCACTGACCACCTTGGCTACATGATTTATTAGGACACTAGCGCCTTGCTTGTATATATGGTTCATGAGATTTATGGACATATATTATTTTTTAAAACTCATATCTACTATATATAGGTGGCTATATTGATTCAATTATTTGCCGCTCAACTGATATTGACATATCTGTCTCGTGGCTAATCTGCTGCCGTGCTTCGAGAATCCCATATACGGCCACACTAATTAAGCAGACGGCTCGCAGATCGCAGTAGTAGTAGTATCCGGCTGGCTGGGCTCGTTGCTGTCAGATTTGGATTCTTTGGTCTGGTGGTTAGTGGTTACCTATGCTTACAAGTCAGCTATTTTGCTTAACAAACAAGCGAGCTCGTCGAACACTTTTTGACTTGGTAGCGAGTTGGCAACGTCCATCCTCCATCTCGGATCGGCTGCTGGAGCCTGGAGCAGGTATCTATGTGTAAGCTGCTGCAACTCCATTTGCACCTGCACGCATCTACGAGTAATTAGCAGCAAAGATGCGCACAGCTGGATATGCTTTGCACCTTTTTCACCGGAGATGGCAACTTGATTCGCCGGTTCCTTAATTGTTGTGCACGACGGCGTGGACAAGAACGTGCTTCTACTGGTCTACTTCAGTTTTCTTTTTTTCTTTTGATGGTCTACTGCAGAATTCTCCACTGTTATAGCTGGTTCTATATATGAAAACTAGTACTTGAATATGTGCCCAGCCTGCAATTTTCACAATATAGTTGCAGCTCTTGATTGAAGCATTGATCGATTCAATTCCTAGAGTTTCTGCCACACTAAATACTGAGTTTTGTAAACGTGTTAGTCATTTTCAATCCGCTGACTAGAAATAAATGAAAAAACTTCTATTCACTCTTGTCGTTGTCCGTGTATGCCTTTCTGTCAAAGCTAAGGGCACTCCTGCCGCCTGCTGCATGCCACACAGCGCACACGCACTCTACGACTAGTCCAGTCTGTAGCAAAGGCAAGATACTGTCACACAATTCAGAAGCACGAATACCATAGCTAGAAAGATAGTGTGCGTTGAAAAAATGACAGTAGGAACGCACGCAGTGATAAGAAGGCTCACCAGCTCGGCACATTGGAAGGCTCGCAGCAAGGCACATTGGAAGGCCCGGGCGCAACAGAGTTGATCATCATCACCGACCGAATTCACCATTCGTTTTCGTGCAAAATCAGGACCTTCGTACACTTGCCTACACCCACGTGCTTGGAACAATGCAAGAAGTGTACGTCCGCATCGATTGGAAGAAAGCAGATCGATCAAGGAAAAAGGACACATGTTACGAGTCAGATGTATATGACCGGTAGATTTGAGAATGTTCGTCGACCGGTGCTGCAGCAGGAACATCGGCGGGCCCAACACTCTAGCATGACACGGCGCGGTCGGTGCGCGCTTGCGTGGTCCATGCCATCAGAAGTTCAGAACATGATGGTTAAGTACTGCAAGTCTGGATGGTGATGAAGAGGGTGATGGCTACGTATGATATGTGCAATAATGCGAGCAGGGAGACCGACAAAGATCGATCGTTGTGGCATCATGCACAGTGTAGTGTAATGCTGCTGCCGCGCAAACACAAGGGGTCCCCCCTGCTTGGCCTGGCCGGGGTTGCGGTTTGCGTTGCAGCAAAAGCACCCAGGCTGCTAGCCTTTGTCATCGGCAGCCATGATGGAGCGGTTGTACAAAACGGCATATGCGTGCGCAAGTAGTAACATATAGAAGGGGGGACTTCCCCTATTTTTATCTGTTTGTGCTTATTGTTACTAATTTATTGTATCGTGATTCCATTTAGCAACTTGGATAAGCTGCTTCTCATCCGCTGACTAGTACAGGTTGGTTAGCCTTAACCCTTAAGTCCTTAACGCTAGTACGACGTACGTAGCAGGTGCTGACTAACCTGCAGCGATGTCGCAACTCTGAGGTAGATGGATAACGCAGAGACGCTAGTACGACGTACGTAGCAGGTGCTGACTAACCTGCAGCGATGTCGCAACTCTGAGGTAGATGGATAACGCAGAGCATGCGCAGCAAATTACGAGCAAACCATAGCTTAACTACCATAGCAAGAGCTGGCCTAACTGGTCACCGACCGAAATACATAGATTAAGCCCAGCCCGTGCGCACGCGGAATGTGCATGGCAGCTGGCCTCCTGCTCTGCTTCCACTTCAAACTAACACAATCAATCATTGACCAGTGGGCAAGAAGTAAGAACTAATCTCGCAGTATTACTGATTTCAATTTTTAAGTCGGTGCGTGTGTCTGCACATGTACGTACGTACTAGTAGCTGGTGTTAGCTCGTGCGTCACCTGTCAGTTCCATCGATGATTGCACTACTAGTCAATCCACCGCTAAAGCAGGACTTATAACAGAAAGACTGATAAACGGGCCACCAGCTATAATCAGCCAGGTTGTGCAGACTGCAGGGTGATCCGTGGATTATTGGGATCAGAACTACTATCCTCTTCTCCCCACCGGAAGAGTGGTCAGCTATTTTGCTTCACGAACTAGTGAGCCTAATACTTTCTGACGCTTTCTGTAACGGCCGGGACGAACAGGTATGTTCTAACTTTTATTTTTTTCCCTGTTGTAATAACGGTGTTGTCCGCGGCGTAGAGAATAGAGAGAACCTGGAGCCGGAGGCGTGCTTCCTGGGTAATTCGTCGCGTGCAAACCCATTTGGATTGCTGCCACGTGGATGGCCACGCTGTCATCTGATGCATTGACATGCTCGGCTCCGCCCTAGCTCGTCTTCCTCATTGAGACACACGGCTCCCAGTTGTTCGACCACCGCCGCTCCCTCGTCCAGCTCCGCCTCTGCCTCTGTTCTCTGTTCCCGCGGCGCCCTGGCGATGAACCGCAAAGGCCAATGAATACCGGCGCCACGCAGCCACGCTGAATCGCTGATGGAGGAGATGCCGTGACCTAGTGACCGATGCGAGTGATAGCGGCGTGTGTTTATCTTTTTTTTTCTGAAAGCCACAGAACCTGTGGTCGCTTAAATTAACAAGAAGAGAGAAAGGCGCCAAAGGTGCCTACAATATTCCGAGAAAAAACAGTGGCACACTAGCCACCAACACAGCACGCAGGCCGCCATACCTCCAAGCGAAAGAAATGAAATGCAAAGCATATGCCACACAAGCCATAGCAGTAATGGCTCGCAGGCCAGTAGAACAAGAATCAGGCGAAACATGTAACCTGCTTAAGAAGCATTTTCTCGGCTCTCACGAAGCTCGCATAAGGCCCGCGCTTCCGCCAAGCCCCATAGCATTGCTTCCTCCTACATCTTCTGTAGTAACTGCAGCTCCATCAGCTCGACATCCTGGAAGACCCTTCGGTTGCACTCATTCCACCATTCCCACATCACCAGGATGATCAGTGTTTTCAATCCTCACCATATGCTTCTAGGTTGTGAGATACACTCTTTCCACCATGTAACAATGGAGTTTCAGGCTGTCCAAGCATCTGGATGTAACACCGGCATATGCAGCCACTCTAAAATGATGATCCACCGACTCTTAACCGCTAGGCACTCAACAAATAGATGGAGCGAGGTCTCGAGGTTCCGATGACACATCGGGCAGAAATATTGGTTTCTACAATGTCAGAGTTGAAGCCTTTGAGCTGTCCATACGCGGTACAGTACAAGCAGCCATGCAAAGAATTTGCACTTAGGTGGAGCCCAAGCCTTCAAGATGATCTCTTTGTACACCTTGTTAGGGATGTCCTCAAATTGCACCAGATATGCAGATTTGGCCGTGTACTTATCGGAGGCCGATTATGTACAAGTGATGGAGTCGTCGCTGTTGGTAAATCCCACCAAGCTCACCCGATCCCAAAGAATGACAAACTCGTCGAGGAGGTCCATCCTGAGGTCGTGCCGCAAATCCCTAATCCAGTTGCTATTAGATAATGCATTTGTCATTGTCCTGTTCTTTCTCGTGGAGTGGGAGTATAGGGCTGGGGCAATGTCTTTTGGTGCCTCACTACCCAACCATCGTGAGCACAAAAAATTTACCTTTTTCCCATTGCCTAGCTGCACCTTGGTACAAGAGTAGAAGACCGCCTTGTCCCCCCCTGTCGCAAGGCACTGAATGCCCAATCCAAAGACTATTCAGACGCTCCCACTCGAACCAAAGCCATCGGATACGAAGTGCTCGACTGAATTTTTCCATGTTGAGAATACCCAGACCCCTTTCTCTAGTGGTGTACATACTTTGCTCTAGGCAACCCTACAGATGCCTCCACTACACTCTTCTTTGTCAGACCACAAGGAGCACTGGTGTTTGTCTAGTGCCTCTAGAAATTTCTTTGGTGGTTTGACGGTTGTGAGGAGGTAAGTCGGCAGTGAAGAGAGAGCCGATTTGACCCATGCTAGTCTACCAGCAGCATTTAGAAGTGTAGGTTTCCATCCCGAGAGCCTATGACCTGACTTGTCCAAAGTGGGCTAAAGATGGACGAGGCGGAGCCGACCAAATGTTAGGGGGAGTCCCAAATACTGCAATGGGAACGAGGCCACTACTCCCAGAAAGATAGCTAATACATTCTCTAGGTTGATGTTTTGGCATGAAATCATCAAAACAAAGCTCTTTTCCAAGTTGACATGTAGACCAGTGGATTCCCCAAAGTCCCTAAGTATGGCAAGCAAGGCAGCCAATTCCTCTCGGACTAGGTTTAAGAATAGCACTGCATCATTTGCATACAAGTACACCCTCAAGGTAGCTGAGTGCTCTCGAAGAGTGGATAGGATTTCTTGGCGTGTCGCAATATCCAGGATTCACTGCAGGGGATCAATGGCAAAGATGAAGAGGTATGGTGATGGGGGTCGCCCTGTCGAAGTCCTCGCTTGTGCATGAACTGTTGTCCTGGAACCCCATTGAGGAGGATGGACGATGAAGACGTAGTAAGGGTAAGGGTGATCCAATTCCTCCAGCAACTAGGAAACTCTCTCGCCTGCATCAGTTCAATCAAGTATTCCCATGAGACAGAGTTGAAGGCCTTTGCAATATCCAGCTTCAGTAGAAGGGAAGGGGTTCTATTCCTATGATACCCTCTAGCTCTACTCATGACCAACATGAAGTTGTCCTGGATGCAGTGCCTTTTGATGAAGCAACTTTGGGCTGGAGAGGTGAGGGTGTCGATGTACCTGCCAAGCCTAAGAGTCAACACCTTTGTAAGAAGCTTGGCAAAAGAGTGAATGAGGCTGGTGGGTTTAAAATCCCTCGGAGAAGAAGCCATCTCCTTTTCGGGAAGGAGAGTGATATGTGCTGAGTTGAGAATTCCAAGGATGGCATGTGTTGTCCTCACTATAGATATGGGGGATTTGTTGTGTTTTGGTACGAGGAGATGATAATTTTGTTCAAAAAATTAGATGCATAAGCATAACCACTGTTAGAACTGAGTATAGCGAGAACAGATGGATAGCTAAGGATAGGTCAGCCTCCATTATATGGAGTTGGAATTGAGGAAAAAAATGGCTGCAACAGAAATTCCAGGGCAGGATCGAGGGCCTTCTAACTACGATGGCTGAGGAGGACACTATGCTTTGCGTGGGGTTCTTTCCTCTTGACGCCCGCAGCCTTGTTCTTGTAGCGGCAAACACACAATTGCAATTCGCATCCCAGGCATATAAGTACAAAAAGAATAATTTATTTCCTAAAATAATAGGAACAAACACATCTCAACTGACTTATCAGTCAAGGTTAGTTTAAATTCACAAACATATCTAACAATAGCATTTTTAAACAATTTTTCATGACATATTCTAGGATAAAACTTTAGATCCACCACTTATTCATATGGATTATGGACCTGTGCTCTGATAAGGAGCTGGGATGAGCCATGTGGTGTGGAGTAGCACGGTAGGCGAGCTTGATGAGGAAATCAGACGGGAAATTCTCGAATGGAGGTGGGGTGTCCACGTAGCAGCAATCTAGGTGTTTGCACAACCGTGAATTGCGTACGGCTCGTACCAAAATTTTTCTTGCTCCCATCTCTTAGGACCCTATGTTTTATATATGAAAACTCTTTTTAATCTTGCTACTACAATACATGCAAACTTCTGTCATTATCTCTAAAATGCACACCAAGTGATAAAAAAAATTGCACACCAAAGCAATGCACTTTCTATATACTATAAATTGACAATATTATAGTAGACTATGCAATTTTTGATATAAATTTACAATATTCTAGAAGACTATATATTGGTTGATAATTTTAAGATATTTCTTGAAGGTATTTGTATAGAATAAGATATTGTTACCATTGTTATATATAGCAGTGATGCAAACTAATTTATTAACATGCAAACTTTACATATTTTAATGTATGCTAGTTGAATATTTTCTATAATTCTATTGTTGCACGCAAATTTTTGAACTCGTTATTTTGTTACAAGATATTGCCATGATTTTTCACAAATATATGTAAAAGTTATGCCCCTAAAAATAATATCTTTTATGACTAATTATATTAATTAGGATGCTGGATATGACAATGATATGTATTTAGAAACAAAATTCATATGCTACAATAGTTTACATGTATACCACCATTAGAAATGAAGTAAAATAAGTATCCACATGTACTTAAAATTCTATTATATAAGCTTGTTTCTGCTATGTTTGTTGGGTAATGACTAGCTCAGTGGTTGGAGTCTATATATAATTGTTATTGGGCTTGTGGGGAGCTCTTTTGGTAGTGTGGAACAATAGAGGAAACTTGTGAGAGCCAAAGAAAAGCACCTAGGACAAGATTAGAACATGTTCTTGTACTTGAGAGAGTAGGAAGAGAGCATCCATGCTCCTCTAGCCTAGTATGGTCTATGGCAAGTTTTAGAGCGGTAATAAGTGTTAGTGTTCAATCTATCATTTTGGTTTTGAAGGCTGACATATATTTAGTTGGTTTCATACAATTTTCATGAACTATTTTATTTGTCATGAAATACTTTTAGTGATATCACTTGTGCATCATGAATGTTGGTGTGGTGTTTGTATCACATTTGAATAAAACGTCTTGAAATTTTAGTCCCAAATGATGATGAAGCCGCAGACCACATTCCAATTGTGATTGCAGTTGATGTTTTGATCTTAGTTTGGTCATGCTAATTATCTCAAACAAGTTTAATTTTTCAATTAATATGCGGATCAAAACATAAAACTTTCATGCTTTGTTAGTATGCTTTATAACTTTCAGACGAAGTTAGGTGTCATCACTATATTTGTAACAATTTAGGAGTCAAGAGAGAGTTTTGAAACTACGTTGCTATAGTGTATGGCTGTGCGGGACAACCTGATCCTAGCTCAATGAACATGTAAGGTTGTTGACTCATTATCGACCACATTAAATTCACCACTCACATGCACACACAAGGGTAATTTCATTGCAGCCTTAGGATATTTGGTTGAGCCAAAATGCTATGGTTTTTTTAATTATGTCCAAGCTTTCTTTTTTTCCATGCAGGTATTTTCAAAAGGACATATTGGATTCGTTTCTAGGTCCTTTTATAGATTTATGCAAAAGAACATGCATTCAATTGGCATGCCGAGTACTTGAATAAGCAGTGATGCAAATTTATGTTTCCAATAAATTATGTTTTAACAATAGACTTATACTTGATTTTTTTTTCCATTGGGTATGGACCTGTTGTTCAGCTCGACCACGACTGTAACTACTTGGTTTATAATAATAGATAGGTACATGTATCTATCGATACATAGGCTAGAATATTAATACATATTATTTTTTAAGAAAAATGCCCATGCTAGTACTAAGTACAAGCACCGATTGCTGTGGAGACGTAACCTTGAATCAGAAACACCTTAAACTATTACCATACACTTTTCCATATGCATATTCAGAATGCAGCAACCATATGCTCTACGCCATCTTGTACTGATTCTACGCCATCCATACACTTTAATTAGTTTCTGAGATGGATGTCTTTTTCAGTAGCTAGGGCCTGATTTTACAACCAGCACTCAACTCGACCTACGAGTATGTATAGCGAGGACTTTTGCTATAGCAGTATGTTTTGACGTGACGGGGTTTATCACCGATCGACCGGCGGTGCAGACGGCAGTTGAGAAATCGGCGGGCCCTAAAACTTGGCAAAAAAGCATGGTCCACCCATAAGACGATGATGATCAAGAAAACATGACCTCAACCAACTGACCCCAACTTACATGCTTCTAATGAATGGTGATGGTATGATGTGTGGAATAATACACAGCACGTGTGCTGCTGCTGCTACACAGACATACATTGGGTCCGATCACCTTGCAATGGCTGTCTTGCGGTTGCACACATCGCATGCATATGCAAAATGGCAAGATCCATGGAGCCAACAGCGAGGGACAGGAGTGTGTACCTCAACAGGCACATGCTATTGCTATGCTACAAGCTATAAGTGCAGGAATGTTACGTACGGGACACTGTTCGGGACTACGCATGTCTGCGCTTGCCCTGGCCGACCAAGCATATATACAGCACTACTGCTTCATGGCGATGGACTCATCAGCGTCCCTTTCAATTCATCGGGAAAAAGAATTACAGTTGTAGCAGTTGCTAACGACGAGAGCTGATGCGACATATTGGAAAAGAGAAAGAAGAACCAAGTTAGATTGGATAACGCGGTGTAGTTACCAATAACCAGGCCCTAGGTAGTGGGTACGTACTTCATTTGGACACCCATTGTTAATCGGATGATGAGCCACAGGCCACAGCCACCAGCAGAGAGAATGCATGCCCAACTGGTTTACCGACCGATCGCGAGCGTGCCTACAAAGGTGGTCCGTGTGCACGTAACATGTGTCACTGTGACCGGATATGGTGCGGTACGTAACATGTGCGGAATATTTGTGTGGCTGTGCCACAACGCAAGACTCTCGGACGTTTGTGCGTGGCATCTAGCCTCCTGCTCCATTATCGTTTCGATAATATGCAGGCAACAACTATAGCCGCGCGCAGTGTCAGATGGGGCGTGTGTATTGGCATCAACCAGAAGTAGCTCGTGCGTCACCTCAGGTTCAGGCCAGTCGCCGCACTTAACCAAGAGCACTAGTTGGATGGACGCCTGATACCGTGATTAGTCCGGTTGTAACAAGCGGACCGTGGTGTATTTATGGTGATCCTAATTAATCAGTTATTGGTATGTTAAATGATGTCATAAACGATCCGGAGGGAGTATAAGTCTGGTTTTGTAATTAAGATTGTTCTAACCTGGAAGAATTATATTCTACTCGTTTCGCAAAATTGAGTCGACTTGAGACCCATCTGCGCCTTTCCGAGATGCCCACCACGCGAGCGCCAAAACAAATCTCAAAAAGCACCAGTAATATGTAGCAAGGGAGTTGAACTAGCGACCTCAAGCATGGATACCCACCATGATAGCAGTCCAGCAGAGAGAGTATGTTAAATCATGTACTAAACAATTTGAATTACAGAATTGGAGGGAGTATTTATTCTCTAGATTGGTCGGTCCCATGTTACTTTCGTGCATCAAGCTATCAATCACATTGTATATACATACAATTCTACTTTTATATACAATGGAAAATTCGATAGCCAATCTACATACAATGTTCTGGTCTTCTAGAAATATTGATATATGTGTGTTGCTTGAAGCAGGTAGACCTTCTAATTCGTCAATCAGTACAAGGTGGCGTAGAGCTGACGTGGCAGCGCATCATCATTTGCCATTTGATTCATGTTGAAGTAAACTAAGCTATATTGCTAGTTGCTAGCTGCGTAGTATACACACATATGCGGCAGCTGGGAGCTAACATTCCTAGCGCATGTGCATGAATACCCTTTGCATGTTGTAATTAAGTAGCTAGCTGCCACACTTAAAAAAAGATCCATGTTTAATATTTCAATCACGTCGATTAATAGTTCTTGTTAAGCATTTTCGCATGAGAACGAAGTAGCTCTCGCTAGCTCTGCTGGTGATTGGGCGCACGACGACAAAACTTGGTCTTCGGTCGATCTGTGCTGAAGATTCCCTGCTTGGTGCACTTGCATGGTCAGGATATCAAATCTCAGGTTCGATCGGCTGACATATCAAATCGCCAACAACCAGCCACCTTTTTATTCTTCTTTCATGATCGGATATACGTCCCAATTCACGGGTCAGTTCTTGTATGTATAGATATGTTAATTAAGTGTGTCACGTGTCAGTCCTTAGGTTCAACCTCTACATTCACTCTCACTGTAGCCAACAGAAAATCGCTGTTAAAACTATAGATAGCTGGTACATACTAGCCATAAATATAAACAAACAGTTCTCTTAAATCACGTTTCTTAAAAACTGAAAGGATCGGGCCTTAGTGCTCAAGCATTCGCATGTGAGAATAATTGGTCAAAAAATCATACGTGATGAGCTAGCTAAATCGTTCACCCCAGTAATGAATATTCTTTCCTTACTTGTATGGTTACATCAAAGCACCACTACCTTTGTCATGCAACTCACGTAAAGGTGGCCCACCCTATGTATTATTCATGGCAATCGATTGGTCAGCAGTATAGGGTAGCTATAGCTAGTGGAGCGGCATCTCTGCGCATCCCAAAATGCGTGAAATTTCATCTTTGCTTGAAATTGATTTTCTATTCTTCATCACACGTTTGGAAATAAAGAAACAAATACAGTTCGTTTTCAAAGAAAAGACATGTATGATCAAGGCGGTTGACATTTTTATGCCATGCTCAGGTGAGTAGAGCAGATGAAATATTTTAAAATGAGCCCACTCCTGTCTCCTTACGAAAATCATGAAGATGTTGGCTTTCTCCAATTCTTCATGCAGTTGGATCAAAACACTGCCTCCGGAAACATAGCGGGAAGAATGGGAGAAGTCAGATAGTGTTTTGACAAATGGGCTAATGGGTCAGATAGTGAATGATCAGCCTGAGGCCCAACTCTACACACATCAGTCCCCGCATTCCAAGGCCCAATTGGGGTACTAATCAGCCGTGCGTGTTATTTGAGATTATTACGTTAACGTGAGTCACGTGTGATGGTGTGGGTTCCTCGAAACTTTTCGGTGGAGGAAAAAGATATATGCACCTACGAGTCTACGACTAACAAGTGCTTAAGCATATCCAGTGAAGGCTCGTAGATAACATTTACACTAAACTTTTAGGAGTTGAAAAAACCCCCCACTTTAGTGGGCTTCTAATCTTCTTCCTATTTTGCATGTCCTTCTAATTTTCTCACCAAGCCCTTAAAATTCGAAGGCTCCCATCCACTCTTTCAACATGGGTCTCACTGTTTTTTTCATTCTATATCTATTATTATTTCCTCTCCCTTCACCGCCTGGACCGAGCATACGGGCGACGACGGTAGGTGCGGGGGTGAGCAGGTCCGAGACATTCAGGGTCACGGCAGTGCAGGAGCAGCGCGCGTGTGCCTCTCCCCGAGACCACCAGCACATCGTAGTGAGCTGCTCACTGGGATGTCCGTTGCTGCTGCCGAGGAGCACAAGCAGATCCGCCACCCACATCTTCTTGGAGGTCGACCACAAGGGAGGCCTCAAAGTAGGGATGACAGCGGGGCGGGTGGAGCAAAAACTCACCCGCGATGTGATGCAACGGGTGTAAATTCACACCCACACCCGCACTCGTGGGTGGAAATCCACATCCGCGCCCGCACCCGTCATGTTTCGGGTGGGTGACAGGTCCCCCACGGGTGGGGAAGTCGGCACGGCGATGCTGGCGATGGGGCCTCGTCGCGCGACGGCGAACGCGAAGGAGCGGGCGGTGTCGGCGTGAGAGCTGGCCGCGGGGGCCTGATGACGGCGTGACACGCGATGGCGGACGTGGGGGAGCGAGTGGCGGCGCATGGCGTCGAGCAATCGGAGTCGAAGAGGAAGATGGGAGAGAGGGGGCGGGCGGGTGGTGCACGCCTGGTGCTGGTGGCGGCTAGAGACTAGAGTGGACGAGTGGTGGAGAGACGTGGATAAGATTAAGATTATGGTGGGTTAGATGGGCTAAAATCTCTATGGACTTTTTGTTTTTTCGTGCCCATGAGACACCCATGGGTGAGAAAAGAAACCCACACCCACCCCGCGACTGTGTGAGGCGGGTGTGGGTGAGCTCACAGGTGAGAAAGAACATCCGCATCCACACCCAGCGGAGACCCGCACCCGGGACCGGAATTGCCATCTCTACATCGAAGCAGCAGAGGCACTAGTCGGGGGCGACGTAGGAGGTTGACCAAAGCGGCAGCGTTGGAGCAACTGGGTCACAAGCAGCGTAGGCTTAGGGGTCTGTGCCAAGGCACAACAGCGCCGGAAGGTACTTTGCGCCGGAGCCGCCGAGTCGCGGTGGTGCGGGCGGGGGCTCTGAAGCGGTGTGGTGGACGTGCGGTAGGCTCCTAAAATTTAGAAATTGACCTGTAAAATTAAATTTAAAAGCTTAGTTTTACATGGACTGCTGGAGATGCCGTTAGAGTCAAAAAGAAATCATCAACGTTTATGTTTTTCTTGGGCATAGCGCATAGTGGGCCGTGTATCTGAGAGATCAGGCTATGATGAGTCATGCGAGCGTGATATATGTGCGTTCTGTGAACGGGCCTTTACCGTAGTAGTAAGGTGCTTTAGTAGCACCTTCTAGATCTTGGGTTCGATTTCTGTTGGAAGCGAATTTTCCGGACTAGGTTAAAAAAATTCCCTCGTCTTTCCCCTAAGTCAAAGCATGTGTAAGATCCTGCCTGAAACCAATCGGTGCGGTCTTTGCTTTCGATTTAAAGGCTGGTACACTATAAAGCTCTCACACAGGCTAAAAAAGGGGTCACCATGTCAGGGGGGAGAGGGGTTCGGGAATTTTCTAGACCTGCGTGAGAAGGTCCTCTCTTCTTAATGCAATAACATTGAGACGGTTTTACTCCGACAGATCTAGTTTTTTTTTATATATGTGCGTTCTAGAAACTCTCATCGAGGTGAAGAAAAAGGATTTACGCGTACTGCACACTACTACCAAAACGCATGCGTAAAGAATGGTTTGCCTCGGTATAGTACTAAATTCTTGCAAGTGTATAGGATGTGGACACCGCGGCAGCGAATGGTGTGGTTCAGTGACGAATCTCAAGGATCGGGCCATCGCATTATTTTGCTGAATTTATGTCTCTGCCATGCTTCTTCCCTAACAGGCCACAAACAATGCTAGCTCCTAGATTAGCAGTGCCGCATGAGGATGAAGATGGGGTTCATCATCCTGTCTTTCACGTGCAAAGAGGATGGAATCTTTAGGTTTGTATGCATGAGGGCACGCGGGTATGAGCTAGCATCAGAGTGTAATTAATTTCTATACTTGTCTTGTTTTCATGTTGTAAGTTGATACACCAAATAAATCACGGCCGCTATCAATGAAGTCGTGAAGAAGCACTTCAGGGAGTGGGCGTCTTATGGTGGCTTTGGATGGAAGGACAATAGGAATGGCGAAAGGGATCCATCAGCTGGTCCATGTGAAAAATTGCACGGACTCCTACTTCTTGGTCATGTGCGTCGTCGGTCCATGGTGTATTATTTGTCCCGTACTTGTTGACATGTGCGTCGTCGGTCAGTCCATGATCCTCATCCATTCCCATTCCCCAAAACTTCATCTGTTTTGCAGGCTTAGTGGTAAAGACATCTTCAACTCCAGGAAGGTAAACCATTCTTCCAAAGTTTGCCGTGTCTCTTCCTTGAACAATATCTTCCTGCTTCTTCCGATCCTCCAGATCCTCCTTAGAATGGTTTTGACATCACACCAGCACTGTTTACGAAAAATAAAGTCATTGCGCGTTAGCCAGATAGCACTCAGCACCATGGCTGTAATGATATTGGTGCATCTATGTTTCTTTTTTGCATAACCACTTGGCTGCAATATTTTCAAAATTATGACCTACTGTTTCCTCCAGAAAATCAGAGACATAAGACCAAATAGCTGTAGCTACTACACACTCGAAAAAAAGATGGTTAATGGACTCTTTCGCACAACAGAACACACATTCCTGTGGTTTGTGGATATTTCTCTGTTTCAAATTATCCACAGTCATGAGCTTATTCCTTGATAATAACCAAAGGATCGGAAAAGCTGCACTCTACGTGGTACCTCAATACTCCACACTGTAGGGATGTACACAGGTGTGACCCCATGATAACTAATAATAGTATAGAAAGAATTAGAAGAGTAAATGCCTGACTTTTCATATTGCCATATCAAAGCATCCGAATCTTCTCTATACTTCACATCCTTCACTACCTCAACCAGTTCTAACCATCTAGTAAACATCTCATCAGAGAACGTTCTCCTAAAAGGCAACCTAAGTTCACCCTGTACCCAGACCTCTTTTATTGTTCTATTCCACTCGTTGCATATACTGTAAAGATCCCAAAATTGTGTAGCGAACGGCACAGTACCCTGCCAAGTATCCTCCCAAAACCTCATCTTCTCTCCATTTCCCACAACCCATCTATATCCAAACTCCAGTGCTTTAGCCGCACTGAGGATTCCTTTCCAGAACGGGGAAGCATTCCTATCACTGGGACACAAAATGTTTGGAACACTATTCACATACTTCCTACTAATGATTTCCTGCCAGAGCTTGTTATTGTCTTTAATATACCTCTTCACCCAAGATCCTAGCAGACACAGATTAAAATCTTTAAGATTAGGCACCCCTAACCCACCAAATTCCTTCTTCATTGTAGCCGCACCGTGAGAATAAAGTAATATTCATGGTAAACAACAGCTACAGGTCCCTTGGCCACGGTCGTCTTAAGCACGTGAAGAGCGTGATTTTTCAAGTTGGTTGTGGTGGAGTTGAACCTTGAAAAATTGAACCGAACTGTGAAGATATGATGCAGCGCAGCATTGTGGGCGTGCTCTGCTTTAGACTGTGTACATCATGATGCGATTAATATAGAGAGTGATTTTTACCCGAAAAACTAGAATAGTTTTTCTAATCTAATACATAGAGTTTGACGTAGTCGTGATAAATGACACATATAAAAGGGAGCAACAAAAAATATGAGTAAAGGAGCTAAATGAAAAAAAAAGAGAGGTTGCGCTGGAGAAGGGAAAAACAATACTGAAGAGTCACTGCGAAGTGGGAACTACTTGAACATACAAAAATTGTTGGATATATTATTTGTCCCGTACTTGTTGGCATGTGCGTCGTCGGTCAATCCATGGTGTATGCGATACTCTGTAGCTGCTTGGCATGCTGGTCCCACAAGGCGACGAGCACATCGACTCCTCCCTCCTTGCGCAGGCTAGGCATGAGATACACATCTCCATCTAGTCGAGTGAAGGCCGGCAGGACCCCGACGAGCTGGCCGCCGCATCCAAAGTCGAGCGAATGCAAGCCGAGGTGCAACCAGCTGATGAGATCGAGATCTGACCGGAGCAAGTCATCCTCCTCGACGACCGTGGGCATCATGAACTCGTCCGGGTTCATGGCCCCGAAGTCGATGAAGGACCGGAGGTACGGCTCGTCGACAGCGCGGGCGGCGGTCCGGACCTTCGCCGCCGCGTCGGCGAGGCTGCCGCCGACGAGTCCCCTGGCGCTTGCGTCGGCGCTCGGCGAGAAGATGGCGTTGCCGAAGAAGTCCTTGGGTATGGCGTTGGAGTCGCCGACGCGCCAGCGGCCGTTGACGGCGACGAATATGGAGGTGTTGGTGTCGTCATCGAGCAGGCCACGAGCGGCGGTGATCTTCTTCCAGACGTGGGCCGAGAGCGTCTCGAATGTGGAGTACTTGTTGTGGGCCTTGGCCTTGAGTTCCGCGATGAACTCCTTGTCGAAGTGCAGCAGCGTGTTGCTGATCTCCGACGGGTGAACGAGGCGAGCGGAGGAAGCAGCATCAGCAGCCTCATGATGATCGTCGCTGCTTACATTACCATCGTCGCTGCTGCTTACAGTACCATCATCGCTGCTTACATTACCGTCGTCCTTTTCTTCCTTGTTGACGTGCTGCTGCTGCTGCTGCGTCGGTGGCGCCGAGGGCTCGAACTCGACGCCGCGGTGCTGGTACTCGCACCGCGGAGGGCAGCGCGGGACCAGGGCTCGTGGGCCGTACGGCGCGGACAGGGAATCCGGCGGCACGCCATTGCCGCGGACGGTGTCGGCCCAGGCCTGGAGGAAGTTGTTCATGGACGGCCCATCTACGGCCTGGTGCAGTGACGACGGCACGATCACCACGCCGCCGCAAGCGAAGCGGTTGATCTGCACCTTGAGCATATGGCAGTTGCCTTCCTCAGACGGCACCTGCAGGAGCGCGAGGTCCGGGGAAGGAGCGAGAGGAAGGTGGTCGGAGAGGGCAGTGGACACCTTGGCCTCCACGACGAGGACCCCCTTCCCGCCATTGCCGGTGACGAAGAAGGGGCGGTCGGTGACCGGGTGGCGGTCGATGCGGGCACTTAGAAGAGGGAAGTGTGGAAGGACAGCGGTGAGTGCGGTGAGGAGGGCTTCATTGCTGGGGCTGGGAGCGGAGAAGGCGTAGAGGACGGTGACGTGGGCGGGTCTCGCGAGGAGGTCGAACACGGTGAAGGGCGTCTCTTCGAACTCACATGGCGGTGGAGGTATGACGAAGGTGCGCTCAATTTGAACGCCCATCATGGCTGGATCGCTCTCCCTAGACCTCAAAGCAGTTTCCAGCATCTGCTGGCTTGCCAGTACTGGTGGATTAAAGGAGGGTACAGGAGTGACCAGATCTCCAACTAATAAGACACCCTCCATGGCTGGCTAGCTCTCTCTCTCTCTCCCTACTCTAGCTCAAAGCTTGCAGCTTCTGCTGGCTTGCCACTGGTGGATTCAAGGAATAAACGAGTGAGCTCTCCGACTAACACCCCACCCCAGTCTTGTGCTTATATAACGAAAAAATAACCTTTCTTAATCACCTGTACAGTTTCGAAGTTGGTGCAATAATAATTCATCACATGCGCGCGCGCGCGTTGCAGAATTCTCTAATTACCTAGTAAGTAGTACTTTATAATAGAGCTTTACATAATTCAGGTTTGCATGGTTGGATTATACCACTTGTGTTAACATAATGATGCCAAATCCAGCTGGCGGGACGCATGCCTCCATTGCAATGCTAGTTAAATATAGCAGGCCCAGTTGTTGGCTTGGGAAATCAACGCATGAACCAACGTTGAAGCCCGGTTATCATGCATCACTGCCAGTTTATTGTAATGTAATGCTACCGTCATGATAAGCTACAACCTCCTTAATTAATTATCATAGTTTCTTTAACGTATGCATAACATCACACATGGAACACATCTACTACAGTTTTCAGTGTCAACTTTCACACCGTAGTACGAGTAGATGATTTCATACGTAACAACTCGGAATCAAACTTTTTTTTTGTAAGGAAATACAGATGGCACACATATGGCAATGGATATATTAGGACCCGATCATTAATCATTGAGTTTGTAATTGGTTTGACCAACCATCATACATACTATATACTGCCCTAGATGAAGTCGCTCCTCCAGCTTTTCTAATCTATATAAAGTTGTTACATATAAATGACAATGGATATATACATTAGGACCCGATCATTTGTTATTGAGTTTGTAATTGGTTTGACCAACCATCATACATACGGCCCGAGACGAAGTCGCCCATCCAGCTTTTCTGATCATATACAAGTTAGTGGAATATGTTTGCACCATTAGGTTTTCGGTGCCTTGGCAAGTGGCATAGGTCAAATGATTCCTACTAGAGGCAAGCGGTGAATCTTACACAAATGTACGTACAGATTATCGCTCTGTGATTCTTCCTGCAAGACTTACAGAATTACTGAATGGCGCCTCGGATATTTGTATATGCATGCCTGCATGTGCATGCACCACTAGATCAAATCTTCTCGGCAGCAACTTGAGTAATTGTCGTTTCCGTTGAGAACTCCCGCGTCGCAGCAAGAATCACACGGTGTTGTTCAGCTGCTTGCACACAAATAGATCAATGAGCAGGCCAATTGGCACGTACTACTATGTGCATGCATATGCATGATGTTGAGATTTGAGCTGTCATAATGGCAAGCAAGCAGCAAGCAAAATTTCCCCGTTCAGCCTGATCTATTTTGACTTCTCTAATACCATGGCCTCCATACAGCACAACGTATTATATGTACCAAAATTTCACTACAACAATAAAACAATGTAGCAGCGGACCTAAAAGCGCTGTAGCGCCAAGTCAGGCCATCCTCCGCTATGTTAGCAACTTAGCATAGCCAAATATAATCATTTGTAGCGGTGGGCCAACATCACCCGCCGTTTCACACACACACACAAAAAAAAAAACAGAGCCCACAAGAGCCTGTGCGCCACGAGATCTACCCACCGCCATTCACGCTGCCCTATCTGGATCAGCGAGTGTGTCTGCTAGATCCGGTGCCGCCCCACCTGGATCTGGCTTCGCCCATGCCAGGCCGCCATGTCGTCGAGAGAGGAGGGGAGGACACCATTAAGGGAAGGGGGGAGGGCACCATCATGGGAGGAGGAGCATGTCAGAGGAGCTGCCAGGGGAAATGAGCTTGTGGCCAAGGAACGCCATCGGGGGAGGAACAACACGCGACTGGGGGATGTCGCTGAGGGAGGAGGAGTGCGCCGGCCAAGGGACGCCATTTGGGGAGAGCGCACCGGCCGAGGGAGGCCTTTGGGAGAGGAGGAACACTGTAAGCTTCATGGCCATTGGAGTGTGCCACCCGCAAAGGTATGAAGTATTTTCGTGATTGGATGTCAATCATGAAATGCACTTAATGTCTACATGAGTGTTGTGCTTGCAAGAAATTATTTATCAACTCAACTATGAACATGGTGAATAGTCACGGTGGTGATTGATGTGGACTTGCTGAATTACCATGAAGATCTTGTTGGAGAGTCGTGGTGATGGAGAAGGATTAAGGCTAAGGATAGCTAGGTCCAAGTGTGTGTGATCACTTGGCTAGATTGTAGGCTTCAATCTATAGGAAAATTCAGACTATCAAGAGGGTATGAGTCACTCTCTTAGGTCTCTCTAGTGTTAAGGGTGTTGGGATGCTCAAGTGAATCTCTTGGACACTAGGAGTGGCAATGGAGAAGAATCAACCAAGGTTGGTGATGTGGACAAGGGTTTCTGATCTTCCAAAAGGTTCTGGTAATCTTGATTTGACAGAGGTGAAACACAAATCGATCCGGCTTCTAAACAACATGTTTAGACCCCGCAATCGCAACACAACGTCTCCTCTGGTTACCAACTATTAAAGAATGATTGACCTCGTCGAGAAGGCTAATCCTTTCCTGCGAATCAAGAACACAAGCAAGAACAAAGAAGAATGCAACCCTATTTGCAGATGTATGATTAAACTCATAATTGAGATATCATAAACTGATAAACAGAGATACTATATATGAATATAATTAATCAAAGCAAAATCTAAAACATAATAAAGTGGCGGCAGTTGTTTATGAAGACCCTAGGATCGTGCAAGACCCTCTGGACATGCCCTAGTTGGGCTCAACTGGATATAAAGCCCAAAGGCCAAAAACAGACAACATAGCATCAGGACAGATTCTAGACCATCTCTTGTTTCAATGATTCTCGTTGACTCCAAACAAATTTTAACATGATACCGATGGAATTGGAAAGGTATTCTCTTTATCTTTTCATGCATATGTATAATGTCCAAAATCTGGTCCGTTTACTTGTTATGCGTCGTTTTAGTGCAGATTGATCCTGGGCCCTGAAACAGACTCGAAATCGGTTTTAGTTGGGCGTCCACCTTGGCTTCCACGTCCTTGCTGGTCCTCCATATCCCAAAGTCCTTCTCCCATCATCTCCTTGTCCTCTCCATGGTTCCTAATTATAATATAATCATCAGGTAGCAAACGCTCTCAAAAGTGACATATAACGAATAACGTAGGAACAAGCTCATCTCTAAATAAATTAAGTCATAGTGTACGAGCTCTAGTCATTGGAACTTGCAAGTCTATAATTAGAGGAGTGTTGTGTGCATCCATAAAAGTGATGTACTCATCAGTTGGGAACCAAGAAAACTAAGTCAAGGAGGATAAGGAGTTTCATCTTTGGGATAGGTCACCATAAGCTAAGATGGGGTCACTGTAAGGTCCATAGAGATGGGGTCTATGTACGCGCAAGTATGTGGCTATTACCATACATTGTGGAGGTTAAGTCACTGTAAGAAACAGTGAGTACCAAGAAGTTGTACAAAGAGGCTATAAGTCTCTAGACTGGTGCTCAGGAGGTCACCATAAGATACAACAAGGTTGTCGTATGATACGATGAGTCAAGGAGCAACGAAGACTAGAAACTAGACATCTCTGGTGAAGTGATGGTGGGGTCGTTGTAAGGTATGGTGACCCAGAGAAGAAGAAACTGGTCAAAACTCAGAAGGAGCCATTGGAGTTAAGGTGGGGTTGCCATAAGCTATGATGACCTAGAGAGAGAAGTTGGCTAGAATTTGGACGCCTCTGTTGAAGATACGACGAGGTCGCCATATGGTACGGTGATCTAAGGAGAGTTTTGTGTGGAGAGGCACTAGAGATCAAAGTTCATCGTAAGGTTGAGAACAGGTCATTGTATTTAACATTAAGGTCACCATAACTACTATTAGATGGTTGTAGCCTATAAATTGTTGTTATAATGGACATTTCTACAAGTTCGTAGCTTTTTGGAAATAACTAGTAGAGTGGTTGTAGCCTATAAATTGTTGTTGCTGGGGTCTTAGAGACCTCTTTTACCCATATGGATTGCTGGGAGAATTTGTAGAGGGCCAAGAGGAGAAGAGAGACACTTGTGCAAAGATTGAAAAGCTATCTTTGAGTGTCTAGCTAGGAGAGTAACAAGAGCATAACTTCATCTCTAGGCTAGGGTGGTTGTAGAGAGTGATTGGAAAATTTGAAAATTTATCAAATATGTTGTTACGATTTGTTTCATCATTAAAAAAAAATTTAACCTAATTTATAATTTTTTTATATTTAAATAAATATTTTAAATAAGATGAATGATCAAACATACCTAAAAAAGTTAACGACGTTAACAATTCAAATCCAGAGAGAGTAGTTTGTAATTGGTTTGACCAACTATCATACATACGGCCCTAGATGAAGTTTGCACTATTTTTTTGATGCCTTGGCATGTGGCATAGGTCAAATAATTCCTACTGGAAGTGGCAAGCGGTGAATCTTATACATAGTACGTACAGATTATCGCTATGTGATTCTTCCTGCATGATTTACAAAATTACTGAATGACGCCACAGATATTTGTATATGCATGCCTCCATGTGCATGCATGCGCCACTGGATCAAATCGTCTCCGCAGCAACTTGCATGATGTTGAGATTTGAGCTATTGAATATTATATTCAGCTGGCCTGATGACTAGCAAGCAAGCAAGTGCTGGCGGTAACATCGTTAATCGATTGGTCACGTCACATATGCATGGAGCTTACTAATTGACTTTACGTACATCATCGGGACATGAATGCTTTTGTCTGTTACTCAATACATCGTATTTATGGACATTTTTAAAATTATGATATTATACATCGAATTTATTTGTAAGATTTTTACATATGCAAGACAGGATACGAGGACGAAGCAAAGATCGTGGCTCACCGTACATGTTCTTAACTTGTGAGGGGCATGTTTTATGAGGCATGTATCTAGATTGTGATTGTGTACCACGCTCAGCACCTTAAAGTTAAGATCATTAAAACTCAAGCGAGAAACTTAAAGCTTACCAGAGATGAATACATGCAGGTAACTATAGAATATTAGTATTAATATTTTTTAATATTAAGTATGATTAATTTGCTCCTCTTAATTATATGTCTATATTTCCTAACTTCCAATCAGCTAACAACTTTCAGTCAATGGTTTGTTACTTTATGTTTTAATTTTTCTTTTATAGAATTATCTGTATAATAATTATAAACCATTGGATCTAGATTTAATGGCTCAAGGAGGTGACTGAAAGTTACCCAAACTTTCAGTCAGCTGAAAATTAGCAAGTCTCTTATATGTTATATACTTGATGACGTGTAGATGCCTGCATGGTGGTGTGCTACCAATGCGACTGCTTGGGAAGCTGTTGTGGACAAGTGGTACACGGAGGGCTGGGAGGAGAGGCATAATGCTTGTCGGGAGCATCGTTTGTTGATGCCAGATCCAGCACACCATTAAGGGAATCTCTCCCTCAAGCAATACGTGGCGAGATGGGTACGTGAATTTATTTATTTATTTTAAGCTTAGTACTATATAATTTCTAATCATCCTTCTATTTGTTTCACAGTTGGTGTTACATGATAGTCGCCCCTGCACCCAGTTCGATGCATTTGCTATGGCCTGCCAGGGCAAGGACACGACACCCAACATCTAGTACAATCCGGAGGCCCCGCCTATGGCGTACAATAATTCCTCCGTTTACACCCGCCTCACTGAGTACACATCATTGGGAAAGGAGATTTATGGGTCTGAGTGGGATCCTAGCGCCCATGATCTTGATGGGGAAGTCGTGATGAAGGTGGGAGGAGGCAGGAAGCATGGGCGGTACTGGATTGGCGCAAGCACACTCGACACGGTGAGTGCGCCCACTCTCTTCGCGATACGAGCGAGGAGCACGAGCTAAAGCCCGGCTATACGCACTCGATCGAACACTACACAGTTCCAGGTGGAAGTACTTCAGGTAATTTCAGTTATATTCGTCGTTGGTTTACCTTCTTTGCATATGACTTTTTTGCATTGCCATAATAAGATGAAATGTTACAGGCTCAACTCACTACAGAGACGAAGGCAAGGGAGGACCTAGAGCACACCATGGAACAGAAGATCCAATAGAAGTTGGACAGGAGGCTCGAGCACCAGCAACAGCAATTGACTCAGTGGATGGCAACATTTGGCCAAGGTTTAGGTACAGCCCCACCAATGCCGTTCTTTGCTCTACTTCCTCAGCCACCTACTCTGGCTACTACTCCTGTGAGTATAAACATTTTAGTTTCTGTTTTATTCATACTAGAGCATTCTTTATAATAATCAAACTGATCAATACTAGAAACTTACTTAGTATACTACAACATACACTTATTGAAAGACTAATTCATAATCAATATTTCTCATTTGTGAAGAATCAATCGGCGGGATCGAATGTCTGGGGTCAATGGCCTGAGAAGGATCAAGATCAGGACTTGTCGTCACTTGTTGGACAAGGCTCTCATCGTAGTTTGCCATGATTTTTGTTTTAGTGAACTTTCTACCTATCAAATTCTTCCTTATGTTTGTGAACTGTCCCAGATATACTATGAATGATACTTATGTCTGTGAACCTCTTATGATGAATATTGTGAAATATTTGTGTTATCCATATTCAGGATGATATCAAATGTCTGTGGTAATATTTAAAAATTGTGTAGAGATGATATTTGTGATATATTGAATATTAGAGTTTTTTTTGTTCCGGGACAACTAAATTTAAATGTCTTCAGGCAGGTTTTATAAGCTTTGTCGTGTGCCATAACCGAGGCACACGACAAAGAAGGAATAACCTGACAACCTGGGAATGTCATTTACCATGTACCATGGTCGAGGCATACGACAAAGATGAAAGTTTTGCCATGTACCATGACCAAAGCACACGATAAAGATGAGGGTTTTGTCATGTGTCAGTATAAGGGCACATGGCAAACCAGTGCCTGCTTTGTCGTGTGTCCGATAGTTACCACACGGCAAAGCACGCCGTCACCAAGCTGGCAGGTGATGGCATCTTTTTTTTTACCGTGCATCGTCCTAGGCTCATGACAACAGCCAGAGCACACAACAGAGAGTTTACCGTGTGCCCGAGGAAAAGCTGACGACAAAACCCGCTTTGCCGGACTTTGTCGATGGCTTTTTTGCCGTGTGGCATATCCCGTGTGTAACCCACGGCAAAAATTGTGCCGTGGATATTTTCGACTTTGCCGTGTACCAGTGACACACGAAAAACCTCATGTTTCCCGTAGTGTTGTAGCCTGATCTCCATTTGTTTGGAGTAGGATAGCACTAGGAGACATTGCCTTAGTGATTAGGGAAATATACCACGATGCAGGAAGGACGACATTTGGATAAGCCATGGCATGGAAGTTGAATCTCTACAATCTATTAATTGAGGTACGGTCGTCCACTTCGTGTCCACAAAGTTAGAGATTGAATCCAAATCGGTTTCATACCTTCTATATCAAGTACCGAATTTCAAAAATTATAACTCCCACATCCGGAGCTCAAATAAGGCAAACTCGGACTCTATGTTGTAGCTCTCAAAAAGTTCTATAACTTTGATATTCAATAGAAGTTCAGATCCCTCAGTTTTGATTTCCAAATATGCGATGCAAAAATGTTTATTCTGATTCATACTCCTCCGTGCAGGTCTTTGTGCGGGGCTCATATCTCCTATCTTCATAGTTTAAATAATATGATCCATATATATTTCAAAAAGGTCTCAATGAGATCTACAACTTTGGTATTTTAACTTTTTCCATTATAGCAAGTATTCAATTTTAAAATCACGTTGTAATGCAGTGCTATTTGTAGACTATGTGAATTAATTTTTTCTTCTGGATAAAGATTCTAGAATATGATAAAAAATATGATAAAATTATTACTTTTGACATATAAAATGATATACTAAAAATACCAATGGTAATACAAATATAATATTTCATATAAAAGATGTTAATAATATTATATATATCTAATAATTATATTATGTAAATAATTTATATTTAAATTATAAAGAGTATTTTGTTTTTTAAAATCCATAGCAACGCACGGATATTTTGCTAGTTTTTTTATATATAACTCTTGGGAGGAAGGGAGGATCGTCATATGTCTTCCCACTTATATATTGATGGTGAATCTGACGGAAAATTTTCTATGCAGAACGGGGATCACCATTCTTGCAATTAATTACTCAGTGTTCTGGGAATAATACCAGCCCCAAATTAGAAAACCGGCTGGGTGGACGGGTCTCGCCCGAAAGGTTATTGACACTGAGCTATGTGCAATAATATCAGCACGGTAGTGTGAATTGTCACATGGGGTGAGATGTGAAACGCATAAATGGATCAGGCCCGCCATACATGGCACTCTCTTTAGTTTAGTCACTACGGGAAATAGAACGGTTGCCGAGTGCTCAGGGCACTCGGCAAAGGTGGGTAAAGCACTCAGTAAAAGGTTTGCCGAGTGTCGGCTCTCGGTAAAGAGTGCACGGCGGCCAGTTTCACGACATAGTACTCTTTGCCGAGTGCTAAAAACTGGGCACTCGGCAAAGATTTTGCCAAATGCTATCTTCGCGCTCAGCAAAAAAAGTAAGTGGCGGAAGGAAACGGATGACGAAGAGTTTGCCGAGTGCCCCATTGACCAGGCACTCGGCAAAAGTTTAAGCTTCACCGAGTGCTGCGTCAACCAAACACTAGGCAAACACTCCATGTTTGCCAAGAGTCGGGTACGCACTCGGCAAACTGTCCATGTTTGCCGAGTGCCGAGTCCGGGCCCTCAGCAAACACTCAGCATTTTGCTGAGCGCTTCGGTCAAGGCACTCGTCAAATGCTTCCAAGTTTTGCCGAGTGCCTTGGTCACGACACTCGGCAAACCCGTTTTTTAGTTTCTTTTTTATTTTGTTTTCCTTGTCTCCACAGTCAAAAAAATTACATTTTTATAGAGTATACATCACAAACATAAATCTCAATACTATCACAAGCATATATCTCAAATAACCTCACAGACATATCATAGATATGAAAACATGAACTCAAGTCCTTAAATAAGCATGAAAAAGTTCAAAGTCGTGAAGTACAAATTCACAAGTGAACAAGTATTCAAATACATAAGTTCATATGATGACAAGTAGAAATATCTGACAAGTGACTAAGACTCCGGTCCGTGCGGTCCGAAGAGGCTGCGAGCGATCCCTGCACCCAACTCTTCTTCATTTCCTGGCTGATTGTTTAACGCCCGCGCCGAGGAAGCGAGATTCTGTAAGTATTTGTAAGCAGTAAGTTATGAACTTCTAAGTTTTCTAAGGTGTTTGTGGTTGTCTAACTTATCTAGTGTTGTATAAGTAACAATCTAAAACAAAGAACAAAATATAAAGAAATTATAAGGTTGTCAAGATACGCAGTGGAGACTCAGACGGTCCAGGTAACGGTGGAGTAAAGACAGGAAGAGGCGGGAGAGGAATCGCTGGAGGAGCGTGTCCCACTTGCTGAGAGAGATCTTGCATGTAGGCGAGGAATTGCAACAGCGTCACCTGCTGTCTCAAAACCGTCGTCTCAAGCGTCTCCTCTCCTCTGCTAACTGGGCCTATAAATGATGGAGCAAGTGTTAACTTGTACTACATTCATCTAAATGAGCGAGCCCAGCAGCGCGGTGGCCGGCGCCGACAAGACCAGCAGCGCGGTGGCTGGAGGCCGAGTCGGATGGCACGGGCCGGGGAGCTTTGGGCGACTCGGACGGCGGGCCGGGGAGGTCGTCGGCGAGTAGCGAAGGTGGGACGGGGAGGTCAGCGGCGAGCGGCAAAGGTGAGCCGGGGAGGTCGGAGGCGAGCAGCGAAGGCGAGCCGGGGAGCGAGCGGCGGAGGAGGAAAGGGACGGAGGCGAGCAAGGGGGGGGGGGGGGGGTGGGGGAGTCGGACGGCGGCGGCGACGAGTAGTCCTGCGGCGGCGATGAGAGAAATCGAGAGCGAGAGAAAGAGAAAGAATGAAAGAGAGCTTCTAGAGAAGAAGCCACCGCGTTCGGCTAAGTGAGATCTATTTGTCGAGTATAGTTTTCAGATCTGTTTGCCGAGTGCTTACTACAAACACTCGGCAAACAGGCCCTTTGCCGAGTGCCTCCAAAAGACACTCGGCAAAAAAATTATTCATTTACTTAAATAAAATTTAGATTTATAAAATGAAGTCAAAAAATAAAAAAACTTTATCATGACAAGATTTATCTTATAAATTACCAATACAAAATTATTTAAACTAAAATTCAAATTTAACTTTGAAATCTATCCAAAATCTTAAGAGCTTATTTTGAACTCTATGTTTCTTATTCGGAGATTCTACGTTCTGTGCACCATGTGTATGATAATTTTTGCAGAAATTTCTAAAAATTTTACCATAAGACTTACATATGATATGATGATCCTATGGCAATTCTCATAATTTTTTTGACTTTTTTTATTTTTATAGAATTTAAAGAAATTTTGACCACATATTCATATTGATAAGTTATGTGCGATATTCATGAAAAATTTCTTTTGTTACTTGGATAGGATAACACTTTGGTGTCACAAACATAAATATCAAATTTTAGTTCAGTACATTTCATGATTTGAATTACCTATAGTTTAAATTTCTTTTTTCTCCACAAAATATATTTTATGAAATTAATTGAATAAATATTACAAACATATCTTAAAAAATACTAAATTTCAAAATAAAGTACCATGAGCTACCTGTGAGCTCCACAAAAAAAAAATTATGGCCAGAAACAAAAAAAAATATATGTTTGCCGAGTGCATGAATTGAACACTCGGCAAAGGTTATTTTGTTGAGTGTTTTTTCAGAGCTCTCGGCAAACAACTAGCTGGCCGTTATTAGAAGTAACGGTGCTACCTTTTGCCGAGTGTCGCTTAGGTAGGCACTCGACAAATAGTGTTTTTTGCCGAGTGTTCATTCTTTACCGAGGGATTTTTAATTCGGCCCTCGGCAAAGCCCTATCTTACCGTGTGTTATGTTTGCCAAGTGCTTTGCTCACGGGTACTCGGTAAACCCGCCTATTGCCAAGTGCCCGATATATTGCCCTCGGCAAATATTGGGGCACTCGGCAAATCAGCGTTTTCCCATAGTGAGTGTCCTATCTTGATACACGGTTTAACTTCTCTCCAATTATTATCATCATCTATTTAATTATCGAACCCATAAGAGCACTTGCTTGGAAAATAGTTTTTCAATCTATCTCTATCATTTGTACCTAGTATTGTTTTGTTGCGAGATCTATTAATGTGTGTATGTAGTGACAAAAGAAATTTTATTTTATAAATGCTGCCGATGTTAGCATATAATTTTAGCACATAGTACTAGCTAAGAATATATCCGCCTAATAAAGCTGGTGGCGTACTGTCGAATAGCCATTATTTTAGGGAGGGGGGGGGGGGGGGCTGAAATGCTCGCAGCGGACTGAAATCAAATAATAAACCGGTGTAGTACGTGGTGTATCACGTGGTGTCAGAATGTGAAAACATACTGGAACACACCGTGTCAGCCACACCACAGCAAACTTTGTCTTGAGTAGCGTTCAGATTTGTTTAACTTCTCTGATGCTTATATTTTATAGTTAATAAATTCCTAAAGCACATGCATTGGCCTGCTCTTAATTCACGGGGATCTCGGCTATGTCAACGAACAATAAGAATTCACGATCGGCCTAAATTGTTTATTACCGGCAGTATATATGGTGTTGTGAATGTCACATGATCCAGATCAACCATTCCACACGATATTATATACTCGGATTAATCTTAATGAGCAAGTCTCTGCATGCAACATATGGGTGTTAAAAAAATTTCAACGGTCGACCAAAGCACATGCATCTATACATACAGTATAGAACTTTCAAAGTCAAGATCTGCGACGTACGTGTTTACAGCCATGTGTATCAACAGTTCCATGTCATGAAATTATTAATCTGTCTTTTAACACGCTTTATAATACTACTCACTATTATACATTAGTTTCTCAACGTATATATTACATATACGAGTCCTTAGCATTATAAACACACGCACGTACATCCTACCTTTTAAACACCTCACCATCATCCCTTACCGATTTAATCTTCATTTGAAATAAAGGAAATAAAAATACAAGAATGGAAAAAAAAATATAGGAATGGGAAAAACACAAGGAAGAAAAAATTGTTAAAACCGTAGGAATCCAAAATAGAGGAATGAAGAATTTGAGACATTGGAATGTAGGAACACTAACATAGGAACTAAATACATAACAAGCTTATAACTAGATAAAATATTTGTATAAGCCATATAATTATTATTCTATGCTCTTAATCAAATTAGTAACCTCTTGCCATCCTTAACTACTCACTTTATTTCTCAAGGAAACCATTTTCTACATGTCCTTTGCTAACATGTAAAGCACACATCTACATTAGCCCATGTCAATTAGATTCAAATCGGACATATAAATTAGCTTAATTAGGTTGTTTGTATGAAGGAAATTTTCCTTTAGCTCCAGCCTCATTTTTTATTTCCTATATTCTATGAAGGAAGTCATTCCTTTCCTTGAAAGGAATTCATCATTGCTCCATTCCAAACACTAAGTATAAAAAAAATTCCTTTAGAATGAATTCCTTTGAATTTTCTTTGAATTTCCTTTATTCCAAACGAAGCCTGATCAATCGAGGCTGTCGTGGGATGGTGGCGTCAGTGGAGCTGGTTTCCCCAGTCGCCGCCTGCTGTACAAGTGAGCGAGCTTTAATGCTGAGAGTATAAGTTGCGGTAACCACTAAGAGTCAAAGTTGTACAGCAAAAAAAAAAAAAAGAAAGGGAAGCGCCAACAACTAAGAGTCAAACCCGGGCCATCTGGCTGTGGGAGATGACTTCAAACCACCAATCATGGGTTAAAAAATCTTTAAAAACTGACCGATTTTTACGGTTTTTAGCAAAATCAATCTGGCTCAGTTTTATTGAACGTTCGGTTTATTGGAAAAACCAAATCTAGACACTGTAGCAAAAACGATTTTTGGATAGTTTTCCCGGTTTACTGATCGGTTTTTAGCAAGAAAAAACCTGCTACTGTAGCGCTTTTTGAACCCTTACCACCAATGATATAATCTTGAAGAGAAAATCAATGGTCACAGTGCTAGCGTATATGATGAGTATCTCATCCCATAGGTACATTCTTTTTCAATCGAGTCTTTCCTTTTCTTGTGTTAATCAAACATTTTTCACCCAGTTTTTTCCCGATGTACCTGTCGGGACCCATGCACAAACTCATCCGCTCCACCAGCCCCAACCTGCGCTTCCTGACATCACATTCCAAAATCAATGCAATCAATTTGGAAGGAAATGATCTCACGCCCGTGTCCCTCGCTCGTTCTCCCGAAACTCATTGTGGGATCTTCTCCATCTGTTGCTGCCTCCACCTCATCTCCTCCCTGGCATGGTCATTGAGGGGGAATAACTCTCATGGCTTCATGCGTACAAACCAGAATATTCCAGCACCTTGAAAATGAGTCTGGCAATATTCATTTATCAGCTTCTTTCATTGTATGATAATATGGAAATGCATGTATACAACCTTTTCCTTTGGTAAGAAAAAAGCTAATATTTTTTGGAAAACATGTCTGAACACGTATTTTATTAAGTAGAAGAAGAGATTATAACTGAGGTGCTTATATAAAGGTTAAGCAATCTCCTTGTT
Organism: Eleusine coracana subsp. coracana; assembly: GCA_032690845.1. Lineage (NCBI taxonomy): Eukaryota > Viridiplantae > Streptophyta > Magnoliopsida > Poales > Poaceae > Eleusine > Eleusine coracana. The sequence continues at coordinate 57,156,902 of CM064420.1, forward strand.
CCCCTACCACATCCACACGTCTTATATTACATATCAGTTAAAACCGACCTACAACATGGCCAACTAATCTACTACTCCTTTTTTTTTTGAGAAATTACTAATCTACTACTCATAGCTAGCTATATATGCCAAGGAGATAAAAGATTGTACCGGTAGCCTTGTTCAACAGTGTGGCCTATATGACGGCCATTCATAAATCAAAATGGGCACATTCATAATCTGATGGATGTTTGTTTGTGACCCTTAGATTTTTACAATCTCAGATTCCACAATCCATAATTTTATAATACACAATTCATAATCTTTAGTTGAAATAAAGGGGATCTATGTTCTCACTTGGGCTCTTTTTTTTCTTGGGAAAATTGTCTGTAACACACTGAGAAAACATGACTTTGTCTCCAACACATCGACAAAGTAGAGTTTGTCTGTAACACACTATGATTTTTGTGATTTCTCGTCTATAACACATTATGACCATTTAATAATTGTTTTCAACTTTTTTTATCTCAATACTCATAATATATTAGGATATGAAACTTGGCATAAATATATATTATTGCATTATCTATCACTAAAAATAAGAGCTAATTTTTTTCAAATACTTTTCATGTTTGTTTATTGTCTTAATATTGAATTTGTCTAGAAAATCATGCAAATAATAATAAAAAAATCTAGCCCTACTTTTAATGATAAATATTGCAACAATGTATATTTGTGTCAAGTTTGAAGTTCTAATGCATTCTATATATTGAGATAAAAAAGTTAAAAATAATTATTAAATAGTCATAATATATTCCAGACGAGAAATCACAAAATCATAGTATGTTGCAGACAAATTCTACTTTTTTGATGTGTTGGAGATGAAAACACGTTTTCTCAATATGTTACATACAATTTCGCCTTTTTTCTTTTTGTTTTTGAATTCTAGATGGGCACGACGGCTTTGGTTTGACGCGTGAGTTGCATGGTTGCTGACGTTTCCTGGAAACGGTGACGATAGAGGACACGATTTATGGTGGTGGGCCTCAGCTCCAGAATCATGGAACTGACGTAGCCTTGTACAGTTGTCATGAACCCAGTGTGGATGGATGAGACAGTGAGACACACACAGTGGTTGGGTGGTTGGACGCCCGTCACTTGTCCACACCTCTGACCTCCAACCAGCGTCCAGGTCCATCTTAGAGCAGCGTTACGTTGGACATGTGCTATACTGGACAGCTAGGCCCTTCGCTTGCCGTGAAACCTCACCAGACCCATGCGTACGTGATACACGACCGCCTGATTTAGAGCATCACTGTGGTTGTGTTCTATATTATATTCAATTTTAAATAACCTTTCAATCTAATTTTTAAATATGCGCAACCGATACTGTAAACCTTCACTAAAAAACAACATTGTAAAACTCGTGCTTTATATTTTGCTTTCCCTTTGGAGCATTTCATCGGACATCACAATAAGGCGGTCACCTGGAGGCTGGAGCTCGACATCTAGCACGTGCGGTGGTGCACAGTGCGGCCATGAGCTTGGCAAGGATATGGCGAGAAAATGAAAACAACAAGATCGTGAACAATGGGGTCGTGACAAGCTCTGAAGGCACTAGAATGAGGTCCCATGCAATGACAACGTAGGGATATGTTGGATGTGATCATACTAACACTAAAGCACCGGATCCCATCAGAACTCCGAAGTTAAGTGTGCTTAGGCGAGAATAGTACTAGGATGAGTGACCTCTTAGGAAGTTCTCGTGTTGTATCCCTTTTTGCTCTACTCTCTTATTTTTTTTGGATTTTTCTTTGTTTATTTACTGAAGTGAAATTATTTTACGGATCCACGTATAATATTACTAGTTATGAGAGCCTGAGCTGAAAGACACGATGCGCGGTTGGTCGATGAGCTCGCGCAAGATGTGTGTGTGTAGGGGGTAGACGCGTAGACCTAATGGATTATGATAGCTATAGCTGAAGTAGCTTGACATTGATAGCGTCAAGCGAGAGGTGGCAGCCTGGTGTCGAGATCGCCCGCATCCACAACAAGCGGCTAAGGAGGGGGGGGGGGGCTGGAGTTAGTTGTCCATGATATCAAGTGTGCATGGTCAAACGAGCTCGCAATGGCTGGAAGGGAGGGGTGGCCAAGACACTCATGACACCACCAATCTAATTACCCTGTGTGGTTGACAGGCAACGTTGAGGACTTGACCTCTCATGCATGGGGTGGTGTGAAGTGATTGCCACACGAGCTGTGGGGTATCAAGCTACCACCACTACAACAAAAACGGTTTTTAGCTGTGCAATCAAAATCCAAATAGCAACGATTTTAAAGAAATTTGTCGCTACAATTTTACTACAGTAATATATTGATATCATAAGTGTCTTAGACCCATCCACTGCTACAGTGAGTTTTGCCCCGCCGCTACGACACGTTTTTCTTGTAGTGCACTGTGAATAATAGGAGGGGTTGGGGCATTGGATCTTGCGCGTGGCAAGTGAGGCAGGGATGATGGATGGGTGAACTGAACTTATGGAGGAGCGACGGAATAGCTAGACCAATTGGTAGGGGAGCAACTCCAGTAATGAGATCTCGCTAAGCCCAGGTTGCTTGGTTCCCACGCCCCTCCCTGGTGGATCTGGCAACTCTGTCACTCTATAGATGACGCACAATATACAGGATACATAATAATACTAATATTGTTGATGACAAGTAAATATAAAAAATCTTTTAATTTTTTAAGAAAATATTGTTGGAACACCCTCGCTAAGAAGAGATGCTTTAAAGAAACCAGGTGCAATTACACGGGTTACCAACCTGCCAGCCAGCACAACCGCATGTGCCTCGTCATATCACAACAATTGCCGTACTGGACCTGCCATTGTCATTGTCCCACCCCCTTCCAGGACACGCAGTCCATTTCATGCCTGATCGCCCTGGTCCTCAACGGGGTTCCCATTCAGTGACCATAATGCATGCATGTACGCGAGTTTGTCCCATGATTATTTGGCGTCGTCGTGTTTCACATCTTCGATGGCGCGTGCACGTGGGCGCAGGAGACAACGGAACGAGGAGGGGATCAGAAGGCTGGAGACACTACCATGTGGTGCAAACTTCCAGAATATTCCTGTGAATCTTTGTAACATCGGTCATCTTGCTCGAGGACGACTCTTCCACCCAGATCAGAAACAGGCAGCAGCGGTGCCCAATGGTTGTCGCTCGCAAGCCCTTTCTTGCAGTAATCACCCGTCCCCCCACCCCCTCCTTCCTCAAAATCTACTTCTTTCTCTATTATTGCTGCTCTCTACTACCCGATCCAACGATTTTGTGGTCAGATCCAGGCCTCCAAAAGCTAGATTCCGTGACTCCTAACCGCTCCGTGCTCCCCCACGCGTCAAGACGCTATATGTGGTGGGTGACCGGATTCCCTTCATGACGAGGTTGAGCTTCCCCATGCTACTCCCCATGCACTTGCCCGACACCATGGTGGCTAGTTTCGGCCTCCAAATGAAGGGATTCAGTTGTTTCCTACTACACCATGCTCCCGTCATGTGCCTTAGCGCGATCACGATCATGTGTGGTGAGTGTTGGCTTCTGCATTTCCACTCCTGCAGCTGCGCTAGTGGGGTGCTGATGGATGGTGTGGTGGCAAGCTGGACAAATGGGCTTATTAGCCGGGCTAGTTGGTGTGTCCCAGATGCAGGAGCTGCTACAGTGAGCGTTTTCTCTATGGTCGCAGTGCACACATGTGCGATGGAAAGGCACTGGGTTTCCGGCGAAAGCCTTACCTTGCGTCAACAACGAGGATGCTTGAGCACCATTCACCTCCTTGGAGGCGTTGTCAAGGTGCCATGTTTCTTTTTACCTTAGTATTCTTCATGTGAAAGTTGAGGTACAGCTTGTTATGGATCAAACAATGAAGGCCTTATTGATGCCGTGTCCTTCTTTAAGGTGTTGTGTAAAAGGTTCTACTTTGCTGGAGGTTCCCCTACGTCGATGTTCTACACTTTCGTTGATCATGGACATGCATTCTCCTCGTGGGTACTTGACACTATCTGATCAACAAGTTGAGATGTTGCCTAGTGCTGGTGTGGTGTGTCTCCTTTTTATTTCTTCTGGTCTGTTGTTTGTGTTTGTGGGCGCAGATGACTCGTCCGCGTCGAAGGAGACAACGGAGCGAGGAGGGGATCAGAAGGCTGGATGCCTGGAGAGTTCCCATGCTGACTGCCATGTGGATGTGGTACGAACGGGGCTGGCTGCGCTTCGCTTACCACCACGGGTGGAGCCAGGTTCAGGTCAACCTGGGCTCCGCCCCCCCCCCCCCCCCCCCCCCCCTTCCCTCTGTCCTTTGAATTTTTTTGACTGCTAGCAGGCCACCATACCTTTGTAGAAAATAACAAGGCCCATAGTAATTGCCTAACACTAGCACAAGAAGAGAGAAAAGGCTCAGCCCAGTAGCCCACACATAACTCACGGTGATTTAGAGTCCAGAAAGGGAGAGAGGCACGCTCGGATGCTGGACTCATGCGTTTTCTTGACGCCGCTGGTCGCTGCGCTCAACGGAATATCGTATTTATTTTATGCATGATGAGAGATATATTGCAGATCACGGAATATCTTGGTCAAACCTTGCAAAAGAAAACACAAGACATAGTAAATGCTATTCGTCTTATGCATTCAACAAAAATTCTTCTTGGACAAATGAGATCAGACAATGGCTGGGAAACTTTTATGCAAGATTGTTGAATTCTGTATGAACCATGGAATTAGCATACCAGACTTTGATGAAATATATATATTATGTGGTGGTTGTGCACGTCGTCAGCCTGATCATTTTACCAAGGATCATTATTTCAGAGTTGAGGTATTTCGGGCTACACTTGACACTCAGTTGACTGAACTAAATCTGAAGTTTAATGAGAAGGTGATAGATCTTTTACAACTTGGGGTTACATGGGTACCAAAAAATGGATTTACTTCTTTCCGATCTAGTGATGTATGCAATATGGTGGAGAAATACTACCCAACAGATTTTAATCAACAAGAAAGGATTCATTTAAAGTACCAATTGAACCATTTTGTTGTTGAAGCTTCTAACAGTGAAGATCTAAAAAATATTGTAACATTAACTGAGCTTTGTTGATGCTTTGTTATGACTGTACGTCATAGGATTTTCAACTTGATTGATAGATTGCTTCGACTACTTGTTACTCTTCCTGTTTCAACAGCTAGTGCTGAGTGTGCCTTTCTAGCTTGAAGATCATCAAAACAAGGCTGCGTAATAAGATGGAAGACAATTATCTTGCTAATAGCTTGCTAGTAAACATAGAAGACAGAGTCATGAATAGCTACACTTATGATGATATAATTAATGATTTCAAGAATATGAAGGAGAGAAGAGTAGAGTTCTAACAAGTATCTGTGCTAGTAGACAAGTTTGCTTGTATTTTGGTATGTAATTCTATATTTTGTAAATAATGACCTAGTTAGTCAATTACGGATATAATGCACCGATATAACACTAGTTGTGCTATTTTTTCTTGTTCATTAGCATTTGGTGATGTGAGTTGCTTGCTGCCGGTATGGATACTGTTCACCCGGCCCCCCCTTGGGCTGATTGCTGGCTCTGCCACTGCTTACCACACTTCCAGCGTGAAACGAGGCAAATGGAGAATGCAAGACAACAATTTTTTTTGTGGCGCGGGAGGATTTGCCAGCTAGCCACTGTTGAGATATATCTTGGTTGTCAAGTCTTCCATGTATAGAGATAGATAGAATCTCCTTCCGTGTATTCAAATCATCTGTTGTAATCTCTTTGGTATGGTTAAACCCTGCCGTGTATAAATATAACCACGGGTGCCCCATTGGGGTCACGCCTCTCACAATTCCTATATGGTAACAGAGCCATCCTTCTCCAAATACATCTAGTTTTTTTTCTCGACTCCTCATGTCGTCGATGGCGCCGGCTTCAGTGCTCAACAGCAGCATCTCGGAGAAGCTCACCCGCGAGAACTTCATTCTTTGGCGGGCGCAGGTCTTGGCCGTCGTTCGCGCGGCCAACCCCTACTCCTTCCTCGATGGCTCGTTGCAGTGCCCATCCCCAACGATCACATCTGACAAGACCATCGCAGTTAATCCGGATTACTCGACTTGGGTATCCCAGGATCAACAACTCCTTGCTTTCCTGCTCAACTCCCTCAGCCGTGATGCTTTGGGTCAGGTGGCGAGGCTCACCACGTCCAGGGAGGTCTGGACCACGATCGAGAAGCGCTTTGCGTCTCAAACTCGATCGCGGGTGATCCATCTATGAAACAAGCTGGCGACCACGCGGAAGGAAGACATGTCCGCTGCCGCCTTCTTCACCAAGATGACAGGCTTCGCGGATGAGATGGCCGTGGCTGGCAAGCTTGTGGATGATGATGATTTGCTTTATCTTAGCAGGTCTGGACGCTGATTACAATCCCATGGTGGAGAGCGTCAATGGCCGCGAGTCGGTCACCCTCAGCAACGTCTACACCCAGCTACTCAACGCCGAGGCTCGTATCGAGTCTTAGAAGCCCCAGTACCTGCATGCTACGAATACGGCCTCTCGTGGGTGCGGCCGCGGTCGCACTCGTGGCGGTAGCTCGGATGGCGGGCGTTCTGGTGGTCGCGGTCGCTCTGGTGTTCGGGGATCGTCTGGTGATGACGACCCTCCAAAGTGTCAAATCTGCAATCGCCCTTACCACACTGCGGTCAAGTGCTATAAGCGCTTTGATCGCAACTTTGTTGCTGAGGATAAGATGGCGGCTGCGGCTGCCACATCTTATGATGTGAATACCGCCTGGTACACTGATACGGGCGCGACGGATCACATCACCGCCGATCTCGACAAGCTGACGACAAAAGAGAAGTACACCGGCGGCGATCATGTCCATACTGCAAGTGGACAAGGTATGGCAATACAACACATTGGTCGTTCTTCTATCTATACTCCTTCTCGCGATATTGTTCTTGATGATATCCTTCATGTTCCATCCGCTTCCAAGAATCTTGTTTCAGTGCATCGTTTTACATCTGACAATGATGTTTTTATTCAATATCATCCCCGTTTTTTTGTGAAGGATCTTCATACAAAAAAAAACAATTCTTCGTGGGGCATGTAAGGGTGGCTTGTATCCCTTACCTTGCTTGGAGAGCTCTTCATCCAGATGTGTGTTTGCTGCTACCAAGCCATCTTCTACTAGGTGGCACTATCGTCTAGGCCACCCGGCGAGTCCTATAGTTCAGCGTGTGCCTCGTCATCATAGCCTTCCTTTCGTTTCCGAGTCGAATAAAGAGGTGTGTGATGCTTGTCAATGTGCCAAGAGTCATCAATTGCGTTTCCCTACTTCGGTTAGCGTGTCTACAGCCCGTAGTTCAATGGGTCATTTCAGTTATTATGTAAGCTTTATTGATAATTATAGCAAGTTTACTTGGCTTTATCTTATCAAACACAAGTCTAAGGTTTTCCAAAAATTTCATGATTTTCAATCTCATGTTGAACGATTATTTGATCGTAAAATCCTTGCCATACAGACTGATTGAGGTGGTGAATACCAAAAGCTTAGTTCCTTTTTTACTCGAATTGGTATTTCCCATTTAGTCTCATGTCCGCACACCCATCAAAAGAATGGCTCCGCTAAACATAAACATAGACACATTGTTAATGTAGGTCTCTGTTTGTTGTCTCAAGCTTCTATGCCCCTAAAGTTTTGGGATGAAGCCTTTGTTGCTGCTGTTTTCTTAATTAATAGGCTACCCTCGCGTGTGCTCCACCAGATTATTCTTTCGTTTGTGTGTTCGGGTGCGCGTGTTGGCCTAATCTACGACCCTATAATGCTAAAAAATTGTCATTTCGCTCCAAACAATGTACCTTTGTTGGTTATAGCAGTCATCACAAAGGATACAAGTGCCTTGATGTTTCCACGGGGCCCATCTATATTTCTAGAGTTGTTATCTTTGATGAATCTATGTTCCCGTTCTCTAAACTTCACCCCAATGCAGGCGCTCTCCTTCGTTCCCAGATTCTCCTTCTTCCTCTTTCTTTGTTGTCTTGCGAGAATGGTAGTATTTCAGGAGATTCTGGTCCTATGCTTGCGCCTACTAATGTCTCTAATGAGCTTTCAGGAGTTTTGGAGCAACAGGTACCCGGTGCGGATGCTAGTGGCTGCCGCACGGGATCCTCCGGCCTCAACAAATCTGCAGGAGGCAGTTGAGGACGTATCATCCTCGGATCAGGTGCCAGGAGGCCCGGTTCTTCTGCCCCCGCTGCCACAAGTCACGGCTGCTCCATCTCGGGATGTGGCACGGTCCAGTCCTGCGCTATGATCTCCCCGGGCGGCGTCTCCTGTGCTGCCCGACAGCACTGGGCCCTTGCTATCTCCTCCGCATGCACCTAACCTCCCGGTGCAACCCGACATGGTCCCTGCATCTCCTACACCGGCAAATACTTCTCTTGCCGGATCGTCTACGCCACAGCCGAGCACACCTGTGGCATCGTCATCCAATGTTGTGCCATCTGAGCTCGTTCCGGTTCCGGCTCCTGATCAGCTTCGCCCACGCACTCGTCTTCAAGATAATATCGTTCAGCCGAAGAAATTGTTCTCGGGCATGATTTGGTACGGTAATTTGGCTATTTCTGAAGAACTTGGTAATCTTCATGCTGCTTTAGCTGATCCAAATTGGAGACAAGCTATGGATGATGAGTTTCATGCTCTTCAGAAAAATCAGACTTGGCACCTCGTCTCACCTCATGAAGCTAGCAATGTCATTGATTGTAAATGGATTTACAAGGTTAAAAGGAAGGCTGATGGGTTTGTTGATCGCTACAAAGCTCGGTTGGTTGCAAACGGCTTCAAGCAACGTTATGGAGTGGATTATGAAGACACTTTTAGTCCAGTTGTCAAACCTACCACTATGCAACTTGTGTTGTCCCTTGTAGTTTCTCGTGGTTGGTGTATTCGTCAACTAGATGTGCAGAACGCATTTCTTCATGGTGTTCTGGAGGAGGAGGTCTAAATGAAACAACCACCTGGGTACGTTAGTACATCTTTGCCTCATCATGTTTGTCGTCTTGATAAGGCTCTTTATGGATTAAAGCAAGCTCCCGTGCTTGGTATGCTCTCCTTAGTCAAAAATTGCATCAGCTTGATTTTGTTCCTTCTAAGGTAGACACATCATTGTTTATTTTTAGTGATCATCGTGTCACTATGTTTCTTCTTGTCTATGTTGATAACATTGTCGTAGTGAGTTCTTCGTCTAGTGCAGTTGCTGGCCTTCTCAACAATCTTCGCCATGATTTTGCTCTCAAGAATCTTGGTTTGTTGCACTTTTTTTTGGGCATTGAGGTTCATGCTCTAGCTGATGGTATTTTACTTGCTCAAGAGAAGTATACCACAGACTTGCTTAAGCGGGTTGGCATGTTTCATTGTAAACCGGTTGCTACCCCGCTTTCTGTATCGGAAAAATTATCTCTTCATGAGGGAACACTTTTAAGATCTGAAGATGCTACTCGATATCGAAGTATTGTTGGCGCTCTGCAGTACCTGAATTTGACTAGATCGGATATTTCTTTCTCTGTGAATAAGGTCTATCAATTTCTTCATTCTTCAACTGATGTTCATTGGACTACTGTGAAGCGTATTTTGTGTTATCTTCAGCATACGCTGGGACTTGGTCTTGCTATTCGCAAGTCTCCTTCTTTGCTTCTCAGTGCTTTCTCTGACTCGGATGGGCTGGCAGTTCAGATGATCGTCGATCCACTGCAGGTTTTGCCGTTTTCCTTGGATCTAATTTAATCTCGTGGCATTCTTGGAAACAAGCCACGGTCTCACGTTCTAGCACCGAGGCAGAATATAAGGCCCTTGCCAATGCGACTGCGGAACTCATTTGGTTGCAAAGTGTTCTTTGTTAGTTAAAGGTTCCTCAAGCGTGTGTGCCTTGCTTATGGTGTGATAATCTTGGTGCTACTTGTCGGCTAATCTGGTTTTTCATGGTCGCACAAAACACATTGAGGTAGATTTTCATTTTGTGCGAGAACATGTGGCGCGGCGTCAACTTGATATCAGGTTTATTTCCTCCGCTGATCAGATAGCTGATGGTTTTACAAAGTCGATTCCACTGCGACAACTTTAAGTTTTTCAACGCAATCTCAACTTGCAATGTTGTGTTATGATTAAGGGGGGGGGGGGGGGGGGGGGGAGGTTGTTGAGATATAACTTGGTTGTCAAGTCTTCCATGTATAGAGATAGATAGAATCTCCTTCTGTGTATTCAAATCATCTGTTGTAATCTCTTTGGTATGGTTAAATCCTGCCGTGTATTAAATATAACCACGGGTGCCTCATTGGGGTCACGCCTCTCACAATTCCTACAGCCACCACCGGAAAAAAGAAGACGACGAAGCAGAAAAGGTCGCCAGATGATGTGAAACATAATGCATCGTACGAGAACGCTGTCTCTTGTAAAGAACGAAACCTCCAGAAAAGTGAGAGAAAAACTGTGTTACTACTCCATTTCTACCATTGGAAATCTTGTTTTTAGAATAGTAGTAAAAGTTAATTATGAAAAATATCTTTTATTATTAATGACATTGATTTGAGCTTTTAAATGTTAATATTTTTTATAATTTCATTAAATTTAAAATAGCTTGACTTTAACTTGTCAAAAGCGACACTTTCATTAGGATGGATGGAGTATTATATGTGGCTGTGGAGCATCGAAAATTTTTGTAATGTCCTTGAGGAAAAAATAAAAAACTCTCATGGTTTCATGCGTACAAACTAGAATAGCACCTTGAAAAATGAGTTTGGCAGTATTCATTTATCAGCCTCTTTTGTTAGTATATGATAATATGGAAATGGATCCGGTACTCATTTTGTCCTTTTGTTATTTTATTTGGCTAGCTATATTTTTCTCCAAGAAATGTATTTCATCAAGTACAAAGAAAAGATCATAACTGACGGACCTCCACTGACCCCACACACGTCTCATTTTACATATCATTTAAAACCGAGCTACCTCCGCACCCGAAGTCGAGGCGATGCATCTCGAGGTGCATCCAGCTGCCCACCATCACGTCGGCAACAGCTCGTTGTCCTCCGGCTCCAACAGCACGGGCTGTCGGGCCGCACGGCAGAGTAGCCGGATGCAACAGTTTCATATATCGTGCTCTTGACGTTGCCAACGAACTGGCCCTCAAGAGTCTGTCAGGCCTCTTGCACGGTGCCGCCTTGAGACCAATCAATTAACTGGAGATCTAAGGAGAGGGTTCTAAAGATCCAAGACAGAACGACACTGTCAAGGCGTAGCCATAGCGCGTCCCGTGCGAGAACATGTGTCTCGTCGAATCAATTCCCAACAAAAATCAATCAATCAATACCAGAAAGTTTTAGAGCCCTGGCAGAAAAGACTTGCAAAGTTTAGGGAAGCAATTGTATCTCACCATGGTAAACTGAGCTGCCGCAATTGTATCTCACCATGGTAAACTGAGCTGCCGGAATGGCGCTTTTGTCTCTCAACCTCAAGAATCAACGCTAGAGCCCTGGCGGTGTCTGAAGCTCGAGCATAACACTGTTTGAACTGGCCGGCAATGTCTGAACCCACATCAGCCCTGCAGGGAGCCGGAGCAGAGGCGACAACATTCCGTTGCGTCGTGGCCGGTTGGTGCGGCACATTGCCAATCACTTCTTTCTCGGCCATTGAATTTTCCACTTGGTCGGCTTCGATGGCAGAATGGGTGCTTGGCGGTCTCCTCCTGAAGCTCCTATCCGGTTCAGACCAAGTGAAATTCCCCAATCCGGTTCAGACCAAAGCGAAGGAACACAAATATCTTGAGACCAGAAATGGGTTGACAGATAGGAGAATGGGGTGCCAAACCTGCTAGACGTCGTTGCTCTTGAGCAGCCTCCTGTAGTCCTGTGCCTCGGAGTGGCATGTCTTCTGCTCTGCCGCAGCCGCTGCTGGCTGCGCCGTCACCTTGGAACCCGGTCCTGCAAATATGAGGGGAAAATCAACATCAGTACAAGAAACAGAACTTGTCAAAGAAATGAACTCTGCAAGCTTTTGAACACAGCCCTACAATCAAGGATCAAGTGGTTTAGCATCTGCAGAACAGAAGATCAACAACCATGGTAGTTATTAACATTGATAAGTACCTCTCGTAAGTCAGAGCTTGAAGTATTGAAAAAAACGCAGAAGCATTGTTAATGAAAAATCAACTCGATGCACTGAACAGGAAGCCTGCCCTCAGGTACTGCGACATCAATCAACGGATAAAAATGAACTACTGAGATCTAGTTATGTATTTATAAAAGAAAAAACAATAGTTCGGTACAGAGTATTAGGAGGAAATAAAGTAAAAACAGTAGTTCAATACAGAGTATTAAGGAGGGAACATATCCAGCTGTTTGCTTACATATGTGCTCAGTTGGCTGAACACCTTGCAACTTGTGCCTGAGAAGAACAACACAATAGAAGTGGCACTGTTAGAGAGGAAACAAATTCTACCTTACCTCTCGACCTTGCTTCTCAGGAAGTATGATCACTTGGGCTACGGAAATAACATGAACTCCACATGAGTCTGTCCCAATACACAGTCTGTGAAGAAAGAAGCCAAAAAGGTCATGTCAATAAACTGCATATATATAGTGAAATTGAATTGGTGATACTGGACGTATGAACATTGAGATTAATCTCAATGAGTAATTGAAGGGCATTGTGATCAAAACCTGTTGGAATTATATGAGCTTGGCTCATTAATAATAACAATAATTCCTGAAAATCTTAAAGACCCATTCATGAGTGGTGGAAGTGCAAATATTTAGTCCCATATTGCTAGTGGAGGTGGATGAAGTCCAACTTATAAGGTTGGTTGCTCTAGCATCTCTTGCAAGTGTGTGGATAGGAGGAAGGAAGAACACATGCGCGCGCTCGCCTCGCCTCGCCGGGCCGGGCGTGGCGTGGGCGATGGGCGCGGCCGCGTATCACCTGCGTGAATGGTCCATCGAAATTCGATCCCTTGCTTTGTGGGGGGCGCGACTTCCTTTTGCACTTTTTTTTTGCTGCGTATTTTATATATTTAATTATGGAAACCGACATATTAATATGGTAACGACTCGGTTACGGGACGCCCAACCCTAGCGGTTCCTCCCTATAAATATGTACGGGTACCACCGTAAATCATATCACGCAATCGCTTAGGGTTTTGCCTCTCGCTACTGTTGTGCCGCCAAGTCTTCTCCATCCCGATTGTCGGCGTGCACCGACGAACGGGAGAGCAGGTCTCCGGAACGATCAACAACCATGGTAGTTATTAACATTGATAAGTACCTCTCGTAAGTCAGAGCTTGAAGTATTGAAAAAAACGCGGAAGCATTGTTAATGAAAAATCAACTCGATGCACTGAACAGGAAGCCTGCCCTCAGGTACTGCGACATCAATCAACGGATAAAAATGAACTACTGAGATCTAGTTATGTATTTATAAAAGAAAAAACAATAGTTCGGTACAGAGTATTAGGAGGAAATAAAGTAAAAACAGTAGTTCAATACAGAGTATTAAGGAGGGAACATATCCAGCTGTTTGCTTACATATGTGCTCAGTTGGCTGAACACCTTGCAACTTGTGTCTGAGAAGAACAACACAATAGAAGTGGCACTGTTAGAGAGGAAACAAATTCTACCTTACCTCTCGACCTTGCTTCTCAGGAAGTATGATCACTTGGGCTACGGAAATAACATGAACTCCACATGAGTCTGTCCCAATACACAGTCTGTGAAGAAAGAAGCCAAAAAGGTCATGTCAATAAACTGCATATATATAGTGAAATTGAATTGGTGATACTGGACGTACGAACATTGAGATTAATCTCAATGAGTAATTGAAGGGCATTGTGATCAAAACCTGTTGGAATTATATGAGCTTGGCTCATTAATAATAACAATAATTCCTGAAAATCTTAAAGACCCATTCATGAGTGGTGGAAGTACAAATATTTAGTCCCATATTGCTAGTGGAGGTGGATGGAGTCCAACTTATAAGATTGGTTGCTCTAGCATCTCTTGCAAGTGTGTGGATAGGAGGAAGGAAGAACACATGCGCGCGCTCGCCTCGCCTCGCCGGGCCGGGCGTGGCGTGGGCGATGGGCGCGGCCGCGTATCACCTGCGTGAATGGTCCATCGAAATTCGATCCCTTGCCTTGCAGGGGGCGCGACTTCCTTTTGCACTTTTTTTTGCTGCGTATTTTATATATTTAATTATGGAAACCGACATATTAATATGGTAACGACTCGGTTACGGGACGCCCAACCCTAGCGGTTCCTCCCTATAAATATGTACGGGTACCACCGTAAATCATATCACGCAATCGCTTAGGGTTTTGCCTCTCGCTACTGTTGCGCCGCCAAGTCTTCTCCATCCCGATTGTCGGCGTGCACCGACGAACGGGAGAGCAGGTCTCCGGAACCATCGTCCTCTGTGATCTTGCACCGGGAGAGGGTAAATAAGGTTTTTAGAAAGCGCTCTGCGTGACTGCTCGATCGCTTCCTCGTCTTCGTCAAGCTCGTCGCCACGGCTCGTCTTCCTCGTCGTCGAGTCGGTCTCACCCGCCGTCGTCAACAACGTGACGGTGCTGCACGTCATCGCCGCCTCCTCTACCCAGTCCAGAAGGAAACGTACGTACTCTCATCTCACACCATGTCTTCCATACTAGCTTTTGTAGTCTATTTGTCTATGATGGATGTTGCTAGTATGGTAGATGTTATGCTTTTGTCTGGCCTAATAGATCTGTCTAGATTTTGCGTAGACTTGTCTAGTTTATTATGCAATCTGTTAATCATACTTATGATTTATTTCTGGATTAATATAAAATTAAAAGTGCTAATTTACCCAACAAAACCAATGTCAAGTCAATAGCAATGTGACCGTGCAGAGATGGATTCACTGAATATCCCTTCAAACTTTATAGTAATAAGCTTTCTTGTAAGCTGTTTAGCTGTCACTGGGAAAGTCAACGTACTAACAGCAAAAGAAATATGGGCTGCACTCGGTAGCTAGAACGCTTCCTAACAAATTAGTCAAACCTTAGTAAGTCAACTCGAGTTCGCACCTAGAGACAGTCAATGAACTTATCTTACAGTCAATTACAACAACAGTGCCTAGAAAAAGAACCCCGCAAGGTGACTGTAGCCTTGTTAGCAGATCAAGATTTACCCATTTCAGTTCTCACAAAACTGCAGATCTGAACCAACTAATCGGATAAGAACTCAAGATTTAACAGCTATGAATTCCTAAAAAAACTCCATCTATCAAGGAAAAAGCCACCCTGACAATATTATTCAGTTTCCATCCAAAATATGATGTTAAAATAATAGATGATTAATTATTGTTAGTATAAAATATCGAATTGAAATCGGAGTCCAATTCAACAAAGGGTTAAAAAATAGTTCGAAAACGACTCAAACTGATTAGTGAATCATTGTAGGATACAAACTGAATACGACAACGTTACGGACACATCTGGACACGAAAAAAATGGTCTAGACGATCTCACCTCAATTAATAACTTGTATAGATATAGATTCATTATAATAATTTTGGAGTGAGTTATTATTGAAAATTTTGTTATTAGTTTTCATCCAAAATATGATGTTAAAGTAACAGATGATTAGTTGTTGTTAGTATAAAATATTAAATTAAAATCGTAGTCCAATTCAATAAAGGATTAGATAATGGTTTTAAAACAACTCAAACTGATTGGTAAATCATTATACGATACAAATTGAATACGACAATGTTACGGACACATCTGGATACGAAAAAAGTGGTTTAGATGAACTCACCTTAATTAATAAGTTGTAGAGATCAGATGATTCTAGGTATAATAATCAGGTGGACATGAAAAAAGCAGTGTTTTTGTTTTGCGAAAGAGAATGACGAAATTGTTGTGCAGTGTATATACATTATACGGTACCCATTTAATAGGAGTAGAATGAGGAAATTGTAGTACGATAGAGTTCTCTAATGTGTCCCTCGATCGGTCCCTCTCAAGCTCCTAGCTAGAACATTGCGCCTGCAGCTTTGCGCTGACGCGAACAGAGGAAGTCCCTGGACGGGCTATTTGCCAACGTGATCCATGTTGTCTGAGCGCCCATGTAATTCATACTCTGACCGTCCATGTTCACTTGGCTGCCCGTGTGGGCGCCATGGCTATATCTGGCCACCTGGGCTGGCACGAGGCACGGCCCATTTAGAACGGTCTAGGCACGATACGGCCCAGAATAAATGGGTCGTGCCGGCCTAGCCTCAAGCATGATGGGCCGGCCCAAGCACGACCCATTTAGCGCGGTCCGACAGGCCCGTTCTAAGGCTCGTATAGCCTATGAAGCACGGCACGCCCATCAAGTAAAATGATTCATATTTTAATATTTATATCAAAAATTATATTTTTTTAGTTTAAATTTATTAATAAAAATATATTTTTATATAAAAAATTAAATTTAGGAGAACAATTAAAATTTATTGGGCCTTGGGCCAGCACGGCCCGGATAGCCCGTCGGGTCGAATGCATGGCATGATCCGTTTAAACAGGCCCGTGCCATGCTTGAGCTTAGGGTCAGGCATAGCGGGCCGGCACGACACGGCCCAAAAATAATCGTGTCATGTTAGCCCGTTTAGTTACTGGGCCGGCCCGTGATGGGCCCGTGCCATGCCGGCCCGGCACGGCCGGTTGGCCAGGACTAGCCGTGGCCCATACTATTTCACACAGGGCAGGGGCCAGACGCCCACACCACACGGAGCAAGCGTTTGCTACTTGGAGTGTTCTCATCTCTTAAGCTATCTGCGCGTGACTACCTAGCCAGAATCAGAATCAGAAGAACGCATACAGAGTGCAGAGGCCAAAGCGAACAGAGCACTGCCATGGACGTGCAAGTCGAGCGCACCTTCGTCATCCCCCCACCTCCATCGGAGCCGGAGAAGGTGCAGTTCACCGTGTTCGACCTCCTCGCGCCGAGCTACCACTACACCGCCCTGTACGCCTTCACGCCGCCCAACCCCACCAACGACGCGCTCATCGCCGGCCTCACCGCCGTCCTGCCGCTCTTCCCTCTCCTCACCGCCCGCCTCGACCACAACCCGGCCACGGACCGCCCCTTCTTCGTCACCGGCAAGGGCGGCGCGGGCGACCGCAAAAAGTTGTTGAAACTTTACATTTTTTCCATTTTTCTTAAAAATAAGCAGCGCCCGCAATGTTAGCATGGGAACTCTCCAGGCATCCAGCTTTCTGATCCCCTCCTCGTTCTGTTGTCTCCTTCGACACGGACGAGTCATCTGTGCGCAGGCGCCATCGAACATGTGAAACACGACGACGCCAAATAATCATCGGACAAACTCGCGTACATGCATGCATTCTGGCCACTGAATGGGAACCCCGTTGAGGACCAGAGCGATTAGGCATGAAAAGGACTGCGTGTCCTGGAAGGGGCCGGGCTGGGGCAATGACAATGGCAGGTCCAGTACGGCCATTGTTGTGATATGACGAGGCACATCACATGCGGTTGTGCTGGCTGGCAGGTAGGTAACCCGTGTAATTGCACCTGGTTTCTTTTAGAGCATCTCCAAAATGCTTCAAAATATCCTCTTGTGTATATCATCACCATTTCCAGGAAATGTCAGCAACCATGCAACTCACGTGTCAAACCAAAGCCGTCGTGCCCGTCTAGAATTCAAAAACAGAAAAAAAAAATCTGTCTACACGAGTGAGAACATAGTATAGTTGTGTATATGTTTGAAACAAGTACTAAATATCATCAGACATGGAGTGTACAACCACCGCCTGAAGCTTGTTTGGTCACTCGGGTTCATCGACATTTGCTAGTGGAGTGTGGTGTGGTACACTGGTACAGCGGCCACGGTACGTGAATATTAATTATCATGCCAGTATCACTGTACGGTGGCGATGTGTTATAATTATTCAGTAACTCCTTACATGCTATGGTAAAACTTTGCACTTCTTGCCACTAATATTTCACTCACATATCCTCGGTGCAAATAAGGGATTAAGCAAAACTGTTATATGACATTGGAGGCATTATTCCTTGGAATTGTGTGGATGTTTCTTCATGAAGTGAGCTGTGTGCCTCAAGACCTGAAAGGATCTTGTGTATAAAAGTTTGGGTTGCTCATTATCTAAAACTAAATTAAAAAGGTTTGGGTCGGTTATTGGAGGCATCGATACACGAGTTGTTGTGTCATTCTGTATTGTTCTGTTCATTGAATAAGTCTTTTTTTAGAAAATAATAGGAGACTTCCCACAAAACAATCTGGTAGATGTCATGGAGAATTTTTAAAGGGTCACAGGAGTAGCATCCCTACCTGAATTGTTTTTTTCATTCAACACATCTATATGACAGAAATGCCAACACCAAGGTACATCGATACACGAGCATGGGTTGAGATTTGAGAGCATGACCAACAAAAACACAAACAACAGACAAGAAAAAAAAAAGGAGACACACCACACCAGCACTAGGCAACATCTCAACTTGTTGATCAGATAGTGTTAAGAAACCAGGAGGAGAATGCATGTCCATAATCAACGAAAGTGTAGAGCATCGACGCAGGGGAACCTCCAGCAAAGTAGAACCTTTCAAACAATGCCTTAAAAAAGGACGCGACATCAGTGAGGCCTCCATTGTTTGATCTAACAACAAGCTGTACCTCAACTTTCACCTCAAGAATACTAAGGTGAAAAGAAACATGGCACCTCGACAACGCCTCCAAGGAGGTGAGTGGTGCTCAAGCATCATCGTTGTCGACACAAGGTAAGGCTTTCGCCTGAAACCCTGTGTCTTTCCATCGCACATGTGCGCACACTGCGATCACAGAGAAAACGCTCACCATAGCAGCTTTTGCATCTGGGACACACCAACTAGCCCCGGTAAGTAGCCCATTTGTCCAGCTTGCCACCACACCATCCACCAGCACTCCACCTAGCATAGCTGCAGGAGTGGAAATGCAGAAGCCAGCACTCACCACACGTGATCATCATCTTTCACGGAACCCAGCTGCCCGCCGCAGATTATGCTGGGGCACGTGACAGGAGCACGGTGCAGTAGGAAACAACTGAATCCATTCATTTGGAGGCCAAAACTAGCCACCATGATATCGGGCAAGTGCGTGGGGAGCAGCATGGGGAAGCTCGACCTTGTCATGAAGGGAATCCGGTTGCTCACCGTGGATCGCGTCAAGACGCGTGGCGGAGCATCGGCGGTCAGGTGTCTCCGAATCTAGCTTTTGGAGGCCTGGATCCGGCCACAAAATTGTTGTATCTAGGTAGTAGTGGAGCAACAATAATGGAGAAAGAAGTGGAGTTTGAGAAAGAACAACAGTGGGGGGTGAAGACTGCAAGAAAGGGCTTGCGAGCGACAACCATTGGGTGCCACCGCTGTCCGTTTCTGGTCTGGGTGGAAGAGTTGTCCTCGAGCGATACAGAGATTCATAGGAATATCCTAGAAGTTCTTTCATTGTAATAATATGCTAATTCATGTGTTTTTATCTGAACACCCTTTTGTCATGCTACCTAATAAAGTAATTAAAAGATATTGAAAAAAAACTTTATGTGCCTACTATAATAAATCGATAATTTAGTTCTAGACGTGATTGTGTGACTTTAGTTATATTGCGGTTCACATCGCATCATATTGCATCAAGCACAACAACTGTCAAGACTGTCCTGATGATTGCTACCTGTTCTGGAGAGGGGGGTCTCCTTGACATGGTAGCTTCAAAGATGACTTCATTTACGGGTTCCCTCCAGACGTTCTTTCTTAACATTATTATATTAGGACAACACCTTAGTTAAATTTTGAAGTAATAGTTTTATCTTAACGTCAGCAAAAAAACATTTTGAGGGAGTAGTACTTTCTATTTACTGAAAGCAGAGCAGTTAATTTTCGGGTTGTCTCTCTGGAACGTTACGTCGAGGCCATGTGTTCTCTCAAGTTCGAATGAGCTGTGTAGCCTGTAATAACCTAGCAAAATTTTTGATGAGTTTCATATAGTACACTGAAATAATAAGGGACGAAGCTTGAGAGCGGTTGGAGGGGCCTGGGACCCCCAAAGCCGCTTACGTTGCTATTTGCCTATTCAGCTTGCAAACAACTCCAACCCTACCGGAAAGCCCACCGTTGCCGAGTTGCAAAATCTAGGTTCGCCCTTTCAGTCCTATTTTATTGTTATTTATTAAGCCAGTAGACTGGACGCAGCATCCATCACACAGCTCTCTAGCTTGTTTACAGTGCACACTAGCTAATAAAAAGAAGCCAGCTTCGTGGAGCTCAACACTCGGAGGACCAGCATGGACGTCCAAGTTGAGCGCAGCTTCATCATACCTCCATCGCCATCCGAACCAGAGGAGGTGCCGCTCACCGTGTTCGACCTCATCGCGAAGCCCAGCCACGTCACCGTCCTCTACGCCTTCTCCGCTCCCACCCCCAGCAACGACGCCCTCCGCACCGCGCTCACCGCCGTCCTTCCACACTTCCCTCTTCTCAGTGCCCACATCGACCGCCACCCTGTCACCGACCAGCCCTTCTTCGTCACCGGCAAAGGCGGGAAGGGCGTCCTCGTCGCGGAGGCCACCGTGGCCACGGCGCTCGCCGACCACCTCCCGCTCGCGCCGTCGTCGCCAGACCTGACGCGCCTGCACGTGCCGGCCAAGGAAGGCACGTGCCACATGCTCAAGGTGCAGATCAGCCGGTTCGCCTGCGGCGGCGTGGTCATCGCGCCGTCGTCGCACCACCAGGCCGCGGATGGGCCGTCCATGAGGATATTCCTCCAGGCCTGGGTCGACACGGTCCGCGGCAATGGCGTGCCGCCGGACGACGTCTCGGCCCCGTACGGCCCACGAGCCCTGGTCCCGCGCTGCCCGCCGCGGTGCGAGTTCGAGCACCGCGGCGCCGAGTTCCTACTACCATTGTCGTCGTCCCTCCTGTCCTCCGACGACGAAGCTTCCGTCGTTCGCGTGGACCCGTCTGAGATCAGCAACACGCTGCTGCACTACGACAAGGAGTTCATCTCCGAGCTCAAGGCCAAGGCCCAGAACAAGTACTCCACGTTCGAGACGCTCTCGGCCCACGTCTGGAAGAAGATCACCGCCGCTCGTGGCCTGCTCGACAGCGCCACGCCCACGGCAATCTACGTCGCGGTCAACGGCCGCTGGCGTGTGGGCAACACCAACGCCATACCCAGGGACTTCTTCGGCAACGCCATCCTCGCGGAGAGCACGGAGACCAGCGCGAGGGGCCTCGTCGGCGGCAGCCTCGCCGACGCGGCGGCGATGGTGCGCGCGGCGGCCCGCGCCGTCGACGAGGCGTACCTCCAGTCGTTCATCGACTTCGGCGCCCTGCATTGCGAGGAGAACCTGGAGCCGGCGGTGCTCGACGAGGACAACCTGCTCTCGCCCGACGTCGATGTCAACAGCTGGTTGCACATTGGGTTGCATACGCTGGACTTCGGGTCCGGCGGTAAGCTCGTGGGGATCCTGCCGGCCAAGATTCAACTAGAAGGGGAGGTGTACCTCATTCCGAGCCTCCGCAAAGAGAGTGGGGTGGATGTGCTCGTCGCATTGTGGGAGAAACATGCCAAACAGCTCGAAAGTATTGCTTACGCCATGGATTGAAGCACATGACTCTGCTTCGATGCTCCAAGCAGAGGCGAGGGCAACACTCAATCGAAGATACTATAATGCCGTATATATGCCGAGCTGGGCATATGGCTGCTTTTTTTTTAAAAAAAAACATATATTTGCGCAGGTCGATTTGTAGTTGCGAGCATTCTACCCTTATCTTTTTTTTTAGTTGATTTATAGTGACGGGAAACAATCCGTCAGATCAAAGTGTGTTATTTTTAGTGGCCTTTTATAGTAAACCCGGGGTGGAGCTAAAACCTTTGCAAAGAAGGTGCCGAGTGTGTGTTCTTGAACCAAATTTAGTACTCAGAGTAAAATTAAAGGCATTTAACTAGAAAATAGGTGGTTACCAGAACAAATTAGACTGGAGTTTCTAGGCACCCATGCAGCTCCGCTCCTTTAGTGTATTAGTGACGGTCGTGGTGTGTCACTATACAACTTATGACCCATCATAATTTTTTTTTTTGTAATAGTGACTAACATTGAGATGTGTTCATCTGTGCTCGACCTCATACGCCATGGTGGCTTAGCGTGCCTGTGGATGGACCACAAGTCACACATATAACTGTTAAAGCTGCCGATAATATGTGACAAGACGACTCTAAAGTGTAAGCAATCAATCACTGCACATTACGGATGAAGCTAGGACAGAGGCACTGGAGGGTGCTTGCCACCCCCCAGCTCCGGTTGCTGAATCATCCCTTAAATCAATGGCGGACAACCCCCACCCCCCATATTGGTTGGCGCCTTGACTCAAGCCTATCATCTAGTCAAGTGATCACAACATATTTGGATCTAGCAATCCTTAGCCGTGATTATTCATCTCCAATACCTTGACTCCTCATCAAAATCTTTATGGCAATCCTCCAAGTCAACATCAATCACTAAGGCAGTCAATCACCAAGAACAAAGATTATAGGATGATTCTACACTCACACCACTAAGTGTAGATGTTAGCGCACATTTTATATTATTATTCAATCATCAAAACATTCATACCTTTAGCATTTTCATACTCCAATAGTCATAAAGCTTATATTATACCTCCCGGATCTCACTTGTGATGGTTCTTTGTCTGTTCTTTTTGGTGCCTGATGACAGCGTCGAATCCTCCCACAAACACTACTAAAGAAAACCATTTGTAATGACAAATGGGTATTGGTGCTTAGTAGTACATTTTAATGCCTGCTACTAAATTGAACCTCAGTGTCATGCTTGTCACTAAGTGACGCCAGGTCTACACCTGTCACTAAGTATGACGATGCAATTTAGTGGTCCGCGACTACATAGTACCACCGCCTATATAACAAGGGGCACACGGCAGTGGCATCTGCGACGGTGGTCATGGCTGAGGCAGCCACCGATGTGGTTGAGGCCACAAATTTTATGGTGGCGGAGGTGGTGGCTTTTATGATGGCCAATGAGGCGGCCAGGGCGGAGCCACTGCAACCGCCCAGGCGATGACGGCATTGTGATCAAAACGAATGTCATGTCAATAGCAATGTGACCGTGCAGAGATGGATTCACTGAATATCCCTTCAAACTTTATAGTAATAAGCTTTCTTGTAAGTTGTTTAGCTGTCACTGGGAAAGTCAACGTACTAACAGCAAAAGAAATATGGGCTGCACTCGGTAGCTAGAATGCTTCCTAACAAATTAGTCAAGTCTCAATAAGTCAACTCGACTTCGCACCTAGAGACAGTCAATGAACTTATCTTACAGTCAATTACAACAACAGTGCCTAGAGGAAGAACCCCGCAAGGTGACTGTAGCCTTGTTAGCAGATCAAGATTTAGCCATTTTAGTTCTCACAAAACTGCAGATCTGAACGAACTAATCGGATAAGAACTCAAGATTTGGCTGCTATGAATTCCTAAAAAAAATTCGACCTGCCCAGGGAAAAAGCCACCCCGATGATATTATCTAAGGAGAAGAGTCTTCACGTAGGCCGAGAAACCTTCGAACCCCCTCCCCAATCATACACAGAGACTCAGCTGGCCGTGTGAGCTGTGGTGCGAGTCTTTACCTATGCTTTGATTAGGGAGAGCGAGGGGACTTTTTTCAGGGACAAAGTCCCCGGTGTGACACTAGGTCGATCCTAGGGATCGAACCGTGGTGGGAGCATAGCCAACCAGGCGCGCTACGATCGAGCCATAGGCTCATTCGCGCAGCTATGAATTCCTCACCTCTGGTGTAGGAGGAATGGAGGAAGCGCTAGAGGCTGAGCGCCGAGGGGGGCTAGTGAGAAGGAGGCGCCTCGGCAGCATCACGGCTGGCCGGGTACGTCGCCTGACTTCCGCACGTCGCCTAGCCTTGTAGGGACGCCTCACCGCACATCGTCCGTGCAACGGAGACTGAAGCGGATCTCACGTCGATGGTGGATCTTGTGCCTGGCCAATGGGGACAACAAGGAGGAGAAGCTTGTAGCAGGTTGTCACCGGCTATCGACCCCAACCGGTCCTCCTAGCCTCCACCCACCCGCATCTTGTCACCGCGATGGAGATCTTGGCAGCCAAGCACATGGAAGGGAAGGAAAGAGGAGAGATGAGGGTGAGGCGTGATTCGATGCGTGCGTGATTAACGAGGTCAGCCCAAATATGCGTGCGGGTACA
Organism: Eleusine coracana subsp. coracana; assembly: GCA_032690845.1. Lineage (NCBI taxonomy): Eukaryota > Viridiplantae > Streptophyta > Magnoliopsida > Poales > Poaceae > Eleusine > Eleusine coracana. The sequence goes on from CM064420.1 coordinate 57,181,207, forward strand.
AGGGGGCGGTAGAAACAATATGGGTGAGAAAAAATCATTGCCACCCGACGAATTTGTATTGCAAAATGTAAGACATCGTAAGATTTAGCGTAACATTGTAATGCTTTTGGCGCTGTCTGGATGGGCCCGAGTAAATCAGACAATTTTAGGGGTCTCCAATCACACGGTGGGTTAAAAATTATAAAGAGGATATTTAGCCTTTATAGGTTAGAAAAGGATAAGAACCCATCTCACAACAAATATCTGTGAGTATTCTTCTTCATAATGCTTGACACTTCTACAACAAACACCTGATTTTTATGAAAGTACTTGATAATTGTTCAAAAGTACAAAAGCAAACTTTCATATTCTTTGCTTGCTCAAGATTATTTCTATAATTGTTTTTTTTTAAAATGCATCACCTTGTGCTGCTTTCAGAGGCAAAGTGCAGGACGGGAGCTCAAACCCTCACATGTATGGATGCTCCCATGGTCCTTAGCCACTAGGCTACAAGTCCATCCACTCATTTTGCATATATAAGACTAGCAAAGTATCCATGCGTTGTTACAAGTAAAAAAAAATATTTTTTATTTAAATATAATTATTTACACAATAAAATTGTTAATATTTTTTATATAAAAGATTATATTTATATTATTGTTGGTGTTTCTTAGTGTACTATTTTATATGTCATAAGTAATAAATTTTCTATTATTTTTACCATATTATTATCATAATTTTTTTTACCTCTAATTTTAACGATTTTCACATATAGTGTCGTTTGAGTGCTACGTTACAAAATTAAGTGAAATGACATTAAGAAAATACTCAAATATGAGAGGTAATGATATAAAGCCCAATTCGTCGCAATGAGGGATTCTCACAAGCTCATAATGCCTACAAGACATTATTGAACCTCTATGAAGGCCAACATACAAGACCAAGGTCGTGACCTAATATCTAAATATTTATAGAAGCTTTATCCGATAGAAAAAAATCAATTCATAAAGAATAGAACCAACACTGCATTACGACATGATTTTAGACTTGAAAGCATGCTCTAATGAGAAAAGTTAAAACACGAAAGTTGTAGATCTCATCGAGGCCTTTTAGGAACATATGTGGATCATATTATTTGGACTTCAGATGTAGGAGATATAGGCCCTATATAGAGACCTGCGCAAAAGAGTCTGAATCAGAATAAATATTTTTGTATCGTAAATTTGTAAACCAAAATAATGGAATCTTGACTTCCATTTAATATCAAAGTTGTAGAACTTTTTGAGGGCTCGAGATAGATACCGAGTTTGCCTCATTTGAACTCCGGACGAGGGATTTATGATTTTTTAAATTCGGTGCTTGATATGGAAGATACAAAACCAATTTGGATTCAATCTCTAACTTTGTGGACGTACCGAAGATTTTTTGATGATGTAAATGTTTCCATCTAAATTAATAAGAGTAGATATTGTATCTTCCACATGTTCCAAGATAAATCTAGTGAAGATCAATAAATTACATGCTAAATCTGCAGATCTGAAGAGACATTTCTCCTCTTTCATTCACTCGCTGCTGCTTCCTCTCTCTATCTTGGTATCTCTTTTTGTATTTAAACATCACCAGACCGAGTCCTTGCTACTTGGGAGTGTTGTCCTGTTCACTTAAGCGGCTAAGCCAGCCGCACGTATCTTGCTGGCCAAAAGAGTATATGCTCCAGCTGTTGAAAACCGATGGGAAGATACGGTTTTCGATGTCATAAGACAAGCCTTTTTTCAAAAAAATTATTATAAAAAAATCAATATATAACCCATGATAATTGCTATATGCCTCAATGGCTCTGCCCCTCTGTCCAGCAATTGACTCTTTATATTTCCAGCTGACCTAGGAACCCAGCGCAAACACGCCCGTCATGTATGATCCATGTTTTTCCACCATGATGTAAATGTCAAAGCTTTAGATCGATAGTTAAATGTATAGGGCTATGTCGAGACTAAGAACTACGATGGTAATATAAGACGCTGAGTTATACAGGTTCGGTCCCTCTCGATAAGAGTAAAAACGCTACGTCCTGTGTTCTATGTGTTGTATTGATGTTGTGGGAAAACCTCTGTCTACTTGTCGTCCCTCGATGAGGGGGTACCCTGCCACCTTATACATCTTGTTGGTAGGGGGGTACATGAAGAGTCCTAGTCGTAACCCCTTAGGGTTTACATAGAAAGTCTATCTCTACATGCCTTGTACTCTAAGTTAAGTCGGTCGACTTCTTTGTTGATGAAGTACCCGGTCGGCCACCGACTTAGTCTTGTATGAGGATACCCGTAAGGCAAGTATCCCACAGCAGCCCCCGAGTGCTTCCTGATTTTGAGCTTCAACTCTCAAAATGATCTTCAATGTAGATCATAAATTAGGAAGACCTCTTTACCGAAGTTTCTGATAGATCTGGTGCACCAGTTAGGTGCACCTGATCAGGTGTAGCCCCCGACTCTTGTATAATTTGGAGACTTAACAATTAATGCAAGAGTCTAATTATATTAGCTCTTATTATTTTATATGTATTTTACTTAAACCATCAAGCTTGAGTCTAACAGACCTCTTGTCATCAAACCAATAAGTTAACTTGCAAAGCTTCAGCCTTGCCGACCGATTATTAAATAGGCCGAGTGACATTCACCATATCCGAGTGACTAGTTGGTTTGAATTTTATGATATCAACCATATTCAATTCATGTGGACCAATATGACATCAATCATATAATGGTACTAAGCTAAATGACATCAATCATAATACAGCCTTTCCCTAATAATTAGTCACTCTAATTATCCATAAGTCCAATTTAGACAATTTGGTAATTGACTTCAATCAATATCATAACCTTTGAACTTATATCCATATGACCATCAAGTCCTTTGCTATATGATCATCAAATCATATAGATATGGTTGAATATTTTTCAAATGCTTCTCATCAAAGAAGCCCCCGAGCTTTATTTCTCAAGGTCTTAAAACCTAATCATATTTTAAGGCCCTTAATTAATCTTTGCTTAAGCAAAAAATCATCATCACTGTACAGCCCACCCCGGTCCATGGGACCCTTAGGTCAAAAAGCGGGAGTATAAAAAGCAGCATCGAGTTGACTCTCAGTCCACGCCGTATTTACGCACGAACCCTTCGTCTTCCTTGTGCCTTCTCTGTTCTCAGCGACTCCTCAACTTTCCAGCTAGGGTTAGCACCGTCACTTCCGGCCGTCGCAGATCTCACCGCGCTTAGCCCCCAAGCCTTTGCTAGGGTTCAGCATTTGATCCGCCACACCCAAAACAATCATCGCCATGGGTCGCAAGAAGGTTTCCACCTCAATCCCTGCCACTCCCACTGCCGCTCCCGGAGCAGCTTCGGGATTTCTCGAAGAGCAACCTCTCCCAGGCCGACATGAATCAAATGGTGGTCGACGGCATCCTTCTAGAGCAAGTGCGGATCGACTGGAAGGTACCCCATGAATTTTGCCCCATTCCTATTCATAAACAAATAGTTGTATTCTGCTCGTTCTTCGAGCACGGCTTTGGAGTCCCCTGCTGCAGCTTCTTGCGCGGGCTCCTTTTCTTTTATGGGATTGAGCTTGTCAACCTCAATCCCAATTCCATTCTTCACATCACCATCTTCGTGCACATGTGTGAAGCATTTCTGGAAATCCTTCCCCATTTCAATTTATTCCGCCATCTGTTTGTCTTCTGTCCGCTGTCGACCAAGGACAATCAAGTAGCTATAGGCGACGTTGGCTTCCAGTTGCGCAAGATGGAGGCCTACATTAATGTGCCATTGAAGACCGGGAACAAGAACTGGAAGGATGAGTGGTTCTACTCTGACATCCCTCCCCCTGTTCTTGCCGACTTTATCGGTGCCAAGGCAATTCCTCTGGCGCAATGGACGGAGAAGCCCGATCCAACCGACCCTCAGGTGGTCACTCTACTGAAGAAGGTAGCCGACTTGAAGGATGAAGGCATTGACGGAATTACCATTACCAAGAGATTCATAGTACGTAGAGTGTAGCCCCTGAAGCTGCAGAGACACCCGGCGTGGAACTATGTCAATAATGACGAAACCAGAGAGGTGCCTGACCCGCCGAATGGTGAACTCCGTAAGAAACGTTTGTCGAAAATGTTTGAAGGGGATATCCTTCAGGATGACTCACTGATCAAGAAGGCGTAGAACAAGGGCACTATGCGGGCTCGAGTAAGCCTCAGTCTGCTTTGAGCAATCCTTTATGTTCTTGTCTTGATACCCTGCTTGATATTTTGATTCTTGTGCAGGTTTTGGATACTTATATTTCTCATCCTCCGCTCCCTCCTACCGATTCCGAGGGATCGGACTATGTTGAGAAGATGCAGCAGACCGGCACTGGAGGCTCGAGCTCTTCTGCAGGCGCTCGTACTGACCTAGTCACCACCCTGCCTTCCCCCAGTCGGCGAGTAAAGCAGACCGTTGGGCGTCGATGACAATATATAGGAGATCAGGATGATGATGAAGAGTTGCCGTCTGCTGACGCTGGTCATCTCACCCCCACTCCCTCCGATCGACCTTCAAGCCAGTCGGAGCCCCCGGGCCAAACTCAGAGTGATGTTGGGAGGGTGGATCAGACCGACAAGGCAGAAAAATCTGCTCAGAAGAGGAAGGAGACTGATTCTCAGTCGACTTCTTCGAAGAAGAGGTTGTGCCGAATCAAGCTCAAGAAGGCTCCTAGGTTAATTCTTTAACCTTATGCTCCTTGTCTCTTATTGCCATCTGTAACACATCTTAATCTCTTCCATATTTGTTTTGACAGTAGTCAGACGAGTGATTCTCAGAGTGCCCAAGAGTCCAGAGACACTCGGTGTGAACCTCCTCCTCGTCCGACTGATCTACCCAAGTCGGTCGGCAAGTCATCAAACACGCCGACCGAGGTGGATAAGCCAGCTGACAAGGCAATTCATGCCCCCATTCCGATGCCTGTACCCCAACCTGCTCCTCTTGACAAAGGTAAGGTGACATTATCTACAGATTTACTCGGTCGGCCCGAGGTGGAGGACGTGGAAATCATGCATCAACATCAAGAAGCTAGCAAGGTACTTCAATACTCCGCTTTTGCTTTGTCTTAATCTTGCCTTTAAGCTTAATCCCTTTTTGTATATAGAAAATATATGCTCTCGTAGATAGGAAACAGGCTAGGGTGGAATACCTTGAAGCCGAGACTTTTGGTATGTCCTAAACTCTTTGGTCTTCAAGTCTTTAAGTAAGACTAACACTTTGCTGGTGTTTTGCTAGTCAACAGCCAGCAGCTCGCCAAAGCACAGAAGGAGATTGAAAAGCTGCAGACCGACCAAAGAGAAATGACCAAGGCCTTAAACCAAGGCCGTGAAGATTTAGCTGGTAAGATCACTCACCATCTTCTTTAAATAACCAACCAATCACTCTAGCACTAAAGATTCAAATGTTTGTCTTTTAGCTCGTGACCAGAAGGTTGCCGACTTGGAGAAGTTGACTTCCAATCAGCAAAGGTTTGTCAATGCCTTGAATACTGAGAAGGAAAACCTCTCTAAGTCGGTCGAGGACCAGAAGGCCGAGATGACTCGGCTGCAGAAGGAGCTGAAGGAGGCTGATGCCAAGATAGAGGAAGCTAAGAGCACCTCCAAATCCTTCAAATATAAAGTTGCTAGTAAGTCCTTCGTTATTTCTCACATCTGCTTGATTCCTCTTTTGATCAGACTGACCGAAAATTATCATTCTATCTTACGCCGCTTGAAAGGCAATGGATTATGTTCATGTCGACCGAGTGGAGCAGTCTGGCCATTCCTTGGAGTACTTGCTGGAGCATGCGTCGGAAGATATTGCTCATAACACTCGACGAGTGGTGACCGAAGCCGGGAGTCAAGTTCTGGCTATTTGTCAATCTTGGTCTCCTGCTCTGCCATTGCACAAGATCAAGGAGGGCTTCAACCCAGACTTGACTGACGACCAATACCAGTTGCTCTTGGATTCTATGCTGGAGACTTCCCGAGCTTTGGTCGACAATATAGAGATCAATCCGACTGTGCCTACTCCTCCAGCAACTCCTGAAGTTGAGCTACGAGCTGAATCTTCCTCTCCTTCAAAGGAGCTGTAAATCCTGTAATATTAGAGATCATTAGCAATATCTATATAATGAAACAATGTTACCTGTATGTAATCTAGTTTCATGCTTAACATTTTTTGACCCACCGACCGGCATAAGGCTTAAGCCTGTAGAATATCCGCGGTTTCAATCCTTGAAGAATCATACCATTGGCTCGTTTGACCTGCCCATTGCTTTGAGGATGAGCCACTGATGCAAAGTGGATTTTTATTCTCATCTCATCGGCAAAGTCATGGAACTCCACTCAAGTGAATTGAGTGCCATTATCGGTAATGATATCTTGGGGAACCCCGAACCGAGTGAAGACATCCTTGACAAACTCGATAGCCTTCTTCGACGTAATCTTGTCGATCGGCTTTGCTTCAATCCACTTGGTGAATTTGTCAATAGCAACAAACAGATAAGTGAAACCGTCTGGCGCCTTCTTGAAAGGACCGATAATATCGAGCCCCCAAACAGCAAAGGGCCAAGTCTAAGGTATCATCTGAAGTTGTTGTGAAGGCACATGCGTTTGTTGAGCGAAGAATTGACAAGCTTCACACGTCCGAACGACCCGGTGTGCATCTTCAATCACCGTGGGCCAATAAAACCCTTGCCGACCAAAGTCTTGGAACCTGCATAATTGCCACATATCCCAGAATGAATTTCTTCTATCAACTTCTGGCCTTCTGGTATTGAGATGGATCTCATCAAGATGTTTGAACCTCCTCTTCTATAGAGTTGCTCTCCCACCAACAAATATCCTTGGCATCGGGTTTCTAAACTTCGTTGCTCATTCGGATCTGAAGGCAGCGTTCCCTTGTGCAAATATTGGATGAGCGGGTCGCGCCAATCGGTCTCCATGTTGTCATCACCAATGAGATCAGTAACAACACTCATTAATACATCCGACGGAGGAGAAATTGTGGGGGAATACAGAGTGTGTAAGAAAACACCTGGCAGGTCCATGGACCGGGATGATCCCAACTTGGCCAATTCGTCAGTCGCTTGGTTATTATCTCGAAGAACATGCGTGAACTTCAATCCATTAAACTTGTCTTCAAGCTTCCTTACTTATCGACAGTAAGCACTCATATTATCATCCACATAGTCCCAATCCTTGGTGACTTGATTAATGACCAGAGCCGAGTCACTAAAGACATCAAGACGCTTGATGCCGAGTGATGCAGCAATGCGCAGACCGTGTAGAAGGGCTTCATACTCCACAGAGTTGTTAGACGCGCGAAACATCAACTAAAGGACATATCGAAGCCTCTCTCCAGTGGGTGAGATAAACACGACTCCCGCACCCGCTCCTTATAATTGAAGAGACCCATCCAAGTACATTTTCCAATACTCGATGTCTTGTGCAGTAGGTGGGTTTTGAATCTCTGTCCACTCAACAACAAAATCAGCTAGCGCTTGTCCCTTTATAGCCGACTGAGGCGCAAAATGATGGTATATTGACCAAGTTCGACTGCCCACTTGACAATTTTGCCTTCGACTTCTTAGTTGTGTAGCACTGTGCCGAATGTGAAGGAGGTCTGGCCTTCGATCGGATGAGCTTGAAAATAATGCCTCAACTTCCTAGAGGTGACCAATAATGCATACAACAACTTCAAGATCTGTTGGTATTTTACCTTAGAGGCGCCAAGGACCTCACTCACAAAATAGACCGGGTGTTGTACTTTTTGTATATGCCCCTCTTCTTCTCGATCGACCGTTAAAACAGTACTCACAACCTGAGTTATGGCCGATATGTAAAGCTGAAGTTTTTCTCCTCGCTCCGGAGGCACCAACACTGGAATGCTGCTGAGGTAAACCTTCAACTCGTCCAATGCCGACTGCGCCTCTTCAGTCTAAACAAAGTCTTCCTACTTTTTAAGCAGTCCGAAAAGTGGTAACCCTCTAACCCCCAGTCGGGAAAAAAAGCGACTCAAGGATGCCATGCATCCGGTCAGCTTCTGTACATCCCTTTGAGAATTAGGTGGCCCCATACCAAGGATCGCCTTGATTTTATCCGAGTTGGCCTCTATACCTTGTTTCGAAATGATGTAACCGAGTAGCTTTCCCGAAGGAACCCCAAAAACACACTTCTTAGGATTTAGCTTTATTGAATAATGCCTCAGATTGTCAAACGTTTCGGGTCTTGACGACGATGTCATCGACATATGCTTCTGCATTCCGACCGATCTGAGTAGCATGGCAGCGTTGAATACCTCGTTGGTAAGTCGCGCCAGTGTTCTTTAGACCGAAAGGCATTGTGATATAGCAATAGACACCGAAGGGTGTTATAAAGAAAGTTTTAATCTGATCTTCAACCTTCAGTGGGATCTGGAGATAGCCTGAATAGGCATCCAGAAAGCTCAAGAGCTCACACCGGGCTGTCGAGTCTACACTCTGATCAATACGAGGAAGAGCGAAGGGGTCTTTAGGATAGACCTTGTTGATTAGGATAGACCTTGTTGAGATTAGTATAATCAACACATATCCTCCATTCTTTATTCTTTTTGGGTACAAGGACTGGATTTGCTAACCAGTCGGGATGATACACCTCCTTTATAAACTTAACATCTAATAGTCTAACTATATCCTTCTTCATGGCGTCCTTGCGATCTTGCACAAATCTTCTAAGCCTCTACCGAACGGGGGTAGCTCCAGGAGGTACCCTTAACTTATGCTCAATCTTTTCCCAAGAAACTCCCGGCACGTCAGATGGTTTCCATGCAAAGATGTCCCTATTTTCCTGGAGGAACAGAGTGAGCGCGAGTTCCTATTTCTCGTCGAGGTTGGCTCCAGCATAAGTTACCTTATCGGGGTCCTCAGGATCGAGCATGATTTACTTGGTTTGGATGTCATCGGTCTGAATCTTGTCTTTGGTAGTCTTCTTTGTTGGAATCGCCACTCCGGTCTGCTCCTCCATGCCGACTGCCTGCTGGATCTCCTTCTGGTCGGACAACATCAACTATTTATTGGCCATCTCATAACTCTGTACATCGCAATCGAAGGAATTCCGAAGATCAGAGTGGAGGGAGATTATTCCGTTTGGGTCTGGCATCTTGAGGGTGAGATATGGATAATGCGAGATAGCCATAAATTTAGCCATAGACGATCGACCGATGATAGCATGATATGCTGAGTCAAAATCCGCCACCTGGAAGAGAATGCGCTCGGTCCTGAAATTCTCACGGGTCCCGAAGGTGACCAGCAGACTGATCTGTCCAGTAGGAATTGAAGTCTTGCCAGGTACAATCCCGTGGAAAGGTGAAGAACTCGGCTGAAGATCATTGATTAACAAACCGAGCTCTTTGAGAGTCTTGGTGAATATTAAGTCCAAACTACTTCCTCCATCATTGAGTACTTTGTTAAACTTCACCTCCTTCATTGTAGCAGCAAGCACCAACAGGTATCGACCCAGCTTCGGGATGTGCTTGGGGTGATCCGACCGATCAAAGGTGATTGGCATCTCAAACCATCTCATGAATTGAGATGCAGCCGGTTCCACTGAGTTGATCTCCCGAAGTTCCAGCTTCTGCTTGCGCTTGGACATGTAGGCATCCGGGCCACCGAAGATGAAGTTGACTTCCTTGCGGGGCTCCTAGAACTCTCTTGAGTCATCCTTGTCACCATCGTCATTGGTCTTGTCTTTGCTATTGCACCTCCGGGGATCTTTGGCCACCTTGAGCGCAACCGTTACAAAACCCTTCAGTCAATAGCAATCCTTTGCTTTGTGGTTTCCCTTTGGGTGCCAAAGGCATGAGCCACTCAGCAGCTCGTTCGTGGACGGTTGGCTTATTCGAGGGTTCTTCTGAAGTCGGTCCACCGCCTGAACCACATTATCAGGCTTTCTCTTCTTGTCCTTCTTGGAGGACTCGGGCTATTCCGACCGCTTCTCTTTGCCTTTTCCTCGGATGTCATCCAACACCGACTCACCAGACGCAAACTTGTCTACGATCTCGAAGAACTCTTGAGCGGTCAGCTTGAGGTCATAATTCCTCCGACCGATCTCACGAACCAAATCATCGCTACGGATCCCTCCTTGGAAGGCGGCAATGATTTGTTGGTCCGGGATATTGGGGATCTCATTCTTCTTAGCACAAAATTGCTTGATGTAGTCACGAAGAGGTTCGTTGATCTTCTGCTTGATCCGAGTGAGGTCGAAGTGGTTGTCCAGTCGATTGCAGGTAGTTTGGAAACTTTCTATGAGCTTCCTGTTGAGGTCTCTCAGAGATATGATTGACTCCCCCGGAAAAGATGTGAGCCATATCCGAACAGCTGGATCCATGCAGACCGGGAGGTAATTAGCCATCACATAGGAATCACCTCCAGCCGACCGAATCGCCGTGCTGTAAAGCTGTAGCCACTCTCGGGGATTGGTCTGACCATCGTATTTTTTGATGGGGACCGGCGTGAATCCTTTTGGCTATCGAGCTATGCGAAGCCTAGTGAAAGGATCGAAGGACCCCGGCTAGAGGGGGGGTGAATAGCCGAATTAAAAATTAAAAGCTAACTATCCGACTAATTGCGGAATTTAAAGACAATTGGATAAAAGCAAGCACACGACAACTAAACCTAGGTTTGAACTAAAGTAGGTTGACAATCCTAGGTGACATACATCATGCAACTTCTAGTATGTAAACAACAAAAGAACAACACGACAAGAGACAAAGGATATTTTCCCGTGGTATCGGTGATTTGCCGATCACCCCTAATCCACGTTGAGGTGGATCCAAGCGTATGATGTGCTACTCTCCTCAAGTATCCACTTCTCCACCACCAAGAAGTGCTCACAAAGAACAACTTGAGATATAACACAATCAATACCTTGAACCTCTCCAAACCTCGATTCCACTAGGGTTGCTCTTCACCACTCCGGCGAGGCGAGCACCGCACCTCTCACAAGAGTCCGGGCCTCCTTCACACACTTCTTGAAGGGCTCACGGATTCGACTCCTCCAAGCCGTCTAGGAGGCGACAACCTCCAAGAGTAACAAGTCGATGACGCTTGCTTGAGGATCCCAAGTGCCACAATGCTCAACTCACTCAAGTTTAGGGCACCCACACTCACACACTTGCAATCTTTCCACTAGGACTTTGTGTGAAAGAGGAATAAGCTCCAAAGGGTGTACAATACTTTTCAAATGGCCAAGAGAGCCCCTATGCACGGGATGGAGGAGGTATAAATAGGCCACCCTTTGAAAACTAGCCGTTACAGCTTTTTGTGCACCGGACGGTCTGACCGTGACTTCCTACGGTCGGACCGTCGTACAACCCAACGGCTAGTTTGACTTTCAAACTCCTTCTGGCACGAGCCCGACGGTCAGACCGTCATTACCCACGGTCAGACCGTCGGGACACTTTCAACTTTCACCCGAGAACAAAGTCTCTGTTGACACCAGACATGCACCAACGGTCAGACCGTGGTTAACTATGGTCAGACCGTCAGGCCATCACCCGAGAACAAAGTCTCTGTTGACACCAGACATGCACCGACGGTCAGACCGTGGTTAACTACGGTCAGACCGTCAGGCCATCACCCGAGAACAAAGTCTCTGTTGACACCAGACATGCACCGACGGTCAGACCGTGGTTAACTATGGTCAGACCGTCAGACCATCACTCGAGCAACCAGAGAGGCCACTCCTCTGGCCGTCTCTGAAGCGCACGGCGGTCAAACCGCGGGTCCTGGCGGTCTGACCGCCAGGAGTGACCTGCCAGCCCCCCTTCTTTTACTCTTTGCTTTCCTGAAAGATATGGGCACACTCAACTCACATAGACCCACTTACAAAGATAGGAATTGAGCATTTTTGGCAACCATGGATACTCAAGGTCATCTCATCGACCCCTCTTGATAGTACAACATTTAACCTATAATCCGGTCACTCAACTCTAATCTCCTTGTGACCGGCAAAACAGAAAAACCCTATCAAGATACCTTTGCCTTGAGTCATCCATATGTATATCACTTCGTCCATCATTCCATTCCTTATTATGACTACAACCACAATTATCTCAATAACGTAGTTAGTCAAAAATAAGGGTCATCATTAATTACCAAAATACTAAAGCGGGCCTAGATGCTTCACCTAGGGATATAAGCTTTGATACCATCGATCTCATCGTCGATCGGCGTCATCGACCGCCTATGCCAGTCTGGGGACGGAGTTGCACGGCGGCCGTGTCGTGGACCAACATCATCATCATGACAACGACGTTGATGGTCATTATCATTATTATCACGCCGATCCTGATTGTCACGTCGACATCGGTCGTCGCGGTTGTGCCTTGGAGGAGGATCCTGACGGTCCTCTCGTCGGTCGTCCCGTCGGCCGTCCGTTCTCCAATCACGGTGTTCTTCCTCATAGCGTCAGTTGTCCCGAGCGTGTTCTTCATAGTGAGAGTTGATGGTATCTTGTCCATCATGGAGGCTAAGAGAATTTCTCAGATCTTCACACCTATGCCAGTCTCACGAAGATACGTGACTAGAGCTTGTGACTGACTGAGATTTTGCGGCCTCTTGAGCTGCAGCGGCCTTAAGCATAGCTACCACCTTCTGCATCACAGGGGTCTGATAATTTGCGTCGACCATTAGAGTGTCGAGCAAAGTTTTGGCCCCTGTGATGTTATTCTAAGGAGTGTGGTAGACCTTGACGCCATCCACTTCGAGTTCTAAACCGAGATCCAGTCAGCGTGCGTTGCGTGAACCGCGCGACCCTCTTGGTCGACGGCGATGTCCGACCGATAAGTCATCAGCTAGAGGGTCCTCCTCTAGTTGACCTCCTTCGGCTAGTTGATTCGGGTAGCCATCAACGGGGTTACCTTTATGTTCACTGTCTTGGTCACCATCTTGATCTCCATCCGCGGGATCTGCTATATCCATCATGTTGACAGTATGGGGATATGGGTAAGCGGATCTGACCGAGTCCTAATCAAAAGACCGATCCGATTTTAAATTGTTCTCGAAGGAAGGATCTTCTTCCTCAGATCTGAGTGGAACCAACACGGGGATCATGCCAGACGAACTCGGTGATCGCGCGATGGAAACGGCTGCGGACGAGTCGGATCTGTGGTTTTCCAGACCTAGGGCTCTGTTGTCGCCGACTGTGAAGTCGAGTGATTCAAAGGAGATCTTGAAGTCCGGTGAGTACTGGATGATGGGAATTTCGGCCATCATAGTCGACGGAGAATCCCGGCGAGCCTTGACCCCTACCTGGCACGCCAACTGTCGAAGCTTGAGATCGGCAGTAAAATGTATAGGGCTACATCGACACTAAGAACTATGATGGTAACACAAGACGCCGAGTTATACAGGTTCGGGCCCTCTCGATGAGAGTAAAAACCCTACATCATATATTCTGTGTGTTGTATTGATATTGTGGAAAAACCTCTATCTATTTGTCGTCCCTCGATAAGGGGTACCTTGCCGCCTTATATATCCGGTCGGCAGGAGGGTACATGAAGAGTTCTAGTCTAGTCGTAACCTTTTAGGGTTTACATAGAAAGTTTATCTCTACATGTCTTATACTCCAAGTTGAGTCGATCGGCTTCCTTGTTGATGAAGTACGTAGTCAGCCACCGACTTAGTCTTATATAAGGATACCCGTAAGGTAAGTATCCTACAGGCGTGTTCGTGCAGTGGGTTATGATGTCGAACATGAACATTCACGTGGCGTGGTATCATTCATTTTACGACTTCAAAGTCCAAAGCTCATGCAACATGCAACCGGCGTAAATATGGTGGGTGGCAGATCGGCATCCTTTCCTCGAACCCCTGAGGTTCTCCACGTCTCTTGCGGTCTTACCTATCACCTTCCCAATATCCGCCCCGTCATCTCTCCTCTTTTCAAAATCTCCGCCCCGTCATCTCCACCCCGTCATCTCCCCTCTTTTCAAAATCCGGCATGCCGTCGCCGCTGCCGCTGCCGCACACACGATCAGGAAACAATCTGCATGGCTCGCTCATCCCAAATCTCCGCCCTGTCATCTCTCCGCTTTTCAAACTCCGGCACGCCGTCGCTGCTGCCGCTGCTGCACACATGATCGGGAAACAATCTGCATGGCTGGCTCATCCCAAATCCCCGAGGGTCTCCTCATCTCTCACGATCTGGTCTTCCACCTGCCCAATCTTCGCCTTGTCGCCTCTCCTCTTCCCAAGATTATCGGGCTTGCCACCGCCAGCACCACCGCGAGACTATCGGGCTCGACCCCAATCCCTTCCACTCTGATCTGCAGCAGAGGTGGCCGCAAGAACCTCTCCCGTTGCACTCAAGTCGATGTAGGTCGTCTCCCTGCTGAGTTTGAGCTCCTCCATTGATTCCTTACTGTCGGAGATCCTCTGAGCGAAGATTCAAGCCGTGGCCTTCTTCTTTGCATCCCGCGATCGTGGAGGCCCGTTTTTGCCATTGATTTGCTGCTGCAGGGCTCCTCGGGTCCAGACAACTGCAGAAGCAGCTCGCCTACTTTTTGGTGAGCCTTGTACATGCCTTCTTCCTCTTTTCACTATTGTTTGCGCTTGCCGCAGCCCAATACATTGTTTGGTTGACTTAACTGAACATAGTGTGTCCTTTCCTGTGTTGTAGTTCGTTCATTGAAGGTGAAAGGTGTATATGCTTCTTATTCTTTCTGATTGTGTATTTGCCGGATTAGATTTGGGGTTCCTTCGTTTTATTTTTGACCTCTCAATTTTTTTCTTGGTTCCTGGCAATAACGTGGGTTGATTAATTTTATCAATTCTTCCTCAGATTGACTTAGCTGTTGAAGATTATTTTAATGGTGGTTGATAGCTTCTTGGAAGATTATTTTAATGAGGTTGATATCTTCTGTATTCTTTTTGTTTTTGGTTTTTGTTTTCTAAGTGAATGACGATTGACGAGTATAGCCGGTAGCAGGTTCTTCATGTGGGCATGCATCTGGTCTCTCGTCCAGTGAATTTAAATGTGTCATTCCTGTATCATGATCTCTAATCATTTTTGCTTTTTGATCCACCACACACTCACGCAAGGGATCATTTTATTTGTTTCCTTTTTTTTTGTGCAGACGGATGAAACGGAGGTTCAATGATGTGCAGTCTGATGTATTGTACACAAAGAAGAAAGAGCGTACATGGTGTTTTATGCATAACTGATGACTTGATGTTTACTCTAAGATACCCTTCACATAGATTTTTATTTGGAATTCCATTCATAGATCTTTTACTTTACAATCTTAGAGTAACTCTGTTATATCATTACTTAAGTAATCTCATGGATTCATGTGATAATTTTTCCCTGTAGATGAACATGAGGCCTCTCTGCCTTTAAATACCAGCATATCGATGTTGCCAAAGTATACGATTGTTCGGGGCAAACTGAAATCAATCTGATCTACCTTCGTACCTCAAAGATAATGACAAGCTTTAGAATAGAATAACGGATGTAACAGAATGGTATGGCACCTTAAGTTTTACATTTTACAATATAGCTGATTGAGCTGACATACCATTTTCTGTGGAATCTTAGCTACTGACTATCATACAATACAAGTAATGGAAATGATGTACAAGCCTATATTGAACTGCCGTATCTTCAAGACATTAGATGTTTGACCTTTTGCAGTTGCTTAAAATATTTTTTACTGTTTCCTCAAGGCTATTAGTCTTCCATTGGCATGGCAGAAATGCCACGGCCCATCCCCAGATTTGGCTGCGTAGCTCATCTCCACCTATGATTTATTTTCCCAATCCCCGACTCTGGTCTGGCGCTCAGCTCTCAGCTGTTTCAGCTAGGGTTAGCAATAGGGCGAGGCGGCTGGCGGTGGCAGGCGAAGATCAGCGAGTCAGGATTGCGATGAGGGGCTCGACTAGCCAGGCACGACGGCCGGCTTGCACGACGGGCGACTAGGCGCGATGGTCGGCTGGCGCGACAGCTGGCCTCAAGCGTGGGTGGCTTAGGCAGTGGGCACGGTGGGCGGGCGCGGCAGCGGGCAGCCAGGGCGAGGGCACGGCAGCGGGCGCCAGGCCCACGGCGGGCTGGTGCTGGGTGGGCACTAGAGTTGTGGAGCAGGCTAGCAGGGCCAAGGCGCTGTTGCGCCTGTGCAGAGAAGGTTAATTTTCCCTTTTGTTTTCATTTTTATTTGAGATAATTATTGAATTCCTAAAATTTTATTGAACCAACACTCAATCTCAATGCTAAATTTATTGTGTGTTAGGATTTTTTTCCCGGTCACTGTCAATCTCAATGCTAGACTCGCCACTGGTCCTGGTTACACATTGATTTTCCTTTTTCAAATGGCAGAATTGTCTGTAACACACTGAGAAAATGTGGCTTCATCTCTAACATATCGACAAAATCGAATTTGTCTGTAACATATTACGATTTTGTAATTTCTCGTCTGAAACATATTATGATTATTTAACAATTGTTTTTAATTTTTTATCTCAACACTCATAATATATTAGGATTTGAAACTTGGCACAAATATATTATCTATCACTAAAAAATAGAGCTAATTTTTTAAAATAGTTTTCATGTTTGCTCATTGTTTTAATATTGAATTTGTCCAATGTATCATGCAAATAATAATAATAGATCTAACCCTATTTTTTAATGATAGATATTGCAACAATATATATGTGTCAAGTTTCAAGTTCTAATACATTCTAAGTATTGAGATAAAAAAAGTTGAAAACAATTGTTAAATAGTTATAATATGTTCCAGATGAGAAATTATAAAATTGTAGTGTGTTACAGATAAATTCTACTTTATCGATGTGTTAAAGACGAAACCACATTTTCTCGGTGTATTACAGACAAATTTGCCTTTTCAAATTTATGCAGACAAAGCATGTACATGTACTCCCTCTACATTCATATGTTGATGTTCGGACATAATTTGTAGATAACACTAGCAAAATACCTGTGCGTTACCACGGGTAATTGTTAAAAAAATTTATAGTTAGAATAATTTTTTATAACTGTAAAATGTTTTTAATTAATCAGTTTTTTGGCTTGAGTATTTGCTCTATTTTTATTTTGCTTTACTTTTTTGAGTTTTTTTTAAAATATTCATTATAATAATTTTCAAGTAAGTTATTATTGGAATTCTTGTTATTAGTTTCTATCCAAAATATAATGTTAAAGTAATAGATGATTAATTATTATTAGTATAAAATATCGAATTGAAATCGGAGTTCACTTTAATAAAGAATTAGAAAATGGTTCAAAAATAACTCAAACTAATTAGTGAATTATTATACGATACAAACTGAATACGACAATGTTACGAAGATTTCTGAACACAAAAATGTAATCTAGACGATTCCGCATAGGTATGGGACACGGGTCCGCATACTATAGTGTATTTATACTTTGTTATCAGATGATTCCAGGTATAATAATTAGGTGGACATGAAAAAAAGCAGTGTTTTTTTTTTGCGAAAGAGAATGATGAAATTGTTGTACAGTGTATATACATTACTAGCAAAGTGTTCATGCGTTACTACGGACTTAAAAAACAAAACACTCTTTATAATTTAAATATAAATTATTTACATAATATAATTATTAGATATATACAATATTATTGATATTTTTTACATGAAAGATCATATTTATATTATCGTTAATATTTTTTAGTATATCATTTTATGTGTCAAAAGTAATAATTTTTCACTATTTTTACCATATCCTAGAAGCTTTATTTGAAAGGAAAAATCAATTCACGGAGTCTACAAAATAGCACTGTATTGTAACGTAATTTTGAACTTGAAAACTTGCTCCAATGAAAAAAGTTAAAACATGAAAGTTACATATCTCGTCGAGAGCTTTTCGAAACATATGTGGATCATATTATTTAAATTTCGTAGGTAGAAGATATGAGACTCGCACAGAGACCTACGCAGATGAGTCCGAATTAGAATAAATATTTTTACATTGCATATTTGGAAACTAAAACGGCGGAATCTGTACTTCCATTGAATACCAAAGTTGTAGAACTTTTTGATAGCTACGATATAGAGTTTGAGTTTGCTTAAGTTAAGCTCCGGATGAGGGAGTTATAATTTTTGAAATTCGATACTTGATATAGAAGGTATGAAATCGTTTTGGATTCAGTCTCTAACTTTGTGGATACGAATATACAACTACACCTCAATTAATAGATTGTAGAGAAGAGATACGGTACCCATTTAATAGGAGTAGAATGAGGAAATTGTAGTACGATAGAGTTCTCTAATGTGTCCCTCGATTGGTGCTATATATCCCTCTCAAGCTCCTAGCCAGAACATTGCGCCTGCAGCTTTGCGCTAACGCGAACAGAGGAAGTCCCTGGACGGGCTATTTGCCAACGTGATACATGTTGTGTGAGCGCCCATGCAATTCATACTCTGACCGTCCATGTTCACTTGGCTGCCCGTGTGGGCGCCATGGCTATATCTGGCCACCTGGGCTGGCACGAGGCACGGCCCATTTAGAACGGCCTAGGCATGGTACGGCCCAGAATAAATGGGTCGTGCCGGCCTAGCCTCAAGCATGATGGGCCGGCCCAAGCACGACCCATTTAGCGCGGTCCGACAGGCCCGTTCTAAGGCTCGTATAGCCTATAAAGCACGGCACGCCCATCAAGTAAAATAATTCATATTTTAATGTTTATATCAAAAATTATATTTTTTTTAGTTTAAATTTATTAATAAAAATATATTTTTATATAAAAAATTAAATTTAGAAGAACAATTAAAACTTATTGGGCCTTGGACCAGCACGGCCGGATAGCCCGTCGGGTCGAATGCATGGCATGATCCGTTTAAACAGGCCCGTGCCATGCTTGAGCTTAGGGTCAGGCATAGCGGGCCGGCACGACACGGCCCAAAAATAATCGTGTCATGTTAGCCCGTTTAGTTACTGGGCCGGCCCGTGATGGGCCCGTGCCATGCCGGCCCGGCACGGCCGGTTGGCCAGGACTAGCCGTGGCCCATACTATTTCACACAGGGCAGGGGCCAGACGCCCACACCACACGGAGCAAGCGTTTGCTACTTGGAGTGTTCTCATCTCTTAAGCTATCTGCGCGTGACTACCTAGCCAGAATCAGAATCAGAAGAACGCATACAGAGTGCAGAGGCCAAAGCGAACAGAGCACTGCCATGGACGTGCAAGTCGAGCGCACCTTCGTCATCCCCCCACCTCCATCGGAGCCGGAGAAGGTGCAGTTCACCGTGTTCGACCTCCTCGCGCCGAGCTACCACTACACCGCCCTGTACGCCTTCACGCCGCCCAACCCCACCAACGACGCGCTCATCGCCGGCCTCACCGCCGTCCTGCCGCTCTTCCCTCTCCTCACCGCCCGCCTCGACCACAACCCGGCCACGGACCGCCCCTTCTTCGTCACCGGCAAGGGCGGCGCGGGCGCCCTCGTCGTGGAGACAACGGTCCCCGCGGCGCTCTCCGACCACCTCCCGCTGGCGCCGACGCCGGATCGGGTGCGCCTCCATGCGCCGCTCCCCGAGGACACGCCGCACATGCTGCAGGTCCAGGTGAACCGGTTCGCGTGCGGCGGCCTGGTCGTGGGCCTGTCCACCCACCACTGGGCCGCCGACGGGTACTCCACCATCGTCTTCCTCCGCGCGTGGGCCGACACCGTCCGCAACGACGGCGTCCTGCCCATGGACCGGCCCGCGCCGTACGGCCCACGAGCCCACGTCCCGCGCTCCCCGCCGCGCTGCGAGTTCCACCACCGCGGCGGCAACGAGTTCATGGCCCCTCTTGAAGGAGGATGAGCCTTCTCTTCCTCCGCCCGTGGTGGTCGTCCCGGCCTCGGAGATCACCAACCTGGTGCTGCACTACACGGGCGAGTTCGTGGAGGCGCTCCGGGCCAGCGTGGGCCACAAGTTCACCAAGTTCGAGACGCTGGCGGCCCACCTCTGGAGGAAGATCACCGCGGCCAGCGGGCGCGCCGACGACGACGGCCGCACCACGCTGCACGTCACGGTCAACGGCCGGCCGCGCCTCGGCCCAGAGGCCCTGGCCAAGGGATTCTTCGGCAACGTCGTGCTCACGGCGAGGTCCGGGACCGCCGCGAGGGACGTGGCGCGCCGCGGCGGCCTCGCCGACGTGGCGGCGCTCGTGCGGAAGGGCGTCCGCGCCGTGGACGCGGCCTACTTCCAGTCGTTCATCGACTTCGGGGCGCTGCACGGGGAAGAGGAGCTGGAGCCGGTGAGCTTGGGAGAAGACAACGAGCTGTCGCACGACGTGATGGTGGACAGCTGGATGCACCTCGAGATGCATCGCCTCGACTTCGGGTGCGGCGGACGGCAGGCCGGGATCCTGCCCACGCATGTTCCCGGGGACGGCGTGGTCATGCTGATACCCAGCTTCCGGGAGGAAGGAGGGGTCGACGCGTTCGTAGCGATATGGGAGAAGCATGTGAATGAGCTCAAGAGGATCGCGTACACCATGGACTGAAGATGAATCGGGCGTGGATAAGAGTCCAAACATATTATTGGCACTCTGCAAGAATAGTTGTTGAAGCTTTACATGTTTTCCTTTTTTCTTAAAAATAAGCAGCGCCCCTTTCTTGTCATTATTCTGAATAATAATAAGTAAAGGGGTTTGTTATTTCGCTGTCGTGATGGCCATATATATCCTGATGATGCCCGGCGGCACACTTTTTTCTGGATGTCTATTTCACCATGACTCGTTGCTTGCATTGAGCTCCAATCTATGGTCCGTGCAAGGAGGCTAAGTGTTGCCCTGTTCGTAATCACCTGGACGATGCTTGCTGCGGCAATGTTGCTGCTGTACCAAATTAATTAATTTACATATCCTTTTTGTTTCGATCGATGCCATTATTTTCCCTTAAGAAGTAAAGGGCGGAGGTATAAAACTCATAAAGTTCAAATCGGCATCAATCTAATCAACAGCCGATTGAACGCCTGACCTCGTCGTAAGGGAGGCGGAGGCACAACCATGTCATGGTCATGGAAATGGGCTAGTGGATCCGGTGACAGAGCTGGTGCCACAACCGGAGGCGTAGGGTCGGCAGGGATACCGTTTTAAGACTAGTCGCACCGGGGTCCTGCATGTGCTCTGCAGGACTGGGGTAGCTTAATTTTTGCTGGTAGCAGGAAACGCTATCCACTGATACACTGTGAGACCCAGAGTAAAATAAAGTAAAGAATAGAGGAATAGAGGAAAGAATGGAGGAAAGAAAATAGAAGAAAGTTGGTATAGGAAAAAAAATTATTTATATAACATGTGATAGTTGAGATAGAGGATGGATATAGAGTATAAATGAGTGCGAAAAAGCTAGATATAGAGGAGAGAATTTTGTTGATCAAGACAAAATATTCCTTTTAAAAGATGAATTTAAACTACGACGAGTGCAATCAGTTTAACGACGACGCATGACAAAGAGAAAAGAAAGACTTAAATAGGACCGACCATGCTGCTTGTTTCGTTAGTGTCCAGCTGGCAGCTATACCATCCAGGTTCGATCTCCGCACGGAGTATATGGGACATCCGGACCTCGGAGTCTGGGGTAAGGACCTTCTTTTCTTTTCTTTTTTAATAAAGACTCGAATGAGAAAGAACCTAGTACCTATTAGGGCCTCCACAATGGTTTTTTGTATCGATATCCCAATGTCAGAGCCAGCGCTGGCATAAAGCTACAGCAGCATTTTTGAAAGCTTTAACTGTGTCAGTGCTTTGGTTAGATGATATGACTGCTGAGCAGGTAGCTGTGAGTGAGAAAAAAAGAATAGAGTTAGCTACAGTGAGCGGTAGGCTTGGATACATATTACTGTCGCTGCCGAAGCCAGCTCCAGTCTGCTATGAACTGATACCGGTTATGCAGTACCGGACAGTGCCACATGGCGCCGTGCAGCTAGCTACAATAAGACCACTGCGGACGCCCTTAGATGCTCACGTTGGCACTGTGACCATTGATTCTGGTTCAGGTTTGACTCGTAGTTGTTTGCACTTCTTTTTTCTTTTTGTTGTCTTGCTCAAATCTTGGTTGGGGTTCAAAACAAGTGGTAATTGAGTCATGGTTGAATACCTGAAACATCTTATGGACCATACACGGGTATTAACATGTCAGATTGGATCTCACGAGCCACGTATTTGTCAGGTTGTCGGAGGGGTGTCTACTTATGTATGAAGAGGAGATAAGGTCACCCGATATATGATTAGGAGATATTGTTGGATTTAATCCCATATCAAAATTGATGATAGGGAAGCTCAATATATAAGGTGGAGTGAACCTCACATATTAGTCTAGTCTTTTGGGTTGAGGTGATCCAGAACCTTAGTTGAGGCTCTAATTGAACTTGTAATTTGACAGACCCGTTATGACCTGGCTGGCGGCAAGGGCTCGTAGGTGTGATGGTCGATTGCACTCAAACAAATGGTATTAGAACCGTGATCAGAAACCTAGAACATCTTATGAGCTATGTACAAATATATTGGAGCGTCAAATTGGATCTTCTGGGTCACATAGTTGTCAGGTTATCGGAGGGGTGTCCATCTGAGTGTGAATGAAAGAGATTTGTTAGTTTTAGTCCCATATCAAATATTGATGATGGGGAAACTCAACTTATAAGATAAAGAGAACCTCACATCTATGACTAGTCCTTGGATTGAGGTGAGTTAGGATCTTGATTGGGCTCGAGAATTGAGCCTGTGTTTTGGTAGCCTCATTATGACCTGGACTGACACTAAGGGCTTGTGGGTGTGTCAAGCTAGCACACACTAACATTTTCATATTATCATACAACAAAAGAAGCTGATAAATGAATACTGCCAAAGTCATTTTCATGGTGCTGGAATATTTGTTTGTACGCATGACACCATTAGAGATTTTTTTTTCCCTCAAGGACATTACAATTTTTTTTAATGAAAGTGTTGCTTTTGACAAATAAAAGTCAAGCTATTCTAAATTCAGTCAAAATCTATAAAAAAATATTAACATTTAAAAGATCAAATCCATGTCTTTAGATTAATAATAAAACACATTTTCATAATTAATTTTTTAGTATTTAAAAACAAAATTTTCAATGGGAGAGATGGAGTAACACACATTTTCACCTATCACTTTTCTAGAGGTTCCCTTCTTGACAAGAGACAGCGTGTCTCATACGATCAATTATATTTTGTACTACTAGCTAGTGAGATACGCGTGCCTCCTGCTATCACATCAGTGCATCATCAGGCGACCTTTTCTGCTTCGTCGTCTTCTTTTTCTGCCGGTGGCTAGCCGTCAAATCCTTCCGCGCCACAACAACTGGTTGCCTCGCATTCTCCATTTTCCTCTTTTCCCGCTGGAAATGTGGTAAGCGAAGCGTAGCCAGCCCCGTTCGTACCACATCCACATGGCAGTGTCAGCATGGGAACTGTCTAGGCATCCAGCCTTCTGATCCCCTCCTCTCGTTCCGTTGTCTCCTGCGCCCACGCGCCATCGAACATGTGAAACACGACGACGCCAATGGCAATAATCATCGGACAAACTCGCGTACATGCTTGCATTCTGGCCACTGAATTGGAACCCCGTTGAGGACCAGGGCGATTAGGCATGAAATGGACTGCGTGTCCTGGAAGGGGGTGGGGGCGTGGGGCAATGACAATGGCAGGTCCAGTACGGCCATTGTTGTGATATGACGAGGCAGATGCGGTTGTGCTGGCTGGCAAGTAGGTAACCCGTGTAATTGCACCTGGTTTCTTTTAGAGCATCTCCAAAATGCTTCAAAATATCCTCTTGTGTATATCGTCACTGTTTCCAGGAAACGTCAGTAACCATGCAACTCACGTGTCAAACCAAAGCCGTCGTGACCATCTAGAATTCAAAAACGGAAAAAAAAATGTCTGTCTACACGAGCGAGAACATTGTCTACTTGTGTATATGTTCCAAACAAGTACTAAATATCATCATACATGGACTGTACAACCACCGCCAAGCTTGTTTGGTCACTCGGGTTCATCGGCATTTGCTGGTGGAGTGTGATATGGCACACTGGTACAGCGGCCACGGTATGTAAATATTGATTATCATGCCAGTACCACTGTACGGTGGCGATGTGTTATAATTATTCAGTAATTCCTTACATGCTATGGTAAAACTTTGCACTCCTTTAGTTGCCACTAATATTTCACTCACATATCCTCGGTGACAAATAAGGGATTAAGCAAGACAGCTATATGACATTGGAGGCATTATTCCTTGGAATTGTGTGGATGTTTCTTCATGAAGTTAGCTGTGTGCCTCAAGACCTGAACGGATCTTGTGTATAAAGTTTGGGTTGCTCATTATCTAAAACTAAATTAAAAAGGTTTGGGTTGGCTATTGGAGGTATCGATACACGAGTTGTTGTGTCATTCTGTATTGTTCTGTTCATTGAATGAGATTTTTTTAGAAAATAATAGGAGACTTCCTGCAAAACAATCTGGAAGATGTCACGGAGATTTTTTTGATGGGTCAGGGGCGGGGGGGGAGCATCCCTACCTGAATTCATTTTTTCATTCAACACATCTATATGGCAAAAATGCCAACAATACAATGAATGGTGCTGTTCACCAAGGTACATAGATACACAAGCACGGGTTGAAATTTGATAGCATCACCAACACAAACACAAACAACAGACAAGAACAAAAAAAAAAAAGGAGACACCACACCACCACTAGGCAGCATCTCAACCTGTTAATCAGATAGTGTCAAGTACCCAGGAGGAGAATGCATGTCCATGATCAATGAAAGTGTAGAACATCGACGTAGGGGAACCTCCACCAAAGTAGAATCTTCGAGACAACGCCTTAAAGAAGGACGCAACATCAGTGAGGCCTCTATTGTCCGATCCAGCAACATTTCCGACAAATGGGATCATTAACGGTGGATGGTGTGCGGCCCATTTGTCCAGCTCACCACCACACCATCTATCAACACCGCACCCAACATAGCTGCAGGAGTGGAAATGCAGAAGCCAACACTCACCACACGCGATCGTCATCTTTTAGGGAACCTAGCTGCCCGCTGCAGATTGCGCCAAGGCACATGACAGGAGCACGGTGCAGTAGGAAGCAACTAAATCCATTCATTTGGAGGCCAAAACTGGCCACCATGGTGTGCGTGGGGAGCAGCATGGGGGAGCTCGACCTCGTCATGAAGGGAATCCGGTCACCCACCGCAGATGTCTTCTTGACGTGTGGGGGAGCATGGGGCGGTCAGGAGTCATCGAATCTAGCGTTTGGAGGACTAAATCCGGCCACAAAATCGTTGGATAAGGTAGTAGTGGATCAGCAATAATGGAGAAAGAAGTGGAGTTTGAGGAAGAACAACAAGAGGGGTTGTGGCGGTGGTGATGTTGGTGGTGGTGGGGGGGGGGGGGGGGGGGGGGGGGGCGGGGGTGATGACTACGAGAAAGGAGATGACGACCGATGTTATAGAGATTCACATGAATATCCTGGAAGTTCTTTCATTGTAATAATATGCTAATTCATGTGTTTTTTTTTTGTATCTAAACACCCTTTTGTGATGCTATCTAATAAAGAAACTAAAAGACATTGAAAAAAAATAACTTTATGTGGCTGACTTGTCATTGGATCTGCATTTTGATAGCGCCATTGGTGTCTACTATAATAATCTATAGTTTAGTTCTAGACGTGATTGTGTGACTTTAATTATTTTGCTGTTCTCATGGCATCATATTGCATCAAGCACAACAACTGTCAAGAATGTCCTGATAGCTACCTGTTCCGGCGGGGTTTCCTTGACACAGTAGCTTCAAAGGATGACTTCATTTGCGGGTTCCCTCCAGGCTCCAGACATTCTTTCTTAACATTATATTAGGACAACATCCTTAGTTTAATTTTGAAGTAATTATTCTATCTTAACGTCAGCAAAAAAACATTTTGAGGGAGTAGTACTTTGTATTTACTGAAAGCAGGGCCGTTAATTTTCGGGTTGTCTCTGGAACGTTATTACGTCGAGGCCGTGCGTTCGCTGAAGTTCGAATGAGCTGTAATAACCTAGCAAAATTTTTGATGAGTTTCATAGAGTACACTCAAATAATAAGGGGAGAAGTTAGGGAGCGGCTGGAGGGGCCTGCTGGGACCCCCAAAGCCACTAAACCCCCTCTTAATTATTCCCTTCGTTCCAAAATTATTGTCGTCATTGATTTTTTTTTTTGTAAACTTTGATCATTCGTCTTATTTAAAAAATTATCTCAAATACACAAAATTATTGATTATATTTTAAGTTTATCTAGTAATGAATTTAATCATAAAAAAAATATGTGATAATTTTCAAAATATTTTAAATAAGATGAATGGTAAAAAATAACAAAAAAAGTCAATGGCAACAACAATTTTGGAACAGAGGAGTATGTTGCTATTTGCCTATTCAGCTTACAATTTACACTGTCCAACTAGGTTGGGACTCGTCCAGTCCAATTTTGTTGCTATTTAAGCAGTAGACTGGATGGAGCACCCGTCACAGAGCTCTCTCTCTAGCTTGTTTACAGTGTACACTAGCTAAAAAGAAGCCAGCTTCGTTGAGCTCAACACTCGGAGAACCAGCATATGGACGTCCAAATTGAGCGCACCTTCGTCATACCTCCACCGCCATGTGAGTTCGAAGAGACGCCCTTCACCGTGTTCGACCTCCTCGCGAGACCCGCCCACGTCACCGTCCTCTACGCCTTCTCCGCTCCCAGCCCCAGCAATGAAGCCCTCCTCACCGCACTCACCGCTGTCCTTCCACACTTCCCTCTTCTAAGTGCCCGCATCGACCGCCACCCGGTCACCGACCGCCCCTTCTTCGTCACCGGCAATGGCGGGAAGGGGGTCCTCGTCGTGGAGGCCAAGGTGTCCACTGCCCTCTCCGACCACCTTCCTCTCGCTCCTTCCCCGGACCTCGCGCTCCTGCAGGTGCCGTCTGAGGAAGGCAACTGCCATATGCTCAAGGTGCAGATCAACCGCTTCGCTTGCGGCGGCGTGGTGATCGTGCCGTCGTCACTGCACCAGGCCGTAGATGGGCCGTCCATGAACAACTTCCTCCAGGCCTGGGCCGACACCGTCCGCGGCAATGGCGTGCCGCCGGATTCCCTGTCCGCGCCGTACGGCCCACGAGCCCTGGTCCCGCGCTGCCCTCCGCGGTGCGAGTACCAGCACCGCGGCGTCGAGTTCGAGCCCTCGGCGCCACCGACGCAGCAGCAGCAGCAGCACGTCAACAAGGAAGAAAAGGACGACGGTAATGTAAGCAGCGATGATGGTACTGTAAGCAGCAGCGACGATGGTAATGTAAGCAGCGACGATCATCATGAGGCTGCTGATGCTGCTTCCTCCGCTCGCCTCGTTCACCCGTCGGAGATCAGCAACACGCTGCTGCACTTCGACAAGGAGTTCATCGCGGAACTCAAGGCCAAGGCCCACAACAAGTACTCCACATTCGAGACGCTCTCGGCCCACGTCTGGAAGAAGATCACCGCCGCTCGTGGCCTGCTCGATGACGACACCAACACCTCCATATTCGTCGCCGTCAACGGCCGCTGGCGCGTCGGCGACTCCAACGCCATACCCAAGGACTTCTTCGGCAACGCCATCTTCTCGCCGAGCGCCGACGCAAGCGCCAGGGGACTCGTCGGCGGCAGCCTCGCCGACGCGGCGGCGAAGGTCCGGACCGCCGCCCGCGCTGTCGACGAGCCGTACCTCCGGTCCTTCATCGACTTCGGGGCCATGAACCCGGACGAGTTCATGATGCCCACGGTCGTCGAGGAGGATGACTTGCTCCGGTCAGATCCTCGATCTCATCAGCTGGTTGCACCTCGGCTTGCATTCGCTCGACTTTGGATGCGGCGGCCAGCTCGTCGGGGTCCTGCCGGCCTTCACTCGGCTAGATGGAGATGTGTGCCTCATGCCCAGCCTGCGGAAGGAGGGAGGAGTGGATGTGCTCGTCGTCTTGTGGGACAACCATGCCAAGCAGCTACAGAGTATCGCCTACACCATGGACTGACCGACGACGTACGCACATGCCAACAAGTATGGGACAAATAATATATCCCACGTCTCTCCTCGTCGCACTCTTTGTCATTGTCCAAGAATTTTTGTATGTCCAAGTAGTAGTTCCCAATTCCCAGTATCTCTTTAGTATTGCTTTTCCCTTTTCCAGCGCAAACTCTTTTTTTTCATGTAGCTTCTTTAATCATATTTTTTGTTGATCCCTTTTATACTACCACAAAACGGGCCTGTAGCAGCGGCAGCACAAAGGCCGCAGCGGCGCGGCCTAAAGTGAGCCGCCGCTACAGAGCCTAGGGGGCTTGCCGCGGGTTGAGCCGCCGTTACAGAGCCTCCAATAGTAGCGGTTGACAATGTCAACCGCCGCTATAAATGGCCCAACTTTATAGCGGTGGTTGACAATGTCAACCGCCGATATTTAGGGCATAATAGCGGCGGTTGAAAGTGCCAACCGCCGCTATAAAGTTCCCAGCCTATAAATACCGCGTTCCGACAGCTCCTCTGTTCACTCGAACAGTGACGGTCCAAAAATTTGGGCAAATCACGAAAATCAAGAGGGGGAGGTTTTGAGTTCGTTTTTTTTTTCAAAAATTTGATCTTTGAGGTAAGGGGAACTCATCCCATTGGTTTTTTTGTGTTCTCATTTTGAAATCAAGTAGAATTTTGTGGTTTAAGTTTGTTAGGTTTTCATCAAATTTTAGCTAAATTCGTTTGATTTGAATGGTTCTATTTGGATATAGTTGAAGTTTATGAAGGCGTACATCATCTCTTTTCATCACTACACAAAATAATTATTATATCTAGCTTGTTTTATGTCAATGGAAATCTAGATCTAATTTGGTTTGTAGAAGAGAGAGAAGGTAGTATTAGGGTAAGAGGGATGCTAATTATTTTATTATTTCTTGATAAACATTAGATAATATATAAAATAATTTGATATTTGTTTCATTTTACCTTGCATAATATTTCTCACTTAATGTATATTATATTTCAATGTTTACATATTTAGTGACTATTTAAATTACACATAATTAATTAATTAATTTCTAATATTTTAGATAGATTGTGATAAAAATTAAATAATATATAAAATAATTTGATGTTTTTTATTTTACCTTGCATAATATTTTTCACTTCATGTATATTAATTTCAATGTTTAAATATTTAGTGAATATTTAAATTTTGTGTTATTAATTAATTTTTAGGTTTACGTTTAAGGTCGTCCGCGATGGATAGATCTTAGATGTACGAGGCACCAAGATCGGGTCCAATATTTTTACGAGAAGTTTCTCAATTCATCGAAGTGGCCGCAGCACATGCTCGACGTGAACGGACGACTGATATATATTATCCGTGTTTTGATTGCAAGAATCAGAAGCTGTGGGATGATATGGAAGTAATAAAGTCACAACTTGATGCGGAGGGGTTTTGTTGATGGATACACAAGATGGACAAAACATGGTGAGAACACTATGGTCGACATGAAATTTGATGAGCATATTGAGGTTGAAGTCGAGGCTGTCAATTCTCCTCGTGCAGATGCGATGGATTTGCCTGGTGAAGCTAATTTTGATATTGAGGAGTTAATGTGTCACATTGAGTCGCAGGTGTTTGATCAATGCCGATACAACTAAAGTACTTGATAATTTTCATAGAATAGAGAAGGCATCAAAGAATCCATTATATGATGAATCTAAGGGACGTGGTAAAGAGGTCACCGTGTTACGTACTGTACTTGAGCTGATGAAGCTGAAGGCCATGTATGGCTGGTCGGACGCTAGTTTCACGGATTTGTTGGAACTTATTTCCGATGCGCTGTCGAAGCCCAACTTGTTGCTAAGGACAACATACCTTGCTAAGAAGCTGATTTCCCCACTTTTGTTGGGCGTTCAAAAAATTCACGCGTGTCCAAATCATTGCATATTGTATCGAAAGGAGCATCAGGACGCTGTGAGATGCCCAAGGTGCAAATGCAGTCGTTACAAGAGGAACAACAATTATGACACCAATGGAAGATTGAAGAATACAAATAAGGGGAGAAAGAACAAAAGGAGTTCTATCATCAATGACAGTGATGACAGTAAGGTTCCTTCCTTAGTTATGTGGTACTTACCCGTGGTCGATCGCATCAGACGCTTGTTCGCCAACCCTAGGGATACGGCAATGATGACATGGCATGCACGCGAGGGAGACGGTAAGCTCAAGCATCCCGCAGATGGAACACAGTGGAAAAAGTTTGATGAGGATCATTGAGACTTCTCTAATGAGAAAAGGAACCTACGATTTGCATTGAGTACAGGCGGGATGAACTCATTCGGTCAAATGAGGAATCTGCATAGCACTTGGCCAGTGTTACTAGCAATGTACAACATTCCACCATGGTTATGCCATAAGCGTAAGTACCTACTATTGACCACTCTTATATCTGGGCCCAAAGAACCTGGTAACGACATAGACGTGTTCTTAGTACCATTGTTTGAAGACCTATAGAAACTATGGTTGGAGGGGGTCCGTATATGGGATGAGTATCTGAGAGAGTATTTCACGCTCAGAGCAATTATTTTTTGCACGGTAAGTGATTCCCCGGCACTAAGAGCGTTATTGGCATAGGTCAAAGGAAAGGCAGCATGTTTCATATGCGTTGATGATACATCCCATGTGTACCTTCCAGCATCCCAGAAGCTAGTGTATATGCAAAGCCGCCGATTCTTACCAGCAAAACACAGGTATCGCGCAATGGCTAGACACTTTGATGGCAAAGTTGAGAACAATATAGAACCTCGTTGTTGTACAGGCAGGGTCATGTTTGACCTTGTTAAAAATATCTGTGTTGTTTTTGGGAAGTCGGTGAAGGGAGTCAAAAAGGCAAAAGGTCTCATGCCATTTAAGAAGAAATCCATTTTCTATGTATATTTCAATTATTGGAAAGATTTGGAAGTGAATCATGTATTCAACTGGATGCATATTGGGAAGGGTGTATTTGACAGTAGTAGCGGACTTATACTTGACCAACCCGGTAAGACAAAGGATGGACTTAGCGCACGTAGAGATCTTGTAGTAATGGGAATAAGACCAGAGCTCTATCTGCAAGAAAGAGCAAATGGAAAGTACTTTCTCCCCCCGACAGCCTACACACTTACGATTGAGGAGAAAAAAGCATTCTGCAAGTGCCTCAGTGGGATTAAAGTACCGACAGGCTTCTCATCAAATATCAAGAATCTTGTAAACATGGAAGAGTTAAAGATAAGTGGGTACAACACTCACGATTGCCATAATGTTTTCGGTGTTTCTCCCTATTGCTATCAGAGATGTTAAATCACCATGACAGAAGTTGGCTGTAACTCGCCTTTGCTACTTCTTTAACGCGGTATCGAAGAAGGTGATAACTGAAGACGAGTTAAATGACCTACGAACCCACATGAAAGAAACAATGTGCATACTTGAGATGGTCTTCCCTCCATCCTTTTTTGATACGATGGAACACTTCATGATCATATTGTTGACCAGATCTCTGCATTGGGCCCCGTCTACCTACATTAGATGTTTCCATTTGAGAGGTTCATGTATGTATTGAAACGCTATGTACGTACTCGTTCACATTTAGAGGGTTCTATGATCGAGGGCTACACAACTGAAGAGATCATCGAATATTGCTCAAATTACATTAATGATGGTAGCAGATCAATTGGACTCCCCGTGTCTCATCATGAGGGTAGATTATCTGGAAAAGGTACGAAAGGACGTAGATCATTCATTGACCGTGACTTCAAACGAGTGGACCAAGCACATTTCAGCGTATTACAACAAACGTAGATTGTGGGACCGTACTTTGAGAAACATCTGTTAGAGCTCCGCTAGAACAACAAGGATGCGACGGATAAATGGATCATAGACGAGCACAAGCGCTCGTTCACATCATGGTTTAGGTCCCTAAACCTTCCAAGTGGTGAGTCTGTGGAAGAGAAAATGTTGAGAAAGTTAGCTAACCTCCCAAGAAGAACCGTGGTTACCTTTCAGGCATACGACATCAATGATTTTACCTTCTACACCCAACAGAAGGATAAGAAGAGCAAGTGTCAAAACAGCGGTGTACGAGTAGAAGCCATTGACGAAGAGGACCAGGTGACCTCGTATTACGGGTACATTGAGGAAATATGGGAACTAGACTATGGTGCAAATTTACAGGTTCCTATATTTAAATGCAAATGGGTGAAGTACCCTAATGGTGTCGAGATGGATGAATATGGTTTCATAATTGTTAATCTTAACAATGTTGGTCACAAAGATGACCCTTGAATACTTGCCAAAATCGTGGAATAGGTGTTTTATGAACTTGATCCAAAGGACGAAAAGAAATACATTGTTATTCCAGGTAAACAAAGAATCATTGGAGTGGAGAATGTGGAGGATCGAGATGACTACAATCAATATGACGAGGTGCCATGTTTCATAGATCCGAAAAATTTTAAAGTCTTGGAAGCGAGACTCTCCTTTGCTGGTGAAATGTCCTACATGCGCACTGATCACTGCCAAGGAAAAGTCGTACAAGGATAACTCAAGCATCATGTAATTTTATTTTGTTAAGTACCTTTAATTATTTCAACCTTGTATATGTTCTATGTAATTTATGCTTATTTGAATATAAATATTGTGTAACTTATGTAATTTATGCCTATGTAATTTGAATATTGTTTATAAAAAAAATCAGGGGAATAAAATGAATAATACAATTTTTGGAACATGAATAACTTTATGTTAGAAAAACGACAACTTTTTAGCGGCGGCTCACAAAACCAACCGCCTACAAAAATTTAGGACCTAACATTAATTTTTATTAAGTATAGGGGCCTAATTGTAAAAAGACAGGACTAAAACATAATTAATAATAAACTCAAGGGTTCTTTTGTAAAATTCTAGGGCTAATATATTATTTATAAAAAACTCAGGTGCTAAAATGAATAATATTTTTTTTGGAATATGAATAACACTATTTTTTTAAAAAAATCGACATGTTTTTAGCGGCGGCTCACAAAGGCAACCATCGCTATCCCTTTGTAGCGGCGGTTGCCTTTGTGAGCCGCCGCTAAAGAGATTTGCCTTATATAAACACGGGGCACGGCGGGGCCTGAACCCTAATCGGGTGTAGAAGAGACGACGCCGTCAGGCTGCCCTTCCGCCTTCCCGAGCACCACCGCTGACGGCCTCTTCCTCCTCTACTCGTCGATGGCCACCGTGCGGCCCCCCTCATCTATCCCGGAGTACCGCATCTGAGCGCGCCAGCCTCCTCCCCCTCATCAACGACGAGCGCGCGGGCCTCCTCCCCCTCCTCAAGCTCGCCGCATCTAACCGCGTCGGCCTCCCCATCGTCGACGACGAGCATGCGGGCCTCCTCTGCCTCCTCGAGCTCACTGCATCTGACCGTGCCAGCCTCCCCCTTATCGACGATGAGCGCGTGGTCCCCCTCCCCCTCCTCGAGCACACTGTGTGGGCCTCCTTCACCTCCCGCTCCCTGAGTGCTGTCGTGCGGGCCTCCTCCTTCTCTTGCTCGATCGAGGAGCTCCGGCCAGAAGCGCCACATGCTCTCCCCGACGCCTCCCCGAGTGAGCGTGTGCTCCTCTCCTCCTCTGCACCGTCACGGAGCGCCGCCTCCCCGAGCTCTGACCAGGTGCGATCGTCCTCCTCCTCTTCCCCTCTAGGGTTGTGCTCATGGTCCTAGAATCCTGGTATGTCGTGCTTACCCTGGCGGTGCAATGTTTACCCTGCTTGTCAAAATCTGTCCTTGTATTAGTAATGCTTACCCTGCTGGTGCAATGTTTTGTTGTCTGGTGCTTGATGACCCACTGTCCCAGCCCTGCACACTATGTGTTCGATGTTATGCCGTAGTAGACTGGTCTCATTTCACTGACATCACTTTTGCTGGTCATGGTTGTGTGCTTCTGAGTTTTGTAGTGTTGTTCTACAGCGATGGTTGATGTCCAGATTGGCTCACAACACTTTTGCTGGTCACTAACTCTGAATTTGGTCCCTAGTAGTTTTAGAAAATGCTGCTATTGTGATTGCTCTTATGATTGCCATGTACTATATATATAATTACGACCTATATGCTTACTGTTTGCTAGAATTTGAAAATGCTCACTGTATATATAATTGCTGCCTAGTAGCTTTAGAAAATGCTGCCATCTCTTAGTATCTAAATGTGCTAGCTGTCCTATATGCTTGCTTTTTTGCTCACTATCATGCTCACTATATTTGCTTATTTGCTACCTATGGTATTTCTTTTGCTGCCATATCTAAATGTGCTAGCTGTCCTATATGCTTGCTTTTTTGCTCACTGTCATGCTCACCATATTTGCTTATTTGCTACATGTGTTATTTCTTTTGCTGCCATATCTGAATGTGCTATCTGTCCTATATGCTTGCTTTTTTGCTCACTGTCATGCTCACTATATTTGCTTATTTGCTGCCTATGGTATTTCTTTTGCTGCCATATCTAAATGTGCTAGCTGTCCTATATGCTTGCTTTTTTGCTCACTGTCATGCTCACTATATTTGCTTATTTGCTGCATGTGGTATTTTTTTTGCTGCCATATCTGAATCTGTTGCTCGTACTTAGTGTATAAAAAGTATAGAGAGAATGCTTGTGTGCACCTGGTGCACATAAGCATTCTCTCTAGACTTTTTATTCAATAAATTACATATAAAAAGTCTAGAGAGAATGTTTGTGTGTACTGGGGCCATAGTCTCTCTGTACTTATTATTTACTTGTGGCCATATATATGCCATATTACTTACTGTCCTATAGTCTCTCTGTACTTATTTCTTACTTCTATTCTTCTCTTAGTCTCTCTATACTGCTTATCTATTCTATATAGGCGATCGATGCTCAATGATGAAAGGGGGCTAAGTGAGGCTAGTGTGGCAACATGGACCATATCCAAGGATATTGGATACATGCTGTTGTATAGGTCAAGGATCTTAGAGCGTTAGATGGATGTTCATTCGGCAACCCGCACTGAGAGCAAATTTTGATTTTTTCTATTATTCTTCTTGTCTCTCTGTACTACTTATCTATTCTACGTAGGCAATCGACTCATGCTCAATGACGAAGGCGGGCTAAGTGAGGCTAGTCTAGCGACATGGACCATATCCTAGGATATCGGATATATGTTGTTGTACGAGTCAAGGATCTTAGAGCGTTGGAAGGCCGTTGATTCGGCAACCCGTACTGAGAGCAAATTTTGATTTTTCTATTATTTTCTTTTGTTTTCTTTGTCTCTATGCTTAATGATGAAATGTGCATACTCCTTGTTTTCACTTAGTCATCATATCTAACATTAGCTGTCAAAGTCTTCTCGTCATGACGGAAAATATGCCCTCTCAAGACGAAGACGCCCTCAAGGTGCACTCACAAGCGAGGTTGTCTTCAGACGATGAAGGAGCAAGCGAACATTAGGAAGAACCAGAAGATCCGCATCCTCCACTACCAAAGGAATGTCGATTGGGGAGCCTGGATCCTGATTTTGTGCCTCAAGATGAGGTATCTTGTCAAAGATAATTCTCTCATTTGTTCAACTAATTTGTAAACTAAAATCTGCTACTTATATCCAAGGGCCCCCAGCGAAGTGCCCGTCGGCTATTTGCAGCTGAGTCTATGACAGATGAGGCCCTCGAGCAGCAAGTGGAAGAGGTGCCTGTCCAAGTTGCCACACAGAAACACAAGCGCGGTCAGCACTCCACGAACAAGGCAGAGGGCATCCACGAGGTTACTGCACTAGATCCCAAAGATGGAGAACCGATTGAACCCGCTGGTGTCAACGCCAAATGGCGGAACCGTTGTGGCAAAGTGGTGAGGGATCATTGCAAAATCACGTGGCAAGATTGGCGCCAAGTCCTGGATTGCAAAAAAGATGATATGTGGGCTGACGTCACATCAACCATCCGGTTCCAGCCAGCAGATCTTGAGAGAGCCAAGAAGGCCACAATGTCCACTCTTAATCACATCTTTTGAGATTACAAGTCCAAGCTCAACTGCCAATACATCAAGAAAAATTGAACCCCATTTGACAAGCAAGGAAATATTAGTCAGCGGGAATGGGATGAGTTTGTTGAGCAGAAGACGAGCAGTGCTTCGAAGGAGGTCAGTGAAAAGATGGTTGAGCTCAACAAGCGGAACAAGTACAAGCTGCGGTTAGGTCCAGGCGGATATAAAAAGAAGATTCCAATTTGGAGAGAGCAGGAAGCCAAGCTCCGCGCGGAAGGAAAACCTGATCCATTGCCAAATACCAATGAGCGTACCAGGAACTGGTTCTATGGTCGCTCTGAGTTAACCGAAGAAGGAGAGATCATTGCAAAGGATCACGCGACAAGTGAAGTCGTGCAAGCCTTGAAAGGCCCCATCGCGGCGCAGACAGAGGCTGGTCTGTTTACACCGGAGTATCACAAGGATGAGCTAGCGAAGGCTATTGGGACCAAAGAACATGGTGGTCGGGTACAAGGAGTGTCATCATCGGCAACATGGAAAGAAGGTTTCTCTGAAACATCCTCACACCTCTACAAGAAGCATACATTGCATAAGAAAGAGCAAGAAGATAAAGCCAAGGAGGATTGGAGGCGATAACTTCTTATGTTTGCTATCGACAAAGAAAGCGGTCATTTGGACCCCAACCTGCAGGCTGCGGTGGATGCCTTCTTACGTGGTTCGTCCACATCCACGCAGCCATCCGTCTCCACGCAACCATCAGTCTCCGGTCAACCATCAGTCTCCATGCAATCAGAAATGGATGACATCACTAAGGATACTCCTTGCGAGTTGCATGTGCCATTTGGTTACAAGGGCAAGACGATGAAGATTGCACCGGGCACGGCATTTCCAGGAGAGATGCTCCATAACAAGGATATCCCCCCAGGTTACGTGTGCGTCACCGTGTCAGAAATAGTACCTGGCTATGAGGACAACGAGATTGAATGCCTGATACCTGAGGCGGGTATAGAAACTCTCCAAGATGCCCTTGGTTCTTTCATTATTTGGAAATGCCGTGAAGTTGTTCTCTCACCACGAGTTTCTCCACCCCCGTTGTCTGGGCATGGGTGCTTTCATGCGAGCCAGCCAGCCAATACAGGTGGACAGTCGTCTCCTATGTCTGCGGCAGCCTCGGAAAACAAGCCTCAATCTCCTCATGCGGAAGCCGACTTGACTCACAGTCCTATAATCTATAGTGGCAACGAGCCTCTTCCACAGAGTGTTCAGCCTCGGGAAACAATCCAAGTCGAGTCTCCATCAATAACTGCTGAGGCGGTTCAAGTTCAGGCTCCGATAATCCAAGTCCAGCCTGCGCCAGTTGTCGTCAAGGCTTCGGTAATCCCAAAGACGATTACCGGTTTTGACAAAGAGCCAAAGGACCCAAAAGCAAGAAATGATGTTGATAAGTACTTGGCTGGATTGAAAAAACGTCTAGCAAGCACCGGTAAGCTCGTCATCGAAGAACAAGATCCTCGGGATAAAGTGTCGTACGACGATCACATTTTGGACAATCCTGCGGACGATGTGGACTACCCGACATTCAAATTGGGTAAGCCGCGTCAAAGGAAGAGGTCACCGCAATCACTTGTAGGATTCCAACTGAGGTGTTCAATGAAGAGGACAATGAACAAACCTTAGGCCTATTTCGGGAGGATGTCCACTTAATGTTTCGCCTAGGCAGGATGGACATCACCATCATCACCTTGTGGTGCATGTAAGTTTCACGTTCGATCTACTTCGAATTTCAAGCACAATTCAATATATTATCTTATATCTTTTTTTAGCATGAACTCTTTTTATCAAAGAAAGAGGGTTGATAGAAAAGATTGGAAGGTGGCCTATGTCAACCCGAACCACATCAACCAAAGCAGTATAAACCCAACGGTAAATCCGGATCACTATCCGGATAAGACACCGACAGAGATAGATGAAATGAAGGCGGTCATGAGAAATGAAGCAAGGACTCGGGTTATAAATTATTTATGTGAGTGCTTCCTGAAATGGCAAGATAGACTTAGCCCCCTACAACTTCAAGTAAGTTGGACCACTACTGCCTTCGTCATCTATCATATAATGAAGTTAAATCCAATCGTAAGTAACTTGTTGTCAACATTCTTGTAGTGATTATTGGATCTGTTTTAAGATAATTCCCAAAAATAGGTACCTTCTCGTGCTAGACAGTCTCGACTACGACAAGAAGTTGTACAACGACATGGTGGAAGTCATAGATAGGTAACAAATTACTCTATGTGTATATGAATTGATAATGTTAATATCATCTAATGATGCTTTTGTCGACCGTTTAGTGCTTACGAGAAATATGTCATAGCGGGAGGGAAATGTCATCCAAGACAGAAAAAGAAGATGTACTTCCATCATTAATTTTGGGTAAGATTTATTTGCATCACATACATGTCTTTATCGTAGTATCCATCATATAAAGTGTAACTAACTTGTGTTCTCTACTACATAGTGCTTTAAGCAACAAAAGGGTAGTGTGCATTGCGGCTACTACACGTGTGTGCTTGCATCTAGCTCTTCATCTTACTTAGATCATATCGTTGAGAAGTCTAATGAAGAGGTAAGTTGATTTTATTTATGTTCATTTTACTTTACTCGAATAGTGAAGTTTTGAGATCTCATATTAACATACTCTACTCATGTGACACAGAGGGCCATAAGGGAAAAGGCACAATGGGCTGCAAAGATGAAGAGGAACGCCGAGATCAGAAAGGGTATGATTCCTTAATAACGCGTTCACTTGAGTAGAAATGATATGTATCTAGTTGTAGCTTCTCTTTGTCGTTTTATGTTGAGAGAGGTGATTAGTCCAGAAGGGAAGTGCTTTAACTCAAATAGTGAACTAGCAATAAAACATAAGTCTCTTTGTGAGTGGGCTGGTTCAAGCGCACCATATGAGCCTAATGTATTGAAAA
This sequence comes from Eleusine coracana subsp. coracana, assembly GCA_032690845.1. Classification (NCBI taxonomy): domain Eukaryota; kingdom Viridiplantae; phylum Streptophyta; class Magnoliopsida; order Poales; family Poaceae; genus Eleusine; species Eleusine coracana. The sequence goes on from CM064420.1 coordinate 57,220,238, forward strand.
AAGATGATGAATATGCATTAGGATTCATATAAAATATTTTATGAGCTCAATTGAACATTTTGATGACAATGTTGTACATATTCTGTGATGAGATGTAAATATCTGTGATGAGATTATAAATACCTGTGATGAGATGTTGTAAATATCTGTGATAAAATTTATAAATTTTTGTGTATGTAAAATCTGTGATTTCTGTATATTTGCTAAATTTTATTTTTTTTTAGAAAATAACAAGTAGGGGCGGTTGATGTTGTCAACCGCCGCTACTAATAGCCTCTATTAGCGGTAGTTGAAGGTGTCAACCGCCGCTAATGATAGCTGACAATAGTGACGGTTGACATCTTCAACCGCCGCTACTAATATATCTGTAGCGACGGTTTGTATGGGCGACAGACTACCCGCCGCTACAAACGCATATTTGTAGCGGCGTTTGCGTAGCGGCGGGGTGGCCTGCCCGCCGTTAGAGATCCTTTCCAACCGCCGCTACAGTGCCTGTTTGTTGTTGTGTTACTTGTGTCATTTATCATGCATGACGACATCAAACTCTGTGTATTAGATTAGAAAAACTACTCTATTTTTATTCAGGTAAAAATGACTCTATATTAATCGCATCATGATGTACACAGTCTAAAGCAGAGCGCACCAATATTGCTGCCTGCGCCACACCATACCTTCATGGTTCAGTTCAATTTTTCAAGGTTCAACTCCCCCAGCGTACATTGACCCTCACAACCAACTTAAAAAATCACCCTCTTCACAACTTATTAAGAGGAAGCATTGACGAGCTTGGCCAACCCCCAACGTACATTATTGGCCCCCACAACGAACTTAAGCAAGGGACATGCCAGAATGGCTTGGTGTTCCGGTAATTAGAACTCACTTCTTCGATTTCATGACTGTAGTTTTGTTTGTCTGAATATAGGATGGATTCTCCCAAAAATTTTGCCTAGTTACTTTGAAATTAACATACTGCTGTTATAGCACATTGATTTGTGCTTGCCCTTGTCCAGTCATAGTTGTGCCTGCACTTCTTTTCTGTTTTTTGTGCTTGCCCTTGTCCAGTCATAGTTGTGCCTGCACTTCTTTTCTGTTTTTTGTGCTTGCCCTTGTCCAGTCGTAATCGTCAATCTAGAAGCAAACATATCATGTTAGCTTATATGTAGACAAAACTGTTTTTTTTCTACAATGACCATTGATTTAGTAAATGTGGAATACATACAACATGTTGAATATTTAGTTATTTACTTGAATTAATCTAATAGTATTCTGTCAATGTCTAGCACTGAATTAAGCTAAAACTATCTCTTTTTTTTTAATATGAAAAAAGTCTTAGCCGAGTGCTTGATTCTAGCACTCGACAAAGAGCACTTTGCCGGAACCTTTTTGGCTGAGTGCTCTTTACCGAGTGTTGGCACTCGGCAAAGCCTTTGCCAAGTGTTTTCTTACCTTCGCCGAGTGCTTCGAGCATTCGAGAAAGCGCTGATTTCCTGTAGTGCAAGGATTTTCTCTTGCAAATCAAAGGAGATGGCTTCATCTTCGTCAACTACAAGCGGGATTCTCTTCAGTCTTCCTATCGCCTTCAAGACCCATGGGGTGATTATCAAACAACAGGAAGACAAAATCGTTGGAATCAAAACCAACGACACAAGTCTTCAAACACATCGGTAAACAATAATTTTTATTTGTTTATCTTATTTGCAAAGTTGATTTGGCAACTACGCTCCTCCTTTGCAACTTGAACGACGGTTCCACAAATTCTCGAATTAGTGGCAGTCGTTTTCACATTGCCCATGGGCTAATTCCCTTGGCGGTATATCATAAATACAACAAGTAGATATCCAAGACCCCCCTTGGTTCACATGCATGCTCATGCATCGAGAGTTGATGTTCTGGTACCACTATAATGCCCGTCCAAAGTCCGCTTACTATGCTAGTTCACTTGTGAGGTGTTACAATTTAAAAGTTTCTTTGCATTTCCCTCGTATCAAGGATAGTGTTGTTATTCACTGCGCCATCCATGGGTTGGCCTTGGTCAGACTTCATTGTTAGAGTTCATCCTCTCCCATCTGGATCTAGCTGCCCCATCAGCCCGTCACCGCTCCCTTGTTCTCTTGGGTGATGTCTGCTCTCACCAATCGTCCCAATCTCAATCGCCACATGTGAGGTCCACGGTCTACTTGCCCTAGTAGCTATGGGCGAGCTCTACCAAGCCCTGCCCCGCCATGTCCCCTTTCAGCATCATGCTTTCAATGACACCCCACTCATGCATGCGCGCTTGTTGTGGAAACCAGCTATTGCATCACAAAGTGTGGACTTTGGTGATGCTAACAGAAAAGGGGGAAAGAGAGAATTTTATCGAATGTATAGAAGAGATAATGAGTCTTCTTTCATATATTCTATGAAGTTCTATCTTTACAAGGTGCCAAGGATACACAATTTGTAGCCCATAACTAAGACTCACTTAACTAGGATCACTTTGTCCCCGATTACCGGTTACAACTTATGAATATTCCGTAAAATAGAGTCACTAGGGGCAAACTGAACCCTTTACATTATTTTTACCCTTGGTAACTAGACATAGGCACCTCCGAGAGAGTGGCATGCGTCCTATCCTAGATGAGATCTTTCAAAAAACGAGGGAGTGGCGGCAATAGCCCCCGAGGGTCTTCAGATCCTCTTGCCCGGATGCTTCAAGCAGAATTAACCAAAGAGTCGACTTGATGTGCTGCTCGAGGGTTTGCACCCCTCAAATGGTAGAAGTCGACCTCCCTCTCCTCATGTATTCTCCCTTTGACACCTTACAAGTTAATAATAAGCCAAGGAGGAAATTTGGGTCACTTCCAAAAAGGTCAAGGCCCAACTGTTGATGATTTTGCAGTGGCTCCCTCGAGGGATCCTCCCAACATCGGCATCTTGATGCCGACCCGCCATCTCTAGCTCTTTGCCCAATTGTTGCAGATGTTAAGCTCATTTTGCTATTGCCATTGTAGTTCATCATCCCACCACCACCTTTGCAATCTTGTTCCGACGCTATCACAACCATGCAACTCACTGTCAAGCGAAACTCATGATCCTATCCATCTGGAATTCAAAAAATAATAAAAAAACATGCATGTCTACACGAGTTAGAAGATGGTTTTCTTGTGGATTTTTGGATATGTACATGTTAGAAGATTTGAGATGTGGCACAAATAATAATTCAAAGAAATTTTCAAGGCCCACTCACACATGTATGGAATGGTAGGAGACTCTAGTCTCATGTTGCCACTTACATACGCTTTCTTGTAGGGCTCGGTGCAACGACACCTACGTGAATGGTCCGGTCAAATCCCAGCCTTGTGTTGGCAGGACTGTAGCTTCTTTTTGCCATGCAAGGAAGAGACTGTGTTGGCCACTTATGATTAGCAATTTATTTTCCTTAATGGTGATTGATATGGTTTACCAATTACTAATGAAATTACCATTATAATGTGAGCATTGCATGTATATAAAGAGGTGAGAGATCACCTTCAAAGACACACAGTTTTTGCCTCTCGCCTTTACTACTATGTTGTTGCATCATCTTCCCTATCCCACTGTTGACATGCTATTGATATTGGGAGAGCATGTCTCTGATATGCTTCATTTACATAGTTGATTGTCTGCATTTGCTTCACCTTCTTCACCACTAGATCTGACTCTAGCTAGAGTGATTCCTTGTAAGTCACCTTCCACCACCTTCTGATGGATCGGATGATCTTGGCCTTGCCCCTGTCTTGATCCTAGTCGTTGTGGTTACCAGTTGTTTTACTTTGATGCACCATAGTAAGGATTGAGGAGTGCCAAGAGGGAGGGGGGGAGGAATTGGATCGAGATGGTTCATTAACTCAATCTTTGCTAACCGTTTCAGCATCATCTACTAATGATAAGTCCTATGCAATTCTGCTGAGCCAAGATCCTATCAATGCTAGTAGAATGATGTAATGCAAGTGGTTTCAAGTCAATTATAAAACATGCAAGCCCATGACAATCCTATCTCTACTTATCCACAAGTGCAGAATTAAAGACAATAAGTAAAGAGAGGGTTAAAAGAATGCGCGTTAATTTTTAGCACAAGGTCACGAAAGGATGGCACCTTCCCCTAATCCTCGTTGTATAAACTCTCACTGAAGTGTCGGTCCCTCCCACTACTAAAAGGTGGAGTCCTTGCCCACAAGCCCATATCACTCCAAGTGCAGATATGTCACGTAACCGCTGCCACCTAGGCATCAGCTTGCCTCCCACAAGGACTTGTTGCACTCTCCTCCTAGTACAAGCACATGCGCTCTCTTCTTGACGATCCATTCAAATGCGAGCTCCTACCTTGTACAAACTTGTGACAGACTTCACAATCAATCACGATAGACTCGATCACTAACTCCTAACTGGTCTAGGCCCTACCACAAACCAAGAATAATAGCACTAGACACTTGATAATCTCCCTAGGCTTGACACTCAAAGGTCGCTCTCAAATCTTTGCACAAGTGTCCTCTCTAGGAAACCACCCACCGCTAAATATTTAAGCTCATTATTACGGTTTGCTTTTTTGGTTTTGAAATATTTTTGTTTTGGAAAACTAGAAACCTAAATAATTTAGGGAAGACTAAAAACCTAATCTAAACAACCAAAATATTTTCATTTGGTTATTTCGGATTTTGGATTTTGGTTTTAACCTAAATTTTAAAAACTATACTCTTTTTAGAAATTTTCAATGGTATAAAGGTTAAAATCATTATAAAGGTCATACTAATATATATCATGGTAAGTTCAAAATCACACTCTAGCAATGATTCGAATAAAAATAAAAGATTTTTTTTCCTAACTTCCCTCAACTACTAAATTGTCACAGTTAGGTTTAAGGACAAAACCAAGTGCTTAGCATATGTGTGTTTAGGAATAAGTTTCATACATATCAATAACAAAAGTAAGTAATAGTATAACTAATATCATTATTACATAAATGATTTTATTTAAAGACTAACAACGACCCTCTCAAAGAATAACACCAGAAGACACCATAACACCACATGGAATCGACCGGGTTCGCGCTCACCTAGTAGTAGTCCTCCTCGATGTAGTCGATCTCTGCATCGTCTTCTGAGCAACAGTTCACAGTACAACAACAAAGGGAAATAGCAAGCATGAGTACATGCAATACTCAACAAGTGGGGAAAAGTGTGACATACAAACTTAATAGAAAAACTGCTAACATAATGATTCATATGCATAACAAGCACATAAACCTAAGACCAGTTTAAATGGTATCCTATTTACCATGTGAGTTGAACTACCAAGCCCATTAGTTTTAAGGTGTTACAGCCCACACAAAATTGTAATTCACATAGAACCCAAAACCACCAACCTAGTGAACAATCCACCGAGAACAATATTCATTAAGAAACTAACTAGTCCAAACCAAACCAATCCAGTGGGTTACAACCATCCAAATTCAACTTGGCTACCCACTAAGTCCACCCAACCATTCCCCTCATCATATGAGGATCTAGGCCGCTCATAACTGTAACACCTCGCAATTATTGGACACCAATTTGTCGTATCAAAAGATCATCAAATGCTCTATCAATTTTTCATCTATGATAAAACCTCAAATCACGTGCTGTTACCATGATTAAATCTCTTCCATATTTAATTATGGGTCAAGATCAAAGTGGAGACAAGTTAGAATTCAAACATGATTTGAATGTGGGTCAATTTCATTTGAAAATCGATTCAAACATTTACCAATCCTTTTCTCCCCAGCCTCAAGTCCTTGCGCTGCATTTCCCTTCCTTTCTCTCCTGCGCAGCCCAAGTTTTCGTTCGCCTCTGGCCTGAAGTCTGAACCAGCCCAACGGCAACTGAGCCTAGTGCAAGAAACAACCCTTTTGTACCCCGTGCGTCTGTTTGATCAGAGCTGAGCACGCCGCCGGCGCCGTGACCCGGACGCCGAGACCACGTGACGTGATCCCGTGCGCCCTGCCCTCCGAACCCAAGTGCGTCGCCTGCCTACATGTGCCCCTGAGCTGTAGCCGCCTCGACGAAACCCTACCTCGCGCCGCCAGGCCGCGAGAGCTGGAAACCATACCCGTCGCTCTGCTCCTTCTCCGCCGACGGCGTCAAGCAGGCCATGTGTCCGTGAGCTTCGTCTTGTCCCTCTACTTTATCTCTCCGTTGCTCTTATCCTCGTCCTGATCGTGTCATGTCTTAGGCCGAGGAGGGCAAGAATTTGGAGGAGCTCCGTCCGCCGCTGAAACCATCTCGTCGCCAATTCCCTTCTGCCTGGTGAACCACGTCTCAATTTCAATCCCGTTCTGTTCTTCTCAATGTTCTACGCCTTTTCATGCTTAGAACGACATCGTTGTTTCCTGGAGAATTCTTGGAACACCACACTTGCCAATGACCTGGTCACCGCGTCCGCGTGTAGTAGCGCCACCGTCATCATCTGCCTCATCTAGTCATCTGTCGCCGCGAGATAAGTTACCTTGTCGACCGTTATCTTCTTACATCACACATCCATGCGTGCTGTGCTGATCCGGTCGTGATGCAGGCAAATGAAAGCTAGTTCTTGGTGCTCGAAGATTTCTGTCGATTGTTTCCTTTGCTAGCCATCTTCTCCCTGGTGAGCTTTCCTTTAAACCAAGCTGTGTTCCCGTGTTCCCATCTTTGTATGCCTCATCTATCTAAAGTTCGGATCGATCCCTTGTTCCGTATGTCCAGAACGTTGCTCATGCCACTATCGGTGGAATGGTGTGCAAGAGCCAAGTTAGCTGCGTTGCAGTCTTCTTCAACCTCTTGTCGTTGCCGCGTAAACTGCCATCCAGCCTAGGTATGTGCGTGTGCGCCCACTGACTGACCTCTCCCGTAGGATTTTTTGCTGCGTAGCGCTGCCTGGTTGAAACTTCACCGCGCTGCACTAATTGCCGCCATGGCCGCGGACCGAAGAGCATGCGTGTGTGCACTGCTTGCTCTGGTGGGTTTCCGCTTGGTGTTGCACGGGAGTGATGTGCTACGTGCTCGTTTGTTCTGGCGAATATGGTTGCGCAGGTTAGTGAAGCAAAACGCCGCTTGCTCGCCGTCGTGCGGAGTGAGCTGTGCTCGACGCACAGGCGTGCCCATGGTGTCTTCGGTCGGGCTGTTTGTGCATTTGAGCCTTGGCGTCACTGGCCCGAGGCACAACTTTGCTCGGTTGGGTCGAGTTGGTTGTGGGCCTCGGCAGCACGGCCCGTCGCCCTTTGGTGGCGTGGCTGGGCCCAGCAGGTAGGCCGGGTTAGAGGTTTTCGCCCACCGAGTCTGTTTTTGATAGGGATGGCAATGGGGCGGGTTGAGCAATCCCACACCCGCTCCGACATAGGTGTCGGGTTGAATTCTCAACCCAATCCCGTACCCACGGGTCGAAAACCTTGCCCGTGCCCGTGCCCATCGGGTATCGGGGCGGGTTTCGGGTAACCCATGGGTCGGGCGGCGCGCCGTACGTCTGGAGTCGGAGTGGTGGCCTCAGGGGCTCGGGGCCGGGCGGCGGGGATCGCGGGCTCGTGGTCGGGGCGACGATGTCAATGGCTCGGGGTGGCGCGGATTAGGGGCTCGGGGCCGGAGCTATAGCGTCGGGGACTCACGGCCGGGGCGGCGGCGTCGGGGGCACGGGGCTGGTGCAGCGATGTCGGTGGCTCAGGGTGGCGGCATCGAGGGCTCAGGTCGGTGGTGATTGAGGCCATGGGGCGCGCCGGGGGCTCTGGGTCGCTGCACACCGCGTCTGGGGCTTAGGGTCGGGGGTGCACCGCGTGTCCGCATCGAAGCTTGGGGAGTCGGGGTCGGGGCGCGCCGCGTCCGGGGCTCGGGGAAGCGCCGCAGGCCCACAGCGGCGATTGGGGGCTCGGGGGCGACACGTCGAGGGCTCAGTCCGGCGGCGTGTGGGAGTGGCGGCGACCGACGAGGACTGGTGGACTGGCCGACTGGTGGCGGGGAATGGGGCGGCAGCGTGAGGGACAGCGGGAGTGGCGGCTCGAATCGAAGAAGCCAAGAGGAAGGCTGGATTCATTGGAAGGGTATCGATTAAGGTTAGTTTTTCACTTTTTTGGGCTGGGAGGCTTCATGGGCTGGGCTGCTACGTGCTATGCTGGAGAAGGAAAAAAAGCCTTTTAATAAATTCGGGTACCCGCCGGGTCACCCACGGGCGGGAAAAAAAACCCGCCCCAAACCCGACTGGCTTCGGGTTGGGCACGGGTGCCACCCATGGGCACAAAACACGCCCCGTGCCCGGCCCCATCGGGTCGGGTATCCGGCGGGTATCCAAAACCCGGCCCCGAATTGCCATCCCTAGTTTTTGATCTGGTATTGACTTGGAACTTCCTAATGTAGCGTGCTACATGTCTACACGTAGCACGCTTTAAGATTGGTGCAATAATAATGCTGTCCGTCCGATTCCTATCGTTCCCTCTCTCAGCCCCCGAGCCTCAGCATTGTCGCTGTCGCCGCCGTTTTCTTCTCTGTCGTGTGCGGGCATCTTCCTCGTTCATCAATGCATCTGGCCGTGTTCCTCCTCCGTCCATGCGTCAAGCTGCTGCCCTCTCCTACGCTCTGAGGCATCATGTCGAGCTTCTTCTTCCCGTCGTGCTAACTAACAGTCATGTTTACAGCAATTCGATTTGATTTCTGGAACAATTATATTTAAGAGATGGAACAACTAGTTTTGTTGCATGGAACAAAGAAGAGATGTCTCTGAAACAAACGAAGTTTTATATATGGTCAGAACAATGAAGTATATATTATTTGTAGAATAATGCAACATCACATGTGGAACAACAGGGGAATATGTGTAAAATCTTGTCGGAGAGCACGGATTCGATGACGGGATGTGTTGGAGATGAAGAAAAAGGGCGAAGCAGGTGGACGAGAGCTGCGATGTGTTAGCGCGGGACGAACTTGCGGGAGCGGAAGGTTGACAACGACTCCGAGTCTTCGTGGGCTGATTTTTGGCATATTGATAGTGGGCCCTGAGCTGCGCTATGTTTAGACTATATATATGTAGCGCGGGGTAGGAATAAGAGGTCCCGTTGACTTGGTTTATCGTGGGTTTCTCTCTATTGGTATATGACAACTGTAGGCTACGAGTAAGTGTAGCATCTGATTGAAACAATATTTTTTGGAATACTCCCCGTATACTTCCAGATTTCATTTTTATCTCCATTTAATTTTTGAAAATTTCTAGAAGTGCATCGTGACTAGAAATCAAGTGAAACCAATTGTGTTAGACTCTTAAAATTGTTCTCTACGAGCTAGTGCTGTCCAAATCTCAAGTCCCATATTTTTTTAGTTTTCTAATTTAAATTTGAATTCAATCCGCTCATCATCGTCGTATCTTATCTGTTTTACTCCCGATACGAATACAGACGAGCATGTAACTGAGGAGTACAAGAACCAATTGAGCTAGGACTTAGGGCCCTTGAGGGACAATGAGAACGAAGGCAAGTCATTTCCTTGATCCCTCTTGCTTACCCGATTTTCAAAATTGCATGTGTTGTTTACAATCCTTTTTGCATGCTGTTGGCACCAATATTTTGACCAGGGCCCAGCTGTCAGTAGCTGCAGGCCAGGGTCGCCCCAATCATTGAAGTCATACGACCGAGGCTTGTAAAGTGGACTTGTTAGGGTTTATTTTTTTCTTTTAGATAGATTCCGTTTAAGGAGTAATATCTAGTCAGTTTAATTAGAAAGTGGAAGAGTCTTTGTCAACTTGAGATAGGACCCCTTGCACAGGTTATAAGTATGTAATAAAGTTTGTACGGAAAAAATAAGACATGTTCAATATAATTCGTCGTATCGGCACCTTTTTTTCTATTTGATGAATTCTCATTTTGATCGGGCTACATCGGCTCCAATCTCAACGAGAGGCTTGGATTCATTACTTTCGGTAATTTTATCGACATCGACTAGTACTTTCTCATTAATTTAATATTCTAGTTGTAATCATTATGATTGCGAGTTATCTAATAACTAGCCATATTTCTTGTTTATCCTATCGACTTATCGTTGCAATATTGGCTTGGTTAAGTTGCAGTTATTAGCAGATTTTATGGAGTTGATTTAGATCTATTATTCGAGTCACTTTATTGATTTTGCCTGGGATTAGATTAAATCTAGTTCTATTAGCTTCGTCATAAGTACAGTCTCGATTAAGTTTAATCTACTTGGACCAGTAAGGCTGCATCGACTTTTGACTTCTTAGTTTGTCCATAGAACTAAGTTTGGTTTGGTTATAGACAGAGTCGATATAGTTCTGTTGGAGCATTTAGCCAATAGGTTATTATGGTTTGATCGACTTCATTGTGCTTTTCTTAGATTTTTTTTTACCTATTTAATAGTTTATTGAATCCTTGATTTAGGTGATTTAGATCTGTCTATATAAGGTATATTTGCAGTACCAACTACCAGATCTATCAATTTCACCTTATCGACCGAGCATCTAGATCTGTAATTGTAAGGCGGGTTTGTGATACCAGATATCAAATCCATTGATTTTGTTCTATCGACTTAGCGTTTATCGACACCGGTTTTTGCAGTATTTATATTTATTTATCAAAGCTTGTCGATAAACCGATACAATCATCTGAGTAGATTTGCTTTGTTTATTCAATTTAATGACCATCAACTGGTTTTCACTCATAGTGCCTATTGAATTTTCATCGGCCTGTCTCGGACCGGTGACCCGGAGAATTTGATTGTTTGTTTTCTTTGTCAGTTTGTAGGAAAAATTAACTGGCATATTCTAGTTTTATTTTAAGCCTACTTTGGAGTTAAGCAAATCACTCAAGTCACGCGTGAGCGATTTTTTAGTCAACATGCTCTTTGGCACATCCAGTGGGACCATCAAGAACAACCTAGTCATAATCATGTCAGAACCGGTCGATCCGAAGAATACGTTCCTGAGCTCAGTCATCTCACTAGAGAATCTGGTCCCTTTTAATTTCAAAAGTATGCCAGTTGAACACCAAGAGAAGATCAAGGAAAAGATATGTTATACTGGCAGTCTTTACTCGACAAGTTTAGCTAGACAAGGAGTGGAACATTCATCAGAAAGGAGAGCTCCAGAATCCACCGCCTGTGACGGCAGAGGAGGTAGAAGGCCAATTCTTGCCTATCATGACTGCTGCCTAGGAGGAGAAGCTGAACAACATGATCCATACAACCATACATCATGCTTTTATACATGCTTTAATTAATTAGTCGCCTATGCTGGTTAATACCTTGAGGGATTTAATTTTGTAGGCAATAGATGGTTGTGGGTATGAAGATCTTGTACTTGGGTCGATGTATTTCCATGTCAAGGGAATTATTCCTCATCCGGCCGATGGGACAGCTAATCAGTAGCAGCTAAGCAATGAGGACTAGCGCTATAGATACTACAACAGGGACAGATCCAGTGTCGGCAATTGCCTTTGCTGCCACTTGCTAATACTATGCGCAACACAAAAGGAGGGCCACCTAGATCTAACAATAACAATATGATAGTTTTGTGAAGGACAACTTCTCAGACACATCTATAGAATTATAGACAAGATGCACCAGCTTCTCCCAATGTCACTTATAGCACAATGCTGAAAGTGGAACCAAGCATGTTTGGGATGCCATCGTTAGCAGCACTGCTAGAGGAACTAGGAGACCGACACACAGTTGCTAACAATGGATCATAAACTACACTTGATGCACCAAGCTGGGACCAATGATTGGGCCTCTAAGATTGTTAAAGTAATGAGAGATTAGTTTGGACTAAAACCAAAGTAGCAAATATACATGTATCGACCTCCATACTTGTCTAGCTATGACTTGATCCCATTGCCGAACAGGTACATTGTGTCAGAATTTACCAGGTTCAGTATAGTACAGGACAACACCACAACAATAGAGCATATCAGTTGAGAGGCTGGTGCGATCAAAGCCCTACGAAACAGATTGTTCCCCTTGTCATTATATGGATTAGCCTTCTCTTGGTTTGCTTCTTTGGCTCCTAATTCGATCATAACATGGGTCGATCTAGAGCTGAAGTTTCATAGATATTTCTTCGCTGAAACAAGGGAGATGAGGCTCTCAGATATGATTGCTTTGAGACATAAAACTGACGAGTCAGTATATGAATATGTTCAGAGGTTTAGGAAAGTATAAATGCTTTAGCTTGTAGCTGACCGACACTCAGATGGCAAAAATAGCATTTAATGGCTTAGTTCTGTCCCTGAGAGAGAAGTTTCCTTCTGTAGAATTTGAAAGCTTAGCTCATCTGGTTCAGAAGGTGTTGATCCAGGACAATCTGGCTCAAGGGGCACGATCGAGACAAGCTCAGCTTAGCTCTACTGATTATCAGTCTGAATCAGAAGAAGAAGTGAAGAATGTCGCTATAGCCGAGTGGACTAGAAATAAGAATGTGTTATCATGCTCATGGGTGAAGCAAGATATGCCAAAAGAGAAATATAACTTCCTTGACAATAAGATTTTTGACTTATTGGTACAAGAAAAACATATTCAATTGTCATCAAATCATGTGTTTGCCACCTGCCGAAGGATTGAAGAAAATAAGATACAGTAAGTGGCAAAATTCTCTGTCTCGTCACACTAATGAATGCAAGGTGTTTAGGCGTCAGGTTCAGTCAGCAATTGAGCAAGGGAAGATCGAGTTCAATAAAGGAACCATGAAGATTGACGAGCACCCATTCCCTGTAAATGTTAATATGACTGGTATTAGCAATTCTGAAGCTTTCATCAACAAATACTAGAAGAAGAGGGACGAAAAGTCATGGAATCATAGTTCGACCCGTATTGGAGATGTCCTTTCTCTCAGTATTGCTGGGACAATGGTATGAAGCACCCATCGGTCAATAATTGTCCCAGGTGCAGTAGTCAGGCAAGCTAAATGTTTTGTGAAGCGCCAAGAGAGCATCGGCTCCCGCATCGGCAGGCTTAGTATAGAGAGTCGATGATTGGATCAGCCGATGGACAACCACTCTTATCGGCCTTCAATCGACTTGGGTAATGGAGGGCCACCAAGGAAGTTAGCTTTGATCAGGAGGTCGATGAAGAGCTACAAGAAGAGCAAGAGCAGAATCGGTAGTGGTTCCCGTCTGGCCTATTCTTAAGAAGTTAGAAATGTAGGATTCAGAGGATGCGTTGCAAAGACATAAGGGTTGGCCGATATTATTACGATGAAGACGATGACCAGCCGCCTAAAAAGGAGTGGAGGCCCAAAGTACAGTCGCAGGTGTTGGTCCCTAGCACTACAGTGGGTATGGTGATGATGCTTCCTCAGGAATTCATGACTGCAGGAGAAGAATTGCTTGCCGATGAAGAGATTGCGCCACAATTAGCATTTGACACACAACAAGCAGTGTTTGACAAGCCAGACGAGTCCAAGAATTGGCATTTGAAAGCCTTGTACATAAAGGGATTCATTAATGGAATGTTGATGGGTAAGATGATGGTCGATGGAGGTGTTGCAGTTAACATCATGTCGATCACTACTCTCAAGAAGTTGGGACAGACTAATGAAGATTTGATTAATACTAACATGATTTTGAGAGATTATAGTGGTCATACTATAGCAGCCAAAGACGTTTTGAATGCTGAGCTCATAATCAGCAACAAAACTTTGTCAATTGATGGAAAGGGCATATACAACATGTGAACTGCTGCATCCCGTCAACCATTCACCAGTCTCTGGTCCAGTGGATCGACGATCAAGCAGAGATGGTCTCGGCTGATGAAACCGTCAATGTTGCATCTGCCAATTTGGCGCCTTGGTAGACTGAGGATATGGAGTGCTTGTCTGGCAGGATTTAGGATACAGACTACATAAAGATTACTACTCAAGGTCTTGAGGTGGTAGACCAGTCAAATTCGAAGTTGTTTCTCTAACAGGCACCCCAATAGAATTTGTTGATGAGGGCAAGTTAGAGAAAGGATTCATGTTGGCTGATGAGTTATAGGAAGTCAATATAAGAGATGGCAGTAAACCGAGGTCAAAATTTATTAGTAGAAAATTAGATGAAGATTTTAAGGTTGAGTTAATAAAATTATTGAAAGAGTATCGAGATTGTTTTGCTTGGGATTATTATGAAATGTCTGGTCTTAGCCAATCTATTTTGAACATTGGCTTCTGAATAAACCTGGATATCAACCATACGAACGACCAACAAGAAGAATAGACTTGAAGATATATGATGAGATCAAGGCAAAGATTACTCGGTTGTATGATGCCAAGTTCATCAGGGCCTGCTGATATCCAGAATGGGTTTTGAATATTGTGCATGTTTTTAAGAAAAGTGAACAGCTTAGGGTATGCATTGTCTTCAGACCATTGAACAAGGCCACCCCTAAGGACGATTATCCAGTGTCGGTAGCAGATCCTCTGGTCGATGCAGGAGCTAGGCATAAAACCATCAGTTTTATGGACAGTAATGCTAGTTTTAATCATATTTTCATGGTAGAAAAAGACATATTGAATACTGCTTTCAAATGTCTTGGGGCTATTGGTTTGTATGAATGGGTTGCCATGAACTTTAGAGCGACGTACTATAGAGAGCTATGAACTATATATTTCACAACTCTGATCGGTAAGCTGGTTGAGATTTATATTGATTATATGATGGTTAAATCTAGAAGAGTAGAAGATCACATTGACAACCTACAAGAAGCTCTGGAGAGGACCAGAAAGTATGGGTTAAAAATGAATCCTAAAAATATGCTTTTGGTGTATCTGCTGATCAATTTTTAGATTTTATTGTACATAAAAGGGGAATCAAAATTGGCCCAAAGAATATCAAGATTATCAATGGTATCGAATCTCTTGTCAACAAGGCGATATCTCCTAGTGTTGTGCTACTCCAATTGAAGATTAGGCTACAACAGATGATTGAGGAGGTCCATGAACCAGCAAGTAGACAAAACTCTGGAATCCCTTATGCTGTACAGCTGTAGATACTTGGCCGTTAGATTGGCACTGCAGTGTGCCGTGTTGTGCTTTGCTGGTCGATAATTTCATATTAGCTGAGTATTAGTTGTTAAATGTTGCGCATGGCATTAGGAAGCTAACACTGCATGTGCTTTATCGAGGCCATGGTATTAGAGAAGTCAATATATCATTTGGATGTTTGTTCAGAAAAAAATTGATCGGAATCCATTGCCAGAGTACAAGGTGCTGCGGCATTAGGTATAGGTTTGTACGTATGTTGAGCAGATATACTCATTGCTCAATATATTGAGACTAGCTAATTTGGCGCGGCGCCTAGCTGACTGTCCGTGATATGTTCCCACGTTCCAATTGAATGCCTAGTTGTCATTCAAATTTCTTTCGCATATGGAAATTTCAATAAGCCCCGTGTAAAACGTTCCTTTGACAGTATGCACCGGTCAACTAGCTAGTACTACTAATACCGCGTTTGTTCTGTATTTCATCACTGCTAGACGTTGTAAAGCCAACTAGATATATACGTACAACGAAAAACGTTTTACACGGGGATTTGATATATACTATTTTCTAAAGCATCAACTTGCTTAACCGTGACACCTGCAAGGGAGAAAATTTTGCTATAACACATTTTGCTTTATCTAGGCCATGATATACACCTGCAAGCAACACTACACCAAACGGGCTCTGTAGGGGCGCAGCCTAGATTTCTATGGAGACAACCCAAAAATACCATGGCTTTTTCAAGGGTCATCCTTTACTGCATCGTGGTACATTTCCATAATCACAAAACCATTCTCCTAATGTTGTCCTACTCCAATCGAAGATCAGACCACAATAGATGATTTTTTTGCGGGCCACAACAGATGATTAAGGTCCATGAACCAGCAAGCAGTAGACAAAGCTCTGGAACCCCGTATGATGTAGAGACTTGACCGTTAGATTGGCACTGCAGTGTGTTGTGTTGTGCACTGCAGATCAATAATTTCATATTAGCTGAGTATTAGGAGAGGCTTATTGAAGTATTTATTGAATTGCTTATGCAACAAAAAGCTATAAGCCCTATCGAACGAGTTGAACTTAAAAGTCCTTATGAAGATAAGTAGCTATAAACAGTTTTCAAATTTATACTAGCATAAACAATTTTGTCCAAGCACCAAATAGTAGTTTTTGTAGCTTACATTCTAGATAAGCTGGTTAAATAAATACTTTTATCAAACGGCTTGACTGCTTATACTATATAAGTTAAATAAGTTAAGTAAATATTTTTGATAGATAACTTAGAGCATAAACAGCTTATTACATAAGCATATATAAGCCCTGACAAGAAATAGTTATATGTTGCGCATGGCACTGGGAAGCCCACATTGCATGTGCTTTATGGAGACCATGGTATGAGAGAAGTCAAAATATATCTCGTTTGGAATCTTTGTTCAACAAAAAAAAGTCGATCGGAATCCAATGCCAGCGTAAAAGGCGAGTTAATTTGGCGTGGCGCCTAGCTGACAAGTCCGTGATATATTCCCACATTCTGATTCAATGCCTAGTTGCAATTAAAATTTATTTCAAATATGGAAATTTCGGTAAGCCCCTTGTAAAACGTTCCTTTGACAGCATGCACTGGCTGTTCTGAGAAAAACGTTCGCTAACATACTACTACTACCTCGTTCTGCATTTCATTTCATCACTGCTAGAGAGGACGTTGTAAAGCCAACTATAGATACAACAGAGTTTCATAAAGAAACTAGATATAACGGAGAAAATTAACTTGGAAAATTTTCCTCTCCATGCAGCGCTTTTGTGTGTGTGGTGATATATTATATATTGAAGTATAAACCATATCATATTGATAGGTCAAAGCGCAGGGACCAATCTCTTGGAAACTCGATCCCATGGTATGTGTGTGATCTAGTCTTGGGATTCAGTCTTAGCATTCATAGCAGAAAAGTACTTAAAGTCAATTAAGCTCTCTGCATGTGATAATATTCTATATGGCATTATGACAGGTATCAACATCATGCATGCATATAGTAGTACGCGTGCCAATGTGCAAGTAGCTGAACACCATGTGATTCTTGCTGCGATATGTGAAACTTTTCAACGGGAACGACAATTTACTCAAGTTGCTGCCGAGACGATTTGATCCAGTGGCGCATGCACATGGAGGCATGCACATACAAATATCTGAGGCGCCATTCTGTAAGTCTTGCAGGAACAATCACATAGCGATAATCTGTAAGTACATATGTGTAAGTGCAAGATTGACTGCTTGTCATACAGTAACTCCTAGTGAGAATCATTTGACCTATGCCACTTGCCAAGGCACCGAAAATCTAATGGTGCAAACTTATTCCACTAACTTGTATATAGATATGACCCAAATGCAAGTCCGGAGGACCTGAAACAGCCCCCGTGTCGCTTTCCACTGGGCAACACGGGCGGCAGCCAAACCCTAGCCGCCGTCACCCCTCCTCGCCACGCCACCATCGGAGCAGGCAGCCAACAAAACCCACGCAACCCGCTAGGATGTGTAAGGACCGAGTGACCGAGAAGGGGGTTTGAATCAGAAACTCCACTATCCAGTACTCAAACAACTCTTATGCAGTTTTAGTAGAGACACACTAATCAACTCCTATGCAAGCTAGTGTTTAGTCAATCAATCAATCAACACATCTAGCTAGTCATGGTCTTATGCATGCATATACAGTAGGTAAACAATAAGAGCAAGATAAGCAAGCAATCAATTGAGCAAGACCAATACTACAAGCACAGGATGCAGAATAGTAAGTACAAGTAGTAAATGAGAAAGGCTCAAAGGATGCTCATGGATTTTTAGCCCGAGGTCTTGGAGGGATGGCATATTTCCCTACTCGTTGAACCAATTTCCACCGGAGTATCGGTCCCTCCAGCCACTCAAAGGTGGAGTCCCTGTCCACAAGCCCGCATCACTCCAAGTGAAGACTCATGGGGTATCGAAAGGATGGCGCCTTCTCCTAGTCCTTACTGCATCGACTCCCGTTGGAGTATTGATCCCTCCCACCACTCAATAGTGGAGTCCTTGCACACAAATTCGCATCACTCCCAGAGTGATGGAACGTTTGTGTGATCACTACTCTTCGAGCATGAGCTTGTCTTTCTCAAGGACTTGCTTCATTCCTCACGTTGATAGTGTCTGTAACATCCCCCCCCCCCCTCTGAGGTCGGGCCTACTTACACCTAGAAGCTCTCTGGGACCTCAAGACATTCCTCATAGACCAACACATGTGTTCTATATGTACTTTGTTCTCACTCGTGCATATCTAGAAAGAACTTCCCGGTCTTCGCTCTAGGCCAAGCACGCTCAACCTTGGAGTTCTTTAGAGATAAGCTTCTGGAAAAGAAATTACAACTTATTGGTATGAATATTTTATCAATCCTATTAATCCCTAAGCTCTCCAAGTGGACTCACAGGCTCCTCCTGCTGCACAAAAGGCAATGCTCTCTCTCGGGACGCTCACCACTCCTTGAGTGGAAGCACGAACGCTCTCTTCTTGATGCTCCTTTCAAAGGCAAGCTTCAACCTTGTACAAATTTGTGATAGCCTTCACAACCAATCACACAATAAGCTCGATCACTGACACCTAACCAATCTAGGCCTTGTCATAGATCAAGAGTAACAACACCAATCACTCTCTACAACCACCCTAGCCTAGAGATGAAGTTATGCTCTTGTTACTCTCCTAGCTAGACACTCAAAGATAGCTTTTCAATCTTTGCACAAGTGTCTCTCTTCTCCTCTTGGCCCTCTACAAGTTCTCCCAGCAATCCATATGGGTAAAAGAGGTCTCTAAGACCCCAGCAACAACAATTTATAGGCTACAACCACTCTACTAGTTATTTCCAAAAAGCTGCGAACTTGTAGAAATGTCTATTATAACAACAATTTATAGGCTACAACCATCTAATAGTAGTTATGGTGACCTTAATGTTAAATACAATGACCTGTTCTCAACCTTACGACGAACTTTGATCTCTAGTGCCTCTCCACACAAAACTCTCCTTAGATCACCGTACCATATGGCGACCTCGTCGTATCTTCAACAGAGGCGTCCAAATTCTAGCCAACTTCTCTCTCTAGGTCATCATAGCTTATGGCAACCCCACCTTAACTCCAATGGCTCCTTCTGAGTTTTGACCAGTTTCTTCTTCTCTGGGTCACCATACCTTACAACGACCCCACCATCACTTCACCAGAGATGTCTAGTTTCTAGTCTTCGTTGCTCCTTGACTCATCGTATCATACGACAACCTTGTTGTATCTTATGGTGACCTCCTAAGCACCAGTCTAGAGACTTATAGCCTCTTTGTACAACTTCTTGGTACTCACTGTTTCTTACAGTGACTTAACCTCCACAATGTATGGTAACAGCCACATACTTGCGCGTACATAGACCCCATCTCTATGGACCTTACAGTGACCCCATCTTAGCTTATGGTGACCTATCCCAAAGATGAAACTCCTTATCCTCCTTGACTTAGTTATCTTGGTTCCCAACTGATGAGGACATCACTTTTATGGATGCACACAACACTCCTCTAATTATAGACTTGCAAGTTCTAATGACTAGAGCTCGTACACTATGACTTAATTTATTTAGAGATGAGCTCGTTCCTACGTTATTCGTTATATGTCACTTTTGAGAGCGTTTGCTACCTGATGATTATATTATAATTAGGAACCATGGAGAGGACAAGGAGATGATGGGATAAGGACTTTGGAATATGGAGGACCAGCAAGGACGTGGAAGCCAAGGTGGACGCCCAACTAAAACCGATTTCGAGTCTGTTTCAGGGCCCAGGATCAATCTGCACTAAAACGACGCATAACAAGTATACGGACCAGATTTTGGACATTATACATATGCATGGAAAGATAAAGAGAATACCTTTCCAATGCCATCGGTATCATGTTAAAATTTGTTTGGAGTCAACGAGAATCATTGAAACAAGAGATGGTCTAGAATCTGTCCTGATGCTATGTTGTCTGTTTTTGGCCTTTGGGCTTTGTATCCAGTTGAGCCCAACTAGGGCATGTCCAGAGGGTCTTGCACGACCCTAGGGTCTTCATAAACAACTGCCGCCACTTTATTATGTTTTAGATTTTGCTTTGATTAATTATATTCATATATAGTATCTCTGTTTATCAGTTTATGATATCTCAATTATGAGTTTAATCATACATCTGCAAATAGGGTTGCATTCTTCTTTGTTCTTGCTTGTGTTCTTGATTCGCAGGAAAGGATTAGCCTTCTCGACGAGGTCAATCATTCTTTAATAGTTGGTAACCAGAGGAGACGTTGTGTTGCGATTGCGGGATCTAAACATGTTGTTTAGAAGCCGGATCGATTTGTGTTTCACCTCTGTCAAATCAAGATTACCAGAACCTTTTGGAAAATCAGAAACCCTTGTCCACATCACCAACCTTGGTTGATTCTTCTCCATTGCCACTCCTAGTGTCCAAGAGATTCACTTGAGCATCCCAACACCCTTAACACTAGAGAGACCTAAGAGAGTGACTCATACCCTCTTGATAGTCTGAATTTTCCTATAGATTGAAGCCTACAATCTAGCCAAGTGATCACACACACTTGGACCTATCTATCCTTAGCCTTAATCCTTCTCCATCACCACGACTCTCCAACAAGATCTTCATGGTAATTCAGCAAGTCCACATCAATCACCACCGTGACTATTCACCATGTTCATAGTTGAGTTGATAAATAATTTCTTGCAAGCACAACACTCATGTAGACATTAAATACATTTCATGATTGACATCCAATCACGAAAATACTTCATATCTTTGCGGGTGGCACACTCCAATGGCCATGAAGCTTACAGTGTTCCTCCTCTCCCAAAGGCCTCCCTCGGCCGGTGCGCTCTCCCCAAATGGCGTCCCTTGGCCGGCGCACTCCTCCTCCCTCAGCGACATCCCCCAGTCGCGTGTTGTTCCTCCCCCGATGGCGTTCCTTGGCCACAAGCTCATTTCCCCTGGCAGCTCCTCTGACACGCTCCTCCTCCCATGATGGTGCCCTCCCCCCTTCCCTTAATGGTGTCCTCCCCTCCTCTCTCGACGACATGGCGGCCTGGCATGGGCGAAGCCAGATCCAGGTGGGGCGGCACCGGATCTAGCAGACACACTCGCTGATCCAGATAGGGCAGCGTGAATGGCGGTGGGTAGATCTCGTGGCGCACAGGCTCTTGTGGGCTCTGTTTTTTTTTTGTGTGTGAAACGGCGGGTGATGTTGGCCCACCGCTACAAATGATTATATTTGGCTATGCTAAGTTGCTAACATAGCGGAGGATGGCCTGACTTGGCGCTACAGCGCTTTTAGGTCCGCTGCTACATTGTTTTATTGTTGTAGTGAAATTTTGGTACATATAATACGTTGTGCTGTATGGAGGCCATGGTATTAGAGAAGTCAAAATAGATCAGGCTGAACGGGGAAATTTTGCTTGCTGCTTGCTTGCCATTATGACAGCTCAAATCTCAACATCATGCATATGCATGCACATAGTAGTACGTGCCAATTGGCCTGCTCATTGATCTATTTGTGTGCAAGCAGCTGAACAACACCGTGTGATTCTTGCTGCGACGCGGGAGTTCTCAACGGAAACGACAATTACTCAAGTTGCTGCCGAGAAGATTTGATCTAGTGGTGCATGCACATGCAGGCATGCATATACAAATATCCGAGGCGCCATTCAGTAATTCTGTAAGTCTTGCAGGAAGAATCACAGAGCGATAATCTGTACGTACATTTGTGTAAGATTCACCGCTTGCCTCTAGTAGGAATCATTTGACCTATGCCACTTGCCAAGGCACCGAAAACCTAATGGTGCAAACATATTCCACTAACTTGTATATGATCAGAAAAGCTGGATGGGCGACTTCGTCTCGGGCCGTATGTATGATGGTTGGTCAAACCAATTACAAACTCAATAACAAATGATCGGGTCCTAATGTATATATCCATTGTCATTTATATGTAACAACTTTATATAGATTAGAAAAGCTGGAGGAGCGACTTCATCTAGGGCAGTATATAGTATGTATGATGGTTGGTCAAACCAATTACAAACTCAATGATTAATGATCGGGTCCTAATATATCCATTGCCATATGTGTGCCATCTGTATTTCCTTACAAAAAAAAAGTTTGATTCCGAGTTGTTACGTATGAAATCATCTACTCGTACTACGGTGTGAAAGTTGACACTGAAAACTGTAGTAGATGTGTTCCATGTGTGATGTTATGCATACGTTAAAGAAACTATGATAATTAATTAAGGAGGTTGTAGCTTATCATGACGGTAGCATTACATTACAATAAACTGGCAGTGATGCATGATAACCGGGCTTCAACGTTGGTTCATGCGTTGATTTCCCAAGCCAACAACTGGGCCTGCTATATTTAACTAGCATTGCAATGGAGGCATGCGTCCCGCCAGCTGGATTTGGCATCATTATGTTAACACAAGTGGTATAATCCAACCATGCAAACCTGAATTATGTAAAGCTCTATTATAAAGTACTACTTACTAGGTAATTAGAGAATTCTGCAACGCGCGCGTGAATTATTGCAATGGAGCTCTCTCTCTAGCTTGTTTACAGTGTACACTAGCTAAAAAGAAGCCAGCTTCGTTGAGCTCAACACTCGGAGAACCAGCATATGGACGTCCAAATTGAGCGCACCTTCGTCATACCTCCACCGCCATGTGAGTTCGAAGAGACGCCCTTCACCGTGTTCGACCTCCTCGCGAGACCCGCCCACGTCACCGTCCTCTACGCCTTCTCCGCTCCCAGCCCCAGCAATGAAGCCCTCCTCACCGCACTCACCGCTGTCCTTCCACACTTCCCTCTTCTAAGTGCCCGCATCGACCGCCACCCGGTCACCGACCGCCCCTTCTTCGTCACCGGCAATGGCGGGAAGGGGGTCCTCGTCGTGGAGGCCAAGGTGTCCACTGCCCTCTCCGACCACCTTCCTCTCGCTCCTTCCCCGGACCTCGCGCTCCTGCAGGTGCCGTCTGAGGAAGGCAACTGCCATATGCTCAAGGTGCAGATCAACCGCTTCGCTTGCGGCGGCGTGGTGATCGTGCCGTCGTCACTGCACCAGGCCGTAGATGGGCCGTCCATGAACAACTTCCTCCAGGCCTGGGCCGACACCGTCCGCGGCAATGGCGTGCCGCCGGATTCCCTGTCCGCGCCGTACGGCCCACGAGCCCTGGTCCCGCGCTGCCCTCCGCGGTGCGAGTACCAGCACCGCGGCGTCGAGTTCGAGCCCTCGGCGCCACCGACGCAGCAGCAGCAGCAGCACGTCAACAAGGAAGAAAAGGACGACGGTAATGTAAGCAGCGATGATGGTACTGTAAGCAGCAGCGACGATGGTAATGTAAGCAGCGACGATCATCATGAGGCTGCTGATGCTGCTTCCTCCGCTCGCCTCGTTCACCCGTCGGAGATCAGCAACACGCTGCTGCACTTCGACAAGGAGTTCATCGCGGAACTCAAGGCCAAGGCCCACAACAAGTACTCCACATTCGAGACGCTCTCGGCCCACGTCTGGAAGAAGATCACCGCCGCTCGTGGCCTGCTCGATGACGACACCAACACCTCCATATTCGTCGCCGTCAACGGCCGCTGGCGCGTCGGCGACTCCAACGCCATACCCAAGGACTTCTTCGGCAACGCCATCTTCTCGCCGAGCGCCGACGCAAGCGCCAGGGGACTCGTCGGCGGCAGCCTCGCCGACGCGGCGGCGAAGGTCCGGAC
This sequence comes from Eleusine coracana subsp. coracana, assembly GCA_032690845.1. Taxonomy (NCBI): domain Eukaryota; kingdom Viridiplantae; phylum Streptophyta; class Magnoliopsida; order Poales; family Poaceae; genus Eleusine; species Eleusine coracana. The sequence goes on from CM064420.1 coordinate 57,244,013, forward strand.
CGCCGCCCGCGCTGTCGACGAGCCGTACCTCCGGTCCTTCATCGACTTCGGGGCCATGAACCCGGACGAGTTCATGATGCCCACGGTCGTCGAGGAGGATGACTTGCTCCGGTCAGATCTCGATCTCATCAGCTGGTTGCACCTCGGCTTGCATTCGCTCGACTTTGGATGCGGCGGCCAGCTCGTCGGGGTCCTGCCGGCCTTCACTCGACTAGATGGAGATGTGTATCTCATGCCTAGCCTGCGCAAGGAGGGAGGAGTCGATGTGCTCGTCGCCTTGTGGGACCAGCATGCCAAGCAGCTACAGAGTATCGCATACACCATGGATTGACCGACGACGCACATGCCAACAAGTACGGGACAAATAATATATCCAACAATTTTTGTATGTTCAAGTAGTTCCCACTTCGCAGTGACTCTTCAGTATTGTTTTTCCCTTCTCCAGCGCAACCTCTCTTTTTTTTTCATTTAGCTCCTTTACTCATATTTTTTGTTGCTCCCTTTTATATGTGTCATTTATCACGACTACGTCAAACTCTATGTATTAGATTAGAAAAACTATTCTAGTTTTTCGGGTAAAAATCACTCTCTATATTAATCGCATCATGATGTACACAGTCTAAAGCAGAGCACGCCCACAATGCTGCGCTGCATCATATCTTCACAGTTCGGTTCAATTTTTCAAGGTTCAACTCCACCACAACCAACTTGAAAAATCACGCTCTTCACGTGCTTAAGACGACCGTGGCCAAGGGACCTGTAGCTGTTGTTTACCATGAATATTACTTTATTCTCACGGTGCGGCTACAATGACACCGAGTTTGAGCATTGATTTTGAAGTCTGACACCCATGGTTTGGCTGCTCTAATATGCATGATTTGGTTTTTCAGAGCCAATGGCTCGCTTTAAACATTGTGGCTGCTCTGATAATGAGGGGCTAGTCGAAGGACCGTTCATCAGGTGTCATTTTGATAGAGCAAGAGTCTATTAGTACACATAAATGAACATATAGTGCAATACTAAATTTAGTTATTATTACTTAGGTTCAAATTTAGGATACATAAATCAATAAATCAAGTTCACAATCCAAGTATGTATGATAGTAGAAGTAGAGTCTATGATACATATATTACAACAATTCATGGCAGTCCATAACAACAAAGCAATTAATATTCATCAAGTCTTACCAATCAAAATGGCATACTAGGGCCAATATCTAACATGCATGGGCTGACCAAAGGTTGCTAAAATAACATACAGAAACATCAATAGTAATTGATCCTTATTTTTAGATTTTAGCCAAGTTAATAAGGTTCTTGCGTAAATTAATTCTTGTGCAACTATGGTATAGCAAACAAGGTTGCAAATACAATTTAAGTAAAGTATAATAGCAAGTATAATCATCATCATCATTCATATTGTTACTATGGTATTGCAGTGATCTCATAAGTAGTACTCAATAATCGTAAAGGATGATGGTTCGAATCGATTTACATCTTGTAAGATAAATCCTAATATATGTCACACACATACTCTAAAAAGTCACGTACGATAACCTTTCGCAAGATATCATAGGGCCGGTTCGAGGCTCACCTCTCCCGAGTAAATATCCTCTAGGCGATATCCGGTATTCGTGGTTACACCAAGTACTCTAACACCTTCCTCCACCAAAAACAACCATACACATGTGTTCATTTCTAAAGAGAGGTGAGGATACATCCAACCACTACGATAATCAAGCTACCAGGGTTTACTAGGATTCATATCAACAGCATGCACTTGGTACTACTCAAACTTGGTTGATGGTCTATACGAAACGGTACTTAATGGAAACGATAGACAAGACCCAACCTTTCCACCTCAATCTACACATGTGCTTTCTCAATCGGTCTCAAATTCTATCATTATTACGTGAGAAATTAATATAACTAAATCCGAACCATCCTATATTGAGTAGTCTTCATACTACCCGATACTTACTATCGATAACTCGATTTTAAGCTTAGCAAATTCTAAGGATTGGTTATACAAACTGAACCATACCTATTGAATTTATTTTGACTACACACAACTACAGTATCAATCATATCCTACATATAATGCACAAAACATGATACGCATAGATGTGAGATAAAATAAAAACATTGAAAGCATAGGAGTGCGTCGAGACTTGCCTGGGTTAAGATCACAGTTAGCACTCATAAGAGAGTTAAACTCAACACCGGTCTCCTTCGGAATTATCTTCACTCCACGTTTTTGTCATTGTTTCTTATAGATACAATGCAATGCAAGCAAGGATTAAGAAAATTCATGGAACTTTGATAACATATACATAATATGATATGATGCATGTATGAAATGTACAACATATTAAGTAGGATAAATAATTAGGTTATTTTACATATTTTCTTCATTGACTCTCAAAAATATTAAGTGAGTTTTGTAATAGAGGATGATTAATTTAGATCAAGTTTCAAAATTATATAGAATGATGCAAGCAGGTTTCTAGAATTAAAATGCACATGCATAAATTTAATTAGTTAAGTATTTAAGCTATTACTTGATAAAAAAAGTATTTTGCAATTATTTAACATAGTTCTGGAAGACAATATTTTTTGGAAAATTCATATGTTATAGGTAATTACATGAGTGGTTTATTCAACAAATTCCATGTCAAGAACATGCATCATTATTTCTAATAATTAAAATATTGCAAGGACATAAATGACAATTATAGAGCAAATACTTGGAAATTAAATATTCCAATTGGTGAGATGCTTTAGGATGGCGCAATAAACATTTGTGTAAAAATTAAGAATTTAATCATGTTATGGTAAGGAGTTATGATATTATTTTTATTTGTGCTTATTAAATCCACAAATAAATAAACATTAGCCTCTAGTGTGATTTAACATTTAACAAAAATACTAGACACACAAGGGATTTCAAAACAATTTGGTTTGCATTTTTTCTCCACATAAATTATTTTTGTCAATTTAAAAACTAATTGTTTTCTTATTTTAATTAGCTGAGCAATTCCAGGCCTTTGGGCCAAAAAATGTCGGTCCAGCAGGCCGAAAATAAATACTTCCCTATAGTTGAGATAACGCCTCGAATACCTTCTATCGCTAGCACGTTACTCTCAGTATCGCTAGCACGTTACTCTCAGTATCACGTCGAACTTCTTCAATGTGAAGACCACACACATTGTTTCATGCACAAGGGATCTCCTTGGGCTAGGCATGGCCTCAACCTAAGGCCACCTGTACCAATCGAGTTCTGGGTAGGCCTTGACATGGCGTGCATGCTGTTTCATGGCGGTGGCCAATGGCGGACCTAGAAATTTTATGGAGCCTGACGAACATTGCAATGGACAACATTTTAAATAAAATATTTTCATCACTAATATAATCATGAGTGAAGCTAGAACGAAATCTATATCTAACACATAGAGATGCTTCTATTTGAATAATTTTCAAAATCACATATGGTAAGAATAAGCTAATTAGTATTAATCTCCATTTAATTGGGTGCACATAGTGTTGCTTCCTAGCAGGGGAGCCGGGCAGGCGCCCAGAATCGTCGGGCCCTGGATCCCCCCTGGCGGTGGCACGTAGTGGAGGCGAGGAGGCAGGTTGACGACACCGACATCATCCCCTAAAGGCACCAGGACTTCAAGGCGAGCATGTCGGACAAGTCGCGGGGACGGGGGCTCACACTGGCGCTAGGGCGATGAAGGGCAGCACATGGCAGCGAACGGCGGTTGAGGGCGTCGGCATTCTCGGAGAGACAGTGCACAGAAGAGAGCAAGGGTTGGCCAACCATATGCGAAAGGGGGAGGATTCCTAGTTGCGACGAATTGACGCGGAGCTCAACAAAGCGAAAACGCAATGAGGAGAAGCAACAAAGGGCGACGAGGAAGAAAGATCCCAATTCGCCCTGCATGGTACGAAGGAGGGGGGAGGGAGGAGGCTGCACAGGGCGGGGGAGGAGGTTAAGATGGCACTGCTGACGGGGCTCGCAGGTGAGAAAGATGGTAGGGTGATACTCGCGACCTCACTCGCACCGGAGCTTGGTGTGGGCAGCAATGGCAGCGCGGAGCGGAAGAAATAAGAGGAGAAGGGAGGTGCGGGAGCAACGAGGGTCGAGAGGAAGAAGCCAGAAGGCTAGTTTCGAGGTCTTCAGGCTAGTCCCAATGATGAGTTTTATTTTATTGTTTCCAAAACTAGCACATAAGTAATAAGACATTTGTTTGAAAAATAAAACACTCTATGCAATGCATAATTTCATTTTTGTTATATTCTAGGAGTACATGTAAGACACAAAGTATGTTGGAAACAGTGTACACATGATTTTATCTAGATGAAACTGTTTTTCTCTCTTTTCTCATTAATTCCTTGCACATCATCTAAAATGGTGACATGGCACCCTATTTAATGAAAATGAAACTCCCATTGGGAGTAGCCTCATGGACGGCGTGGGGCACGATTGGGCATGCGCCTCTCGTCGGCGACCACGCGGCGCGCGGGCAGAGCGAAGAGAGCGCCCAGAGTCCCTGGCAGGTGGGTCCCAAACGTTAAATAGATTCTTCAGGGTTTGAAACTTAAGTTATTCCAAAATGTGATTCGAACGGTCAAACAGATTCGAATTGGCATGTAATCTAGCGCACAAATAAACCAAAATGTGGGGAATCCACTGAGGGGTGATGTCGAACAGAAGGTGCAGCAAAGTGAAATTTGAAAAGGGTTAAGTGATAAGGCAACCAGGAAAAGTTTCGAAGTCTGGATTTTTCAGAACTTATTTTCAAACTTGTTTCTGTTGTAAATTCATAAAGGTGACCCTACTTTTCTTGTAAATTCTAACCAAAACATATATGTTTTTTCATAAGGTTTGGAATTAATTTATGGGTATGATAATGATCAAAGCTCACTTTCAAATTTTGAAATATTAAATTTGAAATTGATACTATTTCTGGACTTTATTGCATTTATTTCGCCTAGTTTGGAATGAAATATTTTGCTCAATTCTTATTCAAAATTCTAATTTTGTATGTAGGTCATGAATATGTAATTTGTTTGGGTCACTTATATTTTGAAATTTAAACTTCTAGTTCAACATATATTTGGCCCAAATTTGAAATTAAGTTGAAATTTGAAAGAAATCATATTTTTTCACTCTTCTCTTCTCCAGTAGCTTTCTAGGATTCATTTTATGTTTCAAAGTGACACCAAGTGTCACATGAGCCATAATGTCAAAATAACTTTTTCCCACACTTGCAAGTAGTGTCATACTGTGGCATTGAAGATATCTATAGAATTTTGATTCTATGTAATTCAGTACCGTTTATAAATTTTCTTTCTTTTTCAACATGCACCAAGTGCATGGTTGTTCTTGTATACTAAATGTAACTCGGTTGGTTAGGTTCATTGTGATGGTACATAGTCATCTGATTTCGCCTATCAGATATAGTAAGGTGTCTGTTATGACTCCGTGAAAATTCACTACTTCAAAAATGATTTCTCAATGACATTTATTATGGTCACCATAATGACGGACATTCTAGAGGATTAGAAAAGGTAAACCATTTGGTTTACGTTAACTGGCTCGGTTTTGTGATAAACCGCTCAGTTTTACAATTGGTTTGTGCGGTTATGTGGTAAACAATTTCTTTTTGGAAATTTTAAAATTCTAGACCACAAATTGGTCAAACAAGACCGGATCGATTTGGTCAAAAAACTTTTCTCTTGAGCTTCTGGTCTTTCTAGTGACAGTGACAGCTGTTTGATAAACATGTCTGTAGTCGTACCAATTTAAGCTCTCCCCGTCCCTCCCTTCATAATTCAGTACTAACATCATAAAACCAGTAGCTACCATCGTCGGCAGAGAACATATTAGGTGTTCCAACACCAGGTGCTACCGTACTCTCAACATCATAAAACCAGTAGCTACCATCGTCGGCAGAGAACATATTAGGTGCTCCAACACCAGGTGCTACCGTACTCTCAAGGATGATTTGCACTAGCAAAAATATATGAAACATTTTAACAAATATATGAATAGACAGTACATGTTATCACCTATCATCTTGCAAAAGTTGAGCTGCAGTGAATGCTTATGCAAGGTGTAACACAAAAAAGAAATTCAGCTTCAATAATTACGGGTCGTAACTGTTCATCTATCACAACCCACTACTGTTCAAACACTGATTTATCTTTTTTGTTGCACCTTACATAAGTACTTGTTACACCTGAAATTTGGCATAATTATAGATGATAACATGCATTATCTACTTATATTTTTGTTTTTCACATGATTTTTCTAGTGTAAATCATCGGTGGTAGCACAAGAGCACCTAACCCGAGCACTAATGTCCTCATCGTCGTCATAATAGAATAAGGTAAATTATCTGCCCTTTATTGATTAATAGAGATGATGTACAATCTAATACTGATCCCTCATACAGCCTCTAAAACCTGCTACTTTCCTCAAGTCATAACCAGTGTCCTCTAAACCATCTTATGAATTTAGTGAAGGCATGATCGCCATAGCAAAATGAAAAAGAGCCAAAATTTGGTGTCTATACATTCTGACAAGATTTCAAGAAATGCACTTGGATTCCAGCAGAAATACCTACTTTGACATGTTTTGGCAGTAAAAACACAAATGTCATGACAGCAACAGTCGGATCAATACAAGCTAGAACCCTGGACCACTACTGCTTCGATACTAATGAATAGACTTTGCTAACAATAGTAACAAGAATAGATTACACCTATAATCTTCTTATAGTGTACATAATAGGTCAGCCTCCACATAGGTGATGTGCACAGCAGGACAGGCGGTGTCAAACAAGCACCTGGCGCGGTCACATTGGCTAGTATGCTACAACTCTCGCTTTATTTACAGAGCCGGTGATAGTAATCTTGTTAGCGATCGAATGGGAACTCAATGTCATCTTCTTTCACCTTGAATGGCTCAGGGTGGCGACCGGAGCAGTAGAGATTCCACATCTTGTAGTAAGCCCTTTCAAGATTGCACACCTGGGATAAATTACATTTAGTTTGTTTGGATTCAAGAACAGCATGAAAAAATATGCTGCAGGGATAATGTTTGAGAGAACTTACCCATCTAGCCGTATCAAACAATGGGCAGGTCATACGAACTTCCTTAAGCTTATTTGTTAATGTTTGGAGCTTTGCCGGATTTTGTGCAAGGTCTACAGCTCTGTCTTCATACTCTTTCATGCTATTATAGCCGAGAACAAAAAGTTAAAGCTTCACACATTTAGTTTGCATTATATAAATGTGTTTCTTGATCCAATACATACCTGCTGACAATCATCTCGTCCCCTAGCCCAGTAGCTACACACAGGGAACCAGCAACCCTGGTTGCCATTTTCTCTAGCGGAAGAGTGATCATTGGCAAGCCCGCCCAAAGTATGTCAGTTCCAGTTGTGTGAGCATTGCAGAGGGGACTAAGCAATGAAATTCACAAAGAAAATATGAATTAGTTCTAAGCTTTGTGTTTATGAATTGATAGAACAGGCACTACAAGTACATACGTGTCCAGGAAAAGGTCGGCCAGTGCACTGCGTCGTATATGCTCATTTTTCATGGCAACGTCTGTGAATATAATTTGGTCTGGTCTTACTCCTCTGGCAGCAGCATCTGCAGTTTTTTTTTTTTTGTCATGCAGATGTCAAAACTATTGTCTTGATTCGAAGACTTTGGTTCCCAGGTTTAAACAACAAATGGAAAGTAAACAGAAGCAGTTTACACTTACGTGCTCTTACTCTAGTTTCACCAGCTGCTGGGAACCTCAAGAGCCATAATGCACTGTTGGGAACACGTTTAAGAATATTGCACCTGAAGTAGGGTGTATCATCAATAAAGGCAGGTTTAGTAAATACAATAAAATGAATGTAACTAGTCTGAGCAAACACTAGATTCACAAGAGCACTGGCAGAATAAAAAATTGGAAATGGGATGCCTTGTGTACATATGACAAACATAATATATAGCGGAAAGTTACCATGCATCTAATATTTCTGGATCCATCTTGTAAAGCTGATTGAAGCATGCAAAAATAAATTTATCCTCAGGTAACCCATAGTCGGATCTTTTATGGGGACATACAGGAGAGAGGCAATCTTGATTTTTCTGGCATAACAGTAAAAAAAATTCATAAATCATATCCATGGGAAAGGGGAAAGAGAACATTATCAAGCATGAAGACAAACCTGTTTGTAGTCGTTGACAAAGTAACAATGAGGCAAATGAACAAGCTTTTCTGAATATATATGTGCATAGCAAGTTGGAGAAACAAACTGCATGACCATTTGAAACAGATAGCATTCAGTAAAAACATAAGCATGTAAATATTAGACTGGAGCATCAGGCGCTAACATACCTCATCCGTGACCAGGTAGTCTATGTATGCAGCACCTGTTGTACCCGGAAATCCCATGTATGAAACCTGGATAGGTGCTGGCTGCAATGCAAAAATTTCATTCCTAGCTCCCTGTCCAGATCACAAGTACATATTCAGGAGGTGAACAGCAACTCAATGATAGTAGGACACCTACAAATTGACATAAGACTGCGCATGGACAAGACATGTTATATTTCAAAAATACTAAAAAAATCAGACTACGCCCGAACAATAAGAATGATTCCAGAAGGTTTTCAAATTCTGCATCTACATAATGATGCCAACATCGTGTCAGGTACATATCAACCAAAATCTTCAAAACAAAGAATAAAGAAAATGTATTGCACAAAAGAATAATAGCATATAGGAAAAATTATGCATTGGATATTTAACAACATGAACAAGCAGCAAAAGTACAAGCATTATTAGCTACCTTCGTGTAGCCATTAAGATTTATCAATATCTGTATTTTGTCTTGATTAATAAGTCTGGCGATCATATCAGAGGTCATGGCAGACACATCTACAAAATGCTCAGCCTCAGACTGAATACGCTGTCTCCATTCAGTACCATCATTTTGACTCAGTGCATAGCAGAACACCTGTAGTGCCATTCATGAGTCTGATATGAAAATGTCGCAATATAAAACAAAATGTATAAGAAAAAAGAAAGGAGCCAGCAGAAATGAAGTAACCTCAATATTGTCACGGTCATGCATTCCAAAAACTGAACCCATTAGATGGGACAGGGGATGATTCCCAAAATCACTACTCACATATCTGTAATATGAGAATCCCAATTATTCTGCTGTTAGCAAGAATCCTTCCAATTCAATTATCAATATACAAGAAAAGGTTTACACATACCCCACCCTGAGTCGGCAGTGTGTACCCTCCGCTTTTACTGGAACAGGTGGTGGATGCACAAATGGAGGCAGTCCAAAACGAGAAGCAATCACGGAACAATGGGCAGCATATTTACGGCTGTCAAGGAAAAGGAAATAACACTACAATAAGATATTACACATATTAATAATATGTAGGAGAACACAACCATAGTATATCAGTACTTGCATTAGTATGAATCAGTACACACCTTATATCCAATGCAAGCATGGGATCAATAGGATAGGCAATAGCATGGAAAGGTTGCACACTTGGAAGTACTTGCATCTATCAAAACAGACATGAAAAAAGGAGTTAAATACCCCAGAAATTAAAATTTGACTCTTTTTTCTTTAGAAACTTTTTAAAAAAAATGTTATCTCGGTTGAAAAAAAAAAGAAGCTAACCTTTATTTGCCTTCTAATAATTTCTTCAACATCGCGAAACATGGTATCTCGGTTTTCCCAGTCACAGACACACTGGAGTAATCCAATAGAAAATGTTATAATTTAGTACATATCACTCTAAATAGGGTGAGTCATTGGCCCAAAATCTCAACCATAAAGAACTAAGAAGGCAATAATAATGCTCAGCAATCTTGAATAAAGAAATGTAAAGATCTTATGCATGGTTTCCAGGTCCCAATGTTAACTATTTCCAAAAGTGTGAGTAAATCTAGTAGAAGACCGAGAAACTAGCACCGAGCTTTCTTTGTATCAATGTCAGCTTTACAACCTTATTTTTTAATCCTTGCATCTCATATAAAAGTATGAAGAGTTACCTGTAGAGTATGCAAAAGATTGCAGGTTGCCTCTGGAAAATCAGGACGCAGCCGGAGAGCCTGTTTATAGCTAACTATAGCCGTTTCGACATGTCCACTGCAGAAAAATATATACTGTAGGTACTCATGCTAAAGAAGCCAAAAAAAAGGACACCAGAAATTAAAAGCTTACTATACAGCTACATAAGATTCAACTCTCTGTAATACCTGTCTTTGTAGGCTGAGGCCAAGTTAGCATGTGCTTCCGCCATGGTTGGCCTGATTGTTGCTGCCTGAATATAATCCTGAATTGCTTCATTAACTCTACCAATTTCCTTGAAAGTATTCCCTCTATTAACTAGTGCATCAGCTGCCGTAGGATCTATACGAAGTACTTCAGTATAACATGTGATGGCATCAGCATAGTTTCCCTGGTGTATTCAAAAAGTAGAGATTTTTAGCATAAGAAACTCCACTGTCCATGCTTAGACACATATAAAACCAGCTGTAGATACCTGTTGCTTGTATATGACAGCCAAATTGTTCAGTGGGGAAGATAATCCAGATGTCACAGATATAGCTGCTTTGTAAAATGAAGCAGCAGCGCTTATCAAGTTCCTGCAATGTTGTTTAAGTTATGGTGAGCTTGTTATTATCTTTTTGAGGTCATAGAAAAATATTATTCCACATTGTCTTTTAATGTTAAAAACATGCAAGCATAAGAACCTCACCACTCCATATATATGTTTCCTAAATTGGTAAGAGCTTGTGGGTGGTTTGCTTGCAGCGCAAGGCATGACTGCACAAGAAGATCTCTATCACAATCAGAGCAACAATAAAACACGTGAAAGTGTAAAACAGAGGAAGCAGCAAGAAAACATACTCGGTAGCAGTTGATTGCTTCTTCCACTCTCCCAGCATCTTTAAGTGCATTGCCCTATATAGATAAAAATTGTCAAGCCAACTATCCATTCCACACAAGCAAATATCTATATTAGTCGAGAAGATGGTCCAGTGACTAACCATGTTATTGTAAGCTTCAACGAACTGTGGGTCGCAGACTATAGCTTGATTGTAACAATTAATTGCCATATCAAGCTGGCCTTTCTCATAGTAAATGGTAGCAAGATTACCTGCATGAAAACGTTCCGCCTACCTTTGTATTACGAGGTATACTAAGGCTCTACTTTTGAAGGTAAAGAAAGGACCATTCTCTTGTAAGCTTGTTCGTATCTCACCCATGATGATGAATATCTAAATGAATGAACTCAAACGATAATATTTAATTAGTACTTAGGTTTATTATGCTGCTAAAAGTTCAGAATTTTGTTTGGAGAAAGAAAAGTGTACCCTGATGCAATGAAAGAATAGATTATTAAGAATTATGAAGCCTCACCGTACGCCATTGCATAGTCAGGACGTGCTTGCAACGCACGCTGATAACACATAATGGCATCTTGATGCATTCCCATAGCCTGGACAATCAAAAAATATAAGATACTCTTTTCCTCCTACATCTAAGTTGTACCTAGGTCTTTTTGCAGGATGCTTGTTTCCTATGAAACTTACTTTGTAAACATTCCCTTGATTAAGATATGCATCAGCAAAGGATGGCTTAAGTTTAACAGCTTCCTGCAAGAAGAAAAGCAAAGATGAACAATGAGTTTGATTACTGGGAGACTCGCTTTATTATTCCTTTCAAAAGCATAGGGATATGGATCGACTGAGAGAATCTAGTGTTGTCGTTGATGGAATAAGTCTTGTACTGTTTGGTCTTGGTCTTTGTTTGACTGCTGGTCCTGTCCAGGACAGCATATTAGTCCTTGTATAGGACAGCATCTTGGTCCTATATAGGACAGTAGTTAGGACAGCATCTAGGACTACATTAGATCATCTAGACTGCACTTGCTTTATGCTTTTAGACTAGCATCTTAGACCAGCATATTAGCATATGCTGGCCCTTGGCCAGCTATAAATATGTATCCACAACCCCTTGGGTTGGTATGGCATTGTGTGAGTTGTGTGAGAAATAAACCAGAAAATTGCCCCATCTCCTAGTGTCATCCTCTCTCAATGAGAGTTACAGTTCAGTTTCTAACATATGGTATCAGAGCCGTGTTGTCTTGTAACCTAAACATCTCCTGCTCATCTCCCTCCCCAGCCTCTCAGTCAGCAGCAGGAACATCTGCTGTCCCTGCACATCTTCCTTCCCCTGCTCAGAGCAGCAGCAGCTCGTCAGGAGCAGCCTCTTCCCCACGCAGCAGCCCCCTAGTAGCGTGCCATGTCCGCAGAACATTCTCGGCGTTCGGTCGCCTCGAGCGAGCGACTTCGGCAGGAGGCCGAGCTCGCCGCAGCAGAGGAGCGCGAGCGTGCAGCGGCAGCAGCCGCTGCGGTGGCGGCGAGGGCGTCAAGGCTGGCAGCGGCGGAGCTGGCAGCAGCAAGGGCGGAGGCGGCGGCAGTGGCGGCGGCGGATGCAGCGCGTGCGGCCGCGGCAGACCTTGAGGCTCTGCGTGGTGGCAGCGTTGGCGGCTCTGTTGCTGATGGCAACATCGACGAAGAGCTCAGGGAGCTAGAGGCGGTGCGGGAGCAGGAGGCCGCACAGGAGCGGGCGGCGCGGTGGGTGGCTGCGCACCCCCACGGGCGTGGTGGCGGCAGCCCAAACGGGCGTGGACGCGCGGGCAGCGTTTCTGGAGGGGACGCGTGCGGCGGTCGCACTCCTAGTGGTGGTCGGGTCGACGGAGATCGTGGCTCTCACAGGCAGCGCGACTCTCCCTCCCCGGACCGGCGCTGTGGACACCACGGGGTCCAGGCTATCATCAGGGAAGTCGGTCCCGGTGGCGGGTGGCCTACCCTCACCAAGACCAACTACGTCGAGTGGGCTGCGGTGATGAGGGTGAGGCTCCAGGTGCGGCACATGTGGGATGCAGTCCGGTACGGCGATGTTGACTACGACGACGATCGACGGGCACTGGATGCCCTCATTGCCGCTGTCCCGGCTGAGATGCAGTTCACGCTTTCCAAGAAGCGGACAGCCAAGGCAGCCTGGGACGCCATTGCTGCGGCACGCATCGGCAGCGACCGTGCCCGTAGGTCCACACTGCAGGCATTTCGCAAGGAGTGGGAGAACCTGGCCTTCAAACCAGGTGAGGACCTTGATGATTTTGCTTTTCGTCTCAACACTTTGCTGCACAAGATGGTGCAGTTCGGCGATGACACCTACGACGAAGAGAGAGCTGTAGAGAAGCTCCTCCGCTGCGTCCCCGAGAGGTACAAGCAGATTGCTCGCTCGGTCGAGTCAATGTTGGACCTCTCCACGATGTCGATCGAAGAGGCGATAGGTCGTCTCAAGGTCGTCGACAACGACGAGCCACGGCCTCACTCGGGGCCTATCACCATCGGCGGGAAGCTTCATCTCACTCGGGAGCAATGGGAGGCTTGCCAGCGTGACGAGAAGAAGGGGGAGTATTCCTCCTCGACAGGCGGCCATAGGCGTGGCAAGCCGGGCAAGCCCCGTGGAGGCGCTCAGGGCGGAGGCGCCCAGGGCGGCGCCACCGGCAAATGAAAGCCGGCACGAGACGACATCTGCCACAACTGTGGTAAGACTGGCCATTGGGCTAGGGAGTGTCGGCAGCCACGACGCGGCCAGGCTCAGGCTCAGGCTCAGGCCCACGTCGCACGTGTGGAGGAGGAGCCAGCTCTGCTTCTGGCACACGCGAGCATCGAGCTACCTCCAGCAGCAACAGCTCTTCTCCACATCGACGAGTCAAAGGCAAGCGCCTTCTTCGGCGATGGCTCCAACGACGACAAGTGTGACGGGTGGTGCCTCGACACCGGCGCCACCCATCACATGACCGGACGGCAGGAGTACTTCTCCGACCTTGACACGAGCATCCGAGGCTCTGTCAAGTTTGGGGACGCCTCCGGGGTGGAGATCAAGGGTGTCGGCTCCATTCTTTTCACCGCCAAGTCCGGTGAGCATAGGCTCCTCACCGGAGTCTACTACATCCCCGCGTTGAGGAACTCCATCATCAGCTTGGGACAGCTGGACAAGAACGGCTCGCGTATGGAGATTGAGAATGGCCTCCTACGGGTCTGGGACCCCCGGGGCCGTCTTCTCGCCAAGGTAAAGAGGGGGAGCAACCACCTCTACATCCTTCACGTCGAGGTAGCACAGCCACTCTGTCTTGCAGCAAGACGGGACGACGACGCGTGGAGGTGGCACGAGCGTTTTGGGCACCTCAATTTTGAGGCCCTGAAGCAACTCGGTGTCAAGGAGATGGTACGGGATCTGCCGCACATCGACCACGTGGAGCAGTTATGCGACGTCTGCGTGCTGACGAAGCAGAGGCGGTTTCCTTTCCCTCAGCAGACGAGCTTCCGAGCCAAGGAGCGGCTCGAACTCGTGCACGGGGACTTGTGTGGCCCGGTGACTCCGGCCACACCAGGAGGACGGCGCTACTTCCTGCTGCTCGTCGATGACCTCTCCCGCTACATGTGGGTGATGGTCCTCGGTAGCAAGGGAGAGGCTGCAGATGCCATCAGGCGTGCGCAGGCTGCTGCAGAGGCGGAGTGCGGCCGCAAGCTGCGCGTGCTACGCACAGACAATGGCGGCGAGTTCACGGCGGCTGAATTCGCGGCGTACTGCGCGGAAGAGGGCATTCAGCGCCACTACTCCGCGCCGTACAGTCCACAGCAGAATGGCGTCGTCGAGCGGCGCAACCAGACGGTTGTAGGGATGGCTCGGGCCCTCCTCAAGCAGAGGGGGATGCCGGCTGTCTTCTGGGGAGAGGCGGTGGTGACCGCTGTCTACATCCTCAACCGTTCGCCCACCAAGGCTCTTGATGGTAAGACGCCGTACGAGGCTTGGCACGGGCGCAAGCCGACGGTCTTCCACCTGCGGACTTTCGGCTGTCTCGCATTCGCCAAGGAGCTCGACCACATCGGCAAGCTCGACGACAGGAGCACTCCAGGAGTGTTCATTGGCTACGCGGAGGGCTCGAAGGCCTATCGCATTCTCGACCCGAAGACACAATGTGTGCGCACGACGCGCGACGTAGTGTTCGACGAAGGGCAAGGATGGGCATGGGACAAGGCGGTGGATGACGGCTCGACTCCGACGTACGACTTCACCATCGAGTATGTTCACTTCGAGGAAGCTGGGGGAGCAGGCAGCTCCCCCTCACCAAGCGTTCCCGAGCCTCCACCGACTCCAGCGCTCACTACAGCGACTAGCTCTTCGTCGACACTGCCACAACCGGCGTCCCCGCGCACTCCAGCACCGACAGCCACTCCGTCGGGCACGTCTACTCCAACACAAGCTCATGTCGAGCAAAGCCCGGTGGAGTTTGCTACTCCGCTCTCCCGCGACGAGGAGCGTATCGACGCGTACTACGACAGCGAGCCGTTGCGGTATCGTACGATGGAAGACATCCTCGGCGATCAACCAGTGCCGGGACCGGCGCTTCGTGACCTGAAGGCACAGTTGCACCTTGCGTGCGATGATGGTGAACCTCGGTCTTTTGCAGAGGCCGAGAGAGACGGCGCATGGCGTGCCGCGATGCAGTCGGAGATGGACGCCGTTGCGGAGAACCGCACTTGGGAGGTTGCTGACCTCCCTCATGGGCAACGTGCGATCACCCTTAAATGGGTCTTCAAGCTGAAGAGGGATGAAGCTGGTGCCATCGTCAAGCACAAGGCCCGCTTGGTAGCTCGTGGCTTCGTGCAGCAGGAGGGGATCGACTTCGACGATGCCTTCGCCCCTGTAGCACGGATGGAGTCCGTGCGACTTCTCCTTGCACTAGCTGCCCAAGAGGGCTGGTGCGTCCATCACATGGACGTCAAGTCGGCGTTCCTCAACGGCGACTTGAAGGAGGAGGTTTACGTGCACCAGCCACCGGGATTTGTGATCCCCGGCAAGGAGGACAAGGTGCTGCGTTTGCGCAAGGCTCTCTACGGCTTGCGGCAAGCACCGAGGGCGTGGAACGCCAAACTGGACTCCACGCTAAAGGGGATGGGCTTTGAGCAAAGCCCGCACGAGGCGGCCATCTACCGGCGGGGCAATGGAGGCAATGCCCTGTTGGTGGGTGTCTACGTCGACGACTTGGTGATCACCGGCACCAAGGATGCGGAGGTGGCGGCATTCAAGGAAGACATGAAGGCCACTTTCCAAATGAGCGACCTGGGGCCTCTCTCCTTCTACTTGGGGATCGAGGTGCACCAGGATGACTCCGGGATCACGCTTCGACAGACCGCCTACGCCAAGCGCATCGTTGAGTTGGCCGGGCTCACCGACTGCAACCCAGCACTCACTCCGATGGAGGAGAAGTTGAAGTTGAGTCGCCACAGCACGGCAAAGGAGGTGGATGCTACACAGTACCGGCGTCTTGTGGGGAGCCTCCGCTACCTCGCCCACACACGGCCGGACTTGGCATTCTCCGTTGGTTATGTTAGTCGGTTCATGCAGCGACCGACGACGGAGCACCAGCAAGCTGTGAAGAGGATCATCCGCTATGTTGCGGGGACTCTCGACCACGGTATCTACTACCCGAGGTGTCGTGGAGAGGCACACTTCATCGGGTACAGCGACAGCGACCACGCCGGCGACATCGACACTAGCAAGAGCACCAGCGGGATACTCTTCTTCCTCGGCAAGTGTCTTGTTAGTTGGCAGTCAGTCAAGCAACCGGTGGTTGCTATGTCCAGCTGCGAGGCCGAGTACGTCGCGGCTTCCACCGCCTCGACTCAGGCGCTCTGGCTTGCTCGGCTGCTTGGTGACCTTCTCGGCAGAGACACTGAAGCAGTGGAACTTCGAGTGGACAGCATGTCCGCTTTGGCTCTAGCAAAGAACCCCGTTTTCCACGAACGGAGTAGGCACATCCGGGTGAGGTACCACTTAATCCGTGACTGCCTGAAGGAAGGAAGCATCAAGGCAAGCTACATCAACACCAATGACCAGCTTGCGGATCTGCTCACCAAGCCCCTTGGGAGGATCAAGTTCCTTGAACTCTGCTCCAGGATTGGGATGGTTCAACCTCCTCACAAGACAACGCACAAGACTTAGGGGGAGAATGATGGAATAAGTCTTGTACTGTTTGGTCTTGGTCTTTGTTTGACTGCTGGTCCTGTCCAGGACAGCATATTAGTCCTTGTATAGGACAGCATCTTGGTCCTATATAGGACAGTAGTTAGGACAGCATCTAGGACTACATTAGATCATCTAGACTGCACTTGCTTTATGCTTTTAGACTAGCATCTTAGACCAGCATATTAGCATATGCTGGCCCTTGGCCAGCTATAAATATGTATCCACAACCCCTTGGGTTGGTATGGCATTGTGTGAGTTGTGTGAGAAATAAACCAGAAAATTGCCCCATCTCCTAGTGTCATCCTCTCTCAATGAGAGTTACAGTTCAGTTTCTAACAGTCGTCACAGATCAACTGTTGTGCCAGTACAAATGCATGGTGCAACTTGCATATTACCCTCACAAGCAATTGGAATGATCTAAGATCCACAAATCAAATGCACCACAAATGATCTATGACCCTCAACCAGTCTCTCAATGCAAGCATAAATGATACTAGTCCAGTGGTTCAAATAAGTACAGTTGTGCCATCTACCTTGTAATAAATTAAAGCTTTGTCAAGGTCTCCTGCCTCCATAAACAGACCAGCAAGATTTGACCATGCAATTGCAAAGTGAGGATCTATACGCAATGCCTCGACATAGCAATTGTATGCCTGCAAAACAATAATCATGTCAAATCACAAATATTGGTTATATTCGTGGGGGCTAGATTTTCTACTGGGATGTAACTGAAGAAATAACAAGAACTAGAGTTGTAAAAACCAACCTCACATAACCAATTAAAATATGGAGCAAACCTAGAGATAATTCCATATTAAAGACCAATTGTACATATCTAAATTCTAGATCATACTCCATTACCCAGGTCTGAAATATTAATATGTGTCACTGCAAGTGACGCATGTAGATCAAGAGGTATTGAAGTATGTTATAGTGTTATTGACCAGTCAACAAGAAAACGTAGAACTGGATAATAGGATATAGAGAAGCACAAAAGGATAGAACAAGAACATTCTAATGAATGGAGAAAAAAAAGAGTGCAAAGAACAAGCATATGGAAGGAACAATGGCAGGTATCAAGGCCATAGAAATTATACCTCTTGAATGAAACCTTGGGCTTTCATCAGATTTCCAAGATTACTGTGTGCGTCGACCTGACTCAGCACAAAATAATATCAACTCACAAACCAAGTAAACCTACTAACAACTTTCACATGAAAGCATGTACATACCAATCTGGGGTTTATAGCAAGTGCTTGTCGACAACACTGAGCTGCCTCATTCAATCTTCCCTTCCGTGTATATGCACTAGCAAGATTTGACCAGGCATCACAGAAGTTTGGTCGCAGCTAAAGCATTAATAAAACAACCACAAATGAGGGCCATTGTTCTCAATCAGTACGCAATAATCAAGAATGATAAAGTGGAAATACGAAAAGCAACTGTCCTAGAAGATTGCAAACATGAATACCACACAGCAAGTATAGCAAGAGCAAAGATACATGATATATCCAACACGAAAAAGATGCATGCCACAAGATATGCCTTAGAAAACAGGAACATGAATAAAAGGGGGAACAAATCTAAAATTGTATTAGCAAATATATAATTTAAACAACCTGGTCAGCCAATTAAACCAAAAATTAGTCAGATGACATCAGCAACAATAAATTATAAACCAGGTAATGCCAGAACCCTAAGATCCTGACTTTTTTCACTACAATTTCAAGTTTATTCATGCACTAAATTTCTTCAATATCATGTATTGCAATACAACGGTACTTAGGGGACACCAAAAGCACTTCCATAAAATTTACTCCACCCAACATTCAAAGACGGATACAACAGAAACCACTGATATCAGAAGGATTAACAAAAAAAATCATATATAAACAAACCAGAAAGCAAACCTGAATGGCAGTAAGATAGTAACGAGTTGCAAGATCAATATCCCCTTTCTCCTGCACATAAAGAGTGCATTGATATCAGAATAGACCAAAGGCTTTTAGAAAAAATGGTAGGAAATAGAAGATATTTACCAAGTTTTCACTAAATTACCTTCCAAGCATTTGCCATGTTGCCGTAGCATTCAGCAAAGTGAGGATCAATGGCAAGAGCCTCCTCATTTTTTGCAATGCACATGTCATAATTACGAAGCTGCAACAGAGAAGTGTTGCAAAGTTTGTCAGAATACTTAAGGTAACAAAAGGTTAGCAGTTCATATTTAAGAGCATAAGAAGAATAGTCACCTGATAGTAGATAGCACCAAGAAGAAGCAGGTTATCAGTTCGACGTGGGTTCTTCTCATAAACTATATTGCCATGCTCTAGTGCCTCTCTGTACTTCCCTGACCTGTAGTTCTGATGAGCAAGGGCCATGTGCCGCTCTTCATCAACAGCTACACCATTCAAGTAACCAATACACAATCAATTAGGCATACAATGACGATGCATAAACATATCAGGAATGATACTCTTGGTACCGCCTTTAACATCTTCTTTAATCTGAATGAGCAAGACAATTCATGTTCATATTTCCCTCCCAGTTAGTTCAAACCAATTGTAGATTGTCAATCAATCTTCTTCATAAAAAAGAAAGATCACATTCAAAAAACACAGTTATTTCTGGATGCAGCGAGTTACTATCACTAGGAAAATTCAAGGATTGCCCCCATGATTCATGAAATTACTGAGAGGACCTCTAAGTAAATAAAGAATGAACACTGCACAAACATGAACTGCCAAAATCTAACTTTCAAACACTCCCACACTAAACTGTGAAATCAATCTCAGAAATTAGTGTTTGAACTAAGAAGGCAAATAAAATGCATCAATTAGAAGTATTACAATTCAGCCTAACTCAGCCCATGTTACTGACCAAGATGTCACTTCTTGGCTTCTTGCTAGTATATAACTCTGTAACAGAATCATAAGTCAAAACTAATTGCTTAATGACACAACCACGTGAACATTTTCCCATAAGCATGGCACCTTTCGCTAGCGTATACCACAACAGTGACTAATGGTTCCAAGGTCATTGCCCACTTGTCGGCAGTCTCACTCTCCTCACCAAACCAGGGTGAATACTGCATATACATCTCAGTTCCCAAATCTGAAGGAACAAACTGCTTCAAAAACAGGACTGTTCAAAGCTCATCAACATATTACAGATTCAAAATTCTTTGGGGCCCAAGAATACCACACTACTTCCCCTGATATTAATGTTGTTAACCCTATACACTTCCAAAATTGCAAATCCACGGAAATAGAGAAAACATATAGGCCAGAACTAGAAATTTAGGACAGCAGAAACTCAGATTGCCCATAATACTCTTAGATAACCTTTTTTACGCATTTCTCTCAGTCAAAATGGACCCGAAATCGCCTCCAAGTTGTATTTTTTAATCCAAATGAACCAAAGTTTAGAACTATTCCATTTAATTGATAAAAAAAGGAGTTACGACATCGAATCTCCGCAGAGGCACCAAGTATTATTTTCAACTAATAAGAAGACATTTTCAAATTTATAAATAAATACAAAAAATATAACAGGAGGGGGGAATTCGGTAGATCTTAGAAGACAAGCTCAAATTCCCCAAACACCGACGCCACGACACAATCTCGGAAGAAAATAGGTTAATCGCTCGTAGCTCAAAGTCACCTCCTGCGTGCTGGCCGGTCTTGCTGGGCTTGGGCTCGGGCTGGGCCGCGGCCCTGTCATCGAGAGGCGGCGCGGGCGGCAGCAGGAACGAGGCGGACGATGAGGCGGCATCCGCGGGCGCCTGCAGGTCGGCGCGACCCGCGAACCCTAGCCAGTCCAGGCCCCCTCCGCCACTGTTGCCAAGCACCGCCGGCTGAGGCACCTGGTGTCGCGCGTCGGCACCGCTGGCGCTGTGCTGCCGATGCTGCAGTGAGAGCATCTCGGCCAGCGGGCGCCGACCGGAGAACCCAGATCGCCGGGCGGATCGGCCCCTCGCCGCGCGAGAGGAGAGGGAGGAGGGGTGGGGGCGGGCGCTCGAGGCTTGGAGGGTTCGAGAAGGGAAGGGGACCGTGTGGGGACTCGGAGCTTCGGAAACGGAGGATGCTGCGGGCAGAGGAGAGAGAGAGGCGTGGGCGAAATTTTATACGAGGAGAGAGATTACGATGACACAGTAAAAAAGGGTGTAGGCAAAGGGCAGCAGTCAATTTCGCCGGATTTTCTTTTTTCCCGTTCCAATATCCACCCACTCATCTTTACCTGTGGATTTGGAATTTGGTTCGTTTCTGTACGTAGAGGACTTGTGCTCCTCGTATATGCCATTTTTAGGAGGGTGATCACCATGCTTCACTTGGTTAGAATTTCTACTATATGTAGTATATTTGCGATGTTTTCATAGTAGCCTTTGAGTTACATGAATATAGTAACTTCACTAATCAAGGTGTGCCTCACTTCTCTTTTCGTCCTGCAATGTCTTCATGACTTTATTAAGACTTGTGTTCGTTTAGAGAGGAGGTTTTAGGATGAGCGATGTTATATATCCAATCCAATTTATCTAATTAGTACTTAATCAATATAAAAATCATATTAGTATGTGAGATTAAAAATATTCCATGTGTCTTGGTTAGATATTATACTATTAGAATAAAGCTCTACAATGACGAGTTAAAAAGGACCTCAGTGGCTGAACAGTCACTGAGGCTCTCTCACTATTTAATTACATAGTTAGTAACACATGTGATATTATTCTAAAAAAAACGTCAGTGGCGATCTAGGAACCGTCACCGATGCCATAACCTAAACGCTACTATCAAAATGAACTAGCAGGCCCCACCGGTCCTGTACATGCGATCGATGTTGGGTCCTGTCCTAGCCACGCCGCCGCTTCACTTCACTTGTCGTCTGCTTCACGCCTGTGCCGACGGCTACGTCCACGTCCGTGCTTGCCTGGCGCTAGGTCTCCACCGGAGCCGGGTGTGGAGGAGCCCCCCCCCCCCCCCCGCGGCCACCGCCATTGACGCGCCGCTGTCCGAGAGCGAAGAGCTGAGGACGATGGGCCCGGAGAGAAGGACATGGGAGACTGAGGCCGATGTTGGTGTGGACGATGGTGACCTAACCTCACGAGCGCCACCCGTGGCGAGCGCGACTCCGATGGCACCTGCCCCCCATTGTCGGAGGAGGAGGAGGCATAGGAGCTAGAGCGGCCATATAGGGAGGAGGAGGTGGTGCGGCGGAGAGCAGTGGTGGTGCAGCGGTGGCGACATCTTAACCCTAACCCTAGGAGGCGGTGTGACGCGCGTGGAATGCGACTCAAGACCACACCGCCAATTTATATGTACTTAGCGGGTCTTAGTAGCGGGCCACTACTATCAGACCCGCAGCTATAAGGCCTTTAGGTCTTAACAGTGGCCGCTATTGGGTTCTCAACCATAGTAGCGGGTATTTGGAACGCTACTCTTCTTCAACGATTTAGTGGCGGGCATTATGTTGTCATAGTGTCCGCTAATAAGGTTTGGCTCACAGTAGCGGACTCAGTTTCCTCCCCACTCTTAATTACGGGCACTTATAAGGCCTGTTGTTGAGTTTTTTACCTCGCCCGTCACTGTAGAGCTTTTTTTAGTAGTATTAGTTGGACGATTGACTTGTACTTATAATATTTCTCTTTTGTGATTTGTATTCCTTGTCATATACCAACTTGAGCAAGGAGGGTTCTCACCTTTTTCCATAATGGTTATATGAAGTAGTTATTCATAAAAAAAAGGTTTGTTTCACAATTTAAGAGTTAAAATGGACCATAGACGAACATATTTATTCTCCTCTTCGACATTTTTGTTTTTTAAAGCTAGTTTTTAACTGCAACAAATGAGATTGTCCTATTAGAAAACGTTAGCCATATTCTAGGTTCAAAAAAAAAACAAGGTAAGAAAAAAATCATGCTATGCATTCTCTAGAGAATACATTTTCTGAAAGTAGGGAAGAATAACCTAATATCGTTTGCATTAGTTTATGCTGGTGGATGAAAGCAAAATTGTCTCAAAGATGGGAACGAATATGACGATCCTCATCTAGTGCCAACAGGTTATTATAGAATAGCCTATACAAATTATCACTGAAAAAACACGGAGGGATTGAGGTTTAGAGAGAAGGGTTTTACAGAGAGGTGATCAATGACGAACCATGCATGGAAGAAGATGGCAACTCGAGGATATGAGCTTAATTCGATGGTGATTAAAAAAATGATGTTATAATACTAACTCCACGACTAGACTTCACCAATTTCTATATGCCTCAAATTTGTACTGAAAGGCCATAATATAGCTACTGGAGCAATCTAGTAGTGCTCGGATATCATTGTACAAACTTTACATAAATATATTTAACAAATGAACTGGAGTTATTTTCAAGCTTATTTTACACTCCCCCGTTCTTCTCTCCTCGATGTTTTACACAACCAAATGTAGCTAAATTCAGTTAATGTTTTTATCTGAAATGGCAACAAGAGATGAATGGAGTAGTATTTCTTTACACGTATCTATTGTCTAGTATAACATACGACTAGTACGTACCTTCCTGAGTTTTTTTTTAATCAGACTTTGACATCCATAGGCCTTTAGTATGCCATAGAAACTAGCCTTGTTCAAAGACAATTTGAGCAAACCAGTGATCAAACCATTCGTCCTCATTTGTACAGTTTATGAACAGTAACCTAGCTTTGTTACTGCTCACGTCCAGTGTAAATTGTGATTGACGATTTGACAGCTGATTCTAATGCAACCGGGTTGTACACCACTACCCATCCTCTGCCAACATCTGGATGCGAAGGATCTGATTTTTCAGGGCAAGCATCTGAGGCACTTTGGTTAGGCGGTGCGGCACTATGATAGATTGATAGTATAATCTCTCTTTGATCGCTTTTAATCTCTTTTACGCAGAGGGATAAGAAAAGGGCGAAAGCGACAGAGATGCGCCAAACACTGCTCCTGCTGTCATTGGAGTCTCTCGAGCCGACAGTTCGACGCGGCCCGCGTGCCTGCGCGGAACCGCCCAAGTCTGACCAGGACACCGCACCCGAAGGCATGGCCCGGATCCGCTGCGCCGAGGGCCCTGCCTATGCTCCATACGCCGCCGGCGTGTTGCTGTAAGCTCCGCGCGACAGCTCGGCCGGGTGGACGAATGGCTGGCCGTGGCGCTGTACAAGTCAGCGCGCTAGGGCGTGCTACGCGGACGGCAGCCGCAGAGGATCGCTCGGATGCCCGGCGTGCGCCATGTGTAGCGGTGAGTACATGGAGCAGAGGGGGCCCTGCCGTGCCGGCAGCAGCCACCGCGGGTCCGCACGCGGGTCTCCACGTTTCGTTATTCTAGAACCTTTTTGCTATAGCTCTTTTCTGTTTTTCTTTAAAAACAAACACTGATTAGTTATTTTTTCCGGATTTTAATTATTGATGTAATTAACTTTTTTAGCTACGTTTGATCATTCATCTTATTTAAAATATTTATTTAAATATATAAAATTATATGATGATTTTAATTTTCTTCAAAGATAAAATAAATTATAATAAAATATCTAATAAATATTTAACTTTTTTGAATAAGATAAATGATTAAACTTAACTAAAAAAGTTAACTGTATCAACAATTTAAATCCAGAAGGAGTAATTAATATGAAAAAGGGATTGTTTAATTCTGAACAAATACTCGTAGTAGGTAGTACATGCATTAGACTTTTGAAATCTGAGATCACCTTGTACCGAACAAAATGAGCTTCCACTACATTAGAATATATATATAAATAGGATCATCATTGAAATTTTAATTTATTTACTCCCTCCTTACAAAAATAATATCGTTAGGATAGCAAGTTGAACTAATCTTACTGTCCTAATGATATCATTTGTGGAATGGAGGAAGTATTAGACTAGACTGCGAGGTTTCTTTAACACAGTACAGTATCAAACTATCAACACGTCTCTTTATTTGACGAGGCTATGCCTAGACCAATCAATTACGAGTTCTCAACTTGTTCATGCTTCAAACGTGATGTTCAGCTGTTTCATGCGGCAATGAATGTCATATAATTTTTCTTGCAAAAATTCAGTTGAGATCAATTTATAGAACCATTTTCCCACTTGGTATTCTAAAAAGCGACTAGACCATATAGCATGAATTTTCATATACATGGTATTTAAATCACTTATATTTGTTTACGCATCCAACTTACATATTCTTTATCAATGTAAAAAAATGTAACAAGACGTGCTTCTAATTTGAGCAGAGAATGTCTCTTTTTGATCATTCAAATTGACCTATCAACTCATCTAGTTCATTACATCGTGGCTTTGTCAAATGGAGCAACGTGCAATAAAACTCGTGTGGAAGACGAAAGGCCTATATATTAAAAACAAAATGCACAGGTTCATCCAAGTAGGAAACTAGGTTCACAATATTTGACACAAGCTATAGAACTTCTAAATTTTGGCACATAAACCTGGATCTTCAAGGTTATTAGATAACAAAGTTTCTTTAGTCTCAATTGCATGAGGATATTTGAAAATTACTTGATTTCAATGCAAAATTTTACTCACTATGACATAACCCTTGAGCCAACCGAGCTCAGGGTACGTTTACGTAGTAGCTTCTAGTTGCTAATTACGGTTTTAGTAGTGAACATGTAACCTATCACTAACTTATATATAAATTAGCAACAATTATTAATGTCAGACTTCGTGTCTGTCACAAAGGCCACTTTCGATCCATACTGAAAGCCATTTTTGTAATAGTGTTATTTTTATCTTAGCTTCGCCACTAAACTAACAACCAAGCACGTTTCACAGGGTAACAAACAAACAAGGTCTTGTTTCACAACCAATATTTATAATTAAGGAAAAAGTCTATATTACTCCCCTCAAGTATAGCAAAAGTTCACATAACCTCCTAAACTATCTTTTGTTTCATTTTACACTTCTAAACTGTGACACTTGGTTCAATTCATCCCTTAGTATAATTTGTCTATTTTTATTTCACTATGCATAAATTGAATTTTAATTTAAAATTTGCATGGATGTAGTGAATATCATAATGTATACCAGAAAAATATATCATAAATTTTTCATCGACATTTTTAATATAATATTATATCCCAAAGGTTACTTAATTATTAAATATCTTAGCCCATCAAAATAATGATTAAAAACTAATTTATATTTTTTATAGCATGAGTTACGATATCTACTATCATCTCACAAAATTTTAACTTAATGTCACACTTGTGCATGGAAAAATAAAAAAGATAAATTATATTAGGGGATAAATTAAACTAAGTGACATAGTTTAGGGGGTAAAATGAAGCAAAAAATAGTTTAGGGGATTATGTAGACTTTGAGTATACTTGAGGGAACTAATTTGAACTTTTCCCTATAATTAATTTGTGATCATTTTTTGATGTGTGTAAAAGGACGTGTATTCATGTGCTTTACTTAACATACCAAGACACCTAGTCGTGAAGTAGGTTATATATGAAAAAAAAAATATTTCCTATTTTTCTCTTCTTCTTGGCTTCCATATGAATGTGCAACCGCTTACAACAAATCGTATAAATGTGAGAATACATCTCTTAGCTCAGCAACCGATTAACAACGGTGCACACCATACACTAGTCATATAAAAAGGGAAAAGAAAAAAGAGAGGAAAACATGAGAGCAGTTCAGAACAAACAAACGGTATTGGTAGTTAAGATGTGATAAGATGGCATTCAAGATATAGGTCCAAGTCCAACCAAACATCACCAACCGCCATTTCCTGAGATATGGTCAACACGATGTGGCTATACAAGATCCGGACACCTGTGCGTTTCTTTCGACAGGATGTGTGTTGCTGGTGGACGGGAACGGTGCACATGGCAGACGCTTTCCTTTGATCTGGTCGTGCGGATTGTGTGGTGCTTCGTCATTGGAAGTCCAGCTCGTTTTAATACAAAGCTTTATACCAACATTGGCATCACCGCCATTTGATCGAAGAAATTATTTACTTAATGTTTAGTATTCACTGATAATGATCCTCTTCTGGCACAGTAAAATTCGATCATCTTTCTCTGTTTTTCTTTTGTGAATTGTTTATCATCAATGTAATTTCAATTTTCTTTTGAGAGGCACAAGCAATGCCGTTTCAAATTTTATTTAGGGGTTTCTGACTTTCTGCTCACTTGCTTGTTGTTTACTCCTACTCTGTTTTTTCCCCTTGAAGGATAGCCTGTGAATCCTAGCAACTTCGGCCCGTTGGTAATATTGAACAGGCCTACTACCAGCAGTTGGGCCTACCGTCGAATGAGATACAAAGCCCAAAGTAGAAGAATATATTTCGGCCGACCAACTACTCCAACAGATCAGCGCCGTCGGCCATGGCGTGCGTGCGGGCGGGCGGCTGGTGAACAGTCTCTGCCTTGGCACAGCCCCACGGCCAGCGCCTCCGTCAAGGATCCAGCGAGAGGAAGCGCAGAATCTCGAGATATCTCCTTCTTGCGCACCTCGGCGACGCTTGTCGGGTGGCGCTGTCGCAGTGAGGGGCCGCGCGGGGGCGAGGCACGCCAGGTGCTCGACGAAATGCCAAGCTGGGGAAGCCATCAGGTCGTCTCTGTGGTATCTCAGCGCAGTTGCTCCCCTCTTCTCGGCGAACTGCCTCGGCGTGTACTGGTGTCTTTGGGCAAATGTGAGCGGCTGGCACCGGCCGTGTTCTGTTTGATGAAATGCAGAGCAGGGAGCAAAGCATAGGATGCTGTGTCGTCATGGTTCATGCTAATGCTGCTGTCATGGAGTCTGCCAGTCTAGTGCTTGATCAGGGCCTACGCATGCTATATAGTGATTCTCCATCGGTAGCTGGGAGACCTGTTGGGTTCAGCAGAGTTGTGCCTGGTGCGCTGTTTGTGTCCTTGCCTCCTTGGTTTGGACTTTGGAGAGCTGGCTGTAGTGCTGTGTTGGCCTGCACTTGGTGGACCTAACAGGTCATTATCATTCAGATCAATGGTTCACCTGATTGCATACATGATCTCGGTGGTTATGATCTTCAGTACAGAAGTTACAGGCTTACATCAACCAGAGATTAACAGCAAAAAGACTGATAAGAGAAGCACCAGAGCAGTCCATGCATACTGTTGTCTGTTGCGGCATCCTTGAGGGAAATCTTAGGGTGAAACTGAAATGCAGATCAGCGATCTTGGTCAATTACATTTTCAGACAAGCAAGTTTATCACATGGAAATAGCACGTGACAGTTCACAAGGCCTGCAATTAAGTATCAACCTGGTATTTCAAAAGGCTTCACAGTTGGTTACTCCTGATCGGTGAATTCCTAGGCAACCAAACACCTGACGGGTCAGGCACCCAGGCATTCCCTGGACTATAAAAAAGGACCAGGAGGGCCCATTCCTGAAGACGACAGTTTAGTTTCCAATTCCTCTTCGCATCGAGCGTTCCCTCCATTGTTTTAGAGGCCCTCGAAAACAAGAACACCACCGCACCGCAAACAAACCAAGAACTCCACCGCCGGTGGCCACCGGTACCAAGAATCAGCAATGTCGCAGGGTCCGTCCACGCCAGCCGGAGGCGGGGAAGGGTCGCAGCGCACAGGGGCGCCCGTGGTCCTGGCCGAGGTGGGCGGACAGAGGTCGGCGAACGAGACCATGGAGGATTTGCTTCGCGACGTCCAGGGCGAGGTAGACGCGCGCATGGCTCTTGCCCTTGCCGCCGACTCCGCCGGTTCCTCCTCCGCCGCGCGTTCCGCCGCCTCCGCCCCATCGTCGCCGCCAAGATCCTGCCTGTTATCGCCGTCAAGCTTGGCGCGCGGATTAGCCAGGAAGATTCTTGGCAAGGCCAAGAGCTCCTCCGCCTCTTCCTCGCCGACCCGCAGGTCCTCGGCAAGAAGCTCACGTGGGCAGGTGCCGCCTGACCTTGCGGGCACGTCAGGGTCCGCGCTCGAGGCGCCCCCAAGAACCGAAAGCGTGCAAGAATCCATGCCGGAGCAGCCCGCAAGAACTGGAGGCGTGCAAGAAGCCAGAGCGCAGCAACCCGAGGCGACCCTAACGAGGTCTGATTTCGGTGCGAAGATGCGAAGCGCATTGGCGGAGGTCCAGGTGGACGCCGACGGCAGGGAAGTGCAGGCGCCGTTCGATGATATGCAGCGGGCGATGACTGGCCTCATGGAGCTCACCTACGGAGAGGCGGAACTCCCGAATCCGCCGGAGCTGCCTCACGAGTTCACTACCAAATGGCTTCATGAAGATGTAAGTGCCACTGTATTTATGATTTCTTGGAATTTACTATCGAAGCTTGCTACTCTGTTTCCAACCAATTTCATTTCTTGGATGCGTTCTTTATTCTACCTCTTGATGGTTTGTTCTGTTCCTCGGTGATGTAATTCTCTCGGGAAACCAATCACATTGCTTCCTTCTTTAGTTTTTTTGGTTTAGTTGTGTGCAAGAATTGGTTGCTGTTAGTTCTTCATGGCGTATACACATCTTCCTGTATGCAAAGTCTCTTGTGATATTCTGGCAAAAAAGGGTTTGTTTCACTTGTTTAGAGAGCATCAGAATTTCTCGTCTGAAACATATAAGTCAATGTCGTGCATAAATTTAAGTTGGTTAAGCGTTCTGATTCCTTTTTATCAAGTGGAAGAGTCGCATCTATCTCTTGATGAGTACTAATTCAATTATTATATTGTGTTCTTAGGATGATCCATTGGACATCAGAGTGATGAAGGATCCTATTATCTTGGCGTCAGGATATGTAAGCGCTGATCTATTGGCAGTACCAACGAATTACCCCTCGCCAATTTTTGCTTTTCCTGACTTATGTTCTACTGGAATGATCATAAAAAATTCATGTTTCCTAGCTTTCAGCTGATTGAAAGCTTTCAATCAATGGTTTGTTCCTTTGAGTTTTGATTTTTCTTTTGTAGGATTATTTGTATAATAATTATAAACCATTGGATCTAGATCTAATGGCTTAAAGAGGTGACTGAAAGTTACCCCAAACTTTCAGTCAGCTGAAAATTAGCAACTCCCTAAAAAATTATATGGTAGCTCTACTCTGTTGTGGTGATGGATGTTCTTATTCAGCATGCTTGCAAATATCTGGCTAGGTCTTTTGTTTACGTATCTGATAACCAAAACCTGGACTATACTTTGAAACATTGTGATACTGTGGGCCTTTTCTTTTTATGGAAGTTTTGCATACCATGAAATACCTTTGAAATTACATAGCAATTCGTTGTTGTTTTAGTCCATGTACTTGTTTTTGTAGAACATAGAAAATCTGCTGCTTCCTTCATTGACTATTCAATTGCATTCACAGTATATCATGGAACACCAGGGTGCCCTGCTTAGTCACTTCTTAATTTGGTTCTAGGCTTCTAGCTATCTTGCATGGGACAATCTCTTTAGGGGCGTAGTGTACATAAGCCATCCAGTTCCTCTTGACCTGCACCATCGAGCATATTTAAGTTCTGACATTTTAAAGTGGATTGAACATGCACTTGTTATCATGGTTTAATACTTCAGTGCAGATTTTCAATCGAGTTATTGCATCTTCATAGTTATTGTTATGTTAGTTATGTTCAATGAACTGTTAATTATTTATTTTCCTTCATTCCTGCTATTGTATCTTGGGAGATAACAGAGATTCTGGGTCTCAGAATATCTTGCTTTTTGACTGATAGAAAAACACAGGATAAAATGGATGTTTTTTTTTTTTACAAAACATAAGGAAGTTTCTGGCTGAAACTCATATTTCCACATGTGATCAGAAAAAATGTTTCCTCTTAAAGTGCTGTACGTCAGTTTTATGTGGACTACATGGAGACATGTATGTGTATGGCTATGTATAAGTTGCTTTATAAGTGTAAATCCATATCATTCTGTTTTCCCATAAGCTGGGCTCCTTGTGTTCTAATTTTCCCACTGCACAGTCATTTCATGGCATAAATCAATTACTTCGAGTTATGTACTGTGTTCAGTCAATTATCTACAGAATTTTGTCCACTGATGAACTTAAAGTAACCTTTATTTTTTTGTTTTATTCCTTGCAGTCTGTTGATCAATTTTACCATCAGTGGTCCGCTTCGCAGAACATCTGCCCAGTCACTGACAGGCCCTTGTCCCACTCTATCAGTTTTCCGAATGACCTCCTTCGTGACATGATTGCTGCATGGCGCCTTGATAATAATTCACTCCGTTCCTCATCTAGCACCGTTAAAACACTCCCTGTGGCACCTTCAGAGGAACAGATTGGAGATATCTTACAAAAATTGTCAGAGCATTCAACATTGCAGGAGGAGGGTTTGCATGAGATGCTGCATCTCTCCAAAATCACTAAGGGAGAGCAACCTTGCCTTAGAAAGTGGCCAGTGCTGATTCCAATACTGATAGATCTTAAGAAGAATTGGAAATCGACATGGACACATAAGCTAGAGGAATTGAGGCTCACCGTAATCCTTAATTTGTCTGTTCACAGATCCAACAAGGAGATCCTTGCTGGAGCAATGCAGCTACCAGATGCTTTAAAGAAGATCACTGATAAGCTACCTAGGCTTGGTGGATGTTCGTCACCTTCGGTGAAGGTAGCTTCTATAGTTACCAACCTGTCAGAGTTTGAGGATTTCAGGAAAAGAATACTGGATATAGGTGGGATGGAAATGCTAGGAAATCTGCTCAAGATTGAGGATGTTGTTGTAAGAAAGGAGTCTGTCGCTGCAATCTGTGGGCTCTGCACAGATGAAGAAGGCAAGGCTCACGCTCAATCTTGTCATGTGACTGACTTACTGGTGGAATGCCTCACGATCACCGATGAGGCTCTGGTTCTGCTTGATTGTCTGCAAAAAGATCCATATGCGGTGGATAAGCTCTCTGACAAGGCTGTGGAATTGGTGAATATCATCATGGCTGATCAGGCAACTGGGCTGGTTACTCCTAAGGCCCTTTACTCTGCAATTTCGTTGGTTCATGAGATAGTTCAGCAGGACGTCAGTAAGATGGAGACTGTGAAGAACCTGAAGGACTTTATGGAGCGGTTGCACGAGCTGTCATCAGGTACTCTACCGATGCAGACAATGTTGAAGTTGGAGAAGATAATGAGCATTCTATCAGAGATGTCTCCTGCTACTGCGAGGCAAGTTCAAAGCTAGCAATCCAGTGGAAGAGCTAAATCTCCAGTCACATGAACAAACTCAATCTGATGCGGCACTATGATTCTTGTATGGTTCCCAAACATGTGGTGATTGATTGCTGTGTTGCTTAATCTTTCTTGTCTGTGATGGCAATTTGGTGAATCATATGAACTGTTCAGAGCTTGGAAATAGTGAGAATTGTGCATGAGGTGTATATCACATAAAGTGAATTTTGTAGAAACACATAGCATCTTGCTTTACTGCCTTCTGAGGATTTGTAATCAACAGTTTTGGTTCATCGTGACAATATTGTATATAGTCAACTGACCGTGTATACTTCAGATTTTGTACACCATATAGATACTTGAATTGCATATCTTGACTATGTACAATGTTAGCATTCATATTGTTTGCATTGCAATGACAATCTCTACTCTGTTACCTGTATCCTCTGATTATGCTCGGTAAAGAAAAAGAATTTGCTTTCTCAAATATTTTCTTGTCAACTGATGGAGAAGGAAGACAGCATTAAACATTCCTGCGTCGTGGTTCAGCTAACAATGATTTTGGTTTCCCATTTAGAGCTTTGTGTTATTATTGGAAGAACCATCCAATTAACAGCTACATGGTACAATCTTGGGAGGGAAGAACTTGTTCATGGACGGATGAGGTTGGTGATGGCCGTGCACACGGCCGCGATCTGCACGGCGTACGCGCCGCGCCTCGCCACCGGCTCCGGCGGTGGGAGCCCGGCCTCGACGAAGCCGCCGTCGCACTGGCTCACCAGCGACGCGGCGTCGCCGGCCATCTGCCTCCCCGCCGTGTAGTTGCGGGCGTTGATCTCGTCGTAGGCGCCGGCGAACGCGAGCTCCATGTCGTAGTAGAGCTTCTCGCAGCGCTTCAGCGCGCCGCGCGTCCTGGCGTGGAGTGGCGGCGCCGCCGTGGCGCCCAGCATCGCCACCATCTCGTTGATCGCGCCGCCGGCGCCGTTGACGTCGACGTTGGCCGCCACCTTGGCCAGGCTCCACGTGTCGGCGTCGGGGCTGTCGCGGTGCTTGCCCAGCTCCGACACGCAGAACTGGTAGTTGACGCGCTGGTCGGCGGTGGCCGCCGCCTGGCATGTATCCACGACGGTCGCGGCGGCGCCCGGCAGCGTGTAGAGGAAGGCGATGGCCGCGGCCGCCGCAAGGAGTGCTCCCAATAATGGCTTCGACATGGTAACGTTGTTCCTAGATGGAGAGGTGATGCAGTTTGTGGTGTTTTTTTCTTTCTGAGCTAGGCATAACTACCTATTCAAGGAGCCGCAGAATGCGGAGGAATGAACGTATCCTGTGTATACTGCCGCGTGTGTTCGAATTTCTATATTCGGATTATTAGTCTATTTTAAGTTGGCAAAGCATTTTTTTAAAGTACATTTCATTTTTTAGGAGATCTGTGTTTGGTGATAAGTCCCTACTCATTCGAAGAAAAAAAGTGATAAAGTCCTACTCATGGTTCAGCTGTGCTTCATAGAGCGCTTTTAACTTGAGTTATTCAGTAGCAATGGCACACATGTGTCCTTGCCAAGTTGCCATACTCAATTTTGTTTTGCTCGCAAGCTGGTTCAGAATTCAGATCAGTTCTTGAACTCCAGCTTGTTCTAATTACATTTGCAGATTTGTAACTCCAGCGATACAGTGAATCAATGAAATCTTATGAAAGCATGTACTATATAGTCTGGAAAGAAATTTCCTTTGTCCATGAATAGCAGAGCAACGGATCGAAACAGATGAAGTGACTACAAAATAATTTCAAACATGTCAAAATGACCAAGCTAATAAGCATTCTCCGCCGCCCCTAGTTCTTGAGCCCCCCCGGCGAGTGGACACTGGCATGTATCTGCAGCGATCTATCCGTGGCATGTCATCACTCTCCCGTAAGCTGAATTTTGAGGCGGAACAGGAGTCAGAAACAACTTGCTGCTAAACATTAATTAGAATTTGATCAAAGAAAGAGGAAGATCGAACAATGTTTTGCGTACCACTGGGCCACGGGATGCTTCTCTTCCTCTTTCTTCTTGTCGATCAGCCGCCGCAGGCGGGCCTGCAGCTCGTCGGCGGGCAGGTCGCGAAGGGCCGGGTAGCACGCCATCAGCCGCCTCGCCTCCGCCTTGTCCAGCTGGGCGTCCACGAACGAGCATAGCGCCGCGAGCGAGCGGGCGAGCGAGCAGGAGAGTAGGAGACAACCGCCGGCCTTGATCAATTTATAAAGTAGGAGGGGGAGACGGGGAACAGCCGGAATCCCAATGCTATTCGGAACCTTACGATTCGCTAATCTCCTTGCTGTCACGGGATCCCATGACAACCGAAGCGGACGGAATCTGGAGTTCTAGTCTTCTGCACGATGCCCCGCGGCGCTCCTGCCAGCTGCCACTCACAAGAATCCAAGCCCATTAATCTGTTGGGCCTCGTGGGCTCAATCGAACCATTGCGCGGGCACGGAAAGCCTAGCAAATCTGTTGCGAATTGTTTTTTTCCTCATAATGGCACATTCCTTTATTATTATTATTTTTGCACTTGTCTTGTCCAGTTCCACCAAACCGAACGAACGTTTTAAGTTTGGAACCTAGATATGGTACCTGAGAAAAAAATTTACTTTGCAAATAATAAATTTTTAATTTTGACTGATTTTTTCTCTCAAAATTCACCATTGATTTATATGTATTTATAAATGGTTGCAGCGACAAATTTCTAAAATATGCTCATTTTAGAGTGAATGACTTTGAGAATTGATATTTCTTTTGCCACTCTCAAAGTTTCAGCCATTTGGTACACTGGATATCATTTCATTGACTGGACTCTAGAGCGGTATCAGCAAGGCTAGAGGCTATTACCTCCGTTCTAAAATATAATCATTTATTGATTTTTTTGATTTTATTTGACCATTTATTTTATTCAAATATTTTTAAAATTATTAAAACAAATAAGTAATATTTAAAGTATATCTAATAATAAAATAATTCATAACAAAATAAATAATATTCTCACAAATTTTTTTAAATAAAACAAACAATAAAACATAGTTTTAAAAAGTCAACAAATGCTTATATTTTATAACCGAGGAAGTACTACCTTAGCAGGGGGGGACTTCAGCACTTCAGCAGGGATTTGCCCAAGTCAGATAATCAAACATTTAGAGCTTATAAATATACAGCATTGCAAACAGCGAGTGGTACAAAGGTCATGTCACAAGGATCAAGATCAGCAGCAACTCTCTACCGCTTCAACCTCCGCGACAGGATGAGACTTCGGCATGTAACAGCAGCGTTCTTGCTGTAACATGGCATAATTATCCCGCATCCTAATTTTTTAGAGGAAGGAATAATAGAAATCAGAAACAACGTGCTGTAGAAAGTAAATTGAGAAGTGTACGTACTAAACTACCTACTAATTGAAAAAAGAGAATAATTTGCGTGAGTACCACTGGGCATCAGCCACGGGGAGAGGATGCTTCTTTTCATGTTCCATCTCGTCCCTCCGCCGCTGCAGCCACGCCTGCAGCTCCTCGGCTGACAGATTGCGCAGGCCCGGGTAGATCTCCATCAGTTGCCTCGCCTCTACCTTGTCCAGCTGGGCATTGACAAACGAGCATAGCGCGGCGTGCGCGGCAGAAAGCACGGATCCCATGGCGAGCGAGCGAACAAACAAGCAGGAGAGTAGAAACAGCCGCCGGTCTTGTTCAATTTCCCTCTTTAAACGTCCGCCCGCTCCAGGACACATCCCCTATCCACGCCAGTCAAAATTTTCTTTACCGTCCGATCTGTTGACGAGTACAAGTTTGAGTGAAAATGCTATCTAGTGAAAAAATTTTACCAGTACGGCAGCTGCCCCCTACGCCTCCCTCTCTCTCTCCCAAAGTGCTTCTTCCTCTCCTCTCTCTCTCTCTATCCCTCCCTCCCTCACGCAGCCCCCTCGTCTCCTGCCTCTCTCTTCTCTCTCCCTCATGCAGCCGTTTCCCTCTCCTCCCTCTCTCCCTCCTGCGCCTCCCTCTCTCTCTCCCTCACGGGCAGAGCGTGGCTACCCGGGCGCGGAGGCAGCGTACAGCATGGCGGCGAATCTTGCTCCCCGTTGGGTTGCCTTCTCCGGTGGATCTTGGCCAAGACGAGGTGGTGGCAGCCGCCGCCGATGGTGAGCAAGCACAGGTACACCAACCCCTCCCCACCCTCTTTGATTCCTTCATCTTGTCATATCAGCTCACATCCTAATACTTGATGATTTTTGTTTTTGTTTTTCTGGTTCACAGCAGGAAGGCAATTTAGTTGTTTGGATCCATTCTCTCCCTCGAATCAAGGTATAGATCTGAAATTCGTTTTTATTGCACCAAATGGATTGGTCTTGGGTTTGGAATGCTACAAATATTTATTGATATACCAGTGTTATGTGCTAATTTGTTAGAAAAAATTGGTTGCTCCAACCGTATTTATGCACATGCGAAATGTTCTTATTTGTGTGTTATAACAATTGATTGTATGCTTGTGTATGACTCCTGCTATGACCAATGTAGCACTAATTTTTCTTGTTAAAAATTGAGCTGCGCACTATATTGTATTATTCTATGCTTCTCCTTCCATATGGTCTTTCACTATGTGCATACAACCTTTTTATTTGTTTGTATTATGATATTTTAGTGAATAGTATTCTTTTTGGTTTTACAGAGGACTATTTAGGTTATGAAAAAAGGTATGGGGTATTTTGAACTAGGTATATGATTTGCAGGAGTGATGGTTGCATATTCTTAGCTTTCACAATTTTCTTCATTTCGTTTCTTCAAGTATTAGCTGATTTCTTAATAATTCAATATTCCCATTTTGTGATGTCATAGTACTTCAACAAATTGAACTACTAATCATCACATTATTTTCATTTTGTAGGCTATCTTGGACTCCCGTTGTCGTTGAAACGGCTCACTAAGGCACAGTTGCAGCCGCTGATTGACCGGTTGGCAGATCTTCTCCCAAGTTGGAAAGCCAACCTAATCAATAGGGCAGGAAGAACGGTCTTGGTACGGTTCATTCTCACCACAACAGTGATATATCATGCTATGGCCTTGGACCTTCCACCTTGGGCAATCAAGGCAGTTGAGAAAATCTTGAGGGGTTTCCTGTGGTGTGGTCACAAGACGCGAAAGGCGGTCATTGTGTGCTAGCTTGGGCTAAGGTGGCTCGCCCCAAGGAGCTTGGTGGTCTCGGGATTGCAGATATCAAAAGTCTCAACCAAGCGTTGCGAGTCCGTTGGCTTTGGCTGCAGAAAACTGAACTAAACAGACCTTGGCCGGCGCTGCCCTTACAGTCTAGCCCATGTGTGCAAGCACTGCTATCAATGGCTGTAGCTACGGAAGTAGGAGATGGCAGTAACACATTATTTTGGTGTGATCGGTGGATTATGGGGCAGCGCATTGAGGATGTCTCTCCTCTCATCTTCTCCATGATTCCTAAAAGAATTGCCAACAGGAGGACAGTGGCAGAGGCAATGATGAACAACACATGGATTCGTGATATTCACGGGGTGGCAACGCTTGAAGTGATCTTTGAGTTTCTGAGGTTATGGGATCTTATTGCAGAAGTTGATATTCAGCCGGAAGCTTCGGACACTCACATTTGGCGCTTCACTAGCTCAGGACAGTACACTGCACGCTCGGCATATGAAGCTCTGTTCCAAGGTGCTATCTATTTCAGCCCTTGGGAACGCATATGGAAGTCGTGGGCACCAAACAAATGCCGATTCTTCATCTGGCTGGTGATGCATGACCGCTGCTGGGTTGCTGACCGTCTGCGGCGAAAACAACTCGCACATCCTAAGCATTGTCCACTCTGTGATCAAGAGGATGAAACGATTCACCATCTCCTGATTGGGTGTGTTTTCTTGCGGCATTATTGGTACACGGTTCTGCAGCGCGTTGGGCTACCTGGCCTCTCGCCGCAACCAACTGATAATCACTTTGATAGCTGGTGGAGTCGATCTGCTAGCTCAGTGGTAGGAGAAACACAGCAGGGGCTAAACACTCTGATCATCCTTTGGGCATGGATTCTTTGGAAGCACAGGAACGAGTGTGTTTTCAACAATGCATCTCCAAGCATGACCAAAGCTTTGACGTCGACTGGAGAAGAAATTAGTAATTGGTGTAGGGCGGGAGCCAAGGCTCTGTCCACACTAACAGGATATGTCGGTCGTGTAGATGATCCTTAGATTTTAGGGTCTGTGGTCAGGTAGTTTTTTTCTTGACGTTTAAGGAAAAAAACTTGGTCCATCATGATTTATTTTTCTTGACGTTTAACTATCGTTTAGGATCCTGCTCTCTGCGCCAAATTGGTTCGTCCTCATGTGGAGTGGCCTTCCATCTGTCTCAGCCATTTGTTTTGGCCTCCTTGCTCTTTGTATTTTATCTCTTTTTTTGTTTCTATTTACTCCCATGCATGCCTTGGTGCGTCCAATGTGACCGGATCTGATGTGATAATGTTGTTTTTTGGTACCCATTTTCCACTCTGCATGTCTATTCATCTTCCTTCCTCCTCACTGTTTGTTTTGTTTCCTTGATTTGCAGGTGATTGCATCCCCTGGTTGTGTCGAGGAGAACGACAATACAGGGAGCTAATGATTTCTACTGCATGTTGTGCTTATTGGTGTGTTCATTTGAGTACCAGTCTTCTACATTAATTAATCTTTCTTCAATGTGGTACTCTAGCTTTTCTATCCGTGCTTTTCGTTATGGATATAGGATGTCTGTTTCAGATTTTTTGTTTACGGTTATTACCTATACTGCTTTTTGGTTCATGGTCTGTCTCAGAACAGCACACAATACCTGGTATGTTCATGCATATAGTGCATAGGAAGAATTGTTCAATTCCTGTCCCA
The DNA here is from genome assembly GCA_032690845.1 of Eleusine coracana subsp. coracana. NCBI lineage: Eukaryota > Viridiplantae > Streptophyta > Magnoliopsida > Poales > Poaceae > Eleusine > Eleusine coracana. The sequence goes on from CM064420.1 coordinate 57,283,186, forward strand.
GAAACCAAACGTTTTTGGACTTTGATTTGCCAATCAGAACTAAACATGGCCTATTTGTTTTTAGAAATTTGCTTGCTCTATTTGATTCCATAAAATTAGCCTGTAAGAATAGAAATAGATGACTGAACTTTAGTGTCTGCTTAATATTTATAACTCACTTAAGGATATATGCAATGAGAGACACATAATTTGTGTCTTCTGCTGTGAATAGTTTTACATGAGCTTAAAGAACACAATGGTCCCTTCCCCAGACCCCGCACAGTGCGGGAGCTCTCAGCACTGGGTACGGCCTTTTTATAAAAATTAATATTTATAGTGAAAATATAGGTCCATTGCGCCTCAAATTATGCTTCAGGTCAGAGAATAATGGTGCTGCCTACCAACGTATACGTATGTTCAGTGAATTGGAATATACAAACTTAATTTATAATGTTGTTGCTTGTAGGTCTGGCCATTTTTACACTATAAATGTATGTTTTCTACATGGGTGGCAGCGATTGTTTGCTTCATTGAGTTTTCTTCAACCTTGTTCTGCCTTTTCGCACAAGTGGTTTTTACCTCTAAACCTGATGTTAGCTACAGTGCAGTGGCTCTAAGTGAAATATAAGCGCTTCTTTTTTCTTGATTTTTGTGCTGAACCCCAGTGGGAGTATGGGACCCCATTGTGCACAACTGCACATATGGTTTCTTTTCTTCTCTATAGGTACATTCATATTGTTTATTTAATCACAATACGTAGACATGGTGGTCCATATCCATGGTATGTATGGTACCTTTGCTACATAGTTCATTCTTTCATCAACGATTGGAAAATCACGTATTTGCCTGCCTTCATTTGGTTTAGAATCATAGCTACAGTATCATTTCACGTCTATTGCAGCATTAGTTACCAATCCATCTTCATTGTTACTTTGTTGCAAATTTGGTAGGCTAATAGTGTGCTCTTATCCAAGGATCAAATCAGTCCAGTGATAGAAAGACCAAGCTGTTTAATCTTTATCCTTGAACAATGTTTCATATTTTCGGACTGTCATGAAAATTAGATGCTCTGTAATCATTAATCTTCGAAGAGCATATCATATTTCGAGCCTGCCATGAAAATTAGATGCTCTGTAGTGCATCCTTTTATGATATATCAATGATTTGCCTCTATTCTCAGTAGCAACCATAATCTCTGTTGAATGAAATAGATCTACTGATTAGTTAATGTCTGTATACAGCTCCAGTCAACATGTGTTTGTTAGTGCCTTATTTCTCTAAAAGCACTGCAGGGTTAGTTATTTCTTTTTGAATTTTTGGCGTATGATTGTCATGCATATTTCTCCATAAATATTAAAGCATTTTTAAATTTCAAACAGTGAGTTGAGAATTGTGTGTTTGGATTCCCACCATTTTATTTTCTTCTATCACTCCTTACTCATTAAGTAGTATTTCCCTTAACATTGGCTGTCTAGATCTATCAGCTACATTCGTACATTAAATCGTCATATTATTAGTGTTCAGGCTGCGTTTGTTAGCATGTTTTTTAATCAAAGATCAGTTATATTGGAAAAGACTTAGCAATTTTCCTCCTGTGCTTATTCTGTTTTCTGTACTCATTAGAATATTAGGTTTGAGTGGTATTTTCGCTTAATAAAAAATGCTAAAAATTTGTGCATATATTTTTGTCTCTGTTAGGTTGTTTATTTAGTTGATTTTCTGGACTTTCTTTCTTCATAGTAGTGGAGATTGGCACTCTGGATGAACCCCTCTTTGTTGGATGACGTGTGGGCCTTGAACCTTCAAATAAGCTGTAACTTCAGCCATTGAGGTACTGAAACCTTTTGTTCATTCTTCTCCTTTACTTTTGCCCTATGGTGGAACTAAGCAACTATAAATGAGAGTGTGATTGGGCCTCTTTTAATTTATACAGCCGTTGTGTTGCTTTGCTTGTGCTAGGCATGTATGGCCGTATAAGTTTCATATTTTCCTTGCTTGTTGTTTTTGTATGGGATAAGCTTCCAAGACACTTTTTCTTCATTTGTTGCTGATTATGATATGAATGCATGTGTTTTTGCAAAATATGATGTGTAGTCTATTAGGGTCTTCTTAACCACTGCAATTATGCCTTGTTTCTGAAAGAGGCAAATTCTTTACAAAGATATGCTGCCAATATATGGTTGACAATAGGTCCTATATCTTGTTAATTACACATATGTAGAAATGTGTATAGTTATGTGATCCTTCCATAATATATTATTAATTAACACAATAACATCTGATGCAGAGCTCCATGATTTTCTATTCATCAGCAATAAAACAAGAATTCACTCATGCAACCTTGTTACATTTTGACTTTTTGAATGCAACCTTACTTTTTGACTTTTTGATTATGTTTAACTGGAGCTACAAAAACATTAGGTACCACCATCTGCTTGTAAACATAGAATTTTGAGGAAGATCTAAGTATAAGCACTTAAGTAGTGATTTTTGCATATTGAGGATTGGGAATGTAAAATTATCTAGCGGATAAGTATAATGCTAAATATAGTTCATTTTATCAAAAGTATACATTTATATGCAACTTTTGCACTCCAATATATGCTTGCCAATATCTTTGCTTAGTGGTTTAGTTGAGTTCGTCAAAAGAGGTAAACAGATCTAAAACTGCATTTTTATGTGCTCTCTATTGCAGCTATGAAAAAAGATTGACAACCTAAGTTAAATGTAATGAATCACTCCGCATGTTTAAGTAAAGAAGTACTGAATCAGGTGATTCCCTGCCCAGCTCTACATGTAAACGGAGCATCCATGATGCCTTCGTCCTACTGCAAGGAGAGACTGGACTATCTTGTTGGCTCTCTACTCTCTAGGCTGTAGTAAAAAAGTGATTTGTATGGTTTATTGTTTTGTGAAATGAATCTATATATATTGATGTATGGGGTATGGTAGAATCTGTATTTGAATGATTGTACAAGATGTAGATGATGGAAGCAGCTTGATCCATTCTCCTGTGGTTATTAGTCTGATCTCTATTTAAGATAATATCTGTTGAAAACAGCGTGACCCATTCTGATACTCTTTTTTAATATATTTATTATGTGTAATTTTTATTTAAACGGCGCGCAAGGGCGCGCCGCATTATACTAGTTTATAAGGGAAGGGAAGGGAGGGGGAGACGGAGAGCAGCTGGAATCCCAATGCCAGATCAGAATCGGAACCCTATGCTTTTGCTAATCACACCTGGATTTGATGATCCCCTTGCTGTCCCCCAGGCAACAGAATCAGACGGAATCCCTTCCGTTCTGTTATGAAACAAAATGATCGGTCCCTCAACCGATGCACTGGCCAACGGACCAGGCGCCTGATGGAACCGTCGCCAATCGTGGGTGTATCCCTACGCTCCTGTAACCTCTCCTATATAAGTGTATCAAAGACATCAATAAAGATACTACTATTTATTCGACACTGTGGATTATCCATTTTACTCATTACACGTTATCAAGCACTAGCTCTCGAAAAAATTGAGAAAAGATAGAAGAGGGAAGAACTCGACGGAGCAAGCAACTGCCGGCGACCTCGCCGGAGATCAGCGAATCTCACGGGAGTCAATCTGATGGAGGAAGAGTTGTGCCTTGTGGACAGCTATACCACAAAAACTATACTTAGGGAAACTAAATATTTCCAAACTCTTACTAAGAGGTCAGGAAATATTTTGACAATCGCTGGACGTGATGCGACAATAGTAGGCTCTGATAGAGCTACTATCACGCTTCCCATGGGTACACAAGTAACGATCGAGAATGCATTATTGTATCCCGATTCAACTCGTACCCTATTAAGCTATAGAGATATCCGAAAAAATGGTCTTTATGTGAAAACACATGAGGAGAATAATGAGTTTCTTCTCATTACCAAAGACAAGGGATATGACATGGAAATTCTAGAAAGAATTTCCTCTCGACCGTCTGGATTGTACTACACATACATCAAACCCGTATCACATGTTGCATATAAGGTAATTTTCCAGAATGTTAACACATTCCAAACATGGCATGATCGCCTCGGCCATCCCGGTATCGAGATGATGCGGAAAATTACCGGCAATTGTATTGGTCATAATTTAAGTGATGCCAAGTTCCCGCAATCATCAGATTTTTTATGCACCGCATGTGCAATGGGAAAATTAATCATAAGACCATCATATCTTAAGATCAAAACGGAGCCACTAAAGTTTCTTGAACTTATTCAAGGAGACATTTATGGCCCTATACAACCATTATCTGGACCGTTCAGATATTTCATGATTCTCATAGACGCATCTACACGATGGTCTCACGTGTGCCTTCTATCTACACATAACCATGCATTTGCGAAGCTCATTGCTCAAATCATTAAATTGAAGGCAAACTTCCCTGAACATCGGATTCAATCAATCCGAATGGACAATGCAGCTGAATTTTTCTCTCGAGCTTTCAATGATTATTGCAAGGCACAAGGAATTCAAGTTCAGCACTCTGTCCCCTATGTCCATACTCAAAATAGCTTGGCAGAATCTCTGATTAAGAGAATTAAATTAATAGCAAGACCAATGCTTCACAATTGCAATCTTCCAACTTCGTGTTGGGGTCACGCGGTCTTACACACTGCTGACTTGATACAATTGCGTCCAACTGCTTATCACAACAACTCCCCGCTGTAACTCGTACGTGGAAATCCACCAAGCATTTCCCATCTGCGTAAGTTCGGATGCGCTGTATACGCACCGATCTCACCACCGCAGCGTACAACTATGGGCCCTCACAGGAAAATGGGGATCTATGTGGATATCAATCTCTGTTGATCATAAAGTATTTAGAACCTCTCACAGGGGGTCTATTTACAGCCCGGTATGCTGACTGTATATTCAATGAGGATCATTTCCCGGCTTTAGGGGGAGAGTTTAAGTACCATTCTGAAAGCCAGGAAATCAATTGGGATGACAAAACCATCCTATCCTCGGATCCACGTACTCGAGAATCTGAACTTCAAGTTCAGAAAATCATTGATTTGCAAGACATTGCAAACAATCTACCAGATGCATTTACTGACTACAAAGGTGTCACAAAATCCTTGATTCTGTCTAGGAATGCGCCTGAAAGAGTGGAGGTACCAAATAAAACCATTCAACTCCCAACTCAGAAAAAGAGGGGGAGAAGTACGGCTGCTCAGCAGGAATCAACGCCTAACAAGCGTCAAAGGAAAGCGCCCATAAGGCAGGATAAACCATCTAGCACCAAGGGTGATAGGAAGAAGAAAACTTCTGAACCAGTAAATGCAGGTCAACCCGAGGTTGACCGACACCCGAAGGGTTGTATACACCCTGTGGATAATACAAATCCACAACCCAGCTCTCAAGTGCACACACCATTAGAGGTTGGAACATCAGAAAACCCTGACACACTCGTATTGCGAAATCATGAGGAGTCACAAGGGGAACAGGAAAATTCCGTAGAGGAGATTTCCATCCACTATGCAAGTTCTAGAGAGTCTCATAATCATAAAACTATGGTTGTCGACGATCAAATCTCAGCTACGGTTGCAGACAACCTTCTCAATGATCCAGAACCAAAGTCCATGGCAGAGTGTCATAAGTGCTCGGACTGGAATCAATGGAAGGAAGCAATCCAGGCAGAGCTAGTATCGCTAAAGAAAAGAGAGGTATTCTCATCAGTAATACCTACACCTCCAAGAGTCTTCCCTGTGGGATTCAAATGGGTTTTCGTGCAAAAGCGGAATGAAAACAATGAGGTGGTGAGATACAAAGCAAGGCTAGTAGCGCAGGGGTTTATGTAGAGACCCGGCATTGATTTTAATAAGGCATACTCACCAGTAATGAGTGGAATCACTTTCCGATACCTAATATCACTGGCAATACAAAAACCTTTATTCCTGCAGTTGATGGACGTAGTGACCGAATATCTCTATGGGTCACTGGATTCTGACGTATACATGAAGGTTCCAGATGGAATCTCTGTGCCGAATCCTCACGTAAACCGTAATATGTATTTTGTAAAACTGACCAAGTCACTCTATGGCTTGAAGCAATCGGGACGAATGTGGTACAACCGACTGAAGGAGTTCCTTGTCAAAAAGGGATACTCCAATAATGATGATTGCCCATGTATTTTCATTAAGCAGTCCTCTACAAGATTTTGCATTATCTCAGTGTATGTAGATGATTTAAATATCATTGGGAACACAAAAGATATAGAGGAAGCGCGCAAACATCTTAAGACGGAGTTTGAGATGAAGGATTTGGGTCAAACCAAATTTTGTTTGGGTTTACAACTCGAACACCTTCCCACTGGAATTCTCATTCACCAGTCTACTTATATCCAGAAAATATTGGAGAAATTCAATATGGACAAAGCTTATCCGTTCAAGACACCTATGGTCGTACGATCTCTTGAAAAAGATACTGATCCATTCAAACCCAGGGAGGACGGAGAAGAGGTATTAGGCCCAGAGGTTCCCTACCTTAGTGCCATTGGCGCGCTTATGTATGTTGCAAATTGCACCAGGCCTGATATCGCATTTGCAGTGAATCTACTAGCTAGACATAGTGCTGCTCCTACCAAACGTCATTGGAAAGACACATAAGATCTAGGTCTCTTCTTTAGAAGAAATCGGGATCCAGCTTTGATTGGATACACTGATGCTGGCTATCTTTCTGATCCCCATAATGCCAGATCACAGACAGGATTCGTGTTCTTACACGGTGGAACGACTATATCATGGAAGTCCTCCAAGCAAACTTTGATTGCTACGTCTATAAACCATTCTGAAATCATAGCATTGTATGAAGCTTCACGTGAATGTGTCTGGCTTCGCAGAATGGTTAACCACATACAACAATCATGTGGTATTGGTCCCATAGGATCACCGACCATTATCTATGAAGATAATGCTGCTTGTGTTGCTCAGATGCAGACAGGTTATATAAAGACAAACCGGATTAAACACATTAATCTCAAGTTATTCTACCCTCACGAACTCCAACAGGGTGGTGAGATAACCGTCTTGCAGACCAAATCATGCGATAACCTCGCTGATTTATTTACAAAGTCCCTGCCATATTCCTCTTTCCGCAAATGTGTTGATGGGATTGGTATGCGACGACTTAAGAAGCTGCAAGGTTCAGGGGGAGTATCTCCTTAGAACACCAACCTGTCACAAACATCTATTGCACTCTTTTCCTATATATGAGTTTTGTCTTGAAAGGTTTTCTCATAATAGATTTTTAATGAGGCAATACAACACAAAACCCATGTCTATCTTCTGATTTTTCCTATAAGGGTTTTTACAAGGCGATAATAAAGACATGATATATGTTGTATCCATTTTTCCTATTTTCTCTCGTTGGGTTTAAGGAGTTTACACAACATATCATATTATACCTCCTCATATTTTTCCACAGGATTTAGGGGGAGCAGATGTCCACAATGTACACCGACGATCAACCGATTAAGGGGGAGTGTTATGAAACAAAATGATCGGTCTCTCAACCGACGCACTGGCCAACGGACAGGCACCGGATGGAACCGTCGCCAATCGTGGGTGTATCCCCACGCTCCTGTAACCTCTCCTATATAAGTGTATCAAAGACATCAATAAAGATACTACTGTTTATTCGACACTGTGGATTGTCCATTTTACTCATTACACGTTCATTTAGCGACAGAGAGGCTCCCTTGAGACATGGGGTGAGGCCTGCGGGGAATTGCCACACCTAGTTCGCTCAAATCAGAGTTCTAAGTTTGGGTAAAAATAAATAAAATAAAATCCGAGTTCCAGTTCCAGACTTGCGTCATGTCCATCGTCCTTACGCCTTCCTCGCTAAGGGCCTCCATAATGGTCACTTTTCATTGACCATAGTGTCAGAAATAGCGGTGCCAGCTATGCCTGTCCGGTTGTGCAGAATTGGAGTCAGCTGCAGCTGCTGCCCGCAACAACGATAATGTATAACCAAGCATGTGGGGTCGGATCGTCCTTCTCTCTCTTTTAAAAGCCACGCACAGGTGTATTATTGGACCAAGGTAGGTCCCTTCTACTTTTTGGACAGAGCATAACTGATGCGTGGTCTTGGACCTTTATCTTCACAGGCTTAACTTCACGGGATTCGACCTGACACACTTATCGTTTGTGGCAGACGAGTGTGGAGGCCCTAATGCCTCTCTCGACACCGACGACATGCCTCGCTAGAGGCGGTAGGGATGCCACTACTGCTTACAGCTGGTGCGTGGAGAACCTCGTCGGCCCACCTGCTCCGAGAGGTGTTCGACGGAATGTCTGCCCGGGCATCCACGCTGGCTTGGCACGTCTGCCTTTCATATATATTCTCCCCAATCCAGTCTCAGCATGGTCTCTTCCCTCCAGAAACCCAAGAAGTACTGTGCCCGTCCTCCGACTAGTCCTTAATAAACTATTTCATTTTGTTGTTTCTATAGAGACTTTTATCTGCGGGACACTCACAAAATGTGAATTTGTAACACACACCTGAATCGGTCATTTGGTCTGAGGGTGTGTTCGTTTTCACCCCTCTGATTTTTAGATCTGTCCCATCGAATATTGTGATACTAATTAGGAGTATTAAATATAGATTACTGACAAAACCCAGTCCATAACCCTCCCTCTGAATGATGAGATAAATCTATTAAGACTAATTAGGTCATGATTAAATAACGTGATGTTACAGTAAATATCTCTTAATAATGACTTAATTAAGCTTAATGAATTTATCACACTGATGCGTATTCAACTCTGTAATTAATTTTATATTTAATATATATTTAATAATTATATATATTATTTTAATGATTGATATGATCCTACTAAAATTTAGACCCCAAGAAACGAACACACCCTGAGAGACATTGTGAAAACATGGTTTTGTCTAGTAGACACCGCACCTGATTAAAAATCTTTTTTAGTTAGAAGGGGAGGAAAAATGACCAATGTGCCCTTTTGACCAATCTTCAAAAAAAACTACTCGTCTTCCCCTCATTTCTGAACGCGCCGCCACTCTTCCTCCCCCGTGCGACGCTCGCGCTGCCCCCGCCTATAGCTCCGCCTCCCCGCGCCGCCCTGGCAGCTTTGCCTCCCCATGCGCGTCGCCCCTAATAGCTCCACCTCCCTATGCGGGCCGCCACCGGTAGCTCCGCCTTCCTTTCACCTCCTGATGCGCGTCGCCACCGGCAACTCCGCCTCCCGCACCGCCCCCGGTAGCTTCGACTCCCTATGCGTGTCGCCCTGGCAGCTCCGCCTCTCCGCGCCGCCCCTGGCAACATAGCCTACCGACGCACGTCGCCCCTGGCGGCTCCGCCTCCCCATGCGCGCTGCTGCCGGTAGCTCCGCCTCCCTTTCGCCTCCCTTCGCGAGATGCCACCGGCAGCTCTGCCTCCCCAATGCGTGCCGCTCGTGTCGCTCCTGCCCGTCTTCGCCCGCATCGCCCCTGCCCGCCTCCACTGCCCCTGTTTCGACGATGGAGGCCATCTCACCGACAATGGTGTCCCCGTCGTCGCACGCGCCGCTCGAGCTGCAGCTCGTCCACAAGAATCTGGCCGGGTTCATGCACGACCACGGTGTGCCCTTCCACTTCGTGGCCTACAGCGTCGACACGCTCAACCCATCCGAGCTGCTTGCACTCGCCAACCCGACCTCCGTCTGTTCCTCTCGACGCACGCTCTAGTCACTCACCACCCGTCGAGAGGAAGAAGACAATGGGCAATATTGTCATTATAGAATTGTCTTCTCTCTACTCAGATTAGAAAATAGTTTTTTAATCCAAGACGGTATCTACCACATAAAAAACATATTTTCGAAGTGTCTGCCAGACAAAACGGCCGATTCAGGTGTCTGTCATACTAATTCGTGTTTTTTGAGTGTTCGCGAGACAAAAATCCCAAATAAATATGTCACATAAGCAATATAGCATTAATTTGATGGATGAAATAGATAACATAATGCATTATTTCATATATGTTTTTTCTTACAAGTACATGTAAAACACAAGTATCTTGAAAACAATGTAGACATAACTTCATTTAGATGAAACTGTTTCATCTCTTTTTTCATTAATTTGTTATTGTTTTTTACAAGTATATTAATTTTTTATCATGTCATAAAATGCTAACATGTCATATCATTTATTAAAAATAAAACTCACTCGTTATCAGTGGAATCAGGGATACTTTCAGCAAGAAATATATCGAAGAGTTAGCGATGGGTTAGCCGAAAATCTTAGTTTATCAGAAGCTTGGTCTAAAATTCTCAAAAATATTAATTTTTTATGATTATATTAGTAATAATTCGGTTAAGCGGGGATTATTGAGAGCAGGCTCAATGGAGAATGGGGATGGAATAGCTGTTGAGAGTAGCCTCAGAATATCAATGACTGGACTTTAAGCTCGTGTTATATAGCTAGTAGTAGAGTTGTGGACCACGGAGCGAGGCCGCTCGCTTCCAATTCAAAGGAATAGCGTGGGGCGTGGGCTCGTGTCAAAAAACAAGAAAAAAAAGGAATAGCGTGGGCTCGTGAGTTCGCCGCACGCTGCAGGTGGTCCAGAGTCGTGTACGTAGTCGCTTGCAGGAGGAGCTGCGTCTTCATAGATCAGACATCTCCAACCATGTCGACGGCGCGAGGTCACGGGGACGAGGGAGAGGAGGTAGCAGCAGCCCACGCGGTGTTCTTCCCGTTCCCGGCACAGGGCCACGTGGCGGCGGCGCTGCACCTGGCTCGGCTCCTCCACGTCCACCACGGCGCTCGCGTCACCTTCGTCCACTCCGAGCGCAACCGCCGCCGCATCCTCCGGTCGCGTGGCCCCGCCGCGCTCGCCGGCGCGCCGGGCTTCCGCTTCGCCGCCGTCCCCGACGGCCTTCCGCCGTCGTCCGACGAGGACGCGGAGGACGACCACTCGCCGGAGCACATCGCCGCGCTTCTCGCCTTCATCGACGCCTCCGTCCCGCACCTCAGGGCCGTCCTCGACAGCGCCGCCGCGTCCGGCGCGCCGGCGACGTGCGTCGTCTCCGACATCGCGAGCGTCCTCCGCGCGAGTGGACAGGAGCTGATGGGCGTCCCCGCCGTGGCGTTCTGGACCACCGGCGCGTGCGGGCTCTGGTCCAACATGCTGTGCCAGCAGCTCATCGAAAAAGGCCTGGTTCCCCTCAAAGGCAATGAGCAGCTTCGCAACGGCTACCTCGACACGGTCGTGGACTGGGCGCCGGGGATGCCGCGGGACATGCGCCTCCGCGACTTCGTCAGCTTCGTCCGAACGACGGACGCCGACGACGGCATGCTCCGGGCCGTCATGGGCATAATGGACACCCTCCGCACGGCACCCTCGGCCCTCATCCTCAACACGTTCGACGAGCTGGAGGCCCAGGTGCTGGCCGCCATGCGGCCCATCCTCCCGCCCATCTACACCGTGGGCCCACTCCCGCTGCTCGCCGCCGAGCAGCAGGCCCCGCTCGCCACGCTCAGCGCCAGCCTGTCCAAGGAGGACGGCGGGTGCCTGGCGTGGCTGGGACGCAAGCCGCCGCGCTCCGTGGTGTACGCCAACTTCGGCAGCATCGCGGTGCTGACGACGCACCAGCTGCGTGAGTTCGCGTGGGGCCTGGCACGCAGCGGCCACGACTTCCTGCTGGTGGTCAGGAACGACCAGGCCAAGGACGACGCCTGCGGGGGTGGTGGGCCCGCGGCGGCGGCCGAGGGCAGGGGATACGTGGCGAGCTGGTGCCCGCAGGCGGAGGTGCTGCGGCACGAGGCGGTGGGGGCCTTCCTCACGCACTGCGGGTGGAACTCCGTGCTGGAGGGCGTCTGCTCTGGGGTGCCGCTGCTGTGCTGGCCATTCGCCGCCGACCAGCAGACCAACTGCAGGTTCGCGTGCACGGAGTGGCGCGTCGGAGTCGAGGTCGCCGCCGACGTGGACAGCACGGAGGTGGCGGAGCTGGTCAGGGAGGTCATGGCAGGTGAGCGGGGGAGGGAAATGAGGCAGCGCGCGGCCGAGTGGAAGGAGAAGGCGGCAGCGGCGGCTGCGCTGCGGGGTGGGTCCGCCTGGGTCAACCTTCACAGGTTGGTCAATCAGGTGTTCCGTCGGCATCGGGGGATGACTTTGGATACCGGGGTCATTCTCTCTACTACAACGATGGATAAAAGTACCCAAAGACTCGATTAAGTAGTGGGTTGCTGATGAAATTTGATGATATTTGGTACCCTCCCTGTATATCCAATTTGCTAAAGAAAAAATAAACTCAGTTATTGAGAGTTAAATGGCTTATGCATATGTATTTGTTTGTTGATAATTATGTGCGGAGAGATTCTCTTTGTGTGCATCTGTATTGTTTGGTTTGTATTTATCCGTGACGCTCAACTCGTTCAGGTTGGCCCCTATGATTGTCTGTTTGGTCCGACTCTACTCATTTGTTTTAAAGCTTGCCCTGCTATTTCATTAAAGGAGGAGGTTTCGTCCTCAATTTTAACCCAAACTTACTCTGATCTTTTGATTAAGCATATAACATCCTCACACGATCGGATGCTTATTATTTATGTGATGCTCCCTCGCGTGAAATGCATGCTCTGTCATGTACTCATGTTGATTTATTAGGCAGATGCGGTTGAACTGCCAGTGTCAGGTGGGCGCTCTTGGGTCAACCTTGAGAGGTTGGCCAACTAGGTGGTCCGTCAGTATAAAGACATGTCCTAATTGAGTAATGACCTGCTGATAAATTTGAATAGGGTCACTCTCTACAGGGATCGATACGTACCAAAAGACTCAAATAAATGCATTTTGCTACCGCAGGAGCAACATGCGGTGCTAAATAATACAAGTAAACCCAATCATTGAGTTTATGTATTGCTTGTTGATAACTATTGATTCGCTGCCCGGCTCACTCTGAAGCATTCACAATCATTGAGAGTTAGTCGTATGCTTGTGTATTTTTTATGATAATTATCTATCGACAGGCTCGTACTTCCTCAAGGTTACGAACCAAACCAGACGAAGTTAACGATGGGGTGGCGCTGCCAACAAATTACCCATCAAGGTCACTCTACCATTGCTTCCATGGTTCTCTGTTAGTGCTCTACTCCTTTTTTTTTTTTGGATAAAGCCTTGTGGCCTGCTTGGATAGTTGTATTGAAAGCTATAGCAAAGTTTGATACAACGCGCTACGCTAGGGTTGCCAGCATACAAATCAAGTCTTCGAGGCATTACACCTTACATCGCTGGGGTTGACAGCATACGGTACAAAGTTCAAAAGAGCACAAGAACCCTAAACTTGCAGAAATTCTTTACATGAAACTCTCTTCTTCATCATGCGCATCCCACTTGTTCCGGAATGCTTGATACCAAGTTATCATCTTCGTTAACATCTCCTCCATGTACTCTTGATCTTGTCTTCTTATGGACGCTTTCCATTTTTGCATAAATGAGCAGATATTATGCAGATATTTTAGAAGGATTTCTACAGAACTTTTTCTGTATTGCCACAGCATTTCTATTCTTCCAGAGCCCCCAAGCAACACATGCAAAGTAAAACATGCCAGCATTGTAACTGTCTCTCCCCTAAGGAATCCAGTTACTCGGTAATATAAATTATTAGTTGAAGTAGGTGTTTTCTCCCACCCTAGCGCTTCCATGGTTCTCTGTTACTGCTCCACTCTAATCCCTTGATTATTTAAGTATACTAGAAAATCAGGCGCACTTCGTTGCGCCGGTAAGTTAGAAGATAACTATAAATTATATTATGCGATATAAATAATCAAAGAGAGTTTTTTTTTATTAAACACATATCAAGCCCATACCTATGGGGCTATGGCCCTATAATCTTAACGGCTGACAGGAGTTCTTTTATTCTCTTTTACCTTCTCCCTACGTCAGCTGATCTATTTATTTTTCTCTCTTGTTTTTCTTCCATTATTTGTATAATCAAAACAATTTTACTTGATTTATTGATTTATATAAAGATAAAGGACTTAGATGCAAATAACCTATCAAAACGTGAGATGGCTTGGTCCTTATCCAGACGGCCGCATCCCATCATCTTCGTTGGTTCCCATAGCACGTCTGCTCAAAGCTTCTCCCCTTCTCCCATGGCATCCGTTCTCTCCCTCTAGATCCACCTGCAGTAAGCACAATCCGGTAGCAAGAAATAGCAAAATTGAAAGCCCATATCCTCCTCTCATCTCCAGTATATCTTCTGTAGCTTTTGGTCCTTTGTTCCCCTAGATCTCGCGAGCTTATTGTTCCCTGCCTCCATGGCCATTGAAGCAGGCTCGACCTTTTGCTTCTTCCCTCTGATGGTAGCGCGGTATGCGTCACACCAGCCTTCAATTGCCACCGTGTAACGTCTCTATTCTCCTCTCCAGCTCCCTCGATGGTTCAACATGAGCCATCTTCATCTTCCATGGCGAGGAAGGAGGAGGAAACAAAATGATGCCCGTACACGGGCTGATCCTATCGTAGCAGTGTAGGCTGACTGCCCATGTCTGCGAGGCAAATCGAGCTTCGAACGACGACGTGTTCGATAAGCAGACACTCCACGTTGTAGAAATATGACATGTTTGCAACAGAAGACATCCATGCCGCCTAAAATGCTAGGAGGGCTGAAAATCTTTGCTGTATCAGCTTAACACTATAAACATGCTTTCATGATGCCTCCTTCAGCATTTTTGTGAGCTAAGGAAGAATATCAACTGATGAACGGAGGTCAAACAACACTGAAATTTTCAAGTTGCATCAGGCCAATCACTGTTGTGCATGTACAAAGACATAGTACTGAGCAGTGAGCATGATATATATTCGTTTTTGGAAACAGAATTTTAGCCATTGGGTATACTAGGTCAGACATATCGAAGCCTACACAACCAAACATGGCTTAAGAGTTTCTGATTGAACGGAAAGGTGTTGAAGTTCCGCAAAGAAAAGTTAGTTAATACCATATGATGGATGATTCAGGCTGTACATGAAACACTGACTAAACATCAGGATACCTCTTAGTACAAATGAATGAATTACAAGTTCTTAAATGCATGGATAACTTATCAAGATTATACCATGTAAGATAGTTACTATATATCATGAGAGATTCATTAAAAATGAAGTCAATATCTCATACACACTACAAATTTCACCGGAACAACTTTGAGATCTACATGTTCAGGCGCTCAGCTTAACCCTCCGTATTTGCGATGACCAATTCTTGTTCAGAACCAGAACATATGGCAGGTACAGAGAGTAGAGACCATCACTCAATCAGCAGTTAATGCAGTCTATTTCTTGAACACTGCTCTGCATATAGTAACCCACACAAACTGCAAGCACCAGTATCACCAGAGCCAATAGCCTCAGCACAAGCCACAGCGTGGAACCCTTGCTACCGTCAGTGGTGAAGAATCTCCTAAGCAGAGCCGTCAATGGCCACAGACCATGCTTTTTGCTAGGCGCATGGCTTCCCTTTTCCTTTGAGTCAGCAAAAAGAAATAGCATCGAGAAAATAACCTTAGATGATGATGATAGGCACAGCACAGGTGCACAGTTGTGCAAAGGTGAAGGAGGAAACTTACATTGTCTTCCTCAGAGTCAAGCTTGCTCAGCTTAGAGATCATGTTACCGTATAATTTGGCATCCCTTCTGTTGTACTCCTTGACCTTTTCCTTCAGCCTCCTGTACCCCATTTGCACATCCCTGAGAAAGAGAGTGTTACTTCAAACTTGTCTTTGTCTCAGCATCCAGGTGAGGTTTTTGCGTAAAGACAGATTGTGCAAGATGTAAGCATTAATGTGTGATTAAATAACTTTCCTGTTCTCCAATGGAAATATGATATTACAGAACTTTTAAGCTAACAACTTCAGTACCGCCATCTATTAGAATGTCTAGTTCCATAATTTGATCAACCTAAATAGTACCAACAAACAGTTACCTGTTCTCTGGATCTATTTCTAGCGCTCTCTTTATGTCCTCCTCTGCCAAATCAAGATCAACAAGACCGATGTACGCCTGTGCCCTTCTGTAAAATGCCTTCACGTTTGTGCTGTCAAGTTCCAGAACCTGAATATCATTACTCTTGTTAGCCAACTAGTATATATTTTACGAAGTCTGAAATATGTAATTATTAGGATATGCATAATACCTCAGTACACAGTTCCTTCGCTTCCTTGTAATCTTTAAGTTTTAATTTACATGCAGCGTTGTTGAGCTTGCAGCTTATCTTGAGTGCCTTGGACAGCTTTTTCTCTTCTTCACTGTAGGAGCTATCATACTCCACGAAGTTCAAAGCCTGTAGAAAAGAACAAATACATGTGAACGCCATGACCAAAATTAATGCAAAACAGTTGCATAAGGTTATTTTGTGCCAATATCTTGAAATTGTGACCTTTCCATATCTCTTAGAAGCCCTTGCATACTTGCCAATCTTAAACCACACATTCCCTTCATCTTTCTTCTTAGCAGCCGCTTCAATCTTCTCAGTGTTGTCCTTCAAGTCCCATGATTCTTTTTCCTTCACGAGATAGCAGTCAGGATTCATTTTTTTTATCAATAATCAATAAGATCAAAGACAAACAACCTCTGTCATCATGGCTCAGGCTCAGTTACCTTATCGAAGGACACAAGCTCCACCTCATAACAAATAGATGAATTAGGGGGAACAATGGCCAGATCTTGTTTTGTCTCATTAGCACCGAATGCATGCTTGGGAGGAAGAGTCACCAAGGCCACTTCTCCCCTCTTCATGCTACTTACTGCTTTGTCAAGCCCTTCAATTACTTGATCCTCATCAGTCTTGAACTCAAATGGCTCTTCACCATCATGACCTTTCTTGACAAACAATGTACCATTCTCCAATTTCCCAGTGAGTCTCACTGCAGAGCAAGAACACCATCATTTGCATCCCACAAAACAAAAAGAATGTCACCATGACTTGGAATACAGTATTATCATGTAAAATGAAATTCAACATTTGTAACCACATACCTCTGACAACTGCACAATCGTTTGGACGGTCATAGCCTTCACCCTCCTGGAGGATCTTCTTAATTATCTTTTTGTCATTGCCTATCTCAGTGACTGTCTTCCAGGACACCAGATGAAGATCAATGTGCAGTGTAGCATTTGGAGGCACCACAGCTTCTTCTCCAGAGGTTGGCCTGCCTTCCTCACCGAAGCCATCTGTTCACCAGGTAACAAAATATGCTCAAGATGATTCTGGCACCACATTGCACCAGAGAGTTCTTTATGAGTAAGGGCAGGACTGCAAACTCACATTGCGGCTTGACAGTGAGAAGGGCCTTCTCGTTCTTCTTCATTGTCTTGACAGCCTTGGATATGGCAGGGCAGAAATGCCCTAGAAGAAAAGCAACATTCCTGCATGAGAATCTGACCTATGAACAGTAGAATTATAATGCAATAGTTAAAATTGCAAGTACTGTACCATCTTTCACGGTGAACTCAATGCCATCAGAGTTTGATACAACAGTACCATCCTCAAGCCTTGCTTCAAACTTAACTGCAAACAGATATCAAATAAACATTTAACAAAATTTGGTCAATGAACAGGCAGTAAAGCACAACCACAGATTGCATAAAGAAAAAAAAACTGCCGGAAAAATGGTACGTTACCAAAAACTTCATCAAGATCTCTAGGGTTTTCCCATTTCTCTCCTTCAGCTAGTACTTTCTTGAAGATGCCACCATCCTTGCAAATGTCCTTGACACTCACCCATGATAGAAGCTCTACATCAAACTGCAGTGTGGCATTTTGAGGGATCACAGGTGGGGATCCATCTTCACCATATGCAAGTTCTGGTGGTATTGTGAAAACAGCATTTTCACCTTTCTTCATGGTCTTGATGCCCAAATCCCATCCCTTTATAACTTGGCCTGTAGGGAGTAAGAATATGCACTATTTTTATTTTCAGTGAAGTTATGCGCTTATGCTTAATTACACTTCGTAAACAGAACACAACTAGCAATACCCATAACAAAAAAAAACATCTCGTTTCTTTCAGTTAATATGCAATCACAGACAAACCTGAAACCAAATAATTGTTCTTTTAGTTTCACTGCGACAATGTTATTCTACTCATGATAGAAAATCAGGATGTTTGGATTAATGGTAAAAAACGAGCATAACTTAATAATAAACGGTCAAGATTAGGAAACTGACATATTATCAAAAGTATAAATGAATCCTGACTCAAGCTGCAGATATACAGATATGGACAATAAGCTGCGGATTTAGCTGGCTCTGATGCCTCTCTGCTAGTCTTATCAAGCATTGCAAGACAATAACGTCCGGTGCTTTTTCAGTTATCATTTAGCGTAACCAGTACAGAACAAAATTCCCACTTTTATTTTCCTTTTTTGAAGAAAACTAATCACATTTCAGCTTACCGGGCTTGCAGCACCAACATTTCAACCAAATTTTATGACAGTAGTAACTGAAAGGATGATCAATCTGAGTATCTGATCCTAGTCGACTAGCCCAAAATCAGAGGAATGTTGAGCTGATACCTTGGCCGAGGTTGAACTTGAACGGTGCATCGCGGTCCCGGCTGGAATCGAACTTTGTGCCGTCCATCAGCGTCCCCGTGTAGTGCACTGCGCCATCGAAAACAGTTGAGTGAGCAGGCATTTCGCAATTCAATCAGCATCCCTTTCAATCCTCTGTCACCGGTAACCCGAAGACGCGGATCACACGCACCTAGCACCTCGTCACCGTCGGCGGGGCGGGCCCACCCCTCGCCCTCCTTCACCAGCCGCTTCTTCAGCCCCTCCTTCCCGATCTCCCTCTCCTCCCCTTCCTTCATCTCCGCGGGCGGGTGCTCCGCCTCCTCCCCGGCGCCCGCCGCGCCGGCGTAGGGGTCCTTCATGGCTCCCTCCTCCTCGTCAGAGTCCTCCCCGCCGAGGCCCCCCATGCCGCCGTACGGCGGAAAGCCAAGGCCCCCCATCCCGTCGAACCCCGGCATGCCGAGGCCACCCATCCCGCCGTACCCCGGCATGCCGAGGCCACCCATCCCGCCGTACCCCGGTAGACCGAAGCCGCCGTCGTCCATGCCCATGTCCATCTCCGGCAGGCGGAATAGAACCTTCTAGAAGCGGGAGCACGCGAGTAGAGTGTCGGGGGGCGTGGACCGTGCTGGGCTTGCCTCGACTCCCGAGACGGATGCGCCGGCCGGCTCGATTTTGTGCGCGATGCGGCGAGCACGTGCTGGGCGTGGGTGTTCTGGAGTGTTCTTGAGTGAGAGGAAGGCAAGGGAGCTTGGGGACGAAGATGACAGCTGGGATCACTGCTAGGATGGGCCCAGCGCTCAGTTGGAGAAAAAAAAACTGTTTTGGTGGACGGAGCTTTGAAAGGGACAGGATTAAAAGTCATGAAGAAGAGATGCTTCCATAGAGAGCGAGTGTTAAGCGGTCGTTGGTAGTTAGGAGTACTCAGTCGTGGAACTCTCTAGAATCATGGTACGAATTGGTGCCCATGCGGCGCAAGGCGTGTTTGAGCTTATATGGGATAATAGAGCAACTCGCTCGGTTGATTATAACGCTAGTGGATTACTTTGTGGGACCTAATTCTCTTCATTAGTCCCGCAGTACAAAAGGTACTCGCTACTGAACAAATTAAAATCTGACGACGACTTAGCGGGGTTGCACCAACAACGATCTCCTTCTCTAATCTAGGTAACCCATTCACTGATGTAAGTTATCGTTGACGAGCGGGATAGTGGCCACACATGGTGAGACTTCCTACGGACTTATGTCAGTAGATCTGGCTCTGCAGTCTGCAATTGGTCCTTACGAAACAGAAGTTAAGCACTGAAGTTTTTTATGTTAGGACGTCCACAATAGTTGATATCTATAATTACTTATAGATCAGCATTAAAGATGAACATAAAAAAAGTAACGTTAACAATTGATCAATTTAAGATGGGGACCCAAACAAGAGAGCAAAGTTAGGATAGATGAAGGTTGTGCACATAGGGTGGAACCTGTTCACCTAGCTATAGATGATAGTTGGCAGCAACGATAACTCCTCTGTCATCCTCTCTCAAACTGAAATATATAGCTGTAAAATTTATCCATATACATAAAAATGCACGCATCAACACATATTAACAGACCTACAACTACACACAAATTAAAAGAATGCGTCCATTCAAAGATCACCAGAAACAAATTTGGTGTGCGACGGGAACATCACCCTCCCATTGTGGCTCTACTTGTGAGAGGGTACTCACTAAATTTACAAGAGAAAACCCTTAAAGAAAAAAACACAACACAATACCAAAGCTTTCAGGGGCTTCTCGTCTTTCTCCAAAACATCTGGTTAACACCTCCGCCGCACACCATGTCTGACAGAAGAGCTAGATCCACCGACCGACCTGTGTGATGATCTCCAAACCATGGATGATGCCACAAAATCTGAACAGACATCGGCCACTCCCTCATCGAGGATGGTCGAGGAAGACGAAATCGGTCGCCGCTAGACTAAGGTCCAGCGACCCGAAAGCAGAAAGGGCCGTCACCGATGTAGAAATCGGTAACCCAAAAGTAGCGAACAGAAAGGGGAAAAATCACCCTCTCTAAATGCACAGACAAACCTCCAAAGCAACCCGGAGAAGAAGCCGATGCAAAGACCAACATCTTCGCCAAAGAAACCATAGAGTAGTAAAATCATCGGCAGACAACACATCTCTTTCACTGGAAATTGAATCCTTCAAACCATAGAAACGCCATGAAAGAAAACCTAAGTAAACTAACCAGCACTACTACTTTAACTAGCTACTATTAACAGCCGGACGACGAGATCTCATGTTCCCCTACCTCTCCAGCACTAGAACAGATGCCGGAGAGGAGGGGAACCAGAGGATTCGCTGCTGGAATGCGAAGGCTACTGTTCCCCCTCGCTTGTCTCTACTGTAGCAAAGGGATAAGGTCGGGTGGAAGTTGACCCTTATATGACTATAGACACAAGTATGTAGAAAGTGTTTTATGATCCTATTATTTCAAAAATTCTATCTCTACAGCCTACCCAATTTTCAACAGGGAATACTCTTTGCTTAATTCCTTAGATCTCATAATGTCGCTCTAACCATAGAAAAATAGCATGATACCATCTACAAATGAACTGGTCTGGTCTGTGTGTCTGAGTGATCCTATCCTAAACCACGAGGTACTGTTGCAGAACCCAAGACCATCAGCAAGCCACCATGGATGCATTATTTTGTTACACGACGTGTATAAAACGCATAGGTGTTTGTTCTGAACTGCATTAAGAAGGCAAGAAATGATTTGTTATTGATGGATTTGCCATCGATTCATTTGCCTGACCAGAACATAACTCTTGCTCCATTTTTAACTTCTGCCTAAAAAAAGATTGCAAACATTGTTTCCATTACTGTGCTCTGTTTTGCTTGGCAGGAAATCCAAGTGCGCGAGTCATCCATTTGTCGCAACCATTCCCAATGCAACTGAAGTGTGTATCGGATCCATGGGCAGAGCTACCATGGTTCATCATGAGTGTTCAGTTGAACACCTAAGAATGGCAAAGGGTATAAAAGGCTGCACCAGGTTGACCCTCAGTCCACACCGTATTTGCACGTGAACTCTTCGTCTTTCTTGCGCCTTCTCTGCTCTCGCGACTCCTCTATTTTTCCGGCTAGGGTTAGCTTTTTCGCTTCTGGCCATCATAGATCCCGCCGCGTTTAACCCCCGAGCTTTGGCGAAGTTTCTCAAACTCCTCCACCGCGTCCAATCCTATTCACGATGGGTCACAAGAGGACTTCTATTTCAATCCTAGCTTCTTCCGCCGCCGCCGCTGCCGCGTCGTCCTCGTCGGAGGTCGACATCCCAGAGCAACTTCGGGAGTTCTCGAAGAGCAGCCTTTCACAGGCTGACATGAACAATATGGTGGTGAATGGTGTCCTTCCAGAGCAGGCTCGGATCGACTGGAAGGTACCTCGCGAATCCTGCCCCATCCCCATTCACCAGCAGATCATAGTGTTTCGCTCATTCTTTGAGCATGGCTTTGGAGTTCCCTGCTGCAGTTTTTTACGCGGGTTCCTTTTTTTCTATGGGATTGAGCTTGTCAACCTCAATCCCAACTCCATTCTTCATATTGCCATCTTCGTATATTTGTGCGAAGCTTTTCTTGGCACTCTCCCCCATTTCAATCTCTTCCGCCATTTGTTTGTCCTCCGACCGCTGCCAACCAAGGATAACCAAGTGGCCATAGGCGAAGTCGGCGTCCAGTTACGCAAGAAGGAGGCATACATCAATGTCCCATTAAAGACCGGAAACAAGTATTGGAAGGATGAGTGGTTCTATTGTGACAACCCTCCCCCTGTTCTTGCCGACTTCACTGGTGCGAAGGCTATTCCCCAAGCGCATTGGATAGAGAGACCCGATTCGACCGATCCTCAAGTGGTCAC
The DNA here is from genome assembly GCA_032690845.1 of Eleusine coracana subsp. coracana. Classification (NCBI taxonomy): domain Eukaryota; kingdom Viridiplantae; phylum Streptophyta; class Magnoliopsida; order Poales; family Poaceae; genus Eleusine; species Eleusine coracana. Next base: position 57,305,630 of record CM064420.1, read on the forward strand.
TTTGCTTAAGAAAATTACCGGTTTGAAGGCTGAAGGCGTCGATGGCATCATAGTCACCAAAAGTTTTATCATCCGACGAGTTCAACCCCTGAAGCTTCAATGTCACCCGGTATGGGACTATGTTGATGAGGATGAGACCAGGGAGGTGCCGGACCCACCGAATGGTGAACTCCGCCGAAGATGCTTGTTGAATATGTTTGAAGGGGATATCCTTCAGGACCATTCTTTGGTCAAAAAGGCGTATAAGAAGGGCACAATGCGAGCCCAAGTAAGCCTCAGTCTGCCTTTAGCTATCCCTTGTTATCCTATCTTGATGTTGTACTCAATGTTTTGATCTTTATGCAGGTGCTGGATACTTATGTATCTCATCCCCCGCTCCCTCAGACCGATACTGAGGGACCTAATTATGTCAAAAGGACACCACTGACCGGTGCTGGGGGTTCAAGTTCCTCCGTAGGCGCTCAGCCAGTCAGCGTCACTCCCGTCGTTACTCTGGCCTCCCCTGACAAGCTCCAGAAGCGGACTATCGGGCGCCGACGCCAATATGTCGGGGACCAGGACGACGATGAAGAAATAACTGCCGCAGATGCTGGTCAACCTGCTCCTGCAACCTCCAACCGACCTTCAGACCGACCGGAGCCCCCGAGCCCAACTCAGAGGTCAACAGAAGAGGTGGTGCAGACTAGCAAGACTGACCAGCCCTCTCAAAAGAGGAAGGAGACTGATTTTCAGTCGACTTCTTCAAAGAAGAGGCTATGCCGGATCAAGCTCAAGAAGGCTCCCAGGTTTAATCTTTGAACCCTATACTCCTTGCCTCTTATTGCTGATCTCAACATTTCCTGATCTCTTTCTTCTATGTTTTTTTCTTGGTAGTCAGACAAGTGATTCTCAGAGTGCTCAGGGATCTAAGGATACTCGGTCTAAGCTCCCACCTCGTCCGACTGGTGTGGCCCATTCGGTTGGCAAGTCTTCAAACACGCCGACCGAAGTGGATAAACCGTTTGAAAAGACGGTTCCTGCCTCTACTCCCGAGCCTCTGCCTCAGACCACTCCAACTAATGTCTCTTTGCCACTTGACAAAGGTAAAAGGACTCTTCCTGCAGATATGCTTGGTCGGCCTGAGGTGGAGGATGTGGAGATTTTGCACCAACACCGGGAGTCTAGCAAGGTAACTCAACATTATGCTTTTACCTTGCTTCACTCTCATCTTTTAGCTCATTTATCTTCTGCATATCAGAAAGTGTATGCTCTTGTGGAGCGAAAGCAGGCTAGAGTGGAATATCTTGAAGCCGAAACTTTCGGTATGTCCTTGGTCGTCTAATCTTCTTGTATTTATGTTTTAGACTAACTTCTTATTCATTGTCTTGCTAGTCACCGGTCAGCAACTCTCCAAGGCCCTAGAGGAAAACAAGAAGCTGTTGGCCGACCGACAAGAGATAAACAAGGTCTTAGACCAAGTTCGTACAGATCTGGCTGGTAAGTTTTCCTACCATCCATATTTAGGCAATCTGCTGACCACTCTAAAGCTAAAAGTTTTACTTTTAGCTCACGATAAAAAAATCACCATCTGGAGAAGTTGACTTCCAACCAGCAGAGGTTCATTGACGCCTTGAAGGTTGAGAAGGAAAGCCTCTCCAAATTGGTTGAAGACCAGAAGATCGAGATCACTCGGCTGTAGGAGGAGCTAAAGGGGACTGAAGCGAAGATAGAGGAGGCTAAGACTGTCTCCAAATCCTTCAAATGTAAAGTTGCTAGTAAGCCTTCGACTTCTTCCTTCTGCTTGATTCTTCTGTTGATCATACTGACCAATAATTATTATTTGCAGCTCTATCTTACGCCGCTCGAAAAGCAATAAACTATGTTCATGCTAACCGAGTAGAGCAGACCGGTCACTCTCTGGACTACTTGTTGGAGCATGCATCGGAAGCCATTGCTTATAACACTCGGTGAGTGGTGACCGAAGCTGGGAGTCAAGTGCTGACGATTTACCAATCCTGCTCTGCCATTGGACAAGATCAAAGAGGGCTTTAACCCCGACCTGACCGATGACCAATGTCAGCTGCTTCTGGATTCCATGCTAGAGACTTTCCAGGCCTTGGTCAAAAATATAGAAATCAATCCGACCGTGCCGACTCCCCCAGCAACTCCAGAGGTCGAACTTCGGGCTGACTCTTCCTTTCCTTCAAAGGAGATATAATCCTGTAATAGTGTAAAACATTAGTAGTGTTTTAGTAATGATACTTGTGTATAAACTAATCTTATGCTTTTATAGCTTTAGAAGTTTGACAAATATATCATTGACATGTTTCTATCAAGAGAAATAAAGATTGCATCGGTCTGCCATAACATGTTAGGTTGTAAGCCGTAACCGTGTAACAAACAGAATTGACCAATCAACACATGACCTCTCACACTTTTGGCTCTGGATTTAGTGTAGTGGTAGTCTGATGTGCAGCACAAAGTATTTAACCATGATGTATAAGCGTAAGACCAAAATAATAAAGACCAAAACTCAAGATCTCAAGATCTCATGATAATAAGTTGGTCAAAAAATAGGCCAAAACCAAAATATGGTTAGACCGAGATGGGACATTATTGCTAGCCCCCTGGCTCGATTGTTTAATAGTATAAATTAAAGAATCGAGACAAATATAGAATAAAAATCATCAGAAAATCTTTCATTAAAAAAGACCAAAGTTTCATTTATAAATAATGTATAAATATACAAAATAATAGCTAAATATAGAAACGACGTAGCTGATTTATGTTCCAGGAGTTTGGAATATCCTCGCCGTCTTCATACATCAGTCGGTAAGCCCCCGGGCGAGTGACTTCCTTCACTACGTACGGTCCTTCCCACTTCGGAGAGAGATTATGCTGATTCTTTGTCAATTGCACTCGGCGAAGCACTAGGTCTCCAACTTGAAAATGGTGACTGCGGACGTTCTTATCATAATAACGACGCAAGTCTTGTTGGTAGAGTGCCGACCGAAATAGAGCGCGATCACGTAAGTCCTCTGTCACAATCAAATCAATCTCTCGGTTCTCCTCAGAAAGCTTTTCATCGTACGCTTGAACTCGTGCCGAGACAAGACTAACCTCAGTCGGCAACATAGCTTCTGAGCCATAGACCAATGAAAAAGGTGACTGTCCAGTAGCCCGACTGGTGTTTGTTCGAATCCCCCAAAGGACTGAAGGCAACTCTTTGACCCACCGACCGACATAAGGTTTGAGTCTGTCAAATATCCACGGTTTTAATCCTTGAAGAATCATACCATTGGTCCGTTCGACCTGCCCATTGCTTTTCGGATGAGCCACTAATGCAAAGTGGATCTTTATTCCCATCTCATCGGCAAAGTCCCAGAACTCCACTGAAGTGAATTGAGTGCCATTATCGGTAATGATATCATGAGGAACTCCAAACCGAGTGAATATATCTTTGACAAACTTGATCGCCTTCTTGGATGTAATCTTGCCGACTGGCTTCGCTTCAATCCACTTGGTGAATTTGTCGATAGCAACAAACAAATGAGTAGACCCGCCTGGCGCTTTCTTGAAAGGACCGATAATATCAAGCCCCCAAATAGCAAAAGGCCAAGTCAATGGTATCATGTGAAGTTGCTATGAAGGCACATGTGTTTGTTGAGCGAAGAATTGACAACCCTCACACTTCCGAACAACTTGGTGTGCATCTTCGACCGCCGTGGGCCAATAAAACCCTTGCCGGAAAGCTTTACCGACCAAAGTCCTGGAAGCTGCATGATTGCCGCATATTCCCGAATGAATCTCTTCTACCAACTTCTGGCCTTCAGGAATTGAGATGCATCGCATTAAAATGTTGGAACCACCCCTCTTGTAAAGTTGGTCCCCCACCAACAAGTATCCTTGAGATCGGATCTTCAACCTTTGTTGCTTATCAGGATCCGAGTGCAGCGTTCCCTTATCCAAATACTAGATGAGTGGGTTGCGCCAGTCAGTCTTGGAGACGTCATCGCCAACAAGATCAACAACAATACTCGTCAACACGTCCGACCGGGGAGAAATTGTCAGGGAATCCATAACATGTAGGAAAACACCCGGCGGTACTGCAGACCGAGATGATCCTATCTTGGCTAACTCATCAGCCACCTGGTTATTATCTCGGAGAACATGTGTGAACTTCAATCCATCAAACTTGTCTTTGAGTTTTCGCACTTCTTGACAATAAACACTCATGTTGTCATCTACATAATTCCAATCCTTGGTGACCTGATTAATGACCAAGGCCGAATCACCAAGTATGTCGATGCGCTTAATGCCGAGTGACACAGCAATGCGCAGACCGTGTAGGAGAGCTTCATATTCTGCAACATTATTAGATGCGCGGAACATGATTTGAAGGACGTATCGAAGCCTTTCTCCAGTAGGTGAGATAAATACAACTCCCGCACCTGCCCCTTGTAATTGAAGGTAACCATCAAAGTACATTTTCCAGTACTCGATATCTTGGGCAGTAGGAGGATTTTGAATCTCTGTCCACTCAGCAACGAATTCAGCTAATGCTTGTCCCTTTATAGCCGACCGAGGCGCGAACGTAATAGTATACTGACCAAGTTCGACTGCCCACTTGGCTATTTTTTCTTCAGCTTCTCAATTATGTGACACCGTACCGAGTGCAAAAGAAGTTTGAACTTCAATTGGATGAGCTTGGAAATAGTGCTTCAACTTTCTCGAGGTGATCAATAATGCATATAACAACTTCAAGATCTGCTGGTACCTTGTCTTAGAGGTGCTGAGAACCTCACTCACAAAGTAGACCGGATGCTGTACTTTTTGCACGTGTCCCTCTTCTTCTCGGTCGACTATCAAAACAGTACTCACAACCTGGGTTGTGGCTGAGATGTAAAGCTAAAGTTTTTCTCCTGGCTCCGGAGGCACCAACACTAGAATACTGCTGAGATGAATCTTTAATTCATCCAGTGCCAACTGCGCCTCCTCAGTCCAAACAAAGCCGTTCTGCTTTTTAAGCAATCGGAAGAGTGGTAACCCCCTAACCCCCAATCGGGAAATAAAGCGACTCAAGGATGCCATGCATCCGGTCAGCTTCTGAACGTCCCTTTGAGAATTAGGCGGTTTTATATCAAGGATTACCTTGATTTTATCTGGGTTAGCCTCTATACCTCATTTCAAAAACATTGTAACCGAGTAACTTTCCAGATGGAACCCCAAAAACACACTTTTTAGGATTCAGCTTCATTGAATAATGTCTCAGATTATCAAAGGTTTCTGCCAGGTCAGAGAGAAGTTGTTCGACTTTCTGAGTCTTGACAACGATGTCGTCAACATACACTTCAGCATTTCGACCAATCTGAGTGGCAAGGCAGTGTTGAATACCTCGTTGGTAAGTCGCGCTAGCATTTTTCAGACCGAACAGCATAGTGATATAGCAATAGGCACCAAAGGGTGTTATAAGGAAGTCTTGATCTGATCTTCGACTCTCAGTGGGATTTGGTGATAGCCTGAATAGGCATCCAGAAAGCTTGAAAGCTCACACCCGACTGTCGAATCTACAATCTGATTAATACGAGGAAGAGCAAAGGGGTCTGTTGGGCAGACCTTGTTGAGATCGGTATAATCAACACACATCCCCTACTCTTTATTCTTTTTAGGTACAAGGACTGGATTTGCTAACCAGTTAGGATGATACACCTCCTTTATAAACTTAGCTTCTAACAATCTAACTATCTCCTTCTTCATAGCGTCCTTGCGGTCTTGCGTAAATCTTCTAAGCCTTTGATGAACGGGGGTAGCCCCTAGAGGTACCCTTAACACGTGCTCAATCTTTTCCCTAGGAACTCCCGGCATGTCAGATGGTTTCCATGCAAAGATATCCCTATTTTCCTGGAGAAAAAGAGTGAGCGCGAGTTCCTATTTTTCATCAAGGTTGACCCCAGCATAAATCACCTTATTAGGGTCCTCAGGATCAAGCGAAATCTGCTTGGTTTGGATGTCATCGGTCTAGATGTTGTCCTTGGCAAGTTTCTTTGTTGGAACCTCCGCTTCAGTCTGCTCCTCTATACCGACTGCCTTCTGGATCTTCTTTTGGTCTGTCAGCATCAACTGTTTGGTAGCCATCTCACAACTCTACACATCGCAATCAAAAGAATTCCAAAGATCAGAGTGGAGGGAGATTATTCCGTTCAGGCCTGGCATCTTGAGGGTGAGATACGGATAGTACGGAACAGCCATAAACCTAGCCATCGTCGGTCGACCGATGATAGCATGGTATGCTGACTCGAAGTCTGCGACCTGGAAGAGGATACGCTCTGTCCTAAAATTATCGCGGGTGCCAAAGGTGACTGGCAGACTGATTTGTCCAATTGGGACTGAAGTCTTACCAGGCACAATCCCATAGAAGGGTGAAGAACTCGGTTGAAGGTCATTGGTTGACAGACCGAGCTCTTGAAGAGTCATGGTGAAGATTAGGTTCAAACTGCTTCCTCCATCGATGAGTACTCTGTTGAACTTCACCTCCTTTATAGTCGTAGCAAGCACCAATGGGTAGCGATCTGGTTTTGGTAGATGTTTTGGATGGTCCGACTGATCAAAGGTGATTGGTATCTCAGACCACCTCATGTACTGAGGCGTATCTGGCTCCACCGAGTTAATCTCTCGAAACTCTAACTTTTGCTTGCGCTTGGACGTATAGGCATCTGGGCCTCCGAAGATGAAGTTTACTTCTTTATGGGGCTCCTGAAACTCTCCTGAATCATCCTTGTCATCATCATCCTTCGGCTTGTCTTTGTTGCTGTTGTTGCGCCTCGGGGGATCTTTGGCCACCATGAGCGTAGCTGTTGCAAAACCCTTCAGATAATAGCAATCATTTGCTTTGTGGTTTCCCTTGGGGTGCCAAGGGCAAAGGCCACTCAGCAACTCATCAGTAGATGGCTGGTTCGTCTGAGGATTCTTTTGAAACCGGTCCACTGGGTTGACAGCATTGTCAGGTTTTCTCTTCTTGTCCTTCTTGGAGGACTCAGGCTTGTCCGACCGCTTGTCCTTACCCTTTCCTCGGATATCATCAAGTGCAGACTCTCCTGATGTCTACTTATCAGCAATCTCGAAGCACTCTTGAGCGGTGAGCTTGGGATCATGGTTCCTCCGACCGATTTCCTGGACCAGATTATCACTGCGAATCCCACCCTGGAAGGCAGTAATGATTTGCTGATTGGGGACGTTGGGGATCTCAGTCTTCTTAGCGCAAAACCGCTTGATGTAGTCGCGAAGAGGCTCGTCACCCTTCTGCTTGATCCGAGTGAGGTCGAAGTGGTTGCCCGGTCGATTGCAAGTTGCTTGGAAACTTTCTATGAGTTTCCTGTTGAGATCTCCCCAAGATGTGACTGACTCCTCAGGTAGAGATGTGAGCCATATCCGAACGGTAGGATCTAAACAGACCGGAAGGTAATTAGCCATTATGTAGGAATCACCTCCAGCCGACCGGATCGCCGTGCTATATAGTTGTAGCCACTCTCGGGGGTTGGTTTGTCCATCATATTTTTCAATGGGAACCGGCTTGAATCCTTTCGGCCATCGAGCAATGCGAAGCCGAGGGACGTAAGCCTTGATGCCATCGATCTTGTCATCAGTCGGCGTTGGTGACCGCCTTTGCTGTCATCAGCCTTTGTCATCAGTCCTCATCATGACGATGTCGTCGATTGCCATCATTATCGCACCGACCCCGAGCGTCATGTCGACGTCGGTCGTCACGGTTGTCTCTTGGAGGAGGATTCTGACGATTGTCCCGTTGGTTGTGCCATCGGTCTTCCTGGCGGCTTTCTCTGGAAGGGGGATCTTGGTGATCCTCCCGTCGATCGTCTTGTCGGTCTTCTCGTCGGTCGTCCCGTCGATCTTCCTGTCGGGCATCCGTCCTTCGTTCACGACATTCTTCCTCATAGCATCGGTTTTCCCGAGCGCGCTCCTCATGGTGAGAGTTGATGGTGTCTCGTCCATTACGGATGCTGAGAGAATTTCTCAGGTCTTCACGCCTACGCCGACCCTGAGAAGATGCATGGCTCGAATTTGCGACCGACTGAGACTTTGCAGCATCTTGCGCTGCTGCATCCTTGAGCATAGCCACCGCCTTCTGCATAGCAAGAGTCTGATAGTGGGCGTCAACCATTAAAGTGTCAAGCAATGTCTTGGCCCCGGTGATGTTGTTCTGTGGGGTGTGGTAGACCTTAACACCATCCACTTCAAGGTCAGGGCCGAGATCCAGTCGGCGTGCGTTGTGCGATCCGCGCGACCCTCTTGGTCGACGATGGTGACCGATCGATAATTCATCAGCTGGCGGGTTATCATCCTGTCGGCCTCCTTCGACCGGCTGGTTTTGGCCACCACTGGCTGGATTCCCTTCTTCTTCGGCATCTGGATCCTCATCCTGGTTTCTAGTGGCAGGATCTACTATATCCACCATGTTGACTGTATGGGGATATGAGTAGGTCGATTCGACCGTGTCCTCATCAAAAGACCGATCTGTCATCGAGTCATATCCGAAGGAAGAGTCTTCCTGCTCGGATCCGAGTGAGATCAATGCAGGGATAATGTCAGACGGACTTGGTGATCGCGCCATAGGACTAGTTGTGGTCGAGTCTGATCTGTAGTCGTTCAGACCTAGGGCTCCATTGTCGCGGACCGTGAAGTCGAGCGATCCAAAGGAGATCTTGAAGTCCGGCGAGTATTGGATGATGGGAAGTTTGGCCATCGTAGTCGACGGAGAATCTCGGCGAGCCTTGTCCCCTACCTGGCACGCCAACTGTCGATGCTCAAGACCGATAGTAAATATATAGGGCTATGTCGAGACCAAGAACTACGATGGTTACACAAGACGCCGAATTATACAGGTTCGGGCCCTCTCAATAAGAGTAAAAACCCTATGTCCTGTGTTCTGTATTGTATTGATTGTCACGAGATGTTGTCTCCCTGCAAGTATCCCACATATTTGTTGCCAAAATCAATTTCTAGCTCCTAAAACTTTTCAGAATAGGAATATGAAGGAGAATCATCAATATTTTTGTTATGCAAAGTATTATTTCCATGATGTTGAACAACCATCACTACAGTTCTAGCTCTGCCGCTGATCTGATCTCATGTCACGTAACTCTTGTGGGGTGACTGACTTTGTACAAAAACTTAGTTACAAATTTATAGCTGAAAATTGTTCCTGTTTATGCTAGACATAGTAAAAATATTTATAATATGATTTAGGAAAGAAATGACTCAATAATAATAGAGAGCAAGAAGGATCCACGAGAACATGGTTGACTCATTCATGGTTTGAGCATAACACGGACTATAGACATTATATACTTCAGCAGCGCACATACACACACACTGGGTGTGTTGGTTTCCATCCCTCTGATTTTTAGATCTATTTCATCGAATATTATGATACTAATTAGGAGTATTAAATATAGATTACTGATAAAATCCAGTTCATAACCCTCCCTCTGAATGACGAGATAAATCTATTAAGACTAATTAGGTCATGATTAGATAATGTGATGCTATAGTAAATATCTCTTAATGATAACTTAATTAAGCTTAATGAATTTGTCATTCTGTAATTAGTTTTATATTTAATTATATTTAATAATATATAACATTTTAATAATTAATATGACCCCACTAAAATTTAGACCTCAAAAAACGAACACACCTAAACATTATAATAAAAGAATGAATGAATCCCACAACAACAGCACAATGCATATATACAATTAGAACTGAGCTTGAATTCGGTCTATTGTGTTCTTGTCCACCTGGAAGGCCTTGGCAAGGACATCATCTGAGATGGACGGCTCGGATCCAAACACAGCGTTCGCCACGGTGATTACTCCAGGGTTTTGGCTGCTCAACGCAGCCAGAGCTACAGCCTTGTTCATCCCGTAGTTGAACTGAAAATGAATCAATCCTTGTGGGAACACGAACACGTCGCCCCGGTTAAGAACCTTCGAGAACAGCTTGTTCTCGGGGTTCGATGTCACGAAACCGACGTAGAGGCAGCCCTCAAGAACAGTCAGGATTTCGGTTCCGCGCGGGTGGATGTGCGGCGGGTTGAGGCCGTATGGTGCGTAGTCGATTCGGGCAAGAGAAATACCCATGATGTTCAGTCCAGCAATCTGCGCTACGTTCACTGCCGTCACGGCGGAGCCTTGTTTGTTGCTCGTGTTCCCGGCCATGTGCAGGCCAGAGAAGAAGAAGTCTTCAGCTACGACAGCCTTCGGGTCCTTGCACGCAAAGCCGTTGACGAGAACTGCACGGATTATTTATTGCATGGAAAAATGATTAGAACTTAGATACATGTTAATTATAGTTTAATAACGTTCACTAGTGATATCGAAGAATATATATGTACCTTGCGGCATCTTCTCGGCAACGCAGAAGTCCTGGAGCTGGCTTGGATCGGAGGCAATAGCATGCGCAACTGTCACAGCCAAAATGGCAAGCAGGAAGGATTGTGAAGCCATTTGAACTGTCTTCTCACTGAATCGAGTGCTTTTGAGGAAGTGAACTATCACTATTTTAGCTAGCTTTTCCTATATGCAGATGCTAAACTCCTGCTGCTCGATGGAATGCAAAGGTTGAAGACGACCAGTATATATAGGGAGGGAGGAAGAGTGGTGGTCTTTGTTCCGTCAAAGAAGGATGAACGTGTAAATGGTTGAAATGGTCTTCACTAACATCATCTTTTAGATCAGTTTGGAACAAGTCTAACGCGTGTGATTTATTTAATTTACCTGAATGTAGCCTGTCACGGCTACAATATTTATTCTCCTGTCACCGTGTAGTTTCAGATTGGAGGCACCCTTTTGTATGCATGGTTGTATCTCTTCATAATTATCTTAAAAATTATTCGGGACTCATGCTAGCCGGCTTAAATTTAAATACCAGTTGTCAGTGCACGCTGTTGGTATGCTCTGTTGCTTTTCGTTTTTAAGAGGAACCATTTTCACCCAGTCTTCAGTATGAACTTGTCATCATAAGGTCCAGATACAAACTAGTGTTATCCAGCGCGCTTACGCGCGCCGCTCGCTAAAATGGCTATGGGACTGGATTCAGCGTCAACCATGTTGTTTAATTAATTTGTAGGTGCATGCATGTCAGCTCTTTAAAATAGCAATAAAATGATTATTTTGTGTAGTATATTTCATTTTATTTTATTACCTATAAAAAGATAACGGATAAGCCTTATATCATAGCACATTCGATTCGCCATAGTAGAATTTATCAATCAAAATTTGTTATATATGATGTAGATAGGCCCCGAATATATGTGTCATAGTTACAGTAGGTGCTTCATAAAATCCAAAATACAAACGTTGTATACCATCTCCAACGCTAATAATATACTGTTGAGTTGTGACACTCCATAGTCTCCAGTTACACGTAGAACATATATTTAGATTCAAAGAGAAGTTATTTCCTCGATAAAGAGGTACTTGTTTTGAACGCAACAGCAGAACATACCAGATCCTCCAATAGCCAGCTATGGTCCATCAGGATCTCACACTGGAAATAAAATACAAAAGAAGATTAATTTCCACACGTAATTAGCTCATCATTATCATTAATGACCCCTATAAACAGATATTTGTAAACCAGAATATACTTAAGTTGATCCAACCAATGAATACATAATCCAATCGATTACACTATATCATACCTCAAATTCTCTGTATTGAATCTAGGTTACTTTGTTACATCTAAAGACGAATGAAAAACAAGCAGTTTATGACATTGGTAATACTATATAAGTATATCTCTGACTGGCAAGTGCAAACCATTTGTCTTTCAATGGAAGCCTAAACAGATGAGAAAATTGTGCCGTACATGAAGAAAGGCTTAAGCCATCACTGCCACTGGTCAATAAGGATTGTTCTGCTACCTATATTGTTGTGGAGTGTAAGTTCTCTAGGTCAATTACTTTTATAGGACAGTGAGAGATGATCTGTTAATGTAGAAAACAAATTTGTGACCAAGTAATGCAGTTGGTAGATACAACATAGGCTAAAACCCATTTTCAGATACGAAGAAAGATCAGTCCCCACAATAAGGTGTTAAATTAGGTCTGCATATTTTGTAAACACAGAGAAATCAAACTTTAAGGATAAGAGAAGTCCAATTTGTTTTCTTGAAGGAGCAAAGGATTCTTGATGACATTCAATAACCTTTTTCACATATACCAGCTACAGCCAAACCAAAGAATACCAACTAGAAAGTAAGTTACCATGTTAGCATAGCATAAGCAATGGTTGTAGAATTGCTGAACTGAAAGCTTAGTAAAGTTCTGAAAAAATAAGTTGTTGTATTTTGAAAAAAAATATCATTGTAACGATTAACTGTATTGTATATACTTCTGGTTTAGAGGTCCAAGGACTTTTTCACAAAGGTTGTAGTCAATGACATAAACTTATGATAGTTAGTGCACACAACTTTCTTAGCATTTTTATTTTCTAGTTAGTGCACACAACTTTCTTAGAAGTATTGCATATACTTCTGAGTTTTCTTTGCCAACAGTAAACGTATATTAGATGGATTGTTGTTCTGTTTTACACCAATACACCTTTACAACATATGAAGCAGACATTGGATAGAGAAAAATTAGGTGAGACCTGTATTTAGCAGCAAATATCACCATACATAAAACAACTTAGTTCAAGTTTATTCAATAATAATATATAAACTGAATTTCAGCACCTGAAATATGAGAAGACATGGCTCAATTGTGAAGAACAACAACTTCTATAGATTTATTAGTATAGAATTATGTGAGCTATGATGCAAGAATCATTGAAAAAAATCCGAACCAAAGAATGTATATCAGACATGCCAATTTCAATTCCTTTTTGAGTGCCAATTATGGATAACAACCTGATTACATTGCAAAACAATTAAGTTGGATTCTTATTTTCATGATATTCATATACAACAATCAGAACAGGCCAATAAGATCATGGCATAAATGACATCTAGAACAGGAGAATATTATTTCAGTGACCAGATCATAACATAGAAGTTAAAGTTAAACCTACATTATGAAGTCATTAAAGAAAAACAATTATGATTCAATCTTAGTGCCTTAACAGGAATGCATAATAGTTAACTAAAACGTCCATAGGTGGCTTTCAAATAGGAAACGATCTAATGTGGAGAAGACATGGATGACATCAGAGCAGTCAATCTACAAAAAGATTATTAGCAGACCTACAGATAATATGCCACCATGAGGATTATCCAACAGAAAGTCACCTTACCTTAACCGTATATACATAGCCTTCCATCTCCTCTGCTCTGGAATAGAATCTGATAATGCTATAGATGAAGTCATCATCGACATCCTGAAAGGTAAAAAAATGATAAACCTAAACACTTGCCACATATAAGATTTCATGCAAGAACAAGCTTGCCCTGCCTTTGCCCCTACGGACACACTTAGAAGGAGATGGCAAAGAGAAAGAACCATAGGGAGGAACTTGAGCATACATGGAAGTCCCGGTAGAGCCTGCTTCTTGGCAGTGACGACGCCTCTCATTACTCGTGTGTAAAAACTTCAGTAGATGTGTAGTGTAACAATTCCAGGACCAGGAGCTCGCCTTCCTCCTCTTCTAGTACCCGAGTCAAAGAGCCAATTAAAACCCACAATAAACAAAGCAAGATCTGTAAGCCACCAATTAACATAACATCGATCAAGAATCAAAAGAAAAAAGAAACGAAGAAGATGAGGGAGCTCACCATTCTGCACAAATTAAAGGGTCGTGCTGTCTCCATTGCCCCCATGTCTGGAGCGGACATAGACAGGGGCTGCAGGCCATCATGGTGACCTTTTGAAGTGCCGCCGCCACAGGCCGACGATTAACAGCGTTGACGACCGCATGGCCTGACCACCGCCCCCAGGTTGATGAAGTTGTCGCCCCCATCCTCTTATTTCCCCTGTACTGATCAGACTAAAAGAGAAAACTGAAAGAAATCACAAAGGCGAAGATTGGCTCCAAAAAAGTACGCATCATTGAGCTGGTGTCACAAATCGAATGAAAAAGTAAGGAGAGAGATGGAGAATCTCACCACGACAGGCATGGCTGAGACTCGCCAAGGGTGCCGACACCGTCTGTGCCTGAACATCAAAGGTAGCCACCGTAGTGCGTGGATGTGGTGGTGAATGGAAGATAGCGGGGGCGCCACCTCCCAGGATCCTTGGCCACACCGCTGACAAAGAAGGAAAGGCTAGGCCGCCATTGTCGCCCTACAGCACACCGGCGCCGGCACATGCTCTTCCACCGTTGTCGTGGTACATGCTCGACCGCTGAGGCTAGCCAGGGCTCCGTGGGAGGCAAGGCTCTACCACCAGTCCAGATCCATGCCGCAACGAGGGCAGGCACGGCAGAGACCGTCATCGCGACGTCGATGTGTGCCCGCCGCTCCTCTGAGAACCGAGAGAGAAAAAGAGAGGAGGTGCGAGGAGACAGAGGGGAGAGAGAGGGAGAGCTCGCCGTCGTCGCCGGCCGGCGCCTCCGGTTGCCGTGCCCTGAGCCGCCCAAGCTCGTGACCACCGCGCTGCCTCAGCTCGCCCCACCGCCTCGCTGCCCGCGCCCCTATACACCGGAGGGCAAGGCCCGCGCTGCCGCTCGGTCGAGATCCGTCGGAGGGCTGGGCCTCACGCCGCCGCCCCGGTCCCGCATCCCCACGCCGCCTCCTCCTTCTCCTCCTTCGGTCGCCCATCCTCTGCTCGGCCGCTGCACTCCTTCCGCTCGGGCTCACGCCCACAGCGCCGCCTTGCGCCTGGATACACCCCGGGCCACCGCCTCCTCCACACACACGGTCGGAGCAGATCTAGTGGCGAGTGGAGGGAGAGGATGATCGATGCAAAGACAAAGCAAAAATCGATGGGAGGCAGTAAAAATCTGCGGGAGCCAATCACCAATATAAATGGAGCGTGCGAGTCATGGTGGAGCTAGACGTTCCAACAGCCATGCGACACGTGCGCCACCGTACATGGGGACTTTTTTCACTGCACCCTGAAAACACCCGAAACGTGCACCCACCCTGGATACGCATCGAACGGCGGAAACAGACACGGTTGGCGCAGAGAAGCTCCGAGCGCGAGTACTCCGACACGTCTAGAGGGGGTAAATAGTGTGATTTAACAGTACAGTAACCTCACATTTAACACAACTTTGTAGTGTTACTGGATCTGACAACAAATTTTTAGGAAGAAATATTTGAGAAATAAAACTATCACACAGGTTGAACATGTCCCAGGTGACTCTCATTTTTGGTCAAGCATTATGAAGGTCAAAAATGATTTTTTATGAATGGGAAAGTTTAGTTTAGGAGATGGTACTTAAATATGATTCTGGAAATGGGTAGTTAACCACACACTTATGGATTATTTCCCGGGCCTTTACAATATTGTAAGAAAGAAGCATGTGATTATTAATTCGGTCATGACGGTCAACCCTTTAAATGTGTCTTTTAGAAGATCTTTGGTTGGTAATAACTTACTTGTTTGGCATCAATTAGTTGCTCTGATAATGAATATACAACTAAGGGATCATTCAAATTCATTCACTTGGGGTTTATATCAAAATGGGATTTACTCTGTTTGATTGATGTATAGATCACTGATTGCTCCTCCTGATGTTACTCCTTTCAATCACATCATCTGAAAAATTAAATTGCGAGAGTTAAGATCTTTGCCTGATACTTAACTAAAGGGATAGTTCTAACCAAAGGTAATTTAACAAGGAGACATCAGAAGGGGAGTTTAAAGTGTTGCTTTTGTAATCTCGATGAGAGTATTGAACACCTCTTTTTTGATTGTCAACTTGCTCGTTTTGTGTGGAGGGTTGTTCAAGTTTCTTTTAATATCACACCTCCTAATAGTATTGACCATTTATATGGGGATTGATTAAATGGGGTGGATACGAAACTTAAGAACAAAATTTTGGTTAGAGTAATGACTATATGTTGGGTAATTTGGTTATGTAGAAATGATCTGGTCTTTAACAACACACGAGTGCTTTCTTCTATGCAAGTGATCTACTGAGGTACACATTGAATTCATACTTAGACACTGTTACAAAAGGGGGAAGACAAGCCTCACTTTACTTGGGGATGTGGTGTGCTTGAGAGTGGACATCTTTGCTTTTCATGGTTGGTTTAGCAATGATAGAATTTCCTTTTAGTTTTATGAGTAATAAGTGGTGGTCTTTTTTTTTTGTTATACTGCTATGCTAGCAGTTGGTTTGGTGACAGTGTAATACGCTATATGCATATGTGGATGCTGGAATATTAAAATATATTTCTGTTTCTAGAAAAAAGTATTACTGGATTATTATACTGAGTCCAATCATTATTACTGCTTCATTTAAATATTTAACACTTGCGATCACCTGGGAAATTTTCTTACTCAAATATGCGGCCGGCTTATTCAAACAAATGAATCATTATTCTCGTACGCAACATATCCTGATATCGGGTCCTCATCGACGCGTAAAGCGACCTTTTCCAACATATCTGCAGGCTGCGCATGCACCTGCCCAACCAAACACGCGCCATGACGCATTCCACCAAGACTTGTTCCTGTCTAATAACCTCACGTTAAGTTGCCTGCATGCAACACAGATAGTGCTGGGCTTGGCTACCTCCTTATAAATCCTTCCCCATGCTTTGTTACCACAACCACCAAACATCAACAAAGAAATCAGCTACCTCAAGCGCGAAAACATACTTCCCAGCATAGCTCAAAGCCACAAAACAGCCCCATTAACTCCAGTAAACCAGGGACGAAACGTAGACATGGCGACTGGTGCAACTCTCCTTATCTCAGCCATCTTGGCTTTGTCGTGCTTTCATGCCATCGCTTCTGATCCAAGCCCTCTGCAAGACTTCTGTGCTGTTGATAAGATGTCTAAAGGTATCTACTACACTAATTTACTTCTGCATAGGTCTGTTGTGTCCAACATATTAAACATATTATGTAGTTAACTATAACCACCATTTATATGCATCTCACTGATAATTTTGACAATATTGCAGTGCGTGTCAATGGGTTCCCATGCAAGGATGCCAAGGATGTTGTGGCAGAAGATTTCTTTTTCTCAGGCCTTCAATTGGCTGGCAACACAACCAACAAGCAAGGCTCTGCAGTGACACCAGTCAACGTCGCACAAATAGCCGGGTTGAACACACTTGGGATCTCTCTCGCTCGCATCGACTATGCACCGTATGGACTCAACCCACTTCACACACATCCACGTGCCACTGAGATTCTAATAGTGCTTGAGGGCTCCCTCTATGTTGGTTTTGTCACATCAAACCCAGACAACAAGTTGTTCACAAAGGTTCTTAATAAAGGGGACGTGTTTGTGTTCCCTGAAGGACTGGTCCATTTCCAATTCAACTATGGAACAAGCAAAGCCGTTGCTCTTGCAGGATTGAGCAGCCAAAACCCTGGGGTGATAACAGTAGCAAATGCTGTATTTGGCTCCAAACCGTCCATCTCGGATGATATTCTTGCCAAAGCTTTCCAAGTGGATATGAATACCATCGACCACATCCAAGCCCAATTCTAGAAAGCAAGCACTACAATATATATTAGGTTTTCTTTGTTTAAGATTCTTTATTTATTTAGTTTGTTATTATATGCGGTCTTCCTCTAAAAGATAATGTTTGTTGTATACAATCCCTCTTGTATTTTTATAGACGTGTTGATTCTTTATGTGTGGATTGAATGAAAATGTCATCTTGTTTTGCTATAGTCCTTAGACATAAAGACTACAACCTTCGTATTTATGCAATTTAATTACCCCTCCTAACACTACAATTAGACTGCACTATAACGGTGTTTTAAAATAATAAGCATAGCAGCGGTCAAATAATCCCCCACCACCTTTGTATTCATAAGCTGATTCGTAGTTAGAATTTTTTAGCGACAGTTTATAATATGGGTCGCCGCTATAAATAAACAGAACATTTGTAGCAGTGGTCCATCTAACAGCTCACTGATAGGCATCTCAAACAACTCTCTCTCTCTCTCTTTCTCTCCATGCCACCGCCCCTCCTCTTCCCCTCTCTCTCTCTCCCTATCCACCAGCACCTCGGCCTACGTGGGCCTCCTCCTCCTCCACGTGTCTCTGGCGAGCGGCCGAGGTGGGCCTCCTCCTCCTCATGCAAGCTCAGGCGTCGGCGCAACACACGCTCCATGTAGCAGGACAATGGGTAGAGGCGCACGGTCGGATCTCATTGGTGGGTGGGCGGGGTTGGAGGGGCCTATCCCCTTCTCTCCGATTGACGGAACGTGGTCAGGGCGATAGGGCGAGGTGCATGGTGCCCCTCTCTGCTCCTCTTCGGATCCGGCCCTGCCTCTTCGTGCGATGATAGGCGTAGCGGTGGGTCGATGTGAGTGGGCGGGTGACAAGATATGCGGTGGGATATGCAGTAGCAGCAGATCTAGCCCCCACGACAAAGATGGACATTGGGCGGCAGGCAGATCCAGCCCCCCTCTACCCTCTCCGGATGACTACAAGGCAGCAATAGCCAGATCCGACACCCCTCCCTCCTCTCCGGTAGGCAGATCCAGTGTCGAGTCCATTTTAACTCGTAGCGGCGGGTGACATTATGTTTTCTGATCAAAGTCGTTTTACTGATCAAAGTTTTTGGTCAAAGTCGTTTTACAGACTGTGCAACACCAACTATGTTTTCTGATGGAAGGAGTGTAAAAGCATAAAATCCGTGCTATTTTATGCCTTCTCTACAATCTATTAATTGAGGTACGGTCGTTCACTTCATGTCCACAAAGTTAGAGATTGAATCCAAATCGGTTTCATACCTTCTATATCAAGTACCGAATTTTAAAAATCATAACTCCCACATCCGGAGCTCAAATGAGGCAAACTCGGACTCTATCTTGTAGCTCTCGAAAAGTTCTACAACTTTGGTATTCAATAGAAGTTCAGATCCCACAGTTTTGATTTCCAAATATATGATGCAAAAATATTTATTCTGATTCGGACTCCTCTGCGCAGGTTTCTGTGCAGGGCCCATATCTTCTAGCTCCGTAGTCTAAATAATATGATTCATATATATTTCAAAAAGGTATCAATGAGATCTACAACTTTTGTATTTTAGCTTTTTCCATTAGAGCAAGTATTCAATTTCAAAATCGCGTTGCAATACAGTGCTATTTGTGGACTCCGTAAATTAATTTTTCCTTCCGGATAAAGCTTCTAGAATATGATAAATAATGGTGATAAAAATGTTACTTTTGACATATAAAATGATATACTAAGAAACACCAACGATAATATAAATATAATATTTTATATAAAAAATATTAATAATATTATATATATCTAATAATTTATATTTAAATTATAAAGAGTGTTTTGTTTTTTAAAGTCCATAGCAATGCACGGACACTTTGCTAGTAGTCAATTATGCAAGCTACGGCCAACTCAGAATATGAGTTTTACGGCCCAGAACGTTTTCTATTCTCTTGGAAAGACAACTTTTGTGACGCAAGACGAAAACAAAATTACCGCTGCAGTATCTTGAACCCAATGATTGATGGTAACGAAAACATTAAACTCCATCAAAGGACACTTTCATTTTTCAACTCCCGTAGTGATCCCACGTGGGAGAATTGCTTATTTGTATGTATTATGTACTTATTTCTTGGTCAAAATACATGTCTTAATCAATCGAACACAAATCCATTTGCAACGTCTCTGTTGTAAAACGACTAGTTCTAGTATATCAGCAGGCTGTCCAACTGAGGCATGCAACGACGACGCATTCCCAAAAGACTCGTTCCTGCCGAAGTGCCGAACCACACACGTCAAGTCTCAATTGCATGCAACAAATTAAAGCTATGGTTTATGGCCTTGGTCATGTGATCAGCCTGTGCTGCATATGCACTAACACAATTAGCCATCTCTAACCATATATACTTTCAGGTCGCACTGTTCCTTCTGATTTCAGTTCATGACCATCGTCTGCATCCAAGTTCAATTCCAGAAATAAGCAAACATATTATTGTTATTTATTTGTATTATCATCCTCTAAAAACGTAGAATGATAGCTATAAACAATGTGTTTACATCTTCAAGAGAAATATTGATCTTTTATGTGTTGAATTGTTGATTGAGAGAAAAGCTCTTATTTTGCTATGGATCAACCCATTTATTATCATTGAGCTTGTTATACGTAATTAAATCTATTTGTGCTTTTAAAAAATATCTATCACTATCGAAAATAGTCTATTTGCCTAGTGTCTGTTAGTTTGCCGAGTGTAATTTATCGGACATTCGGTAAAGATTGTCAAAAATAAAAACACTTAACAAACAAAAACACTCAGCAACAACTATGTTTGTCAAGTGCAGCACAAAAAACACTCGGTAAACTTTGTGTTTTTCTTTTGACACTCAGCAAAGATAAATTTAGATTATATTTTGAAATCATAAACTAATTCAAATAAAAAAGTTTTTACTACAAAGTTATATAACTTCTAAAGATCTACAACTTTTAATTTGATCATTAGTTAATTACTCAAATTGATCTAGAACATTATTTATAAAATCTATATGTCTCATATAGTTTCATGAAACTATAAGTGACACAAAAGATTTGTGTATAATGTTACTACAGCTATGTCAGATGAACAAATGACTAAAAAAAGCTATAGATCTTTATAAGTTATACTACTTTGTAGTTGAACACTTTTTAATTTGAATTAACCTTGTTAATGAAAAGTGAGTTTTAATTTTACAAATTAAAAAATTCGAGTTTTCAAATAATGTTAGATGAAGGAACAATAAAAATAAAAGTTGTAGATCTTGAAAAGTTATGAAACTTTGTAGTTGACAACTTTTTCATTTGAAATCATATTAGTTTTTATTATTATTTATATTTTATCGAGTGCAAGACTTTGTCGAGTATATTTTGACATTCAACAAAATCTTGTTTCTAATAAAAAATATAATATTTATATGATTGATGCTAAAAATAGCATTAAGATAGAGCGAATATATCAGATGCACAAGTGCACAATTAACTCTGATTTTTTCTCGTATATGTAGGAGAGCTGCGTATCTTTGTATTAAGAAGAGAGAAATCGGTTCCTTACAAACACTACCACCTCACTGTGAACTGAGCTGTGAGGGGCTGAGATTACAATGTAGGCTTAAAGATAATATAACATACTAGGTAGAGCTTGACCAACTAAAATAAACCTAGCCTTCTCCCGCTAGATGCCAAAGTTGCCTCTCAATACGTAGCTCACTCAAAATCTTGCTGATGTTTGGTTGAGCACCTTCAAAGACAAATGAGTTGTGGTGTTTTCATAATATCCATGCTCTCAAGATGATCAGCAAGTTGATCCCTTTTCTTTTCTCCTTTGCTGCTCGTTTACAGGCCTTCCTCCACCAGTCAACGAACACTGCATCATTCAGGCTCAAAGCGCTGGTCTGGAGACCAAGAGGCGTCAGCATCTTGACCCAGGACTCCCGTGCAAAGACACACTCAGTGAGGATATATTGGATGTCTTCATCACCTTGGCCACAGAACACACATTGGACAGGATGAAGAAGGCCTCTTCTTGCAAGACGATCAACTGTCCGACATTTATTGCGGATAGCTAACAATAAGAAAACCTTACATCCTGATTTTAATAGTCGTATATCTCGGGATGTTTTTTTCAAATACATTTTCTTTGTCAATGGAAACTCTTACTCATGATTTTAGGCATGCACATGCACTCTGCCCACTCTTAACGAGTTTGTGCACGTGCGCATGAGATATTTTCCTAAAAATATCATTCTTATGGTGCTAACTAATTATTTTTTTATTGTTATATATTTTCTTTAACAATGTCGTGGGTTGCATCCATCTTTTTTAACTTCCGAGGAAGTTATTATACTCCCTCTTTTCTATAACTCGATAATAAGCGGTAGCCGCAATCAGAAGCCGCTCAGCGTCGTCCTAGCTCAGTGAACTCGGGTCCAAGGCATCAAGCGAGGATGCACCCTGCACCATGGAGGGGATAGGCTAAGATTAGTGCAGCAGAACAACTACTGTTAGAGTATATTGAAATATCTCCACATATGATAGATTAGGATCATGAAATATCTCCATATATGATAGATGAAGATTCTGTTGAAAGTGCTGCCAGGCTGGTAGCCAAGAAGAATCTGGAGGATCCAAGTGGTACGTACTCTTCTATTTCTTTCCTTTCTGTTTCAGATAAGCAGTTAACAGATAATATTATAAATATAGGCATCTCTATGGGTAGAGATTCTTCTCTTATTCATTCTTCTGTTCAATTGCTAAAAAACATTGAGAAAGATAGTGTGTCATCCCACTTGTGAAACCTAAGCAGGATAGCCATGAATTTTTAGACTTAGATTGTGATTCTTATATTGATGTGGTAGAAATTAATAATTTTTGTAAGGAGGTTGTTGGGGGAAAGCCCACCCCTTAGTCTCCCCAAGACCAGAAAGCAGCCCATCAGCAAGCAACAAGGATCGGGCGGACCAAAGGCCCAAGAGGCCTTCGGCCCAATAGGCGCCCGAAGGTTTCGCCCGTACGGCACAGCGGGTCCCAGGCGCAGGTATCAGAGAGTGACCGCCGGGGGCATGTACCGGATGGAGATTAAAGTACTAGAATACCTTAGGGCATTCAGTGAGATGTGTAATGTAAAGCTCAGGGAAAATATGTAAACACACCCGGGGGCAGGTGAGCATATGGCTATAAATACTCACCTGCAGCTCTGGCTGGAGGGACCTCTCTGAAACCCAAACCTTCTAGTACGGTACAAACCATATAATATAAAATCGTTGCCCGAAGGGCGCAATTCCAGGCCCTTCGACACTTTGTTATCATTCTGTCTTGTTCACCCTCCCCAAAAGCTTGACTGAGGGGTCTTCGGCCTAACAGACTTGCGCGAGAAACCCTCGGCTAGCCCTCTAAATGTTTGTTCTGGACCTGTAACCACAACAGAGGTGTTTAACGATGTTATGGATAACGATAGTGATGATTGTACAGATATTCAAACTATCAAACATAACAGGAAAGCACCAAAAACTAGTAAGGCTAAACAATCTCGTATAAAATAACAAGTTAAATAACAAATTATCTTTCAATGGGAGAGTTTTTGGAATAGCAGAGGTCTTTGAGACTTGGCTAAGTCTGACTTTCTTTTTGACATTTCTACTAAAAAGGATTTGGATTTTACTGCCATTCTTGAAACCAACAAAAGGGATTTCACATATGATACTCTAAATACCTTCTGTGGGGGTAGAGAATTTTATTGGCATTAGACTACATCAAATGGTAGATCAGGAGGAATTCTAATAGGCATAAATCTCCTCTCTTTTACTGTTCTAGATTTTGTAGATGGATAATTTTTATTAAGCTTCACCTTAAAAATCGGTGTGATGGATTCTGCTGGGTTCTTATGGCTGTGTATGGTGCAACACAGCCAGAACACAAAGACAGATTTCTAGCTGAATTGGTGAGAGCTGTCTCTAATGAATATAAACCAATCATGGTGGGGGATACTTTAATACCATTCGTAGTCCATCTAAGAAGAATAATGATAGATTTGATAATAGATGGCCAACATTGTTTAATGCTTGCATTGAAACTCTTAATCTTAGAGAGTTAGAGTTATCCGGTCGTAAATTTACATGGGCTAACTCGGCTCCGATCCTCACATATGAAAAGTTAGATAGGATCTTGGCGAGTACGGATTGGGAGTTTAAATTTCCACTAGCTACTGTAGAGGCGCTTTCAAGAGATATTTTAGATCATACACCTTTACTACTTGATACTCGTCATGCATCACATAGAGCTAATACTTCTTTGATCAAATTTGAACTTAGTTGGTTTACCAAGGATGGTTTCCATGACATGGTTGCAAAGGTGTGGACTGATTCTAATAGGGGTTCAACACCTATGGAATGATGGCAAAATAAGATCAGATCGGTCCGTAAATTTTTAAGAGGGTGGGCCAAGGATTTGGTCGGAGCCACACGTGCTAGGAAAAAAATCCTTCTTGCTCAATTAGATTCCTTAGATAGAAAAGTTGAAATTACGGTTCTTTCTACTCATGAGTCTGAATACAAGAGTTGTCTCATAGCTGAATTGACAAAGTTGCTTAGAGAAGAGGAAATTTGTTGGTTCCAAAGATCAAAAGCAATTAGATTGTTAAAAGGTGACAATAATACTAAGTATTTTCAACTCCTGGCTAATGGTAGACACAACAAAACTAGAATTTTTCAGTTTGAGCAAGATGAAGGCATAATCGTAGGAGATGAAAATCTCAAAAATTACATTACTCAATATTATAAAGATCTTTTTGGTTCTCCGAGTAATAATCATTTTGCGCTAGATGAGGAGATGAGAGAAGATACTCCTCAGGTCTCTGATATCGAAAATGAAATTTTAACGGATATGTTTATAGAAATAGAGGTGAAAGAAGCAGTTTTTCAAATGGAACATAACAAAGCTCCAGGTCCAGATGGTTTTCCAGCTGAATTTTATCAGTTTTTTGGGACACTATCAAAAGTGATATATTACACCTTTTTCATGAGTTTCATGCTGGAAATTTACCAATTCATAGCCTTAATTTTGGAATCATAACTCTTCTTCCAAACAAAGCGGAGGCTACTAAAATCCAGCAATTTAGACCTATTTGTCTACTAAATGTTAGCTTTAAGATTTTTACAAAGGTTTTAACTAATAGAATTTCCGTTATTGCTCAAAAAGTAATCTGGCCTAGTCAAACTGCTTTTATTCCTGGTAGATGTATTATGGAAGGGGTCGTTATTTTACACGAAACCATTCATGAGATGCACAGAAAGAAAAAGAGCGGTGTAATTTTAAAGCTTGATTTTGAGAAAGCCTATGATAAAGTGAAATGGCCTTGTCTTCAACAAGTGTTGAGAATGAAAGGTTTCTTACCTAGGTGGTGTTCTTGGATTAATCAAGTAATGTGTAGGGGAAGTGTAGCGGTTAAGGTCAATAATGATTTAGGTCATTATTAATAGATTAAAAAGGGAGTTAGACAAGGGGATCCTTTATCTTTGATTCTTTTTAATATTGTAGTTGACTTGTTAGCCATTTTGATAGATAGGGCTAAGAATGACAACCAGGTCGTTGGGGTAGTACCTCATTTAGTGGATGATGGTTTGTCCATTCTACAATATGCCAATGATACAATTATCTTTATGGATGATAACCTAGACAAAGTTAAAAATATGAAAGTACTTTTACGTGCCTTTAAGCAACTGTCCAGCCTTAAGATCAATTTTCATAAAAGTGAGATGTTTTGTTATGAGAATGCAAACGAGCAGGAACATGAATACTCACAAATCTTTGGTTGTGATAAAGGTTCATATCCATTTTGCTACTTAGGCATCCCAATGCACCATCGTAAACTTAGAAATTCTGATTGGAAGGTAATCGAGGACAGACTAGAGAAAAAGTTAAGTGGTTGGAAAAGCAAATTGCTCTCAGTTGGTGGTTGTTTGGTGTTAATAAACTCCGTGCTTAGTAATCTAACAATGTTTATGCTCTCTTTCATTGAAGTCCCTCCTGAAGTGCTTAAAAAACTTGATTGTTTCATATCTAGTTTTTTTTGGCAAAGCGATGGACATAAGAAGAAATATAGACTTACGAAGTGGAGTATTTTGTGTACACCTAAAGATCAGGGAGGTTTAGGTATCCTTAATTTAGACTTACAAAATAAATATCTCCTA
Source organism: Eleusine coracana subsp. coracana (assembly GCA_032690845.1). Taxonomy (NCBI): domain Eukaryota; kingdom Viridiplantae; phylum Streptophyta; class Magnoliopsida; order Poales; family Poaceae; genus Eleusine; species Eleusine coracana. The sequence goes on from CM064420.1 coordinate 57,331,420, forward strand.
AGTAAATGGCTCTTTAAGTTGATTAATGAGGAAGGGGTATGGCAAGATCTGCTTAAAAATAAATACTTGAGGACCAAAATGATAACTCAAGTTGAGTACGTGTCCGGTGACTCTCACTTTTGGTCTGGTCTAATGAAGATTAAATATGACCTTTTAAGGATAGGGCGTTTCAAAGTGGAGGATGAGACACAAGTTAGGTTCTGGGAAGATCCATGGATCAGCAATGTTGCATTTAAACATTTGTACCCTAGCCTCTACAACATTGTTAGAAAAAAGAGCGATTTAGTGAACACTGTGCTCCATTCGATGCCACTAAATGTCTCTTTTAGAAGGTCATTCGTTGGTAATAATTTACTAGCATGGCAAAATTTGCTAGATAGAATTTGAGACGTTCGACTGTCTGATACAAGAGACTCATTTCGATGGTCTCTAACTCAACATGGCCAATTCACGGTACGATCTATGTACAAGGCATTGGCCACTGATGGGTTAATACCTTAGAAACATATCATTTGGAGACTCAAATTGCCCCTAAAAATTAAGATCTTTCTTTGGTATCTTATTAAAGGATCATCCTGACTAAAGATAACTTAGCTAGACGGAAATGGAAAGGGAGTGTAAAATGTTGTTACTGTAGTTGTGACAAAACAATACAACATCTCTTTTTTGAATATCCTAGTGCAAAGTTAATTTGGAGAATTGCACAAGTCTCTTTTAATATGCCTCCACCATTAGATGTGCATCATATGTTCAATGGATGGTTAAAGGGGTAGAAAAGAAATATATGCTTCTTTCTTTATCTAGGGCTGCTGCTTTTTGTTGGGCAATTTGGATTAGTAGAAATGATATCATCTTTAACAGTGCACGAGTTTTTTTTTCTCCTATGCAGGTGTTGTTCAAAGGAACACATTGGATACGCTTCTAGGCGCTGCTTCAAAAGGAAGAAGTCAGACCACTTATAATGTGTGGCTGCCGTGTGCTTGAAACGGTAATCATGGATGTTTTTGTCTCAAATGACTGGTGATTTAGCAACAGGATTGCTTTGTAATAAGTCATATATATTGCTACCAGTTTTTTATACTTTTTACTTACAGTGGTTTGTAATAATTGACAGTCATATGTATCAATCGATATAGAGGCTGGAATATTAATATATTCCCTTTTCTAAAAAAAAATGCCATTTTGACTTATCTCTAAGAGAGGCTTCTTGCCTCTTAAGTAATATACTCCTATATAATCTGTTCATTAGACTTAGCAATCAATTATCTATTTGACATATTATATTCTCCTACAGCTACCTCGAACCATTGACAAGCCATTTACTTGGATAGGCTGCAAAACGGCCTATTCAGGAGCGTCCATAATGGGTGCCACCAGCTGGTTTAATGTTTTCACTTGTGCTTCTTAGTTGGGAGTCCATAAGACAATTTTTTGAGGGAAGCTTGCACTACCACAAAAACAGCTTCTAGTAGCAGTCCAAAAAGCACTTTAGTGGCGGGTTGGCCACTCTGTCACTACACTACGACAGCTAAAAAAGTATAGCTATAGCGGCGGACATTCCGAAGAGGAAACAAACCGTAGCAACAGAGATATTAGTAGTGGCGGGTGAAGTTGTTACTCGCCATCATTCTAAAAACCCGAAAACAAAAAAAGCCCATCAGCCTGCAAGGCCTAGATCCATGCCTGAGGACCCGCCAGATCCAGATCGGCACCGCCGTCACCCACGCACGTGAGACGACCGCCATCACCCGCGCACGCGAGACCCCTGCCGTGACCTACGTATGTGAGACCGTCGCCATCGCCTGTGCATGCAGTACCGCCGCCGTCACCCGCGCATGCGTGGCCACCACCGTCACCCAAATCCGCGCCTCGTGGTCGCCGCCGCTGCCCAGATCGATGCATCCTGGGGAAGTGTGACACCGGGGGAGGCCATCGGGGAGCATCCCGCCACCGGTGCCGACTCTAGCCATCCCACTCATCCTCGGCTAGCCACCCGCAGCAGCATCCGCCAGATCCCGGAAGCACCACCGCCACCGGAGCGAACAACACAGGCCCTAGATCCGAGCTTAGCCGATGGAGGTAGGCCGTCGGGGAGGGCGCCAGAGAGGAGAGAGAGAGGGAGGCGCCTCTGCCTATGCGCCGAGAGAAGAGTGAGGGAGGCAACGGGAGAGGAAGGCGGCGTCGATGGCTAGGAGAGGGAGGGGAAGAAGCGGCAGCTGGGAGAGGGAAGAAGAAGTGGAGAGATAGGGTTGCAACCAGGTGTTTTTATTTGTGCTAGCTGGGCAAAATGGGCCGCTACAGTGGACAATGTTTTTTAGCTACGGTTGACTTCACATTGTCAACTACAGCTAAAAATATTTACTCACTATAGCAGCGGGTTTCTTTTAATCCGTTGCTACATGATTTTCTGTAACACAACTATAGACCATTTTTGTGGTAGTGTTGGAGTTACATAGAAGAGAAAGGTAGAGGTGAAAATAGATTTATATTATGCAGGCCAAAGGGAAAATTCACCACTTATGCACCAGTTTTTTTTAAGAGGAAATGGCAGGTGGTCTGCCCTTTCATTAAGATAGGATTAAAGGAGTGCTAATGTGTTTTGATTTTACAGATCTGACAGCTTTAGCTGGCCACAAGTACGAAAGAGCAAGAAGAAGAAGAAATATACTAAATAAAGGGAGAAAATACCAGCTTTTCTATACAGTGATTAGATTTTCTTATCAAAGACGATTTCTCAGTTAACTATAGCAACAACATGAAGGTAGAGAGAGTGACACCCGTCATTCAAAAAACCAAGGTGGTAGCTGGACTATGCGTTGGTTAATTGGCTGTAAACCGGACTGTTTCATCGTGAATCTTCCAGCTACGAACATCTAATAGGTGCATACATAGATAGGTGGCTTACCTTGCAGATATGGATCCACCTGAAGACCAAACACTATCAATCTGTTAGTGATCGATCTCCACCTGGAGAGCCACCACATTACCTCATTGTCATATATGCCCCTGATGACTCGTTCAAATTAATCACAATGGGTTTGTTCCTGCCGTCGCACATGATGCCAAGTTAATTGGAAGACTTGTTCCTAGCTAACTGTCACACATCAAGCCTAATCATTCCCTATAAATACCAATCACTCCATGCTTAGTAGACACACAGCGCACGCAATTGGTACCAAGGTCAAGTAAATCAATTCAAGCTTAAATAGTTCAGCTCGCCAGGGATACCGAGATGGCCAATCGTCTAGTGCTCCTCCTTGCTCTGTTGGCTATGGCATGCTGTGGCGCCATCGCTTCGGACCCAAGCCTTCTCCAGGACTTTTGTGTTGCAGACAAAACGTCAAAAGGTACAACTGAAGCTGCACAGTTATAATTAATTTGAAGAAATTGATTAATCTCATTTAGCGCGCAATCATATCATTGGTATCATGAAGTTATCTTACACGGATGTGACCAACCCCTGCAGTGAACGTTAATGGATTTGTCTGCAAAGATGCAGAAGATGTTGTTGTTGAAGACTTCGTCTTCTCTGGCTTTCACATTGCCGGCAACACAACCAACAAGCAGGGATCCGCCGTGACGGCAGCGAATGTGGCACAGGTTCCTGGACTGAACACCATGGGGATCTCCATGGCCCGGATCGACTTTGCTCCAAAGGGCCTCAACCCGCCTCACACTCATCCTCGTGCGACCGAGATACTAACCGTGCTCGAGGGCTCACTCTACGTTGGCTTCATCACCTCTATTCCTGGTAGCAGGCTGATCAGCAAAGTTCTCACAAAAGGAGACGTCTTTGTGTTCCCGAAGGCTCTCGTCCATTTTCAGTTCAACTACGGGACAGAAAATGCTGTAGCCATTGCAGCCTTGAGCAGCCAAAACCCCGGTGTGATCACTGTTGCTAATGCAGTGTTCGGATCAAAACGGTCTCTGTCTGATGATATCCTTGCTAAGGCCTTCCAGGTGGACAAGAAGACAGTTGACTGGATTCAAGCTCAGTTCAACTGAGAGTCTGGATGGAAGCTTCGAAATGTCTACTATTTTCCTTCGTTAATCCATTTGGAATTTATTATTCTTTTTTATGTAAGTTCATTTCATTGTTTTGAAGAATGTGCCGCGCAAAATGAATGTAATTCCCCGCTTGGTTAATTGATTGTATCTCATGCCATCGGCAAAGAACTGAGAACAAATTATTCGGTCATGAGCTGCTCCAGTAGTCCAGTCACCTCTTCTATCTGATGGTCTTGCGTCCCGCTAGTCTACAATTGTTTCCCTACTGGACTGGCTTTTCCCGGCGTGTGGGCGGGCCGCCAGCTTCACGGCAGCATTTGCGATGCCGTGACAGAGGATGATCTTAGGATGCGTGCACGCTAAGACGATTGCGCGGCTTGGGCCTTGTCCTTTGGCACGATGTCCCTGCTCTTCCTTTTTCTTTTTCTTTTTTGATAATTTGCTCTTCCAAAATTGGCGCCACGCCGTCATTCCCAACCAGTTGAGCTTCAGCTAGAGATGTAGATGGGCTATTCAGTAGTGGATCACGGATCAGACCTCTAGTTCATTTACTTTAGAGAAAAGCCCATTTTACTCCCCCCTAACAATTCAATTTGTCTAATTTACATCCCGAATAAAATCTTAGTTCAATTTACTCTCTCAAACAATTTAATTCAGTGCAATTTACTCTCTGATGTAATTTGTTTTTTTTGTTTCTATTTGTACAATATGAATTTAGTGATAAAATTTTGTGCAATGATAGTTTTTATACAACTTTACTCTTAAAAAATATAAAGTATATTTTACTGTCGATACTATTATCGGCAGTAGATCATAGGACTACCCATGATCCTTGTTTATCGGTAGAGGCATGCGCGAGACCGAGAGTCGATGGACACACAAGACACAAGGTTTAGACAGGTTCGGACCTCCCGGAGGATAACAACTCTACGTCCTATGTTCTGTGGTGTATTATTTGGTATGATGCGGGTTGTCTATGAGAGAGCCCCTGCCCCTCCTTATATATCCGGGGGACAGGGTTACATGGCAAGTGTTCTAGTCGGTTACAACATGATTTCCGACTAGGGTTCTATCTCTAACTTTCTATCTCTAGTATTGACTTGTCATGTACTCCAAGTAATAATCCGAGTAGTTATCTTCATGGGTTTTATCTTTATTGGATCCCGGCCCACTCGACAATATATCCGAGTAGTGAGATATCCCTGGTATATATATCCCGCAGTAGCCCCCAAGAGATTTGCAAGTTAGTTGTTGATCTTCAATTGATTGACTAATGCTTCGCAATGAATATAATTAAATTTTTCTTGTACAACAATAAACTTGTAAAGGTCTTTAAGAATCTTCAAAAAGAATTATGCGCCAAATAGTATCTATATGCGGGGGAAAAATCCACCTACTAGGTGTAGGTATAGCCCCCGACTCAAAAGGTGATCATAAAATATCTTGTGAGTCAAAAATAATAACACCGTATATAAATCTGGATCTACCACTTTCTCCGACTGATTTGATGAGGGAGTTTTAATACGGTAGCCCCCAAGATTGGTTCTACCTCTCCCCCCAACTAACAAAAGGAGCCATTGGTACTAATGAATCCGAGTGATACTTGATAAGATATATTAAGCATAGCACTCATCAAAATATCCGGGTGATACTTGATCCAATGTAATAAGTATAAGAGCCCCCGGGCGTGATTCCAAGTAAACAATATCAACTCTTGCAGGGCTCTCCAATATTGAGTAAAATCATGAACCATGATCATGATAGCCCTTCTGGAAATAATTCCGACCAAAATCATGAGTAGTTGATCATGGTCGAGTGACCCAATGACTCGGCGCTCCATGACTGAGTGATCCAATAACTCGGCGCTCCGTGACCGAGTGATCCAATGACTCGACGCTCCATGACCGAGTGATTCAATGACTCGGCGCTCCGTGGCCGAGTGATATCGACGAGATAACTGTAATATAAGAATACAAATAATATAGTTATATGTAAAATTAATATAAGGTATTGATGAAACAACGTCTTTAATATCTAAGTCTGTTGGATTTCTGTTATTCATCTAAGGCCTATGTTTGCTTAGAGTACTGATAGAAATAATCGATCATTCAACCAACAGACATAAAAAATAAACAAGGTTCATTAAAAGAACGATGTGCACGATGATTTCGACAAACGACATGAGCCATGGAGCTAGGCTGACCAACTTGGGTAATGGGAGTCAGACGGGTAACTAAGCAAAACAGCTGAACTCCTCCTAATACCACTTGTGTACTGCTAAACTCATTCGGTCAAACACATATGAGTCGAAATCAACCGAGAAAAATTATTGACCAATATTGTCAAGGTAAAAAGATGAGTTCAAAAGAAACTTAAAACGATCACAGTAAGATGAAGAACCTACGGCCTTCAAATTGAATTGGTAGAATACAAAAATTATAAATGTAACTTAGCTTTGATATTTGGCGAGTCGTAGATGAGCCCCCGAGCATGTCACTGAACCATCAAGCCGATGAACGAGTCAGCGAGTGACTTGTTGTCCCGAGTCATTGAGTGGTTGTGTCGCTGAATGATTAGTCGAGTCGCTGAGTGACCGGTGAACGACGACATTGATCAGTGTTGTTGGCAACACGTTCCTCTCAGATGTAGGACCGCTATCTTCCCTAGTGTTATCGCACAACTCGGCCAATGCAAGCCCGAGTCATCCGTCACGACAACTCGGACTCATTCCTTGTGAGACGCGTAAACTTGGATTCGGCTTCCAAGTATAGCCACCGTACGTGATCCAGACTCGCCGAGGATTTCGTCGCTTGATACTCGCCGACTCCTCGGGCGTCGATTGCAGCAAAACAACGCAACACAGCGTCGCGCATGCAGCACTGCTGCTATACGCGTATACCGCCTTGCCCGATGGAGTTGTTGCCTCCGCTTGATCGTTGTCGATGAAGATCCAATTTTTCTCAAAAACTTGTCATCGAACTCGACAAGTCGATCTTCGCGTCGCCCCTTCCTGGCGCGCCAACTGTCGATACTATTATCGGTAGTGGATCATAGGGCTACCCATGATCCTTGTTTATCGGTAGAGGCATGCACGAGACCGAGAGTCGATGGACACACAAGACGCAAGGTTTAGACAGATTCAGGCCTCCCTGAGGATAACAACTCTACGTTCTATGTTCTGTGGTGTATTATTTGGTATGATGCGGGTTGTCTATGAGAGAGCCCATGCCCCTCCTTATATATCCGGGGGGCAGGGTTACATGGCAAGTGTACTAGTCGGTTACAACATGATTTCCGACTAGGGTTCTATCCCTAACTTTCTATCTCTAGTATTGACTTATCGTGTACTCCAAGTAATAATCTGAGTAGTTATCTTTATGGGCTTTATTTTATTGGATCCCGACCCACTCGGCAATATATCCGAGTAGTAAGGTATCCCTGGTATATATATCCCACATTTACGCATATATTATATAGTTTAACAATATCTAATACTATCTTAACAATAGAGCTCTAAAATTATATATATGAAAAAATAGAAAAATATATTTTTATATAGTGATTGTTATAATCTTTCATGGTACAAAATTTGAGCATCAAATTCTAAGTGTACAAAGAGAAACAAAAATAATTAAATATAACAGGAAGTAAATTACACCAACTTAAATTATTTGAGGGAGTAAATTGAGTCAAGATTTTATTCGGAGAGTAAATTACACAAAGTGGATTGTTCGGGGCTTTACTAGATTGATAAGACGGTGTTGAAGTATAGTTTATTTGAGAGTTTTAGACTGATCACCAACCGATAAAGTTGTAAACTTGCATCCCTACTTCAGCTCGCGGCCATGGCTGCTGATGCCCACTCTCTCAGCTCAGCTTGGGTGGCAACGAGTCGTGGGTATCTCCGTAACTAAATAACCTGCCCTTCTGTGGCTTCTTGACTTTTGTCGTCTAGGGGTGAAGGTGGCGCGGACGTCAGCAGTGATTGTCAGCCTGCGAGGGATCGTAGATAAGTCAGGGGATGCTTTGCAAAGTTTTAGAAAGATGTATGTTTTTTTTTTCATGCGATGAGCCAACTGAGGGACCCATTACGTCATGTGGAGAGAGCAGGCACGAGGAGTTGTAAAGGCTCTAGCCTACGGGACGCACCTGTGGGTCAAACCCGGGCGGGCAAGGTGCGCGGCGCGGTAAACGCCTTGCCAACTGAGCTCTGCTTGGTTTGCCAAAGGTGTATGTACATATTAGAATTATGATTATTAATTATGATCCAAATATTTTTAGAAAACTCTGATTTGGATATGACAGTTATTAAGGTCTTGTTCGGTTGTTATAGAATAAAATCCACATGTATTAATTACAAGACATGGATTGAGTGAAACCACATGTATCATTTAATCCATGTGAAATAACAAATCCATGTTATGGTTTTATTTCCGGACTCGGAAGGCTAAGTTTTGTTACATGCGTTGGAGACATGAAAAAGATCGGTTTAGACTCGGTTTCATACTATGCTAAGCTGAAGCGAACACTCATTCCATGCTAGACCGAATTTCAAACCACATCTAATCAATCCATGTGGTTTAGACTCTGATACATGTCATTCCGAACCTAAACGAACAAGGCCTAAGGTGGCACGGCCATCGGCGAACTCCGCTGAATGTTGCAGCGTGTACTGCAATAGTCATCCAATATAACCGTCTAACCACAGCTTTCGCCCCCCTCGGGCGGCCGCTGGCCGTGGATCTTTCGGTGATGATGCCAACCTGGACATCGGGACACCGGCGCTGCAGGAGATGATCTGAACTCGTAATGCACTTGCATTGACATGGTGTACACCATGGCCATCCCCTATTTTCATGTTCTCTGCATGCTAAAGAATCAACGCAAAAAGTGACAGCTATTGGTTCAGATTTGTCTCTTAAAAGACCCTCTATTATTCTGATTGTGTGTTCCCCATTGCACATCCATGTTGCCAAATTCCAAATTGTATCTTCTTGTTCCAGCTGAGGCGTTTTGTGATTGAAATTCATGCTTAGAAATGAATAAACCCTGAGATTTGTTGAAATTTTCTTAACTGGTCGTATCTAGTTGTCATTCACCAGCTCTTTGCATACAAATCGCTTTCTTTTTTAGGACTTTTGAACAGAGAATATACAAATTTGGCGAAAGCTTCATCGCCAAAAAAGAGAAAAAAATGAAGAAAGCTACCATCTTGGAGCTCTCCCCTGAGGCCACTTGCCACACGATAATGAAGCTTCCTTTAAATATTTCCACAATTCGAACTGCAGTGTGCAGTCCAGGCGGCAAACAAAACAATGCGCTCTGATACATAGTGGCACTGCAGCTACATCCCGCGCGATGACCATCCATCTGCCAGTCGCTATCTGTACAGTGACACAATAGCTAGCCACCATAACTGAATTGCCCTGCCAGATCTTGTGAGGTCCATAACTCCTGGGCCTCCGAGTTCATTTGACAGATCATGGACGTGTTGTACTATTCTTGTCATTGATAAATACGTTTGACTTATTCAATCACAGCACATGAAGCGGATTTGTTCTTGCCGGCGCGCACATATGAATGCAAGCTGGCCATGCATATGAAATATCAAACGCACGCGGTGACGCTAAGGTAATTGGATATATGACTTGTTCATGCCTTGTTATCACACATCAGTTAAGTAATAACTATGTCTTCTGGGCCCTGAGCCAACATACCCATTACCCAGGCAGATAAAGCACCCCCTATATAAATACCAGCCATGCTTAGCAGCCAATTCCACACAGCAAGCAGTTAGCTAGTACAGCAGGTAAACTACCCCTAGCTTGGGTAACCAAAGAGAAATAGAGACAGAGATGGCCAGCCGTCTGCTGATGCTCCTTGCTCTGTTGGCTGTAGCATTCCGTGATGCCATGGCTTCAGACCCGAGCCTTCTCCAGGACTTCTGTGTTGCAGACAAGATGTCTAAAGGTACAAATAAACTTTTAACTGTTTGACATTACCACAAAGTTAATGAACTTACTGAGTGCTCAAATGAGGTTATGTTACACTTACATGGCTATGAACATGCAGTTAACGTCAATGGATTTGCCTGCAAAGACGCGGAAGATGTTGTTGTCGAAGACTTCGTCTTCTCCGGCTTTCACATTGCCGGCAACACAACCAACAAGCAGGGATCCGCCGTGACAGCAGCGAATGTGGCACAGGTTCCCGGACTGAACACCATGGGGATCTCCATGGCCAGGATCGACTTTGCTCCGAAGGGCCTCAACCCGCCTCACATTCATCCTCGTGCCACTGAGATACTAACCGTGCTCGAGGGCTCACTCTACGTTGGCTTCATCACCTCTATTCCTGGTAGCAGGCTGATCAGCAAAGTTCTCACAAAAGGAGATGTCTTTGTGTTCCCCAAGGCTCTCGTCCACTTCCAGTTCAACTATGGGACAGAAAATGCTGTAGCTATTGCGGGCTTGAGCAGCCAAAACCCCGGGGTGATCCCGGTTGCCAATACTGTGTTTGGATCAAACCCATCTCTCTCGGATGACATCCTTGCTAAGGCCTTCCAGGTGGACAAGAATACAGTTGACTGGATTCAAGCTCAGTTTAACTAGATACATGCTTGGTCATTCGACAATGCAACAGTTGTGTGCTGTTATTTCCTTTTTCCATTTGTCATTTACAATTATTGTTGTATAAGTTCATTTCCTTATTTCATTTTTTTTTATTGATGTGAGATGTTCATCTAGGCCAATTGTTTGACATATCATTAGATAATTCATCTCATACTACATGCAAACAATTGTGTCATACGTGCATTGTAAGAACAAGTGAGGACATAAAGTTTACCGATTGTGAAACAAAAAGCTTTGTGTAGTTCTATATTGCACATTGTTTTTTAGCAAAGATAAATATTTGAGCATGACTGATGCATGTAGTTACATACTTATATATGATGGTTACATGGCCACCTATATACTAACTTTATTTTGACCATGTTTCAAGTGATCATCATCAATACCTTTATTGATTTTTGAACTAATTACCCTGTCCTAGCATCAAGACAAATAAGTGGAGGGAGTACTAGAAATAATAAGCTGCAGGCGAGCACAACACGCGTATCAGTGTTTTGGGACATATTCTGCAAAGGTTGGGGCTTGCAACTCCAAGTGCCGGCCTGCACCGAAAAAGAAAGGAACAAGTTGGCAGAATGAAACAAATGACGAAAGAACGGCAGTTCCAACTTCCAACGAACATATGAATCCATGTCAAAATGAATGAATGGACCAAGCTCACTACCTTTTATCTTTTCATATTTCCTAACCTTCAATCTAATCTACTGAAAGCTTTCAGTCAATAGTTTGTTACCTTGTGTTTTAAATTTTCTTTTATAAGATTATCTATATAATAATTATAAATCTTTGGATCTAGATCCGATAACTTAAAGCGGTAATTGAAAGTTGTCTAAACTTTCAGTCAGCTGAAAATTACAAAGTCCCTTTTCTTTTTGTACGGAGCAAAAAGTCATTTTTAGCACAAAACAAAGCGCACTAACTGCTCCAGCAAGTGATACGTGCCGCTGACTAGCCCCATGCCGTGGACCTATCTTTTCACTCAAACACGCTTGGTACAAGCATGCAGAAGGCAAACTCAATATTGAGAATTTTAGGACTGTCAATCATGCTGAGTAGCAAATTTCTCATGCCGCATAAACATTAAGCATGCTACACAAATTGTCAATCATGCTGAGTAGCAATATGTTTGTAAACCATAGACAATTGGGATAATTTCATTCATGCCTTTGCAAGATTCTTAGTTTTTTTTGTGGCAAGTTGTACATCAAATGTATATTATCACATCAGCAGCTATCAATAAGTGTCTCTTTCTACTCAGCCATGTCTCATTGCGATGTGAAACAAAAATAAGTAATCAGGTTGGACAGAACTACGTACACAAAAGTGGATGAGCTTTTACATGAACCAAAGAGACCAAATTTGTTGATTAAGATAAGTACTAACAATTATTAAGACACAAACAAAACCATGCTTGAGCATGTACATTTAAATGGATTGGCTTTAGACAAATCATGGATAAGCTAGATATGCGTAATATCTTCACGACACCAAATAATTGTGTAATCAAACCAAGGACATCCCAGAGCCATTTCCTCAACAAGCAACTCCAACCTACGCCGAGCAAGCTTTTTATTGAGGCAGTGTATAGTTGAATCATTTTTGCCTCAAATCTCATCACTTCTAGATTTTTCGCATTCAATACAAACAATTCCACAAATTTGACATGTGGCTCTGCCCATGTATAATTTTTGAACACAACTTTTTTGATGTTATTGTCAAGGCATTTGGTTTGATCAAATCGCTTCGGCTACAATTCATATGTGCCTGCTAACCAACTTGACAGCTGAAAAAAAGTTGAAAAGAATAATTTTGAGATGAAGGGTTGACATTTCTTATGATAGTATAAATCTGTGCAAAGAGGGCATCTGACTAACATGATGCACTACCAATGAGGTATTATTATTACCTAAATGTACAACTTCTCCAAGCAAGAAAAGCATCTCAACAAGTCAAAAATTGCATACATGGTCATTCGACTATATACATCGACAGCTAAAACCTTAATGATTTTAATCTCCTCTACAAAGCTAGTAGTACACAAACTAGGGCACAATTCCTATAACAAATGCGAAAAAACAACAATAGGTTGCTGAATTTCATTGTCTAGTAGTATAACATAGTAGTAATTAAGACGTCCCTTGGCAAGCAAGCAAGAAAAGTGAAACCACCATAATTATTGCAAAGCCAAAATACCAGTTGTAAGTCATCACAATTAGTAAGTCACCAAGGTCTCCAATGTGGAAGTTGAAATTATTGATATATGCAGGCCCTAACGAGTCTGGAGTTGGAGCAATATTTCAAGCAAATGGGCTTCTTCAATTATGAGTTTTGTTGAGAGACCCTTATAGCAAAAACCAATCCATATAAGGTTGTGCGTGTTAATCCTTATATGGAATTGAATCTAGAGATTTCGTTGAGCCAGCAAGCACTCCAGGACAAGACATCTAGCAATCATGTTGTGAAGTGGATAAGATGATCACACCTCTAAATCCGATGTGTCTGAGCTGGGGAAGATGGAAGTTTACAAGCATGGCATCCAAGATGCTACAATGTCCTGCCCTAGAGTGCTTGCTGCTCAACGAAATCTCTGGATTTAGTTCCATACAGATTAACTCGCAGAGCCTTATGTGCATTGGCATTTGCCGCAAGGGCTCCTCAACAAAACTCATCAATAAAAAAGTCCAGTTGCTAGAAATATTGTTCCAATGCAACTCAAGACTCATTAGGTCCTGCATATATTAGTAATTTCAATTCCCAAATTGGAGACCTTGGGCTGCCTTACTGATCATGATGACTCACGACTGGTATTTAGCTCAACAGTAATTAAGGTGGTTATGACACCTTTCTTGCTTGCTTGCCAACAGACTTGTTAGTTACTACTATGTTTTACAACTAGACAATGAAATTCCATATTATAAATACTTTTTGCATTTATATAGAAGTAGCCTACTATTGTTTTTCATATTTGTTATAGGAATTGCGTCCTAGAGTCGATAACAATGACCCACCCAAAACTGATGAGGCCAGCCCGAATGGGCCAGTTGAGGGAGGAAATGTGCCAACTGACAAGTTGCAATACGTATGAAAAACAACGAGACAAGTATCATCACAAAGCTAAAATGAAGGTACAACTACCATTACAATCTTATGTCTTGGTAAATTTAGCAGGGAGCAACTGCCAAAATGACTATACTGTCCCTTATCATGCATGGTGTTATTCTTTATTGTTGCCTCGTATAATCCAAAAATAGTACAATATCTGAGATATAGCAAATGAAAAATAATAATAGATGTAGATATGTGATTAGCAAAAAAAGATTAAGATATATGATTATTAGAATGCTAAGTCATAAGAAACGGAGATCATGAACTTGATACTCAAATAATTTAATATTATGGCAGATGATATGATACTGTTTGAAATTGGAGACAGAACAATGCATCAAGGAAGTAAGAAGGCGTGTAGGAACTTACATCAGCATGGTGGTCCAACAAAAATCTTCACAACACCATCTGGATGACATGAGCAACTATCGAGCTCCAAGTCCACCAGTGCAGAGCAACAGGAGACCAGAATCATCAGACCACTGAAACTGACATCCAATTTAGGAGCCGCTTGAGGGCTTGAGGCCGACGATAGTAGAGAGGTGAATCCAGTTGAGGGAGGGAACACGATGAGAGAGGAGCAGCACAGCTCGCTTGGAAGGGCGTCGCGATCTCGAGCACGGATGGGGCCGGGGCAGCAGTCCATAATCGTCCACGGGCGCAGGAGATCCAATCGTCCACGGGCGCGTCGTGCCCGTGCACCAACAATTGGAACCTGTCTAGCGACAGGGAGGTGCAACGGCGCGAGAGCAGGTTGGTGGCGAAGGTCTCGAACCTGCTCCAGTTCGGCTGCCGCGCGTCCATGGCGACGCAGGGGACGGAGCGCCAGAGAAACCTCCACGATCGCGACAGCACGGACAAGAATCACAGGATTGCGGACGATCTCAGGGAGGGCGCTCAGCCGGTGGCAAGGTTCGGAGGCGCCTGTTAGTTAAGGTCTTGCATGCATTTGTCAGTTGAAGGAGTCTGTATAGTTTGTTTCAATTCCGTTGGTTTCGGTCAAAGAGCTTGACGCATGCCAGTGCATGCGGAGCCGTAGTGCGCACGCACTCGCCATGGTGCGGAACGTGTGCTTAAGTTTAGGAGTCCACTCAGTCCATGTAATCGAGTCTATATATTCCTAATACTAAGAACCAGAAAAGCTGCTCAGTATTTTCGCAGCACCAAACCCACTCTCTCCACTGAGTTCGCGTTGAGTCGTGTGAGTTTCCAGGGGCTCGCCATCGCGTGCTCCCCGGCGTGTTCCAACAGCGCCGGCGGCGGATGCCACCGTCGGGCGCATCTCTCGACACGCGTGATTATTCGTTTGCCGCAACCTCAGATCGGAAGATCGAATACCCATGAATGAAGATTATATAACCAGCTCTAATATTATTTTTTTTTCAAAGGAAGTCAAGTTTGACATATCACAGAATGGTTTAGAGAATTTGGATCCTAAAAATAGGGCGGGACTGGGAGCTTTTATCGGACAAGATTGTGCAACTAATGAAATTGTTGAGATCTTTCCTTCTTTCGGCCCCGTGAGATGTGAGGCCGTCGCCACCCCAATCCTCCCCTCCCCTGCCACGCCGCCATCAGAGCAAGTCTCCAAAAGACCGATGGATTAGCCGGGATGGTGGCGGCGAGGCCTTAACAACCGATTGGCCTGATTAGTGGCTAGACAAGGCAAGGCGATCGCCACCACCTGCCAGCGCCAGGGTGTGTGCGCAGGCGTTGCGGCAGCCCTCGAAGATGGCGTCTGTGTAGGCGTGGAGGATGGGCGCTCGTGGCTGGCGGCTCTACTAGCACACGTGGATCCGGTGCTGGTGGACGGAGCAGTGGCCTCACGACGCACGCGGACACAGCAGCGAGCGTGCGGCATGGTGCACGAGGAGGAGGTGTGTGCTGCGTGAGGCAGTGGAATTGGCGCAGAGGCTCTCGGTGGTCTGCTCTGCGCGCTGTATGCGGCAGGCAAAAATGTTGAGGCTGACGACGGCGCTGAGTTGAAGTGTAGGCTGACCGAGATGTTGATGGAGGCCGATAGTACAAGGAGGTGTCATGGTGGTTGTTCAAGCTGTTGGCCGGTGATTGTCGATCGACATGGACGTCTACTTGGTGCAAGCTAAGATTGTTAGCACTAATCTTGACTAGATATGTAGGAAGGAGGTGCAGGGTTGGCCGAGGTAGATGCTGCGGCAGAAGCGGAGGAGCGCACGGCTATGGATCAGCACGGAGACGGGTTCTCATGGAGATCGAGTGCGTGGCTCAGAACGTGGAGAACGGCCGGCCGGGTCACCAGCACCGCGTACGTGCGCGTGAAGAACGGAAGACCGACGGAGTGCGTTGAGTGAAGTCACTGGAGCCTATAAAGGATATGTGATCATTGTGTGCATCTTGAGCCGAGTGCCCAGTTGAAAAATAAAGCAAAAGTCCTGCTGTGTGCGTGCGCAGGGGCTTCGCTGCCATCACCAAGTGTCTACTGTTGTTCTTCTACCTCCGTCTGCGCGTGAGGTTGACTGTTTGTGCGCTCCTCGGTTCCAACACAAGAGATGTGTCGGTTGTGTGCCAGACCTGGTGGCCTCTGGCCTTGATAGTTTCTACGGTGTTGACAGTCAAGCTCTGCAGCGGTGTGGTATATGTATGGAAAGCTGGTAACTCTGAGGTGATGTCAAAATCGTGGTGATGGCGCAATAGTGCCATGACGATATGGTTGGTGTGTGGGCCTCTAGGCGTAAACCTTTGTGCGGCAACCTCATTGGAGGCGTTGTTAAGTGCCCTGGAATCATCTAAGCAAAGATAATTTTCTAGGTGTAAACCTAAGATCCAGCATGCTAGACCAGACAATAATAACATCGTCAATCGTCACCTTGTTGGAGGCGTTGTCTTAAGCCTCTTCGTCGTGTATGACTTCCATTTGCACCATTATTCATGATGCCAATGATGACATCTTCGGCTGTCGGTGGCTCGTGAGGATGTGTCACGCTATATGGTTGAGCTCCATCACTGAAGGATGTTGTTTGGTGTTTCATGTTGTTAGTGTCAGGACTGGCCGCATATGGAAGGTTGTTATGATAGTTAGGAGGTTATACACGTCCTGCTGTTTGGATTCTCTAGCTGGTTAAACTTTAGCCAATTAAAGTTTAGGAGGTGCATGTTTAGATGCATGACTATAATATTTGGCTAAATTAAAAGTAGACATATATGTGAGGTTGAAGGAAAATATCATATATACTAGCAAAATACCCGTGCGTTACTACGGGCGTAACACATGATACATATTATTCACAAAAATCACAAAATAGATACAATAGTCTCAATGCAATATACAAAATTGTTTCAATATATAAGATCCTGGTGTGTCTTTCATTTGATACCAAAAATGAAATTATTAAAAAGGATACAAAAAAACTGATATAGTTTTAATGTGCTTCCTCTCTAAAATTCAAAGCTGAAGGCAATACCAATAGCTTAGTCCACATGGATTAAGTTTGATCGTGCAGCGTTCTTATTCACAGCAACGCTAGGATGTTTGCGTGGTCGATGAACTCTATTTCCGACAGCCTTAGAAGGTTTCGAGGAGAGGTGGATGGTAGCATGATGGGACGAGGCCGGCGGCATGACACTAGCATCAGGTGATTAGGATGGTTGGAGGCTGAAGATGATAGGTGGGGACACGTGGCGGGCGATGCTGCTGGGTTCGCATGATCCGTCGCGTGATAGCCGTGTCCATATGCTAAAAAAGGCTTAACCTGTCCATTATGTTCTGAATGGGCTTCCGACTTCTTCTCGTTTAGATATCTTCTATTCGACTATCATCTTCTCGTACCGAGCCTTTCCCTTGCATGTCTCCTTTCTTTTTGTGCTTCCGATAGTATTTGTTTGAAGGAGACCGAAGATGCTACATAGGATGGGAGGGGGACAATCATTAGTTAATTAGTTTGCACCATGGTTTGCTGAATTCGAACATGCAGGATGATCGTTGTCCCTTAAGCTCATACCATATAGACACTCAGATTTTCTTTTTGCAACAGTATGGTACTTCGCTTGACCCCCCGTTTTTTTTTTTTTTTTTTGTGTGTGTGTGGGGGGGGGGGGGGGGGGGAGGGGGTCATTTCGACATAACGGGCTCTTTGTCTTACACATTTTATCTGTTTATAAGCTTTAGTTAATATTCGCCTTGGCCTTCATTTAGAAGGATATCAGTCAATGCTACAAACACATAGAACAATTATCAGGAATTCAGGATATAAAGTGTAGAATGCAGTGCTTTACCTGGACTAAGCCATTCTATTCTTCAAGGTTGTCGCCATCATCACCACAGTCTCTCCTGGTATTTGTTAACATCTGCAAAGAGAGAGCCACGATGGTCCATTTTCTTATTGTCCATACAGAACTGCAATGAAAATAAAAATAATAAAATTGCACATGAAACAAAGGGTACATACAGATGAAGCATTTATGAGATTGTATTATCAAACCATAAACAAATACCATATGCTTTACTATATTATATAAAATCTATGAGCAATCTATACACCGAATTACATTAATTTCGTACCAAGACCCAGGTATGCTGCATGGAGTTTCCAAAAACACTTTAACAGAAGATTCATGACAGAGAAAATCAAGAACTATTAATTGTCTAACAACATGGCTCCAGAAAGGAGAGATGCTGCAAACCACGAGAGCAAGGTGGCCTTGGGCTCAAGAACCTCACAGTTCAGAATTAGTGTCTGTTGGGTGCTTAAAGAAACAAATAATAGTTAAGTATATATATATTTTCTAATCTTGTAAATCAATGGACCAAAATTTTCTGTTATATCTTGGTATCAGTTGTAATCAAGAACAATAACATCTTGCTCATCTCGGAGAGGCTGTAAAGCTTCATGTGACATGAATTCGATTGTGTCACCTTTTTTATTCATGATAGCATTTTAGATATCGAGCACAGGAAGTTTATCTCACTTGTAAAGTCATCGCACCTGATTCAACAATCGCACTTATTTCGAACATATCTAATTCCATCATATCACATACTTCCAGCATATCTTATTCACTAATATCATTTACTTCTACCATACTTCCGGTATCAATTTTTCTCGGAATTTTGAATGATGCTGTAGTCAACAGCAGCATGAGACGTTGTTGTATCATCATAGATAGGCTTTAAAACTCCAAATTCACCTGTTTTGTCCTGATATACACCGATGCAGCCACTGAATCACTTCCTTCTCATCGCCGTCCCTTTCGTACCACTCAGATCACCTATGGACGTGGAACAAACATGCCACCATCGATCTCTTGTCAGAGCCATATGCATCATGCAGAATAATGCATGCATTGTCTTCGGGCCAGACAACACGAACAATGGCCTCCAAGTACTGTTAAATCGACAATCTATACAGAAGCAAAACTGAAACATTACAGGTGCAGAAAAAAAATAAGAACTGAACTGAACCGATAACACATTCAGATACTCATAACTCTTTATTTACTCCATCAAATTCTATGTGTAACTACTCTACGGAAAGATCAAACAACTTACCACGAAACGCTCCATAGCTTCATGGACCAGTTCAGCCTCTACAATATTCTAAAATGCCACTCAGAACTGAAACTTAATGAGTTTAACAACTAACTGACAAAAACGACAGAAATATTCAGCATGTGATATGTCCTCTTTTACTAAACGAAAATTTGTCTATCAGTACACTCCTTGGATTTTTTTTGAAATTATGTATAACTTTTGTTACTACGAGATGTTTAGATTAGGCAGCTAATTGCCATGGAAAACAGATTGAAACCATGACTGTGCGGACTGCCAGAGCAAGACACCTGAAACTTCGGCACACGAGATTGACCTTAGACTTTGAACCTAAATCAAGGTCAGGAGAAAAAAGTTAATAGATTAATTTAACCCTTACCTCAAGCAAAACGAATTCTCTCTCTCTCTCTCTCTCTCCTATTGTTCTTCTCACCTGTCACCTTTGCCCAAACTGCAGCTTTCTATTGAGGAAAACAACATATTCTGCATGTTAAATTAGCTCACGATAGAGCCATGAGTCATCCATAACAGTGCATGCATCCTGTCTTCTAGTCAAACAATACGAATACATATATGAACCTGTAGACCAAGCTTCAAGCGCGGAACATCATCGCCGAGAACAAAGCCGCCAAACTATGGCTTGGTGAGGTCGGGTAGGTAGAGGAGGGAGCAGCAAATGGTGCGGCTTTGCTGTCAATGAAGTGCACCCGACGACGACACCTGATCGGCAGTAGACGGAAAGCTCAGCAGAGGTTTTGGGCATACGTCAGAACTCTACGGGAGCAGGGGACATAAGAAAACTTTCGAGACGTACGTGAACTGAAGTATTGAACTCTACGAGGGAACTTAGAGACGTACTCTAATTAAACTCTACGTGGGCAGGGGCAGATTACGGGGCAGGGGGCAAGATTATTTTAGGAAGAGACAACTGCACCTGATTTAATAGTAGTAGAGATGAGGTGGGGTAGTTTTGACTTTAATTGACTTTTTCAAGTTTAGAACTTTTTAGGAGGGTTGGGGTGACTAGAGATCTAAAATTTAGGACCTGGACTGGTTAAAGTTTAGGAGAGTTTAGGAAGTTATGTTTAGAACAAAAGTGACTAAAGTTTAGTCAACTAAATTTTAGAAGGTGGGTGCAAATAGAACTTAGATTTGTATGACTTGACGTGGTTTCTCTTGATATGAGACAACATCTTTTTATATTAATATATGCCTTATGTTATATGCTGGTACCACATGTTTGAGTGAAACGTCATTAACTGCAAGTGCAAGCATGCTTTGGTACTATTCATAACCTCATGTACCGTCTTCTTGATGAACGTAGCTTGTCGTATAAGAAATGTGAGCTTGGTACTTATCGTGCAAAAATCAGGTGATTTGCAACACTGACATAGTACACAATAGTGCCAATCCCGCACATTTTCTCAGAGGCAAACATTCAAGTGAGCCCTTGATTAGTTGAGATTGGACTGAAGTGAGTCAAGCTTGCTTCAGACTGTACTAGAGAGTACATTGAATTCATACTAATGTAGCACACGAAACTCTTCCTCTCCTCTTTAAAGACGAGGAACGACAAAAGTAGTCGTATGCATAGAACCTAAAAAAACAAAACTACAAATGCACTGAATTGGTGAGATGGTACCTTTCGCAAAGGACAGTAGAGATATAGTTCTAAAACTGAATACACCGTTATTTTGTATCAGATTAATCATACGACTGTCTCGTCCTGCTCCACGACATGTAGCACAGATGTACTTACAAGGAAATGAACCTAAGCACCTTGCATCGCAAACAGGGCCGATAGCATTTAACAATTTAAATGCTCCCCTTTAATCAAGAAAAAAATTATAAATACCCACTTATATTTTAGGAGAGTTTTCATATATCCACTTACAAGTACTTTTGTTTCATACTGACATCACTTAATTTTTCTTTCATATATCCTCTTGGTAACTTTGATCAGCTAACGTGACTTTTGTTTGGCTTCTAACATTATTCCAGATGTTACATTTTGATATAATTAACATCTAGATGAATGTAGCATCACCAAATTTCATTTGATTAACATCAATGATATTATGAGCATCATTAGAAGAAAAAAGCTTAATGATTGTGATATATGTATGATTCAAACAATACTATAAGTTACTGAATTACAATATACGATTTTTAGTAGTAGCGGATGCTTGCCAAGAGTCATATTGGCCAGTCAAAATTGACTAAAGTATATATGAATTTTTTTTGTAACTTGCTCAAACATAGTCTCTTTTGTAAAATCTAGCTATCAAATATCTCTAGGATGATTTCTAACCATCGTTAGGTAGGGTCCCCAAAACACACCACATAGCAACTCGCATCGGCAACAAAAATGCAACTCAAATTTGTGGCTAAAACTTTGGATTATACACAAAATCAAACCTTTCGTTTTAGCTTTGAATGCACGTTGTCCAGATTTAATTATTTAGACACAAAAAACAAACATTCCCGTTGTATTCAAAGAATATTCATTGCACCATCTTTCAGTTGTATCAAAAGGGAAAGAAAACTGCATGAGCCAATATATGGAGTAGTTCATTGCCATAATTTTTCGTTATGCATAAATCAAAACTTTGTAACACACGTCTACAGAAATTTTGGTTAAATATCATGTGACTAGTAATTTACTTGAATTATCGATGTATAATGTTAGGGTTTTTTAGAAAAAAGTAAAATATTAGGTTGCAGCATCGAAACAACAGAGAATGGGTCCATGGCCCGGCAAAAATTTCGTGCCCAAGACAGCAGGAGAGAAATCTTGGTCCAGGTCAAAAGATCCAAATAGAAGAGCATCAAATCTGGCATGCTCCATGGAAATGCTGAACCAACACTCTCATATTACGTCCAGCACACTGCTGAAGTGTTGTATCCCAACATAGTGACAAGTGCGTGAAAATCTCTACAAAATTGGCAAGAAGCTTTAGCTCTAAAATAGGAACATCTACAAAGCAATTGACACTAATATTTGACGTCATATTACATAGCATTACTTGTACTCAAATCAGCACTATCAAAAATATGCAAACAAAATGGAGCAGCACGTCAAACTTAGTTAAAAATCCAACTATAGTGAAAACAGCTAAAGGTTGTAGCAACATGAACCAACATACTTAGTTCAAAGACGTTTGGCAATTTCCTGAGGATCTAGATGGTGAATTGGTGATCCAGACAAGCTTGTCGATACCATATGGAACTTCCACCTTACCACGTTCTTACACATCAAAACAGAAAAGATTATTCAGGAAACTATTAGCTAAGGTAGTGCGTCTTCTGGAATCATTCTGATCAAATGACTATTTAGGAAATCCTTTTGCCAGCACGTGATTTCTTCAGGGAGTTGAAAGCTTCCCTGCATGATAACCAAAGCTGTTGAGATTTTGGAAATTTTCTGGCTTGTTGCTCTCTCAGCACACCACCTCTTCTTTCTTCTATTCCATACTATGCAAATAGGTCCCTTACAATTATGCCATTTACACCAACACTCCCCCTCAAGATGGGCTGAAAATATTTAACATGCCCATCTTGTTACATACCAACTCATTATCTTTGGGACCTAAACCTTTTGTAAGACAATCAGCTACCTGATCACATGACTTAACATACTCAAGCTTTAAAGACCCACTATCTATTTTCTCCTTGATGAAAAACCTATCAATCTCCACATGCTTCATTTGGTCAAACTGCACCGGATTGTTTGCAATATTAATTGCAGCAATATTATCGCAGTGTAGCATCATGCTCTCATTCTTTAACACCCGAAGCTCCTTTAGAAGACCCTTTAGCCACATCATTTCACATAGAGCCAATGCCATTGCTCTATATTCGGCCTCCGCAGTAGATCGAGACACCACCGCATGCTTCTTGCTTCGCCATGAAACAAGATTACCTCCAATAAACACACAATATCCAGACGTGGATCTTTGATCATCCCTGCTGCTTGCCCAATTAGCATCACAGTAACCTTCCACATTCAGGTGTTGGTTTGCCTTAAACCACAATCCCTTGCCTGGAGTTCCTTTCAAATACCTCAAAATTTGATACACCACATCCATGTGCCCAGTTCTTGGATCATGCATATACCTACTCACCACACTCACTGCATAAGAAATATCAGGTCTTGTGTGACATAGGTAAATCAACCAACCAACTAGTCTCTGGTATCTTTCTCGATCAACAGGATCACCAGATTGAGCACAAATTTGATGATTTCTATCAATGGGTGAACCACATGGACGACACCCAAGCATTCCCGTCTCATCCAATAGATCAAGTACATATTTTCTTTGAGAGAGGATAATACCCTTAGATGATCGGGCAATCTCAATCCCAAGAAAGTATCAGAGTGGGCCAAGATCTTTTACCTCAAAGGCTCTCCCTAGTCTTCCCTTCAATTCTCTGATCTCATCTACATCATCTCCCGTTATCACTATATCATCCACATATACCGCCAAAATAGTGATACACGAGCCTTTATGTTTGTAAAACACTGTGTGATCTCCATTGCATTGAGAGTAACCCATATCACACACAGCTCACCTGAATCTATCAAACCATGCACGTGGTGACTGTTTTAGGCCATAGAGTGACTTCTTTAATTTGCAAACCTTACCTAAAGTTTGATCATTTGCAAATCCAGGTGGAATCTCCATATATACCTCTTCTTGTAAGTCACCATGAAGAAACGCATTCTTCACATCCAACTGATGAAGGGGCCAATCAAAGTTGGCCGCACATGAGATCAAAGTCCTTACCATGCTCATCCTTGCCATAGGTGCAAAGGTTTCATCATAGTCAATGCCGTATGTCTGACGATATCCCTTTGCAACCAATCTCGCCTTATACCTATCCACCTTTCCTTCTGGGGTCTGTTTCATAGTAAAGACCCACTTACAACCAACCGCCTTCTTTCCTTTTGGAAGGTGAACAAGTTCCCATGTCTTGTTCTTTTGAAGAGCAACTAACTCCTCTTTCATCGCATCCTTCCACTTTGGATCTTGCTTAGCACACCTCCAATCCTTTGGAATAGACACTGCCTGTAATGATGCAATAAAAGTCCTATATGCAGGAGAGACACTAGAATATGAGATGTAATTAGCAATGTCATGTTCATAGCCATAACGTGGAGGAGGTTTTCCAGCATTAATTCTAGGATCTCTACGTTGTGCAAGAGGCAGCTCTACATGTTCAAGGGTGGGGGAAATATTACCAGTCGGAGTCAATGAGCTTGATGGAGAGGGGTCCAAGGATTGGAATGGAACTGGAGTCTCAGATCGTTCAGGTTGTGGTTTCTCCCCTGCTTCTTAGTCTTCCTCCGTTGATACACTATTGGTTCTTTCTCCCCCTGCTTCTCATTTATCTCTTCTCTAGTGGGACATGGAATTGTCCCAACAATCACAACTTCATCCTCCACCTCTTGCGGTTCACTTACTGAACCGTCATCCATGTCATCTCTGTCATCTTCACCACTTTCTTCCCCTTCAGTTACCCTGTCTGAAATCACCACTTCATTCACATCTTGTGGAACTGCGCCACCAACAATCGCCTCTCATATAGTTCCATTCGCTACACCACTACTTTGGGCATAATCATCCTCCCCCTCACTACAGTCAGTTCCATTGACTGGAGATAGCTCTTCTAGAAATTGGTCAAGATCCTCTTTCTTTTTATAATATGGCTCTGTCTCACGGAATGTCACATCCATACTCAAAAACAATCTCCTACCAATAGGATCCCAACATTTGTACCCTTTCTGTGTGGGTGCATATCCAATAAATATACACTTTATAGCTTGAGGATCCAATTTACCTACTGTAGGCCGATGATCCCTCACAAAACAAACGCAGCCAAAAACCTTAGGTGGAACTTGAAAATCTTGCCAACCGAACAACAACTCAGCAGGTGATTTCATACCAAGGATTCTGGATGGCATGCGGTTGATGAGGTATGTGGCTGTCATCACTGCTTCACTCCATAAGTACTTAGGTACATTCATTTGAAACATAAGAGACCTAGTCACTTCCAATAGATGGCGATTCTTCCTCTCTGCAACACCATTCTAAGGTGGAGTCCCAGGACAGGTAGTTTGATGAATAATCCCTTGATCAAAAATATATGACCTAAATTCATTATTCACATACTCTGTTCCATTATCAGTGCGAATGATTCTGACCTTTGCATTAAACTGATTAGCAATCATCTTATGAAAATCTTAAAAACATTGAAACACCTCATTCTTATGCTTAAGCATATAGATCCAAGTCATACGAGTATAGCAATCAATAAAGGTGACAAACCACCTAACACCACTCACAGAGGTAACTGAACAGGGACCCCAAACATCAGAATGTATTATAATGAAAGGTTCACAACTTCGAAGACCAATACTAGGATATGTGGATCTCGTGTGCTTGCCAAGTTCACATGCATCACATACAAGCCTACTTTTATCCACTCCCTTAAACATAGCAGGATACATCCGACTTAAGTTTTCAAAAGATATATGTCCTAACCGACAATAAAGTAGCATGATCCCCATCACATCTCCTTCTGCAGTTGTTGCTAATGCTGACTCTTCATGATTGATGAACCACAACTCATTACGCCTGACTCCAGTTCCAATCCTCCTCCCGGTCCCCTTCTCCTGAAATACACAAGATGTTTTATCAAATATTACTATGCATTTGAACTGCTCAATAATTGAGCTAACATAGATAAGGTTGACAGGAAAAGAGGGAACATGCAGAACAGATGATAGACTAAGGGATGGTGTGCACTCTATGGACCCTACACCATGGATAAGTTGGGATGTGCCATCAGCAATTTGAACAGACTCTAAATGGCTATAAGGATTGTATGTCTTGAAAGAACTAGATATGCATGTGACATGTTTGGATGCTCCTGAATCTATGACCCACTCTATATCATGTCTACATGAAAATGCAAGTGTCTGTGCCTAAGTACCTTTGCCCATGTGGGCATAGTTG
This sequence comes from Eleusine coracana subsp. coracana, assembly GCA_032690845.1. Lineage (NCBI taxonomy): Eukaryota > Viridiplantae > Streptophyta > Magnoliopsida > Poales > Poaceae > Eleusine > Eleusine coracana. Next base: position 57,357,708 of record CM064420.1, read on the forward strand.
GCTAAGTTACCAAAGTTGTTGGAGTTTTCAGCCACTAGATCAGCTGAAGCCTTGCCCTTCTGCCACTGCTCCTACTGCTTGACTTGCTCTCCTGTGAGAGTAATGGATGGAGCTTCTTCAGTGGCAACCACATTGGCTCTAGGGCCGCCATGACCTCTTCCTCGGCCTCCACCACGGCTGCCACGACCTCCTCCATAGCCACCATGAGCATTACCACGATCTCCACGAGTTCCACTCCGGCCACCACTACCTTTTGGGTGAGGACAATTGTAGCTCAGGTGTCCCTTTTCCCCATAATTATAGCATTCTCTCTCATCAATGGCAACATAAGCTGGCTTTATGGGATTATTACTTCCCATCACTTGACGTCTTCTCTCTTCATTAACCATGGCTGAAATAGCCTCTCCTAGAGTAGGAAGGCTCTCCTGGTGACAAAAAACAGCCCTCCTACTCTCAAACTCAGGATCTAAGTTCCTCAGAAATTGGGTAACTCTCCTATCTTCTACCCACTTTTGAACAACTTGAGCATCATGTGGAGTCTCCATCGGAAGGGGAGCATAATGGTCTAACTCCCCCCACAAATATTGAAGTTCACTAGCATATTGCTCCATTGGTCTCCCTGCTTGTTTCACTGCATCCGCCTTGCTTTGAATTTCCATCATCATCATCACATGTCCTTTTCTAGAGTACATGTTGCTCAAGAACCTCCATATTTGTTCTGCAGTGCGCATAGCCTCTACCATCATACTCACATCGGGGGACATAGATGCTAACAACCATGCCACTATGATAGAGTTAGTGATATGCCACACCTTCCATTCAGTGTTAAGCTTATCAACTGGCTCCACACAAGTATCCTCCAAATAGTGTTCCAACCCTCTTGTACCTAAGAGCACCTGCACTCTTCTAGACCAGCTCAAATAATTTTTGCTGCCCTCTAACTTAACATCATTTGGTACAAGCTCTAGCTTTATCTCAGGTGGTCCAGCTACCACCTTGGAACCAATCAGACCCATACCCATAAGCTCCTGAATCATGCATCTCATTTCGCTTCTCATTTCACCTTTGATAAGCAATGAGTCACTCCCACTAACATCTGCTGCTCCTTTCACCGAACTAGCAGCCTCATCCTCTGCCTTCTTGGTAGCAATCTCCTCTGGACTCATCTCAAGCCAGAGAAATTCAACTGAACCAGGCTTCTTCCCCACTCAATCAATTACTTGTCTCTTTTTTTGCTCAACAACACACCCCGGTCAGCAATCCAGCACCATCACCAAACCGAGCAGCTCCAGCAGTCCTCACCTTAGTAGCTCAGCAGATCCACGCGCAGCACCCTCGCACGAGCTCCACACGCGCACCTGCCCCACGCGCGACGCCCGCCTGCTCATGCGACACCCACACACGACGCCAGCCCGCCTCCGCACGCCTGCCTGCTCGCGCGACGCCCGCGCAGCTCCGCGCGCCGCCGCACGCGCCGCGCACGGCCACACTCGACACGTGCCGCCGGCCGCAGCCCCCACCGGCGATGAATCGTGGCGGCGACGGTAATCCCTAACCCTACCGGCTCTGAATACCATGTTGAGATTTTGGAAATTTTCTAGCGTGTTCCTCTCTCAGCACACCACCTCTTCTTTCTTCTATTCCACACTATGCAAATAGGTCCCTTACAATTATGCCATTTACACCAACAAAAGCATTGTGATTAGTATGGTATTTGAGCACATTGAAGTAGCCGTGCATGGGATGATGCTTTTGGAGTTCAACTGAAAACAAATCATCAACAGTAACAAGTTATTTTCACTGATTTTGATCAGCCTGGCAGGTCACTATGAATCTTAATGCAACAGAAAATTCACCAAATGCATGTCTCAGTTCGATGTTCTATTAGAAATTTATTAACATACAGAGTAATGGGAATCAGAGTGAGGTTTCCCCTGTACTGTACGCTAAGACTTCAAACACCAATAGAAAGAGACAAGGGGATAAGTAGGCTACCGTAGGGCACTCTCAATCTGAGCGTTCCCTGGCTCCAACTTCAGACCATCAAGAAATGCATCACATGCCTTTTCATAGTTCTGAAGACAGATTGATTGCTAAGTCATCAAAAAGGTAAAAAGAAAAAATGACAGTAGCAACAGAAGTAGCTGTCAGTTATAAAGTTTTATCTCACCTTCAATAACATCTGAGCAGACCCTTGCCGATAACATGCCTTTGGCCAATCAGGCCGCAACATCCTGCAGAACTCAGCATCCGCCAGTGCCTTATCTCCTTCGCCCAAGTTAATCAAACAAAGGCACTTATTTGAATATAATATTACATCTTCAGGATCAAGCTTGATTGCCTATAATACACAAGAAATGAATGTGCAATTGCATGAGTAGAATAATAAAATTAGCGTGGCCTATAATTCAATTAATAATATACGAGGATGCAGGCTTGATTAAGACAGATCCACTCATAATATAGCTTTCTCCAATAATCTGAACGCAACAGCACATTTGAAGTCCTCTATTCAAATCCAACTCAATAGAGTGATGAATTATAACAATTGTATAGTTTCATGACAAAAATAATACACGAGGTTCCACAATATATCTACAGTGAAATGTCTTGCATTTTTTGAGGAAAAAAATCTACATAGTGGTATCGTCTTCAGGCTTAGTAACTGCTTCGTAGCTCCATTTACACCCTGGTACAAACACAAGCTTCCCTCCATTCAAGTATTACAAATGTAGGCTAATAAATTTCACCAGCTCATCAGTTTGGTTGATCGATTCATGAGGCGTTAAGCAGTTAGTGCTACAAAAAAATGTAGTGAACCAAAACAAATTAGCCTTGGCTGATTCGATCTATTAACATGTTCTACATACAACTGGGAAGATTTCATCACTAAAGTGCAATGGAACATTCAGTCCGCCTTGGCACTATACACTAGTACTTTATACTACCACAATTTCACAATATTTGTCCAAGCCCAAGACTAGCCACTACCAACAAAAAAATATCAATTATGAGTAGCACAAGAACAGATAAAAAATCACAAGAACAGTTCCCATAAACTCACTTACTGTATCCCGATATAAAGTGAAACAGATTACTGATTTAGTGGGCCTTCATCTCTATCTCTACCCTTAAAAACAAACGCGAGTCAAAATTTTTCTAAATCTACCCAACTAATTACACCCAATTAACCTCTTAAGACAATGCTAAACTAAATACACACAACTAATTGTACACAAATATCCCGTGTTTACAAATCTAATGGTCATTAATTTGCCTTACATAACTAATGGCTCAGAACCTTTGGATCTCCCACTCCCCTCCGATCCCCATACGCACAGCCAGCCTCCACGCACGCCCGCCTGTCGTCTCTCGTCCTCTTATCATCTATCTACAGCAGTTCCTCTGTCGAGAGAAAAGAAGTTGGCCGTCATCCCCGAGGTCGTCCTCTCATCAAGACATCAAGCAGTTGGCCACGGGCTGCCGTTATCCCCGTCATCTCATCAAGTAGTTGGCCACATGCTGCCGTGGATCGGCGATGAGCAGCAGCCCTTCGCTGCCATGGATCGGCTGGGAGAGGCTCGTCGTCGTGGCCGCGACGCCGAGGAGCGGCAAACCTTCTCTGCCGCGGGCCTTTGTGGATCTTCTGAGGAGCAGCAGCACATCGCTGCCGTGGATCATCACTGATCATAAGGCTATAGACTGCCGTGGATCAACGAGGAGCAGAGGGGCATCCCTGTCATGGATCGTCGAGGAGCAGAGGGCCAATGGTCCTGTTGCTCCCGATGCTATTTAAGTCTGAATTCGTCCTACCGATTAAAATAGGTACCCTTCTTCTTCTAATCAAAATTTGGTGAGACCCCTACCCATATTCACTCTCTGCTTATACATTGTTTATTCTGATTCCAGAAAGGTTAGATCAAAGGCCAACAATTGAATAGTGCCTGCGCGTATGACAAAACCTCAAACCAAACAGGTTACATTTTCCTCGCCTAAAACATTCTTGCCGCACACCTTACCAAATTTTGACAATCGCTTAATTGGATGCCAGGGTAAACAGGGTGAAGGCTTGGTATGGTTTGTTTGGGTGAACAATTGACAACACACATCTTGTTGTCAACTGAAGATATACACCTTGTGGATTCTGATTGGTTAATCAAGGCCACATATGAATTAATTTTCATATGTTGATGGCATAAACCAGTGATCTTTTTTTTAAACAACGTTACACACATGAGCTTAACTCAGCATATCGTGTTTCTGTTTTCAAACTCAACTATTTTTGTTGTGCTTCAAATTAAAAGAGAAGTAGAGAACCATTTTCCTGAATTTTTGTCATGAATGTCAGTTTCTGAACCTGAGCTTAATAATACTGAACTTGTGAGTTCGTTCTCTGGTGCCAAACAGGCAACCTTAGCTTGCAATTTTTACCCCATAAAGGCTGTTAAGAAAGGTGCAAACATAGAAAGAATGAGTATATCTTGCGTGGTCATGAGATCCAACTTGAGTTGCTGTCTTGACTGAAGTGGACAATGTGACTACCTAGCAATTTTCCCACCATTTAGTTCAGCAGATGAATCCTACTGATTCTCTTCGTCATAGTGTCATGCCTGATGGTTATTTAATAGAATCATCTGATATTGTTCTTTTTTTGACTTTTTTATAATTCTAAATCCAACGTTGTCCTATAGAATGGGCTGATTTTACATGTCTAGACTTATATAGAAGACGAATGCCCTATCAAAACATGGATGCTACATTGTGGAAAGGCACAAAGTAAGCGATGAGTCATCAATGGATCATCCAGTGTTGTAGTTATATGCAAATCTTAAATTCTGTCTTATTTTATGCTTTATTGCTAAAAGCATGTGTCATATCTTAATTGTTTACTTTGCATTATGAAATAATATCACCGTAGCGTTAGCACAGGCAATATACTAGTTATCAAAGGAGGCAGGCCAAGCTGACCCACAATGGGGAGGAAGGCAGTACAGCAGGAAAGCCAACTGCACACCAGCCACCACAAGCTGGCCTTAGCTTGTTGACTTCTCATGAGCTTGATAACATCTTAATTAATTTGGATTGAATTGGTTGGATTAAATTCTATGCTAGGTTTGGTCATTGTATTAAAAGGATTCAGTCGCTCATTTGGATTGAGAAGAAGTCCAGTCTTTTTTTCCTCTAGTGCCTCCCATGCATCACCCCTTGGCCATGGCGCCACCCAGTTGTCAAAGTCTTGAGCCATGCCCTCCCAATCACAACTATACTCCCTCCGGACTTCTTTTGTTGCCGTACAGACAGCTTGTTTAGTTAAAAAATGAACTGTCTGCTATCTGAACGACAATAAAAAGAGTCTGGAGGGAGTAGCCCTTTGCTACTAGAACCAAGAAACAACACTTCCATTAATGGCCTGTTTGCATATCCATTGTTAATAAACTTTAGTCACAAATGTGGATATGTCAGAGGAATGAAAGCTGATAAAGAAACATACATAACAGTAACACATACATTATATTATTATTATTTGCATTCTTACAAGAGATTCAAAAAAAATTTAAAAGCCATTAAATTGTGAGTTAAAAATTCACAAATATCAAACTAGTGTTTTAGCAATCTTAGTTTGGAGTTTAGTACATGAGAGTACAAGTGCACAAGCTACCATGGAATAAAAATTTACTGCTGAAACATAGTCCTTTCTCTTGTACGCCTTGCTTCCTTCTGATTTCAGATAATCTGGCCCCATTTTATACAATGGATCATCCTGAAATATTCAAACTAAGTTTTTAAGTGAATGCAAACTGAAATCACCCACTTGAACTACTAGAGAATATGGCGTTTGAAAGTGCAATTATCAATTCAAAGGGCCAGAAAAAAAAAGTATCCACATATTGTTAGTCTAAAAGTAAACGGGAAAGAAAATACAGGGATCCTTCAAGTTAGGAAAGATAGACATTTGACTACTCATTTAGTTCTGATTCTGCAATGCTTTGTTTTTGATGCAACATATTAACACTAATGACTGGAAGAAGGAAAAAAACTCATGATGGGTTCATAGGAAAACCTGTTTCAAATAGCAACATATTAATATATATAATTTATGTCAGATTGAGACGCTGCCTTTGACATGCATTTTATATTACTGTATGCACTGAAATTAATTCTAAAAGAATTCATCAAAAAATATTCTGAAAATAGAAAACACTCTAGTGCAAGTATTAAGTTGTCGAGTTCATACCTCCTCCTTCGGCAGACTTGACATAAGCAAGTATCCCATCAACACTCCAATCATGCACATATGGAATACGAGATGTTACTGGGAAAAGGATCTCAACATCTTTCCGTCGATTGTTACATGCGGAAATCTCTATTGGCAATTGACCTCCCTGGTTACAACAAACCAAAAAAAAAACATTTTACATATAGAAAAGGAAAAACCAACAGAAGTATATAGATAGGTAGTAAGTTTAAATGGATCATTTTTTTTCTTGCACAGTTCAAATGGATCTGAAGCAACACCTTGACATGTCTGCTACAACTAGCCAGCCACAAAATACTGATAACGGCTGAATTGTAAAAAGTTACATTTCAATGCACTGAATTTTGTGATACAAAAATGCACTTAATTTAATGGATCATAAATTCACAATTACTTCTGCAGATTTCAAGTGAACTTCCTTCAGTTACAAATAACGCCATTTAGGATATAAATGTAGTCAAGCTTTGTATCTTTTACTATAAATATTTAAACATTTAGATTGGAAGCATAAAAAACATATCTAAATTTGGCCTGAATGCAGTTCTCAGAAGTGCAAAGAATGTCCAAAACTCATTCTTGTGACCAGAGGTCATGGTAGTGTACTATGGTTCACAAGTTTACCTTAGATAATTAGATAAATCCAACAAATTAAAGCAGCTTAAAACTTACTCCCTCCAAACTTAGATTGATGTCATTAGGACAAGAAATTAAGTGTAGAATTGCACTAAAATGGTTGTCCTAATGACATCAATTTGAGGAGGGGGATGAGGTAATGGCTTGGCAGTATTAGTCAATACTAACTGCACCGTCTAAATGCTCCCTGACCAGGTTAGCATGCTTACTAGGATTGAGCTGAGGGGAAAGCCTGTGCACTAATTGGACATTTGGACTGCCAGGCTAACTATACAAAACGATCAACCTTTCAACATATATGCTTAGAAGGTTATCAATATTATATATCTCAAGCTTCAGTTTCCAATCTTGTTGTAAATGCACCAAGTTGCAACTATCTGTGGAGCACCAAACATCAACAGTGATATCATCTAGTTGAATCAAAAAATAAACCATCTTGCAAAAGTGAAGATTGTGTTTATGTGCATATAAAAGCATAGAAAAACACATGAAACTAGACCTTACATCATCACAAACATTGGGATCAGCACCAGCCTCCAGCAAACACTTGTAGAAATCAGTTAAGCCAACATTTGCAGCTGCTATTAAGGGGGTTAGCTGACCAACACCCTTCACATCAGCACCAGCCTAATACAGATGTTACAGAAGCATATTCTAAAAAGTGTCACAAATTGCATTATCTCAAAAAACACACTAGCTAGTAGCTATGGCTGGCTTCCCAAGAAAAGATTGATAAATAAATTTTAATTCGAATTGAGAAAGATGTGCATTACCTTAATCAAAAGTTTCACACATTTCAACAAGTGAACATGAAGAGCAGCAATCAAAGGTGTGTAATAAATGGACAATGCCTTGTTACACTGTCAAGAAAAACCAGGAACAGTATTACATGACAGAAGTTTGCAATAGTGTGGCAAACAAGGAATATTTAGGTTTGCTACCAGTCAAAATGAACAGTCAGTGGAAAATTCAAGTGCTTATAAAGTGAACAAAAAAAGTTGAGTGTTTACACATAACATTTCAAAACATTATTATTATTCAGTGCTAGAAATGTTATTTTTTTCTGGAAAAAGGTGAAGAATATAAAAAAATAACAAATAAAACAACTTTGTGAGCCACACTATGAGGATGTTACACATATAGCCAGTCAAACAATACAATAAGTCAAAAAGTGATAGAAGCATATAAAAGGCATGCCATGAAACTTACATCTGCATGGTTATCCAACAAGACCTTCAAAGCAGCATCCTGCTTTCCAATAATAGCAGCATGCAGTGGTGTTCCACAGTAAGAGAAGGAATCAACATCAGCTCCTTTTGACAGCAAAACTTGTATGATTTCACACATTCCTGAATAAGCAATACATAATCTTAGAGGTATTAAACAGTTAAATCAAAACAGGAAGTAGCTAAAATTATAGTCATATTCACATATTACAACTTACAAGCCATAATTGGATACCATATGTGTACCAAATCTTAAATTCTTGATTCAGATTGAACATTTAATGTTTAATATTTCAATCATTTTTGGATATCCATGCGCCTGACACAAATGGAACAAAAAAAAAGCACGATGAGACATGTGTTTTAATAGTGTTGATTTTGAGACTAAAAGGCTTTTTTCTGTTGTTGTTGAACAATAAGAATGTCAGTTTCACTCTCCATATATCTCTATCCTCTGTTCATCCACTCGTACTCTAATGCGATATGTGCTTCAATATGAAATATTAAGGTCCTAATTTGTGTGTTGTAGAGCCTGTAGTGTTGCAGTTATATTGCCTTCATGTCACTACGTGATATACTTGATAAGTTATTGCAGCTTCACACTATAAATCTTAGGCGCTAAGGACCTCCTTGCCTTGTTTCCATAATAAGCTACTGACGAAAACATAGCATCAAGTCAGTTGTTTATTGATTTGAAATTTAATCTCCATCGCTCATACAATGGTAACACTTTGATTGCATTGTTTCAGCCATAAAAATAGCAAATTATTAATGAAGTCATATTCTTTATAATAGAACAACCACAGTAAAAGATATGGATACAGCATCCTTTTCTGATAGTGTATCTACATAGACCTCGTTTAACGAATGTGCATATATTATCCAACTGCTTTTTAGAGCTTTTTGGCTCATATAGTCGCACACCACATGGTTTCAACAAAAAAGGGAATGATCAGAAATAAGATACCCATTCGATACATTGATCAAGGAAATTCTCAAAATAGCTATAAGAACACAAGCATGAATGACACCGGATGATTTTCTTCTCACAGATATACTAGATATCATAGAACCAAATAAAGTTAATTATTATCTGCATTCAATAAAACACATTGACAAATGTGTGATACTACAAGATAAATAAGAAATACTCTAGATACATGCACATACGTGCTCCAGCTGCGACATGGAGAGTGGTGCATCCATGTTCACCAGGCTTATTTGGATCAGCACCATGATCAAGAAGATACCTCACAGTATCCACTTTGCAACCACGAACAGCGTGAGCCAGAGGTGCATCACCTGTATCAAAATTGCCAAACAAATTAAAGCAGCTCATCAAATCATATGCTCTCACAACAACAAGAAAAATTCATACTGATAATTTTCTCCTATTTGCTATCAGAATATGCCTGATCTCCAAATACACATTAATAAAAGAATTAGAATGATGAACAACTCCAAAATATCGCTCTGCTGGTCAATCACTAAGTACGCTGAGTAGATGCTCGCCAATCTCACAAACAAAGGATTAATCACTCAGAAAAAGAGCAATACGAAGAGACCACCTGACTCGTCCACGGCGTTGACGTCCACATGAAGCTCTTCTACCAGGTAGGCACAGACTGGAATCCTACCGCTGCCGGCCGCCAAGTGCAGCACCCCGGCGCCCCGGTCCCCGACGGCTTCCACCGCCTCCCTGATACATCCCTTCCCGCCGTCCAGCGCTCTAGCGATGCCTACGGTATGGATCAACAAAGCCCCCACATCAGCGCGAGATCGAGCATAAGATAACGCAATCGAGCAGGGAAACCCTGCGAAGGGAAGCGGAGGAGCGCGCGGCGCGCATTTACTCTTGAAGAGCCGGAGGTCGCCGTCGGCCGCCGCCCGGAGGAGCTGCCGCGACGGCGCGCCGGTACCTGCAGGGGAAGGAGAGGGCCGGAGTTAGGTCTAAGGCCAGTAGGTCTAGGGAGGGGTGGGAGGAGGTCGCTTACCGGCGGCACGGGGCGGCGCCATGGCGTGCTGGCGGCGGAGGTTGGTAGGGTTTTGGAGTGGAAGAGGAGGCGGGAACCCGAAAGTGCAGGTGGGAAATGAAGAGGTGACGTATAGTGTAGATTGGAGGGAAGAGGAGGGAAATGGTATGCGCACCCGACACGAGACGAGACGACAGACGTATAGTGTAGTTTGGTAAGTTTTCTTTTTCCCTCTTTCGAAACCTTTGTGTTTATTATTATATAATGGACTCATGGACATGGTGAAACAAGATGCTTGCCAAGCAGCCGACCAATGCACGAGCCCACAACACATTGCATTGACTATGGAGGAAAAGATATGTTCGACATGATTCTGGATTATAAAACAATAGATTTAGCTTAGATTAATGCAGTGGCGGAGCACAGATAAAAATTTAGGTGGGGCAAACACAGAAGATCAATTTAATTCAATGTACATAAAAAAGTTAAAATTACATAATTTACAAAATAAATTAAAATAAATGACTAAAAAATTCTCTGTCTAGATGCTCTACGTTGTGTAGGCAAGTCCATATTACGATGTGCCATAACTTGGAACCTCTTCTTAATTTTCTCCAGATCTAGCCCTCTAAAAACCTCCTTTTCAATATAGCATAGCATCAAATCATTTAGCCAATCATCTGACATCCTATTACATAGATCTCTCTTGATAAAATTCATAGCTGAGAAGGCTCTTTCTACGGATGCCGTTGCCACGGGAAGAATCAATGCTAATTCAATGAGACGATAGACTAAAGGGAAAGCAACATGTTTCTCGGTTTCAGTCATTTTCATAGCCAAGCTTCCAAAATCATTGCAACTAGTAAAATCATCAACTCTTCGTGCATGAATAATAAAGGTCTGAAGTTGATCTCTTATGCTATCACGGTCAACCATAGAAAAATCATGATCATAGATTTCTGTTAGCCGAGCAATCTTATCAATATCAAACTTAGAGAAGGAATTCCTTGGATCAAGACAAGAGAAGCAAATAAGTAGCTCTGTTGATACCTCATTGAAGTGATGATCCATCTCAGTGATAATAGCATCAAGAGCTGCAAAGAATGTGTCAACACGAAAATGATGCTCTTGAGTAATTAAGTTTCCATCAAGCCTTGATCGACCCCATCTTGGTATTGGCTCATCCATATTGGGCAAGGGGATCCTTTTTGTAATGCAAAATTCTTTGGCTTCATCAAATAAGGACCATCGACCTTCATTTCTCAAAGTAGTTAATCGTGTTTTCACATCAATCAACAATGATATGGCTTGAACAATATTTTGATCCTTCCTTTGTAGCAGCTGAGATAATTCATTTATAATACGAAGAACTTTCAACATCAACTTCATATTTAAGACAAAGGAAAAACTCTCCATTTTGCCCACCAAACCACCTGCTCGACTAGTATTACGCTCATCTGCATGAATCATAGACAACACCTTGACCACTGAATCCCACATTGATTCAATACGAAGCAAAGTTGTGTAATGTGAACCCCATCTAGTATCTCCAGCTCTAACCAAACTTGTCATTTGATTTTTCCCCTTTCCAGACAAAATCTCATAATTGTCTAATTTCTTCAAAGTAGTGTCACGGTGATGTGTAATTAACTTGTCCTTTCTCCAACAAGATGAGCTAGCACTAGTCACTATCAAACTGACATAGTTGAAAAAATCATCAAAAGACGAACAACTTGATGTAACAGAAACAATGACCAATTGTAACTGGTGAGCAAAGCAATGAATATAGAATGCATAAGGGTTCTCATCACGAATTTGTTTTTGTAGACCATTGAATTCACCTCTCATATTTGAAGCTCCGTCATATCCTTTTCCTCGCAGTCTAGCAACAGATAGACCATATGATCCAAGCATCTCAAGCCGCGCTCTCTTTAATGCTCTTGATGTTGTATCCTCAACGTGTTTCAGACCCAAGAATCTTTCCACAACCATTCCCTTTTTGTTGACAAACCTGCAAAACCAGAGATCACAAATCATTAAATATATTACCACTATTACTTAATATCACAAAAAGTTAAATAATGAGCCACTGATTAACCTCACAATCACAGCCATTTGCTCTGCTATGGAGACATCACGAGATTCATCAATCAAAACTGAGAAAAGATTGTCCCCAATCTCATTCTTTATGTTATGGCTGATTTCTTTTGCACAAGATTCTGTAAGATCCTTCTGAATAAAATGAGATGTCATTTGGGCATTTGTTGGACACAGGTGGTCAAATGCAATCCTTACTTTCTCATTTATTTCCTTGTACCAATCAAGCATCTCTAAGAAATTGCCTTTATTTAAGGAAGTTTCAGATTCATCATGTCCGCGAAATGCATGACCTTGTGCAATGAGAAATCTTGCAATATCCAATGAGGCAGTCAAACGAGTCTCATATCTCTTTGCTGAATCTGTAGTATTAGACTCAAGCTTACGTCCTACACTTTGTCTTTGGTTTTCAAAGTTTGTCGCACATCCCCTAGCTTTATTATGGCAGCCACCAATAGCACGACAATGGTCTAGGAAACCTCTATTTGCTGCATGTTTCCAGTTGTTGTACCCAATTTTAGAGAAAACATCATGACCAAATTTTTCATGCTCAGCTTCTTGTCGAAAAAGATAGCAATAAAAGCTTATAAGAGGATTACCTCTAGTCACTAGTCTCTTTTTGCCGATTGCAGAACTGTTGCTGCTGGGAGCAGGGGCACCTCGACCTCGCCCTCTTCCAACACCATATCCAGAAGGCTTGCTGACTCCAGATGTGTCCTGGCCACGCCCTCTCCCTCTCCCTCTCCCTAATGCAGCGACGCTAGGGTTAGGGTTCTCCGGTGGTGGCGGCGGCGATGCTTGTGTTCCCGTTCCTGACATGAGAGATGCGAAGAGCGTGTGGCGTGTGTACTGCTCGGAGCCTGAGACTTGTGGATTGGACGATGCCTCTATGGCTCTCTCGTGGGCAATTGCTAGCTAATGGGCTAATGGCCTTGTGGCTTATGGGCTTGGCCTGTTACTCTCTAGTGGCCCAAAATAATGAATTGCTTGTATTTCCCGTCACACAACACAACGCAGACACGGGCACACGGTCAGGAACTGCTGCCGCCAGACCTCAGGACACAACTCTGAGTAGGGGGGGTAAAATTTTTTTCCTACAGCTAGCTGGGGCAGCTGCCCCACCCTGCCGTAGGGGAAGCTCCGCCAGTGGATTAATGTGAAAATATTTTTATTTATTTCATCTTACACTAATTTATTTAAAAACTTATATGGCAAAATAACTTTTTGGTGTTTGTACCAGTATTTAGAGTCACTTATACTTTGGATGAAGCATAAGGTGACAAAAAGCTACATTTTTCTGCTTATTGTTTGTCAAATAAAAATGTGAACAATTTTTAACTAGCAAAGGATCCGTGCGTTGCTATGGTCTTTAAGAAAAAATAAACTTACTTATACGAAACTTGTGTAAGTTTTCCGACTCTTGTGTCTCATTCTCAATTGAAAGTTTCTTAATGTCCATTCGCATTCCTCAAAATTAACCTTTTCGTTAGAAGCTCATATCAGCCCGGCCGGGGCTCTCTCCTTCCCCTATGACCGTTGAGGGCATAAATTATTTTAAATAACTAGATGAATACCCTGCACGTTGCTGCGGGATTTTAGAATGTTTTGAAGAAAATTGAGTAGACTGGATATGCTATTGTAAATATATATAAAAAAAATCATCTGTCACTAAATCTAGAAAAGAAATGGTGTGACCTCTGATTGATAAAAATTACTCTCCCAGTCATAAAATATAAGCATTTGAAACTTTAGTCCAGATTCATAGCATTTTCAATGTATCTAGACAACTACGTGTCCAGATTCAACATTCTCTCTCTTATCTCGAAAAGCTTATATTCTGAGACAGAGTGAGTATTTCATAAACATGAGTTGAGAACAAAGGTTAGAACAAAAAGGAAGAATGCTCGTAACGAAAGAAAAAAAGATAGCTTCCTGATTGCATCGCATGAACAATCATAGTTTAAAAAACATTTGTGATGGTAAGTAAGAAGGGTCATTTTAACTGGCCATATCCAAAAAGTTGAACATAAAACAACAGGATGAGCTCATAGCATGAGGCAGCAACAACATAGATTGTGAACCAAAAATAGGTTCTCAATTTCCTATGAGTTGAGGCAGCAACAATATCTTTCATATTTCAGTGATATATAAAAAATGCATAACCAAAAATCATAACTTGAGATATGAAGAAATAATCAAAATAATATATAAGAAAGTAGTTATTCATTGTTTAAAAAAGATAAATCACATGCACGTTTGAACTGATAGCTTAAACAAAGTAATCAACAACTAACACTAAATTAGCATTACATTGGACAAATTAATTAAATTTGGATTTAGCACCTTTCCAGTCAAAAGAATGGAATGAAATTTTTATCGCCAGAAAAAAAACTTGAATGAAATTTAAGGATATACAGACTCAAGCCCGAAAGGGGTATGTGCATGTTGTAGTTAACTAACATGTTCACCTCCTTATCTGTCTTAAAAAAACTAACATGTTCACCTGGAATTATTTTATTTGGCGTGAAACCAGAACACGAATCATGCAACCAGAGGGCTACTTGCGCAGGACCTAAAAGATGCAGCAACTGTAGATATGTATGGTTCGAAAAGCTGTGTTTTGTTTAGGCCTATTGGTCAAATGGATGAAATCAAAGAAAAAAAAGTGAGATAATAAATTAACTCGTTTGAAAACACCTCTAGAATGTGAAATGTCCCATGCAGTCAAAGATAAATGAATAGAGTACTTTACCCAAAATAAGTGTGCAGGCAGGCTTACCTGGAACTACACTTTCCAACTGATGAAATGAAAATCTAGCTAGAGCAGAGCAGCAAGATAATTTGTTACACTATATCAGAAACATTGTTAGTGTAGCTGAGGGGTGAAGGCATAGATTTACGGTCATCAAAGTGATGCAGCCACAAAGCATCCTTATGCAAATTGGACCTGCAATTACAGAAATGGCTGCCAATAACATGGAAAAACATTTATGAAATTCGAGTAGAGTCATCAACACCAATTTGAGAAGGGTTTAGGATTAGCCATGTTGGAGGTAGGGTTTAAGGAACCCATTGTTTCTCTTTATAGGCTCAGTTACCGCATGTTTGGCCCATGTAGTCTTTTGGTCCAATTATAAGTCTAAAGGCATTTATGTACTTATACCCCCACCAAGGGTAAAATGGTGATTTTAACACATCAAGGGTAGAAGAGGGATTCCCCTCTTCTCCCCTTTCTATAAATACAAGACCCTAGAGGTCATGAGGGGGGCTGATTGATTCAGGCCGGCTCCTCCTCTTCTGGCTAGTTGTATCATTCCTCTAGCTTTGCCAACCCTTCGGGTTGGCATAGCCCACTATATGTATGTTGGGACTTTGCCAACCATTCGGGATTAGCCTTCGGGCATATTTTTTGGAGGCCCTTCGGGCAATTTTTTCAGTGGTAATTCGGGATCAGCCTTCGGGCACCTTTTTTGGAGGCCCTTCGGGCAATTTTTTCAGCGGTCCTTCGGAATCAGCCTTCAGGCACCTTTTTTTAAAGGCCCTTCGGGCAATTTTTTCAGCGGTCCTTTAGAATCAGCCTTCGGGCACCTTTTTCGGAGGTCCTTCAGGCAATTTTTTTAGGGGTCCTTCGGGATCAGCCTTCGGGCACCTTTTCCGGAGGCTCTTTGGGCAATTTTTTCAGCAGTCCTTCGGGATCAGCCTTCGGGCACCTTTTTCGGAGGCCCTTCGAGCAATTTTTTCGTTGGCCCTTTGGTATCTGCCTTCGGACACCTTTTTTGGAGGCCCTTCGGATCAGCCTTTGGGCTCGTTTACAAATCTTCCTTCGGGATCAGCCTTCAGGGTCGTTTATAAGTCTTTTTCGGAATTTGCCTTCGGGCACGCTTATATGTCTTCTTTCGGAATTTGCCTTCGGACACGTTTATAAGTTGTCCTTCAGGATCTGCCCTCCGGGGGTCCTTCGGTACAAGTTGCCCTTCGGGATCAGCCTTTGGGCTCGTTTTAAGTTGCCCTATAGAATCTACCTTCGGGCTCATTTCCAAGTAGCCCTTCAGGATTTGCCCTCCGGGGGTCCTCCGGTACAAGTTGCCCTTCGGGATCAGCTTTCGGGCATGTCTATAAGTGCCCCTTTGGGATCAGTCTTCGGGCATGTCTATAAGTGGCCCTTCGGGATCAGCCTTCGGGCTTGTTTATAAGTGCCCCTTCGGGATGTGCCTTCGGGCTGGTTTCTTGTTCATCCTTCGGGATGTGCCTTCGGGCTGGTTTTTTTGTTCATCCTTCGAGATATGCCTTCGGGCTAGTTTCTTGTTCATTCTTCGGGCATGTCTATAAGTGGCCCTTCGAGATCAGTCTTCGGGCATGTCTATAAGTGGCCCTTCGGGATCAGCCTTCGGGCTGGTTTCTTGTTCATCCTTCGGGATGTGCCTTCGGGCTGGTTTTTTGTTCATCCTTCGGGATATCCCTTCGGGCTAGTTTCTTGTTCATCCTTCAGGATGTGCCTTCGGGCTGGTTTTTTGTTCATCCTTCGGGATATGCCTTCGGGCTAGTTTCTTGTTCATTCTTCGAGATGTGCCTTCGGGCTGGTTTCTTGTTCATCCTTCGGGATGTGCCTTCGGGCTGGTTTTTTGTTCATCCTTCGGGATATCCCTTTGGGCTGGTTTCTTGTTCATCCTTCGGGATGTGCCTTGGGACTGGTTTCTTGTTCATCCTTCGGGATGTGCCTTCGGGCTGGTTTTTTGTTCATCCTTCGGGATATCCCTTCAGGCTAGTTTCTTGTTCATCCTCCAGATGTGCCTTCGGGCTCGTTTCTTGTTAGTCCTTCGGGATGTGCCTTCGGGCTGGTTCCTTGTTCATCCTTCGGGATGTGCCTTCGGGCTGGTTTTTAATTCATCCTTCGGGATGTGCCTTCGGGTTAGTTTCTTGTTGGTCCTTCGGGATGTGCCTTCGGGCTGGTTTCTTGTTCATCCTTCGGGCACATTTTTTGATTGGTCCTTGGGGACGTGCCTTCGGACGTGCTTCTTGTTGGTCCTTCGGGATGTGCCTTCGGGTCGGTTTCTTGGTCATCCTTCGGGATGTGCCTTTGGGCATGCTTCTTGTTGGTCCTTTGGGATATGCAAAAAAAAAGAAACTTTGGGCTCACCCTTCAGCATCAACCTACCGGGGGCCCTTCGGACACGCCCTTCGACATCAAGCCTTCTGAGGGTCCTTCGGCATGAGCCTTCAGAAGGCCCTTTAGGCTCACCCTTCAGCATCAACCTACCGGGGGTCCTTCGGACTCGCCCTTTGGCATCAGCCTTTAAGGGGCCCTTTCGCCCTTCAGAAAGAATCTACAAAACTCCGCCTCAAAGGTGATATCCATCTAAGCCTTCTAAACTTTGCAAGTTTTTTTCTTTCTCTTCACGTCAACATTTCGACTTAGCAACCTAGATTTGCTTATGTCTTCATTTATTTTGTAGCATGTTCTAGTGTGTTTAGTCATGGTAGTTATACGGAATGTAAAGGCTCTCACGCAAGCCATTGATGAGCGGCACGTGACAAAACACTCCTGGAAAGTAGTTGCCCATAACTTGCCTGTATATGCGATAGCGATGACTCGAACCACTGTCGAGTTCGTGTCAAATCGAATCACCTTCGGCCACCCACCGAGACCTAATTAAAACCCATTTCCTGCCCCCGTAGGTCCATGAAAATCTGTTAGCAGCTCGAACTCCATCATAGAATCTACGCGTTTGACATTTGCTAATGGCAATAGCCTCACATTCTAAGTCACGCGGTTACCAAAGCTGAGGGCTTGAATGTGGCCGAAGGATACTTTCACGTCGGGCATCTGTGATGCTTTCAACTCGATAGCACCTTTTGTTGTTCAGCACCTTCAGTGACATGTTCATAGAGTCCCCTTCGGCCATGGTCGGAACATGGAAAATTGTTAGCCCTTCGGCATAATGCCAATACGCCACCATCCACTGTGATCGCAGCTCTAGACGATGGCGGGATGCTTTGAGTGCAGTGCCGAAACTTGTCATTTGAAGCTTGTTTCTGTTGAGTTTCGACACAATGCTAATGCGATAAGCCCGGCACTAGAGAAGGGAAATTACATTCTAGCCGAAGGATAACTGTACATTGACTCCTTCCTTTTATCCTGCTTATTAGGGAATAAGTTTTGTCAATCATTCAGTATGACATTTGCCTTTGGACCTAACTATATTAGCTTGTTTGTAGTTTGTGCTGTACTTGCAGATGCAACCGAAGGGTACCATTGAAATCATGCACCACAAACTAAACTATTGCATTTATGGTGTAATGTTGTGTCATGTGCTAACTATCCTATTATGTGCAGGCCTCTATACATCTGAATATTTTTCTTGCATAACATTTATATGTAATTGATAGCATATGTTGTGCAGGAATCTGAAGCCAAGAGATGTGGCTAAGTGCCACACACTGTGACTCCTTTCATAGTTCTCATATCATACATGTGCACCATGAGCATGCACAAACATTCATATCGCATGAGCATGCATCGTGCATAGAAATGCATGGTGAAAATACTGGTTATCTTCTTTTCACTTGAATGCCGGGCAACTACGGCCTGAGGGTCCAAAGGGACGCGTCTTTTACTTTTCTTGCAAAGGCAACTACGGCCTGAGTCCAGACAACTACGATCTGATGCCGGGCAACTACGGCCTGATGCTCCGGAAGGACATGCCCGGAATGCCAGACGTGACACTACCCGATGCCGGACAACTACGGCCTGATGCTCCAGAAGAACATGTCCGGAAAGCCGGGGGCAGCACCTCCCAATGCCGAACAACTACGGTTCGAAGCATGCCAAGGCCTGACGAGGCGCTCGACACGTATGTTTTATATGGCATGAATTATTTTGCCCTTGTAATTATTAAAGAGTCTGAGGGCACATGATATGATACATGGTACCCGAAGCCATAACTTATATAGAAAGCCCGATGACACTAGAGTGAGTGCGTGTTACCCGAAGGCATAAGCTTTCTACATGTAGCCTGAAGGCCACGACTTCTAAAAAATTGTGAGTTAGAGCAAGTGCTTGAGTTCTTATGGTATTTCTTCTATTTGCTGTTGTTGTTCGGCAAAATCTCAAAGGGTGGCGCTTGAAGCTTGTAGACGACATGTGATGCTAGGGAGGGGTGTAAGCCCTCGGCCTTGATCCAATAATTCGTCCACCCATGCTAGGGAGGGGTGTAAGCCCACGGCCTTGAGATGCAACAGTAAATCCATCCACACCAGGGAGGGGGCTAACCCCCGGTCTTACGGTACAACTTAAGTGGTTTTTTCACTTCCCCCCAACAACAGTCAAAAGGGAGGAGGAGTACATATAAATGTTTTCCTATTATATTTGACTGTTATATATGAGAAAGTGAAATTACTTACCGCTCCTTCGGACTCATAGCAGCTAACAAAAGTATATGTGTGTTCCAGAAACCATTTCTATCAAAAATTCAACTTTCAGGTTGGGTCCAAAATAATAAAGACATCGGCCACATCTTCGGCCTAGCTATCATTACCAAGAAAGATTCTTGCCTTTAGCACGACTCCGGGTTCCAAAGCAAGGATGCCTTTGGCTTAACTTTAACTCCCGAAGAGAGGCTCTCACCTTCGGCCAGTTTCAAGTCTCAATGGCTAGGCAGAAGAACCTCATGAATATTGCTATGTACTTCTTTCTTTATGTAATATTATAGTGGAATTTGTAATAAGACATGTAATTTGATAGTTCATAGATTGGGTCTCTGAGCCATGAGGAGCTACGGGCGTTATTTCATCAGTAGCCCCTCATGCCTCCGAGAGTCTACAGATGAGGGAGGACTGTTGGAGGTAGTGTTCAAGGAACCCATTGTTTCTCCTCATGGGTTCAGTTACCTCATGTTTGGCCCATGTAGTCTTTTGATCCAATTATAAGGCTAAGGGCATTTATGTACTTATACCCTACTAAGGATAAAATGGTGATTTGTAACACATCGAGGGTAGAAAAGAGATTCCCCTCTTCTCCCCTTTTTATAAATACAAGACCCTAGAGGTCATGAGGGGGGCTGATTGATTCAGACCGGCTCCTCCTCTTCTGACTAATTGTATCCTTCCTCTAGCTTTGCCAACCCTTCGGGTTGGCCTAGCCCACTATATATATGTTGGGACTTGTAACTCTAACAAGTCACACACGCATTTAAAAAAAAGATATCTAGGAAGTTAGATGCTGCACAAAAATAAAACGATAACAAATACTTGACCAGTTGATCTCCGCTGCATGCATGCATAGGCAAAGGGATAAAGGAAGGAGATGGTGCACTACTGGAATGTCCTTGTGCAGATTGCTAGAGCCAGGGTTCTGCAGCACAGGCGAGGAAGAAGATCATTGTCTTCTCGGCGGCTTCAACGATGAAAGAAACAAAACTCATGGTGACATAGAAGAATGATTCAATTTTCTTGTTCCTATAGTACTATACAATCGGTATGCACGCTTTTGGTACATGCATGAATGTGTTTCATTTTATTTGGAGAGGGGCTAATGTAATGAGCTTTTGATGCTTGCATACGTTTTTATTTGATCTTAAAGAGGGCCTAATGTAACGTGCTAGACTGCTAATGGTGGAAGGCAGTAAGCTTGCAAGTGTCTCGTCACTCGCCACTAAATGAGAGTAGTTAAGTAAAGAAGGACGTGGGATGTGCAGGAAGAAGATTGGGCTGCAACCTTATTTACAGAGGACAGGAACAGGATACATGGCATTAAACCACACACGCACACAAAAATAAATGAATGAATGCAATGGTGTGCGTTAGTGATGAGTAACGTTGGCCAGGGTAGTGGTAATGAAGAGTGGTACATATCCTGTCGATAGATGTGAAAATTATTGCTCTAGCTGGGAGGTAATAAGGTGAGGATAAACAGACGGACAGATGGGAGTCAAATGTCATAATCTGACGGTGGATAAATAAGAGATGACGTGGCTGCATAAGAGTTGAGAGAATTAGAAGTTAATGGTGTTTAGTGGGTTGCACTTATAAAATATATGTAGACTAGCAAAGTGTCTATGCGTTGCTATAGGTTTTAAAAACACACTCTTTATGATTTAAACGTAAATTATTTATATAATATAATTATTGACATTTTTTATATAAAAGATCATATTTATATTATTATTGGTACTTCTTAGTGTACCATTTTATATGTCATAAGTAATAATTTTTCTATCCTTTTTCACCGTATTCTTATCATAAATATATTTTTTACCTCTAATATTAATAATTTCCACATGTAGTATCGTTTGAGTGTCATGTTGCAAAATTAAGTGAAATGGTATTAAAAAAATGCTCAAATATAAGAAGTATCGATATAAAGCCCAATTCGCCATGTAAAGAGGGATTCTCACAAGATCATGACACCTACAAGACACCACTAAATCTCTATGAAGCACAACATGCAAGATTAAGATCGTGACCCAATGGCTAAAGATTTTTAGAAGTTTTATCCGATAGGAAAAATCAATTCATGCAGAATAGAAACAATATTGCATTGCAACACGATTTTGGACTTGAAAATATGTTTTAATGAGAAAAGTTAAAACACAAAAGTTGTAGATCTTGTCGAGTCCTTTTTGGAACATATGTGGATCATATTATTTGAACTCCAAAGGTAGGAGCTATGGGCCCCGTACAGAGACCTGCGCCGAGGAGTCCAAATCAGAACAATATTTTTGCATCATAAATTTGGAAACGAAAACGGCAGAATCTTGACTTCCATTGAATGTAAAAGTTGTAGAACTTTTCGAGGGCTATGAGATAGAGTCTGAGTTTGCCTTATTTTATCTCCGGACGAGGGATTTATAATTTTTTGAATTCGATGCTTGATATGGAAGGTACGAAATCGATTTGGATTCAATCTCTAACTTTGTGTGTACAGCAGATTGTGAACGTATTTACATAAATTAATAGATTGCTAAATTAATAGATTATAGAGATTATAAAGTACTACTCTCTCTGTTCTCTTGTAATTAACATTTTTAACAAATACTTTAGCTCTGCACACAAAATTAAATATTTTTTTTAAAAAAATGGATTCACACCTCTTACCATTAGTAAATAAGGCAAGCAAGAACACCACGAATAATGTGGTAAGACTCCCTCCATATCAATTGCTATTTGATAGGGATATGTCATAATCATCTGTAAATTGTAATTCAAAGTTGAAGCAGCTCAATAATCAATGCCAAACAGCTTCGAAGTAGACCAGATGATCGCATGGTGTGTAATCAGTTAGAGTCGGTGCTCGCCACATCACAGGCGCGATGGCCATGAAGATGAGCTCCTGCGATGGATCCTTTTTTTTTTGCCTCGACGATGTTGATGATTTGAGATTAGGAGCTGAGAGCGCTGCTAACAAATCAAATCATCTGTGTGCCTCGTGCTTGCGCAAGGCATATAAGCCCGTCCGGCCATGCGGAGATCCGGTGAGCCTCGAGCCCTCCCCACCAATGACAACACATCGCGTCGTTTTGCTCCCCGTCTCGAGTCTTTTAGCTTGCCAAAGCAATACCTGACAATTTAATGAGAGTCTACAACGGACTAGCGGAGCTAGAGGGAAAATACTATCAGAGTTCTCAATAAATTGTCATAGATTTAATGTGAATCGGCAGCCGACTAGTGGGTCAGTTTGAATACTTTAATAAGTGACGGAGCTTAGAGTTAGTTTATAGCTCATGAGGCCAGTCTTAATGGGAGTTTCATTAGCATTAAATAAAGTGCCACATAAGTAAAAGAGATGATGTGACGTAATAATTAATATAAAACTGGGTAAATGGTTTTCATAGGGATGAAACTCATTTGGCACTATTTCATAGGTATGAAACTCCCATTGAGAACATAAAGTTTCATCCGAATATATTTTGACCAATCTCAATGTAACAAATAGATGTTAATTTAATGCTATAATTTATATATGAAATCATGAGATGAAACTATGCATTGAGAGAGACTATTTTATACATCAATCTAAATCTTTAAATCTGATGTGGCACTCTTGAAAACTGCAAAATGAAATTATGCATTGAGACTGGCCTGACTAACCCTGAACTAACTTTAACCCTTGAAGTATTTGGATGTAAGGATTAAATTGATAATAAAGATACTCATATAATCATTTGACTTCTTTAAACACACTTCATATCCGGATTTGATGTGATCGGCTCTTGTGTGGCCTCCTTCTCACAAATGAGTGAAAGAAATATAAAACGACCATAAATAGTTTAGTCCATACAAATGAGGCTTAACAAAAAAAATTACATTCCATGAAACAAACCTTGAGCTAATTCATCACGGAAGGTCAGGCATCGGGCAGAGCGAGGTCAGGCGTCAGGTGTTGGACGGGGCTGAGGTCAGGCATCGGGTGGAGCGACAACCGAGCGTAAGGCATCGAACAGAGCCGCCGCCGGCCGGAGCAGCGGCCAACGCTAAAGAGATGGAACGGGAGCGGCGAGATCTGTTTTCGTGAGAGGTGAGGGATCGATCTGGTGCGGCTGAGGATAGAGGAAAAAATAACTTTTTAGTAGATTTCACTCAAATTAGATCCAATGAACACCTCTTGAGTGGGATAGTTTTTTTAAGTGAGTCAGATGTAACTAGTCCAAACTAACCTCCTGTTTGGAGATTTTTGGCTTAGTTGTGTCCAAACTAACTCTAACCTATAGATACAAACAGGGTCTATGAGTGCATAACTTTAAAATCAGGGCCGGTAAAATTTGAGGTCTTGTGCAAAGTTCTAGTTAGGGCCCTAAATTTCAAAATTATTCTGATTTGCACAAGACATGGCTCAGCATTGGCGTATGGTTCATACTACAAGGCCTGTAGTAGTGCACAGTTGTGACCACGTCACCGCGCGAGAGGCCTATATTGACAGCTAGCTGTTGGCGGCTTTCTGCTAAACGTCGTGATACCGCGCAAGACTGCAAACACTAAGTCAATGATCATGTTTGAGGTGCGGCACCATGTCATGCCATTGACAGTCGGCCAGAGAGCAAAATAAAACTGACATGCCAAATGTCGAAGCACCAAGGATGAAGCTGGCCATTAGTTGCCTTCGTCGGCGGAGGAGCGTAACAACCAGAGCCTGTTACATGCAGCTTTTCAACTACTCGCTCGTCATGGTCTGCACATACATCCTGAAACCTGTTTTAATTTGGGCCCCTGTAATTTGGGGACCCTGTGCCATCGCACAGTTAGCACGTGCTTAAGAACTGTTCTATTCAAAATACATACTCCTCTGTTTTTAAATTAGAGCATCTTTACGATGGGCTGAAATGAATATGAGCCATTCATTTTTGTTAATCTAACGGCTTAGATATGTTTATATTACTTTAACATCATAATAGTATGATGTAGTATTTTTAAAGTAGTATTGATTATTATGGGTATTATGGGAAAAAACTGTCTTATTTTCCAATTTTTTTAGGATGAAACAAAACGATGTGCTTGTAAGGAAGACGATGTCATGTGGAGTTGCCGTGAACATTCTTCCGTTGTGGCTGACAATGGCGGTGGTGCTGAGGGAATCAAGCTCGACCATCACACCCTCGTCCTCCGTCCCAACAAAAACCAAGAGTTGTTCCCACACTTGTCGCTGGATGGCAATGGCAAAGCCATTTGTCATCGTAAAACACTGAGCACGACGGAGCTGCCTCGGATGATGAAAAGACGAAAACCCACTGAGCACTGAAAACGAACGATTCATCTGTGAACTGGAGGCTCCTGCAACGACAGGAGATCGGCCTTAACCCACGAAACCATATGCAGAAAGAAGCACTCCGTGGTGGCATCGTCCACCATCGGAACCCACTCCTCGAACGGGTTCATGAAAAATTGTAATTTCTCAAGGTTTGAACTAAATCAAAGAACGCATGGTTCAGTCATGAGTAAAATAGAGGCAAAATCAATTGAAGAACCCACGGCTTGGTCGTGAGTTCAACAGGGGAAAAATCAATCTTCTTCAGAGTACGAGTTGTTATCTGGTTGCCTGGAGCCGCTTGATTTTTTATTAGAAACTTAATAAGATGGGAGCTCATCCGTGTCTGCCATGATCAAGCGGTCCAGGCTGTTGGTGATCGCGAGCACGAGGCGACGCTGTTCTCAGGCAGTTGGCGGCGACGCCGATGTGTCTGGTCCAGCCGCCGGTGTCACAATCTGATGCAATATGCGCTTGGTGGTGGCGGCGGCCAGAGGAAGACGACAACGGCATGATTTGTAATTTATTTGATTGTGTACTTAAGTATGAAATTATGCCTCTTAATCAACGTACACAATTCATTTATACTACTTCGTCATTTAAAGTAGTATAGTCCACCGTAACGAACGTCTTAAATCATTATCGTTGTTGATCTTTTGGGTTAGTTTATCATTTTATATTATTTAAAAATAAAAATCATCATATATTTTGTTATGACTTATTTCAACAATAAAAGAAATTCAAATGTGACTTGTTGTAAACTACGTATTTGAACATGAATGATCAAACGTATCTCAAAAAAGTCAACGCAGACAACATAACCTCTGCATATGGGTGAAAAATGAACCAAGCATGAGGTAAGTTCTGAATTTAGTGGGTACATTAATATTTGCACTTTGTTTGTAATCTATATGTAGCTTCATGTTGAGAACCAGTGTAAGGCTACAATACTCAAATAATGGGGGGGGGGGGGGGGGGTTGAAAAATGTCATCTCTCACCGAACACATAGAAAGTGAGAGCAATCGTTCGTTGTCCTTCCGGCCTTTTCCCAGATTATACTATCACCCGAGTTAATATTTGCTGCAAATATGAGCTCCCTCTCACAACAATAAGCCTCAATCATCTAGCCTAAAGCCTTAAAGCATACCATGTGGCAGCACAACTAGTAGACCGGGACACAACAGCAACAAGCATCCAAGTTTTCTGATAGATAGATTATCAGAACTCAGTAGCACTTCCAACTAACATATATATACCAACACACAAAGTTGAAATTTATGGTAGTTCTTCATGAACTTATCTAAAGTGAACACCCTTTTGCACACGGAGGAGAACTGATGAGATACTCTACCAAGATTCTTCTTAAGCAAATGGCAGTTGAGACAATAAGGCAGTGTGAGGTGCCTCCCTCACGCAGTTGATAGCCCTTCTGCAAAACAAATTACAATTGTTAAGCCAAAACGTGTTAGCATAAAGGATACAAATATTTACTTGATGAAAATCCAAGCTAATTTAGTTTATTTAAATTAATGTACCAGATAAGTCATCATATATGTTTGTTTGGACATGAAGAAATAGATGAATTATAAATGCTTAGATATATGGACATAAGAGAGAGCATTATCCTTGTAAATATTGACCTGTGACAATGGAAGTGATAAGTAGAGTATATCGTAATGCGTCATGGATCTCAATATTAGCTGGATTCAGTTTGAGAGCATAAAAAAATGCATTGCATGCCTCTCCATAGATCTGAAGACAAGAAAGGTTTGTTGTATTACTAAAAATGGATTTCGCATAGCAACAAAGACATTATAAAAACATGTGATATATTTTATCTCACCTTTAGTAGCATCAAAGCAGCTCCTTGAAGAAAGTAGGCTTTTGCCTATTCAGGATGCATGATGGTGCAAATTTGAGCATCCTTCAAAGCCTGGTCTCCTTTACCCATCTTAAGCCAGCAAAGACTCCTACTTAAGTATAGGGTTGCATCATCAGGAAACTGGAGTGTGACCTACATAAATAAAAAGAATGAGGCATATTTAAAACTCGACTGATCTGTGGGCAACTAGGTGATTTTTTTTTAAAAAAATAAGATTGAATAAGAAACCAAATACACATCCAAGATGACTCGAACTTGGGTTGTCTAGGGTACATCCACACCTCAACTACTAAGCACATTGCATACATTTGGGAAATCTAAGCTAGCTATATTACCCACAAATTACTAGAGCTAAGGTGGTTAAATGGACATTGTGATACCTAAGAAAACAAATTATAAATCGAATGAACTAGGCTGCAACTAGTAAGACAACACTTATCCCTCTATCCGGTCCAAGAAAGGCATGTTGAGGTTTTCTACTGTTTGAGTTATAATTGAGATTTGTAAATGTACAGGAGTGATGTCCTAATATGGTTTTCTGACAGTGTTAAGATTTGAATAAGTACCTCATAATGTATTCCAATTAAAAACTTATAGCAGCCTTGAAATTTAATCATGTTTGTAAAATAAATAAATATTATCATATTACCAAATTCTTAATAGATATGCCATATAATACAAAGTATATCAATTATCAATTTAGATCATATCACATAATGACATATTAAGTATAGGCTAAAAAGAAGTGACACTATAATATACCATAGAGTAGCATTTTATTGCAGCAACATAATCCTCTCCAATGTATGCCTTGTCTCCTGCTAACTTGAGATCATTTGGTTTCAACCTGTAGATGATGTAATCCTGAAATAGTAAAACCAATCATTTGCAGCAGGAAACGATGATATGTATGACTATATCAATCCCTTATGCAGTAGCTATTGAAGATCTTATTGCTTCATTTCATTCATTTGTATGACTGATTATCAATCCCTTATTTATTTACATGTCAAACTAAATTTCACGGTTCGTTTTTCACATGGACAATATACGAGTACACATGTTTTTTGTGTGCTCGCTTATTGAGTTAATGGCATGCAAGTGAAGAATAAGAAGTGCTCTATCACCATAGCTACCCAGAGTTAACATACAATAAACAATAAAATAAATCAACAATGATGCCTAACTAACTAAGTCATACCTCCACTGCTGCAGGCACTGACTTTGCATAACTAGTTACCCCATCAATGCTCCAATCATGGACATATGGTACCGGTGAAGTTACTGCTAGTAGGATCTCAACATCTTTCCATCTATTGTTATATGCAGCAATTTCAACCGGAAGGTGGCCAAACTGTTAAGAAGATTTGAAATAGAGTTAGACACAATTGTACATTTGCATAGGAATAGCAGCATGCCATAATTCAAAGGTGGGACAATAAATATCATTTTAATATAAAACATCTTAAAGCAGTACCGATGGCATAGAATATCAAACCATGACCTCACGAGATATGCTTCAAAGAG
Organism: Eleusine coracana subsp. coracana; assembly: GCA_032690845.1. NCBI lineage: Eukaryota > Viridiplantae > Streptophyta > Magnoliopsida > Poales > Poaceae > Eleusine > Eleusine coracana. The sequence goes on from CM064420.1 coordinate 57,386,039, forward strand.
TTACTAAACATATGAACTCACCCCGAAGATTATTGCCACAAATACTGCTGCCAAGTGAGCTGGATGTATATGGAACTGATAAAATTTAAGTGTTAAATAATCTACAAATTTGCACTCTTTTGTTTCACTCAACCTCTCGGCATTGGTTACAGAATGTACTACACACCCTATTCATTTCACAAGTGCAGCCAAGGAATTCTGGTTAAGATAAGTTGTGTGAGTCTATCATGGCGCTAATATACTAGTTTACTTGAAGATTGAAATGTGTTTGTTCTCTCACAAATACTCAGACCATACATGGATGGAAAATATTCTCCAAAATAAGCTAACTGTAAACATATCACAATCTAAGTTATATATTTAATAAGTAGAAGTTCATTCAAGATATATATATATATATATATATATATATATATATATATATATATATATATATATATATATATATATATAAGACTAAGTCAGCTTATGTCCATTAAGTAAAACTATCAAGCCATTTAATAAAGAAAATATGCAACTCCCATGTCTTTAAATATGAACTACTCATAGTTAAATATCATTATAACAAATTACATTGCCATAAAAAACACAGCTAGCCTTGATAACCAATCTAGCTAAGACACACTTGCACATGGATAAGTATGAGTTATATATTTACTATTTAATCCAATAAAATCATATTTAACTAAATAAATAATCTAAGCCAAAGAGGGGACATCAACATCTCTCAAATTCATTATATATAGTGTAAATGGAATGAAGATAATGAAATATAAGTCGTTGTTACTACAACAGACACAGTATGGGTTGATTTTGCATTTGAATGGGATGCAAGTAAAAGTCATAGTCACTGGATGGGAGATGTAGCAGCAAAACGAAAAAGGAATAAAAAGTTACATTATCGCGGACATGAGGATCAGCACCAGCGTCCAGCAGGCACTTGTAGAAGTTAGTTAAGCTGTTGGTGGCTGCGGTTATTAAGGGTGCTTCAGTGCCAACACCGTTCACACTAGCACCAGCCTAAGAACATAGAGAAGATTAAAAAAAAACCTTGCAGATAAAATTCAAATTTTGTGCACCTCCTTTTTCTATACTTATTAAGAGTTCAAAACATTTTAATTTGGTGTGAGGAGGAATGCTCCATACCTTAATCAGAAGCTCCACGCATTCCAGTGAGCCGGCATTAAGAGCCATTGTCAGAGGTGTGTGGACAATGTTGAATACATCGTTAGACTGACAAGATTAAGAAAATCAGATCCCTTACATAATGGAAGTTGATGGCACACAAATTTTGATAGGTTGGATAATCAGGTTTCACACAGTAATTAATATGAATTTGTGTTAACATTTTAATGGAAAAGAAGTGACCACGAACGTAGTACTGAACAAGTTAGTAACTGTGGACCTTATTGATATATAAAACTAAATAAGCATGTGACATACATCTCCAAGGTGACTCCACAAATCCTTCATAGTACCCTCCTGCAGCTTAGAGTAGATAGCTTTATGGACTTGTGCTTGTGTCCAAACAACACAGAGTGAATCAACATTAGCCCCTTTCAAAAGTAAAGCTTTTACTATTTTACAATTTCCTGAATAAAAACATAGAATAAATGATCAATTGTTATACAGGTATAACAATATGTAACATCTACAACTTATTTGTAAAATACAGAATAACACATGAGTAATAGTATATTGGATCAGATAAGTTGAAATGATAGAGAGAATCTAACAGTAAAATTGGTATTTAAATAGTTTCAAAAAAATTTCTTGAAAACATAAGAGAGTTGCTTTATTATATTAAGAAGAAAAGGATGGGCTAGAGCCCAGTTACAACACACACCATACCACACACTGAGAGACAAATTACATTCGTGCCTTTGAAACACAAAAAAACACGGCCCAAAGACCCTAGGCACTCCTCAGGACCCGTCCTGGGTGGGCAGTCAAGAAGGAGATTCCTCTTGCTCCCACCAAAGGAAATAGTCTTAGACTCTATGTCTATAACTAAGAAGCTATATCCAGAAAATTGGATGGGGGGGGGGGGGGGGGGGCTTATACTTTTTCACTCAATTTTAATACTGGTGTGTATGTCACACCTAATGTTAAAAGGCTAGCTCATCTCATTATGTTTTTCATGTTTAACATCAGGTTCTATCCTGCAGGATAAAATGTTCCAGCGGGAGAAGATGAGTGTATCACACACATTTCTAAATGTGTAAAAATAGATATCCAAAAGGTTCATAAATAGTTGCTAATTTTTGTTTGAGAGGGACAATAATTTCCGGATCGACGTAAATTGAATCGACATACATTCAGCACAAGAATTGTTTTAAATGCTTGGTTCTGTGCAATGTGAAGAAAAAAAACAACACCAGTTATGTGTTGTAGTTATGTATAGTGTATAAATATGATTTGTTGCCTTGCATTGCTCCAAAACACATAAATAAGGAATCTTAAAGACATATATGTCATGCATTTTTTTTTAGAAAATGGATATAACATGTGTCATGCACACAGAAGAAAAGAAAGAGACCTCGTGCAGCAGCTAAATGAAGAGGGGTAGATCCTTTGTTATCAGAGATATCTGGATTAGCACCATGATCAAGAAGATACCATACAGTATTGACACCACCACCACGAACTGCATAAGCCAGAGGTGTATCTCCTATTGGAAACATCAAAGGTACAAGCATATCAAATAAGAGAGACTCATACAAAAGACAGAAGGAAATCACTAATATTCCAAATCAGGAATAATTCATATTCAAAAGAGAACCCCTTGTAGAATTTAGCTATCGTCCAAACATATGTGTCTAATCCAAATATATACAGAGAAGAGTGGCATACTGGCATTTATTTATAGGTAGCCTTTCAAAAGTATATGATACACAACTATATCTAGGGGCATTGTGGCACAGACACTTCGGCCACAACACACAAAATATCTAGGGGCATGGCAGAGACACTTCGGCCACAACACACAACAACATAAAATGAAGTGTAACGTAAACAATCAGGATATATGTGCCAAAAGATCAAGATAAAAAAAAATTAACAGAATGGAAGAAACTACGAATAAAGCAAGGCTCATACGACAGCTTCATTATGTGTGCATGTCTGATTGAAGTACCATAATGCTGAAATGCTGAGTTATCAAATACCAAACGAAGATCAATCAGATATACTACTGTCCATTTACTTTAATTTAATTAAAACAGCACTGTAACAAAGAGAGCTTCATAAAACTAAACTCAAATAAGATAGCTACCTCTCAACATAAGGCACAAGCATGAGGGTAAACATGCAGGTCATTATTTTAGTGTGAATTAATTATAATTTCCATGATTCCCCTTTAAAATTATTGATTTTTATAAGTAGCACAGGTTAATCAACTTCTAAATCTATGTGGGCAAATAAGTGTCAAAGTTACTCTGAAGTCCTAGCCACTAGAGACCAGATTCTACAATAGTTTATTTGACATTTTACATCCAGAGGAACATGCATACCTTTTTTTTTTTTTTGAGGAAACAGAGCACGTACTATACATCATGGTAATAAGCATTTGTAGAAGCATATGGTTCCCCAAAAATCACGCACCATATGCAGAATAGATAAAGCTAAAACTTCTTGCAAAAGAAGAGAAGATGCATTTCGAACTAATAAGACGGACAGTCTCATTCTGATGCATGCAAGTAATCGATTGATCATGGGTACCCGTACCCCTATCACAAGAGCGCGCAGGCGCAACACAACATCAGAAGATCATCAACTAAAAACAAATAGAGCCAGGTGTGTTCTTTCGTTTCCACTTGGTGGGAAACAAAGAGATCGAGTGGACCACCTGACTCCTCGTCGACGGTGTTGATGTCCACACGGAGCTCCTCCACCAGGTAGGCGCACACCCATAAGTTCCCTCGGCCAGCTGCGATGTGCAGCGCCCCGTTGCCGCAGTCCCTGACAGCCTCCACCGTCTCCTGGAGGCGTCCCTTTCCGGCGTCCATGGTGCGCGCGATCACTGCGAGAATGACGACACACGCGGATCAACAACAAAAAAATAAACTCAAAAAAATGCCCTCCAAAATCAGCGTGCTATCGGGCATCGCCCCAAAGAAGCAGCCAGCAAAGGAGCGAGGAAAAACCAGCGGAGCGGCACAGGGACTTACTCTTGAAGAGGGGCAGGTTTCCCTCGCCCGCTGCCTGGAGGAGCCGCCGCGGTGACGCCATGGGACCTTCAGGGGAAAAAGAGGATTACAGCAAGGACTAGGCCACGATCCGGGAGGTGCCGGGGCGAATCGATCGCTTACTGCAGGTGAGAGGCAGCGCCATGGCTTCGAAACAGGGAAAGGATGGGACGGAGGCGGGAAGAGCTCGTTCGCTGCGCTTCGAGCAAGTGATGAGGGAGGAAGTGGAGTGGGGAATTCAATGAAAGCGATGGATGATATGATGGGGTCCTGAGGGACGGAGCCAAGGGGGAAGAAAATGGTAAGCGCACGTGACACGAGGCAAGACACGAGGAACGGCCAAGTGGTTGCCGTTTCCAGCGTGAACCTTGCTTACCTTACTTTCTATGCTTTGCTGTCTGTGGGATGATGCTTTGCTTTCTTGCTGTGAGGCGTGAGGTTGAAGTGTTCCCTTGTAGTTCATAGGATTCATGAGGCAAAGAAGAGAGATTTTCGATAGTACAGCAAGGTGTTTTTTAGACAATGGTAACAATTCACTGCCCATTTGCCTTAAAGTTCATGGTGAGACATTGTTCAATAGACCCTCAAGTCCCGTGAGTTGGCGGCATGACTTTGGGTTCTATAGTGGGATAATGCAATACTCATCCATTTTTCTTTTCTTATCGCCGGCTGGCTAGTTCACAAATGAACTGTCCAACAACAACAATTTAAGATAAGAGAAGTAGATGTTACAGTTCGAAAAGGTTCCGATAGAGGAAGGCTAGTCAAGCGTTGGAGGCGGTTGCGAGAGATGTGATGGCCATGTTGGCTATATTATATTGTGGGGGATAGCATGACGATGGTGGTAGTCGCGACGTGGAAGGGGTCTGAGAATGATAGAGGTTGAAGACAATGACTTGGCCGTTGATTCCGGATGCAACGGTTGAGGAAATCAATTGAATGGTTCAAATAAATTAGTCACCTTCTTGGTCCTATTTACTAAAATGGCATAGTGACATAAAGTTGGGTGATCTTGTCATTGAAACACAATTAGACAACTCAAAATACATCAAGAGGAGAGCTACAACTAGTCGAGTTATACCACGGCTGCAATAGTTGACGTGAAGGATAACCTCCCATTATTGCAGTCCAATAATTTGTGTGGTTCTATGCTGCTTCTTGATTTATATAAAATTAACATGGTGACAAGAATTGAGTTCCCCACTTTTATAAAAGGAAAAACAATTAAATAAGAATCATGCTTGTTAGCTAATCCAACTTTCCTTTAATTGCAAATCCGTTAATATAAGAACACAGAAATGTCATGATACCATTCAGAAGGTGGGTAAAAGAAAATATAATCACGATAAAGTTATACATCCAAAGTTCTCTATATATAATGTTTAACTGATTGGTGTCCCCTTAACTAGGAACAATATAATGTCATATTGGCCATTGATAAGTTCTCAAGAATGGAGTCACCGGCGGCAAGGAGAACTTAAAATAGAGAAGAGGACCATGCCGACATCATCTAAATTTTGGTGAGAACGACCCTGGCATCTGGAAGGCTCCTCGCAACAAACAACATAAGTTGAACAGGTAGGCAATCACGGTACATGACCTCTATCAACTTCAGCTTCGGGCATGTGAGAGTCCCTTCGGCCTGACGTTGTACGATGATGCTGTGTTCCGCTTATTGGCTTCCCACCTCATCCCTGGATTTGGTGACACCAGACAAACTCATGTAAGATAAGCCAAAGAATGATGCAAGAGACCTAAGACACAAGTACATACCATGCACCGTCGCAAAGTAAGCTTCTGCAAACAAGGAGCATTCTGAAGAAAGGCCCCTAGGTCTTCCATGTTTCTTTGCACAGCGCATTTATCATCAAGGAAACATTTATCAAGTGTCAAATCACGCAGGTTTGATGTTCTCAGACATGCACTTGAGAGTTTGATGTTCTCAGACATGCACTGAGTACAGCAACAGTCTCAGCAAGCTAGCTGGCAAACCACTTTCCCCCTGCCTAAATGAAACCACAAGGTAATGAATCGCATATCTAATTTATAGATATACTAGCAAAGTGTCAATGCGTTGCTACGGGCTTAAGACAAATAAATACTATAAATGATTTAAATAAAAAAAAATATTTACATAATATAATTGTTAGACATACATAGATTGTAGAGATTTATTTTGTCGGACGGAAACAAAAACGAAAAATTCGGAAGCGAAAACGAGAAGATATTAGGAACCTGAAAAACGAAATAACTCGGACAGATATAAGTTGGTACCGATTGGAAATAGGTAATTCAAGTCGGGAATATCATCCCATAAAACATGTGACATCTAATAGCAACGGCGATGTATCAGCACAAATCAGCTCAATTCCAACCTATCTTCATTTGTATTGTCTCCATTAAAATGCAAAAAAAAGAATTACCAAAAAAGGAATGATAGCTAGTGGCAAGCAGCGACTCGCATATCGCCAAAGCGCCACTGGAAGCAGGCAGGCCGGCTGCAGGCAGCAAGCAAGCACCAGCAGCAATTAGCGACTCGCATATCCATCCAAAGCTTCGTTGCCTTTGCAACCATCGTTTGAGTGGCTTGGAGAGCCCGGCCATTTGCATCAGCATGCATCACCCTCAGCTCTGCTGGTCACGAATCTCGTCGGCAAGCGCGAATATGGCATGGGGGTGGCTAAAGGCCACTGATCTCGGAGGGCAGAAGAACGGCAAGCACATACTGGATGGGAAGCTACCGGCGAGCATGCACAGCGAGAGGAAGCAGCCAACAAACTCCAATCGGAGCAGGAAGGAGTCGACGAACGCCAACCATGGGTGGAAGCCACGCGAGGCCAAGCTTGCCACCATGGGTGGAAACCGTGTGTGTAAATACGATGCAAGTAGACGCAGAGGCAAGGCAGGGACACCAAATCGCGTGGGCACGGACTCTCCTTCGACTTGTAAACAACACCGCGCCGGACTCTTCTTCGGACGTTAGTAGGACACCCACGGACACGAAAAAGAGGTGCTAGACGACCACACGTAAATTAGATAATTTAGATAGATGTAGGATACAAACTGAATATGATAATGTTACGGACACATCTAGACAGAAAAAAGTGGTCTAGACGATCTCACCTCAATTAATATATTGTAGAGATAACTGCTCAATCACTTGTGTGCAATATCATTTGTCCAAAGCAGGCATCTCTGTCGCAGAATGAAAAAACAATCCAATAACGAATAATGCAGCAAAGCATGTCTGGAGGGCATATATACCAGTGTGTCAAAACCCTTCGAGTGCCAAACTTGTCACGTTGTGTGTAGTTTATATTCAGGAAAATAGTCACCACTAGCTACGCAAATGTAACCTCTGAAAACGGGAGGGGTGCTGCATCCAGAGACACCACGTGAAAAGGTCCCGCTGCGAATGTCCAATTCCAGTTCCAGGTATGTAAGACTGGGCGCGGTGATGACCATCGGCTATTCTTCATTACAATAGTAGCAGGAGTCAATGACCACCTTCTCCATCGTGGGCGACGCAATGTGGCAATTTTCAGCCACATTGCACTGATCTGGACGCCAGTTTCACTGATCTGGTCTCCGGTTGCCCTTCCCTAGTGGACTTGGAACTCGACATGTGAGGTGCGGAGTTCATTGTCCATCAAAAAGTTGGATTCACGAGATTTTGGAAATCTTTCGTCGTTCACATCTTGTCTTCCCATGAAAACGTTTTATTCCAAGGTACAAAAATCTTTCGTCGCTCGTGTTTCCACACGACCTTGTTGGATGTTTTGACGGCGAAGATGTGCGCTGGATCGCGTGTTGATTTTTTAGGCCAGATTTTTTTAGTTTCTTTATTCTTATATTGCTGATCTGCATGCGCCTGCCTTCGTTGCTTTTTTGCTGTGAGGCATAAGCTGAAGTAGTTCATAGGATTCATAAGGCTTCATGGTTTGTTCTGTTTGTTTTGCATATGCCCACCAATTGGCTAAAATGCAAGGTAACATTGTTCAAACGACCCTGAAGTTCCGCGAGTCAATAGCATGGAGTAAGGGTTTTATGGTGGAGAATGTAATAGATGCTGGAATTATAAGAGGCTCTCAGGGAGGGGACGCCGGCCAAGAGCTGAAGACGGGTGTGGCAACGATGTGCTCACCATGTTGCCTATTAATAAGGGGGTTATCACGAGAAGGGTGGCGGTTACGAAGTGGAAGAGGGGGTCAAGAGAGATAGGTTGAAGACGATGACTTTGCCGTTCATTTCTGATGCAAAAGCCGAGGAAATCAGTTGAACAATTCAGTTAAATTAGTCACCCGAATTTTGGACTTCAGCTTGGCCATATTGAGGTTAGGAGTGGGTGATCTGTTGAAATACAATTAGATGACCCAAAAGTTTACAAATTTATAGTAAATGATACACTCTTTATTCACATGAATAGAAATTCCCCTAGGTTTATTATGTTACTCATTTCTCCTGTTAGACTTAAAACTTATATGGCCAAATTGTTTATAACACACTAGTAAATCACAACTTTGTCCTGAACACACCAATAGACTCGAATTTAGCTATAACCATTAAATAATTATTTTTAACTTTTTTTATCTCAATATATGAAATATATTAGAATTTAAAACTTAACACAAATATATGTTCTTCTATTCTCTATCATTATAAAATAGAGCAAGATTGTGTTTGATTGTTTGCATGGTTTGTTCGAGAAATTGAAAATTAAAACAATGAGTAAACAATAGAAAATCTAACTCTATTTTAATCATAGAAAATGCAGCAATGTATATTTGTATCAAATTTTAAATTCTAACATATTTTATATATTAAGATAGAAAAATTAAAAATAGTTATGAAATGGTCACAGTGTGGCACAAACAAATTTCTCTAGTATCATAGTATATTACAGCTAAATTCGATTTTATTAGGTGTCTTGAGGATGAAGCTGCAATTTGTTGACGTGTTCCAGACAATTTGACCTAACATATATATCAACCACAACCAATAGTGTCCAAAATTATTTCCATTAATTCTTCCATGTTCTTCATAGGATAAAATATTTCATCACTTTATTCCATCTACTTGTGGCGAAAGTTTGTTATCCACCATTGCAAAGGGTGTTGGTGTTTTCTCCTTTTGTCCCTATTAGGATGTGTTAGTTTCCCTAGATTCGATTGGATGAATATATAGGTATGGTGTGAAAAGGGGATATTTCTTTAAAATGTTGGATGAGCTAGTCCAAAAAAAATAGGCAGATTGAATTGTCCAGGTTATGTAATGATAAAAGTTAACAAAACAATTGGATATTATTAACATGATTTAACATTAAATAATATTTATTATTGTAAGATCATGACTGATAAGCATTAAGAGATTGATTAGTGCATGAAGAGAGCTCGATCATACTAAAACTAGTAATAATTAGTGTTTCATTATTAATTAAAATTTGTCATGGTTAGATTAGCATTGAAAATTGTTTGAGTGTATTAATAAATGCATAGTTATTTTTATTGTTAAAAAATAAGATATGTAATTTTGTTAATTACTCTAGCCATCTCCATTCTTATCCATCCAACCAAACATGAAGTTAGATAATCCCCTCATACAATCAAATACATAACTTAGATTATCGTATCCATAATAAAATATACTCCTCCATTCCAGAAAATCTTGTTGTCCTAATGATAGTATTTTTAGAATGGAGGGAGTAAATAAATATATCCCATCCAACCTACCCTCAAGACAAACACATCCTTAGTGTTACATTCCTCCACTATGTGAACACTTTATTCTTCTCGTCACTGCACAATATAGCAGCAATAAGTCTCGAGTGTCAACTGCTGATACATGCGCATGTGTCGATTGTTAAAACGGAGGTTTGTAGAAACCTGAGACAATGGTATCCTGACAGCAGTACGAGTCAATTACGGCCAGAACCAGAAGCACTGTGGCTGTATCGCAGAGTTATATAAAAGATTAAGATTTAAGAGTGTCGTTTTGAATTGTTATTTTGCTCATGCTTACTGGCATAGAGAACTGAATGTCTCGACTAATGCAGGAAAAACATACATGAATCAAACAAGTAACATTTGTTGTAGATACAATTCATCAAGCATCCAACACTCAGATGTTTCCTCTCAGAGAGCGGGCAATCAGACATCTCCAGGCAACATGTACTATGAAAAAACTTGAAGAAACTTGGTAATTAGTCATGGACTTAGGTGATGGTCAGCACAAGGATCCAAATTTACAAGATCAGACATGCAATGTTTTCAACTGAACAGCCAATTGCACACTGAAGAGAGAATGGCAAATGTCATGGTATTCATGGCAAGTCGTCCTTCCCGACCGATTCAGACAAACTATTTGGCGCTGGATGTCTTCAAGCAATTGACAGCCTCCCTGAAAGTTACAGCAATTATTAAAACGTCTAAAAGTAGAAGCGCAGGACACAGATCGACGATGCTTTAGGCAATATTAGCACAACAAATAAAACAATCTAAAAGACAGAAATATTCACCAGAAAAAAATCCACCATATATGAGTTTTCAACCTGACAAAACAGATGATATCTACTCAGAATTACGTACACCACAGAGCACTATCCCTACAAACCAAGAATTCCAAGTTCCAACAAATAAAGGGATAAGTACATTACCGTAACGCTTTCTGAATCTCACCATTTGCTGGATCCAGTTCGAGAGCATCGAGAAATGCATCACACGCCTTTCCATAATCCTGAAAACAGAAGGGTTGCTGCATCACTAAAAAGTGGATTTCGCACAGCAAATGAACATGTATAGAAAATTTATACATGTTTCACCTTAAGTAACATCAGAGCAGATCCATGCAGGTAGCAGGCTTTTGCCCAATTAGGGCGCTTGATCCTGCAAATTTGAGCATCCATCAAAGCCCGATCTCCTTCACCCATTTTAAGCCAGCAAAGGCACCGGTTTGAGTACAGGGTTGCATCATCAGGGCAATGGTTTGCTGCCTACAAACCCCCCCAAAAAAAATCAATTGTCACCATAAGGGCAGGGTTGCATCATCAATACTGCACTTTTCTCAAGTACACAATAATATGGTAGGGCAACTCCCTACTGTGAAATTAAATTATTCATACAACTTAGGATGCAAAAAAATAAGACTTGTGCTTCTGGGTACCATCTTTTCTCCACTATATCTAAGCATGTTCATATTTCTAACATAATGCTATACAGCTATCACTTGAATCCAATGGATAGCATAGAGAGAGGAGCACATAGCTCATTCATCTTTTTAGGTTTCTTTTCAGTTCCTTTATTATAGCTGCGCCTAACAGTAGTTGAAACTTGAAAGTGAGGGCAAAAGGAGGCTTCAGTTTCACAATTGGAGTTCAGAGTATGGGTAAGAATGCCGTTGTCTCATTAACTTTCTACACACCACTGTGACCAGACGAAGAAACTGAAAAAAAAAACGAAAAAAAGAGAGCACAAGCATTGAAGTAATAATATATTACCAAACAAAATAACACGAACCAGGACAATTGTCAATTTACTTATCATATCACAACAGGAAATTAAATGTGTAAGAGAGATGGTGCAACAAGATACCATAGAGTAGAGCTTCACTGCATTAGCATAATCCTTTCTATTGTATGCCTTGCTTCCCTCTAACTTGATGTCAGCTGGTTTCATTCTGTATATTGGATCTTCCTGAGAGAGCGAAATAAATCATTTGCCACAAGGAATGAAAATGTGTGCCAAGGAGACAAGTTGCATGAGCTACTTAAGATGAGTATGAGATTATTTTAGAAAAATAAGAATAGAGATATATCTCATCTAAATATCTTATTGATTCACTTCACCTATTTGTATGATTGAGTGCAATAATGAATCATCTCTTTTACAAATAGACTAAGCTACTCGATGATATGTGTAATTTGAGCACCAACTGGCATGCATATAAAGATCTCTAGAATATAGAAAAAGTGTATACTACCACAGTACTGAAAATTAACACAAAATAATAAAAAGGAACTTAAACCGATAATTATTCAAGCCATACCTCCACTGAGGGCATTGATTTCACATAACTAATTACTCCATCAACACTCCAATCATGCACGAATGGAATACGTGAAGTTACTGGAAGTAGAATCTCAACATCTCTTCGTCTATTGTTATATGCAGCAATTTCGATTGGAAGGTGACCAAACTATTAAGAATAAAACAGACATAAATTTCACTGGAGCATTTGCAAATGAGCAAGAGAAAATTACATAAATGCAGCCAGGTACAAAGTATTGACACAATATCTCTGGTAACAGATCTATAAATTTAGTACCACAATTCAGATAGGAAACAACTAAAGAACTATACATTCCATTTATTCACAACACATGCATTCAATTTTAATACAACATCCTAAAGCAGTACCAATTACATTAAATATCAGACTATTAACCACACAAGAGATGCCTCAAATAGAGTAAGAACCTGTTTAATTCATATAGTAAGGTTGCCACCATTGCTGAAAGTCCTGCCAAACTCACCTTACTAAACATGACTTTGTCGTTTCATCAAAGTTACTCCAGAAACATCAACTGGATGTATGTGCAGTAGTTAAAACGGCTATAGAATTTAAGTGCTTATAGTTCTCTCTTTCACTCTACTAAGATTTCACATCCATTAGTATTAGATAAAAATATCATATCGACATGAAGCAACAATCTCAGTCAAACTGGGGCATCAACATCTTGATCAGATAATTTGTCACAATAGTATATCAATATTCAAAAGTTCTACATTACAATCAGAACAATAAGTGATATGGAATGTGGATCAATAGTGAGTCTGGAAATAATGGTGCAAATTCATGGCCACTAGAAACAATTTGAAATCATTCATGCCCTTCACAGATTGAGGGAGGAAAGGGAAAAACAGATTAGTATATTTCACTATATAGTCTTTAACACAAAGAATTAAAGTTTAACATTAGCTGATTAACATAGTGTCCACGTGTGAAAAGCCACTCCATTTTGTAAAAACAAGCAAATAGCAACAAAGTGATGAAAAGTCAAGAAAAAACATACATCGTCAGGAACATCAGGATCTGCACCAGCCTCCAGCAAGCACTTGTAGAATTCAGTGAAGCCATTGTTGGCGGCGATTATTAAGGGGGTTACAGTGCCAACACCTTTCACATCAGCACCAGCCTAACACAGTAAAGGTTACAAGACACCCTTTTAAATAAGCATACCAGAATCCATACACTTCCTATCTTTCTTATGTGATACACATCAAAAGTTCAACAGATTCTTTATGTGAGATGAATATGATTCTTTATGTGAGATGAATATATCATACCTTAACAAGAAGCTCTACACATTTCAGCGAGCCAACATTGAGAGCCGTGATAAGAGGTGTGTAGACAGTGTGTAATACCTTGTAACACTGACAATAAAGAAAATCAGTGTCAATGCATGATGAAACTGAAAGTGGCATAAACATTCGACCCTTGAGCATCAAAATAATGAACGATTTTGCTGGTTTGGCAATGGTTTGCAAAACTATCAAGTATCAAGAAGTTTTGATTAAAAAGAAGTGACCAAGTAGTACCAGAGAAACAATCTTGCAATTAACTATGTGGAGATTATTAATCTAGCTGGACAAACAATCTTGCAATCAACTATGTGATGGACCTTGTTAACCTAAGAAGAAGTGTAAACAAGCATGTGACGTACATCTGCATGGTGATCCAACAAAATCTTCATAGTACCCTCCTGTTTATGGAAAGCAGCCAAATGCAGTGGTGTCCCAGTATCAGAAAATGAATCGACATTGGCACCTTTTGAGATTAAGGCTTTTACTGCTTCACAATTTCCTAAACAAGAAATATAAATAATATATATATAAGTCAGTGATTAATTATTACATGAGGATAACAATACATAACATCCAATATGTAACGATTTCTTCATAAAAAAACATGTCATATGAGTTTAACAAAAATCAATTTCTACATCAGTGAGAAGTTTTGTCTTGAAACAGGAGGGGGGGGGGGGGGGGGGGGGGGGGGGGGGGGGGGTGGGCTATACTCTTTTCCTATATCTAAATATTGAAATTATGTGGACAATATATTAGCGTGTACACTAACACTCTTAAGAACTATATGTCAACATGTTTTCTATCTTCAACATCTTCGAAATGTATTCAGTTACCTTACAAATTAACTTGTAAAACAGTTATAATGCAAGTATCAGGACAAACAATATCAATGACAACCAATTGATCAGAGAGGGAACTGTATTAATATGGCAGCATCACTCATATCTAGACATATAATTAACCAGCTACTAAAAAAGTTGCAACAAATTCATATTTGCTATTTTTCAATTGAGAGCGAGAGAAGATCACTTCTAGATTTTCATATTGAATTGATATACGAAGGAATAAAATTCATGACATACATTGAAAATGGAATTATTTAGACTTAAACATAGCAATTAAAAACTCTCTTATCAAGGAAAAACTCATTAAATATATGATGGAAACACTGATAGCATATGCCCAATGTACAACAAAATGAACCATTTCCTATCTATAGACTTATACGGCATTTATTAGTTACCATGAGTGTCACCTAATCAGCGGAATTGTGATAATTCTAGGGCTAGGTTGAAAGTCTCATTTTCCTTTCTGTACAGTTTCTCATTTTGCTTTTGCTGTTTGTACACAATTATCCTCTTTTTGTTTACTACTCCCCCCAGATTTTATTTGTTGTTGACGTTCGGACATCAATGCTAAGCCAAAATTGATCTAGAAAAACTGTCAGGATGTCAACATTTCAAATACGGAGGTACTACATTTGTTAATATATATATTAACCACAGTAGATGTTAATGGTACCGCTAGCACATGATGAACAAGGGCATATTGATTCCTCTATTTTATTTCTTGACATATAGGCCCAATTTGATGCTGAGCTCTTACCATCTTTTCATTGACTTCTTAAGACAATGCAATGAATTCGACAATAGGAATGTGGGAACCCCTAGACACAAAATTTGCATCCATACAATATATAGTCAGGATTTGTTTCATTAAATTACTCCAATGCACAGATAAAGAATGTTAAGACATCATGTCATGTACACACTTGTTAGAGATAAGTGTGCATGGGAGATACCTAGTGCAGCAGCCAAATGGAGAGGGGTGGATCCTTTATTATTGGGCTTATCTGGATTGGCATCATGATCAAGAAGATATCGTACAGTTTCCACACAGCCACCACGAACCGCATAGGCTAGAGGAGTATCACCTATCAGAAACAAAAGCACAAGAATAATGAATAAGATATCAATACAAGAAAACAACAGGAAATCACCAACTTTAACATACACCAGTCTGCAAAATACATAAAAATTATGGCATTTATAGGTTGCCATCAAAGTCATCCATGAATATATCTAAGCAGGTGACATTGACAACTGTCAGACGGTTATAGTCATCAAGGTCTTTTTGCCTAAAATATAAGCAACAAAAGATCAATACAGAATATTAATGGATGTTCAAAAAACCAGGAAAGCAGTGCGTATGTTCACAAAATGAAGTAAACCTCATACGATTGACATTCCATGTGTGTATTCTGCGTGAAGTACCAAAATGCTGAAATGCTGTGTCAGCAAATACCAGTTAAGGGTATAATACTTGAAATTGTAGCGCCCTTATCCTAGTCTAGTCATCTATTTATAATAGCCCCAATCAGAATATTAGATACTCATGCAACACAAAATCCAGAATACTCTTACACAGCAGCATGGACAAAACTACGGATGGGCTCAGCGCTGATTCATCGAATTCCAGAAATTCATGCATTACAATAAAAAGAAAATAAATCCTTTTTCCTTAGGAAAAGGGAAAAACAAGTGCACCGAACTTTCAGGGGTAAAAGCTGAAGGAGTTGGCAACGATAGTATCTCTGCTGATGCAGCTCTTTGTGACTAGTTCAAATAGTACATGCTGCTAACTCAATTTGACCGTACATTTAAGAGGCAGGCCTATTACCGAGTTTAAACTTGTAGTAAACTCTATCAAAAATAGCAAAGCTATCATAGCAGGATGGCTGGCTTACTCACAAGATTGAGGAGCATATATATAACTAAGCCTAGTAACTGAGTTAATTTAATTAAGTCCTAAAATTCTTCAAGGAAATACTAGATTCTATTATAGTTGTTCAATGTGACAGAACTAGATAACATGGAAATCATTCATAAAAGCATGGTTCCACATGAGCGTTATGTAGAACAGATGAAACTAAAACCAATAGGATGACCAATCTGGGACTAATTCAGACAAGCCATTGATTATGGGCGTTCATATCACGGAAGCTCAAAACGAAATGGTGAAAGATCCATTAACATAAAGGGAGAAGTGAACCAAGAGACAGGCAAACGGTGTTGCCTCTGTAATGTCACCTGAGCAAACTTGGACATCTCAACCTAACAATGCCAAGTCAGCAAACCTCAATCTAGACTCTAGATCGGTGATTACTGCTAAACACTCCACAAAATAGCTTGGATTTTTCCATTTCGGCAAGAAGGGAGACGAATAGACAACCTGACTCGTCGACGGTGTTGACGTCCACGTGGAGCTCCTCGACCAGGTACGCGCACACCTTCATCCTCCCGCGGCCGGTGGCGAGGTGCAGCGCCCCAGCGCCGCGGTCCCGGACGGCTTCCACCGTCTCCCTGAGACGACCTTTCCCGGCGTCCAGTGCGCTCGCGATACCTGCGGATGACACAAGGACCAACAAAGTTCAAAAACCGCCCCCCAAAATCAGAGCGCGGTCGATCGAGCGGAAACAAAGCACCAGCAAGGGGGAAAATACGGAGAGCGACGACGCGGGAACGTACGCTTGAAGAGGCCGATGTCGTCGACGGCCGCAGCCTGGAGGAGCCGCCGCGGCGGCGCTTGAGGACCTGCAGGTGTATAGGAGAGGGGCGGAGGTTAGAGCTAGGGGGTCCTGCGGGTACCAGGGCTACGATTCGAGGGTGACTTACCGCCGGTGAGCGGCGGTGCCATGGATGGCGGTGGCCGGTGGGGCGGTGGGAGTTGGTAGGGTTTTGGAGCGGGGGGAGGCGGCGAGAACGGGGGGAATGGCGGCTGGAGGAAAAGTGGGAAGGCAAACCGTGTGGCGAAAGCGATGATGGTGGGTTTGCCTGGCGAGACACGCGGTTTGCCCAGCGTCGTCGACCTGGCGAGACACGCGGTGGACGACGTGTAAAGTTCCTTTTTGTTTCGATTCGAGCTAATATTGCTCTTTTTTTCTGCAATAATAGCATCTCTAATTAATTCTAAATTTCTAATAAAATAACTCTCAACAGAACTCATTTAGGGAGCTAAACTATTGCAAGAAAAAAAAAGCTTATTGTTGAGTTCCAAAAAATAATCTTCTATTCTCAAAAGTTTTAAATCCGTGCCACATCATCGTCAGCGTACCTTTTTTTGTTAAACACCGATGGAACACACTGCACGCAACTTCTTCGCCCTGATGAAGCGTGAAGCAGGCGAAGAAGCTTCCCTCGGTGTTTAACCAAAAAAAAAAAGTGCGCTGATGGTAAAGCTTTCGACGGAGGACGCTGGTCACACGAAACACCGAACACAGACAGGCGTCGATATCCAGCCACGGCCGAATGTCAGCACTGCGGCTGATACTATACAGGATGGTGAAGCAGGACCGCGAAAGAGCGCGGGCGTGAAGCAGACCAACTTCCGTCTTTGCTAGGTTGGAATAAGCTACTGTGCAGACCAGCAGGAATAACGCAAAATCTTGGATCAGGAGCGCCGAAACCATATGGTGAGGAAAGCCAGGCATTTTGGGCAAGAGTAATATTGGCATTTTGGTTTTGATGATCACATCCTAAATCTGGATTTTATGAACGAGTTCTGAAAACTATTAGAGGTGCTCCGCCTTTATTGGATCATTGCCATTGCAGTGCCTCGACACTTTCGAGATTCATCAATTCGCTAGTGTACAGTATCAAACCATTCATTAGTATTTCCTCCTAGAGTATACACATGCCACATAGATCAAATTATGCTGATTCCTATGAAGTCTTATGAGCTCTCCGGTTAATTACATCTGCAGCTTTGGGCCACATAACACCTCCGATTAATTTATACTGATAATCATTATCTCTGAGTAAAGTATGAGTCATCTCCAAGTATACATAAGCACAAGTAATGAAAATAATAAAGTACTAGAGCCTCATCGGCCACTAACAAAGAATATTCGACATCATCATGCGGATTTCCATGAAGTCTTTGAGTGAGTGTTCGACCTCATCGGTCGCGAAAAGGGAGTATCCTAGTCTCG
This sequence comes from Eleusine coracana subsp. coracana, assembly GCA_032690845.1. Lineage (NCBI taxonomy): Eukaryota > Viridiplantae > Streptophyta > Magnoliopsida > Poales > Poaceae > Eleusine > Eleusine coracana. The sequence goes on from CM064420.1 coordinate 57,404,578, forward strand.
TTGGTCATGGAAGAAACGAGACTTTGTATGCTTCACTGACCTTGACGGCTCAAAAAATGGATGATTTGTGTAGTAGTTGTGAGACTTGTACTCTACGGTACTTAGGAGGTTTCTCCTTTGTTAAGCTCCAGAGATCATCATCGTAGCACTTAGATTGTATAGCAGTTTTACTTGGCGTTGGTCTTGTCATAGCAATATATTAAATTTATTCAACAAGATGCTAGTTATCAGATCACACATCGTGACAGGCCAGCAGTAAGGGCCATCTAGCGAGCTACATCGTCGAGCAGTACTTGGGAGCATTAGCCGGCTGGCAGCTCTCGTCACAGATTTGAAATATTTGACAACGTGGTTATGATTCATACGACTTATTCTATTTGCTTGCTCGTATAATGTACATATGCATTCGTTCTCTCGTGAGAACACTTTGCTTCTTTTTTTTACTGAACTTTGCATTGCCAGGATTAACATGCTAGTCTGTTGCTTCATATCGCCGGTGTGCTTTTGCCGTCAGCTTGCCGGATCGTGGCGTCGGTTGCTGGATCGCCGCAGCAGTTGCTGCCGGAGTCGCCGTGGAGCACAACATGGCTGCTTATTCTTCTCCTCGACACACGTATCTTCAAATCATCACTAGACTAAGGCTCTGATTGAATCCACCTTTTAATATTTAGTTGACTAAACTTTAGTCACGTTTGCTCCAAATATAATCTTTTAAAATGTCCTAAATTTTAGCCAACTCACCTCCTAAACTTTAGTTCTCTGTTCACTCCAACCCTACTAAAATCTCTTAAACTTGGAAAAAAGCAACTAAAGTCAAAACTACCCCTCTTTATATGTGATATTTTTCTTCAACTCATACATATATCTACTTTTTAGTTAGTTAATAAAGGATAGACATGTTTATTTTTTATTTAGTCAAAGATTTTAGCTATAGATCCAAACATATACTCCCTCCGTTCCAAAATTATTGTCGTTATTGATTTTTTCCGTGAATTTTGACCATTCGTCTTATTTAAAAAATTATCTCAAATACATAAAATTATTAATTATATTATAAGTTTATCTAGTAATAAAACTAATCATAAAAAAATATATAATAATTTTTAAAATATTTTAAATAAGATAAACGATCAAAGGTAATGAAAAAAATCAATGATGATAATAATTTTGAAACGGAGGGAGTACTTCTAAGATTTAGTTGGCTAAACTTTAGGAGGCTAAAATTTAATCAACTAAAGGATCCAAACAGGGTCTAAATACCAGGAGATGCCTGCTGCCAGCACATTTTGCCATTGACCAATGCAGAGGACATGCAAGGCCATCGTGTTCATCGCTAGGTTATTGAACTTTGCATCAGGGCTACGGCCACCGTTGAATGCATCATCGTCATCGAGGATGATCCAATGATGTTCAAGCGATCAGGGCCATCAGATTGAGATGCTTCTCGCTGGGCGCCGCCAGGAGGGACATGTCTGCCGCCAGCCACCACATTAATCGCTGGTGCTGCCTGAGGCGGTCAGGCACAGCTTCAGATGTTCATCGCTGCCGCCGGCGACCGGATTGCCGAGGTCGTCGAATGCCGTAATTCTCGTATCAATGCATCAGATCGTGGCCTATTATCATCACTCGCCTGAACTGCAGTGCTCTAAACATATTTCTGTACCTGGGCTATGCACAAGGATCGAATAAAATGATTAGTACAAAAATATACAGAATCTCACTCTTGAAGTGGGCTGCCATTGGAGAACGCTGGCTGGATGACGAGCTGCTTGATGACAAAGGTGTCGAGGTCAGCAAGGCCGACGGGCGTCGGCAGGACACCTATACCATGGCACACATTTGTCGGCTGTGATCTACAGGTAAAAGGTGCTAATTGCTGTCTAACAAACTGTCGGCAGAAGTATTGCCTACTGCTTTTATTATGACTATTTGCTAAGTGAAGGCAGAAGTTTTCCTGACATATCAAATGCCGCATAAGGTGCCCTTAGCCGACGGTTGTATGTGTTGGCAAAAGAAGGTAATGGTGTAGTGACGTCGGCTTGGATGAGATGAGAGGCGAGATGTGTCGTGAGGTGAATGTGTATTTGGATGGCTGCAGGAAGAGGATGGAGCAGCGTGACGGAGCTGTGAGGTTGAATGTCAAAGCCTCTGTGTGTGGTGGAGATGAGGGATTCCTTTTATAGGCCAAGCGTAGGTTAAGCAATGAGAGGAGGGCGTCCTGCAGAGCACCGCCATTCAGTTGCGGAAGGCGTCAGCGCGAGCGAGAAACACGGTTGCATTGCCGTGTTAACAAATTAGGTATTTTTAGGTTTAATTTAATTTATATTATTAGCATCATATAGGTGATAATAAATTTTACAAATTTATAATTATTAATTACGATCACAAACTAGTAAGTACAAGAAGAATAAAGATGTACCTCGCGAAGGGCCCAGTACCGGAGGCACTGACGGCTTCATTCATATCAGTTGTCATGGTACGTTGCTTGAAGTAGTCGATCTTAGTTAATGCAGGTCGAACATCGTTGTCGTGCAGTCCCTCGAACGGCGCCGGGAAGAAGTTGAGTCGTGGATCGGGGACGCGCCGGGAAGAAGTCGATGAGGTTGAGCAGTCGTGCCGTCAAGCGCTCCCAAAAATCTGATCGCCCGCACATCCGAACTGGTGTCGCCTTACGGGAGAGGTTCCGGAGGCCTGCTCTCCCGAAGCTTCGTGCGCGCGGATCAGCGGGACGGAGAAGACTAGGAAGGCAACTCGACAGAGGATGGGAATGTGTACGTTGTATTAGGAGCAGTGCCGGGATGCACAAATATATAGCCTCAACGTTTTAAAAACTGTAGGCGAGGAGATAGGAAACTACAAGCGATGAAACGGAAAACCGACATACAACAATAAAAGTCGGATTTCGGTTTCCTCGAATCTTGCCTTTTTATTTCCATGTTGTAAAACTTCCAAACGCGCGCGACAGGCAGGCAGACGGCTCGGCACGGCTCGGCTCGGCTCGGCGGTGGCACGCGCATGACTTGCTCTAGCCCCTCTTAACTTCTCTAATAGATATAATAATAGTTCACCTATTAAGTCGAGTCAACATATAGTAAATACTCCATATGAGATTAAAATATTATATTTAATATGAATCTAGACTTTATTAATTATTAAATAAAAATATGCACCAGTCCATAGTATATGTAACATGCCGTTCCTCGCCGGGCGGACTCCTGACTCCTCGTTCAAATTCAAATATTTTGACATTGCCAAGCTTTATCATCTCAATTGTGATCTTATCCTGCTGACTACTGGGCATATGAATGAACGGGTTCTTCTGGAAGCAAAATGAGCAACTGAAAGGACCGTCTTCTTTGCCATCGTACGTACGTGTGCATATTCCTTCCTAGTCTAGTCGAAGTATATCCTCTAGAGAAATCAGCTCGCTACTTCCTTCTAGAGGATATAAGCTGCATTGTATATGCATTGCCGTCTTCTGGAAGCAAAATGAGCAAAATGAGAAATCAGCTCGCTACTTCCTTCTAGAGGATATAAGCTGCATTGTATATGCATTGGGATTTGATCACAACGACACAGATGTTTGATGGATTTTTACGTAGTCCGATTCATCATGTACACATGTTGCCGGTATACATACGTAAGTGTATTGAGTAAATCCCTTTTATGCCATCAAAACATATACCAATCCCTTATGAACCATCCAAAATTATAGCTTCCCTTGCATGCCATTATTTTGAATTTTCAATCCCCTATGTGCCACTTTTACTATTTTATCTATTAGATGGTTGTTAAATTATGATAAAAAACAATCCGTCCTCAAGATAAAATCTAGAAAAATTCAGAAATATTATTTATAAAATTATGAATGAGTTCTCACATGAATGTAACATTTTTTTGATTTTTTATTATACTTCTACTATTAAAAATATACCAAAAGTTAAAATAGCCATATATTTTTTTATTACTATACAACTAACAAAAATTTCAGATAATTTGCTAGATTTCATCTCAAGGTATACTGGTCTTTTCTATCATTATTCAAATAATAATCTAATAGATAAATAACAAAAGTGACACATAGGGAATGTAAAATTTAAAATAATAACATAGAAGGAAAGTTGTAATTTTGGATGGTTCATAAGAGAATGATATAATTTTTGATGACGCATAAAGTGTATTTACATGGGCTATCCGGACCTGCTTTTGTAGACACACTATTGGCCCAAAGCACTTTATCTACACGATTTGTAGTGCTTTGTAGGTTAATTGGGCCTTTCTTGTTCTTGGCGTTTGATTCAAGGAAGAACAAGAAGAACAAATGCTCTACCGTATAGGCTTGCCTAAATTTAGTTGGGCTAGTCTGTTAATAAGCTAATAATGGGTTGGGCCTAGAGCCAGCAGCCTGGACATGAACACACGCTGCTGCTGGCCTGTGTTGCTGCCTTGCTGGAGCCTGCAGCCAGCAACAACACTTCAATTATCGTTTGCATTACATGATTGATTTGTACATTTGAAAAACTTCTATAGTCATTCAGATGAAACTATGGTTAACAAAGGAGAATAGATAGAAAACTATAGTTCTTTAAAATTTTAAAGTTTCAATAACATTTAGGAGGGACATCATTATGATACAGATTTATGGTCATTCTTAGATTCAGGATCATAAGAAGGAAGTGAAGCCAAAGAAAGGATAAACCAAGTTAGATTGCATCTTTTCTTTTTTCATGGTTTTGCCGGTACATTTTCCATGCTCGTGCAGGAGAAATGATAAACCACATTGAATGCTTATGTCTATCCTTGTGATTTTTTCATGATTAGCCTACATGTTCCACCATTGCACTTGCACCACTAACTTCCTCTCTCTTATAAATTTTAATATATTAAAACGCATACATTCTCTCGCAAAATAGCCAATTCACGACAGTAACCTTATTTTTCACCGTCCGATCTTGCCAGTAGAAAAAATCGACCATCGGATTGCCCCATCCAACCTTTGCCTCTAGGTCCTTCCAAAAGTGTTGAATCTTAGAGTCTTTCAATGAAGTCCTCCTCTCTGTTGTCTTCCTCAATTCCGTCATGAAACAAAAACACCATGCTCTACTACAGGTCCCTCTACTCCCGTGCTTTGCTTCGGATTGTAGCAGCCGCTCACCTTCACCACCGCGCTGGAGCTCGGCTCCGCGGCTGCCGCTGAACGTTGTTAGCCTGCCGCTCTCGCTGCATTGCACTTGCAGCCGACCCCGCGCGCTAGCACGCCTAGACCCTATCCCCGCTCCTGTTCCGCATTTGCTGTCCAGCCTAAGGCTGTCTGCACCGGGCTCTTGTAAACCCACCTGCAGTATGGATATACCGGACAAAGAGCTGCACCGGCCAACTGTAAAGGATACGGTAAAATAGCAGAGGCTTCTGTATCCGCTTAATTCAGCGTGATAGTGCATCCCCGCTATCTCCCACGTGGGGCCACTTCGGTCATCTTGCCCCAACCACCAGACCTCGCGTGCTCAGCAGGAACCAGGCCGCCAGATTCGTACCGCCGCCGCCACTCGACGGAGCGGAGCGAGAGGCGGGCTCGCGCGCGGCCGAGGAAGGAGGAGTAGGGGAGAGGAGGAGGCGGCCTTGCGTGCAGCGGAGAAGGCGGGAGCGGCGACGCGGGCTCCCTCGTCAGATCTGGCGGCAAGGAGCAAGAGAGGGACAGGTGAGGGCAGCTCGCCGTGGAGGGCGGCGCGGCGCTGTGCTCGGGAAGGAAAGTGAGGCGGCGGCGTGGAGCTCGGGAGAGAGAAGAGAGATTGGGGAGGCGGGCTCCGGTGGCGCTCGGAGGAGGTGGGCCCGGCGGCGTGCGAGCTCGGGGTCGCAGTGGAGGAGCAGCGGCGTGGAGGGCGGCGCGTGAGGGAGGGAGGAGGGCGCGGCAGCGCGCGAGGGAGGAGAGAGGGAGGCCGGCGCGGGGGGGGGGGGGGGAGGGGGGAGGCCGGCGGAGACCGGCAGCGTGCGGGGGAGGAGGCAGAGGGCGGCGGCGCGCACGGGGGGAGAGGCGGAGGGCGGTGGGCGACGCGGGGAAGGCGGATGGCGCGAGGAGGAGGAAAGGAAAACAAGGAGGAAAGAAGAAAAGGAAAGGGAAAAGGGGGAAAAGGAAAAGAAAAAAGAAAAAAAGAGAAAAAGGGAAAAATAAAAGAGAGAAAAATAAAAATATTATTTTTTAATTACAAATTGGATTGCTAAACTATTGTAAAAGGGAAAGAAGTAAGAAAGAAAAGAAAAAAGAAAGAGGAGGAGAGATGAAAGGAGATGGTAGTTGGAGAGGGTTGAATAAAATATTGGGTATTTGATATAGAGGATGGATATAGAGTATGAATGGGTGCAGCAAAACTGAATATAGAGGAGAGAATCTTGCTGACTACTGGAATATTCATTTTAGAGGATGAATTTAGAGTATGATGAGTGCGGACAGTCTAATGAATGTTGTCAACAACATCTTCAACATCAGGCTTCCCACGTTCAATGGTCGGTTATAGTCTGCTCAAGCTCTGTTCCCCAATGCCCAGCAGCAAGGCAGTCAGAACACAAGAATGCTACTAATGGGCCTAGCTCCAGCAGAAATTCATGACCCCCAGCATGTAGAAGCCAATTGCAACCAAAACATGGAAGTTCAGAACCCCCTGGAATCTAACGCTACTCTCTCTGCCAATGCTGATGCTGAGCAGTTTGGCATGTTAGAGTAGGAGATCAGGACCTTTAATCTCAACACAGTCTACCCTTGCTACAACAAGCCTCCGGTCAATCACACCTACACCAGAAGACCTAAATCCATGGATCAAGGAATGTCAACGGATGTTTTCTCAGAGAGGGTCTGTCTACCCCTGTCAGAGAACCCTCCCAAAATAGAAAGAGGAAGAGTCAAGTGAACAACTTGTCTCCAATCACCACAGCCTCCGTCAAGAGAAGTGAAAGGATTCAGAAGTGCACCAGGGGCCACAAGGACACACAATCTATCACGCCAGTCCTCACTTGCTCAGTCCCTGGTGCAAAGAAAAAGCCAAGGACCCAGGGTAACTTCACTTTTCTTGACCCTATTAATGAATTTCCTGGCCTTTCTGATATTGTTAATTCAGATCAACATTTCCCTGAGATTGTCATCACTACAATTCAGGCCGTGGCAACATCCAAGTGTAGGATATCCCCTTCGGAGATAACCACAAAGTTGCTTCTTGCTTCACCGCTTGCCGGAAGGAAGGATGCTAGCTCCATGCAAGACCTCCAAGTTATCAATGTCGAGTCAACTTAAAGTTAGTAAGGACAGGGTATGCCCTATCAATAGGTCTTGTACCACAAGAACCTATTCATCTCAGTGTCATGGTTCCCTTGTTTTTCTGATTATTGGTATGAGACTTGTCACCTATGCTAGTTATGGTCAAAGCTCACTGCAGAACAATAGAGCATGCTTTACTTATTTGTCAGACTATTTGGGCTATTGTTGGATCTTTGTCAGCATGGTTGCTCTTATTATGGCTGGTTCAGTGGCGAGTTTTATTGATGATCGGTGCGGCTGTGCTGCCCTGTTTTGCACCTTTCTTTATTTATTGCTTCATTTGGCTAGAGACTTGCTGGTTCATCTTGACTCTGCTCTTTTGGTCCTTGTTCCACAAGGAGCCAACCCCCTCGTTCACAACCTCATAGTTCCCCATGGATAGCAACCAAAGCAGAGAATGGAACATTTTGAATTGGAATATCAGAGGTATAAATGATATCAAAAAGCATGATGCTATCGGAGAGAAAATCAAGGAAAGCAACTGTGCCATCTACTATATACAGGAAACCAAAAGAGATCACTTTGATCACTCTTACATCAGAAAATTTGCTCCCAAACGGTTTGACAAATTTGCCTTCTCACCCTCCCTAGGAGCTTTAGGGGCCTAATGGGTTGGAATAGTAATCTCTTCACAGGAGAGATAATTCATGTCCTTAGATATGCTATAATCGTCAGATTGACCTCAAGACACAACAACAAAATCTGGTATCTAACTACGGTTTATGGACCCTGCCAAGGTAGGGAGAGAGAAGAGTTCATCAACTGGCTAAACGAACTACAAATAGATGATACTGCAGATTAGATGTTCTTGGGTGATTTCAACTTTTACAGAGCTCTTGACAATAGAAACAAACCCGAAGGTAACATGAACGATATTGCAATTTTCAATGAGGTCATCAACAACCTAGGTTTGCTTGAAATTCCACTAAAAGGCAGAAAATATACTTGGAGTAATAGACAGGAAGACCCACTTCTTGAGTAGATTGATTGGTGTGTCGCAACCCCGAGATGGACCTCACTTTTCCCCAACACTCTGATGCTCTCTATGTCCAAGCACGTCTCGGATCATGTCCCTTGCAAGGTCCAAATAGGCATTGCTATTCCAAAATCCAGAATGTTCCGTTTTGAGAATCACTGGATAGAAAGGCATGGGTTCATGGAGTTGGTTCAGGATGAATGGAATAAGGAAGTCAGAGCAACTAATACTGCTACCAGAATCACAACAAAACTTAAGAACCTAAGGAAAATACTTAAAAGATGGAGCAAGGTAACAACTAACCTCTCAAAGCTCATCACACAATGCAATGAAGTGCTAGAAATCCTAGATAAGTTAGAAGAACAAAGAAGGCTATTTCTGCAGGAGAACAACTTCAGAGAAATCCTCAAAGGACACATTGCCAAGCTACTTCGCTGGAAGAACATCTATTGGAAGCAAAGATATACTATTAGGTGGACAAAGTTAGGAGATCAGCCTACCAAATTTTTTCATGCAGCGACTACTAAAAGATACAGAATTAACACTATTGCCTCCCTGCAGAAATCTGATGGTGACTGTGTTACTGAGCACAATGGTAAAGCTGCTTTGCTTCTAACTACTTACAAAAATAGAATGGGATTCTCTGATCAGCCAACAATGCTTTTTGATCTACCAATGCTCATTCAACCTTATGAAAATCTTGAACACCTCTCAGATGTGGTTACAAGGGAAGAGATAGATGCAATCATGAAAGAAATGCCTACTGACAAGGCCCCCGGGCCAGATGGATTTAATGGCTTCTTCATCAAGAAATACTGGCATATAATTAGAAATGACTTCTATGATCTATGTGAAGAATTCTTTTAAGGCAGTCTCACATTGGAGTCTATCAACAACTCCTTTATCACTCTGATTCCGAAGGATATCAACCCAACTGGCCCTAATGACTTCAGGCCTATTTCCCTCCTCAATTGTGTTCTCAAACTCCTCACAAAAATCATGGCAAATAGGCTTCAGAAGGTAGTCATACCTATCATTCATCAGAACCAATATAGTTTCATCAAAACAAGAACAATACAAGACTGTTTAGCATGGGCTTTTGAATTCATTCATCAATGCAAACAATCCTTCAGACCAGTGGTGATGTTAAAGCTGGACTTTGCTAAGGCATTTGATACCATTGAACACTCAACTATCCTGCAAATGATGCAAAGCCTGGTGTAACACCCTACTTTTGTAAATTCTAAAAATGCCAACTACTAGCATTTAGGAGTTTAATTAAATAACCTAGGACAAATTGTTTTTATAATAAATTAAATTAATTGTTGCATTTGCATAGCATGACATGTTCATATAGATTTTTATTGCATTATACATTTAGTTAATTATTAATTAGTGACCAGGGAATTAGGAATAGAAATTAGAATAGAATTTAGAGAGGAAAGGAATTAGGAAAGAAAAGAAAAAGGGGAAAAGAAACCAGAACTAGGCCGAACCAACCAATTCAGCCCACCCGGAGCTCTCCTCCCCTCTCCCCACTCCCCTCTCTCGGCCCAGGCCGCTTTCCCTTACCTTTTCTCCCCCTCCCGTAGCCGAACCAGCCCCGCGGCCCAAATCCCGGCCGGCCCAGCGCGCACGCCACGACCCACACCCCTCCCGCTCTCCCTCTCTCTCTTTGGCACACGGGCCCCGCCTGTCATCCCCCATCTCTCGTCCCTCTCTCTTCCCCGCCGGCAACCGAACCCAGCCCCGCCGATTCCCCTCCGCCCCGCCTCCCCGGCTCCCGAAACCGGCACCCGAACACCACGCGCTCCTCCGCTTCCCCTCCCCTCCCCACCTTTCAGCCGTTTCGACCGTTACCACACCCCGCGCACATCAATGGCGCTACTGGCCATTGATGGCCGGAGAGCCCCCGCGCTGGCTCAATTCCTCCTCCCCGCGCCTATAAATAGGACCCCCGGCACCGCCCTTCTCCGCCGCTCCCCTTCCTCTCCATCCCGCCCGCTCGTGACCATCGGAGACGCATCCCCGCCAAGCTCCGACCGCCGCCGCCACCGAGCCCCGCTGTCGACCACCTCCCGGCCTCCCCCATGCCCGCGCATCACCTCGGTGAGGCTCCCCTCCCTCCCCTCTCTCTCCTGGAACCCCCGCGGCGAGGAATGGCTGGCCGGAGCACCATTCCGGCCGGTCTCCGGTGAAGCCCTGCCATGCGCCGCCGCCTGGACGGTCACCGGCGATGACCCCCTCACCCTTTTATTTCTGGCCGTTGGATCTCAATCCAACGCGCCAGATTAGATACCCCTTTGAGGTATGTAATCGGTCCATCATAGACCAATGGACTACGGGTCCACAGAGCCGTGGACCTGGTCCACGGATTGTAGTTTAAAATTTAATTCAGAAATTCTTGGATAATGTTAGCAGTTTTGCATTTTAGCCCCTGTACTTAGTTTAAATTAGATTTAAGCCCCTATTTCTGTCCAGAACTGTAGAAATTTGTATTTAAGCCCAAATATTTTTATAAAATTAATTTTTAGCACTTTAAATTTATAGAAACACCCCTATACATTATTAGAACTATTATTTTGACCTTGTAACTTTATAAAAACACCCCTAGACTGATTTTAATTATGTTTTAGTCCCTAGAATTATTTTAAATTATACTTTAATCCTTATTAATTGTATAAATATTATTTTAGCCCTGAAAATTTACAGAAACACCCCTATACATTATTAGAACTATTATTTTGACCTTGTAATTTTACAAAAACACCCATCGACTGATTTTAATTATGTTTTAGTCCCTAGAGTTATTTTAAATTATACTTTAATCCTTATTAATTGTATAAATATTGTTTTAGCCCTGAAAATTTACAGAAACACCCCTATAAATTATTAGAACTATTATTTTGACCTTGTAATTTTTACAAAAACACCCCTGGACTGATTTTAATTATGTTCTAGTCCCTAGAATTAATTTAAATTATACTTTAATCCTTATTAATTGTATAAATATTATTTTAGCCCTGAAAATTTACAGAAACACCCCTGTACTTAATTTTAATTTTAATTTGGCCCTATCTTTTTACACTTAACCCCCTACACTTATTATTAATTATGATTAAGTTATAAAATTTTGCACAAACAACCTTATACTTTTTAGTAATTATTTTTCAGTCCTAATAATTTACACTTTAGTCCTTGTAATTTTATAAAATTACAAATAGGTCCTTAAAAGCCCCTGTTTTTACCCTTTTGCCCCTAAAACTTCAAACTAGCATAACTTCTTACTCGTAACTCCAAATTAGGTGATTCTTGCGCCAAAATTCTCGTAGGAGCATAACCTTTCCATTCATTGCATCTACATATTGTTTTTCCTCTATTACATATTGTGTATTGATTTTTTTGTATGTTTTTCTTGTGTCGGTATTTCGTTACATAAAGGCGAGCATACGCAAGGACCGCCCTACGAGGACTTTCAGGAGGAGGAATTTGAAGGGTTAGAGCAGCCTTCCGCGCAGGAGGAAGGCAAGTGTCCTTGATGCATTTTGCACCTATTGAAATGTTACCATAGAATTGTATTGCTTGTGTCAATTGATTGAGAACCTATTGTTAGGGTTTTACTAGTATTGTTTTACCCTGTTCCTTGTCGCCTCGACACCATGGGTGAATTGTGGGTAGGAAATGCTTAGATGGCTTACGGGATGTGGGCTGATATTAATTTTGACTAATGAACAATGTCACATGGGAAACATGGCTTAGGGATCTATGCAAGCCAGGTGGAAAGGATGTGGTGCCGTGGGCACATGGTTGTGGTGGTAGGCTTGTTGTAGATCCTAGGAACCGATTCTTGGAGTGACAACCTAGAAAAACAGTGCCATCACAAGACCGACATGGGTAAGGTTTGGCCTAGTAATTAGGTGTTCTCCTAGTGTCGGTGCAACATTTGGTGGAGCGAGGAATGGAAGTCAAGAGGACTGTCCTTGTATTCGACAGGCTCAAGAGGGGGGCTCCTAGGGTGATGAGCTGCTTGTTGAAGGGCTATCACTTATGGACGGGAGTGGAACCTTAGTGGCTAGCATGTACTGGGAGACCCTTTGGAAAAGCCTCGTAGTGAAACCCTGCCACACACCAAAGGAAGTGTGTAATGTGGGTCGCGTCCACGGGCACCAAGGGAATCACGACCCTTGGGTAAAGTGGTACAGACTCTGCAGACTATCAAACTATCATGATAGCCATGCTCATGGTCAAGAGCGGTCTGAAATCCTCACAAGATTAGTTGGGTATGGATGGGTTTGGTTAGAAAGATGGGATGGGTTGAAACTTGGTTACTATAGCACCTTGTTGAATCATGGTTGGGATGACCCCACGTAGTAAATAGGATGCTTAGGTTAATTAAAAGCTCATGCAAACCACTCTATAAAGCCTTTTCTTGACTATAACCCCATGTCATCCTTTCCCCCACTTGCTGAGTACGACACGTACTCACCCTTGCTATACCACATTGATGTTCAGCCCAAGTAGAAGATTGGAGCCACTATGAAGATGAAGGAAGCGAGTACTAGGCGATGATCCACCAGTCGATGCCTGTGGTGATTGGGACGTCTACGCTAGTTAATTTCCTCTGTTCAAATGTACTTTTCTTCTAGACCCACGGGTCCTTTTTGTAATAAAGATACAATATAATAATTAAAGGATATGGATATTTATTCTGTTTACCATTGATGATGTACCGTATATGTGTGTATAACTTGATTCTGGGCACACGTACGGCTGCACCCGTTTTGCTTCTTAAAATGGGTGTGACACCTGGGTTTTGATGAAAATGGATAAATTGGTCCTCTAGGATTGTGGACTCTGCTTGTACATCTATCATTCTAAATGGAATTCCAGGTAAAACCTTTAACTGTAAAAAGGGAGTGAGGCAGGGTGACCCTCTATCCCCCCTTGTCTTTGTGCTTGTAGCAGAGCTCCTTCAACACATTGTCAACAAAGCTGCAAATGATGAAATTCTAACAAGGCCCATACCTCATAACTCAACAAATGACTTCCCTATAATGCAATATGCCAATGACACCATTCTTATCATGAAGGCATCCCAGAGGGAGCTATTCACTTTGAAGGCTCTGCTACAAAGTTTTTCACAATCAACCGGGCTGAAGATTAACTACAACAAAACCTGCCTAGTGCCCCTCAATGTCGAGGAGAACGAAGTGCAACATCTTGTTGTTGTCTCTGGTTGTCAAGTAGGTCAGCTCCCCTTCACCTACTTGGGTCTGCCAATGGGAACAACTAAGTCCAGATTTGATAACCTGGCTCCCCTACTGAGTAAAACTGAAAGGCGCCTCTCTACCACTTCTAGGATGCTCAATTATGTTGGGCGCCTTCAACTAGTCAACTCAGTGATGTCCTCCCTGCCAACCTATACCATGTGCTCGGTCAAGCTCCCAATTGCTGCATATGAATACATGGACAGAGCCAGAAGACATTGTTTATGGGGAACACTCGACATCAATGCTAGAACTAAACCCCTAGTGGCCTGGAAAAAGTGCACCAGACCGAAAGCCAAAGGAGGGTGTAAGCTTCATGACAATTGATGATTGGATCCTCGATGTATGGATATTTTGGTGATAGATGACAACTATGAAATTGTGGGCTAATATCTACATGAGTGTTGTCTATGTAGGAATCATCTCTTAACTCTATTACAAATCATATGGATGATGGTTGCCTTGGCGATTGATGACAATGACCACAAGCATGGAGACTTGTAAACTTGATGGAATCCAAGGGTTGATGGAGATGGATCAAAGTGGAGAACAATCTATGGTGCAAGTGTTTGAAACACTTGACTAGTTGTTAGGGCTTTGAGTCCATAGGAAAAACCAGACTATCAAGGGGGTCTAGGTCATTCACTTAGGTCATGTCTAGTCGGTGATGTGCAAGGTTGCTCGGTGAAATCACAGGCACTAGGTGACAGTGGAGAAGCCAAGGAGCTGATCAGAGAAGCCGGGAAATGAAGTCAAGCAAGGACGACAAGTTTCAGCTTCTGGACATAGAGACCGGACAGAGGAGTCAGTGGAGACCGAACTATACGGTCACTATGTGGAGTTGTCCAGGACTTAGAATGAGAAGCAGGAAGTCTGTCAGTAGGAGACCCTGTACAGACCGGACGGTTTGGTCAGTAGGGGTGCAGCAGGAAGAGAGGATGCACTTTTGCGGAGGCTCCTGGACTGGAGAGAGAAATGGACCGGATGGTCCGGTCAAGTGATCGGACAGTCCGGTCAGTACAGGGAAATTGTCTGGAAAGTGCAGCTAACGACTGGGAGAGCCGTTTCTAGAGTGACCGGATGGTCCGGTCAGGCAGTGGCCGGACAGTCCAGTCTGGATGTCCAGAAAGACAATTTCATGGAGCAACAGCTAGTTTGAGGTTGGGAGGCTATATAACTTTGTTGCTGGGGTCTTGGAGACCTCTCTTGGCTAGTGGAATACCTGAGAGCATTTGGTAGGGTCTTGGCCTACTAGAATTGCTTAGGTGGCTTATCGTGTTAGACAAGTAGTGGAATTTGTAGCAATTGGATTCATGAGCGACTTACCGATTCACCCCCCCCCCTCTCGGTACGCCTTCGGTCCTGACAAGTGGTATCAGAGCCAAGTGCTTATCTTTGAGGCTTCACCGCCTTGAGTAAGGATGCCGAGACAGGCGGGGAATGTTCCCATATTCAATGGTGAGGACTATGCTTATTGGAAGGCTCGCATGCAAGCCTACCTTCAGTCTCTTGATCCAGAGATATGGTCGGTCACTCATGAGTCCGATGCGAATGTGAACCTACTTGTGCCTGACTACATTAAGTGTAGTGCTAAGGGCAAGAATGCTTTGTTTGCTTATATCTCTAAGAATGTTTTCGCTCAGCTAGATGCTAGTTCCTCAGCATATGGTATCTGGACTGAGATTGAGGGGCTCTATAAGGGCACCAATGATGTCAAAGAGGAAAGATACTATGTGTTGAAGAACAAGTATGATAACTTCACTAGATTGCCACATGAGAGAGCTAACACTGTTCATTCTCATTTTCATGTACTAGTGGAGGAGATCAATGCACTTGGGGATGATTTCAAGATGAAGCCCGTTGAGGTGATAAGAATATTCTTGAGGCTATTCAAAGATCCCAAGTATGAGTCTATCATCACCTTCATCTTGCAAGGTGACCTCAAGACCAAGACCATGAAGGAGGTACTTGGCAAGATCACAGCCTTTGAGAGCTATAAGTTGGGGTTGGATGATCCTCAACCATCCAATCTTGCTCTACCGGCTGACAAGCAAGAATCTAGCAAGAGCAAGAAGAACAAGAAGAAGGTGATCATTGAGGATGATAATGAAGAAGATGATGATGAGGGTGACTTGATCGAGGACTTGGCTCTTCTCATGAAAAAGATGAAGAACTTCAAGAACAAGTTTGCTTTCAAGTGAAGGGGCAAGTGCTTTAATTGTGGCTCAAAGAATCACTTTGTTCGAGAGTGCCCAAAGCCCAAGAAAGAAGCATTCAAGTCACAAGATTCAAGTGAAGAAGAAAAAGAAGACCCCAAGGCCAAGCACAAGAAGAAGAGGTACTTCAACAAGGACAAGAGCAAAGGCCAAGGCAAAGCTCAAGACCACAAAAATAAGTTCTCTCGCAAGGCTCTTGTTGGAGAGTGGACAAGCAACAACTCATGTGATGAGTCCTCTTCCTCAAGTGATGAAGAAGTGGCCGGCCTAGCCATGATCAAGACCACACCTACACGAGCTCTTCCTCCACCTCCCACTTCCTCATGGCATGAGCCAACTTGGGGAGAGTGAGAATGAGAGCAGCAATAATAGCGATGATGAGGAGCTTTCATGTGTCGAGCTTTGGAGTATGCTTGAGCAAGCCCGCGATATCATCGTCAAGAAATTCAAAATATTGGATGTGGTAAGAAAAGAATGTAAGTTGGCTAAGGACCATGTTGGTGAGCTTGAGAGTGAGCTCAAGGACCTTGTTACATCTCATGAGGCCCAAAACAAGAGTTATGACAAACTCAAAGGTGATCATGTAGAGCTTCATGAGAAGTACAAGGCCCTTGAGATCACTTACGAGGTCATCAATGTTGAGAACCTCGCCTCTCCCTCCCCTAGTTCATCTAAGAGTGATGCTTCTACTATGTGTGATGAACTAATCACCTCGGTCAAGGTTTCTTCTCTTGAGCTATTCATTTTAGAAGAATATCACAAGCTCAAGAAAGAGAGGAAGATGGTAATGGACGGCTTTGAAAGGCTCACACATCATAGGGATGAGTGATTCCATCCCTGCATGGATCAAACCCCTTCTCGCTGACGACTAATATTGCGAGAGGTGTTGCAAGGATGACCATGCCACCAAGGATTGTCCCATGGTGAGAAGTTCTATTATTTTACCTAATGCTAACTTGTTCCATGAGAACACATATTTGAAGCTTTTTAGAAACAAGGATGGCAAGGTGAAAGCTAAGGCCTTGGGACCACCGAACAAGAAGAGGAAGGTCAAGAGCATATGGGTGCCTAAGTGCATTGTTGATCTTGAAAGATTGGCTATGTACAAGTGGGTGCCCAAGAACAAGACCTAGATGGTGGTGGTGGTGGACCGAGAGATTTCATGAAGATCATGTAAAGTCCACCACAAGTGACATGGACCTCAACAATATATCTACTCATGAGGGAGGTAACCGTGTTCGTTCTTTGTAGTAGTAGTGTGTTTTTCTCTTTCTCTTGCATTGCATGGTAATTAGGACTCCTTTGTGACTAGTATGCTTTGCATCCATGCTTGTATAAATAACTAAAAGAAAAATATATAAAAATTAGTCAATGTCTAACCCATTCAAGATAGCTATAAACAAGGGGGAGTGCTTGAGATGGTGGTTTGACTTCTCTCAAGGCAAGGGCACGGCTTATAGTGAGTAAGCTTGGGAGGGGTTCAAACTTGACATTGTTAGGTTTCCTTTGTGTTTTGTTTTAATATTGCTTGCATTGATATGGCATGTTTACTTTCATTATATATGTAAAATGCTTGTTACATGCATCATATAGGAAACACAAAGAAGGCTTGTCCCACTTGGAGATAATTGTGTCTCATGCTTTATATAAGATTACATCTCCATAAGTGTGACCAAAGGAAATGATTCTACTTCATGCCCATTGAGCAAGCTTTTATGAATTCCGAGGTTAAATCTACTAGTGCGGCTCATGGACTAAGGCTCATACATACCCATTTGGTTCTTATTTGCCTTGGTTCTTATTTGCTTGATCTTTCATTTGGCATTTGCGAAAATTATGAGGCCATACAGTGCCACTATTTGAAAATGAGTGTTTGAGAGTTCCCTCTATATTCCAAGTGCGGTGTTTATTTGTGTGTTTAGCGAGGGCACTTGGAAAATGGAGAAAAGCCTTGATTCAGTATTTTTCTAGAAGTGACCGTACAATCCGGTCATATGACCGTACAGTCCAGTCAGTGGCACTGGGCACAGTGCCTAGGGGGAGTCTAGTTGTATAGACCGGACAGAATGGTCCTAGAGACCATATTGTCCGGTCTGCAAAAAGCCGGTAGACCCCAACCTGACCGGACAGTCCGGTGTAGAGACTGGACCGTCCGGTCAGTTCGGTCGATCGCGCCATGCAATCCGATCTCTGAGCCGTGATTGTAAGCTTCATGACCATTGATGATCGGATCCCCGAGGTATGGATGTTTTGGTGATAGATGGCAACTATGAAATTATTGGCTAATATCTACATGAGTGTTATCTATGTAGGAATCATCTCTTAACTCTATTACAAATCATATGGATGATGGTTGCCTTGGCGATTGACGACAATGACCACAAGTATGGAGACTTGTGAACTTGATGGAATCCAAGGGTTGAAGGAGATGGATCAAAGCGGAGAACAAGCTATGGTGCAAGTGTTTGGAACACTTGACTAGTTGTTAGGGCTTTGATTCCATAGAAAAAACCGGACTGTCAAGGGGGTCTAGGTCATTCTCTTAGGTCATGTCTAGTCGGTGATGTGCAAGGTTGCTCGGTGAAATCACAGGCACTAGGTGACAATGGAAAAGCCAAGGAGCTGATCGGAGAAGCCGGCAAACGAAGTCAAGCGAGGAAGACAAGTTTTTGCTTCTTGACATAGAGACTGGATAGAGGGGTCAGTGGAGACCAGACTGTACGGTCACTATGTGGAGTTGTCCAGGACTTAGAGCGAGAAGTAGGAAGTATGTCAGCAGGAGACCCTGTACAGACCGGACGGTCCGGTCTGCTGACCGGACGGTCTGGTCAGTAGGGGTGCAGCAAGGATGCACTTTCTCGGCGGCTCCTGGACTAGAGAGAGAAACGGACCGGACAGTCCGGTCAGTATAGGAAAATTGTCTAGACAGTGCAGCCAACGACTAGGAGAGCCGTTACCAGAGTGACCGGACGGTCCGGTGAGGCAATGACCAGACAGTCCGGTCTGGATGTCCAGATAGACAATTTCATAGAGCAACGACTAGTTTGAGGTTGGGAGCCTATATAACTTCGTTGTTGGGGTCTTGGAGACCTCTCTTGGCCAGTGGAATACCTGAGAGCATTTGGTAAGGTCCAAGAGAAAAAGAGGAGAGCACTAGCAGGAGATATTGCATATCTTGAGAGTGCTAGTGGAGAGTAACTTGAGCATCTTGCACATCTAAGGCTAGGGTGTCCTTGAGGGTGTTATCTAGATTGTTACTCTTGGTCTATGGTGAGACCTAGACTGGTTAGGTGTCGATGATTGAGCCTATCGTGATTGGTTGTGAAGGCCGTCACACGTTTCTACACGGTTTGAGCCCGCCGTTGAAAGGGGCATCGCTAGTGAGCGCCCGTGTCGGCTCGGAGAGTCCGGTAAGTTCTCGAGGGAGGCGAGCTTGTGCTTTGTGCAGCGGTGACGCACACCGTCTCTTCACTCTAGGAGTCTGTAAGGTTCATGACCATTGAGGTCACCCTAAGGTATGATTGTTTTGGTGATGAATGACAAACATGAAATGTGACTAATGTTTACACGAATGTTGTATGTGTAGGAAACATTATCTATCTTATGATGATCATTGATGGTTGCCTTGGTGATTGATGATAATGACCGCAAGCATGGTGGCTTGTGGGATTGATGGAGTCCAAGGGTTGATGGAGATGGATCAAATCTGAGGACAAGCTATGGAGCAAGTGTTGGGAACACTTGTCTATTTGTTAGGCCTTTGAGTCCATAGGAAAAACCGGACAATCAAGGGGGTCTAGGTCATTCTCTTAGGTCATGTCTGGTCGGTGATGTGCATGGATGCTCAGTGAAATCACAGGCACTAGGTGACGGTGGAGAAGCCAAGGATCTGTTGGAAGAAGCCGGGAAACAAAGTCAAGAGGAGACGAGGAGTTTCAGCTTCTGTAGGTAAAGATCAGACAGAGAGGTCTTGGAGACCGGACGGTCCGGTGATCAGAGGGAAATTCTCTACACAGAAGATGTTGGACGTGAGGAATTCTGTTGATGGAGGAACCATAGAGACCGGACAGTCCGGTCTGTATAGAGATGGTTTGGACAGAAGAGGAAGCATCGACAACGCCTCTGTTTAGAAAAAGGAGAGAAGAGACTGGACTGTACGGTCATCACGGGAGGCGACAGAACACAGAGAAGGAGTTACTGTTGGGACCCAGATTTATGAAGACAGGACGGTCCGGTCAGTGTGGAGGAAACAATGGACAGAGAGCAACGGCTCTGGAGGAGTCATCCGGTGGATATCGGACTGTCCGGTCTGGACAGTGACCGGACTGTCCGGTCAATACATCCAAAGAGGCTGTTTCATGGAGCAACGACTAGTTTGAGGTTGGAAGCCTATATAAACTCGTTGATGGGGTCTTGGAGACTGCCTTTGGCCATAGGGATTGCTGGGAGCATCTATTGGGAGCCAAAGGGCCGAGAGAGTAGCACTAGGAGAGGATATTGGATATCTTGAGAGTGCTAGAAGAGAGTAACTTGAGCATGATACACATCTAAGGCTAGGGTGTCCTTGAGGGTGTGACCTAGGTTGTTATTCTTGGTCTATGGTGAGACCTAGACCGGTTAGGTGTCGGTGATCAAGCCTATCGTGATCGGTTGTAAAGGCCGTCACATGTTTGTACACGGTTTGAGCCCGCCGTTGAAAGGGGCATCAATAGTGAGCGTCCCTGTCGGCTCGGGGAGTCCGACAAGTTCTCGAGGGAGGCGAGCTTGTGCTTTGTACAGCGCTGACGCACACCGTGTCTTCACACTAGGAGTGATTGTGGGCTCGTGGGCGAGAACTCCACTTGGTGGCGGGAGGGAACGGGACTCCAGCGGGAGTGGTCCAACGAGGAGTAGGGGAAGGCGCCAGCCTTCTGAGACCTCAAGAAAAAATCATGAGCCATCTCTTACTCTACTTCTTACTATGATGCTTTACTTTCCGCATTTACATACTGTGCTATTTATGCTTGTGTGCTTACCTTACTCTAGTTGACTACCTTGTAGACTTGCATGAATAGGCTTCTTTACTTGCTAGTAGTGCTTAGCCTTCATACTTGATCACTAGCATGTATAGGAGTTGCTTGGCTTGATTGATCACCCTAGTATGTATTGTGCTACTCATGCATGTATGCTTTCTATATGCTTGTTGATCTAGTAGCTTTGCTTGAGTAGAACTCCTTCCTAGCTAGTTGTTTGCTTCCACGTATCTTTGGTAACTAGCTTGCATAGGAGTTGTATTGCCTTTGTGTGATCCACTAGTATGCTTAGCTTGTTGTTCCTTCCATAGGACTATTATCTTGCTAGTGTGATCACCACTAGGATTGCATAGGAGTTGTATTGACTTTGTGTGATCCACTAGTATGCTTAGGTTTTTGTTCGTTTTATAGGTTCATTATCTTGCTAGTGTGATCACCACTAGGATTGTGTAGGAGTTGTTTTGAGTGGTCGGTTTTAGGAATTGGCGAATTTGATACATAGTGCAAGTTCCCGATTCACCCCCCTCCCCCCTCTCGGTCACTCAGTCCTTACAAGTGGTATCAGAGCCAAGTGCTCATTATAAGGCTTAAACGCCTTGAGTAGTGACCGTATTGAGTTGGGATGTCATCCCATTCAGGGTCGGGTCATGGCTCATGGAAGGATCGCTTTAAAAGCTACCAAAATGCCATGATTCCGGATGAGTTGATGGATACTCTTGTGGACTTTGCCAATACCTTCACCGATAATCATGTGTATGATTATTGTGATGATTGTGTGGATGTGCCTAGTTCTAGTGAGTGCCTAGATTCTTCTAGTGTTAACTTGGTAGGTTGCTCTACTAGTGTGCCTAATGTGATGATTGATGATGTGTCTCTTGATGTTGCTTGCTCCACTAGCATGACTAGGATTGATGATGATTGTGAGCTCCTTATTGATCATGCTAATGACTCACTTGTTAAGGAGTTCTTTGTTTTTCATGCTAATAAGAATGAGGACTTACTTGACTCTCTTATTCGCTTGCGTGGTATTGTGGACAGAATTGCAGCGACTACTTTTGAGCTCCCCAAGTTATTGGTTGTCGAGAAGATCCTCACCTTGCTCCCTAGCAGCAAGCTCCTCTACATCACCCTTGATCTCATCATGGATAAGAATCTTTCTATTGATGATGTGATTGGGCTGCTCTTCAAGGATGAGGAGATCACCGCAAACTTGACGGGGAAGAAGACATTCAAGGCAAATAATGAAGCATCTTCAAGCAAAGGGAAAGAAGTAGCTTTGAGCTTAAACTTCTTTGATCCCTCCACAAGATTGTCTTGCAACAGCTTCTACAACCCCTTGGATCAAGACCTACACCAAGCTCCTCATCAAGTTCATCATCAAGCTCTACCTCAAGTGCCATTCCAAGTTCTACTCCAAGCACTTCGGGTGAACCACGCATTGGTGTAGGGGAAGCACCGACCACAATGCTCACACGATCATTTGAGATGATCGATCACACCACTACGGCTCCGGCGCCTCCACTTCCTCCATAATAAGATTGACATTGGCATCTTCATCAAGCTCACCAACAGGATTACTTCTTCTGATTTGATGAATTTGTGAGAAATCTGAATGATGACCTTTGTGAGACTCTCTTATGCATTTATGATCTTGTGTGTAGGATAAACTCCTTCAGGGGCCTACGGAGGATTGCACCACATGAAGTGATTGACAAGTGCCTCATACAAATCACAACTCATGAGAGGGATTTCTTGGTTGAGGAGGTAATCAATAGAAGGCATGAGCTCTCAATTGAGAGAGCAATGGAGATGATACTTGTGCTCCACTCACAAGTGGGACATGTGCTTGAGCATGTCACTGACCTCTATGATCCTCCCCATTACTTCATGGACCTTGATGATGTGCACATGGGGATGGTCATGCACAATGGAGGTATCGTGCTCCCCACCATACTATAAGGAGAAGACTTTAGGAAGGGATTGCAAAGATCCCTAATTATGAGGATGGTTTCATGGTTCGTCATGATGAGGTTAGTGCAAGTCAATTGAGCAATGTTTTGGATACTAACCCTTCTTCCTCTAGTGCTTGTCTTATGGCTACCACCAGGGTCAACTACAAGAGTGGAGGTACTCATTGGTCTCTTGACAGAGGGTGCACCCAACATATGATTGGGAAGCCAACCATGTTCACCAATGGTCAACTTTTAACATGGGATTCAAGTGGATATTTGATGAGGATGGTGCAATGATTGAGAATGCAAAGGAAGAACTACTATTCCATAAAGTGAACATTGGAGTTGAACCAACAAGTAAAGCTTTGAGGAACATGCCCGTGGGCGAGGTCTTACTCCATGATGGTAATATTGATGAGCCCTCTACTCCACCACCTCAACCAACCCTATCCTTCGAGGTACAAGAACCAACCCAAGATGCTAATGATACACCTTCTACATCCTTCTAAGATTCTATGAGACACTTCCACATCCTTCTAAGATTCTATGAGAGTGCGTCCACCTAGCCATGAGGAAAATGAAGAGAGAAGTGAGCCACAACCCTCTCCACATACTTCACCTCAAGCTACTTCCCAAGACTCTTCACATAACATCCCCACATCCACTCCAAGCTCTAGTTCCAAGACCAGAAATCATATCAGTGATTCCCCCACCTCATTGCAAATTCAAGACACTCATATCCCAAAAGAGCAAGAATTCCATGATGCACAAGATGCTTCACCTAGACCTCCTCCCACACAAGAAGGAGACCCCAAAGCCAAGTACAAGAAGAAGAGGTACTTCAACAAAGAAAAGGGAAAAGTAAAAGACCTCAAGAAGAAGTTCTCACACAAGGCTCTTGCTGGGTAGTGGACAAACGACAACTCAAGTGAAGCATCCTCCTCTTCAAGTGAAGATGATCAAGTGGCCGGCCTAGCCATGATCAAGACCACACTTTCACGAGTTCTTCCTCCACCTCCTATGTGCCTCATGGCTACAAGCCAACTTGGGGAGAGTGAGGATGAGAGCAGCGACGACAGCGATGTTGAGGAGCCCTCCTGCGCCGTGCTTTGGAGTATGCTTGAGCAAGCTCGTGACATCGTCGTCAAGAAATCCAAAATATCGGAAGTGGTAAGAAAAGAATGTAAGTTGGCTAAGGACCGTATTGGTGATCTTGAGAGTGAGATCAAGGACCTTGTCACATCTCATGAGGCTCTAAACAAGAGTTATGACAAACTCAAGAGTGATCATGTAGAGCTACGTGAGAAGTATGAGGCCCTTGAAATTACTTTTGAGGCCATTGATGTTGATAACCTTGCCTCTCCCTCCTCTAGTTCATCTAAGAGTGATGCTTCTACTATGTGTGATAAACTAACCACCTCGGTTGAGGTTTCTTCCTTTGAGTCATTTGTTTTGAAGGAATATCATAAGCTAAAGGAAGAGAGGAAGATGGTGATGGACGGCTTTGAGAGGCTCACACGTGGTAGAGCCATCCATAAGGAGACTCTTGGGAGGAACCTTGTGAACAATGTCTCCCACTGGGGACTTGGCTCATATCCCGCCGCCATCGACATCATCGGGACGAGTGATCCCATCCACGAATGGATCAAACCCCTACTCGCCGATGACTACTGTTGCGAGAAGTGTTGCAAGGATGACCACACCATCAAGGATTGCCCTATGGTGAGAAGTTCTATTATTTTACCTAATGCTAACTTGTTCCATGAGAATACCCATTTCAAGATTTTTAGGGACAAGGATGGCAAGGTAAAAGCAAAGGCTTTGGGACCACCAAACAAGAAAAGAAAGGTCAAGAGCATATGGGAGCCTAAGTGCGTTGTTGATACTGAGAGATCGGCTACGTACGAGTGGGTGCCTAAGAACAAGACCTAGATGGTGGTGGTGGTGGACCGAGCGCTTTCATGAAGATCATGTAAAGTCCACCACAAGTGACATGGACCTCAATGACCTATCTACTCATGAGGGAGGTAACCGTGTTTGTTCTTTGTAGTTGTAGTGTGTTTTTCTTTCTCTTGCATTGCATGGTAATTAGGACTCCTTTGTGACTAGTATGCTTTGCATCCATGCATGTGTAAATAACTAAAAGAAAAACACATAAAAATTAGTCAATTTCTAACCCATCCAAGATAGCTATAAGCAAGGGAGAGTGCTTGAGATGGTGGTTTGATTTCTCTCAAGGCAAGGGTATGGCTTATAGTGAGTAAGCTTGGGAGGGGTTCAAACTTGACATTGTTAGCTTTCCTTTGTGTCTTGTTTTTAATATTGCTTACATTCACATGACATGTTTACTTTCTTTGCATATGTAAAATGCTTGTTGCATGCATCATATAAGAAACACAAAGGAGGCTTGTCCCACTTGGAGATATTTGTGCTGCATGATCTATATGAGATTACATCTCCACAAGTGTGACCAAAGGAAAGGTCATGTTCAAACGAGTTCCGAGGTAAAATCTACTCGCACGGCATAAAGACAAGTGACTCATATATTCCCAACACACTAATGACTAACCATTGCCTTCTTGAAGAAATATTCTATTGAGTCATGTGTGTAGGGGGAGCTATGGTGGAACACCATCGTGACCAAGGAGGAGCACCATGAAAGGGAGAGTTTCCTAACTCTTGCCATTTATTATTTGCTCCTTGGTTCTCTTGTGTTTTTGTCTTCGGCTTGTGGTTTTTGGTGATAGGTGACAAAGGGGGAGAAGAACATGGAGATCCAAAAGCCAAGTCTAGATTGATAACACAAAGGGGGAGAAGATCATGAAAATCCAAAAGCCAAGTCAAGATTGAGGATAGAAAAATGGGAGAAGAATATGAAGATACAAGGAAAGGAATGAGGTGACAAAGAAGAACATGAAGATCAAAAGAAGATGAATGTGGAGAACATGAAGATGATCAAGACAATGGTGCATGTTCACTTGGAGTATATATGAAAATCATGACAAGATGAACATCTACACCAACATGGAGAAGAACAACAATGGTGCATGTCTACAACAACAATGAACATCTTCAACGACATGAATATCTACGTCTATGGTGCGTGTCTACATCAACAAGATCAACTACCACGACACCAAGATAACACAAAGGGGGAGAAGATCATGAATATCCAAAAGCCAAGTCAAGATTGAGGATAGAAAAAGGGGAGAAGAACATGAAGATACAAGGAAAGGAATGAGGTGACAAAGAAGAACATGAAGATCAAAAGAAGATGAATGTGGAGAACATGAAGATGATCAAGACAATGGTGCATGTTCACTTGGAGTATATATGAAAATCATGACAAGATGAACATCTACACCAACATGAAGAAGAACAACAATGGTGCATGTCTACAACAACAATGAAAATCTTCAACGACATGAACATCTATGTCTATGGTGCGTGTCTACGTCAACAAGATCAACTACCACGACACCAAGATAACACAAAGGGGGAGAAGATCACGAAGATCCAAAAGCCAAGTCAAGATTGAGGATAGAAAAAGGGGAGAAGAACTTGAAGATACAAGGAAAGGAATGAGGTGACAAAGAAGAACATGAAGATCAAAAGAAGATGAATGTGGAGAACATGAAGATGATCAAGACAATGGTGCATGTTCACTTGGAGTACATATGAAGATCATGACAAGATGAACATCTACACCAACATGGAGAAGAACAACAATGGTGCATGTCTACAACAATAATGAACATCTTCAACGACATGAACATCTACGTCTATGGTGCGTGTCTACGTCAACAAGATCAACTACCACGACACCAAGACGGGCGCAAAATTCAACTCAAGCTCAATATCTAGTGCGCTACATATTTGGGTAGTTCTTCCTCCACACCAAGCACATTCCAAGGGGGAGACTACTTCTAAGGTAAGGACCAAGGTAATCCATTCAAACCTATCTTTTCTCTTGGTCCCTTGTTTTCATTCGAGTCTTTTGTCCCTTCCTTCTTATTCTTTCAAGACTCATTCATTTTGGATCATCATAAGTAGTGGTTGTCATCCATCACCAAAAAGGGGGAGATTGTAAGGTTCATGACCATTGAGGTCACCCCAAGGTATGATTGTTTTGGTGATAAATGACAAACATGAAATGTGACTAATGTCTACATGAGTGTTGTGCATGTAGGAAACATTATCTATCTTATGATGATCATTGATGGTTGCCTTGGCGATTGATGACAATGACCGCAAGAATGGAGGCTTGTAAGCTTGATGGAGTCCAAGGGTTGATGGAGCTTGATCAAAGCTGAGAACAAGCTATAGAGCAAGTGTTGGGAACACTTGTCTAGTTGTTAGGGCTTTGAGTCCATAGGAAAAACCGGAATATCAAGGGGGTCTAGGTCATTCTCTTAGGTCATGTCTAGTCGGTGATGTGCATGGATGCTCAGTGAAATCACAGGCACTAGGTGACGGTGGAGAAGCCAAGGAGCTGTTGGAAGAAGCCGGGAAACAAAGTTAAGAGGAGACGAGGAGTTTCAGCTTTTGTAGGTAAAGACCGGACATAGAGGTCTTGGAGACCGGACGGTTCGGTGATCAGAGGGAAATTCTCTACACAGAAGATGTTGGACACGAGGAATTCTGTTGACAGAGGAACCATAGAGACTGGACAGTCCGGTGTGCAGACCGGACAGTCTAGTCTGTATGGAGATGGTTTGGACAGAAGAGGAAGCATCGACAACGCCTCTGTTTGGAGAAAGGAGAGAAGAGACCGGACAGTCCGATGTGAAGACCAGACTGTACGATCATCAGGGGAGGCGACAGAACACAAAGAAGGAGCTTCTGTTGGGACCCAATTTTATGAAGATAGGACAGTCCGGTCTGTAGACAGGATGGTTCGGTCTGTAGACCGGACTGTCTGGTCAGTATGGAGGAAACAGCGGACAGAGAGCAACGGCTCTGGAGGAGTCATCTGGTGGAGACCGGACTGTCCGGTCTGGACAGTGACTGGACTGTCCGGTCAGTACATACAGAGAGGCTATTTCGTAGAGTAACAACTAGTTTGAGGTTGAAAGCCTGTATAAACTCGTTGCTAGGGTCTTGGAGACTGCCTTTGGCCATGGGGATTGCTGGGAGCATCTATTGGGAGCTAAAGGGCCAAGAGAGGAGCACTAGGAGAGAATATTGGATATCTTGAGAGTGCTAGAGGAGAGTAACTTGAGCATGATGCATATCTAAGGCTAGGGTGTACTTGAGGGTGTGATCTAGGTTGTTACTCTTGGTCTATGGTGAGACCTAGACCGGTTAGGTGTCGGTGATCGAGCCTATCGTGATCGGTTGTGAAGGCCGTCACACGTTTGTACACGGTTTGAGCCCGCCATTGAAAGGGGCATCAATAGTGAGCGTTCGTGTCGGCTCAGGGAGTCCAGCAAGTTCTCGAGGGAGGCGAGCTTGTGCTTTATGCAGCGGTGACGCATACCGTGTCTTCACTCTAGGAGTGATAGCTGGCTCGTGAGCCAAAACTCCACTTGGTGGCGGGAGGGATCGGGACTCCGACGGGAGTGGTCCAATGAGGAGTAGGGGAAGGCGCCATCCTTCTGAGACCTCGGGAAAAAATCATGAGTCATCTCTTACTCTACTCCTTACTATGATGCTTTACTTTCCGCATTTATATATCGCGCTATTCATGCTTGTGTGCTTACCTTACTCTAGTTGACTACCTTGTAGACTTGTATGAATAGGCTTCTTTACTTACTAGTAGTGCTTAGCCTTCATACTTGATCACTAGCATGTATAGGAGTTGCTTGGCTTGATTGATCACTCTAGTATGTATTATGCTACTCATGCATGTATGTTTTCTATATGCTTGTTGATCTAGTAGCTTTGCTTGAGTAAAACTCCTTCCTAGCTAGTTGTTTGCTTCCGCGTATCTTTGGTAACTAGCTTGCATAAGAGTTGTATTGTGTTTGTGTGATCCACTAGTATGCTTAGCTTGTTGTTCCTTCCATAGGACTATTATCTTGCTAGTGTGATCACCACTAGGATTGCATAGGAGTTGTATTGCCTTTGTGTGATCCACTAGTATGCTTAGGTTGTTGTTCCTTTCATAAGTTCATTATCTTACTAGTGTGATCACCACTAGGATTGTGTAGGAGTTCTTTTAAGTGGTCGGTTTTAGGAATTGGTGAATTTGGTACATAGTGCGAGTTCCCGATTCACCCCCCCCCCCCTCTCGGTCACTCGGTCCTTACAGAGTGATTGCAAGCTCGTGGGCGAGAACTCCACTTGGTGGCGGGAGGGACCGGGACTCCAACGAGAGTGGTCCAATGAGGATTAGGGGAAGGCGTCATCCTTCTGAGACCTCGGGAAAAAAATCATGAGCATTCCTTGACCCTCTCTTTACTATTCCACAATTGTGTGCTCTAGTGAGTAGGGTGACTTGTGGCTTGCATAGGCTAGTGTGATTGACTTCCGCTCTTTATCATATCATGAACACTAGCATGTGTAGGGTCTTGGCCTACTAGAATTGCTTAGGTTGCTTATCGTGTTAGACTCAAGTAGTGGAATTTGAAGTAATTGGATTCGTGAGTGGCTTACCGATTCACCCCCCCCCCCCCCTCCCTCTCGGTACGCCTTCGGTCCTTACAGAGGGCTAGGTATCATTAACCTCAGAACCCAGAATGTGGCTCTACTTCTCAAACATCTTGACAAATTTTACAATCGCAAGGAGATGCCCTGGGTAAAGTTAATTTGGAAAACTTACTACAATAATGATCAGGTTTCGCACGCCACATCAGAAAGAGGCTCATTCTTGTAGAAAGATATACTCAGCTTAATTGACATTTACAGAGGAATAACATCTTATACAGCTGGGGATGGTTCGACAATTTTGTTCTGGTCAGATGTTTGGAATGGACATCATCTGGAAACCAAATTCCCTAGACTGTATTCTTTTGCAAGAAATAAGCAAATCTCAGTGGCAAAATTCCTACGGCACCAAGCATGGATACAACACTTCCATACACCGCTTTCACAAGAAGCATTCCAGGAATATCAAGCATTACAACAGACACTCCAGGAGATACAAATTGATCAGGGCAGCAGTGATCAATGGTCATATATTTGGGGATCTACATTCTATTCCACAAAAATGTTCTATGAGCTACCCTATGCAAACTTCTTCCCTCCAGCACCAATTACATCAATCTGGAAGACCAAATGCAGCAACAAGCTTCGAATCTTCAGTTGGTTCCTTATGATGGACAGGCTCAATACTAGAAACCTGCTGAGAAGAAAAAATCTGAAAATTCAAAACAATGACTATAGTTGTGTAACCTGCAGACAATGTGTTGAGGAAACAGCCATGCACCTCTTTTTCAAGTGCTCCTTCAGCACAACCTGCTGGGATTGGCTAGGAATTCACTAGCAAGTGCACCTTAATTTCTTCAATATGATCCTAGAAGCTAAACACTAATTCCAGCACCAGTTCTTTTTTGAGATCATAATCATAGCCTGCTGGCATATCTGGAAGCAAAGGAACAACAAGATTTTTGAAAGGAAGGTGCCTTCCATTGATGATTGGAAGAGGAAATTTAAGGACGAATGCAGACTCCAATCTTGCAAGAGAGATCAATTTCTTCTTTGGTTTGATTCCCTTTACTTAGGCTTGTAGCCTCCCTTCTTGTTTAGAGAGTTCTCCTGTAAATCTGTAAATTGACCTTGTGTATAGTTTTCGCTTCTTTTTTTTAATAAATTCACAGTGGGGACCTCCCTTGCTGTGTTGTTGGTTCAAAAAAATGTTGTAGATTTGTTGATGCTAGCTTATGTGATAGCTCATGGATGTCCATCCCACCATGTCTTTTTGAATTCTGAAGCAACATAGAAGAAGCAGCAAGCCGGTTTGCTCCACCGCAGAAGGAACTAGTTCTTGACTGTGAATGAGTAGCATTTTGCATCCTCGGCCAGGAGGTTCACAACGGCCAATATATTTAATGTAATTCCTCACCCACCCCACCTCCATGTTCATTGCTTCTTTCTCAGACTCAGTTGCAACCGAGCACACCACATATTTGATGTAATTCCTCACTCGTGCACCTTGCTGGAGCTCAACGCCACGAAGTCAAGTGTCACTGGGATCCACTCTTCTAGCTGCAGAACATACATTCGCATTCCATAGCTACAAGGTCACACGCCGCACAACAAGGTCAGACAACAAACCTGATTTTGAGCTCAAGTATGTACTCATAATAGAAATAAAATGTCATGTCAATCAAAACAATAAGGCTCGGTTTGGATGTAGATATTGAAGGCCTTGGAATTGAATTGAGTTCAATACCAAATCAGCCTAGGCATTGAATTGAGTCCAATGCCAAATCAACCGTTTGGATGCAGGTAGAATTGAAAGATGGAATTCAACTCAATGGCAAATACCAATTCGTGTTTGGATGTACACTACGTAGAATTAGAATTGGGGAAGAAGGGAGGCGGCCGGACCTAGGGAAGAAGGGGCTCGCCGCCGCGGTGCCCGAGCTCCAGGGCGGCAAGGCACGGTGGGCCCAAGCTCGGGTTGCCGCCCGCGCTCGGGTAGAGCACGGTGAGCCGTGCCCCGAGCTCTAGGTCAAGATCGCGCCTGCTCGCCTAGGTCGCGGTCGCGCCCAGCTGCCGAAGTCGCACCCAGTTCACCGGCAAAGGGAGCTTGACGGTGGGAGAGAGCTCGACGACGGAGTGGAGGGAGATCACCGGCAGGGGGAGTTTGACGGCGAGAGGGAGCTCGATGGCGGGGGGAGCTTGATGGCGTGCGGGAGCTCGATGTCAGAGGGGAGGGAACTCACCGGTGGGGGTGGAATTTGACGGCGGGGGAGGGGGGGGGGGGGGGAGCTCAACGGCGGAGGGGCGCACCCGTCGGCGGATGGAGTGGCGCAGCCCGTCGGCGGCTCCTGGCGGACGGGAGGGAGCGTGGGAGTGAATTCCAACCAATTCAGAGCATCTCGGCTCGGAATCGAGGATGAGGGAAGGAGAGTGGACCGAATACTGGTTGGCATTGAAGTTCAATTCCAATTCTGAATTCTATGTCATCTAAACGCTGACATTCGAAGCCCACCAATGCTAATTCCGAATTCTGAGGCCCAATATCTACTTCCAAATGGGACCTAAAGCTATTGGTTTCTGTTACAACTTGGAGTGCAGCTTTCTGTTCTTTTGTTCGATGCAGTACTGCAACATCGACCCATCATCACCAAAGTATATGTTTCAGTTACTTCCTCTGCTCAACTCGCCATCCCAACAGCGTATGCTTGACAGATAATCGGTGAAATGCCTGATAGGAGCTTGCTTTAAAATACTTTACACAAGTCACTAGATACGGTCAATTATCTCACAACATTCTGAAATTTGATACTCACTCATTGGTTCATACTTTCCCTATTGATTAGACAAAACAAATTGAGCAAAAAAAAAAGGTTCAGTTTAATTGAGGCCTATATATGGCCATCCAAGTACACACCCCAACCTATTTGACAAGATAATATTCTGGTTACTTCTGATATGACCTGACAATGAAATTTTTCTACTGATCACTACATTTAGTTGCTCACAATGGTTTTTAAATGACTCACTATAGTTTTTGGATATCGATTATGAGGACTCATAACAAAAGCGGCTATTTTGTGATATATTGCCAATCAAGGGTTGTTGCTATTACTTGTAGAGTGAATGCTTTATGGTTATCTAGAAATAAACAAATATATTTGCTCCTGACTTTCACAGAATAAAAAAGCACAATGTTTACAAATCCTGATGTATTTGCATTCTCTTCTTCAAAGTGTTATTACCTGGATAAACAAATTTAGCTAAAACAATTTTTCGATACAATCCCTATGTTCATACTTTAAGGAAAAACCAAGCTAGCAGAAAAAAAGGTTGGAGAGTTGGACATGTTCTTTGTGCAGCTTCTGGGTGTAGATACAATAGAAAAAAAAAGGTTTCATGAAATTTCCAATAATCAGCAAGAGCTGTTTTCATGGGGATAATATTCCCTTCTCCCTGACTTAACAAATACTTTCAAAAGTAGCTTTACTATCTTTATGAAACAAACATGCTGCTGATGTATCCACAGAATTAACATAAGAATTAATTTGTGCCATCATCAACCAGCAGTGCAGTCTCAGTACAAAGAATTTATCAACTGAATTTTTTTAAAAAGAATCAGAGTTATAACCAACATGTGAGAAACAGATATAAGATTGAAATACATTATGCATCATCGAGCAGTGGCTCTATTCATAGTATAATGTCATTAGCAAATCATATCAGATCTACAATGCATCCAGATTATTTCCAGTATGCACCATCGAGCAGTGGCTACAGTATATCTTAATTGGTCCACAACAACAAATTCATTGACCATGTCATTTACGTAAAGCATTTTGCTGAAATTAATCAGGTCACCTTTCTTTCCCTGCATGTTTGAGAAAAAGAAAAAACTGGCCAACCATATGATAAAGAAGGTGAGCGTGAGCCCCTCCCAAATTGCTGGTCAGGTCACCTTTCTTTCCATTCTGATTATTAAAGAGACTCTTTTATTTTTCAAGTAATCCAGTCCGTTTACAAATACAATAAACTGCTCATAGTTTCTGCAGATTTCTAGATTTGTTCGTACCCCATCGAATGACGACTTTGCACTAAAAATAGAAAGCTTCAATCTATAGCACATAGCACACTATTTACACTATTTATGTCTACATACCAATTTTTACCTTCCTCCTGAGTTTATAGAAACTTTTACGTTTCAGGAAAGAATAGAGAGGTCAGAAAGGAACTTGACGATACACAGTCAATGTATGCCATGGGAAATGAAATAACTCCCATCCTAGGGATGATTTAGGTTATTATGTCATAGCAGCTTTCCTGCCTTTGCAGCATATGACCTTACAAAGTCACAAAGTATAGATTTTTTGTGACCTTTTTGTCAATTCTATTTTCTATAAATTATAAGTTATTTTCACCACTATGCTCTAAAATATGGGTGTATGCGCGGCATTGTGAGGTCCAACCTGTACAATATCTGCTTGACACGGAATGGGTACAAGTGTAACTTCGTTGAAGATTTCAGGACTTATGACATATTGACTTCAAACCAAATTTATTATTTTCTTTTTCATGAAAAGATCACATGTTACTGATTTGCTCATTACTTCATTATTATACTTGTAATTATGCTATGGGTTAGTAAAAGCTCTTTGACATTAAAATGATCAAAACAGGGGCAATGGGTTAGTTAAAGCTCTTTGGCATTAAAATGATCAAAAGGAGGGACATCCAACATTTAGGAATACAAGCGCGGCAATGCCTGCCACGCATATTTCTAGTTTTATTTTATTTATATTTCATTTCGTGCATATTCTTTGTTCTGGAATCATATGAAATGTTGTGGTACTCAAGTTATGTCTTTCAGGCAGGGGTTTCGTCACCTCATTTAATCAACACAAACCTTGACTACATATATTACTCCATTTGAACAATTCAGTCAATTTTTGCCATCACCTTTTATATATGTGCAGAATACTCTTTTATTCTTTCCCTCACTCATCAATAATAGTTAAAATTGTTCTCTAATTCCCGCAGCAGTGGGGGGTTATCAACTAGTATGTTGGTAGTTCTATGCCCCGTGAATGTAACCACTTTCTCCAAAATTTGACACACTTAGAAACAAATCTGACTGTTCAGTGTCAATCTGGTCCAAACCATTTCAGAGCATTTCACAATGGAAATCTTTTCATTAGCTGGGAAAATATATTACATAGTGATATCAACTCAATTTCCAGCTACAGAGGAAGCTCAAGAGCCTATCAAAAAATAAATTAAAAATGCAAATAGTGCTTACCTACACAATCAAAACAAAGTAGAAAGGCTAACTTCTACAGATGTTGGACTTGCCAACTGTCAGTTTCCCTCCGACATCCTGGCAGATGAAAACAGTTACACTTTAACCTTCTTGGTGTTAGCTTTGTCAACCTTTTCGTTTTCAACTTTCATCTTTTTTATGGAATCCAAGAGGGACAATGATTGTTCTTTGCTAGACGACAATTTTGCGAAGGGGTTAACTGGTCGCTGAGGTTCAGCTTGATTGCTGTCTTCACTACCTTTGCTTTTCACATCAATTTGGGCAGCACTTCCTTGCTGACTCTGATGGACCACAGTTGCATTGGATGCTCCATTCCTATCTCTCTTTGTTTCACTGTTTTTGGGTATCTTGTTTAATGGAGTAAGGGAATGTGAAACTTTTCGAGTGCTATCCTTTGCTTCTTTTGGTTGACCTGCTTCTTGCTTCTTTGTTACATTTGAACTGATATTATTGTTGACCGGATTCTGTTTCGGCAATGTGGATTCCTGTAAACTGTTTCCAGTTTGCAGAACCTTAGGCAGTAGAGCTGAATGAGCAATAGCCAGTGATGAGTTTGCCCTTGTTTTAATTGTAGCATTGGAGCAAAAACCTATAGTTCCACCTGTCCTTGTATCATTTACCATCCTTTCCTGCAATTGCCAATATACAATTGAATATATTATAGCATTATATTTTGTACATGACACGATTGAAAATTGGCATGTTAAAAAATAAGGGCTCGAGTTTCACCTCAAGTATGGAACTGAATTTCTCTTGCAGTACAGGATGTTTCAAGCGTGTCACAAGTGTTAGTGCTCCCTTCATTGACTTCTCCAATGTCAATAATTTTGCAAGCTCAGTAGCTCGAACAAGCTTATCACCTTTTGACAAAATCACGAACATGAATATAAATTTCATAAAAATTACAAATTAATGGTAACCAGTTAATCATATTAGTTTGAGCCGTATACCATTGCAGCAGCTAGAGATGAGCCTTAAGATGCACCGGTCAAGTGCAGCCTCCATGTTGAATGCTTCATCATCATATGCAGTTGTGTCCAGACCCAATGCAGCCATTTCTTCCATTTTCCTTTGAATCTGATAAAAAAACATTTTTTTGAAAATAAATAAAACAATAAAATTAATCACAAGATTACAGATACTAACACAGAACTGAGAAAGAACAGTGTGAACCTGTGATAGATGTAGCTTTCTCATCATGAACTCATTTTCCAAACTATTGGCCCCAAGGTCAGATGATGCAAGTGGAAATGCCAACTCAAGAATAGTCAGTACCGGCTTCGGCATCACCTAGAATCAGAAATAAATAAGTCACAGAGCAGACCAATTTGCAGTAAGAAAAAAAGGAACCAGCTAGAATCAGAAATAAATAAGTCACAGTAATGGTTGCCCTCAATTCCCAATTTGGTGAACCACATTATTCCATTAGTTTAAAATATTAGAATGGGGCACTGGAAATACGAAATTGTTAAGGGTATAATAGTCAAGGGTCTTAGCATAAAATTCTAGACTAGGGTTTTCCCTCATGTACTCCATATATAGTCCCCATTGGGCCTCAATATAATCATCCATTCAGTCCATATTGTCCGTAACAGAAACAACATAAGCTTTGTGTTTTTGACCACGTATAACAAAGACAGTCAACATAAAATTATTGTTACTCTAAACAAAGACATCAAAATTTCAACAATACAGAATATTTAGCAAAAAGGTTATGTTCATTTGTACTTAAAAAGACTACCATGAAAAAGTTAATGGAAATAAGCAAATGATACCTGCGGATAAGAGTGTGGGGATTTGCACAGAATGCAGAATATGTTATTAGCATCTAAACCTACTACCCAATGGCTTTCATCCTCAGATTTCCTTGCTTTGATCGAACTGAAATTACAAGTTCAGAGTTATTCACTATGCAACAGCAACACAAGAATGTTCAAAGGTACAGAATATTCAATACCTAAAAATCGGAACCCAGCTTCCACCAAACTGACTGGAGAAGACCCTCAGTATTCCCTGGAAACATTTTTGAATCATGATATGACTATTGCTATTTTCAAGGATACAATGTAATCCTAGGTCACACATACCTCAGAGTCATATGAACTAAGTTGGCCGTTCTCACTGAATCCAAACCAAGATAATTGAGAGCATGGAGTCAAAGTAAGGCGGCCAGACATCGATTGTGCTCCCTTAGAAATGTTGAACACTTTAACATCCAGCACCTGTCATGTCATTCATGATTATTTAGTCAATTACAGCATCAGTTCTCATAGAAATCATGTGACCAGTAGGGTATGCATCCAACTATTGTCAGCGCTAAGGCAAATGATATTACTTATGTAATACCTGGTCTCCTGAAGGAAGACAATCTGAAGCATGGGATATGATTGCTAGCTGATCACCATGACCCGCTGCTGTAACAACTGGACCACTGAGTGAGAGGATATGCATCTGCAAAGATAGAAATTTGGTTGAATAGTGCTGTGATCCTGCTTTCTCTTGCGCAAATGGTAGGATGAGATGCATGCTGCGATAAAACCTGCAAGCCTCCTTCTGTGAAAATGCGCAAAAAATTTAAGCTTGTGACCGCAGCAACCCATCCAGCACCGAGAGCAACCGCCTTCACTTCTTCACCCTCAAATCTCATTGACCACTGAATTAGGAAAAAATAATTGTATCAGCAATGATCAAGGTGCTGTAAACTCCTATATTTTCATCTGAACTTGTAAACTTGTGTACTATATGCAAATAACTTACCTCACTGTTACCAGCCCAGCTACTGAATGGACGGTACATAAGAGTGCTCATATTCTTGTCACCCTTGCAAGGGTTTGCAAACACACTTCCCGATTCATTCAGCGCAGCCATTGTGAAACCAAAATAGTCGGTCATGGAAGGAACTCTAGGGCCTCTTCCTGTGTCATGAAAGTCAACCTGAAAAAATGCAGATGTAATTATTACACTATAAGGGGCTAAATGGATTTGATTCTGACGCAAGCTGCAATTCATCAAATGCACCGATCAGCTAAAAGTCAGTAGGTAATAGCAGGTCTTACCTCTACATGTGAATGCCCCTCATTTTGTATAGTAGTAATACTCCCAAGCATGTTGTAGGCGAGGAAATTTCGCATGCCAGACTGAGGTGGTGTTGATCCAGGCTGGAAAGCAGCTTGCATTGTAGCTGTAACCAGTCTCCCTGAAGTTGCTGAATCACCTTTTGCCTTCACAAAATCCTTCTTTGTATCTCTGTGCTTATCTTTCATTCGCTTCGATGATTCTAACTGATGCATTAAATCCTCATCTTCACTATCTACATTTGAGTGGTCATCGAAGGCAGACTTCCTCTTCAACCTCTTGTGGCTGAAAGGAGCTGAATCACCAAGACTTTCATCCAAATCATCCTCCAATCCACCAGAGGTACTTGGCTTCTCTTCTTCATCATCATCAAACAAAGGAGCCATAGTGGAGTTGAGGTCAGGTGTACCCTCAGTAGGCGATTTCATGGTTGGAGGGATGACCGAGTCCCAAATGCCAAATCTGCCCATGGTATCAGCCAGGAGTAAAGCATTTCCGTCTGGCTTCCAAGCCAAGCTACATATCTTCTCATCAAACTTATGCCTTTCAATATCCTGCCTTGACTTCACATCCCAAATCAGCACCTGCCTATCCAGGCCAGCAGTGGCAAGGTACCTCCCATTGGGGGACCAGCAAAGGCTGCACACTGCCTGCTCATGATCTCCTTTCAGCATTGACACCTCTTCCCCGGTGTCCCTATCATACAGCACCACATTGTTCCTCAATCCAGGAACAGCAAGAGTTTGACCATCAGGGCTCCAGCATAGGACATTCTTGACCGAGTTATCAGAACGGAAGGTGGGAGCTACGCGCGTTAAGGTACGAGCCTCACCACCGATGCAAAGATCCCAATAGATGACGGTGCCGAAACTGTCGACGGATGCCAAGTAATCGTTCTTGGGATCAAAAGACAGCCCGGTCACCGAGCCCTTGTGGCCCTTAAGAACCTTTGAGATGGTGTTGTCGATGGTCGCAATCAGCTTGATGCCATCGTCGTCGCCAGCGGCCGCCACCAGTGTCCCTTTCTTGTTGAAGGCAAGCGACCGGATAGGGAGAGTAAATCGGGCGACATTGCTCTGGAACTCCCCCTCTGCATCGAAATTCGAAGCCAATTCACAAATCTTGTGGCGAAAGGAAAACAAAAAGACTTGAATCAGATCCAACATCAGGGCGGTGGGATCCAAGAACCTGGGAAGCTGTAGAACTTGACGGAGTGGTCAATGGATCCGGAAGCCAGCGAACCGCCGGAGCCGGGCGCGATGGCGACAGCCGTGACACCGTCCTTATGGAGCCGGACCGTAGCCACCGGAGCAGAACTCGACCCCCGGCCACCGCCGCCGCCACTGACCGCGGCGGCGTCATGGATCAGGACGGCGGTGTCGGCGGCCGACGCAGTGACGATATAGTTCCCGCCGGGGCCCCACACGACGGAGCAGAAGGCCGGCGAGCCCGACTTGTGCGCCTCACGGAGCTTGACGGCACGCCCTTTCATGGCGGCGGCAACGCGAGTCCTTCGTCTCCGAGGTTTCCTTGGTGGTGTTCGGGAATGAGGAAATGGGGATTACCTAGCGGGATATCAAGATGGGGGCGGATCTTGTTTTCTAAGGTTCCCGCCGCCGTGAAATAATTGGCGGGAAGTTAGCGCGGGAAACATGCTTCGGCGGGAGGAGAAACCCTGCCGGCCTGCCGCATGCCCGCATCACCAGTTTTCAGTCAGCGTATTGGGCCGAGCCTAATACTGTAATACACTGTTATAGGCTAGTCCTTAAACCATTTGTTAGTTTTGGGTCCAATGTGCAGAAGCCTGCAATTATGTTTAGCCCAGCCCAACACGGGCTTCTCTTTCCCAAGCGAATCGGTACTCCTTCCTGTTCGTTTTGTTTATGTGCAGGAACAGAGGAGCCTTTTTATATAGATCAAAAAAAGCTGACCGATAAGGTATAACACAAATCTTTATCTATGTTTTAATTGAAAAAAATAAAGAATTTTTTTTTTACGGTATAAGGGGCTCGAACCCCGACCTGGCAGCTACCACTTTGGCGCCTTGCCACAGGCCGTTGGCCTGTCCGCGGAACAGAGCTCCATTCATGGCGGCGGAAGGGAGATGGTCTCACCTACAGAGACTAGTTCGCAGCATTTGAGACAAGGATGAGAACCTTCGTGCCATGGGGAACCATTTCAAGCGTTCCAGACACGACAGCTATAAGATATCGGGCATTGAGGCGGAGTTGAACTGATAGATCTTCAATGCACCGTGAAATCATGGATTGAAGAAGATGACGATTACGAGGAGGGCACGGAGACAACACAACAACAACAGCCTGTGGTGTAGGGACTGACGTGTCAGGGTCTGACTTGATGGACTGGCATGGAATCGTGGGCTGGCATGGCATCAAGAGATGGGCCGAGATCGGGCAACCGAATCATGACATCAAGAGATGGGTCGAGGCTGGACTGGATCCAACCGAAGCATGGCATTACTTATACAGGGGCAAGGCAGCAAGTCACGATTGTCTCAAAAAAAAAAAAAAAAAAGCAAGTCACGATGGCTTGGACCAGAACCGAACCGGCGGCGAGCGTTTGCTCGAGGGGAGTCGATAGACTCGATTTTATCTCTTTCCTTCTTCTTCTTCCTTTCGATTTGTAGGACCTTCCACTCTGTACCCGGATGCTAACATCTGGTATCTGAGCCAAACACCACCCGTCACCACCACAGCCACACCAAACCCACAGCCGTCCGCCTCC
Organism: Eleusine coracana subsp. coracana; assembly: GCA_032690845.1. NCBI lineage: Eukaryota > Viridiplantae > Streptophyta > Magnoliopsida > Poales > Poaceae > Eleusine > Eleusine coracana. Next base: position 57,445,029 of record CM064420.1, read on the forward strand.
CGTCGTCACTCCCAAATCCTGCTCAAGCTCGCTACCATGGCGCTGGCAGAGAGAGAAGAGTTCATCCTGTCGTTTGTCTCCGCACGATTGGATTGCCATTTCGATGAGATCGACCGGAAGCTGGCAGAGGCGACCGGAACCTTTGAAGTAACTGGTGGATGCGCACCCACCTTCGATGTCTGGTCGCGATCTAGGCGCGAGCGCTTCGATGCCTGTGGCCATGATCTCCACGTCTTCATCGACCACTATGTTCACCACCTCGCCACAGGAGGACACGAGCTTCATCATCTCCATCGGCACCACCGAGCACCCCGTGGCGACACACACATGGTGTTCGATGTCGAGTTCAGGCCAAGGCATTGGCGTTCTGAAGTCGACGACAGCAGCGCCAGCCTCATTCATGCCTTCACTGGTCTCAGCTTTTACCCAAGAGGTCGAGTCTGATGGTCCCAAGGTAGCCATCGAGCAGCCTTTGGTGACGCCTACCAAGTGTTCAACGGTTGGTCGCAACGAAGACGACCATGTTCCAGCATTACTCACCACCATCTCAACACCTGAAACGGCGTCCACCTTCTCTGTTGTGACCCATAACGCTGCACTTTCTGTTCCCGTTGCCACCGAGCTGTTTCCCTATGTGACGCAGTCCAAGAGCATTGGCTACCTGCATGTTGCAGCAACCTTGAGTTCTACCACTTCAGGCACAGGGCTCTCCATAACCACGTCCATCCGTGCTGCTCCAAGCAACGTCGAGCTGTTGTGTCCCAGAATGACTATCAGCGATGCCTGCAAGCTATTTGAGGTAATGCCTATTGCCTACCAGAGCTTGGGTGTTCTCTCTGTGTGGGGTTGAGTCTGAATTTTCTCTGGTATTTTCATCCAATACCTTTAACACAGTAAAATACTGGGATAGTGGCTTGCACGAGCAGTTTGGGTATCCTAATCTCCATATATTTGTTGGTACCAGAAGACTTGAGGATTTATATTCTCATACTCAGTTTGCTTGTTTTGATGAGTATATGGAGTGGCAACGACAACCCTGTCCACCACCTCAGGAAGTTTTTCTCAGTGCGTATGTCATCAATGATATTTTATCCTGCTTCTCAGTGTCAGTACCAAACATGTACTGCTTAGGCATGGTGCCACTTGTTAGCAAGAGCAGAAATCGTTTGCAGTCTATACATTTTATTGCTAAAGGAAGAGCAGAACTGGTGATTGCAACTGGAATTATTCAGAGTGCACTTGAGCTTGAACTTTCAAGAAAGACAGTTGTGCTCTCATTGTTTCCTGGACCAATACTACTTGCAATGAGATCATGTACTTTATCATTTTATGCTTGCTCGGTCAAATACTGGACAGTGGGAACATGAAATGGATCTTAAGTCAGGTCATGACTCATGAGTCTAATACTAGTGAAGTGGCGCAACCCTTGTTGAGATATTTAGTCTGGCTCAAGTTTCACAATGTCAAGTTCTGCAATAATTCAACAGCAGTTTGGATTGTGCTTAACCAGAATCATGAGTGCTGGTTATTTGTGCAGACTGCATCTGATATTGTAGAAGTGCAAGTATGTTGGGATACTGAATATTCAGAACTGGTTGATGACATTGCAGATATGACTTGGGGACAAGCCATGAATCAAGGAGAGGAGAATGTAGGGGATCTCCTAGTGTGGAACCTTATGCTCTTACAAGGTGCATCAATCTGTTGGAGTGTTATGCTGAGCTCGGTACAACAAGTGTGTAATACAACAGAAGCTACAGAAAAGATCTATGCTGGCGATCAATGGAGATGTGGTTGTAAGAAACAAGTGCTTTGGGATCCAGGTGATTTCTATCCAGGTTATATTGAGTTCACTAGCCAATCTGGAAAGAGTACAATGAAGTTACTTCTCCAGAGTTGGATTGCTACACCGCTCAAATCACAGTATCTACAAGCTGGTTGTGAAGTTGCAGAGATCAATGTTGAAGATCAGTGGACATTTGACTCTAACCGACAACTGCTTTCGGATCCTGGTGGTTATTTCCTTTTGCTGCTCTCAGAACGGCAAGAAGTCCAATGTTGGCATCTCATGCAAATGGACTTGATTACTGTGTTTCAGCTCGGTGGTCTGCCTTCAGCATCACACTTGCTCCGAAGTTCAGAGTTCACAAGCAAACTGAGTCGGCTTGGGAACAAGCCAAATTATAAGAGGGGGAGAATGTCAGGGTCTGACTTGATGGACTGGCATGGAATCGTGGGCTGGCATGGCATCAAGAGATGGGCCGAGGCTGGGCAACCGAAGCATGGACGGGCTGGCATGACATCAAGAGATGGGCCGAGGCCGGGCTGGATCCAACCGAAGCATGAAGCATTACTTATACAGGGGCAAGGCAGCAAATCACGATGGCTTGGACCAGAACCGAACCGGCGGCGAGCGTCTGCTCGAGGCGAGTCGATAGACTCGATTTTATCTCTTTCCTTCTTCTTCTTCCTTTTGATTTGTAGAACCACCTAGAACCTTCCACTCTGTACCTGGACGCTAACATCTTTGAGCTCTCGACAAAGGCGAGCAGCCGACACAGCATCCACCGCCGGCGGAGACCTTAAACTTCTTCGAATCCAAACTGAACTGAACCCAAACTGATTTTATGCTGCAACCAAACCAAACCGGACTGTTTATTATGGCAATCCATTTCAACCCGTCCAAAGTAAACCCAAGACATGAACCGAACCATTGGAACCGGTTTCAAACCGAGCCATTCCCAGGTTTAACCCGCATCACCAGTTTTCAGTCAGCGTATTGGGCCGAGCCTAATACTGTAATACACTGTTATAGGCTAGTCCTAATAAGATAAACGAAGTGACATATGTATCAAAAATGTTTACAACATGTTAATAGATTTATTACGAAGGTTAGGAATAGAGAGGATTTCATTTAGATGTGACTAGTTATATTAAATAAAAGGAAGAAGTCTTTTTAACCTCTCAACTATTGATCAAGTCTGGATTTTTCCCTCAATTATAAAATCAGGTATTCATGCTCCTTTAACTGTCAACTGTTTGTTTTATCTCTCATGACTGTTTCCATCGATGGTTTTGTCCACGTGACGCACATGTGGCATAAAAAATACATATTAGCATATTGCAATAGACATAGATTGTGGGATCGTACTTTGAGAAATATCTGTTAGAGAGCTTCACCAAAACAACAAGGATGCGACGAACGAATGGATCATAGATGAGCACAAGCGCTCTTTCACATCATGGTTTAGCTCCCTACACCTTTCAAGTGGCGAGTTCATCGAATAGAAAATGTTGAGAAAGTTAGCTAATCATTCGAGAAGAACCGTGGTTTCCTTTCAGGCATACGATATCAATGGTTTTACCTTCTACACCCAACAAAAGGATAAGAAGAGCAAGTGTCAAAGCTGCGATGTTCAAGTAGAAGCCATTGACAAAGAGGACCAGACGACCTCGTATTACGGGTACATTGAGGAAATATGGGAACTTGACGACGGTGCAAATTTACAGGTTCCTATATTTACATGCAAATGGGTGAAGCATCCTAATGGCATCGAGGTGGATGAATATGGTTTCATAATTGTTGATCTTAACAATATTGGTCACAAAGATGAGCCTTGGATACTTGCCAAGACTGTAGAACAGGTGTTTTATGTACTTGATCCAAAGGACAAAAAGAAATATATTGTTGTTCCAGGTAAACAAAGAATTGTTGGAGTGGAGAATATGGAGGATCGAGATGACTACAATCAATATGACGAGGTGCCATGTTTCATAGATCCAAAAAAATTTAAAGTCTTAGAAGCAAGACTCTCCTTTGCCGGTGGAATGCTCTATATGCGCACCGATCACTGCCAAAGAAAAGTCGTTCAAGACTAACTCAAGCATCGTGTAATTTTATTTTGTTAAGTATCTTTTATTATTCGAACCTTGTATTATAGTCTATGTAATTTATGTTTATTTGAATATAAACATGTCCAGGATTGAAAATATAATTTCAAAAAAGTGTAGGGGTGTTTCTAAAAAAATCCAGGACCAAAACAAAATTTAAATTTTTAGAAAATGAATAATACAATTTTTATATGTATATGAATATGAAGTTTTATGTAATTTATATGTATATGAATATAAAGTTTTTGTATGTTATCCAGGACCAAAATAGAATATATATTACCGTTAGGGGCTTTTCTGCAAAAGAACAAAGCTCTAGGAATATTGGAAAAATGAATAATACAATTATCTAAAAATAAGGTGACTTCGTAGCGGCGGTTCCCCCCCCCCCCCCCCCTTATGAAGCAAGGTTGTGGTGGGCCTTAACCCTAACCCCGGCGCTGAACACGCAGACGCCGTCAGGCTGCCCAACTCTCTCTCCCCGAGCATCGTTGCCTCCTCTACTCGTTGATGACCGCCACGCGTTGGCCCCCCTCCTCGTCCCCGAGTGAGCCGCGTCGTGCCTCCTCCTCTTTGGCTCGTTGATGACCGCCACACGGGCCCCCTCCTCTATTTCCAAGCACCGCCACCACAGGCCCCCTTCTCGTCCTCGAGCGCTGCCAGGTCGGGCTCCCCTTGTCATCCTCTAGCACCATCGTGGGCTCCCTACTCCGTCCCCGAGCACCGATGTCCCGGACCCCCCCCCCCCCCCCATCGATGACGCGCGTGCCGGCGTCCTCCCCCTCCTCAAACTCGCCAACCATCGCCACGAGGGACTCCACCTCCACGACGGCCTCTGCCTTCTCTCTGCTAAGCGCCACACCATCCTCTTCCTCCCCTTTTCCCTCCTCTCCGACGCCCTTCTGCCCGCCGACGACCAGGTGCACCTTTCCTCAACCCACCTCCCTCCCTGTCTCGCCCTCTGTTCTTGTTTTCTTGCTCATTGTGAGGGCCTGGCTCGCTTGGTGCGCGTGGGAGTGCATCCTCCACTTGTTCGATGAAATGCGATAATGCTTGTCTACTCTGTTTTAGTCATGCGTGTGACTTTGTAGTGAGTCATGAGTGTGAAAATTTTGCATTGCCATTCAATAGCATACATATACTGGCTCATTATTTTTCATGGATACTACCTGTATATATTAAATGCTTACTGTTGTGCTAATTGTCATATACTGCCTCACCATGTCACTTTGTGACCCTAGTTCAAGTGTACCATATTTCATTTCGTGGTGTCACGTAGTAGCCATTTTTCATTGTGGGTTGAGATCGATGTTTGTGAAATTCCTTTATTCTCTAGCATGAATTTGTTCACTGTCACTGGCGTTAGAAGATGCCTCGGCAATTTTCAGTCTTAGTACAAGCTGCTACAAGAAACCGAATCGATGTTAGGTTTCTTTATTCCACGTTCCCAAATTGATGTTAGTAGCTTTTTTTGCTTGTTCAGTTCTGCTTGTTCAGTTAATACTCATGTGGACCATTGTAATCACAAATGAATTTGGCTGATTCACATGTATACATGCTCAATAGCTTTTTTTTGCTATACTGTATACATGCTTAGTAACTATTTTGCTATACTATATACATACTTAGTCCTATGCTCACTGCTATATGTTTGTACTACCTAGTTGCGTGCTGTTGGATATGGTTGTTTGTTGTTGGAGTCCCATACTACTATATGCTTGTATTTGTAGTACATAGTTGCCTGATCTTTCTGTGAATATTTCTCTTTCAGCTTGTATTGGTGCTGATGCATTTCCTCTACTGTTTCTTTTTTAGCTTGTATTGGTGTTGATACATGCTCACTTCCATTCTAGGATGTGATACATGTGTTTGATGCTCATACTTGCTAGGATCTGAAAATGCTCACCTCTACTCATACTTGTTATTGTACTATAGATTTTTAGTATTTTTCTACCATATGCTTGCTCCTTTGATTTTACATGCTAGGATGTGACACATGTGTTTGATGCTCATACTTACATCCTATATATGGTCTGCATAACTAATGATTTATATAAATTAATTAATGGATAGTTTCTATGGTCCTAAAGATTGAAAATTATATACAAGTATGAAATGGCGTGGGGTTTGCATAATTAATAGTTCCTATGGTCTACACTTGTTTGGAATTGCTGCATGCTATACTTCTATTGGTTCTGAATGATTCAAGCAAATATTTGGGATTTGTTGTTGCCCCTATGGTCTTGTGAGCAAATGTGTGCTCTATGGTTTCTTTGCTTGAAGTCAATTTTTTTCACTGCTTTAGTGGAGCACTATACACTGTAGTGGGCTGGTTCCAGAGCATCATATGAGCTTAATGTTTTGGAGAAAGATAATGACTATGTATTAGGGTTCATATAAGATATTTTATAATATTCATTGAACATTTTGATGAGATGTTATATATATATCATGCAATAACATGTTGTAAATTTCTGTGATGCGATGTTGTAAATATTTGTGACAAGATGTTATAAATTTCTGTATATGTATGATCTATGATTTTTATATATATGCTGAATTTTATTTTTATTTTTAAAAATAATAAGTAGCGGTTGTTGAAGATGTCAACCGCCGCTACTACTTAGAGCAAAGTAGCGACGGTTGGTGATGTCAACCGCCGCTAATATTGGAAAACAATAGTGGCGGTTGACATCTTCAACTACCGCTACTAATGGGTCTATAGCGACGGTTTGTTTGGCGATAAATTACCTGCCGCTACAAACACTTATTTGTAGCTACGTTTGTGTAGTAGCGGGCTAGCCTACCTATCGTTATAGGCTTTTACGAGCCGCCGCTACAGGCCGTTTCTGTTGTTGTGCAGGACACGTGTGAGGGGTTGTGGTTTCATGGTCGTGTCCTTCCCTTGAGATTCACTGGTCAAAATTAGACAAACCTTTAGCTTTGCACAATCCTTAGGTGCATATTGATCGTGTTCATGTCTACTGTGTATTTTCTTGGGAGAACTTATTATGGAAGCACGATTCATCAGAGGATAAAAATTAATGTTGCAGCATGTGATATGTTAGAACTACCAAGGTAGTTCAAGTTGAAATTGCAAGAGGTTGCTTCAAATTGCATGAAGAATCTCACTAGACAAATAAGAAAATAACCTTCTCTATCATACTAACCAAAAGAATCTGGATAGCCAACCGAAAAAAAGACATGAACATGTTTGATACTAACACACTGAGGATTGAATAGGTTACTGAGAGAGAGAGAGAGAGAGAGACATTGCAGGCAATGATGGCAGAAAAACAATTGTATGAATATTCAACCGTACGCAGAAGCCACATCGTATTTGCGTGATTAGCAATAAAAAGGAACAGAAATGAGAACACAGGAATAACTTTTCCTGGGGTAGGGGACTAACGTGGGTAACAGGTGCCAGAGTCCAGTGAAAAATGAATTGTGTAGTGTTTAGATGGATGTATCGTGGATGTGGACCAATCATATATATAGCAAGGTGGAAGAGATTCCTGATTAGATGGAGCGGTCAGAAATAGTGAGCGTGCAATCAATTGATGGTAATGCAAATGAAAAACTGAAAAGAAAAACTTAATGAGGTGGATGCTGAAACTTCAGTTCACGGAAGTGGATGATATGGGGCTCAATTCAAGGTGGTGGAAGATGTGGGACTAGCGCTGGCTAACGAGCCGGCTCGGCTTGTTAAAGCTCGGCTCATGAAAGCTCGTTAAGCTAACGAGCGAGCTCGGTTCGGTCGTTAAGGCTAGTGAGCTAGAAAAGATGTTCGGCTTGGTTCGTTTGAAATGTTCGAGCCGGCTCATTAGGCTCATGAGCCAAGCATAATTCAACTATGATGACAAGAATATTAATTAATTTATATATTTTAATAATACTAAAGCATGAAAATAATGTCCTAGAATATTAATGAGGAGAACATTATTAAAAAATATAAATTGGACTCTAGAATGATAATCAATAAGTCCATATAAGATAGATGTTTTAACATTAAATATATATTTTATAAGTATTATACTTTATTTATATGTTAAATACAATTTAAGGTTCACTAAATATAAGAATATGAATTTTCTATTAATTTGAAGGTCGATAATTTCATATTATCAAGCTTATCGAGCATTTACGAGTAGCTCATGAGCTGGCTCGTTAAGTAATCGAGCTATAAAAGAAGTTTGACTTGATTCATTTGAAGGACCGAGCCGAGCCGAACCAAAATTATGACCGAGCCGAGCTGGCTCACGAGCCTCGAGCTTTTTTGCCAGCCCTATGTGGGACTATAGATTTATTTGGGTGAAGTGCATCAGATATACCTGACAATGTGCTACTTGTGTGACAGCATGAGGATGTTGCTGATAGTTACATTTATCTACTAAAGAACGGACGGTTGGAACAATTGTAGTGATGTGGCTGGCTATGGTTTGAGAGAAATAGCAATTAAGGCTTGTTAGTGGGTTGCAGCTTCTAAAGATATATAGTTGCATATATGTTTGATGATATGATACGCTAATGACCTGATGTTGTTGCACACTCTTGTACTAGTAGGAGATAATGGGTGTGTTCGTTTTCATCTCTCTGATTTTTAGACATGTCCCATCGAATATTGTGATATTAATTAGGAGTATTACATATAGATTACTGATAAAACCCAGTTTATAACCCTTTCTCTGAATGACGAGACAAATCTATTAAGACTAATTAGATTATGATTAGATAATGTGATGCTACAGTAAATATCTCTTAATAATGACTTAATTAAGCTTAATGAATTTGTCATGCCGATGCGTATTTAATTATGTAATTAATTTTATATTTAATATATATTTAATAATTGTATTAACATTTTAATAATTAATGTGACCTACTAAAATTTAGACCCCAAGAAACGAACATAGCCAATGTCTGAAAAACGGTTTGAACGGTGCAAACCGATCCATGGTGGTTTGGTGGAAACCACGAAAACCAGAAAACCCGCTCAGTTTACCAGCCAACAAAAACAAAATTAGACAAAATGAAAAATGAAAAACGAAATGGTTTGGGCGGATAACTGCTCGGTTTTTCTGGTTAGCCGAGACTTCTTTGACAGTTTTTAAAACTGAACGCTTTGAATGGAAAACCGATTAGTTTAAACAAGAAACCTTTTGGCTTTAAAAAAGAGTTTTTTTTATCGTACCTTGTACTCCATTAGAGGTGCGGGAGTAGAAATAAAATCTAGCCATCAATTTTGCAGACGGTACAGTGGTTATTTACCCACATAATAAATAATACTTTGTGGTGTTAATTTTGATATTTTTAGTAAACCTTATCACCCATCGGAAGCTTGCGACGACGATGGCTTCCTTGAATTCACCATTTTGCCGCTGCGGCGATCAATCCCCTGGTACCCCACGAGTTTGGACACCGGCGAGGACATTTAACTTTTTGTCACTTTGTTGCTGATCAGTTAGAGCAAGACTAAGAGCATCTCCAACAGGTGTATAAAAAAATAGTTCCTAAAACATTAATTTAGGGAGTTGCTAAAGAGCTATTGGTAGTAAAGAAACTTATCTTCTTCAACTGTTCTCAATGTTTTGTTTCCAAATATTTTAAAATATGGACACGTCACTTTTCTTCATGGGTTCTACAGTTATTGTCATTAGCAGGCCCAAAATTCTTCGTTTCATAGCCGGCGGTACATCTGAAGACTCGCACTTTGATCCTAGGGAATCCATGGCGGCTGCCCACCTGACCTGGTGAGACGGCGAGTCCTGCGCAGCGATGACTGAATTCCTAATCTTAAGCGATCATGATCGCTGGCCGAACATGATTTCGTGATCAGCCTTTGCATGGTCCTTGTTCATTGGCTGCCGCCAAAGCCCACGTCGGGAGACTTTGTGATAGCGTTCGGCGGCAAGACAAGGCAATACGTGTTGTGGTATGCCATCTGCACTTGTTTATGTATTCGTCCAATTACTTGCATGTTCCTACTGATCATCAATTTATTAATTTCTTTAGTGCGTCCTTGCATACGACAACGAGGTGATTAGGTTCCATAGAAACCATGACTGATCGCCCATCCCAATCCTGACAGTTTTTTGATGAATCCTCATCAGATGACGATGATGAATTCATCCTTTCAGCTGCTCAAATTATACAAAATTATTCACTCCCTAAAACAAAGCATGGTGGTTCCGTACCGGGACATTTATACATGTATCAAGACAGAGAGGAGTGTCATGCAAGAATGTATCAAGATTAATCTTTGGCTGATGATCCTACGTATGGACCAGTCTTCTTTCGACGAAGGTTCGTACATATCCATTTTTTAATTATTACATATGTAGATATGTTAGAGTATAGAAGTCTTACTACCTTTCTCAACACAGGTTTAGAATGAACCGGAACGTATTTGTGCGCATAATGAATGCCGTGGAAGGTCATGATGAGTACTTTGTGTGAAAGATAAATGCAGCTAATCAATTTGGGTTAAGTTGTTTTCAGAAGATGACTGCAGTATTTCGTATGCTAACTTATGGATTTCCAGCAGATGCTACAGATGAATATGTCCGTATTGGAGAAAGTACTACCCTAGAAAGTCTCAGGAGATTTGTCAAAGCAGTTATTGAAATTTTTGGAGAAGAATACTTGAGGTCACCTAACGAGAACGATACAGCTCGATTACTTGCACTTGGGGAGGAAAGAGGTTTTCCTGGTATGTAGGCTCGCTTGATTGTATGCATTGGACATGGAAAAATTGCCCCTCAGCCTGGCAAGGTATGTATTCAGGCCATTATCATAAACCAAAGCCGTTGCTTCTAAGGATCTATGGATTTGGTATGCATTTTTTGGTTTACCTGGATCTCTTAATGACATCAATGTTCTTCATCGGTCTCTACTATTCGCAAAACTAGCTAACGGAGAAGCTCCAAAAGTGAGCTACAAGATTAATGGACATGATTACACCATGGGTTACTATCTTGCAGATGACATATAACCATCTTGGGCTATATTGGTAAAGCCCATTCCATAACTCCAAGGCAATAAGAGGAAATACTTCGCCAAAGCACAAGAGCACGTACGAAAGGACGTGGAACGAGCTTTTGGAGTTCTGCAATCTCGTTTCGTCATTGTTCGAGGCCAGGCTCGACTTTGGGATGAGGAGACATTGAGGGACATAATGATAGCTTGTGTTATCATGCATAATATGATTGTTGAAGACGAGAGAACCGTGGATCCAAACAAACGTTTTGATCAGGGTGGAGATAATGTAGAAACCTCCCATGAGCAGACAACAGATTTTGATGAATTCATTGAGAACCACATAAGAATAAGGAGTGATAAAACTCATTATCAACTTCGAGAAGATCTGGTAGAGCATTTGTGGCAACACCATCCAGATCAATATTAGCGCAATGTTTACTCACCATAGTGCCTTCATTTGTGTTCGTGAAATAATTATTGTTTACAATTGCTATAGCACTCAATGATTTTAAATTCAGTTTTAGATTCCTAAATACCTGTGATTGTGCAATACTACTATTGCTACAGTATCGCATTATATAATAATACTACAGTACCACATATTGTATTGTTGTAATTATGAAACAACAATTACTATAGTGAATATAGAAACATCAAGACTTACAACCAATAACAAGACACTAATTCTCCTAATTCTTAACACAATTGAAATTATCCAAGTCTGAAAATCACTAACAGGTAGAAGAGTTCTCTAATTTATAGAAATAATAAATATATTACAATAAAACTCATCTTGACATAATAAAAATTGAAATAGGTTTTCAATTCATGCGACGTGCCATGATCTCAGCCTGCAGACTCCTGTGGTACTCCTTTTGAAACTTATTCAATAAATTAATATCTATGCTCATAATTCTCTCATCATCAGCCAGTCTCTTTATCTGTAGGTCATTAGCCTCATTGGCAAGCCTCATTTCTTCATTTGCAAACCCCTTTTCTTCTAGTTCGTAGCCTCTCTTTGTCTAGAGCATATGTCATGGCATATCTCTCTTCTTTCTTTATCTCCTTTTATGCATCTGACTCTTTCTTCTTTGCCCACAAAACATCCAAAGCTTGTATGCAAGCATCACTGCCACCATGACGTAATGCATCTTTCGCCTGCTTTTTACCAATTGGTCTTTTTGGTGCATCTGTAGTTGGAGGGATGTTTTGTGGAGGGACGTGCTCACTACCATCTTGAGTGTTGCTATCAACATGGGCTGTTCCTGGACTTGAATCTTTGGTTACCTTCGGTTTTTTGTTGCTTGTTTTCAGAACTGCTAACTGTTGCAGCTTCTCATGCCACTTTGGTTGGTTTCTCAACTGACACCAACAGTGCCTAAATAGAAATGACTTCATGTGCTTATCTAGAGACTTAAACATCTTCTCAGCTTGCTCCACCTGTACAATACAAGATACCTAATTAGACCACAATTTCATTAGGATTAAAACCTACATATATTTCATTTGATAAGTCATAATTTCTTTGCATACCCTATCATGTATATTCAGTCCACTCTGATTGGCAGCCTCAATCTGGCTTAAGTACCCACAAAACATGCTCACATCTTTTTGAATAGTCATCCAGCGATGTAACAATGAGTTCTGACTACGTTCTGCTAACTCAACTCTATTTTTGTCATAGAAATTATGGACTCTAGTCCTAAAAGAAGCTTTGGTTTGATTGGTACCTTGTCTAGCATCTGTACTAATATTCAACCATGCTGAAACAAGGAGTCGGTCTTCATCCACACTGAAGTTTTTTTCTTTGTGCTTTTGGTTTGCCTTTAATGATTTAGTACTTTCTAGTGTCTGTGAATCCAGCACTTCACTTGGTGTACCAAGGTAATCTAGTGGTACACCATTCTCATCCTCATTCAATAAATCAGTGAATGGTTGAAACTGTTCCATTGTTTAAACTACCTAGAAATGTAACAAAATGCATTATTCAAATATGTATGATCAGGTCAATACAAATTTTTTTCATGGATGCAGCACAACGATAAGTTTTATTTTGTAAATGATCACTCATGGATCAACAAAAAATATTTAACAATGATAGCAACCAGTCAGATTATCTTTATCTCACAAAATGAAATCACCACAGAGGCAGCAGGATAACGACAACATTTTGCATTATGCTATCTCTTAATCAAAATGTGCGCATTGTAAAACAAAAACCATATGACACTACTGTTAATCCTGCTACTTGCCATCAAATCACACATAACTGATGATACGTTTCTCTACATTTTCCCCTAAAAGTATCAGTCAATCACTATTTTCCAAATTTATTTTTTAATCTCAAATGAAACAACAACCAACCTATTTAATCACCAAATTTAGAAAACAGTATTCGACAACATCCAGCACAACTTCACTGCCGGCCAAGATGAGTATTTTATTTAACCTCACTAACGGACGAAGGAAAATATTTTAGTTTACCTCACTTGCGAATGAGTTGGGGTTGAGGCACTAAATCAATGGGACGACGACAGGGGAGATTTTCCAAGGACGACACTACGACAAAATCTTGCGGCGGCAAAGGATGACCTTGGATACGACGATGACTGATGGCCTTGCGGATGGCGACTGGAACCCGCCGTGTCTTGGTGAGGATTGCGATGAGAGAGGCTAGGGATGTGCAGTGACGCTGGATGTGGGAGCAGCCTGACCTGCGGATGCGCCTCCCATGGCAGTCGAACCGCGGCGGCGAACTAGGTCTGCGAGATTTGCCGTGAGCCCAAGTCTCAGCCCAAATACTCTGTGGAGACGCGAAGAAGTGCGCGGGCTTTGATTTTCTGAGCGGGAACGGCGCGAAATCGGCGATTGGGAATGCCGAAACGGTGAACAAACTTGGCAATGATTTTGGGTCAGATAGGGTGTGCGTAAATTTGGCAACCTCATTTACAGAACTGTTGGAGGGTATTATTTTTTACTGGGTTTTTAAACTTATGTTTAGGGAGTATTTTTATACACCTGTTGGAGATGCTCTAAGAGTAAGAGTAAGGATAATGAAATCTTCAGCTGCTGGCTGCAAGCCGAAGACTTCTCCTGCTCCATATAATGATCTAGCTATTTCATGACCTATTACTTTATTTGCATTGATGATCTAAGCATTTAAATTTTCTATGTATACTTTAACTATTGGACAACCGAAGCAAGCAAGAGCCATGCATACGCGCACAAGCCTGCATGCTGGCTTTTCACCAAACGTCGGCTCTATTCTCTCTCCTCTCTTCTCATCCTTCACCTAGAATTTTGATGATATGGAACATATTTTATACCAGTCTTAATATATTCTTTTATTTTACGTTCTAAGAGTGCCATGTTAGATTTAGAGTATTGATTTATTAAATAAAATAAGTCTTCTTAATATATGATTTTATCTCACGGTTTTATAGATAACATATAACATAAATTGTTGCATTGAGATTAATCAAAATATGTTGAGATGAGAGTTTTTGGGAGTTTTAATGGGCTTTCATTTATATGAAACCATGCCAAATACCTTTCATCTCTATAAAAGTTATTTCATCTCTTTCATATTTATTAATGTGTCGTGTCATCTAGTTTGCTGATGTGGCACCTTTTTAATTGCTGATAAAAGACCCATTAAGACTAGCCTTAGCCAGCTGACTAGATTTTAGTCCAGTCTCAATCCAAGTTTTATATGAGTTTCAAACTCATTAAATAACATGTCATATAAACAAAAATAGTGATGTGATATGAAATTTATGATAAGAGAGAGGAGTTAAGTTTCATAGAGATAAAACCTTGCATACACGGTTACCTAAACTATGAAACTAGAATGAAATCTCTATTGAGAAAAAATTATTTCATCTCTACATATTTTATGGATTACTATTGGTCAATTAAAGATAATATTTAAATAATATCTTAGCCTATAAAACATAATATAAAACTTTGCATTGAGAAAGCTTGTTTTATTTATTGTTTCAAATATTTTTATATGACATAATATTTTTGAGAACAGTGCAATAGAAGCGCATGTTACAAACGAGTGCCATTTCATCAAACATCATCATTAATGAGCATTTAAATCTACCTCAATTCAGTTATTTTTTTATTTAATTCCTGTGTAGCATCTACTGGTTGAGAGTCAACGATTCTTTTGGACGAACACTTTAGCCCGCTTGAGGATAGCGACTCATGAAATGTCCGATTGATTCTCTTTCTTTTTTTTTTCCCGTTCATGTCAAATTTGTCCTACGTGTCATGCTATTTTGCCAGGCCACATAGGCTTATAATATTTGCTCTTAACCGCTGGTGCTCCATCTGTAGTGGACTCGTGGTCAACGACCAACTCCAATCGGCCAGAATTGGAACTGCTGCGTGCGGCCCTAGCCTCTTGCTTGCTTCGGTTGTCCAATAGTATAAGAGAGCAAAATCCATGAAAGCTGCCCACATCATCTCTCTCTAAACTGAAGTGAATCCACTGCCAAAACATCGAAGCGGTTACAGTAGAGTGTTGACGGCTCGGGAGAATCAAGATGGGCAACACCGACCAAGGAGCGAGGTGTACGTCGCGGATTGCGATGCCGCCGATGTCCCCGCCTCTATTCATCGGGAAAAAACTAGTTTGAGATTGTGAAAATTATCACTTGTCCTTGTGAGGAAGTTGCATCTTTTGCACATGGCTTCAAACTAGTACTCTCTTGTTCCATCGGAGTATATTAGTTACTAGTTGATGACCCCGCGCGTTGCTGCGGGCGTTACTGATGTTACGTAGCCATGCAAGAAGATATGAAATTAAACCTCAAGTAAACAAATACGGTTGCATGTTTTCTTTTTAACCTGTAGGAACTCATAGAAAAACATGGAAAAAAGCACTTATAAAGTACCACACATAATAAGTTTACATATTAACCTGATGCAAAATATTATTGACAATTATACATAGCAGTGGCGAAGCTAGCTCACAAATCACCCTGGTGCCTCTCTTCATTTACTCATAATTTTCCAAAAACTATTGATCAAATCATGAATTTCTTTGAGACAAGTTGTATGTCCTCCATGGTAAGATGTATGTTCCTAAATAAAGTCGGCCACGCTGTGAACAGCCGGTTTAAAAAGAGATGGAATTGCTGTCATAAAATAAACATTATTACTTACAAACTCCAAGGAAACATTAAACTTCAAATAATAGTTTTTATCAGAATTCGAGACAACTGACATTATTCATTTGTTTTATTAGTTAATCAGCTAAACAGTTAGTAGGTAAACATTATCGTTTTCTTCCTACCCGAATAGCACCGAATAATCACCTAGTATATGCATATGCTGACATGCGTATTTATATTGAACAAAGAGGAAAGCAAAGAACGAAAAATGTGCATCACTAAGTATCAGTGTACTAAAAACTACACCAACCAGACATTACAGAGGCAAGATATGACAGTTAATTTTTCACCACACCAGAAGCATATAAACGTTAACATTTACTTTATATGGCATAATGGATATCATCATATAAACACAGAGATAATCTAGATTCTCAGAAAAAGCTATGCATATTTAAAAAACAATTTACCAGGATCATTTCGGTGATGAGATTTCAGACAAGGTGGTCCAGCGGATTATTTCATCACCAAAGTCATGTTTACTGAAAGCTGAGGACCTAGAGACACCGAATAGATTAACAAATTGTTATGTGACAATGTATATAGCCATCTAATTTTCATAAATACACGCAATGATACATTAGAATTGTTCCTGTAGCATCCAAGTCAAAATAGAAGTGAGTATAGGCTACTCGCAGTAACAGGAAAGACATGCAAGGAAATAAAAATCATGTTGTTGTACTGCATGGTTGCAATAACACAGTATAGCCTATTGACATTCACTCAGTTCTAACAGGGCAAAAGCAAGGTACAACAGTTATAGGTAACCAAATAATCAATGATAAGTTACTGCATGGTTCATTAATCTGAGAGCAAAAGAGATGCAAATGACACCATTTTCTTTACTACGGTTTCTGAAGGGTACTGGATGATCAGCTAACATATGTATGTATTGAAAAGAGTATTTATATCCTGGTACAAAGAAAAAAATAATGGTCTCTTGGTGTACAAACAATACACAAAATGGCCTACTACATGAGCCCAAAAAGAAAGTAAGTAATAAGTATACCAGGAAGCACATTTATAATTTCAGCTAGTAGCGTAGTTATTCATGTCCTGCATACCTCGACAAAATGTAAGTGGATTGATTCAAAACACAGTGTATAGCAAAGAGATAAGGAGTATATCCATCAGACTTGAATTTAAGGTTTGCAACAGTAATCGATGATACATGAAGCATAGTAAAGACAAAGAAGGAAAATAGAATAAAAAAGACTCAACATGGCAATCGTACCAGAAGGGTAAGTAGCCAAGCGCCTTCATACATGACGGGCAGATTGGAAGCTAAAATCCATAGGAAAGTCAATGGAAGAATCCGCTGATCCATCTAGCACAGTGACACTCGTAGGAGGCTCTGCAAACAAAAATTGGGAATAGAGAAGAGGTGTGTAAGTTGTTTGAGGCCTGAGCACCAGGATTATTCATCATCGAGATGGGCACATGAATGGTAAGTATTCTAGGAAACTATTTGTATATACACAAAATATCAATAAGATAGTTTGGATCACTTCATATTTACATTGGCTAAAGGTGACACATGCATATCTGCACCACTTGATGAGAATGACAGCATATCCATGTGACGGGATGATAATCTTGTCTTACGCTTGGTGCGAGGCTGATTACTGACTCCAGCATGTGGCTAGGCTAAATCTGATGGATATAAAAAAAAAAGGAAATGTGTGTGTAATGCCTTTAAGGAGGAACACTGGAAATCATGCTAGAGGAATGAAAAGCAAAAAGCATAGATAGGGCCGTGGAAAGGCATACCAATAGAGGGGATAGGTAAATGTTGTCGCACATGGCGGTTAAACTAAAAATGATCAGAGTCCCTCACACTCCTCGCATCATCGCTTGTGTAGTAAGGTTCTGGAAAGGGATGAAAAAAGAATATGAGCCTAGAGGTAAATAGGATTAGAAACTCACTTTTTTTTTGCATCAGGACAACATAGAAGTACCTGAACAAAGCAACGTAGGTTGTCTACGGTTTTGACGATGACCAGCTGACGATGTTCCAGAACAGGCATGCATGGCCTAAATGATGTAGAAAATAACAACGACAACCAAGGTGGCCAAAAAAAAGCTAAAGTGTAAGTATAACTTGTGAAAGAAGTTGTATTGCATCAGCCTCGCAATTTTTAACAGCATACATATCACTCGTGGAGATACAATGTAAAACTGAATAATGTTGTGCAAACCTACCTACATGGAAAAATAAAAAGCCTATGAGCTGCATATTTTTTCTTATAGGGGCTTAAAATGTAGCATTATTCGATGCTATAGCGAGCAATATGAAAGGCACTACTGTATGAAATGCCAGACAATATGGTCTATAACAACATTTCTTCTCAATTCTATTTAGCAAGATAGGTATACGTGGATGAATAATTAAACCATAGCAATATACCGCATGCACATGTAGCAAGCCTACTTCTAATAAATACTCAGCACAATTAGATAGAGTATAGGTGCAAGTTGACTCTACTTGTTACTACAAAATGACAATACATCCAAGAAGTGAAGATTGAGCTGTAATAGTACCAGTTGCACAATATTTGCATATATCACCAACAGTATAATGTTAAAACCTGGAGGAACATTCGAGGGAAAAAAATTACTTGCGTTGAGACATTCACCTGAGCAGCAGGTAGATGAGACAAATACTGGCGCTGGAATTAACTCATGCACTTGGCAGGCCGATGAAACAAATTTTGACACTGAAATTTTAAATATAGTTAAAATAGTGAGACGACAGCCACATATCCTATCTCAATCCCACGTCTTACTTCCTCTTCCTTGCCGATGAAGTGAGAAATGTATTGATAAAAGGGATGGATCCTAAAAAAGTGAGCAATCGAATAAAAAATTAGAATATAAACTATTTCTTTACCTCAGATCTCTTCGATAGCTCTCATCTTCCACGGGAGCACCTGTGCGAGCTCCTCCCGAGCGGTGCTCCTGTTCCTAACCAACAGGTACGGCAACTGGGAGGGACTGCTTAGGCGGCGAATCGGCAAAGGAGGCTGCAGTCGTGGGGAAGGGACCGCGGGAGGCAGGTCTGATGTACACCGGCAGCCGGTACAACCAAGAGTGGCGAATCGATTCGGCGACGATGGTGCCACGATGGGGAAATCGGGTAAAGGGAGATGAAGAAGAGCCGGGGGAGGTCTCCGATGTGGAGGACGCGGCGCTGGCTAGACCGCTGCAAAGGGGACGAAGGCGGTGGGATGGGAGGCAAGGGAGCGCGGCGTGGGCGCGGCCTCCGGCGCCGCGGCGAAGAGGAGATCTGCTCGGGACGGGGTCGAGGTGGAGAGGGCAGCGCTCAGGGGGAGAAGATAAGGTTCGGCGTGGGTGGCTGCGATTGTTCCAGGCAACGATGAAGAAACGGTCACGATGCACGCGCGGGGCTATGAACAGTCTAACTACAGTAAAACAGTGCCTATTGACGGGCAAAACTAAGGAGAACAGTCTAACTACAGTAAAACAGTGCCTATTGACGAGCAAAACTAAGGATTTTATATGATTTCAATTGGGAGTAGAAACAAATCTGAGCCTTCGGATCAGATAGAATAGAGGGCTCATATTTATTTGAGGGTACAGTAAAAGAGCTCTTAAAAAAACCGAGGAGATGAAATGCATGCATTGGGCTCTCATTTACATGCATGCACGAAAAAATGGGCATGCACCAAACTACAACACGTTAACTGCGTTTTAAATTATCTTCTAATATGTTAACTCTTTAATTAATTCCTCTTCTGATGTGCACATCGCTTTAATTATTCTTCCTTGATTTTTTTTGGTCAGTAAAACTTGAATGTTTTCATTATCTTCTTTCACCAGAATTCTTAGTTTTTTCCTCTAGCTGTTTATAAATTTTTAGTTTTTTTGAATTTTGCCTGACCAAAAACCAGTCGTCCGGGCGTGAAGCAGACCAACGTCCGTCATGCTCATCACTAAAACACAACTAAGATTATTTGCATCATAATATATAAGAATTTAGACATAACATCATCATTTTTATGTCAATTATTTTTATGTCCAGCTTATGAACATAACAAGTTCGCTAGCAAGCTGAGCGAATTGTGTCCAGCTTTTGTCAAGATTTTAGTTTGCTTTGTTACAAGCTGGGCCGAGCCAACTCATTATGTAAATGAGCTTAGGCCGAGCCAGTTCAGCATCCACCCATACACATAACACACTTCCACTACAATGCGTGCAACAAAGTATGAAAAGCCCAAGTGCAGTAAATAACAATTTCTCTAAATTCCAAAATCTTTGCAGATGCAAAACAGGTTGCAACTCCACATAAAAGAGCACCTATGGACACTTTATTCAAGTCTTCTTACCACCATGAGATAAACTCAAGGAATCCATAGCCTCCCTGCACATAGTTGAATAGCCAGTCACTACAATTTCAGCCGTTGTTTGCATGCATTGAATGCTAATAACACATGCTACAACTCAGGTCTGTCGAAACATGATGCATCGGTAACTAGGAACCCCAGTAGTAACTAGCCAAATATCACCAGAACCAGAAGTACTGGTCCATACCGAGTGTTATATGGGACTATGGGAGTGTCATTTTAAGTTATTCTTATGTCCATAGTTCAAACATTAGAATGTACTACTTGCTAACTAAATGATGCTAAAGGTTAGAAAAGTTGTTGGAATTTGGAAATTCCAAAACATGTGGGATTGGACTGTGGTAACCATCTCTTGCCATCATGAATAAAATGCAGTGTGGTGAAACTGTAACTAAAATATATATTGTACCACAGAGCAGTCTCAATCTCAGCATTCCCTGGGTCCATTTTGAAACCATCAAAAAGTGTATCACATGCCTTCGCATAGTCCTAAAAAAAACAAAGTAGAACACTGAACACACATGAAAATTATTTTCATAATGGAAACTAAACAAATAAGTATATTTAATAATCTCACTTTCAGCAGCATTAGAGCTGCTCCCCGCCGATAGTAGGCCTTTGGCCAATCAGGACGCCTCATTTTACAAGTATAAGCACCCGCAAAAGCTTTCTCCCCCTCACCCATTTTAAGAAAGCAAAGACTCCTGTTTGAGAACATTGTAGCATCATCATGGTCGAGGGCCATTGCCTACATTCAAGTTAACCTAGCAATAATTACTGATTGATATTGCATACAATCATAAACCATCGTGATTAGCATAAAACAATTACAGTTCTCGTTTTATAGCTTGGTGTAGAATGTGACAGAGAATCGTTGAAGAATTTAGAAAATGATTTTTAGAACACAGAACCATGTGAGCAAGCTGGTAGAGCAATACACCAGTTACGTAAGTCCACATTTTAAACAAATCAAATCAATATAAGAATCAAATAGTGTCAGGTCATGCTAAATCTTTTAAATCACAATAAAAATTGCTACGTGCATATACAAACATGCTCTTAGTCGCTAACCATGTGGCTTGTCTAAAATAGCCCCCACTTAGAACATGGCAATTTGATGTGGAGATTAGTATAACTGATGAGTTCATTTTGCATGCATTTGTTACATTACACCCCAACTATACTTAGATGGCTGTGCTTGCAGTGAGAGTCGGAGAAAGATTTAGCCCAGATTATCTCACCTAGAACTTGCATATATGTAAACAGATTTTCAGCGTGTTCCATAAATAATAAACATGATGGTTGTTTGGATTTGTATCTACAACCAGTGATTGACAGAAAAATAAGGGAACTAGGAGGAACTAGAGCCTTAGCACAAGAAGCTATGCAAGCATTACAAGTTCCAACTGATGCAATGCAAAGCTAATAGTGTCGAATGAAAATCAATTTTGAACGGAAATGTGCATTAAAATACCTTAGTGTATAGTTCAGTTGCAGCAAGATAATCCTCTCTCTCTATCGCCTTGCTTGCAAGAAGTACATACTTCATCAGGAACATTTGGGTCTGCACCAGCCTCCAATAAACATTTCATGCACTCAGTTAAGCCATCAGCTACAGCAGCTATTAAAGGGGTTATATTACTAACACCATTCACGTCTGCACCGGCCTATACAGGAAATAAATGTTACTGATTTGTCCATTTGAACATAAAATAACCTATGCTCATTACTATTCCAATGTGGATCTTTGTTGAAATTGAAATAGTTCCAATTCTCAATAGGCAGCACTTTTATAATTTGATCCCTAACTTCTGCTGTACTGTGCTGTTAAATTACAACAATTACAAGAAACCCCTCCTTCAATCAATGTAAAGAGTTTTTTTTTTCTTGAAAAAAATCGAGTAAGGTTTGACTAAATCGAGTAATTAATATGATAATAATTTTATAGCAACAGTAATAATATTGTGAATGATGATTGCACAAAAAGTAAAATCGAGTAAGTTTTGACTAAATCAAATAGAACAAATTATGAATGATTATTGCACAAAAGTTATATCAAAAGATTCATATTCCCCACTTTCTATAATTAATATGATAATGATTTTATAGCAACAGCAATAAATTGTAAGAGCAACTGATAATCAAATTTAGTCTAGAATACCTTTTTATTTTAAAATAAGACATACATTAACAACAGAGGGAGTATTTCAGTATTACATGATGAATCTTGCAATGGTTTCCATACAACAAATTTAGATCATCCACAACAATGTTCAATTGAATATCGAATAAGGGAAAAAATATTACACCTTCTCCCCATATTGCTGCTGATGCCTAATATAGGGGCAACGATGTGTGGCTTGGGAATGCAAATAATGCTAAATTGCACTCTCTGAGAAATATTTATTCAAGGAGAATGGCACAAATAGAACATGACCATGCAATAATCAAACGACAATACCTCTGCATACAAATTAAGTAATTCAAAGCATTGATTGATGATACCTTAATCAGTAGCTTCACGCAATTCAGTGAATGAGCATAAATAGAAACAAGGAGGGGACTGTAGACACCAAGAACAATCTTATTGCACTGAAAATAATAAACAGAATATTAAACCCTATCCTCAAACAGTCAAATGTTGAAGGAAAAAACAATTCTTAAACAGTCAGATATTAAGGGCGATAATCAAAGTCAAATGAAGTTACATAGGTACAATACAACACATCTTTCATGGTTTAGCCACTAAACTGCAAATCAAGACATTAATAAAAGATCCTAAATGTTCAATACTATGACTGAATCTTATAACTTATGACTACCAAAAAAAACCAAAATAAATTCACCAAACCAATCAGGCCTCCAGTAATGAATTACACAGAATATGATTACGAAGGAAATCAGAAGACAGTTAAACAATGTGAATGTTAGCGAGTCAAATAATCAATGAGGAATCACATACGTCAGCATTGTGGTCTAACAAAATCTTCACGGTTCTATGATGCCCATTAGTAGCAGCAAGGTGCAGTGGTGTACCACGATTAGAGAATGCATCAATAGAAGCCCCTTTAGAAAGCAAAAGCTCCACTGTTGCAATATCCTGGATAAACAAGAAAACATTGAATGATTCAAATAGGTCATCTTCAGACAATATCTCTATTTATAAGGATTTTGTCCCAGTGATATATCCAGAGAAAAAGCTTTTCACTACCATATTACTGAAGCACACTCAATAGTCTGTACAATCTATTTGTGTACACTAATCAATTCATGCAAGCAGAAATTTTACCAGACGTCGTCCTCTGAACCAAGAAAGAGACATCTCCTAGTTTACAGAAACATACCAATGGAGTTTTCTAGTTCATTCATATTTAAAGGTCAAATAATTAAGTCATGCACAACATGTTCTTCTGCATAGGATTTCTGTGGCCTAGTAAAGAAATCCATCTAGATTATGTTATTCAAATAACAGTATGGATATTTGTTTCCTTATATGACTAGACAAACAGACCAGGAAATAAGCTCAAGTTAAAAAGGTAAGACATCAATTGCAGAACATTTTTCACTGTAGTACAATAGCAAAATGCATGTAAACTACACGAACAGATATTAGATGTGTCTGTTCTCCGTAGGAATCAACATAAGTTTCATAGTTTAGCCTTCCAAGGAAAACCAGTTTTGACTCTATTAAACAGAACTATTTATCCCTGTTTAATCTGGGCACATCCACATTGGTTACGATGCATTGACGTCAGATGGCTAGAGATTGGAGTTTGGTGCAGCCTATGAAGAATATTGTTATATAGCCATTTTACCAAGTTGATTTTTGTTTACTCAAATATGAAAAAGGGTCTGCTGGATGAGTATGTTGACATGAGAGCCATTTATCCTCAATAGTCAAGAAGTTCTTTAGGGATCTCAATTCTTCTAGATAAATTCTCATTTCTGAATTGGAGTTAGCAAGTTTAACCCTCGCAACTTCTTTCTACCAAAGTTGTGCCTACTTCTGCACAAAGATTGGACGTAAATAACTAGCATCAACTTACCAATAAAAATGATACCTGAAAGCATCCCATGGTCTATTGTAATTTATCACTTTCTTTATGCTCTCATGTTCGCAAAGCTTGGAAAAGATATATAATGGAGTATGAAAATAAAGCAATACACAAAATGTTAAAAAGCAACCTTCTTCAGAAGCAATATGGAGAGAGGTAAATCCTTTGTCATCAGCTTTATCTCGATCTGCACCATGGTTCAGAAGATACCTCACTATAGCTATATGTCCACCATTAATTGCATCAGCTAGAGGCGATTCACCTATCAGAATAATTATAAATAAATAATAGTGTAACAGAACCGACTTACCACGGAGCCGGCTCCGTTCCAGGATCTTCTCGGGTGACGACACGCGCTGTGACGCCCAATAGTACAACATATGGCAGAGAATATAATTGCAACAAGAACATAGATAGAGTACAGAGTTTTACATAAATCCGAATTTAAAGTTTACAAACCAGAGTTTTAAGAAAAATTCGGAAGCGAATTAGTCTAGATAGCTCGATAGAATAAGTAAGATACAGTCATCCTCTCACGACGATTCACACAGTACATCCGGCTTTGTAGGTGTTTGCCCAAACACCGTGCCGTCAATCAACATGCTACTCCTCCTCGTTGTCGGTGCAAGGCTCCCATTCTATGTTCCAGCAGTCGGGTCGCTGGTCTTCCCAGTGGAACCTCCCACCACAGTGGCAGTCTCCACCCTGGTCATCTGAAAACCACATAGAACGTCGCCCTGAGTAACTAGTTTACTCAGCAAGTCTGACCCGTTAAGGTGGCCAACTACAGCTGACTCCTAGACATGCACAGGCTAGGGTAGGGTTCATGTTGCCAAAAGCCAGCCTAAGAGTAAATTCCTAGTTTTCAAGTTTTAGCATCAAGTTAAATTAATAGGCGGAACAGTAAATTTAGTTTACACTAGGACTACAACAATCCTGGTTGCAATACAATTAACAATAATATCCAAACAGCAATATTAAACCCTTTCAACAAATTAATGGCTTCCAACACTGTTCCGGAGCAGCGATCAAGTGGTACTCGAACTATGAGGGGCAGCGACTCGAATCGATTTATATCCTGCAGGAGAACCTACTTGCACGATCCATACGCACTTCATGGAAGCCGCATGGAGCAACCTTTCATTGCAGTACCACAAGGTCTTCCGGGTCCAGACTCCCCCGAGGAGGGTCCCCCAACGCGATGCGCCCCGTGCCGCCATCCGTGGGTAGATTCTCCCTCCTCTCAGCCCCAGTTCCACCAAAGAAGGAAGAAGGCTATCTTCCGACCAGGCAGTAGTCGTAGCTACGTCAGTTTACTGGACCCAAAACTCCAGCATGCAAACAGTACGTTCAAACTTGATCCCATGGGCCGGACACGAGGCGTAGCCTTAGTTGACTCGGACGGGGCTACCTCCTTGAAGACAAGTTGTCCTTCCCTTTCCACCTAGATGCCAGTCCGGTCTTCATTTGTTATCCCATTCCAACTTTCCTTCCTCTTTCATCATTCCCAAGTGATAATATTTCCTGGTCTACGAGTGATCTCCATACCACTCGACGAATGATCATCCTAAATTAAGCAGAGCGACTACCGTCCTGGAGCTATTAGCAGGTAAGGGGAACCTACTACAATACTAGGTTTCCAAACAACTCCTATAACTTAATGCACAGACAAGCCTACATTCCTAACTAGTGATAAACAAAAATATAAAACTGGTGGATGCACCGGGGCTTGCCTTGAGTTGGTTCCTGGTTAGCGGAGTATCCTCCTTGCTCTTCTGGCTCCTGCTCCTTGTCCTGGCTCTATGTGGTTCACCTCGTGACCTATATGATGCGGATGATATGATGTATGAGAATATTATTCGATTCATGGCACTTCCTCAACAATAACATGAATATTACATGTAGAAGTGGAAGGGGTGTGTCAGTTAGTTCAGTAATATAACATATATGGCCGAGACATATCGTGGGCGCGTTTAGTGTATTTCCTTCATGGACTCCAGAAACTAAAAGTGGAAATTTGGTACAAAAAGTACGGGGTGTTGTCCATCGAAAATGCTATTCAGTGTTTAATAGGGTTTACGGAACCGTCGAGCTTTGGAAAAGAGTTAACATTTTAGTTTGGTTCTGAAAGTTAATTGCATATGGGTGATTTACTGTAAATAGAACACGTCAGGGATGATTTCTTGGCCAAATTTCACTTACATGCCTTGAGCCATTAATTTAAATAATTAAAACTAAGTTTAGGGTTGAATAATTAATTGTGACAAAATCATAGAGAAGTGGGACTCATGATTTTACAGGAAGGTCCAATAATTCAAAGCATGATTTTACACCAAGTATCAAGAATTTACTAAACATATATAATTAGAACTAAATTTATTGATGTTTTGGCCATTTAATTTAGTATGGATAAAAACACTAACATGCAGGGGGATTTACTAATTTTTGTTAAATAGTACATGTTCAGAGAAGCCTACTATATTTTTTACCCTACCCCAAAATTCGCAGTAAATAGTTTACTATGCATTTTCAAAGTTTATTTCATTTACTGGAAATAGAATCTACTTGAAAAGGAAATGAAAACGAATTTCCGGCCTCGTGGGCCAGATCTACCGCGGCCCACCGGCCGGATGCGCGCGTGCGGGGGTTCCCTCGGCCCGGATCTGGCCTGAGCGCGGGGAAGGCCCAAGGCCAGCGTGGCCCATGGCCGGCTTGGCCCATTGGCCAGCTCGGCTGAGCCGAGCGCGCGGCGGCGGCGCCCTTGGCCGCGCGCGGTGGCGCGGGCACGGCGGCCAGCCGGAGCGATGGCAGCACCCCCATTTGCGTGGACACGGCCAAGGGAGTGGTGCGGGTGCGCAGCGCGCTAGAAGAGAGGGACCGGCTCACCTGGTTTGGTCGGCGCCGAGCGGTGGCAGGTGGCGGCGGTCGACGACCGTGTTCCAACAGCGGATCTGCACGGGGGCGAGCCGAGCGAGGCCGAGTGGAGGCACCAAGTCTGGGAGAGCGTGCATGCACGAGTAATCGGTCGGAGACTCACCGTGGTGGAAGGGCGACGTTGGGAAAGGGTGGCCGGGTTCGGGGAGGACGACGTCGATTGCCAGCGGCTCGAAGTCGGAGGAGGGAAATGGCTTCGCGCGGAGCACCCCGACGTCAGGACGGAGCTCGGGTTACCGCCGGCTGGGGCGGGAGGACAGCGCAGCGGCTGGGCGGCGCGGAGGGTCAACGGCGGAAGCAGAGGTGAGTGCGGCGTTGTGGAAGCAATGAGCGAAGAGTGAGAGAGAGAAGTGGGAGTGTTCTGACCGGAGAGGGGGCAAAAGGGGATGTCGGGGAGCCGGGTGGGGTAGTCGATCCGTGGCTTCGGCCGTTGCCCGGCTGACGGCACCCACGCGGCGTACGGGCAGGCGGGCGAGGTGGGCGGCACGGTGTGCTTCTTCAGGGTCGCTGACAGGTGGGCCCGCTCGGAGTTTTTCTTTTTCGTTTAATTTCAAATTCCTATAAACTGAGATTGCGTCATCTTTTCATGGGAACTAATTGGGGCAGATCAAACAAAACCAAAAACATGGGAGAGCTCCACATGATGTTAGTGATTTTATAAAAATGCTAACTACCAATAGTTCTCCATAAAATTTATATAGGAATTTTGTAAATGGGGCTGGTTTCAGATCTTTTTGACATTTGTTTGGAGCATTAAATAATGGAGTAAAAATCTGAGAAATTCCTCAAAATTCTAATTGATCATGACCAACAACACATATGTTTGGTAGGGGTGACCTCTGTTGAAAAGTTGGGACTTGTAGTTTAAATGTCATTCAAATTTGCTTGAATTTTGGTTTGAATGGGACAAATTCAGTTTAACCTAGCCACAAGTTCCATTTCCTGATGATCCTAACCTTAAGTGGGCAGTAGGAATGTCACAAATAGTATCAATTTAAAAAATGTTTCAAGTCACCAGACAAATTAATTTATGCACGGCTATAATCCTGAAAATGTAACATGAATTAACTTTAATACTGAGATAGGCCTTTTGCCACTTGATATTTGTAACTTACCTCAATACACTAAACACATTGAAAGTGAGACCAGAACAAATGGCATGTTTTTTTTTTTTTGAAACTGAATAAAAAATATGTTTTTTTTGTTTTTCACTGTAAGAGAGGTGTAACCCTCAAATATGAGGAAGGCATACATCATAAGGTAAGATTCCAGATATTATTAATGGAGATAATATGAGTTAATATAACAGCTCACGACACAATACAAAGAACTTAAGCACATTGCAGCACATTGCAGAATTTGTTATATTCTCTAATTGTCTAATACAATGAAGAATAAAGCAAATATCAGGTATGTACAAGAACATTGTGATAATAAAGGCGTGGAACATTAGTACAGAAGAGTGTTGGGTATTGCCATGTAAACATCCTTGTTTGCATCAGAAAGAGAAACTCATATGGGTGATGGGTTGTATAAAAGAAATACCATATGATAATTTTTCATACTACATACAGGATCTCAAAAATCAAATGCTATTTCTGAGTGCACACAAATAGAGCTTCGGATTGTATTACATTTTGGTTAGTCAGTGTTCTCTATTGGCATATGAAGATGCACTATACCTGTGCGGAGCAGTGGGCCAGTATATTATATGAGCATGGTCAATGTGCTTCAACAAATTAATCCATGCTGCATGAATGTTCATTGATACTAAAAATGGCAGCAAGTGAGCAGAATCACTATGGAAACATCTTACAGATGGCCTTAATTAATTCACACGTAATTTCCCAACAACCACCAGCACAAAAGAACCCCACAAATCCCAAGTCCCAGAGACCTACCTGCATATCAATATCGACTGAGATACAAAATTAGTGGGATTCTAAATGGTGGAGATATTTACCATACTCGTGGATGGCGTTGACATCCACCCGAAGCTCCTCGACCAGGTACCTGCACATCGCCAGCTCCCCCTGACCGGCAACGAGGTGCAGCGCCCCCGCGGTGCACTCCACCACGGCCTCTACAGCCTCCGTGATGCGACCCCGCCTGGCGTCCAGCAACTTCGCCACTCCTGCAAATCCCGATTGGTCAGAAACCAGCCGAATCACACGAAATCGGCCGCGATCGCGCGACCAAAAACCAAAATCGTGGAAGCATAGCGGCGTACGTTTGAAGAGGACGAGGTCGCCGTCGGAGGCCGCCTCCAGGAGCAGCTCCTGCTCCGGACGGAGGGGCGCGGGTACCGGGGGTGGGCAGCGCCCGCTGCGGGCCGGAGCAGGATGAGGCGGCGCTATGGAGTGGCTGGTTGGCCGCAAGAGCCCGCCCCCGCGACTAGGGCTTTGGGTGGGAGAGGATTAGAATGAAGCTTGCTGGATTTGAAATTTTGGGAAGGAGTGGTATAACGTAAACAATCTTCATAAACCTACAGATATCTAATATGCTTCCATTTCCATTCAGAAATTTCTAAAAAAAACTTCATAAACCCTACAGATATCTTATGCTCAGCTTTCACACATTAGCTGTCATATACTTAACAGCATCCACCTTCGTCTTCTTTCATAAAAAAATATGCTTTGAATTTTTATACATCTTGATTTCATCAGAATGAATAATATAAGAAGTTTTATGAGCCCTCAAGATATATATTTTACAAGTTGTCACATACTTACGGTTTATATAGCTTGTCAAAACAAATTTATTTATTAAGATTTTTTTTTATCTCACTTTGTTTTACTCTCTTAAGATGTTCGATGATTGTCAGAAAGGGGAAGAGGAATGAGTTACACGTCTCACACTTCAATTAACTTTTTAAAAAATTAGTTATTAGAGCATCATATTTGATTTTTAAAAGAGTATATATGTTAAACTTATTCTTATGAAATTCCCCTAATATTCATTAGAATGTTTCAATAATGCTAATGTGATGTCTTATTTTTTGTTATATTTTATGTCTTTTGTTTCCGTATTGCTCATAAATATGATGGTATTTTGAAAATACTGTAGGATTGAAAACTCCAGTCTGTTTGGGGTAAAAGTTAATGTAGTTTTAAAAATCGAATGGCCACTACCATAGTATTTTTAGAATTTCTAAAAATATTCAATTATTCGGTTGTTGAATATGCAGTTATATTTATGTTTTTTGCTTTCGCATTGCTTATAAATACCATGGTTTTATGAAAATACCGTAGTATTGAAAACACCTTTGGGTGTAAGAGTTAATGTAGTTTTATAAATCAAAGTATGGCCACTATCATAGTATATTTATAGATTTTAAAAAAACCACTACTACTTTTTTTTTCTAAAATCGAGAAACATTGACGTACCTGCTAGTCATCTCCTGTTTGCATGTATGCGTTTTCAAGTTCCAATGCTAACCTAAATATAGTTGTTGATACTTGCCGGTGATTATCATATATAGTTTACTATCACAAATAGGTGCTGTCGCGACGCATCTATAAAAGCCATTTTTTTTTGTTTTGCGTAAATAAAAGAAGGGGAATATTGATATATATTAGAGGGTATTGATATATATTATCATTTGATGTGATTTCTTGGTATCCTAAATATAAGATTAATACTTCAAGTTGCTGAGTTGAGAAAGAGATGGTTGAATCAAAAGAATTCCTTTTTTGAAATTCAATTTTTATTAGAGGACAATATGAATATTACACCATGTTCCATTAAAACACTTAATTAAGAGGTTGTATGATATATCAGGTATAGAAGTAGGACAACACTTCTATTGGCAAATAGGAGGTTTCCAAATTCCTGCCCAAGTACTCGGCGGGTTCAAAATACGATCGCTGTTCACCGAGTCACACAAACAAAAACTATGTTCAATGTGGTCGTTCAATTAACACGCATAGATACATTTCTTGCCATAAGTTAACACACGATGCATAACATCGATTGACTTCTTTTTTTCTAAAAGTGAAAATATTTATTCAATCCTTTTTGGATTGGAATGGTTTAACTAAAATCAGCTCATTCCCAATGATGTACAAAATTGTTAAATACGGCATCATCCAAACGGGTCTTGTTTTAATAAAACTACAACAAACTATGGTTTTAATCTGTGGTGAAACTAAAAACTGTGGTTTTCGCTGGCTATCGATTTCAGCGGTTCTAATGATTTTGAAAACCTGGTTGTAATCTACAGATTTGCAGAGAGAGAGAGAGAGAGAAGAAAGATGAACAACAAGATGATTTCCATCTCGATCTCAGCCACACGCGATCACTTCCTTCCCGTCGTCTTCTTCCAATCCAGAAAATTAATCTTCTGTCACCACTGATTCCGTGATTCCGTCTGGCTCGCACAAAGCCTGACCATCAGCTTTGGGGGCGATACATATTTATTGTGAAAGGCTTCAAAAATTGACCAGCTCGATCGCTTAGCACCACTTCTTTGCTTAAGCGTACATAATACAATAATTCCACGCTGGCTTGCCTCGCGTGTAATTTGGCTACATCGCGAAGTCAACTAGCTCCACTGCAACATCGCGTAGTCAACTAACTCCACTGTAATTTGCCAGACATATGTTGGTGCAACATCGCGTAGTCAACTAGCGCCACTGCAACAGCCTGAGGCTTTGCAGCACTCCATTGCGCAAAGGTGAACGAGGTATTTTCTCAAAAAAAAAAAGGGAAAGAAAAAGGTGAACGAGGTATGAACCATGAGTGGTGAGACATACTCTGAAAGACTAGTTCAAGCACTCACACTAGATACACCAATCAACTAGCCATGCAATGCAAAAGCATGCACCACCGACGTCTCCAGATATATGCGTCGCAACAGCCATATCATACAAGCATTTTATAGACTTCAAAACCTTCAGTTGCACCTATTAGTTCTTACTAACTTACAAAAGGAGGGAACCGACCCATGACAGTCACCCGGCCCAGTTTTCCCACAAAGCACGCACGTAGGAATTCTGCAATACCCAAACATGTCACACAACCTTGGTGCTTTGAGATATCTTCATTGCTTCCAAAGCTTTCCTGCACATGTCACGATCGAGCTTGTCAGTGGGTAAAGTCTTTCCCCACCCCAATGCTCAGTTTTGCCAGACGAGAGAGACGATGTAACACAAATGGAGCATCAAGAATTATGATCATAATAAGCAATACTATAACTAAAGCGGGATAGATAGGATACCATAAGCCATCCATGATCTCAGCATTCGCCGGGTCCAACCTCAATGCATGCATAAGTGCGCTACCTGCACCCTTGTAGTCCTGACGATACAGGCACAAAAAATGATCATACACAATTTGCAGCAGTATATATGATATGTTAAACCGACTATATCTTCTATCTAACCTTCAGGAACATTAGGGCTTTGCTCTGCCTGTAGTAGGCCTTTGGCCAATCTGGTCGCTTATTTATACATTCAAGGGCATCCAACAAACTGAGCAAAGGCTTGCCTAAGTGCAACCAGCAAAGGCTCCTATTCTAGAACAAGGTGGCATCCTCAGGGTCAAGATCCAGTGCCTACACCCAAAGTCCAAAAGGTTACAGATAACAGATTATAGTGAGAGTTACAAATTTGGAAATACACTATATATGCCATTGCATGTGGAAACATTTGTATACAAAGTTTAGTTGAGCCATGTTCAGTTCACTCGCAAACCTAGTCAATATATAGAAATCGAGCATAGAAAACGTTTTATCTATGCTTAGGCTTCCTTCAATTTTGCGACTGTATAAGAGCATCTCCAAAAAAGCCCCATAAAATTGCTCCTCAAAACTTGTTTTGGGGGTCAATTTCTCCCCGGTTCCTCTTAAAGTAGATCCAAAACTAATTTTAGTTGGTCCATGCCAGGATTTGAGACAGCAACAACGTTGCTTCTCTTTGGAGGCTAAATCGAATTCAATGCTGCCGTCTGCTGGTTTGAACCATGGCAGACTATAGCATCAGATGGCTCAAAATTTTAGGTTATAAGGCATGCGACTCAAAATATCAGGTTGCTTGATATTTCCTCTTAAAGAATAATGTGTTTACATTCATTGTTATGAAACTAAGCCAAAACATCTCTGAGTTATACAGAAATTTTGACGACTTCATCCAGAGTGCTGTGCAAGGAACTACAATTCAGGCAATGAAAAATTTAGAGGTCAGAAAAGGTAGTGAGAATGTAGTGCCATAACATACCATACTGTAGAACTCTGCTGCAGAAAGAAAATTCTTCCTCCCAACAGCTTCATTCCCTTGCGACTTGAGCTCTGCTATTTTGTTTCTATTCACAGGCTGAGTCTGAAGCATAGAGTATCAAATGAACAACAATTTTGGGCATTAAAACATATAAAGAGCAACAATTCACTAGAATTAAACAAAGTGTCCAAAACGATTGCAACGGTCAACATTAATGCTAATATATTAGCAAAGACGTAAATCTTACATCATTAGGAGCTTGCCAGCTGTCACCAACCCCCAGAAAGCAATTCAAGCACTCACTGGAGTCATTCTTCGGAGCATCCTTTAAAGCAGTTACAAAATAGTCTCCATTGGCAACAGCAGCCACCTATATAAAATACCAAAAGGCTAAATGTTGTCTTCAAGATGACTTAGGTAACCATATTTTTCACAATTATGAAAATGAAATAAAAATCAACATTACTCAGGACGTATCAGGGCATCAGATACTATTATGGAAAACTAGAGTGGCAGCTGGTTAGAAACCAAACAATACTCAAATAAAACCATAGTTTGCTGACTTCATACCTTGATTACAGAAACATGCTGAAACAATGTAAAAACTTCCCCTGATAATTTCACCTCAAAAAAAAAAAAATCCCCTGATAATTTGGGAACTTTCAAAGCAAAGTTCAAATTACAATACCTCAACAAGGAGTTTCACACATTTCGCTGAGGCAGCATTTATAGCAAAATAGAGAGGTGTCATGCCATTGACCTTTTTGTTGTACTGGCAAGGAAGGGCCCACATATTAGTTCCTTAACATAAATATAGATAAGGGCTACAAGAAAAATACAGATAAAAACGTTAAACATTAATTAGGACTCAGTTGACATGCCAAGCTTTGGGGGAAAAGGAGTGGATCCTGTTATATTTCAGAAAATAACATTATCAAGACATAAATATATAACTATGGAATATCTTTTGCCTACTAATGGAATATCTTTTGCAACTTAAAAGGAGTTACAGAGAACAATCTATTAAGGCATAGATATACCAAAGGATCCAGAATAACTTGTGGCATGATTTAATTGACACCTGAAAACTAAAAAAGAGAAATCAAGTATAGAGTGATATTCTATTCTAAGAGAACAAAGTATGACCGTGCTCCCACTAAAGATTTCATGACTCAGAAATCTAAAAGTCGCTTAGCAGTGGTCACAATTAAGCTCAACTCCATAAAAGCAAAGCACAACCAATCAAATCATGTGCCCTTCAGTATGATATTACATCAAAATTAGTGTAATGTTAAACTTACATCTGCATTGTGGTCCAATAATATCTTGTAGTATGATATTTCCCTTCAGTAGCTGCAATATGAAGCGGTGTCCCACAACAAGTTACCGGGTCAGTGTAAGCTCCTCTTGCAAGCAATAACTCTACTGTTTCACGGCACCCTGAAAAGTAAAAAGAACTCACAAGGTTATAATATAAGAGAACACAAGTGAATTTTGTAACGATATCTTTCTAGCAACAGAATCAAGTTGTCTGGAACATGCAAAGAAGCTGCATATTTGTATTTTAATAAACTATGTTATAAACCGCAAGTGTGGCTCAAGTATATCAACGAATTGGGGTTAAAAACTGCTTTGGCCAACTTATATAACTTTCAAGACCCAAATATGTGGTCCATCTTGAAGCATATTTATAGTTCAATTTAGTCTTGTGAATAACCAAAAGATGCCACCAAAATACATGTAAATGATACATCACCTACTACAACAGTATACATCTTAGGATGTTTGGAATGTATCTTCAGCAGAATCCAGGGAAATGGCTCGATGATAATGCACTTCACTATTATCTCAGTAGAAAAAGAACTACTACGTAAAAAGAACAAATAGGTCTTTGCAGGGAATAACACTATCACTTGACAAATAGAAAAGACCACATAGAAGATCAGTGCTATGTACAAAACTACAAATGCAAAACAGACATATGATCATAGAGAGAGAACCTAGTCCGGCAGCAGAATGTAGAGGGGTAAACCCATTACGGTCAACATTGTCTTTGTTGGCACCATGATCAAGAAGATACTTGACAATGTCCACATGCTCACCAAATATAGCATGAATCAGAGGTGTTCTACCTGTCAAGCACACGATAACAAATCTTATTAAGCATTGCAGTTTAGTGTTCAGTAAAACAAGTTTTGATCAAAATGCATGTCATCCACAGTTATACCAAAAAACGTTCCATCTGTTTTCTCTATAGTAAAATATAGAATTTGGGCAAATGGGGCTGAAATTTTTAGCCAGCCATGCAAAATGCACAGATTATTGGAGCATATACCAGAAACTTGAGCATGCTCAATTTGCTCTCTACAGCAGTGCCAGAGCACAATTACAGTAACAAAATATTCCTGAAACAATTTGCCATGATGAGTTGCCTGTTGGTAGGAACAATGCTTATGTATGTCCTTCAATATCGTGTAATTGCATGGCCTAATTTCACATAACATTATATGTTGTACATAAGCACAAGACTGAAAGAAGTGTGACATATGATGTGCAAGAAACCCGATGTTCTTTACCATTTATGACATCATGTATAATAATATTGGTGCTTACATTGGCTAATCTATAATAAGCAAACCATGTAAAAAAAAGTCTATAAAAGAAAAACATGAAGCTCCAAGGGATCATAAGTAGACCAATGATCAAGCAAACAAGCAACGATAGAGAACATATTTTATTTAGGCAATGCATGAAAACCAAATTAAGTTCCTTGTGTGCCTAACTTAAATCTAGGTAAAGTTGATGCCTCTGAAACAGTGGTTCACACAGTGGCATGCACATAATACATAACAAGCGCTGATAGTCTGAGTAGTAATAAGGGAGAGCAATATAATTTCAAGCAAGCAAAGCAACAATGGGTACCTAAAGTATATTTATTGACTTTGTATCAATCAAGTAATTGAGCAATAATGGAAAACCTATGACCACCACACCACTAACCTATGCAAGCAAACCAAGAAAAATGATCGAACGCGGAGCACCCTGCGCTGCTAAAGAGGATGAATTAGATGTGTATGAGGATTTTTGTTCCGCAGACCTGCGTCGTCCACGGCGTCTACGTTCATTCGCACCCCCTCGACCAGGTAGGCGCACATCTTCTGCTTCCTGTTGCTCGCAGCGAGGTGCAGCACTCCGACACCCTTCATACCCTCGTCTTCCAATGTCACCGCCTCCACCGTCTCCCTGAGGCGGCCCCTCCCCTTGTCCAGTGCCCTCGCCAGGCCTGCAACGGACGAGACCACCAAAATGAGCGCGACGTGACCAGGAACTGAGACGTGGTCGGTATGAAGCTGGTGCCGTACTGTTGAAGGCGCGGTTGTCGCCGTCGTACGCGGCCTGGAGGAGCATGCTCTCCGTCTTCCCGCGGGCTGCGGCGCGGTGGAAGGGAGGAGTAGATCGATTAATAAGGGTCGTGATGAGATCGGGGATGAATTGAAGAGGGAGGAGCAGAGGTGATTACCGGAGACCTTTGGAGCGGCGGGGGAGCGACGGGGTGGCGCCATTGTGCGGCGGTGGTTGGTAGCGGGAGTGGAGATGTGCCACAGTGCTAGGGTATTGATGGTGCGGCGGCGGGAAGGAAAAGCGCTAGGCGGGAAGGAAAAGCGCGGGGTGCCAGCGGCGTATCAAGGGAATTGCTGCGGGTACCCAGCACCTACACTGGGGCTCATAGTTTATATAGAGAAATTTATTTACACCTACACGAGTATTATGTTACCAAATCTTGTATCGTTACTAAGAAGTCTATAATAACCAAGACGATAGATACCACAATCATGGTTTCAAAATCTGCCGAAGATTCATTTACTAGAAACTTTATTTGTTTCTTTTTCTTATATTGAGTTTAGATATATAGAAACTACACTATACCGATGAAAAAAAATTAAAAAAAATTCTAGCTAGCCACACATGTCAACAAACCAGGACGACTAGATGATCATGTGGCTAAATTGGTAGTGCCGGAGTAAATATGAGGTTGGAGGGATGGAGTTTTACATGAATCAGTGGTGCTACAACTGTACAGTGCCGCTGCATGATAGAAAACGTTATTTGGCCTCTTGCCTTGACGTGGCTAGACAGTTCATATAGCATTTAGTTGCATCGACGACGAACGGTTATTGCTTGCAAAGGATGGTTTGTGAGCGATGGCAGAATAATCGACGCGTAAGGACAGAGTTAGCACAGCAAAAACCAAGCTACAAATAATGCAATTTTTTTAATGATGTCCCTGGGCTTAAAATAACAAAAAAAAGGCACGGTGGAAACTGGAGCACATCCATTGGTTAATGTTAACGTAGTTACTGAAACATACGATACCAACACCTGTAGGATACATAGACTGGAGTAGTTCCACACTACGACACAAAGGCAACTTCGCAACAATTTTTTGCCCTCAGTGTCCTGGAAAGAAGCCAATGTAGGCCGTCATGAGGTGCCGTCACATTGTAATTAAGCCAATGTAGGCCAACCCTAATTTGATCTACGTACCTTCAATACACGCAACTCAAGTTCATTTTGCCTTGCTACCTTTAGACATCTTCAAAGATTCCATAGCTTCCCTGCATATCCAAAACCACAATCAGAGTTCCACACATATGGCACAGAAATGGGACACCCCTGATATAACAAAATGTAAGACTCTAGTCAAGGGTGCATATGGCTACATATATTAACAGAAAAATAGTGCCCCTTTCATTAGGAAAATATGAACTACACGTTAAGGTTAGATCAACAGTGCTAGGTACAACTACAAACTTACCAAATACTAGGTAACATTCAAGTTTCTAGTAAAGCAATCATGAATTAGCTACTAAATTAGGAACGCAAGAGTAGCAGAAACTAGCCTACATATACAATAGCTTAGAGATGTTATTACCAAATAGCATGAGATTTGATTAACATGCATGTCCCAATGAAAAGAGGTAGATGGATACCGTAATGCATGCTCAATCTCAACATTCTCTGGCTCCAACTTAAATCCCTCAAAAAATGCTTCAGATGCACTCTCATAGTCCTGATGATGTAATGTCATTTTAATGATCAAACCCAATTTGCAGAAAAGGTCAATAAAGTATACAACTCGATCTTCTATCAGACCTCCAGTAACATCAGAGATGCACCCTGTCGATAACAGGCCTTTGGCCAGTCAGGCCGCATTTCTCTGCATTCAAGAGCATCCTGCAAAGCCTTCTTACCATCCCCCATGCGAAGCCAGCAAAGGCTCCTGTTTGAGAACAAGGTAGGGTCATCAGGGTCAAGATCCATTGCCTGCATCCAACAAGTTAAAACAAGCGTTATAAGGTTTGTGGAACATAAAAAATTGATATAATTTTATTTTTGAACAAGAAATCTGCATGTTGTTG
Source organism: Eleusine coracana subsp. coracana (assembly GCA_032690845.1). Classification (NCBI taxonomy): domain Eukaryota; kingdom Viridiplantae; phylum Streptophyta; class Magnoliopsida; order Poales; family Poaceae; genus Eleusine; species Eleusine coracana. Next base: position 57,484,072 of record CM064420.1, read on the forward strand.
TATATAAGCTCGCACATAATCACACAAATACCTAGAACTAAGAATGAGCAACATTTTAATAAAAAAATCAACATGCTAGTTCTTGTATAATCTAATAAACTAGCATAATCTTGAAGTGAGAGGTAATTGCAGGCCAAATAAATTCGTGGTTTTTGAATCCTCTTGAAAAAATATGGAAGGGGAGGTATAGAACGAATCAAATGAAAAAAAAAAACTAATGACATTCTTTTTCTAGTTCAAGCTAGCTAGTTATGTTGCCTAGTTCTGATCACTTGCTTACTAGCTTTCCAAGATTTTTATTTGACAGGAATGGAGGATAAGTCGCCATTGTGGTAAATGATTACCATTTTTATCATAATTCTACTGAAGCAGGAACGCATCACAAAATGGGAATAAACGACCAATGGAACAAAAAGAAGGGATATTATCCCCTGAAGGCAATTATTGGAATTTTATCTCTGAGAACGTCATTTGCAATGAACAGCATACCACTGAGCCAATCAATCAAGCTGTCAGTTCATTGGTGTGTCCAGTGGTTACCAGTAGCTCTAGCATTTGTTAATCTTTTGAAAACTTTGCTTCACGGCACATGTATCCGCAGATATGTTAAGGTTTCATAAATAACTTAACGGACCCGAAACAGGAGAATGGCATGCTTTGCTCCCATATGCATTTCAGCTTGTGAAGTGAAGGCAACAGGTCGGGCCCTTTGCAAGGTCACCACATTATTGGATGAAAAATGATTCTAACACGATCTGGAAGAGACATCCATATTTGTTTTCACAAGTCGAACTGTTGCGGTCAGGGAAAGCACAATTTCCAGTTTGCTTAGTGCGTAAGGAGCAATAGTCATTGCCTAGCACAGGAATTAAGAAAGTTGAGCATTTGGATAAGCTGAGAGAAGAAGGCATAGAAGATAGGATTCCCGATGTAATAAGGTGCAGATAAAGCAGGCGTTCCAGTTTGAGGTATCAAGTCTTGATGTCCCTATATAAGAGAAGTTTACTGTGACGTTCTGGCAAGCAATCCCTCTACACCCCTATCCAAAATCTACTTTTCCCTTCTCATAACATATTTTCCTCCCAGTCATTCTAGCCCTATTTTTCGATCCATGGACAATATCACTACCACCAGTGAAGTTTCGTTTTCAACAAATAGGCCTTGCCTTTCGATAACTGAGCCATAAGCTCTGTTTGATACTCTGCATGGCACATGCATTTTTCCTTCTTCAAAATTGGTAGCATGAAACGACAAACATACTGAGAATATGGCGCTATAACATTACCTTTGTGTAGAACGTTGATGCATTAAAATAATCATTTTCCTCAGTTGCCTTCCTCCCTAAGGATTTCAACTGTTTTATTTTCCCTTTCGCCACATGTTCATCCTGAACCAAAAATAAGACCAATAAGATGGACACTTATTGAAAAATGCTACAGAAAGTAACCAAGGTATACAAGATTACCCTGCAAACATTTGGGAAACATGGTTTTGATTAGATAAAAATACTTCAAATCAACATTCCCATGATTATAGAAGCATAAAGTTTGTACTTCTAAGCACTCAGAATCGTACAGCATGATGTGCCCGTGTTCATTATTGTATCAAATATAAAGGAACAAAAAGAACAAAGAGTAACAACGCCATAATGGCCCAGGCCACCTTACAAACCAGCCGCCAAGCATGCAGCAGGACCCGGGGAACAAAAAGAGAGAACTTCTACTACCGAAGGCAGGATAAGAAAGAAAAATTACCCTGGGTTCCTTGTTGCATAGGTGTCGCCTTAAAAACCATGGTAAATGCCTCTTGTGCATATGGATAGCAGAAGAAATCATTTGGGAGTGTGGCCTAATTGAGCACTGGAATTCGAATGACTTTCATGTTTGAAATGAACATGATTCTTCCCATATTGCATAAAAGCAAGCATAAGATACAAAATTGTTATATAAGGCATATGTAATGTTCAATAACTCCTACAGAAAGAATAGGAGACAATGTCATTTCGTCAATACATTTTCAGGGGCCCCAGAAGGTACTCTACATGATACACTTGTTATGTTAGGTACTTAGGTGGGTCACGGCTCCAGAAGGAAAGATAGAGTGCTTGGCTTCGTGATAAAGAATCTATAAACTGTGAAATAGCATAGGAAACTAAGCTGCATGAATCCATTTATCAGACATTAATGCTCCACAGAACATTTGTCTACTAGCAGAAAAGAGACAAATCTTACATCATTGACATTACGGCTCGATCCAGCCTCGAGTAAGAAATTTAAGCACTCTGTTGAGCCGTTGTTACCCATCACGGAATCAAGTACAACAGTTGACAACAATCTGTAGTGACATCAGCACCAGCCTTTATTACATAAAGAACTGTTACATTTTGTCATGGTGAATAACTAAAAAAGATAAGTTTCCAAACTAAGTGTTAATATTATTGGAATAATAAAGGAAGCAACCCCAGTGCAATCTAGAACTTGACAAAGCTAAGGCCAAGGTGCAATACCTCAACCAGGAGCTTCACACATTCCACTGATGAAACATTTACAGCCTGAAAGAGGGGTGTCATATCATACACTCCAAATATCCTGTATGTCTTGTTGCACTAGTATGAGATATAAATCACATTAGTCAATAACTGGGTGGAAGAAAATAAAAACAGAACAGTAAATATGATAGCGATGTGTCTACGTCAAGCTTTTAGAGAAAAAAAACTTCAGAAACACTACAATTTACAAAATAATACTCCCTCCGTCCATAAAAGAGGGTGTATTCCCCTCTGGTACAGAGACCAAGGAGTACCCGCTCTCAATTAATCTGGCTTTCCTTGCCGAGACGTGCCTCATAAACGATTCCTAATTAATCTCCACAATTATTGCTTTGCCTGCTAATCTTCTGTAATGGGCCCGCATGTCATCCAGAAAGTCTTGTTTTGAACCCGCACCTGGTAGAATCAAAACAACAGATTGGATTTTTTTTTTCCTCTTTCGCGCGCGAGAATGGTGGCATGTTAACAAAATTTCGATGTAGCACCCGTGAAAAATTTCGATGCATTTGAAGTTGCGCACTCTAATCAAAAAATTTGAAGAAGCGCGCTCTGCAATGATTCCAGTTTTTGCCGCCGTGCCCTCAAACCAATTTTCTCCTCTGTTCCCTCTATATAAACTCATGCTCCTCGAGATCATTGTACCTCTCTCAACTCCTTCTCTTCCAAATCCATGGCGAGCATAGACCTGAACTGCGAGCCAATTGATGATGTCGATAGTGATCTCTACAGGCATGAAGGTGCGACCTCATCTCCCTATTCTATCTCTGCCTTCTTTAAACTGACACACACTTTGTTGTTGCAGGAATTAACTTAAACTCATGTCCTGTTGAAATCGTTAATGGTGAAGATCCTATGCCGGTAGAACTCACGAGGGAGGGGATGGGAAACAATAACCAACGAAGAAGGACGGGTTGTGGTGTGGGGATGGGAAACAACCAACGAAGAAGAAGGAGCATATATTCACGAGGGATGGGAAAAGGCGACCATGTAATTAATTTCGGTCATCAACAAAACGGTCAAGCCCAAGGAACGAGGCGTGAACTGAAACATGCCCTCTTTTGTGGATTCCACGATCGGGAGAATACGCCCTGTTTTTGTGGACGGAGGGAGTAATAATATATTGCCTCAACTCGTGGCTACTATATTGCCTCAACACTACATATGGCAAATTCATAATAGCAACAATCACAACAGACATTCAACTATTACAGCTAATACATAAAAAGCAATGCATTTAGCAAGACTTGTCCAACGCATGGTATTTGGCCCTTTGGAAACTCAAGAATAGTGGTTATCTATTGCTCCAAAAAAAAAAAAAAAAAGAGTAGTGGTTATCCAATCAAACATTAAACATTACTCATGCCTAGAGAAGCAGACTACAAAATATGGCTGGGACTATATAGCTTCAAGAATACAATGTTGTGGATCGAGGCACATGGAATGGGGCATTTCTTAATTTTTGTAATAACTGCTAGCCTGCTACCAACAAGATTCTGAAGAAATGCATAAAAGTAGAAAATAAGACAGCTAGAAACAGCACAGTAGAAATCAAGAAAAGGAAATGACATTTGGAAAGTTTGCTCTGGTGATGCACAAAGTTTGTTAGCCATGCTGCACAAGTTTGATATAGCAACAACACAACCAAAGCAGTATCAAAAAATTAAACGTTAAACAGACCAGAGCATGAGCTTAACACAGCTAAGGAACAAAATAGCTAATAAAATGAAAAAACCCAAACTCAATTTTTGGTCAAAAGCAATTGAAACTCATTAGCTGAACAGGCAAATCAAGGCAGAAATAGGCTGAGGTTAAGCTTACATCTGCATTATGGTCCAATAAAGTCTTCACAGCACCAGTTTGTCTTTCCTTAACAGCAAGGTGCAGTGGTGTCCCATTCATCAGCTAATGGGTCAACGTAAGCTCCCTTTGCAAGCAACGATTCTATCATTTCACAATCTCCTGCAGAAGGAAAAGGGAAAATGAAATTATAAGACGGGATGCAGAACATTTTACCTGCAGACGAAGTACAAAGAGCATGTTAGTTAAGGGGTAAATGTTCCTTAACAATAAAAAAGGAACTACATATCACCTACTGAAAGAGTGGCAGGACTGATCACTGTTAAAATTAAGCAATGGGCATGTTTCAGAATATTTAATAACTAAAAAATTATCTAAAGATAAGAAAATGTGATAGCATAAAAGCACTTATTATTTTTGACAAACCATCAAAATTTTTGTTCAGGAAAAAAACTTTCAGAGTGCTTGGGTTCTTCAGGGTTTCATCTCTCTAGTCTACCCCAACTTGCTTGGGATTAAAGGCTTAGATGTTGTAAAATAAAATTTTCAAAGGATACACTGCCTGCCATATGCATTGACACATTAAATGATGATGTAAGTGATAATTTAGAAGAACTTAATATTATGAAATTTGAAGATGATATAGCCCCTCAACCCGAGAAAACAAATCAATTACTCTAGAACCAGGCCAAATAGGACCTGCTAATAAGAACCCAATAGCACCTCATTAGTCATAATATAGTACAGAGTACAGACAATATAATATGGATAAAAAAAAGAAAAACTGTGACTATAATGGGAAAACAGAGATCAATTGGATAGAGAGGACCTATTCCAGCAGCAGAATGTAGAGGGGCTAGCCTGTCATCATCAGCTTTGTTTGGATCAGCACCATGATCTAGAAGATACTTGACAACAGCAGCGTTTTCACTGATTACAGCAAAAACCAAAGGTGTTCTACCTGTCAGGCAGACGGATGGAGAAGTTTATTGATGCAAAATATTTCAAGATTACGAAGTATGAAATTTCAGAATCATTAATGATTTGGCATTGTAGAAGTTAAAACATCGAAATTGTATGATGCAATGTTCGCAAACGGACTGATTTTTTTTTTTCAATTTAAAGACTGAATAAACTAAGCCCTAGATAAAGAGAGCACGCCGTGAAATGACGAAGTCCGAATTCCTGATATTGCTACAGATCAAGCATATGAATCAAACAACTGGAGAAACAGACCCTTATCATCGGCAGCGTTCACGTCCACGCGCAACGCCTCGACCAGGTAGTTGCACACCTCTAGCTGCTCGTTGCCAGCGGCAAGATGCAGCGCCCAAGTGCCGTCTTCTGTCCTCGCCACCTCCACTGCCTCCCTGAGGCGGCCCCTGCCCTTATCCAGCACCCGCACCAGCTCTGCAAGCAAACGCCCCGAACAAAAATCAGCGCACCGAAGAGAGCACCAGCCAAATCCATAATCGGGACCAAAATCTGGAGGCGAGGGAGGAGGACACGGCTTACTCTTGAGAAGGCGGAGGTCGCCGTTGTACGCCGCATTGAGGAGCATGACCTGCATCGAGGAGGTGAGCTCCGCCGCTGGAGGAGAGAGAGAGAGGGCAAGCGATCGTGATTAGGGTTCCGATTCCGTGTACGGTAAAGCCACAAGGTGCGAGGAGGCGCTTACCGGAGGAGGACATAGGAGCGGCGGGGCGAGGCCTCGGCGGCGCCATGGCGGAGGAAGAGAGTGGAAGGTAGCAGTAGAGCGGAGGATGAGAGCGCGGTCGGTGGGGGCGAAGACAGCGAGGGCCGAGGGGAAAGGAGGATTTGATTTTCGAAATGGAGAGAGAAGCGATGACGTCGGAGGCGTACGCGGGAAGCCAGCGCGAGGAGGGTCGGCAACGAAATTGCGGCAAGTACCCGCCCGGTCTGTACTCGGTACACGCTTTCAACTTTTCACGGGTTTGGTTCAGCCCGCACGCATCTCAGGCGTCGGATGTGGTGTTCCAGTCGCCTCAGCGACATTACGGTGGTAGTGTGATTTTGTTCTGTTGCGCCTCTGGCGGGAAAGTAGTGTGAATAGTGTTATTGAATTTTGTGGATAGGCTTCAGTAATTTTGTACTTGTTTGTACTATTTCTGAATGTTTCAAGTCCTTAAATTTTACGAAGACTTTTCTTTTCACTTTATGCGTCAACTTTTAAAATTTTCCTAGCTATCTAAACCATGCGAATTTCAGAATCTCCTGAGCCGTCGGCCATGGCGAGCAGGTGGCGACAGCAACTAACAGTGCCGCTGGCAAGCGTTCGGAGATCCGATCTGAGGTCAACGGTGCCGTGAGCTCCTGATCAAGGCTTCGTGCGTGTCCTTGCGCTCGTCGTCGACGTCGATGTTCAGGTAGAAGAACGCCTGATGCACTTCCTCATTGACAGGCGGCTCACGAACCCGGCCTCGCTAACGGTTCGTGAGCCGCCTGTTCTCGCTCACTGCCGCCTCGTAGCTGTTGGGCGGAATGTTGTTGTTGCGGTCCAGGGCGCGCCGTACAGCAGCAGCAGCATCTCGAGCTTGGTGGTGTCGTCAAAGCGGCCTGTCGAGCAACGCCTGAAAATCGGAACCGCTGCCCAACAGCCGTTTCGAATCGGAAGATCCGAGTTTTATCTTTTCGCTTGAAAATCGGAGTCGGAGTTTTACATTGGACGCACACGCAGCAGATCTCAGACACGTATAAGCACGGAAAACAAACAACTATAGACGGATCCGTATCGACTCGCCGACTCCGATTCCATCCGCAGCTCTGGCTGGACGGGCTCCTCGACAAATATACCTGGCAGCGGTAAAGACATTGATTCCACAAGCAACCGTTTACGCCGTGCTGGAGTTGTTAATTGTTTGACTATTGCGAGCTTGCAAAGCAGAGGAACCATGGCGGCGCCAGAAGACGCCGCAGTCGTTGTCGACGATCACAACGACGACGCGGCAACAGAGCCGGAGATGACGATCGTCGTGGAGAGAGCTGACGACGACGGGACATCTGAGTACGGTGATCACCATGCTTCGCCGCGCGCCGCCGCTATAGGATCCTACAGCGCTGACGTTTTCGGTAACGCGAAGAAGCAGCCCGGCTCCAGGGCCCATACGATCAAGCTTGTTAAGTTCTACATGGGCTGCGAGATCGTGGATTTCAAGCACGACGTCATGGAGTTCATCGAGGACTACTTCAACCCCAGCCTGGACCCAGCGATGCAGAACCGCAGGCAGAAGGCGCTTCTCGAGGGGCAGGACGAGCACGCCCACGACAAGTTCTGGCTTCTCTACGACGCCCTGGACTACGGCAACGAGCCGGCTGACAATGAGCAGCAGGTCTACGGTGACGGCAACAACCCGGAAATCGACGACGATGAAGATGACCAAGGGGTTCTGGGATTCAGGGAGAAGTCGGTGAGCTCGGCCGGGTTCGTGGACGTGCTGCACATGAGGAAGTGCATCAAGGATATCAACGTGGATGATGAGGACGAGGACACGGACGTCGACAGGCACTTCTGGGCCAACTTCATGACCGCCACCGGCTTCGTCAACCGCCTCTGGGACGTTAGGCGGATCATCGAGGTCTACTTCGACACCGGCCTCGACCACGAGACGCGCACCAAGACCATGGAGAACATGCTGGCCCAGCTCCTGGACACACTCAAGGCCAGAACCACGGCCGTTGCCACGGGGAGATTTAAGTTGTTGTAGTTACTCTTACTTCCATCTATATATGTAGAGATTATTACATTATTGGCATAGTCAGCAGATTATCTAGAGATTACTACTAGTGTTCCAGCCCTCCAGGTTCGTGCTGGTCAACCAAAGTTTGTAGTGTGCCACGAAAGTGTGCTAGTAATAGTAAAGAAGTTGGGTGAGTAATTGGGGAGGAGGCTTTTTGCATCTCCTTAATTTTCTTAATTCGTTCGTATCAAATTATCCGTCTCGTGGTTCTTCTTCATCTGCTGCACGGTGATCGAGCTCCAGCCCTGCGATGCCCACCACGTCGACGGATCCTCCCCGGCAGGCAGCCCGAGCCCTGACGCCGGCACCGTTCCCCGCCCCTGCTTTCCGGCCTCGCTCACATCACATGGCGTCGGCCGAGCCGTCGCCTATGCCTTGAGCGCCCTCATCATCGGTTGTTCCTTCACCAGCCTGTACATCAGCCTCGTCCTCGACGTACTGCTTCGACGACGAGATCGACCGCGCCAAGAAGGCCGGGCACGTCGTCCCCATTCCTGGCGACGACGAGGCCGAGGCACGACACGAGACCCTATGCAGGTCGATCGTGCCTATTACTGCTCCGGCGTCGGCGGTTCTAGTAGGTTAGAAACGTGCGCCAATAATGCACGCTAGTTAATCTCCGATAGTCGTTCTCCGGCCTCCACCGTCAAAAAATGAAGCTTCCACTAGCCGGCGCTGCCTCTTTTTTAAGATAATGGGAAAAAATTCCCAACCTTTACCTCCAATGAGGTTAGGGCCGGCAATTATTACATTGAAATAGCAGCATCACGGGCTGCGGGAACTCACACCAATACCAAAATAAAGAGGAGGAAAGCCAACATGTTTAAATGGAAATATTATTACAAAGCAATTCTATTGCTAAATCTCCATTCATAATTGGCAAATACTTGCATGACTGTCCCCTCCAGAGATCGACATGCCTCCTTCATCATGTTGGCCTCTTCATTACACTTTAAAAGTTGTGCCCAGACATTAGTGAGTTCCCTTATAGAGCAACTGCATGTAAGTCATTATAGGTTTTTTGTTAAACACAATGTCATTTCTACATAGCCATATGGCCCAACAAAAAACGGCTGCACCAACAAATATTTTACTACTGAGTTTAGTATCATAGCCATTTAACCAATCATTGAACATATGACTGATGCTAATAGGCATGTCTAAACCAAATGTAATTTGAATGGCCCTCCATATAAATCTAACAAATGACAATCGAAAAAAAGATGTTGAATAGTTTCATGTTGTGAGCAAAAGACATATCGTTTGCTCCCATTCCAATTACGTCTAGCTAAATTATCTTTAGTTAGAACAACCTCCTTTCTCAAATACCATATAAAAATCTTTATCTTTAGAGGTAATTTTAACTTTCACAAATATTTATATTGGCAAGCATTACCATTGCAAAATCATAGCATTATACATAGAATGAACAGAGAAAATATTATTTTGATTTAAGGTCCATTTAAAGATATCTTCTTTATCATTCAAATGTATATGTGCTATGCTAGTCACCAAATCATGCCAAAGACGAAGGTTTACATCCACCAACCCCCGCCGGAAGGAAATGTTTAAAGGTATTGAGCTAAAGACAGTAGCAACTGTTGCATGCTTTTGTCGCACAATGTTGTATAACAACGGGTACCGATGCTGTAGAGTAAAATTACCTAACCACTTATCCTCCCAAAATCTTATATTTGATCCACTATTTAATTGGTATATGGTATCAGTTCTAGTGCGCCTGTGCCTTGAAGGATCACATGGAACACGGCTGCGGTTGAACACATGGTGGCATGGAGCCATGGACGCCTCTCTGATCGCACGCACCATCAACCCGATCCCCCTTTTCTTGGCGAATTAGAGCTCCCACACGTGGGTGCAGTGTCAATGCTTTATCGTATGAGGCTGCAGCTAGCACGGGCACAGAGATTGTCACCCGAGCGCTGGTTGTAACATCCCTCAGGGCTTAATAGGATTGATAGAATACTCATAGCAACAAATTGTAAAAAAAAATTCGGAAGCTTATTTATATAAAAAAAAAAACTTTAAGGTTAAGCGTGTCTGGTCTGGAGAATGAGTGACCGATCGGGAAGTTATTCTCGAGTGTATACGAGTGAGAACAAAGTGTATAGAAAAGACTCGTATTGATCTGTAAGGACAGTCTTACAGTTCTAGAGAACTATCAGGTGTAAGCGGATCCGATCTTAGAGGGACGGGACGTTACATTGGTGCGGCTGGGCTCCGGTTCCAGCATCTTCGCTTATTCCATGTAAACGCTGGCAACATGACGTTCGATGTAGCCTGTTATCAGCGCGTGAGGAAATCATCCATTGCGGTAGATGACGTTCGATGTAGCCTGTTATCAGCGCGTCGTCATCCTCCTCCTCATACAGTGGTTCGTGTGCTGCGACCCAGCCGCCGGCTTCTGCATTCCCCTCTCGCGCAACGTCCTGTACACCATCTGCTTCTTCCTTGGGGTCCTCTTCCACGGGGTCGGCTCCATCATCTCCAACCGCTTCAATGACAACGGGAAGAAGGCGTCCGGCGTCGCCAAGAAAGCAGCATACGACGACGACGACAAGGCTAGCGGCTTCAAGAAGTGATGGCGGTAGATATAGGAAGGCGTCGCCGCAGACCGGCCGGAGAGACCAAGCATCAGGTCGGTCGACAACAACCCTACCTACTACTGCTCCAGCGCTATACTAGCTGTTGTAGACTAGCAAAATGTGCGCCAATAATGACTCCGTAATTAGTACTAGCTATTGTGAAGTGCATCTCTCTTGCTACTACTGGTAAGTAGCGGAGACTGTCATTGTACTACTCAACTGAGATGCACCACGGAAGTTAAATCATGGGCAATTAAATTGAAAGAGGAATTTTGCATGCAGGGTCAAATTTTCCCTCCGGAGACAGTCATTTGGCATCACTGCTTCGCCGCCGGCCAACGTGCGCGTGGCCCGGGTGTGGGTCCACAGATCTTGGACGGAGGTGAAGAGGAAGTGCTCCCAGATGTCCAACCTTCAGGTCCACGCCGATGTGCTACCATATCCTCCGTTCTGTAGAATTTGGGTGGAGAGGTAGCAGGATTGATTAGGGATACATAGTTTTTTTTAACTCTATATAGTAATTGATTGAGCATCGTGTCTTTTAATAAGTATCTAATACAACTCGAAATAGTCTATTATTACGAAGTTATTTATAATATTATTTGAATCATACAATTATCATTATTCTTAAGATTTTTTTTCTTTAAATTGATCATAACATCTAATAGTATCCTGGATAAATTTTCACGCCATTGATGATAACTAGACAAAATTTGATAATGCTACATTCATTCAGATGATAATTACGCTTAGTTGAAACATCTGGATCAATGTTACAAGTCAAACACGAGTCATATTATCTGGTCAAAGTTATTAAGAGGTATATAAAAACTAAGTATAACTTGTAGGTGTTAGACTGAAATAAAAGTACTTGTAGGTGGGTATATAACCCCCCCCCCCCCCTAAGATGTAAGTGGGTATTTGCAATTTTCTCTTGTTTTTGAGACACTATAGATTAATTCTTGACAATGAACCGACCGGAGCAATTGCTTCGAAAAAAAAGAACACTTCAGAATCCTGGATCTGGAACTCCTACTCAGCATACTTTAGAAGTTATTCTGGCCCGGCCAATTTCACATTAGTCTTCCCGGTTTCATTTGCTGTTCGTCCATTTCCTCGTCTTGTGGTCTCTTCCTTTGTTGTGCCCTTGTGGCCATGAGCGTAAAAGAGAGGTTCATCCCTGCTGTCTACGGAACTTTTTCTAAATATAAATCGCGAAGAGAAGTAAATCAGAACCATGACAATTAACGATCAAAATCGCGAAGAGAAGTTAACGATCAAAAGATCACAAAGCAAAGGTACAACATTTCCGTTGTTCATGACAATTAGAATACTATAAAGTGATCCGATGGCTGTTTCAAGACATTTACATGCTTCTACTTCTATGCAATCTTGTATTCAGTGTGAAATGCTCTTCAGATGATCTAAATCACAAATTTTCTATACAACCATCATATACGATGCTACAGAAAAAACGAACTAAGTTATTATACAATGTTCTTACAAACAACTCAGCTCCAAAACTCCATAAATAACACCATGTGATATCCATGCATCTGTTTTGAGCACTTCAAACTTCCTCTGCCTTAGCTCAAAGTCGTCTGCAGCCTCAACTGCTAGGATCGGTATTCAGCTAAAAGCCTTAGATCTGCAAAATCATTTTGCCACCGGGCTTGAATATTCGGGTCCAATCTCTGAGGCGGTCACGCTGGATGACCCTGCCGATGTCACATTGCTGTGTGAAGAACTATTTGTCGGTTGGAGTTCCATCTCTCGCTGCCTCTCTGGGGCTGCAGGTCTGTGCCCCTCGTCTGCTAATCTCTTCAAAATGTTCATTATCGTGGGAACAAATTTCGTGGACAGTGAGAGAATAGCTGGAAGCTGAATAACATAGCAAGCATAACGATATCAGTATAGATGACCTATGCTGCAAGATAGTAACAGAAGTGTGGATTGAACACTCACAAATCCATTTTGGAATTCGTTGGCAATGTCTAACTGTACCCAAAAGGCTTTCCCAACAAGAAAAACGATAAATATGACAGCCAGGTACAAAGGATTCCTGTCATTCATGTCAAAAGTAAGATCAAAATTGTATGTATCTGGAGCAAGATTCATCTATGGTCCTGCAGTTAAAGACAATACCTCAGCAATGTCATAAATTCATTGAATCCAAGGATAGCCATTGCTGCAAGTGCCCATGGAGGTGGCAGCCAGTTGTTGTTCCTCTTATTTGCTTCCTGATGAAGAGCACAGTAGATGTTTAGCATCTAGATGATTTTCTAAACAACATAATTAAGCAGATCAATGTCATTTCCTAATACTTTAGAGGACTGTAAATAAATCAGAGGACTTTTAGATGATAGCAATCCAACACAAAATAAACAACTATAGAATGGATCATGGGAGATACCTGAGCAGCTATGGCCTGAGTTACTGTATATTCTGTTTCAGCTTTAAATTGCCTCCACAATGATTTGCACTGGACAGGGGTGATTAAAGTCCTCTCCTCAGGAACCTGTTCATGAATGACATCTCCTTAGCAACATCCAAAAACATATGTTTTGTGCTTAAAGAAGATAAGCAAGAGCTGATCGTTGCTGCAGGCAATCAGTACATATAGCCTCGTTCCCTACCCTTTCCCATGAGCTGGAGGCGAGGGGATCAATCGATTGGATGCTTCTATCAGTAGTCCCAGGTCTTGAGGTGTCAACAAGAGCAAGGGAGAGAGTGTTTTCTATGTCGTCACCATCATCATACAACCGAATTGCAGCCAATTGAGAAAGCAATTTCATGGACTGCAGTAAAACAGGAGGATATTTTTTAATCAGTAAAACGATTCATGTATGCTACAGTTATGATACTAACATTTGACATACAGCTGAACGGGCAGTTTTAGTAATTGCTTTTATGTCCTCCTTTCCTGTCCACACCCTTGGCATTGAGTCAGCATCACGACTGAACAAGGTCGAGAACCTGCAGCAATTTTTCTCCATTATGCCTTGATACAGAAAATATACTCCTCTTTCAGTTGTGTTTATGAAGCAAAGCTCACCTATCCTTCATGCGAATCAAGACCCTTCCAGCCTCTTCTTTTGCCTTTGATTCAACAACACCCCTTCCATGGTTCTCCAGTTTCTGAAGCAATTCTTTCTCAGTTGCTTCATCAAGTTCAAAAGCTGCAAGAGCGGATTCAAGGCCTGAAATAGCAGCTTTTGTTTCACGTTGAAGAAGCTGCCTAATAGCTGGCCAGGTATCTTCACTAGCTGAATCTAGCAGAGCTTCAACTGGTTCTGCCAGAGCTTTGGTAAGTTGTGCCTGAAACAACACATTCAGGATTAGATAACAGGTCCATCTGTGCCTAACATAACAAACCTATTCAAAAGAGGGACCAACCTCATATTTGGCACAGAGTTCAGACAATTTTGATGCACGAACTAAAACCACGTGTGCCTCAATGTCACGCTTGAGCTTATCCTTGATTTTTGAGGAGTCCCATTTTGCTAGTTGAATAGCAGCGTCTGTCAAAGAATATGCACATAAGTTACGACAGTGCATTTTCACTACAAAAATGTGCAAATCTGAGAAATAGCCTCATTTACAATATGAAGTCATAGTTTCAAAAATAAATAAATGAAGTCTGCTAAAGTTTGTCCCCCCACAGCTATGAAATATTACATTTGGTGTTTGACATCAGTTATTATTTCAATTAGTGCCTTGGATGATCAATCGCAAACGATTTTTGAAAAGTTGGTTCGACCCTGGGTGACCTGGATACCTCAGGGGTCTCCCTTGGGGTATTAATCTACAACAACAACTAAGCCTTTAATCCCAAGCAAGTTGGGGTAGGCTAGAGATGAAACCCTAAAGAACCCAAACACAAGAACAAAACAAACAAACAAACAAAAGAAACAAGACAAAGAAGAGAGGTGGGAAAACATCAATAAAAAAGAAACAAAAAAAAGAGAAGGGAGGAAATAAAACTAGATAAGGAAAAGAAGATAAGAGGTGGGAAAAGAGTGATATAAAACTAAACAAAAGAAAAGAGGAAAAACAAAGAATCAAGGTTCCGGCACATGAATTACTAACTTCCACGCTATCCTATCCATGGCTAGCTCCTTGACAACATTCCAATCCTTCAAGTCTCACTTCACAGACCCCTCCCATGTCAAGTTTGGTCTTCTTCTACGTCTCTTCATATTATCTGGTCGTCTAATTACCACGCTCCGCACTCGTGCCTCTTCCAGCCTTCGTTGAACACGTCCAAACCATCTTAAACGATGTTGCACAAGCTTCTCAACTAGTGCTTGTTAGAGTATATTTGGCCCATCTAGGCCCATGTATAGAGGTCCATGTATAGGAACTATATACGCCCACCCTTAGGGTTGGAGGAATACATTGACTATTTTCTCTAACATGGTATAGAGCTAGGTTTCTCCTCTCCCTCCCTCCATCCCGCCAGCCACCACCCGCCGCCGGCCATGGCTGGCCACCGGGTCCCCCTCCTCTCTCCTCTTTCCATCCCCTCTCTTCTTCCTCCTACGCCACCGCCCTCACTGCCCCCGCCGGGTCTTCGGTCTACGCCGCCACTGCTGCGAGCACGCGCGTGGCCGCGGGGTTCGGATCCGCTGTTGCCGCGGACTCTGCAGCCGCCGTCGCCGCGAGATCCGCAGCCACCGCGGCGGGATCCGGTGGCGGCGGCACCGTCGCCGGCATGCCACTGCCCCTCCGCGCCGCCGCCGGGCCGGAACCGGCTATCTCCGGCCTCCCACTACCCCTCTCCGGTCATCACCACGCAGGCCGTCGCTGCGCAGGCTGGTGCCGCAGGCCCCGTTGCCGCGGAGGCCGCCGCCTCGACCCTTGCCACGCCACCGCCGTCTCGTGGACACTCCCTTGTCGCCGCTGGTGACCTGCACCCCGTGCCCTACATTGGCCTGGGCATCCCCTCGTCGTTGCTGCCCGTGGTTCCTGTCGTGGGCTGGCCGATCCTCACCGACGGTTCCGCCTCGATCAACGCCGCCCTACATAACGCACACATGGGTGGAGGTCGTCGAGGTCACCGTCGCCCGGGGGGGGGGGGGGGGGGGGGGGGGTCATGGGGGCTATCAAGGTGGTTCTATTCCTTGGGCTTTCCAGCCCTCGCCCCTGCTTCCTGGCGGTGCACCCTGGCCATCCTTCGGCGACCCATGGTCAGGGCAGCTCTCGTCGTGGCCGTTCCAGGCTCGGGGTGGTGGGCCTCGTTCTCAGCACCAGTCAACAGCCATGTTTGCTGGCCCCGCTTCCCCGGGCCCAACGCCCTCGACGCTTTCTGCTCTGGCTCAGTCTTTCAGTACCATGGGGCTGACACCGCTAGTCAACACAGAGTGGATCGCCGACTCGGGCATCTCATACCACACCACGCCTGATGCTAGTATTTTATCCTTCGTCCACTCCCCTCCTCCCTCGTGTCCGTCCTCCATTATGGTCGACAATGGCACTTGTCTCCCTGTCACCTCTGTGGGGTCTGCTTCTAGTTCTTTTCGTCTTTCGAATGTTCTTGTTGCCCCACAGATGATTCATAACCTTCTATCCATTCGCCAGTTTACTGCTGATAATTCCTGTTCTGTGGAATTTGATTCTTCTGGGCTTACTGTGAAGGATTTGGCTTCCCGGCGCCCGCTCCTCCGCTATGACAGCACGGGGCCCCTTTACACCCTTTGCCTTCCTGGTTCCGCTTCTTCATTGTCGCCTCCTACTTCCGCTGCTTTTGCGACCACACCCCATCTTCCACGACTTGGCACCGCCGGCTTGGGCATCCTGGTCGTGACGTGTTGGCCCGTCTCAGTCGTAGTGCAGATCTACATTGTACTCCAGCTTCTGATGAGCACCTCTGTCATGCATGCCAGTTAGGTCGTCATGTTAGACTTTCTTTTTCGTCGTCTTCTTCGCATGCGAGTCACGCCTTTGAGGTCATTCACTGTGATTTGTGGACTTCTCCTATCATCAGTATGTCTGGCTATAAGTATTACTTGGTGATTGTGGATAATTTCTCCCATTACTCTTGGACTTTCCCGCTGCATGCCAAGTCTGACACCTTCCCCACCCTCCTCAACTTCCTTGCTTGGGTTTCCACTCAGTTCGGTCTCACCATCAAGGCCGTCCAGTGTGACAATGACCAGGAGTTCAACAACCACGCCGCCCGAGACTTCTTCCTCTCTCGTGGTGTTCACCTGCGCATGTCGTGTCCATATACCTCGCCTCAAAACAGCAAGGCTGAGAGGATGATTCGCACCACGAACGATGTCGTGCGCACCCTTCTCCTCCAGGCCTCCCTTCCTGCCTACTTCTGGGCCGAGGGTCTACACACAGCCACCTACCTTCTCAACCGCCTTCCCTCCACGGCCTCACCTGCTACCACTCACCACGCCCTATTCCACACCCCACCTCAATATGATCACCTTCGGGTCTTCGGGTGTGCCTGCTACCCTAACACCTCCGCCATTGCTCCCCACAAGTTGGCGCCTCGATCGACTCTGGTGTGTCTTCCTTGGCTACTCCCCCGATCACAAGGGGTACCATTGCTTTGATATCACCTTCCGCCGCGTTCTCATCTCCCGGCACGTCGTGTTTGACAAGTTGAACTTCGCGTACTTCACCTCCACTACTCCCTCACCTGATCCTGACCTTGAGTCTATTTTTTCGACAGACCCGGTGGTCCAGGCCCCGGCTTCTGTTTACCCCTTTCTAGCAGGTTCCCCGGCGATCTCTACCGCGCCACGCGCGGCACCGGAGTCTTCGCCTGCGCCACGCGCGGCCACGGAGCATTCTACCACGCCACGCACGGCACCGGAGTCTTTGCCTGTGTCACGCGCGGCCCCGGAGCCTTCTACCGCGCCACGCGTGGCACCGGAGTCATCGCTTGCACCACGCGGGACACCGGACTCTCCACCTACGCCACGCGCGGCTCCGTCACTGCTTCCTGCACCACGGGAGCCTTCGGGTTTTGCCGCCCACTTCACCAAACCGGTGCAGGTCTACCGACGCCGGTCCCGGAGCACGGTTTTCTCACTGGCTCTCTCCCGCTCCTGGCCCGTGCACCAGCTCGATGTGAAGAATGCCTTCCTCCATGGCACTCTGACAGAGACAGTCTACTGCAGTCAGCCAGCGGGGTTTGTGGATTCGAGTAGTCCTAGTCCGGATCTGGTCTGCTGCCTCAACAAGCCCCTCTATGGCTTGAAGCAGGCTCCTCGGGCGTGGTACTCTTGGTTTCCCACGTTCTTGGCCACGTTGGACTTCACTGAGTGCAAGTCTGATACTTCTTTGTTTGTCTACCGCCGAGGCTCTGATGCTGGCTATCTGCTACTCTATGTTGATGACATCATCCTCACTGCTTCCAGTCAGACATTCCTTCAGAGTATCATTCAGTCACTGCAGGGATAGTTTGTTATGAAGGATCTGGGTGTGCTCCACCACTTCCTGGGTGTCACTGTGGAGCCTCGTCCCTCTAGCCTCTTTCTTCACCAGAGGCAGTATGCTCTTGACATCCTAGAGCGGGCTGGGATGACTGACTGCAAGCCCTGGTCCACTCCGGTCGACACTCAGGGGAAGCTCTCTACGGATGCGGGTGCTCCGGTTGCTGACCCGACTGCTGATCGGAGCCTTGCCGGGGCTCTTTAGTACCTCACCTTCACCAGGCCGGACATCACTTATGCCATCCAGCAGATCTGCCTTCATATGCATGATCCCCGGGAGTCACATCTCACTGCTCTGAAGCGTCTGCTGCGCTATGTCCATGGTACTGTTGACTACGGCCTGGTTCTTCACCGGGCCCCCTCCACCGAGCTCGTCATCTACACCGACGCTGACTGGGCCTGGTGTCCCGACGCTCATCGGTCCACTTCCGGCTACGCCGTCTTCCTCGGCGACAACCTGGTCTCCTGGTCGTCCAAGCGGCAGCCAGTGGTCTCCCGCTCCAGTGCCGAGGCGAAGTACCGGGCAATTGCCAACGGCGTGGCTGAGGCGTCCTGACTACGGTAGCTCTTGGCGGAGCTTCATAGCCCGCTGACCAGGAGCACGCTCGTCTACTGCAACAACGTCAGCACCATCTACCTCTCCACCAACCCCGTTCAGCATCAACGGACGAAGCATGTGGAGATCGACCTTCACTTTGTTCGGGACTAGGTCGCCATTGGTCAGGTTCGGGTTCTCCATGTCCCGACCACCTCCCAGTTCGCCGACATCTTCACCAAGGGTCTCCCCTCCTCAACATTCTCGGAGTTTCGATCGAGTCTCAACATCATCAGTGGATAGTTGTGACTACGGGGAGGGGGGGGGGGGGGTCTTTCTTTCTTGTCCAGTCTTGAACTCTGTTGCACCGGTAGTTCCAACTGCGGGGCGGTGTTAAGAGTATATTTGGCCCATTTAGGCCCATGTATAGAGGTCCATGTATAGGAACTATATATGCCCACCCTTAGGGTTGGAGGAATACATTGACTATTTTCTCCAACAGTGCTACCTCTAATCTCTCCCGTATGTCATCGTTTCGGACATCTCTGCTATACTAAGCTGCTCGACATGTCGCCTTTTAGTGGGCCAACATTCTGCTCCATATAACATAGCAGGCCGAACCATAGTCCTATAGAATTTTGCCTTTTAGCTTTTGCAGCACCCTATTCTCCCATAGGACACCAGAAGCTTGACGCCACTTCAACCAACCAGATTTAATTCTATGACTAACATCTTCATCAATATCGCCATCTTTCTACAGCATCGATCCCAAGCAGCGGAAAGTGTCTTTCTTGGGCACTATCTGGCCATCAAGTCAACTCCGCTTATGTTGTCCTAACATAAAGGAGGAGGAAGAGGAGGGAGGGAGGGGAGGGAGGGAGGGAGGAGGACAATAGGCGTGGCGAGCCAACAGCTTTTTAGCCATTCTTATGGAAACGAAACCCCTTGGAGTGGGTATTAATCTAAAAAAAAGGATCTATTTACAGTTTCTGTCATGCTCCGACGTGATTTTTCATACTTACATGGGCAACTGAAATGAGGAAAATATATGGTAACTACTGACTATTGATGAATGGTTATCCCTCCATGAAATATTGCCAAACAATACATAGCACTTGCATGGAGTTTTGTAGATTTTCAACCAAAAAGGCGGCTCATGGTTATACATTGAAACCTAACTGATTTCCACTCTAAGTCCATAGTTAATATCCCCACCAGAACCAAAAGTTAACTTGCTGGTTATCCACATAAGCATGTTTCTAAAAAAGAGGACATAAATAGCCATGGCTAATCAACATACCTTCAGATCCTTTATCGAAATTCTCTAAGAAAGTTCGAGTACAATTACGAGCAACAACAGCAAAGCCGTCTTTTTCTAGGGCCTTATCAAAGGACTCCTTGAATGCTTCCAATGTTCTAATCCGTAAATGACCCAGGAGAGATTGGTAGGCAGGATTAACAAGCTATAAGATATGAAAAATACATTGGGCATGAGAATGAGCTAATCCGGATAAAGCAGCACATGAGTAAATAATCAATAAGAATCCAATTAGGATCATGTAATAAAAATATCTGTAAGAAATAACAGAAACCAGGGGATAAAACGAATACAAGAACGCTCTTGGGGTCGGTTAAAGTTCTGCTCTAAAAAGTTATCACTCTTCCACCAATCAGTTAGGTGGTATTTGGATTCCTGGAAATGAAGGATGAGTTAGGGAAATGAGGAAGATTGGATGTCATTTTTAATGTTTGGCTGAGTTGGGTTAGGGAAATAAGTTCGTTGGGTTAGGATAACATAACCCTCATGTCCAGGATACCAAAACTCACAAGAGAGGGTGGGCTATGATGGGAAATAGGATTAAGTGCCTTGTAACTATGTGGGTTCCACCTTCTTTTCCTTATCCCAAATAAAATACCCAGACATGGGTTATGGAAATCAAGCCATGTATCCCTAACCCCAACCCACCTCATCATATCCCATTTATTGCCATATCCCCGTCCCAATTTGTATCCAAACATCACCTTATAGGAAATATCAAAATCAGTACTCAGGAAATAAGAATTTAATATCTGGTTTTCATATTGAGCTCAAGATTGTGTACATATACAAACCGATTCAGTACTCAGGGCCTATTTGTTTTGGACTCTGGGGAAGCTGCCTGGGCCAGGCAGCAAGCCCAGGCACTCGATTTTGAGTGCCTGGGGCCATGATTGCTGCCTGGACCTGGCATCTTTGCCCCAACCTCCATCCAAACAAGCCCTAAGTACCTATTCAACTGTTCACGAATTCATCATGCATGTTTTTTCACAACTGAACGTTTTTGAACTTTGACTAACAATACAAACAGTTATTAGATCCACCTAATGGAAACAATAGTATGTTCATCACCTAAAAAGCAATTCCATCGTACTATATCTCATTAATTTTTTTTAAAAAAATTATCATGATAGAAAGTACTAGTAGTAGCCAAAGTTGCCTCTTGGAACTCAATCATTTCCAAAACACCAGAAATTTGTAGCAAATGTTAGGAAGCACAGATATTTGTATATTGGGTAGTAATATTAGGAAATGAGAGCTAGGCATAGCTATGTTGATACAACATTTTGAACTGTGTCAAAGATAAAACTATAAAGGGCCAACCTGCAAGAGTTTAGACTCAAGTTGTTGTCTTTTTGAGGATCTGACACCTTCATCAAAATAAATAGCCTCCATGTCATACCTGTAAGAAGGAAACCATCAAAGGCAAGGAATTACACCAGAAATTTCCCACAAAGTTATGATGGATGCCTAGAAATAGGCATGATTCGCATCTCCTTCAGATTATAAACTATGTAATTCATCTATGCCAAAAAAAAAAAAATTGGCATTGCCAAAAACCCAACCTGAACGATGAGAAGTTCACTACCGGGAAAGGAAGACAGTGTCCTGAAAAAGACATGCCCCTGGAGGCCTGGACTCTGCTGTTTAGCAGTAATAAGTCCAGCTCCTAGAGTTCTACTGAAGTCTATAACAGACTGGCCAAAATTGATCAAGCTAAACTAGAACAAACTGACCAAAGAACACTTCTCTTCTTTTTCTTGTCCAGTTTTCTTTTCTCTCCTTTCTCTATTCTTTTTGTTTGGTTTTTATTATCGCTCTTTTCCCTCCTCTCTTTTTCTTTGCCTTGTTTCTTGTGTTTGTTTGTTTTGCTCTTGTGTTTGGGTTCTTTGGGGGTTCATCTCTAGCCTACTGCCTACCCCAACTTGCTTGGGATTAAAGGCTTAGTTGTTGTTGTTGTTGCGAACTAGAACAAACTGACCATATTCATGATTCTACCACCAGCCACATCAAGTCGTATACCACAGTAATCAACCACTTCTTCTGAGTTTTTTAACTTTTGGAACATCACAAAAATAATAAGAGAAAAACATCGTTAAAGACTAAAGAACTCACTCTGATAAACATTTATCAAGAAGATTGTTGAGCTTCTTCCCAAACCCAGGTACATAGTCATGTTGAACAGCCTCCTCAATATGTTGCCATTCCTTTACATACAAAAAAATTTAACATCAGTACATTAATTGTTCTACAGAATATATACCAAGCATATTATGTACTATAATCACCTCATCTGCTGTAAAACTGGAAGCTTTCTGATTACCAATTTCCTCACAACGAACAGTAGCCACCATAACCTAGACCAATGCATATATAGAAGATATATTGATATAATGCTAATGCTCCTGATAGCTCAAATTGATTTATAGTGGAGGGTACTTACTTTATGAGCAGGTAGATCAAGGTCTTTGTTCTCCTTAATGACCTTCCAAAACTGTTGTGAACTAAAAGAAAAACCTGAAGCTGGGACAACACCACTGCGGTCCCCAGCAAGTCCACCAGGAGCAATTGAATGCTGAAACCTATCTCTCAAATGGGAAACCTTTCGGAGAAAAAAAAATATATAATCCTTGGGAGATCCGATGCAAGCATAAACTTAGTCATTTACATGGTATATACACCAACCTGCTCTTTGAATAGCTCTTCTTTTTCCTCATAACTCGATAGAGCCACAACTTCTACCTGGATGTGGAATCGAAAATAAGTAAATGCATGACATATCAACAAGAAGAACGACAAGCAACAAATTTTACATTGAAAAATTCACTAAGTGGAGTTTCTTTATGGGCATGAGGTTTAGGAACAGCATCCCATATCTGCAGCAAAGTGAGAATAACTCAGCTACTGAAAAACAATGAAACATCAAACATAACACAAAACAGACAAGTAAACAAATACCTTCTGAATATCTTCCCTTAGAATAGGCTCAAGATTTTCCAGGGGTGTCTATTTGAAGCAAAAAGAGCATATATTAGTTTATGTACACAAAATTAGATTGGAAACTATAACTTCGAACATCAGCAGTTGCATAGTTCTAGATACCCTAAATTGCAGTAGCAAAGCTCTCGGTTTTCACCTTTGATTTATCACGAATAACAAATAACAATGTTGTTTTCCGAGGACTGAACAGCCTCATCATGACCTACACAAATGAAGAACTCTTGAGGAAGTATAATGTCTGCTACACCACTACATTGTATGAAATAAAATATGTAAATTAACATTATGGTTTTGGCAAAGTTACCTGAAAAACAGTCTTCAAAAGAGGCTTGTTTGCAGCCTGTTCCCGGCCAATGTCATGACACCACCTAGGGAAGAAGAACAAAAGACAATTGCTCAATTGCACAAGAAATAATAGGTCCAACATCAATCACTTTGCAATAAATTAAAATAAAAACTTACATATTGATCAGCACAATGTCCGAAACAGCCAAAGCAAACAGTGCACTTTGCTTCTCAAACGTCGTGTCATCCTGAGATATCATACAGATGAAGTACAAGTTATACAGGGCACACTGTAAAGTAAAAAGTCCAGAATGTAAAATCAAATGCAATCATTAACCCTGACATCCATGAGCAATCAGGCAAGTCAGTAAGAACAAATTTCTGCTTCAACATGAACTTATAAGCTGAAGCAAGGATGCCAGTATGCCACAGACCACTTTTTTTTTTTTTGACGTGAAACCACAGACCGCATGTTGTTAGGCTTAATCAATATGTTGCCCTCCTTCCACCAGAAGTTTGTTGGGAAACTGCATTGCAGGTTAGTGTTTTGATTAGTATTAAGGCTAATTTTGCTGCTCAGTTTTGGATGCCCTGTATTTGGCGCCATTTCTGATTTCAGCTAGGTAGATGGTAGTAGTTGGAGCAAGTTATTGCTCCCAAGTGGGTTGTAGCCTATGTCATGGCCGGTGGTCATATAGTAAGCAGCATGGCTGCTACAGTTAAATAGTACTAGGGATGTAACTTTTGCATTGTATAAAGTGACTAGGAGATGTTCATCCTCAAGCAGCTCGGCTGCACCCAAAACCTTGTGTGCAAGTGTTGCCACTTACCTTCTTCCTCTCTCCTTGCCCGAGCTGTGTGTGAGTGAGTGTTTGTGTGAGTGTGTGATTGCTGGCTGCTGTGATTCCAGGGCATCAAAGTTCTAGAATACTATGAACTAAATCAATGGGGAGGGCTCATAATCTTAACAAGACTATGGGGCGGTTTATTGGAGTTACCTTAGTTAGGCAAAGGAGGAAAGGATACCCTGACCCAGAACTAAGAAGCACAAAATATCCAGATAAAAGGCACCAACAAAGTGACTTTATCATGAATGTGCTGCAACACTGCTAACACAAGTTCAAATCAATCTTCTAAACATAGGCCTGGTAACCAAACAATCAGTCAGGTTCTCTTGCTGGTTCCCACCTAGTTCCAAGTACTGAAAACCAGGTAGCTAACAGACATGCCCAGATTAACTGATCGGGATCACTGCTCAAAAGATATGTATAAAAGACAGGAGCTAGCACAGTTATCTCGCAAATTACTGCATGAAAGGCATGTTAGCTGGGTTAATCACACAATAATACATTTTGGCCGTGCATCCAAATTCCGCTTGGCAACTGCATATGACTTCTTGTTTTATCATTAGAGCACCAATGTCAACATATTCTTGGATTTAAGGCTATATACATCAAAATAGATGCATCAGAAGCTGTTAAAGCTATATGAACTAACATATGCAAATCCAAACAAAACTGATTCCAGCCAATTCGCATACACTCACTACACAGTCATGTGACCCAGCAAGTCTGTTTACCAAGTTTTGAGAAGCAAAAACACCTCCAAATAAAAATATTCAAGGCAGCATCATTTTCATTACCTCCCCCCTCTCTCTTCCATCAGTTCCCTCCAAATCCATTACAAGTGTACATGGTTCAATGTTTTGGGCCTTCGCCAACCATATACCTTTGGTAGTCTGTGACCTGAAAATATAAAGAAATACTAGTGAAGTTACAAGACAATAATAGCCTCCACCATAGCCAGGGAACGTTTTGCTACAAAAAAGCACAGAAATTAAAAGAATAAGGGCATGCCTTCCTTTGAAAGCATCCATCTCCCTAAAATTTGTGCCAAAAAGATGATTCAAAAGTGTACTCTTTCCTGAAAAAGAAATTCAAACCAATAATGTAATCAGATAAAGGTAAGTGTTCTTAAACAATATCAAAGAAAAGTGGAGGAAAGGAAAAACCACACACCGCTACTTTGAGGGCCCATTATTGATACAACAGCATATGAGAGGCCGCATTCACTCAATTTAATTTCCTTCATGAAATTATCCAATCCAGAAACATTAAAGACTCCATCTCCATCGATGAGCTGTGTTGAAAAGCATGCATCCCCCATTTCTGCCCTGCAGGTCAGGAACATATGAAGAACTAGCTGGATGCCCCATGCATTACTGCACAACATTTGCATGGATTACAGCTATGCAGGGATATGCGGAAAAATATGGCTTGTGGTGTGGAATATAAGGTTGTTGGACGACTTTGATGTGTCATAAATAGGATGGAAGTGGACTTATAATGCTTAACCAATTTGAAAAATCAGGATGAAAGGTGAGGCACTCTTTACTATGGTCATGACTCATGAGTACAAATCAGGATAAGAGAAGTGGATAAATCTTTTTTTTTAACAGATTAATCACTATTTCTTTTTCATTGATAACATACAGCACCAATCCTCTTCGAGATAAATAAGAAAAAGAAAATTACTTTATATCTTGTACATTTCGGGTGGCTGGATTAATCACTTTCTCATGGCTAGTACAAATATGTATGAATAGATAACAATGATGTAATCATGAAAATGCAATGTAGCTGACTGAATAAAATATGCAACACTGAAGAATAATAGGAAGGACAATTTGGAACCACCATATATGCTTCTCTTATGACAATCACGGCCATTACAATCGAGGGAGAGAAAACATTAGCTAGCCATCGTGATCAAGTATGAAGCACCCCAAAAATATTTGCTGCCCATCTGTTGATCAAGAAATAACCCCGTTGTTGTAGCATTTACCACTAAGGAATGGAAGAAGAAGGTGTGTGAGGCTGCCTATTTCGTTGGGAGGAGAGTGGTAGGATGTGGAACTATAAAATGAATGCTGAGGAGAGAAATATATACTATAGCACACAAAGCGTGCAATGGTGAAGCACTGCTGAAAAGATAAATACATACAACACACAAAGGCTGATGGAAACGCTTGGCAGCTTGAGAGCCATTTTAATGCTTACTTAAGGTGGCACTACTAATTGAGCTTTTTGAGAAGGGTGAGATTGGACGGCTAGGACTGTACCAGGAGAAAGATCGGATGGCTCAATCTTTTAGGATGATGTGGCGGCATGAGAGTTGCGAGAAATAGGAGTTAAGGCTTCTTAGTGGCTTGCATCTTCTAAAGGAAAAGACCTAGAACACAAAGCAAAAAAGAGAACATAATTGCAGC
The DNA here is from genome assembly GCA_032690845.1 of Eleusine coracana subsp. coracana. Lineage (NCBI taxonomy): Eukaryota > Viridiplantae > Streptophyta > Magnoliopsida > Poales > Poaceae > Eleusine > Eleusine coracana. The sequence continues at coordinate 57,510,635 of CM064420.1, forward strand.
ACAACACCTGCCTTCAAGGTTTTTTTTACAAAAACAAAGCGTTATAAAATAAATATACAGAGCTTAAAGCAAATATATTCAAGGTCCTGCACTTGAAAATTAATAATATTTAGGTCTCCAGGAACCAGACCATCAAGCTGTACAGCAGGGCAAGCAGATGCAGCAAAACCAAGCAAGGTGGTTTCTTTAGCTAATATTCAAATCCACTACATGATGAAAAACAAGTAATCATCACCTATTAGCACACTGCCTGGGACTATTTCTAAAAGGAATATCAAAACAGGAGGCACAAATCGGGGGAGAGAAGTAGCAGTGCAGCAATGTAGCTAAGTGATGATATTGTACCAAGGGGACAAATTAATCGATGTGTGCTCTAACTCGCTTGCTTACGGTTCAATACTATAATTATTACTACAGAAGTGCAGATCGCACAGCGTACAGTAAAGGGTCACACTCACACCCAACCATCAGAGAGAGTATCGTAAGGAGATAATCAGATGAACTACCAGCACGTAGTCCAGTTCCCATCCCCATTCCGGATTCGGACGAAATCTCCCGTCCCTGCTCACCGGCGCAAATTTCAACCCTTACCAGCCCCGCGCAGGGATCGACGAAATCCCCATCGCCTCTACATCCAGCCTAAATATCAACTACCAAAGGAAGGATGAGGATTGGAGGATTGAGAAGGAGAAATCAGCTCTCACCTTTCTTGGTCACCGTCGAAGCTGGAGGAGGAGAACGGACAGCTTGTGCCCCCTTCTCGCCGCGCGTGTCTCAGCTAGCTGCCTGCTCCGCCGTGCTAGCGGCGCCGCTGTTATGCTGCCTGCGATCTGCGCTTATGAAGATGATGCAGTTTAACCAACCCACAATCGTATATTTTCATTTCGCAGTAGTATATTATTCTTCAAAGTAGTATTCAAACATATTATATATATAAATAATTATGTGACTTTCTCTCTCCATTCTCATTTTGATAAGATATTCTCGTACTACCAAATCCAGATCCTCTAGTGACGCCTAAGCCATGGCTCATCGACTCCAGCTCCACCGGCAGTACCGTTGTCTGCTCAAGCTTCGAGCTATGTCCTCTGATCAAGCTCCTGAATCATCTTCATGGGCAGACAACAGATCTACGAAGAGGAACATGTCAAGGAAGCTAGGAATGAGCTTCACGTGCCTGTGTCGGCTACGGCTCCGGTGGTTCGCCCTCGTGCTTTATAGTGGAGAAGGTGTAGATCCATTATGCGAACTCTCCTCCACGCAAGATCTGCTAGCTTCGTCTCCTTCTCTCACCTCTCCGCGCATGGAGATGGTCAGTCATGGTGAGCTTCGGCTTTCTCATGTTTTTTTCCTTTCTTGGTGTGGTCGGCTACTGCTCTCGCTGTATTTGGTCAACGTCGAGAAAGCAAGCAACAAGCTGTATCTTAATAAGCTTTTATCTGTGTATGTGAATGTGCATGGATTTGTTGTTTCTCTCCAAAAATCTTTTCATTTGGATTTGTCTTTCCTCCTCTAAAAATCAATGATTTCAACCACCGTGCAGGCTGCAGCATCGTGCAGGAGCTCATCCTTGGCGCTGCTACCTGGCTAGTATGTCGGCGCCCTACGGTGCCGTGCCGGAGGCAACATTGCTGCAGGCAGAGAATACCAGAGCGCGTGAGGAGCAGGGCCACCGAGCGAGGAAGGCGAGCTCGCGGCGTGTTTGACTGTTATGCTCAGGCGTGGAGGACGTGGCTGCTGCTGCACGCCGGCGACAACGAGCTGCTAGACACAATATCTTTTTTTCCTAGCTGTTTGACGCTTTTTTTTTTGGGTTTCGTGATGCTTGGTTGTTTAGCGCCGAAATCATTTTTCGATTCACGTGATGGCTCTCCTTCCACTGGATCTTACTTTTCTGACTTCTTTTGTTTCTTTGAAAATCAATTTATTTCTCTTTTTCTTTTCTGTTAGATTTTTGTGCATGAGTGCAATTTCCTTTTTTTGATAGAATATTTTAGCAGGTAGTATATCCATACATTATAGATCGTATATTATGATGATATAATATTTGAAAAAATATATAACTATATTTTTGGAAAAAAAGATATATATACGACTCTGATAACAGTGAATAACAGTCTTTACAGCAAGTTTTATTTCTATAATATATATACAATATAAGTGAAAGCATGAGTATATATACTATTTCTATAGTATATATACGACCTTGATAGTATTCTGATCATATACTAATTTCTGTTATTTGTTTTATAATCTTGTGTAGTATATATACTATCTTACAATACACAAAATAATCAGTTTTGGTTGTGTTTGCGGAACGTGATATGGACAGTCGTATATTTTTTTGATTTTTTGCTTCATGTGTATATATTTAGATTTTGGATGGTGTCTCTGATAACCATTTAATTTTTTATTTGTTCTGTTGGAGATTTTATTTCAATTTTGTTTTCAGATTTAGATCATATACTACTCGGTATACTATTGTGTTAAGAGCAATGTTTTATATCTCCTATAAACGAACCAAGTAACTATATATATACTATTACACTTGTTACTGAATAATATTTTTCTTCAATATAATAGTACATCTATGATAGTATATGATAGTATATGGTTTCTCTTGATATTGATGTATTTTATAAAAAATCCATTTTCTTGTAAATCTCAAGTAGTATATATACTTACCTTACATATTATATATACTACCCCTCTAATATTATAGTGTGCACTATTAAGGTATTTAAATTTTTGTTCTCTCTGAATCTATACTATATCGTACATCCTAATAGTATTTTAGAATCATATATTTGTATATTCTCCTGGTGATAGTATACCTCTACTAATGGTGTTATGGATCTGGTGATAGTATATCTCTACTCCGGATGACAGTATATCTCTTCCTAGTGATAGTATATCTCTATTCTTGATGGTATTATCGACATTGTAATAGTATATATCCCTACTCGTGAGTATTTATTTGTATACTTGTGCACGTATTTCTGAAGTGTATATTTTTTATCATAAATATATATCTTTATGAAAGTAAATCTATGTACTTACGAATATATATTTATGTACTCGTGATTCTATATTTTTTAAAAATGTATATAATAATATTCTATGAGTATATATATAAGATGTGAAAGATATACAATCATATAAGATTTCAAAGACATATTACCTCTAAAATATACTATTCAGTCATATTTAATCTTCAAAATATACTATCTGATCTTGAAGATATACGATCTCAAAAATATGCTATCTAATATATCAAAATATATTACCGTACTATACGATCGCGGAGGTTGGTTTGACCAACTGGTGGTAAAAATAATATTAACCTAAAAAAATACGATCATGATAGAAAATATATGACCTGAATATATACGATTCTATGGTAAAAAAAATATTGACTTGAAAATATACGACCTCGGCAGAAAATATACAACTGTTGATATCAAAATATATGATCATGGTTGTACATATACTACGGCAACATAATATCGCGATATACTATCACAAAGGTGGGTTTGACCAGCTGGTGGTCAAACTGACCGACGCACTAAATAGTAGTATATACGACTGTAGTATGTATACTACTTCTGAAAATATATTACTGTCATAATATATATATGATTGCAGAGGTTGGTTTGACCAGTTGGTGGGGACCAATGACACATGCAGCTACTGTCACAAAAGTAGGGGACCAAAATTTCTTGTATGCATCTGCTGACACAAAAGTAGCAGACCAAGGACACGGCTTGGATGTCATCGCTTGCTTTACTGCTTCAACAACATGCATGCAGCAGACCGTGACCCGCCTCGTGGTCAAACGCCCAGCGTGCTGAATAATATTCAGCGCGCACTGAATATTATTCAGCACGCTGGGCGTTTGACCACGAGGCGGGTCACGGTCTGCTGCATGCATGTTGTTGAAGCAGTAAAGCAAGCGATGACATCCAAGCCGTGTCCTTGGTCTGCTACTTTTGTGTCAGGAGCTGCATATAAGGAATCTTTTGTGTCCTCTACTTTTTGTGTCAGTAGCTACATGAGTACTTTGTCCACCATCAACTGGTCAAACCAACCTCTGCAATCGTATATATATATTAGTCTCTATGATGGTATAACGTGATAATATATGTACAATAGTGGTCGTATATTTTTAGGTCACCAGTCATATATTTTCTACCGTGGTTGTATATTTTTAGGTCGATATTTTTTTGATTACCAGGTGGTCAAATCAATATCTGCGATCATATATCGCGGTAGTATATGTACAATCATAGTAGTATATATTTTTAGATCAATAGTGGTATATTTTTTTGACCACCAGCTAGTCAAACCAACCTCCATGATAGTATATTTTCAATCGTGGTCGTACATTTTTAAGTAAACAGTGATATATTTTCTATCATGGTCCTATATTTTCAGATCCACATTATTTTGACCACCAATTAATCAAACCAACCTTCGCGATTGTATACTGTGGTAGTATATTTTGAGATATACTATCAGCCAGACGAGATATACTATCACAGAAGTAGAGATATTCTATCACGATGTTCATAACACCATTAGTAAAGATATACTATCACCAAGACAAGATATACTCATAGAATATTATCGTATACACTTCAAAAAATATAGTCATGAGTATATAAATACATATATATATTTATAAGTAAATAGATTTACATTCATAGAGATGTACATTTGTGATAAAATACTATCCTAAAATCTCATAGAATATATATACTACCTTACAATGCACACTGTAGTATGAATTCAGAGAGAATAAAAGTTGAAATACTACCCTAAAATACTATGATAGGTTCAACTGAACAAGATTTATGAGCTGCACGTAGACAAAAAGGTATCGCACTTGGGCATCAAAATCTGGTAAAAAAGAGAAAAAAAATTAATTAGTATATATACTCCTCTATTCCGCATATTATTAGTTTTAAAGTAGATTACAAGAGGTAATATATATACTACATCATGAGGTAAGTATATATACTACTTGAGATTAAAAAAAAATAGATTCTTTATAAAATATATCAACATTAATAGAATTCGTATACTATCATGAATATACTATAACATTGAAAACAATATTATTCTGTAACAAGTGCAATAGTATATATACACTTACCATATTTATTTATAGGAGCTATAAAATACTGATCTCAAATAATAGTATACCAATTTAGTAATATATGATATAAATCTGAAAACAAAATTGAAATAAATTTATAACAAAACAAATAAAAATCAAATGATTGTCAGAGGCAACATCCAACATCTGAATATACACATGTGAAGCAAACAATCAAGAAAAATATACGACTATCCATATCAACATTTAGCAAACACAATTAAAAGTGATTATTTATGTATTATAGGATAGTATATATCTAATATGAGATTGCAGAACAACTAGCAAGAAGCAGTATATAATCATAGATGTACTATTATAAAATATAAGAAAATAGATTACAAGAGGTAGTATATATACTATTTGAGGTTACTATAAAATAGAATATTTATAAAATATAATAACATCAGCAGAGATGTACTATTGCATTGAAAAAAATACTATTCTACTATAATTTCAATAGTATATATATACTACAGAAAGTATATATACTTTGTAGTTGCTTCCTTCCTTATTCACGCATCTGGAAATTGTATATGTACTAGAAAATAGTATATATACTACAGAAAGTAATATACTATCAACAATTATATACTATCATCAAAGTAATATACTATCAAAGCTGCTTGCTCTATCAAGAACATAGAGCACGATATGCTATTTCCTCCTTCATTGACAAATCATAAGACCCATCAGAACAGCTCTAAAAATCACATAATTTTAACAGCATGCTATTGAGAACTGTGCTATTGAGAAAATTGATTCATTCCATAACACACAAATATTCTCACATGTCCTAGCACCTGAATCCCCAAGAAAATCTGAGCCCAAACACTGCCAAAATAGAGATTAAAAATTCACCCAAAAATAGCTCCGAAAATAGGATAAATAAGAAATTCATAATAGAGCTTGTGTACACAGATCTGGACCTTGCCCATGTGGATGGAGCCTGCGCAAGGTGTTGTGGACGGCCAGTTAGAGGAAAAGATGAGAACCGTCACCTGTGCAAGGTGATGTGGACAGAGTTCATCAGAAACACAACAGTCGTCTTCAAGTAGTGACACACATCAGTCTGTGTCTGACCGGCCACCATAAATGTACCGACCTCATCTACATGTAGCAGCGCCTCCAACATGGCGGTGCCATCATCCCCATCAAAAAACAGTGCCGAGGATGAGCGCCCCCAAGCTTCCCTAATGTGCTCCTCTGCCCAGATCTGCTACTGCCTGTGGAGATCCTGGAGCTCGAGCGGACGACACGGGTTAGAGCTCAAGCAGACGAGAGAAGAGGAGAGGAGGAAGAGGAGAGAGAAGACGAGATTCAAAATGAGGATGGAGAGAGAGAGAAAGACACAGGATTACTCGAATATATATTGTATTGATATACTACTTCAGAGCGAGATATACTACCGCGGAATAAAATATAGTATCGTGGGTTGAATTGGTTAGGTTGCACCAACCGACCAGCGCTCTGAATATTATTTAGCGCGCTGCGCTCCATATAGAGTATATATATATATATATATATATATATATATATATATATATATATATATATATATATATATATATATATATATATATATATATATATAGGAATAGATTGATTATCAATGATACATGGTCTACAGATTATATAGGCAGCAAACCCTAAGTACACGCATGTGCTACACGAGTATAAGGCCCAAGATACAAATGTCTAACACCCTCCCACAGTCAGAGCGTCAAAGATCAGCCACACATATTGACGTTCAAACTAGAGTGAAACCCAACAAATACACTGGAAGGAAGCCTCTTGGTGAAGATGTCGGCATATTTTGAGGTAGTAGGCACATGTAAAACACGAACCGAACAAGCAACAACTTTGTCACGAACAAAGTGGAGATCAATCTCGATATGCTTCGTGCGCTGATGATGAATGGGATTGCTCGAGAGGTAGACAGCACTGACATTGTCATAATATACCAGTGTCGCGCTCTGAACAGGGCGAAAAAGCTCAGCTAACAACTGGCGCAACCAACAGGTTTTGGTGACAGTATTGGCAACTGCACGATACTCAGCCTCGGCACTGGAGCGGGAGACTGTGGGCTGGCGCATGGAAGACCAAGATATGAGGTTGTCATCGAGAAAAACTGCATATCTAGAGGTAGAGCGGTGAGTATTCGGGCAACCCGCCCAATCTGTGTCGGAGTAGGCCACCAGATCAGAGGAAGAGGATCGGTGAATGTGCAAGCCATAATCCAATGAAACATGAAGTTACCGTAGCACGCGCTTAATCATAGCAAGATGAGGCTCTCGAGGATCATGTATGAACAAGCAAACCTGTTGCACAACATACATAATATCTGGACGAGTAAAAGTAAGGTACTGGAGGGCTCCCGCTAAACCTCGAAAGTGAGTAGCATCAGCAACTAGAGTGCCATCAGAAGACAACTTTGAACTAGTGTCAATAGGAGTAGTACAGGGTTTGCAGTCACTCATACCAGTGCGCTCCAAGATCTCAAGAATGTAATGGCGTTGAGAGAGAAATAATCCACTAGAACTGCGAGTAACAGTCAAGCCAAGAAAATGATAAAGGGGGCCGAGGTCCTTCATGGCAAACTCCGTAGTGAGCAGCTGAATTATCTTATGAAGAAAGCTAACATAGGAGGCAGTAAGGACGATGTCATCCACATATAGGAGTAGATAAGTCATGTCTGCACCATGTTGAAGAACAAAGAGCGATGTATCGGCCTTAGCACTATGAAAGCCGTGAGACTGAATAAAAGTGGCAAACCTGCTGTACCAAGCACGAGGAGCCTGTTTCAAACCATAGAGGGACTTGTTCAGTCGGCAAACATGCTAAGGGCGAGTAGGATCCACAAAACCAAAGGGCTGAACACAATACACAATCTCATCCAAAGTGCCATGAAGAAAGGCGTTCTTCACATCCAACTGATGAATAGGCCAGTCCTGTGACACAGTAAGAGAGAGGACAGTACGAATGGTAGCGGGCTTGACCACAGGGCTAAAAGTCTCACCAAAATCAACACCAGGACGCTGTGTAAAACCCCGTAAAACCCAGCGAGCCTTGTAGCAACCAAGGGAGCCATCAGGATGGAGTTTGTGGCGAAAAACCCATTTACTAGTGACTATGTTAACTCCAGTCGGCAGAGGCACGAGATCCCACGTAGAGTTTGCTTGAAGGGCAGCGAACTCTTCTAACATATCATCACACCAGTTTGGGTCAGAGAGAGCACCTCTGTATGTTTTCGGCAGTGGAGACAGAACATCAGTATTAAGATCAAAGACTTGTTTGGGTTGGCAGTAACCTGCTTTGGCTCTTGTGTTCATGATGTGGTCATTGAGCATGGCCTGCACAGGAACAACGTTCGGCGGGAGAGAGACGACGCGCTTGTCGGTGGTAGGCACGGGTGTTGAAGCAGTAGAACCAGTGCGGGCAGCATCAGTGTCTTTGGGCGCGGGAGCAGATGACCCGACAGGGTCAGGCGAAGGCACTAGCGCTGAGGCCATCGGTGGCCCTCCCGTCATTGAGGTGTGGGAACCGAGCCACCGTCTGTGGTAGCGTCCTGCGGCAGGGGCGGGAAACCAGGAGGTGGTCCAGGCGGGGTTCTGTTGGCAGCAACCTGAGGAGGAGTTCCAACAGGGGCAACAGAGCCGACGGTGAGTCGTCCTGCAAGAGAAGAAATGCCAATGGGTCTCGACATGGGGTTAGTGTTGTCCAAAAACTCGAGATTATCAGTGGAGAACAAGGGAGTGGGGAGCTCAGCAAAGGGAAAGGATGTTTCGTTGAATACGACATGGCGGGAGATGATTAAACGATTGGTAGCAAGGTCAAGACATCGGTACCCCTTGTGATCGGAGGGATACCCGAGGAACACGCACAAAGTAGATCGAGGGAAAAGTTTATTGGGCATGGTGGCGGAGAGGTTGGGATACCATTTGCATCCGAAAACGCGAAGGTGGTCATAGGATGGTGGAGAGCCGTATAGGGCGCAGTGGGGAGTGTCAAAGTTTAGGGTTTTGGTGGGATGGAGGTTGAGGAGGTGGGTTTCAGCATGGAGAGCTTCAAACCAATACGGAGGTGGAATGCTGGCTTGGAACATGAGAGAGCGCATGATGTTGTTAATAGAGCGGATGATGTGTTCGGCTCTACCATTCTGAGGTGATGTGGGGGGGCAAGACATCTGAATGGTGACGCCATGGGTGAGGAAGAAAGTCCTGGAGGTGGTGTTATCAAATTCACGGCCGTTATCACACTGGATGCTTTTGATGGTGGCGCCAAACTGGGTGGAAGCATAAGAGAAAAAATAAGCAAGAGTGGGAAATGTGTCAGATTTAAAACGCAAGGGAAAAGTCCACACATAATGAGAGCAATCATCAAGTATGACAAGGTAGTATTTATAGCCAGAGACACTGGGAATAGGAGATGTCCAAAGATCACAATGAAGCAAATCAAACGGGATGTGGACCTAGTAAACGGGAGACGAATATGTCGACCGAGCTGACAAGCATGACACAAAGACTCTAACTCTTCTTTATTACATGGTAGATGAAAACGGGAACTCAAGTGTGATAGCGCCTCAGATCCAAGATGTCCAAGGCGATGGTGCCACAAGGTAGCGGAGCTGGTGACAGTCGTGAGTGCGTGGGGTGGCGAGGGGTTGAAGGAATAGAGCTCCCTGGTGCTATTGCACCTGACGATCACGTTCTTGGTAGTGAGATCCTTCACAGAGAGACCAAAGGGGTCAAATTCGATGGAAACATTATTGTCAGTGGTAAAACGGCGCACAAAAATAAGGTTTTTGATGATATGGGGGGGGGGGGGGGAACAAGAACATAATAAAGATGTAAATGCCTAGGTGAGGTGGGGAAGGAGGTAAAGCCAGTGGAAGTAACAGGTAAAAGTGAGTCGTTACCAACAATAATCGATGAAGGAGTGTGGGGAGATGGGGGTAGAGAGTGGGAAAGTATACCAGAGGAAGAGGCCATATGCGAGGAGGCACCGGAGTCTATGTACCATTCCCGAGTTGGCGACAGGGTGAGGTGCATGGTGTTGAAGTTCTGGGCCAGCGCGTCCTGGTCCCAGACCCAGGAAGGAGGCATCTGGGGACCTAGCATCGAAGGAGGACTAGACTGTGCGCCAGGCAGGGGAGGCGGCAGTTCGTACTGTGGAGCCAACGACGCATAGGCGCGGGGCGGCGCGGGCGGCAGCGTGCCCGTGGTGGCGATGAACATCGACTGTGGATGGGGGGCACCGATCTGATGAGGAGAGCCGAGGAGGCCCGAGCCACGACCAGATGGAGAGGGGACGACCCACATGGTGAAGGTGCCGGTGTAGGGGTTCCAGGCCGGCTGTGGAGGGGACGGGGACGGTGCAGATGGGCGGTACTGGGAGCGATCGCGGCCACCACGACCACGCCCCCGGCCATAGCCCGTGTTGTGCGCCGGGTTTGACGAAGGTGGCCCACCAGGTGGGCGTCGAGCGGTAGAGGAGGAGCCGGCCGATGGTGGAGCAGAAGCCGTCAGCGCCATGGGTGACGGCTTGAGCATGGTCGATTCCTCAACCTGGAGATCAGCACGGACATCGGAGAAGCAAGGCAGAGGGCGCTGCCATTTGATGATGACCGCTATGTGAGAGAATTTGTCGTTCAAGTCCCGGAGCACATTGAGAACAAGAGTGCGGTCCGGCACAGTTTCCCCAAGGTCGGCGAGCGAGTCAGCCATATTCTTCATCCGACGGCAGTACTCGGTGATGGTGAGATCTCCTTGAACAAGGTTGCGAAACTCCGCGTCTAAGATGAGGGCGCGGGTCTCCTTGTTGCTGATGAACTGATTTTCCAGGCCGAGCCAGATGGAGTGAGATGTCGGGGTGCCCATGGAGACAATCTCTACAAGCTCCGGTGTGATCATGGTGAAGAGCCACGACTTCACCGTGCAGTCCATGGTGGACCAATGGTGATCGAAGGTGAGGTCAGCGTCGGTCTCGATGAGAGGTAGGAGATCATACTTGCCCAGTACGTTGAGGAAGTAGGTGCGCCAACGGGTGTAGTTACCGGAGTCTTGGTCAAGGACGAAGGGCACTATTGACTTGATGTTTTGAACGACGACGGCCTGAGCGTGTAGCTGAGCGCGGTTCTGGGCACGCATCAGATCAGCGGCGAGCCATTCATCTTCATTGGCCTCAGCCTCGGCTTTGGCGACAGCCTCGACGGCAACCTTGGCAGCAGCAGCGGCGGCGTCGGCCACAGCTTTGGCTTTCTCAACCTTGGCCTTGGCGGCGGCGATGGCCTCGGCATGGGCGGCGTCTGGATTGGTGGGAGCCATGGGGCTGGAGGTGGGTGAAGAGGGAGGATCGCACAGAGGGGAGGGCGATCATGAGGGGGAAGGAGGAGTAGGGGAAGACCGCGGCGAGGATGATGCCGGCGGCTAGGGTTAGGCGATGGAAGCAATGATGAGAGGATCGGATGCTCTGATTGCCATGAGAGCAATAATAGGAATAGATTGATTGTCGATGATACACGGTGTACAGATTATATAGGGAGCAAGCCCTAAGTACACCCATGGGCTACACGAGTATAAGGCCCAAGATACAAATGTCTAACAGAAGGGATGGAGTCGAATATCTAGGACAAGTTGATAACAAAGGTAATATTGTCTGTAAAAGTAAGATATGCATGTATGAGTCTATATTTCAAGACAATCGGGCAACATACAAATAATACATGGAACTTTGTTACATCAAAAGGTCAATTTACGATTACAGCAGAATCATGCAATCGAACTAAAATTGCTAAATTTAAATGAGATAAAAATGTTTTTATATTCATTTTTTATAGATAGATGCATGCACCAAAACTGAGATCACAACAACAACTGAAATGTGTCATTAACAAAAAAAATGCACCTTACAAATCATCTGAAACTTGGTGGACTGGAATCCCAAATCTGGAGGTAATGGCTTGGGCATTGCAAATTAGGTGGCAGTGGTTTAAGAAAACACGCACGAACCGGCCATGGACTGACCTAGAGCTGCCCAACCATCCAACCTCGCTAGCCTTATTTGCTCTTGCAGTCACCACCCATATGGGCAATGGTGCCAGTATCCTATTCTGGTCTGATAGATGGATACATGGACAATCTATTCAGAGCTTGGGCCCCATGGTGTTTGAAAGAGTCCCTGCAAGAATTCGAAACAAAAAAACCATAGCAGAGGCTTTCATTGATGATAGTTGGACCCAGGACGTATAGGGCAGTCTCTCAATAGAAAGAACCACACAACTGTTTAGATTGTGGGACTGTCTCATGAACATTGATTTGAATAGCAATGATGACCAACATGTATGGAGGCTGAATGCCAGTGGATGTTACTTTGCCAAGTCAGCCTACAAAGCTTATTTCACGGGTGCTATAACCTATGAACCGTGGAAGAGGGTATGGAAAAGCTGGGCACCACAAAAATGCAAAATGTTTTTAATGGTTGGCCATCAAAAATAGACGCTGGACAACTGATAGATTGGCTAAAAGAGGAATGGAACACCCAGAAAAGTGCCTACTGTGCGATCAAGTTGAAGAGAATGTGTAGCAATTACTGACGACCTGTGTGATGGCAAGACAGGTCTGGTTTGTCATGCTTAGCTTGCTGCAGCTTGGGTCTTCTGTGCCGTGACAACATGAATGAAGCTTCTCAAAGTGGTGGCGCAGAACAGTGAAGAGAGTGCCACAGGAGCTGAGAAGAGGGCTGAATTCCTTGGTCATCCTGACAGCATGGGAAATATGGAAGCACTGCAATGATTGCGTCTTTGACAGAGCCTCTCCTTCGATTAATACCATTCTTGCTGCCATCAAAGATCAGCATGATCTATGGTGCATGGCAGGGGCCAGGAAGCTGTGAGAACTCAGCCTTGCGCTAACTTGACCTGGTGTTAGAAATAGGTCCAAGGGTGTGTGTGTGTTTTTCTTCTACAATGTGGTTGTTTAATCAGGGTGTATAATGGCCTCACTCATATTTGGTCCTCATATGAGTGAGGATCATGTAGGGGACCCTCCTGTTTTCTCTCTATTTGCAATGAAGAGCAGTTCTCCTGTGTGTTTTTTTTAAATCCAACAGTGTAGATCAGAATAGTAAATTTGGCAAAGCAAACAAATTGACATGGATAAAAAAGGTTTTTGTTTCCTCGAGAACACAAGAGAACTGTGCTTCATTGTATTAAGAAGAAATTAGAGGGGCTGAAGCCCGTTACAAGTGTTTTGAAGGTTACATGCGCGCCTGTTACAAAACAAAGATCGACATGCTACAGACACATACATTCAATCTTCAGGGAGCGAGGCTGTCAAAAAGGATAAAACCTTTTGCTCCAGCCAGCTCCCACAGATATCTTTCCTCACCAGTCTGCACAAGAGCAGCAGCAAGGCTAGGAGAAACACCATCGAAAACACACCTATTCCTATGATTCTAAAGGATCCAGGCGCCCAGAATAATAAGAGTATTCAGCCCTCGGCTAGTGAGCCCTCCTACTGCTTCACTTGCCATTTTCCACCACTCCATGAAGCACTTGTTGTCAGGCAAAGGCGAGAGCTGCTGCAAACCAACTTGCCACAAGAGCAAAAACCAGAATTGGCACACGAAGACGCAAGACACCAAAATATGATCAATAGTTTCATCCTCCTGGTCGCACAACGGACACTTTTCTGGGTGTTCCAAGCCTCGGCGAGCCAATCGGTCCACTGTCCAGATTCTCTTATCATGAGCCACAATCCACAAGAAAAAACGACACTTGGGAGGCACCCAACTCTTCCAGATTCTCTTATATGGCTCAAAATGCACCGACCCCAAAAACATGGCTTCATAGGCTAACTTCAAGGAATATACACCAGTTGACGAAAACCTCCAGAAATGTATATCAGAAACTACTTGCTGTAGCTCGAAATCAATCAGAATATCCCATAGGTGCAGATAGTCTATAATAACTCCAACAGTGATGGCACCTTGAATGTCAGAAATCCATGTTCTATCCGTGAGAGCTTCCTAGACAGTCCTCTTATTGATTCTTCTCTTCAGGATAATTGCAAACAGACGAGGAGCAATATCGATGATCCGCTGCCCAAGCAGCCAACGGTCACTCCAGAACAAAGTATGAGACCCACCACCAACCTCAGTTTGCATAGCTATTGAGAAAAACACCCGAACCTTGTCTGGAACTTGGATGGGTAAAGTTGACCAAGGTCGACCAGGTTCTGTTTTTTCTAGCCAGAGCCACCTCATCCTAAGAACCCAGCCGAGTTCTTTTAGGCTGGAGATGCCCAGCCCTCCTAGCTCTAGTGGGCGATAAATTTTTCCCCATGCCACAAGATAGTGTCCTCCTTTCGCGTCTTTGCGTCCGCGCCAGACATAGCCTCGCCTAATCTTGTCAATTGATTTCAAGGCCCAAGCTGGGAGATTGATGGCCATAGCTAGATAAACAAGCATACTAGTTAGGACAAACTGAACCTGGACTTATCGACCAGCTCGGGTCATCAAATCCGCCATCCACCCTGGAAGCTGATATGCAATTTTATCAATAATTGGCTGGATCTGATCTCTAGTGAGCTTCTTGAGGGAGAGAGGGAGTCCCAGATACTGGCATGGAAAATCCAAAATATCACAGGGGAGTAAATTCTGCAAAATAGCAATGTCATCTTCCCCACACCGTATCAGGAAAACGCTGCTCTCTTTTGGGCATTGTTGCACAGTCCCGAATCCTCCCCAAACAACTGAAGTAAGTTCAATGTGATGGTAATATCATCCGTTCCAGGCCGTAGAAAAAGGACCACATCATCTGCATATATTGATATTCGGTGTTGTATTGTCCTGGTAGAGAGTGACTGAAGCATACCTTCACCCTCAGCCTTAGCAAACATATATCCCAGCATGTCCATGACCAGAATAAAAAGCATCGGGGAGAGAGGGTCCCCCTGCCTCAATCCTCGCCGATGAGAGATAAACTCACCGGGGATCCTATTCAATAAAATATGGGTGGAAGAAGTATAAAGGAGACAAGAGATGATATCTCTCCAAATCTGTCCGAAACCGAGCTGCTGCAACACTTCGAGGAGAAAGGGCCATGACACCGAGTCGAAGGCTTTCGAAATGTCAATTTTCAAAAGGATGCATGAGTGCTTTTTTTGGTTGAGGAATCTAGCCGTCTGCTGTACTAACATAAAATTATCTTGTATGAACCGACCCTTAATGAATGCACTCTGAACCGGTGATAAAAAAGGTCTCCAACCAAAAATAGATATCGAACGGATCACACTAATAATCACTCAGTAAAAGAGGAATCAAAATTATACTCACATTGCTGGTGACCTTGTAGTAGTAGTACAACACCTACTGGTACTTGGATATATGAACCCTTGCCATATAAGATCAATCTTAATTAACCATTGTTTCATCTCCTCTGTAAGAAAAAAACACACACACATCAGAAATAGGGTCGTCGACCTATCGAGAAATAATAAACCTTGGTGTCATCTAAATACTCAGCTAGTGGTAATCAGAGGCATATTAGTGAGACCAATATTTAGCTATAGCATAATTAAAAAGATCAAAATATAAGTGAGTGCATACTTCATGGTATACTATCTTTTTTTTGTATCCTGCATACAAACCCAGCCAATGGCTTCTCCACAGGATCAGTAGGTACCTCAGCAGTCCACTACTACTAGTGCTGGACGGCCTAGTTCTTCTGCACCACCTGCTATAGCTCCTAATGATCCATCATCAATCAGTTCGACTTCAGTTCCACCTGCCAAGCCGAAGCTTCCATTTCCAGAACGGTTTGAGAAGTCAAGTGAAGACAAGCAGTTTGCTAAGTTTCTGGAGATGATGAAAGATGTGTAGATTACCATCCCCATTCTTGATGTTGTCTTACATGTTCCGATGTATGCAAAGTCCTTTAAGGAGCTGCTCAAGAAGAAGCGAAACATTACTTTGACCAGCCATCATATTAGCAAATAAACATATTCATGAGCTTAATGCATGAAAACAATGAGAGATGTAAAAACACGACCATTCAAGCTAAAGATCAGAGGATCCGTAATAGGAATCCTTAAAGAAGCGAAACATTACTATGAAAGAGAGAATCAATAAAGGCATACTATCTTTTTTTTTTATCCTGCATACTTCTTTTTTTATCCTGCATACTGCATACAGTATGTCAGCTCCCATCTGGTCAAGCTGACCTATGCTCCTCATAAGTTGATACACTACCATACATGCTCCTTTCCATGCCTCTTTCTTTCTGGCTACCTCCCTTTCATAGTCCTTTGCAATCATAGTTGGTTTAAGTGCTTCTTTTTTCAGTTGGTTTATGCGGCTTCCTTTTCAGTTGATTTGAGCTCTTCATTGTCAGCTAATTTAAGCACTTCTCTCGAGCTTGCATCAAATACAATAAATATGTCATGGTTTTAAAAAATGTGATCTTTTCAGTTTATGAACAAGTACACATGTTGTCTGTTTTTTAATGAACAAGTACACATGCATTTTGACATTAAGGGATGGCGGCACTAATACAACTCAATTCACTAATCAACTGATATGCATATGGTTGTCACTGTACGTAGCGAGTAGCAGAACAACAATAGTTACCTGCAGTGATCTTCTTCAGACATCTGCCGATCTGAGATGCACAGTAGATGGGCATTTGCCAAATGTACCCCACATCGAGATTGAGCTCGGTTACTGCTAGTGCTCGCAGTGCCTTGTTTCTCACATTTGCAGGGTACACAGGCAGAGAGACAGAGTGATGCAGGGTATAATAGGCACACGGGGGGAGTACTGGCCTACAAATATTATGAAGAAATAACTTGAACAGGAAATTTCAAAACACAATACAGTATAATTTCACACCAAATTCCCGCTGATATAATTTGATAATGAACCAAAACAGAGTTACATAATGGTAGGACAGTAGTAGGAGTAGTAAAAGAAGAAGGGCCGGACCATCATCTTGCTGGTTCCTCCTCAAACTTACAGAATGAAAGACCTGCAAACCAACATAAACACAAGTTCTAGCGGAGCAGCTGCAATCTGCAGGAGGCTATTTCTTCAAAACCTTACTAACCTCCTTGTCAGAAAGCAGCCACTGAAATACTGAATACAAACCAAACAAAAAGCGTAGAAACTGAGCAATATATGAACCAGAAAACATTGAACTATAGATGAATCAGGCTTGCGCCGGCGGATGGGCCTGTGGCCCAGTGGCAACGACGCAAGGTGCGTCTGCGCCGGCGGGGGTTCGAACCCCCGTCCCGCACCTGCCTCCTGAAGGCTGCCCCAAGGTGGGGTTTCTCTAAAAAAAAAAGAAAAAAAATCAGGCTTGCGCTGTAATAAGGCAAGTTATCCATCGACGACATAAATGAAGACAACAAACCACATGAGAGTAATTTTGGCCCCTGGCATCTGCTGCGTGCAGTAAAATGAGCGCATATGTAGCAGCAGAGAACGGGTGATTTTGCTTCAGCTTCTGGTTGTTCACTTGTCGTTGGCGTTGGCGGGGACGCCGCCGCCGTTTTTGACGAGGCCCGCGGCCATGGCGGCGACAAAGGTCACGACGTGCTTCATGATCTTCACTTTGATCTGGCGGCCCCTCGAGAGGAGGTGGAGGAGGCAGGCGGCAGGGATGCATATCAAGGAGCAAAGGAAAGTTTTCCATCAATGCATATACGTGATTATCGGACGGGTGCACGGGCGAGTATGTTTGATCGGGTGAAAAAAAACAGGAAAAAATGGTAGACGAGGGGAGTTTCCTATGTAAGTTTTTGTTATGTCATATCTGACAATGGGCCTAGAAATTATTAGAGGGCTATAATTGAAAGGAGAGTAGAATCAAAGACATAGATTTATTGAGTACATAGATCACAGGGTGTGTTTAGATGGGTCGAAATTTAATTTTTATAGTATAGATATAGTATAGATATATAAATTTATAAGTTTAAAGCTGAAATATAGCATGAATACAGATTATATTAATTAGGAAAATTTGTCTGTAGGACACTCTTCAATATTGGTTTGTCTCCTGGATATTGGATCGTTTCTTTTGGTCCCGTAAACACTAGAAAAATGCACCTTTTGTCTGCAGGACACTGTAGCGAAAAAAGTGACTATTTTCAACTTTTTTATCTTAATGTACAAAATACATTGAAACTTGAAATTTGGCACAATGTTACATTACTAAATTCTTTATACATGCATTTTTTTCATATTTATTGCTGATTGTTAACATAATTTTTTCCTAATAAAATATTTATTTTTAAAATTAAACTATGCAAACAAATGGTAAAAAATAAGAAAAATCACATAAACATAAAATGTCACATTGTGTCAAATTTCATGTTGCAATATATTTTATATATTAAGATAAAAATTTTGAAAGTAGTCACTTTTTTGTTATAGTGTTTTATAAATAAAAGGTGTATTTTTTCAGTATCTACGAGACCAACAGAAGTGATCCAGTGTCCAGAAGACAAAATTAATATTGAAGAATGTCCTATAGATAAATTTCCCTATAATTATTATATAAAAATCAATTATGATATATAATTTCTTCAACATAGGGAGATATAGTCATGAAAAAATTCAGCCTTATTATAAAAAAATATAAAGAGCAAAAATAAATCTTTATCCCTTGTTAAATTAGGTGATGTCGTCCGCTCTTATTCTGCCCCAACAGAAATAGAGTATGTTTCATTATCGTATATCTCTTTACCTCTTTAGATTAGATTACTAGCAAAGTACCCGTGCGATACTACAGGTTTAAAAAATAAAATACTATTTATAATTTAAACATAATTATTTACACAATATAATTATTAACATTTTTACATGAAAGATAATATTTATATTATTATTGGTGCTTCTTAATGTACAATTTTATATGTCATAAGTAATAATTTTTCTATCATTTTTTACCGTATTATTATCATAAATATTATTTTACCTCTAATATTAGTGATTTTCATATGTAGTGTCGTTTGAGTGCTATGTTACAAAATTAAGGGAAATGACATTAAAAAAAATAATTAAATATGAGTAGTACTGATATGAAGCCCAATTCGCTATGCAAAGAGGGATTCTCATAAGTTCATGACGCCTATAAAATACCACTGGACCTCTATAAAGCCCAACATGCAAGACCAAGGTCATGATCCAATGCATAAAAATTTCTAGAAGCTTTATTTGATAGAAAAAAAAATTAATTCACGTAGAATAGAAACAATACTGTCTTGCGACGTGATTTTAGACTTGAAAACATGCTCTAATGAGAAAAGTTAAAACACAAAAGTTATAAATCTCATTGAGTCCTTTTCGGAACATATGTGGATCATATTATTTGAATTTCCGAGATAGAAGATATGGGCCCCACATAGAGACCTACGTAGATAAGTTTGAATCAGAATAAATATTTTTCCATCATAAATTTAGAACCAAAATGGCGAAATCTTGACTTCCATTGAATATCAAAATTGTAGAACTTTTTGAGGGCTATGCGATAGAGTTTTTTGCCTCATTTAAACTCCATACAAGGCATTTATGATTTTTTAAATTTAGTACTTGATATGGAAGGTACAAAACCGATTTGAATTCAATTTTTAACTTTATGGGCATACGATGATTCCAACCGGATTGTATTCGAACCAACATCAAAATACGGGGCAGACGAACTCACCTAAATTAATAAGGAGTATAGATAGCTTCTACCTCTCAATGTTATTCTTTCCAATAGTTTTTGTGGTTCGTAAAGATCCAATCAGTTTCCAAATATCATTCTGAGTTTGTTACATAAGTCAATCAAGAAAATAAAAACAACTGATCACGGATCGGATGGAGATTCCTTTCCATCAGTTCAAAATTGATACAAATCCAGTTAAACAAGCCAAAACAAAACATAACACGGGACAGACCACCTAATTCAGTTTAGAGTTTCAAACATTGTAGCCCATAATTCCTTCAAAAAGTAGCGCTAAATGCAAAGTTCATCATAGTCTGAATCAATACAACAATTAATCATGGACTCAATCAAATTTCAAAGTTCTAGTTTGCACTGCTAGTAATTGGATTGAGAGAATCAAAACTTTTAGTCCAAAACAAGCAAAATTAAGAATTAGTTGTTCAAAAATAATTTCCTAGGTGACCTTACAAGTTTATGACCATCTACTAAGAAGTTGAAGAAGAAGGATTTTGCCACCATCACCGAGGGCTCTAGTATGAGGTGTGATCGTCATAGTAGATATTGCTGATCTAGCATGCTTAGATCTTGCTCTGTGGTCACCGTCTCATCGGGGAAAGTTCGTCAGAGAGGGAACCAGGTGAGGGATGCAGCAGAGGAGGGAGACCGGGTCAGGGCTGCAGCCATCACCTCGTCAGGGAGGACCTTATCGGAGAGGGAATCAGGCGAGGACCATAGTAGCAGAGGGAGGTCCGGGTGGACCTCAGGGAGCGTCGCGTCAAGCTCCAAGAGGTTGTCAACACGTTCGCTAGGGAAAGAGCTTAGGTGAGCACCTTGATAGGGAGGGAGGTCAGGTAACGGCCTTGCCATGGAGACAGAAAATAGCACCCACACTGAAGCCACTCATACTCTCTAGATTTGGATAGCACTTTGTTAGGGATAGATTTTGGATGAGCACTTTGCTAGTATGTATAAGAGGTAGATTGTACTAATTTGAATAGCTTGGAGGACTAAACCAAGATTTTATTCTTTTAGGTCGATGTTGATGTGATCTAATGTCATTTTGTAACCACAAGTGCATGAATAAATTATACATTTTCTTAGGAGTATTATAAGATTTATATCAAATTCATAAGAAACAAGCAGGAAATTAACTTTACTCTAAGTCTACTAACAATAATAAGGAGTCATATAAGCAAACTACGCTAATATGCAATAATAGTAAACTAAACAAAGGTCATGTAGATGAAGTTGTAAGTGTAGGTTGTAATCGAGAATAGGAAAACTCCCTTATTCCAATGCTACGGTTAATACAATAACTCTCTCTATTGACTATTAGTGTGCGATAAGTGATAAGTGAGTGGTACTCAGTTATCGGCTGCTGTGCTAGATGCCCTATCATGTGATGCTTTATTGTCGAGACTTAATCTCGGCATCAGATATAGGATAGTTCATCTATGTAAATTTATAGGTAGAACAGGGGTATACGCGAGATCGAGAGATGATAGTAACACAAGACACCGATGTAGATAGGTTCGGCCTTCCCGGAGGATAATAATCTTATGTTATGTGTTCTGTGATATTTGTATTAATATATCTAGATCATAGATCTAGACGAGGAGGGTAGACCTAGACGATGATGTCTAGTTGTGTCTAATCTATGTCCCGTGTGGGATCTATCTAATTAAACTTGTCTAATTATCGACTTGTCCAATGCTATGACTTGTCCCTTGAACAGGACCCCTGCCCCTCCTTATATATCCGGAGGGACAGGGTTACATGGCGGAGTCCTAGTCGGTCTACTGATCTTATCCTAGTAGAAGTCTACCTCCACTTTCCTTATCTATGAGGTACCCGATGATAAGTATCATCGACATTTATAATCATTCATTTGATTGTTTTCTTATACATATGCAATAGATCAATAAAGTAAGACTAATTAACACCAGTGATCTAGTGACCCTCTTGAATTTGGAGACTGGAATCTTGGAAACGTCACTTAATGACCTAAATACAGGTCCAGAAACATGATGCACAAAAGGGGAGAGCCCAGGCTACCGAAACTATGAACCAATTAAAACTATGCATTTTTTTTTTACAAACAAATGGTTATATGTTTGGAATTCAATGTAGCCTTCATAATCAAGAGAAATCGGTATATGCACGTTGCTACCATTCATGCAACCAATCAGTCCACTTTATTTTGTAACTATCATTTCATTCCTATGCAAACAGTCAGCAGTGTCAGCTGATTGTATATTTTCCTTGGTTCGTAAAGTGTCATTACTTGTATTGTGTGATTATTAAAAAATCACCGGAATTACTAAATATGTCTGGAAAATATCAAAATTTACACAGGAATCAATAAGGGTATGAATGGAAAATAACAAGCTTATTAAGTTCACGGTGATAGGTATTAACTAAACACATCCATTATTTTTTATTTTCTCTTAACATTAAACTAAAAATTAGTACCTAAAAGGTTCTCTGACAGACTCATTCTATTTTTCTTTTACATTTTCTATCAAATTCTCATCAATTTCGCCTCCAATTTTGGAATTAGTAAACAACAAACATTAATAAAAGCATTATGAAAAATAAACATATGAGTCAATATATGAAACCTTTCACAGGGATATTGGGTTCGGAAGCCATCTTTAGTTGATACTCTTTGTGATGTTTTTTTACTTTACTGTCTTTTGGTATTCGTAAAATTATCTGTAACATATTAAGAAAACGTGGTTTCGTCTCTAATACATCGACAAAGTCGAATTCATCTGTAACACACTATGATCTTGTAATTCTCGTCTGAAACACATTATGATAATTTAACATTTATTTTTAACTTTTTTATCTCAATACTTAGAATGCTTTAGAAGTTGAAACTTGACACAAATATACATGATTGCAATATCTATCACTAAAAATAGGGCTAGATTTTATTATTAATATTTGCATGATTTGCTGGACAAATTGAATATTGAAACAATGAAAAACATTTGAAAAAATTAGCTCTATTTTTTTAGTGATAGATAATGCAATAATATATATTTATGCCAAATTTTAAATCCTAATATATTATAAGTATTAAGATAAAAAGGTTAAAAACAATTATTAAATGATTATAATGTATTCCAAACAAAAAATTACAAGATCGTAGTGTGTTGCAGACAAATTCGACTTTGTCGATGTGTTTGAAGTGTGTTACAGACAATTTTGCCTTTAGTATTCAATAAGACATCCTCTCTCTTTTGTACGTTTGTTTTTGTTTGACCTTTCATTCATCCATCAATTGTTCTATATTTCTATCTTCACTCTCATTTGCTCTCTATCCTTTTCCCTTTTACGTTCCTTTTTTAAAATCAATCATTCATGTCATTTAAGTTTAGGATACTGAAGGGGGAAACCCATGCCTCTCTCCTAGGGCAACGGGCGGAAATCTAGCCGCCGCCATCGCCCCCCTCCCCCCCCCCCCCCCCCCCCCCGCCCCGCCCCGTCCCCTAGCTGCTCTGCCCCCGCCACCGCCTAAGCGGGTCACCGACCAAGCCGCGCGACCGCGAGGAGGGCGGCGGCATAGTCTTATCCTGTCCTTCGGTGGATCCCCGCGCGCACCAGAAGAAGAGGAGAGGTGGCCATGGCGTGGCGGCTTCCTCGTCGACCGGCGACGGAGCCGTGGGCCTTTCCACTTGCGGCATGGCGTGGCTACTAGGATGACCGGCGGTGGCTGTGGGATCCCCGACCAGATCTAGGGCCAGGACGCTCGTTTCAGGTGGTCTCGGAGTGGCTTTGGTCGTCCTCTTGGCCTGAGAGCAGTCGAGGCAGGTGTGGAGCGACAATGCGTTCGTGTGCATGGTCCCCGACAGTGGTTGATCGGGCCAACATCATGGAGCTACGACCAATGCAGGAGTTGGCCGGATCTGGCGCGGCCTGATCCGGCAAGACTGATGGTTGTGGCGGCATTCACAACGGTTGGCAATGGTGGCAGCAGTTGTTGGCGAGTTTGGTGGTGACCTCTATGCGGAAGCAGCTTTGGATGTGTCACCATGGTTTTCGGTTGTAGTGGTTGCATGGTGAAATCAGAGTCGTGTGGGGGTCTCAGTGGCCAATTGTGATTGACAATGCTTGGTAGTGTAGCATTCGGGGGAAAGCCATGGTTCTCTTACTGACATCAACAACGATGACATCTTTGGATGTTGTTTCCCTCGTTGGAGGCATTGTTGTGGTGGCTTGCACTATCCACTGAGGATTCTCTGGATGAAAACTCAAGTTCTAGGTCACTAGAGCGGGCAACTGCGTCGTCTCTAGACATTGTTCCCACCTTGGAGGCGTTGCTTCGGGGATCCTCGTTACTTTGGCTTGTCACTTGTCTTTCACAACGGCAATGGTGACATCGAAGATGGCACATAAGCTTTGGAGCCAAGTTGGGAACTCATCTTGTTTGATGGGCTTTATGTTGTGGTTATTTGCAATCGTTCTGCCACCTTGGGTTGGTTGTTGGTCGAGGTTTCCTGACGACTTGGTTGTTGGCTAACCGTGTCGGAAACTTAGTTGTCGTAGAAATAGGTAGTTTTTTTTTTCTTGTTTGGTTTGGTCACGTTTTTTTTCTTAAAATGTCGTATTTTCTTCTTCTATAATGAAAAGGCAGAGCACCTACTATTTACATCAAAAATAATCATTCATGCTATTTTATTAGCTAATCATTTTTACATTCTCGTTAAACATCATATATGACGCGTAGGACCCAAAGCAAAGGCTGTGCACATTGGCTCTGAAGAAGTCTGTTGATCTAGAACCAACTCAAGAAGACACTAACACTGAGTCGGCCGAAGGCAAGCTGGGTGCACTCAACTCTGTTTTTAAGTTTTTCTTTTAATATATCACATTGCTAGATGTCTAGATAATGATTTTATATGCATCAGGTAATAGGTGTTATTTAAAACTCCACGTGCATTGTTGCCTTGCAAGTATTCTAATTGGTTTATGGTGTACTAGTTCGATAGAATGCTATTCATAAGAGTCTGTTTGATAGAGCTTTAACTCACACAAAAAAACAACTTTAGTTTTGGATTATCAGTCAAAAGCAGTTTTTTTGGTTATTCTGACTTATACAGCTTATACAATTAAATTGTTTGGCAAAACAGCTTATTCTATATTTTTAAAAACTGATTATACATATTAAATAACTACCATGCCCCTAAAATTTAATATAAATATTTTGTTATTTATAATAAATAATGTTGTGGCGTCTCCAGAACTGGACGTGCTTGCCATTAGCAACTGCATGACTGCACTCCTCAAATGAGGTTGCCATCTCTGGCTACTCTCACGAATTGCAATTTTCTTCGTTGAAATGTTATCGCTTTCTCTACACTTGCATCTGCATTAGGCTGCACAAGCCTCATAAAAATGTCACAAACTCGGCAATTTGATCCATGTTCTTCATCCAAAAGAATTCGAGATGCCCACTCAAATCTTTCTAGTACTTGGAGCATCTTCAAGAGCTCTTCAATAAGTATTTCTAAAATAAATTATTAGAATTTATTATAAAAATTATTCTCCAACATCTCCTCTAAATACCTTTCTATTTTTATCTCCTTCCTAAATCATCCTTAAATGTAGGTAAATCAAGGAAGAACTCGGGGTCCCCAATCCCACGCGTCCTACGCGAGCGGCAAAAATCAGCGCCATCTCACCCGACAAAACATTGTACCGCCAAAAAAAAAATCACCTCCACTCCACCCCCTCCGGCTGCCGGCAAGCCTCCGTCGGCGATCCCTCTCCCCTCCTCCGGCAGGCGCGCCTTTGCTGCATCTCCGGCCGGCGTGCCTCAGCTCCACCTCTGGCACACCTCCTTCCTCCGCTCGGGCCCCGTCCACTCCTCCGGCCGGTGCGCCTCCGCTGGTGTCCCCTCCCCTCCTCCAGCCTACGCGCCTCCACCTCGCGCTCCCTCCCTCCGCTCGCATCACGTCGCTTGTTGCCCTTGCGTGTAGCGCTGGCTCGCTCGTTATCCCCCATGCCGCTCCCGTCCCCAACAGGCCAACACCAGGCCAACACCAGTCTCCTCCGATTGAAGCCGATTGAAGGTAATCCACTTGGATTCGAATGGATTGGATTGTAGCGCACACGTGATTAGGTCTCGTGGTCACTTGATTCCATTGTAGCGTTGTGCGTACCTGCTGCTCACATCAAGGCCACCAGACTGCTGCTGCTCACGCTAAAACATAATGCTTCTTGCTGCTGACGTGAAGGACGAAGACGGCGGCACGCGATCTACAGGCAAGCGAAACTGCAGGCAGTGTCGCAGGCGATCGTTCTGCAGGTACCTCGGCGCACGCCGTCAAAGAAATTTCCACCAGCGCTGAAAACAGTGAGAGCCCTACGTATTGTTGATTTAGGGCCATAGTTAGGGAAACTATTGGAGAAGAGAAAACAATTTAGTCCCAATAGTTTTTAGGCTACTACCAAAAAAAAGTTTTTAGGAGACTTTTTTTGGCCTCTCTTGGAGATGCTCACACCCCTGAACGTGGAGCTGCACCTTAGGCCGTATTGCACGGAGAGGCTATCACAAAGAAAACGATAAAGCAGAGAGAAGATATCTGTTCTTTGATTGAATGAGTCGAAGCACGGAAAATAGTCAGGCAAGGAGATAAGGGGCACGGGCGCCCGCTGAAGCTATGGGCCAGGCATACTGAGCCGGCAAGGGGAGTCGGGGCATGAGCTGCATGTGGTGGCCCGTTCCGTGTGGAAGCGGAGGGGCTCCTCCCAGCACGCCGGGTCGTGGCCGATGGATGTGGACCCAGAGCTGCGCCTTCGCCATGCTCGCGCCAGCGCACAGGCTCCTCGGCATGACAGAGATTCAGCACTAATCCGTGTGGATTAAAATAATCTCAGTTTGTTAGCCGTCCGCCCCCCTCACGCGTCACACGCCCGTAGAACCCCAAACCCCTGCGTCACCGGGCCCCAGCAGTCATCCACACGGCTCCGCCACTTGTCCCCTTCCTCGCGAGCCCCGAACGGCAAGACGGATCCTTCTCCCTCTCTGCTTTATCTCCTCTTCGCAGACGAGCAGTTACAAGGAAAAAAAAAGAGAGAGAAAGATGCGCGCAAGGTCGATGGAATAGCTCCCGAGTTCCTCTTCCTCGTTGTCGTCGATTCTACTCTGCCTGATTTCCGTGCTCCATGGCCGCTGTGGCGGAGGCAGAGAAGGCGGCAGATCTTGGTGAGTGGAGAAAGCTCTGTTCTTTTCCCCCGATTCTGTTTTCTCTTGTCTCTAATAGTTCTTTGTTACGTTGAGATTGTTCGATGTGTTGTTCTTGCGCTGCAATATGCTACTGACCAATGGTGAATCTGTGAGCTGGAGTAGGAAAATTTGACTCTTTTTTTCCAAGGCGCGCATTGGTTAAGCTGTGCTAACGGATCGTTCGTTTATCCCTCTGATCCAGGGCCGCAGCTGGGGATATCGCCGGCGACCCCCGACATTGTCCAGAAGCTGCCTCGGCAGTCCGGGATCAGCGGCGCAGATGGCTCTTGCTGCACTGCTCTGTTCACAGCCGTGCCGGCCCCCGAGCTGGAGCTGGCTGGCTGCAGCAAGACGGATAGCGACGAATTCAGCTCGGAGCCGTCTCAATCAGCGCATGTTAGCCCTCACAAAGTAGAGAATGACGGATGCAGCTCGGCGCCGTCATCTATCAAGGGACTGTCTCAGTCTTCGCTGGTTGGCCCTGCCAAGGTGGAGAGCTGCGAATTCAACTCAGTGCCATCACCTGACCGAGAACAGTCACGATCTGTGCCGGAGGATTTTGGAGAATTGGACTGTACTGTGAGCACGCAGGATTCCAGCACCTTGCAGGGTCAGGAGCACGAGTTCTCAGGTAGGATGGCGCAGCAGTGGGGCAAAGATCTTGCCAGTGACAGTGATCCTAGTGCTAACGATACTGTCCCAACTCCTGATAAAGTGGAGCCTACCCCACGGAGATGGCGGAAGAAGTCGACCAAGGGGGTTCCTCGATTCAAGGTGATGAAAGACAAAATATTGAAGCCGAAGACGACACCGAAGGAGTCCACACCGGGTAAGGTTAAGAAGAAGAAACTTCAGGAGGATAATAGCGAACGTGTTGGAACAGACACTTCTAATGTCACGAGGCGGAAGTTGAACTTGGATTCTTCTGGAAATGAAATGTGTTTCAGCAGAACCACACTGATGGGCAATTTGAGATGCCTTGCCAAAAGTCATGGTGTGCAGGATGATCCATGTGCGCGCACGAGGAGCAAGAGAGGGAAGAAGAGGAAATTCATGATTTTTAAGCTCCAGGAACGTGGTCAATTGGCGATGGTGCCTTACCAGAGTACCCAAACTAATGCATCATCCTCTGTACTTGTTCCACTTAAGGGTTTTACCCAACTTGATATTGTACGCCAAGGAAGTCAGCTACAGAAATTGCATACCAAGGTGTTGGGCCTTGATGAGGATACACTGCAAGTGTATGATGTTCTGCGGAAGTGGGATGAAAGTGATAGTGAGAGTTTTGAAGGGTTTGATATTGGTAGCGGACCTAAATGGGATGAGAGACGACACGTCCTAGAAAAATGTGTGGATGTATTCATTGCCACGATGCATGATCTATTAGGTAATGTTCTAGCCCCTTTTATGCCTTTATACTGCAAATGGAAGATAAAAAAGGCTAATATTATTTCAATATACTTCAAACACCCTTTTTATGTCCTTAATCAAGTTGGTACACGGAAATATAACTGTTTGGGGTTTCCTTCGTAGTCTTTTCTTTTGAAGCCAAAAGGAGAAAAAGTTAAAAGGCTATTCCTTGATATACAAACTTCTAAAGAATTTTTAGAGTCAGTTCTTAAAGAAAACACTCATTGGCTCTAAAATAAAGAAATTCTTCCAGTAAGACTAAACGTAAATTGTTGAAACACTTTACTGAGATGCCTCTCTTGTTTCCATTTCCTTCTTTTCGGTTTTCTTTTTAAATGAATTTCAGCTTTTAAAATGAGATAAAAATAATGTACATTCTTTCTGAACAAATCTGCAGGTGGCACTTATTTAAAATTCATATTAGGAAGGAAAAAAAGTTTGACCATGGCACTTTTTTCTTATTAGTTGAATTTTTTTTGTGATATGTTCTTTTGTAACAGTTCATGTATCGGCTCCAAAATGGTGCCTAGGTGTCAATCGCTTTTTAAGACAGTGCCTTCCACAGTTATTAGCAATATTGGATCAAATAAGT
Organism: Eleusine coracana subsp. coracana; assembly: GCA_032690845.1. NCBI lineage: Eukaryota > Viridiplantae > Streptophyta > Magnoliopsida > Poales > Poaceae > Eleusine > Eleusine coracana. Next base: position 57,539,742 of record CM064420.1, read on the forward strand.
TAATAAAATCTTCTGCTTATATGGAACATGTTTGAATTGGATTCTAAATTCTGAACTGCTGCTTGTCAGGGCCCAGAAAGTTCTCTCAGTGGGGAGGATCGGTTATTGATTCTGTGGTTGGTACTTTTCTTACACAAAATGTTGCTGATAATTTATCAAGGTAAAATAAGACATGAATCATAAATAGGCTTTTATCCATTTACATGTTTTGTGCTGGAACAATTTTTCCCTTTTCGTTGCTGCACTTCCTCTGCATATATCATACCCTTTTAATAAAAATACAGCAATGCTTTTATGAACCTGGCGGCAAAGTTTCCTCCAAGTAAGGCCTGCCGTAAAGCTGAGGAATGCTCAAATGTACTTCCATTGATTAATGGGCTTGAAGAAAACTTGGATTCTGAGGAAGAAGATGGGCATGATAAAGAGATAAAAGGTCCTTATGGTCGAGAATACAGAACAGTAGTAGAGAGTTTTATTGCTGATATGAAACAGAAAGACATGTCTACTTTGGAAAAAGACCATCTTATGAACTTGGTGAAAGATAAGTCTGGAAATCCAATATGCACTGAAAGAACTTTGAGAAAGTTCATAGATACACTGAAGCCAAAAGTCACATCTGAGTGGGACAGTTTACGAGAGGAAGCATGTCGAAAAGGATACAATTACAGGAGTGGAGAAATAAAGGATGCAGTGGATTGGAAAACAGTACTACATGCACCAACACTGAAGGTTGCAAAATGCATTGCAGTCAGAGGACAACATTACCTTATGGCATGCCGCATACAGGTATTTGATTGCACTAAAACTGTCATTTTGTATTTCTAAAATCCCACTCAACAATTATTAGCTGTGCTGTACTATTTTCAAAATATCTTACCCCCAAAAAGAGGAATGTGCTCATCTTAGAAAAAAGACACGGGTGGAAAGTATACATGGTTACAAAATGTATAAATTTATAAGAGACCTTGTGATGTCTGACAGACTATTCCAGAATGGAGGTAGTATTAACTAATCAATAATTTAATGCTTTTGCAAGAATTATTAGACATTATTTATCATCTACATTGAGCTCCTTATCCAGTTTTATTTCCTCTCTTTTCTCTCTTTTTTTAATTGCTCTTTTCCCATCTCTCTTCTTCTTTGCCTTTTTTCTTGTGTTTGTTTTCTTTTGCTTTTGTGCTTGGGTTCTTCAGGGTCTCATCTCTAGACTACCCCAACTTGCTTGGGATTAAAGGCTTAGTTGTTGTTGTTGTATTGAGCTTCTTATTCAACAGTCAGTGTATCTCCCCATATCACTAAAGGACTGATTGTTGCGTTTTAACAATAGCATGATTGAAACATTAGCTTTATTGCTTAAGCCAGGGGTCGGCAGGGAGCGTTCGCTGTGGTGTATGGCTGGAGCAACATTGCTGAGGGAGACACTCATCTGGTCGTCAGTAATCTCCTAGAGTTTTCCTTGGAGTTGTGCATTTCCTTCAGTTAGTTAGCCTTAATTGTTTCTGTTTTCAGGTTGAGCATCCCCATTTGTGGGGGTGTTGTGTGAGTGTGTTGGTTATCTGGGTGTAAGGCTTGAGTGACCATTCCTTGTACATTGTCTGTTTCTTTCATCTTAATGAAATGAAACATGGCTCTCCTGCATTTTTGAGAAAAAAATTGCTTAAGCTAAGGCACTTGCAACATATTTGTTCTCGTGTTGATTATATATATTTTTAGGGAATTCTTGTCATTTATATTTATTTGATGCAAGTGCTATCCTTTTACCATTTTTACAGGCATTTCTTGCTCGTATAGAGAAAGATCATGGAAGCTTTGACCTGGACTGGCTTAAATTTGTGCCACGTGAAAGTGCCAAGTATGAATATATTCACAAAACATACAGTACTTCCTGTTGCTTCACCATTTTATTCTACTTTTTCTCGTTGAAATCCAGGAATATCTATGACATAATATTCTGTTCTGTTATGTTCAGTTATTGTTATTGTGCCTGTCAAAATATTGAAAAACCTTCTAATACATGGAGTACCACTTATCAATTCTAGCAGTATTTTTTGGAGAAATATCATGGCATTTTTAGAAGGGAACTGCTAGCGGTCTATATGAACTAGGAAAATCGAAGCATCTATGAACCTATTTGTATAATCAAATTTCATCATACTGCCATTCTTATCTTATTTTTTCTTGGGACTAGAAACTATCTGCTCAGTATTCTGGGGCTTGGAGATAAAAGTGTTGACTGCATCCGTCTTCTGTCCTTGAGGCATAAAGCATTCCCAGTAAGTTATATTTGTTTCTATGGAAAATATATCTAATCTGGCCAAATGAGAATGTGTACTCGATGATTATTTCAGGTTGATGTCAATGTTGCTCGCATAGTCACAAGGCTCGGATGGGTAAAACTTCAACCTGTAGAGGGTTCTGCGGAGTTTCATTTAGTTCACTTGTAAGACTGGTCTTAAATGAAATTTTAAACACAACAATAACTTTTTTTTTCTTACTTTTTCTTTCCCTTTGTTGAAGATATCCAGTCATGCGTGATGTACAAAGGTATCTATGGCCTCGGCTGTGTAAAATTGATAAGGAAAAATTGTAAGTCCTATGGCCTTTAAAAGTTTATTGACATTTAAGTTTGACTGTTAGCTTATCCATCTGACATACCTGCCAAAACGTAGGTATGAACTACACTGTCTTATGATAACATTTGGAAAGGTATGTGTATATTCTCAAGTAACTGATAATATGTATTTATGTTTAACTATTTATATTTTCCTCATTACTCCTGGTGGTTGATTGCGCAAGCAGGTAATGTGCACGAAAGCAAATCCAAATTGCAGTGCTTGCCCTTTCAGTGCAAAATGCAAATATTATAGTAGTACACTTGGCAGGTAAGTTCCACTTTTTTTTCTACTCGAATTGACTTTTACACTGCAGTCCTACGTACTATTATTGTCCCTGGACCCCTTACTGAAATATCTATATATGCTATATAAAATTAAGTAGCAACCCATTTAATTAGTCTGTACTAAAACATAGCAAAGGGGTTCATGGTGCAGTGGTGAATACCATTGGCTGGGGAGCTCCCACCCAGGGTTCAATTCCTGGGTGCTGCATAATTTGTGGAAAATAAAAAGAAAATCACTCGTTGTGTCCCATTTACTCAGTTGAAACCAACCTATGGTGGGCCCTCATGTATGAGGTGGACTCAAAGCATGGGTTAAGGCGCGAATCATAGGAGGCAGCTCCCGAGGATGGGACCAGGGTTCGTGGATTTTCTCAACCGGGGAAGGTTGAGCTTCTCTATCAAAGAAAGCCATGGGGACGGTCTTTACCCCGACTGGTCGAGTTTTTTTTTTGTACTAAGACATATGTTTTATTTGATTACCATTGTTGAGCTATAAAGCCTCCCTAGCCCCTTCTCAATCGCTTAAGCTTTTGGGTTGGACTGGTTAGGTGTGCTGCTTCATGGTATCAGAGCCAGGAGGTCTCGAGTTTGAGCCCCGGTTCCCGCATTCCTTGCGCCACCCATTTCCCACGCTGTGCCCCAGTGGTAGCCATCTGCGCCCACGTGGGCTATGCGTGCAGGGGGGGGGGGGGGGGGGGTTGAGCTATAAAGCCGCCCTAGCCCCTTCTCATTCGCTTAAGCTTTTGGGTTGGACTGGTTAGTGCGCTGCTTCATTACTTTTTAGCAGGACTCAAAAGGTAACAACTAACAAGATAACTCATCCTATTAGAAAAATCAACCAGAGTGGTCCTTTGAATTTGCTACATCTTAAAGTACTCTGAATTGTGAATAAGAATGTAGCCTTTTTATGTAAGAAAACTACTTGCTTTAGGCAAAATGTTGATTTTTCCTTCAACTCCCATGTAATCTTCAGAGTTTATCCGGTGCAAAGAACCTCTTCACAACAACACATCCCAAACTATATCTGAATGACTCGTTCAGTGATTTATCTTTATCTTTGAGTTCCAGTGTTTATTAGAATGTGAACTGGACTTTGTCCTAAAATAAAATACTGAGTGATGACATTTGTTGTTACTAGACTGTCCCTTCCTCCCGTAGAGGCCCATGGACATGAAAGCAGCAAAGAACAAACGAGCATGGTTATTCCTGGAAGACCCCATTTATCATATGCTGGTTGCACGCCAAGTTTTCAGGAAATGTGTCAACATCGAGTTGAAATAAGCAGGACTGCTGAAAAACAACCCATCCATAACTGTGAGCCCATTATTGAGGTGCCACCAAGTCCAGAACATGAATATGAAGAAGTACATAATCAGCTAGAAGAATCCTATGAAGATGATCTATGCGATCTTGAAGATATTGTGCCGGAAGGAGTGCATTATGATGCTGAAATAGATCTTACTTCAAGCAACCATGTGGTGAACAATCATTCTTGGACACCAAATTATGGAAAAGACTTGGTCCTGATCAACCCACAATGCAGTTTTGGCCGAAATAAAAAGCTGAAAAACATTGGACGTATTAGGACAGAACACAATGCGTATGTAATATTTTTTTCTTGATATATTTGAGATTTCCTTCTCAGTATTAGTTCCTTATTAGGTTTTTGCACAATTGTTATTGCAGGTATGTCCTCCCAGATGACCATTTAATTATAGATGGGGTGTGTTATATTCTGTGATTCTTAAGTTTTTCATTGTTATTTACTTCAGTGACATTGACTAATTTAGTGAGTTATGCGCTTCCTGTAGCACTTTGAAGACAGAGTTCCAGAAGATCCAAGTCCTTATCTCCTGGTTGTTATTTCGTGTCCTGATGATTACACAGTGAAAGGCACTATTCTGGTGAGCAGAATTTCTTAGAATCTTTTGTTTCTGAAATGTACATGTGATGTACTTGGCAATGATATGTTCTCGAGGACAGGGTTTTATTTAACACAGGCAAAATTGAACAACTTTACTAACTAGGAGCCCTTAAATGTCTGTTGTATTCATTTATCTGACAGTCAATAGTTGATTAATAGAAACTTCCAAAGAAAACCATTGTTTTACATTTTGTATAAAGGACTAGCCATTTCAGGTTTTATGCTAATTCAAAATTAATTGAAAACGATGAAATCCTTACCAATTATGTATGGTTATTGTGGATGAAATTAGCATGAAATAATGCACAATCTTTATAGTTCTAATGAAACGATGTTTACCCACTGAACACAGTGTTGAAGTATCTTTATTTGGGGTATCTGACATTTGTTAATAGAAGTAATTTTATATCATTTCCCTTCTTTTTAATCTATTTTTGTACACATGAATAAGCAGATACCCTGTCGGACAGCAACTAGAGGTAACTTTCCGTTGAATGGTACCTACTTTCAAGAGCATGAGGTATACAACCTTTGATTCTTTTTGTTCCTGAAATTTTTTGTTGCAAATTTAATATTTAATAAGCTTAGAGTACCAGATTGGCTAAAAAACTGATCCATTTTCTATAGGTTTTCGCTGATCACCAGTCTAGCCGTTTCCCAATAAGTGTCCCCAGGGATTGCCTCTGGAACCTGAAGAGATGCATTGTATACTTTGGTTCATCTATACACTCTATCACAAAAGGTATTTTATCTGTCAAACGTAAACAATAAAGTAGTGAAATGGTTGCTGATGAATCAAACTAATTTATGATCTGTTCATCCTCAGGTCAAACAAGACAAGAGATTGAGGACTGCTACAAGAAAGGTAAGTATCAAGTGGTTGTGAACGTTTTTTCTTTTCTTTTCTAGCTTATTTGTGGTTGTGGAACGTCTTTTGAGATGTGAGGAAAAGAATTTTTTTTTCTCGAAAACAGTTGTGAGGGAAATAGGCTAATCATCTCAAGGCTGAGTGCATAAGTCATAGGTTCAAATCCCAGAAACTTAATTTGGATCGAAAAACCACCGAACTAGTTCATCCAACAAATGGCTATTTCCCAGAAACTTAGTTTTCAAATGGTCTGACAGTGTTTTGATATTAGATAGTTAACTATAAATTGTTATGACTCCGAGGGAGAACCCAGGCAAAAGGAAAGAAGGAGAACTTAACCAGTGCAAGATAAACGACAGTTCTTGTTTCTACTGATTATTCTGGGGACCGAAGTTGCCGTGGCAAATTGCATGCTGAGCTGAAATTGGCATTCTTTGCATTTTCTAGTCTAAATCTCACATCTCAGAGTGTTGTGATGATTTTTGCAGGATATATCTGTGTGCGAGGATTTGATCGGGCTACAAGACAACCAAAGCGCATATGTGGTACATTACATGCTACCAACAGTGAAAAGAAAGAAGGTAAAGGAAGCCCTGCGAAGAAGGCAAAGACATCACCAAAGGCGAGGAACGATGAGGAGGTATCTTCGGCAAACTAAGATAAATAGTGAGGTCCTCGGGTCAAATTGTTGTCTGACATAGTTGTGTACAAATTGTAACTGTGACAATGCTGAGTTAGTTCTGTGACTCCCTGCTAGGACTTGTTAGTTGTTAGTACTCGTATTATTTAGTATGAGGTGTAGATGGAGGATGGTGCAGATATAGTGATAGTGTGAGTGAATAAATGGTGGGGATCTCTCACCAGTTGGCGGCTACTCTTTCCTTTCCTCTGTATGTTCATCATACAACTGTGACCTGTGATACTTTAATAAACTGTTTAACTTCATGTTTATACTATATTCATCTATCGAAATAAATGACTGCTCAATCTTTTATATATCTTGGAACCACGCGTGCATAACTTGACTTTGACCCTGGCCTCTCACTGACCTCGGACGAACATTGTGTACCACGAAACGTCAACGGATGTCTTGCTCAGTTCATGCGTCAGCACACGGACACAATTGTTAATGCGACCACTACTAGCAGGGAAGAATTATTTAGTTTGTACCATAAGCAACGACCTCCTCATCTATGCATCAAAGTAAACCTTGGAAGCAATGACTTGTGTCCACAGAAGCTCCCATTGAAAACCTCACAAGGAACAACCTCTCGGCTCCCCCTCCTTGCACTCCAAGCAACACTACACAGAACATTCATATTTGTATATATATAAAAAATCATCTATTACTAAACATTTGGCTTGTGAGTAGCATCAGCTTGTCTTTGTTAGCATGGCACTTGGCGTGCTGGTAAACCTGGTGCTATGTCTCGTGTGCTCGTGCGTGGAGCTCGTCACCGTGGTGCTCCTCCGCGGCCTCGCCTCCCTCCTCGTCGCCTTCGTGCAGCTCATAAGGCTGCCGGGTCAAGCCGGCGGCGCGGCGATCGAGGCCACCCGAGGCGCCATCGACGCGGCGGCGGAGCTCGTCCTCGGCGTCGTGTGGGACGTGGCCTCGGCCGTGGTCTCGGCGTTCCTCGAGTTCCTGTGGAGCGTCGTCACCGGCGGCGCGGAGCTCGTGATCTCGACGGTCACCGAGCTCCTGGAGACGGCGCGGGACGGCAGCGAGGAGGCGGCGAAGCTGCTCGCGGCGGCGCTGGAGGGCGCGGTGGAGGCGGTGACCGGGATGGTGGCGAAGCTCGTGGAGAGTTACGTGGAGTCGCTTCGACTCGTCGTGGACAACCTCACTTAAGATTGACGCTAATAGCATGCATATTCCTGGAGTATATTACCATGCATGTGCTTGTTCATCATATACCAGTAGTTCATATATAGATGCAGATACGATGCCCCTTCATTTGACATGGTGTTTATTTTTTAGAATATTTCAGGTAGTTTCAGATGGTCTTTATTTGCCAGGGTATTTGGAGGTTACTCCGCAAATTTTGAGCATGCAAACCAAATCTGAACCAGCTAAATTTGAAGGATTTCTGACAGAACTTGAACATTGTAGTCGCTAGCAAGGATGAGCTTTGGCAGTTTATCTCTACAATCTATTAATTGAGATGCGGTCATCCACTTCGTTTCCATAAAGTTAGAGATTAAATGTAAATCGATTTTGTACCTTTTATATCAAGTATCAAATTTTAAAAATTATAACTCTCTCATCCGGAGCTCAAATTAAACAAACTTGGACTCTATATCATAGCTCTCAAAAAGTTCTACAATTTTGATATTCAATATAAGTACAGATCCTGCCGTTTAGTTTTTCAAATATGTGATGCAAAAGTATTTGTTCTGATTCAGACTTCTCTACGCATGTCTCTGTGCGGGGCCTATATCTTCTAGCTCTGAAGTCCAAATAATATGATCCACATATGTCTCGAAAAGGCCTTGACGAGATTTATAACTTTTGTGTTTTAACGTTTTTCATTGGAGTAAGGTTTCAAGTTTAAAATTGCATTGCAATACAGTGCTATTTTGTAGACTGCATAAATTGATTTTTTCTTAACACTTCTAGAATATGGTAAAAAAATAGTAAAAAAATATTATTTCTCTACAATATATTAATTAAGGTGCAGTCGTCCACTTCGTGGCCACAAAGTTAGAGATTGAATCCAAATCGGTTTCGTACCTTTTATATCAAGTACCAAATTTCAAAAATTATAACTCTCTCATCCGGAGCTCAAATTAAGCAAACTTGGACTCTATATCGTAGCTCTCGAAAAGTTCTACAACTTTGATATTCAATATAAGTACAGATCCTGCCGTTTAGGTTTTCAAATATGCGATGCAAAAGTATTTGTTCTGATTCAGACTTCTCTGCGCAGGTCTCTGTGCGGGGCCCATATCTTCTAGCTCTAAAGTCCAAATAATATGATCCACATATATTTCAAAAAGGCCTCGACGAGATTTACAACTTTTGTGTTTTAACGTTTTTCATTGGAGCAAGGTTTCAAGTTCAAAATCGCGTTGCAATACAGTGCTATTTTGTAGACTGCATAAATTAATTTTTTCCTTCCAGATAACACTTCTAGAATATGGTAAAAAAATAGTAAAAAAATGTTATTTCTCTACAATCTATTAATTAAGGTGCGGTCGTCCACTTCGTGTCCACAAAGTTAGAGATTGAATCCAAATCAGTTTCGTACCTTTTATATCAAGTACCAAATTTCAAAAATCATAACTCTCTCATCCGGAGCTCAAATTAAGCAAACTTGGACTCTATATCGTAGCTCTTAAAATGTTCTACAACTTTGATATTCAATATAAGTACAGATCCTGCCGTTTAGGTTTTCAAATATGCGATACAAAAGTATTTGTTCTGATTCAGACTTCTCTGTGCGGGTCTTTATACAGGGCCCATATCTTCTAGCTTTGAAGTCCAAATAATATGATCCACATATGTTTCGAAAAGCCCTCGATGAGATTTACAACTTTTGTGTTTTAACGTTTTTCATTGGAGCAAGGTTTCAAGTTCAAAATCGCGTTACAATACAGTGCTATTTTGTAGATTGCATAAATTGATTTTTTCTTTCAGATAACACTTCTAGAATATGGTAAAAAAATAGTAAAAAAATATTATTTTTAACATATAAAATGGTATACTAAGAAGCACTAACAATAATATAAATATGATATTTTATATAAAAAATATAAAAAATATTGTATATATCTAATAATTCTATTATATAAATAATTTATATTTAAGTTATAAAGAGTGTTTCATTTTTTAAGTCCATAGCAACACATGGACACTTTGCTAGTTGTATGTAATTATTTGTAATCGTACGAATTCTGTATCACTACCAAAATCTGCATAATTGGTGAGCAGTCTATGCTCGCCACAATGGCTGGACTAAATGGGTCAAGAGCGCAAATTCCAACCAATTTCAAACTTGTCTCAGCGCGTAGTTCATACCTTCGTAAGCATGTCCCATATAAAAATTCTAACGCGATTCGGTCAGAGTACGAGATAGACACTTCACAGATAATTGACATTTCATACGTTTGCAATCGCGTAGAGAACCGCGGGAAAGACCATTGTATTATGACCGGCAAATAGTAGAAATTGAATTAGGACCGTATGGGCCAAATTCCTGAAGAGAGAATCCGAGGCTAAATGATTCTCAGTGCTGCAAAGTCAAAATCTAGTAATCTTGTTGTCAGAGGCGACGAGGCTGACGAACATAGCTAACTACGAGCACCATCGGCATTCAGTGTCATTGACACACGTAGTATAAACATCTCAGACGGCCACAACAGGCCTCGACAACGAAACCATGTGCATCAAGGAAATAAAACAGAACATAAGACTAAGGGCACAGATAAGCACTTAAAACTCCATTCCGAACTCCCAACTGGAACCTAGATGCGGCAGTAGCATTGAGGTCTCACAAAATAACTACTAAAGCAACACAAAAATAGGAGGAATCTCATTGTTTGGTGAGGAACATGAACCGCATTCAGAACACAACACTTCAGTGCCGCCTGATGACAGCTTCCTTAGATGTATGGCCTGCATTGAAAAGAAAGTCATATATGTGCAATGTATTGAAATTGTTCAGTCGTATGAGCAAAACATAAACAACACGTGTCACGATAATAGTCTGATATGGTTCTAGTTCTAGTTCTACAACCTTGGAAAAGGTAGCAAAAAAAAGCTATGAACCACAATACACTGAAAGCACTGGAATTAATTCCATGAGTTCTAAACTGACAAGGGATTACATGTGGTGACAGATGTGATATAATTGAAAATCATGCTCTAGAAATGACTGTCACAACACCATGTTTGAACAAGCATACCATCATCCAACTGATATTGACTGATCCAATGGTCATCATTTCAGATATACATAATCTAAAGCAGAAATGAACATATCAATCCATTCAGTGTGACAGACGGCCCAGGTTTCACAGGCTACAGAACAATTGACGCAATCCTAAAGACCAATCATCTCATGTTTGCATTCATTGTCACACTCAAATAGAGATGAACACGATCATTAAAAGACGAAGAGGCGAGGCATCTCACCTTTACGCGGAGGGGATCTCGACCTCGCCGTCGTCGATCTCCTGCTGCAGATCCTTGGGGTCCTTGCCGTCGACGGTGCAGCCAACGCTGACGCAGGTGCCGAGGATCTCCTTGACTGTGCCGGCGAACTCCTTGGCCATGGACCTCGGCCTCATGGTCTTGGCGATCTCGACGACGTCGTCGAGGCTGATGTTGCCGCTGTGCTTGATGTTCTTCACCTTCTTGCGGTCCCGCTCGGGCTCCTTGAGGGCCTTGATGACAAGCGCCGCGGCGGAGGGCACCACCGAGACCTTGGCCTGACGGTTCTGCACCGTGAGCTTGACGGTGACGCGGAGGCCCTTCCAGTCCTTGGCCGTTTCCTTGGCGATGTCCTCACCAATCTTCTTGGGGGAGAGACCAAGAGGACCGATCTTGGGGGCAAGCGACGACGCCGCGCCGACCTCGCCTCCCGTCACACGGACGAAGACCTCCACCACCTGCGTCGGGTCGAGCTTGGGCGGCATGGCTGCTTGGTGCTCGGAGGACGGCGGCGGCGGGTGAGGGAGAGCTTGGGAGCGTTGCTGGCGGCGTAGGGTTTCGGCGCAAGGGCTTCGTGCAATTATATACTGGTGGATTAGTTGCGTTTTACTTAGGTGGTGGTTGTGGGCCTTAAGGGATCATATAAAAAGCCCAAGCAAGCCCATCTCAGAAATGATTTTTTTGGCCTTATGAGTCCCGAAACCTTGTGAGTTGTGACCAACCACTGACCATCAAGGCCTATCAGAAAAAAAAAAGGAATAAGTCCGATTTACCTCTTAACTCTTGTGGTTGTTCGGTTTTCGTCCTCCAATTATAAAACCAGATAGAACGACTCTGTTAACTTTTAATTCTGTTCGTTTTTCCTCTCCTGGCTGTTTTGGACGGTGGATTCGCTCACGTGGCATATATTAGAAGTATTCGTACGGTGACGTGGTAAAGACTATGTGATAATAAAAAATTGAGAAACGAATTGTGATAGGCCTGATTTTTTCAAAGAAAAGAAAGAAAAAAAATTGAAAAAAAAACCTTACTTTTACTAGACCATACTTTTTTTTCAATTTTTCATTTTTCCTTAAAAAAACCAGAAAAAACAGTAAAGGTAAGGTATTTTTTTTCATTTTTCGTGATTTTTCATTTTTTTTGTTTTTTTCCTTGAAAAAAGGAAAAAAAGTTAAGGTAAAGTTTTTTTCGTGATTTTTTTAATATTTTTTCAATTTTTCTTTTTCTCCATTGGAAAAAAAGAAAAACAACAAAGGTAAGTTTTTTTTTCATTTTTCATGATTTTTCAACGTTTCTTTTTTAATTATTCGTTTTTTCCTTTAATTTTTTCCTTTGGAAAAAGGTAAAACAATAAAGGTAAGTTTATTTTTATTTTTTGTGATTTTTTTTTAAAAAGTTCTATTTTTTCCCTTTGAAAAAAATGGAAAACAGTAAAGGTAGGTTTTTTTCTATTTTTCAATTATCAGATAGTTTTCGCCACGTCATTGGATGTCACATCAGTAAATATACTCCTAATATATGCCACATCAGCGAAACCACCTCCCGAAACAGCCAGAAGAGAGAAAACGAACGGAATCAAAAATTAAGAGAATCGTCCTACCCGATTTTATAACTGACAACTACAAGAATTTAAGGAGATAAATCGGACTTCTTTCAAAAAAAATAAAAAAAAAGACCATCAAGCCATCCACCATCACTCTCTCTCGATAGATGGTATACTTATATTTATTTATTTATTTAACCATGTCTCATGTAGTCGTAGAGGGTACACGGAACATGAAAGTAAAAGAAAAATTCCTTGTATATTATTAGCTTAAATTAAAACCCCTTGCATAGTTGCATGTCATCCTGAACCATATGTCATTAACGAAGTCCGTTCCACTAGTCATGGGATAACGATGACATATGAGATATTATAAGTTTTTTAGTGATATACAAGAAAATTTCTTAAAGCTTGACGGTGAAGCATATCAAAGAAAGAAAATATTTATACTTCATACAGGCAGGGATGGCAATAAAATTTGTAACTCGACAACTCGCTCGATTCATAGACGAACTAGGCTTGATTCGACTCGGCTCATTTCAATTTCAAACGAGTTAAGCTAATTTATTAGCTTATTATGTTAACGAGCCAGCTCGAGCGGGCTCATAAGTTGGCCCACGAGCCTAACGAGTTGCATAACATTTAAAACTATAACCTACCTATGATTGTGAATCTATCACAAATCAACTCAATGATAGAGTACAAACCCTAAAGGTATATAGATAGTAATAACCTACTTTTAGTGAGCAAGAGTGGTGAACTTAAAGTTAGAGCACTACCTTTTTCTCTTATATAGCTTATAATGAATACTTAGTTATAAAATTTATGCGAATGTATTGTCTTTCTATAAAAATATATATTTCAATAATCAAGATTAATAAATATATGGATAAGTAATGTTTGATTTATATCTTAAATATATTTGATAGTTTAAAATATATGTTATTTTTATATGATATGTGTTATTTATTTATTTATTAACACACAATATAATATATTTTATAAATAAAACTCGACAAGTCATAATGAGCTACCTCGTGAGCACAATAAACCAAACTGAGTTACAATATTAACTCGTTAGTATAATAAACTGAGTCAAACTAGCTTATTATACTAATAAACTATAACAAGCTGGTGCCGCCGAGGCGAGCCGAGCTGGCTCAACAGCCAGCCTTACATGCAGGTACTAACAGTGCTGTCCATACAAAATCAGATTATATTTTTGTTATATTATATGTCTAATATTTTATGTAAATATTATATTATAATGATACCATATTTGATAACAAGAATATAGATTTTGCTGAAGGTAGTGATTTGTTACATAAGTACAAATCATAGCAGATAAATATGGACACATCTGAATGTTTCATATATGATGAGATAGGTGACTGCACAACATCATTCGATGGCTGCATAAGAAAGTATGGTTGACTTGACTAATACCTCATTTTTTCCTATTACTAGTAAATCATAGAACTATTTAACATTTTATTTCAAATAATGAAATCTAGGTATGCTATTTAGCGTAAGCATTTTATTAACACTTTGCGCATATGAACAAAATATATCTTTAATATGTAAAATCTCAGTTCAAAAAATAGATTGTCAGAAGAGCAAACACAACACTTTGCTAGTAATTAAATATGTCAGATAAGGTAGAATAAGTTGAATATACTGTTTTGATAGATAAGCATAAATCACTTAACGCATGCCTCTAAGATCCACTTTGTTTCAGCGGATTGTGAAATCTGAGATTGTAAAACTAGGTAAAAATAGATTTATAATCTGACAGATGTTTGTTTGTCTGGATTCTACAATCCAACTTTCAGTCACTTATAGTGGATCATAATAGCAAATAGATAAATAAATATTTTCTCCGTTCCAAAATTGTTGTCGGTATTGACTTTTCTTATTAGATTTGACCACTCGTTTTCAAAATATTTGTTTAAATATGAAATATTGTATGTTATATTTAAATTTTATCTAGTGATAAATCAAATCATGAAAAAATACATTATATTTTTTGAAATTTTTAAATAAGTCGAATGGTCAAAGTAGCGAAAAAAGTTAATAACGACAATAATTTTGGAACGAATGGAATATACCATAATCTAGCAAAAGTTTAATATATACAGATTATAGATTGTGGAATTCAGAATAAAAATCTAGTCCTTTGTTTCATCTTTTATATTATGGAATCTAGATTTCACAATCTAAGAGGGCAAAGGAGGCCTAAACCATCGTACATGGAAGTGGCCTCACGTAGAATGGCGCGTGTGCAGCTCCTTTTTTTTGGGGGGGGGGGGGGGGGGGGGGGGGAGGGCGGGGGAGAGGGGGTGGGGAGATGGAAATTTCACTCCCTCTCCCGTCCCGGTCTCCTCATGCGCACGCCAGTACCGAAGTTGTTGCCGCCTCAACTGCGTTTGCCTTCGACAAACTTCCGATCATGCCACAAATTGATCGTTTTATCATTGAAAAACTGTGACCATGGATGAGTGGAGCGTGGCAGAGGCCCGACTGCACGACGGTGCCACTGTGTGAAAGGACCGAGTGACCGAGGGGGGTTAAATGGGAAACTCGCACTATGTATCAAATTCACCAATTCCTAAAATCGATCATTCAAAACAAATCTTACACAATTCTAGTGGTGATTAGACTAGTAAAATAATAAATCTATCAAAGAAACAATAAACTAAGCATACTAGTGGATCACACAAAACAATACAACTCATATACAAGCTAGTGATAAAGACACGCGAAAGCAGACAACTTACAAAGGAGTCTACTCAAACAAAGCTATTAGATCATCAAGTACAAGATAAGCACATAAGTATGAGTAGTTTTATATATAATAGGGTGATTGATAAAGCCAAAGCAACTCCGATATATGCTAGTAATCAAGAGAAAGCTAAGCACAACTATTAAGAAGAGAAGACTATTTATGCAAGTCTACAAGTAATCAACTAAAACATGGTAAGCATACAAGCATTAATAGAATAGTATGTAAATGCGAAAAGTAATGCATCAAAGTAAGGAGTAGAGTAAAAGATAACTCATAATTTTTTTTTCCGAGATCTCGAAAGGATGACGCCTTCCCCTACTCCTCGTTGGACCACTCCGCTGGAGTCCCGGGCCCTCCCGCCACCGATGTGGAGTTCTCGTCCACAAGCCCGCAATCACTCTCGGAGTGAAGACACGGTGCGTATCACCGCTGCTATCATGGCACAAGCTCGCCTCTCTCAAGAACTTGCCAGACTCTCTGAGCTGACACATGTGCTCATTATTAATGCCTCTTTCACTGACAGGCTCAAACCGGGTACAAACTTGTGACAGTCTTCACAACCAATTATGATAGGCTCGATCACCGACACCTAACCGATCTATGTCTCAGCATAGACCAAGAGTAACAGCCTAGATCACACCCTCAAGAACACACTAGCTTTAGATGTGTAAGATGCTCTAGTTACTCTCCTCTAGCACTATCAAGATACGCAATATCTCCTCTTAGACCTTACCAAATGCTCTCAGGTATTCCACTGGCCAAGAGTAGTATCCAAAATCCCAGCAATGAAGTTATATAGGCTTCCAACCTCCAACTAGTCGTTGCTCCACGAAATCAACATTCTGGGCCTACTGACCGGATTGTCCGGTCACTGCCTGACAGAACCGTCCGGTCACTGCAAACCTGAGCACCAACAACTCTGCCCCTCTGCTGACTTCTACTGACCGGACCGTCCGATCAGTTAACTGGACCGTCCGATCTGTTTCTCTCTCCAGTCCAGAAACATTTCAGCGTTGCTTCCTCTCTGTTCTGTTCCTCAGCTGCACTGACCGTACGGTCCGGTCACCTGATCGTACCATCTAGTCTCTATAGCTCTTGTACAAATAGATTCCTCGCTTCTTCATATTAAGTCCAAAACAACTTCACCTAGTGACCATACAGTCTGGTCATCATTAACCCCTCTGTCTGGTCACTATGTCCAGAAGCTGAAACTTGTCGTCTTCACTTGACTTTGTTTCCCGGCTTCTCCGAACAGCTCATTGGCTTCTCCACTGTCATCTAATGCCTGTGATTTCACTAAGCAACCTTGCACATCACCAACTAGACATGACCTAAGAGAAATGACCTAGACCCCCTTGATAGTCTGGTTTTTTCTATGGACTCAAAGCACTAACAACCAGACAAGTATTCCAGACACTTGCTCCATAGCTTGTCCTCAGCTTTGATCCTTCTTCATCAACCCTTAGACTCCATCAAGCTCACAAGCCTCCATGATTGCGGACATTGTTATCAATCGTCAAGACAGACATCGACAATCATCATAAGGTAGAGAAGGTTTTCGACACGAACAACACTCGTATAGACATTAGTCACATATTTCATATTTGTCATTCATCATCAAAACATCATACCTTGGGGTGACCTTTATGGTCATGATCATTACATTATGCCAGATACGGCTTTGTTTAGTTGACATAATAAGAAAGGGGTAGATTGGAGGGAAATAAAGTGTGTAAGGTTCATGACCACTGATGATTGGATCCCCGTGATATGAATGTTTTGGTGATAGATGACAACTATGGAATTATGGGATAACATCTATATGAGTGTTGTCTATGTAGGAATCATCTCTTAACTCTATTGAAAATCATATGGATGATAGTGTCCTTGGCGATTGATGACAATGACCGTAAGCATGGAGACTTGTGAATTTTATGGAGTCCAAGGATTGATGGAGATGGATTAAAGCGGAGAACAAGCTATGGTGCAAGTGTTTAGTACACTTGAGTAGTTGTTAGGACTTTGAGTCCATAGGAAAAACCGGACTATCAAGGGGGTCTAGGTCATTCTCTTAGGTCATGTCTAGTCGGTGATATACAAGGTTGCTCGATAAAATCACAGGCACTAGGTGACAGTGGAGAAGCAAAGGAGCTGTTCGGAGAAGCCGGGAAACCAAGTCAAGCGAGGATGACAAGTTTCAGCTTCTGGACATAGAGACCGGACAGAGGGGTCAGTGGAGACCGAACTGTACGGTCACTATGGGGAGTTTTTCAGGACTTAGCGTGAGGAGCAGGACTCTATCAGCAGGAGACTTCATATAGACCGGATGGTCCAGTCTGCTGACCGGACAGTCCGGTCAGTAGGAGTGTAGGGAGGCAGAAGAGGTGCATTTCGCGGAGGCTCCTGGAATGGAGAGAGAAAGTGGACCGGACGATCCGGTCCAGTGACCGGACAGTCCGGTCACTACAGGAGGAAGCAGCGGTCAGTGAAGCAACGGCTCTGGAGGAGCCGTCCGGCGGAGACCGGACTGTCCGGTCTGGACAGTGACCGGACTGTCTGGTCAGTACGTCCAGAGAGGCTGTTTCATGAAGCAACGGCTAGTTTGAGATTGGGAGCCTATATAACTTTGTTGTTGGGGTCTTTATGATCTCTCCTGGCCAGTGGAATACTTGAGAGCATTTGGTAAGGTCCAAGAGCAAAAAAGGAGAGCACTAGGAGAGGATATTGGATATCTTGAGAGTGCTAGTGAGAGTAACAAGGAGCTACCTTGCACATCTAAGGCTAGGGTGTCCTTGAGGGTGTGATCTAGGTTGTTACTCTTGATCTATGGTGAGACCTAGACCGGTTAGGTGTCGATGATCGAACCTATCGTGATCGGTTGTGCAGGCCGTCACAAGTTTGTACACGGTTTGATCTCGCCGTTGGAAGGGGCATCAATAGTGATCACCCGTGCCGGCTCGGGGAGTCCGGCAAGTTCTCGAGGGAGGCGAGCTTGTGCTTTATGTAGCGGTGACGCACACCATGTCTTCACTCGAGGAGTGATTGCGGGCTCGTGGGCGAGAACTCCACTTGGTGGCGGGAGAAAACGGAACTCCGACGGGAGTGGTCCAACAAGAAGTAGGGAAAGACGCCATCCTTTCGAGACCTCGTAAAAAATCATGAGCATTCCTTGATCCTCTCTTTACTATTCCGTAATCGTTTGATCTAGTGATAGGGTAACTTGTGGCTTACATAGGATAGTGTGAATAGCTTCCGCACATTACTTTGCATCATGAACACTAGCATGTGTAAAGTCTTATCCTACTAAAATTGTTTAGGTTACAACGATTCGTTAGGTTTGAGAAGCGTGAAACTAAAGTTTTCAGATTCGTGGTCGGCTACCGATTCACCCCCCTCCCTCTTGGTAGGCCTTCGGTCCTTACAAAGTGTAATCTCTACATTTAATTAAAAGAGACACGTCCATATGGTATTGCACACGATGAAAAAATACGATTCAGTGTTGCATAAGGTGTTACATTGCATTAAAGAAACAAATATGGTGCAGGAACATTAAGAAAAAAAATTACACTGCAAGGAGACTCGAGACTCATCATAATACGATTCGGTGATGCAGGAGCATTAATTAAGAAAAAAAAACACACTGCAAGAAGATTCCTCATAATACAACTTAGTGCTGACTCGGTGTTCCATAAAGTAAAAACAAATACACTAGAGGAGACTCCATTAAGACTCAAATTCTGAGAAAGCAACGAGTTGTAGTCGTATTCAAAACAGACCGTGGCTTGCCCACGTCATAGTCATAGTGGTATAAAGCTGATAATTGTTTGCCCACGCCATAGTCGTAGTGCCTCCCACTTATTTGCCGCCTCACAGTTCATCATGCCGATGGCCCTTCCACCACCATCGCCCATGGAACTTAATTGGTCTATCTTCCGGCCTTACATGTCACTAGAATCGGCGAATCGCATCAGAGAGAGGCTGTCGGACATCTCACATCATGGGGAGCCAATTCAAGTCCATTTGTTCACTAGGTAGAGAAGAGTAGAAACATGTATGACTACGGAAGTTCCAAATGTTTAGTTGTGCTCAATGATCATAAATGGATGACCATCCAGCAATGGAGGATAAGAAATTATCAATGTTCTACTCAGTTTAACCAAAGGTCTAAAACAACACCGAGAAATAGTCAGAGAGAATGAAGACAGTTTATGGAAGAATTTATTATGGATGATGTCACAACCCATAGTTCAACATTGCAGGAAGCCTCACCATCATTCATGTTACGATTGGAACTGCTAAGTGATCAGTTTCACCACGTTCACATGTGGTGAACCGTTCGTCTAAGGGACATGTGCCTATGCTTCCGAATGGCAACCGCCACCTACCATGTATAAATATGTATCCTACAGTAATAAAGAAAAGGGTCAATTCTCTATTCATTCCATTGTCACTTTCATTCTTTACACGTTATCACGCACGCTACAACCGCTGAGCAAGAAGAAACTCGCTGATAGAGAAAGAAGAAGAAGAAACTTGCCGAAGACAGAGGGCTCGTCGGAGACTGAAGGTAAGCACCATGTCGCCGCCACTTCTCGCGGCCATCATGATCTTTGTTCTTCGTACACTTGAGGGCGGCCGCCGCGGACATCAACGCTTCAACGTCCATCGCCACCGCAACGGCCTCCGTGGCCGCCGAGGACGCCAGGCAGCCTCTAGTCGTGGAGGTCGCCAAGGCCATGGTGGCCCCTGCCGTGATCGTGGAGATTCAGAGGCTAGTCCGAGTACCGCCGCCACAGGGACTCCACCACCATCATCGCCTCCGCGCCTCCCGACACCGACGCCGAATGAAGAACTCGTCATGCTGTTCGGGGTTCCCATCGCGCATGTCGGGCGAGTCGCCGGAGCCACTTCTTCCTTCACTGTGCCGGCCACCACCTCTGCATCCATGCCTTCCTCCTCCACGGCGCCAATGGGCGGTGTGGAACCGTTCACCATCACCTTCTCTGTGCCGGCTCCGGGCGCAACCGTCGACGGCGACGAGCCGAGGGAGATCCGCCCCGTGGAACCGCCACTGCAGCCTCCCACTCAACCCCCACGTCGTGGCGCACGGATGCGCATGGGAGGTCGAGGAAGGCCGAGCGGGCAACTAGCGCCACGCAACGAAGTGACGCCGTCGACTTCACCAAGCTCACCAGAGTTCACTATCCTCACGGGGATGGAGACGGTGGGCCCCTCGGAGGCAGGCACCTAGGTGGCGGGCTCCACGGCTGCGGGCACTTCGACGGCAGAGGCGTCGCCGCACACGCCAAATGGAGGACGCCTCCTCTGCCAGCATGCACACCTCGCCGGGACGCTGCCACGACGGCCGGGTCGTGCCCCTGGGGCTTGGGCTGCAACGGCGTGTCGGGAGCTCTATCCAACGGGTCGGTCGAGGACTACGACGACCCATCGTCGCTGGAGTAAGCCGGCGGCTGGCCGTCATGTGCGCGGGCTCGCCTATAGGTGTCTCGGCAACCGCATCGCGCGTGCGCGACTTGCCGGCGTTGGGGGGCTCGCCTACGGGCCCCAGATGCAGCGGGTCGGCGGCTGGAGTAGGACACCGAGCACAACGGAAGGCGGGACGGGCTCGCCAGCGACGGATCTGAGGTGGGCTCGCAGGAGAGGCGACGCCGCTCACCGAGGTGCGGGGCTCTGCCTCCAGGCACGGGCGCGGCTCATCCAAGGCGCGAGGCTCGTCGGGGCACGAGGGTTGCTGGAGGCGGCAACGGTTGGTGGCACCAGCGCAGCTACGGTGGGGGCTGGTGAGGGCTGGTGAGCGGTTAGGGTTGGAAACCCTAACCATCACCCCTTTATAGGAGCAACCGCTCCTGGCGGCTGGGCTGGGCCACGCCCTTTGCCCGTTGGTGCTGGGCTGGGCCGCCACTGTCCCTTGCGCGCGGGCAGGCGTAGAGCAGATGGGCCAAAAGGCCAACTGGGCCAGTTCCCAGGTTTGCTTGGCCCATACGGCTGAGCAGCCATATATCATGGCCATTTTGCACAACAGTCCCCGGATATTTGTGTGTTATGACTATTTTAGTACTTTTATTGTTTTAGTGTTGTAAATACTCAGTTTAGCCCCTATCTTTTACTATATTTGTGTTTAGTATTGTGCTGTGTTGTAATTTAGTTCCCAAGTCTATGTGTTAGGATTGGAGGATTGGAAATAAATTATGTCACTTGTTGTTACGACATAATATAGTGTTTACCATAGTTGCAATGGAGATATTCATATTTCTTGCAAATGTCAATTCACCTCATTAGCATGTGTGTTCTTATTTTGAGCAGAATTGAGTAGTAAACACAACAGCATACAATACTAGATTTTGCAATGGAGATGCATATTTCTTACAAATCATATTTAATTTTATAGAATTAAAAGAGACACACTAAACTAAGATTACAACAATGTTATTTGCAACTGAGATGCTTATTCCTTGCAAATATTATGTAGCAATGGAGGTTGCTATCTCTTGCACACTGGAGTTTGATTCACATCAAACTATAGGCAAAATCTTTGTGAATTTGCGTTGTTACAACAACATAACCATGATGGATTTTTAACTAAATCTCTGGTTGCACCTATGTAGGTCTCATAGCTCCAGAGTTCGATGAACTTGCTGTTGATGGCCACAATTATCCTACATGGACGATGGACGTCAAGATCAGCTTGGCCTTTAGAGGAATTCTAGCGGCTCTCACTCCTCCTGAGGAGAGAGCGGAGGTACTTCCTGATCAATTCAAGTATAATGCCTTATACACTATAAGGCACCACATACATCGCGATCTCAAGGCGGAGTATGTGATGGAAGAGGAACCAAGTGCTTTGTGGCAATCCCTAAAAAACAGATATGAATAGCACAAGATAGTCATCCTACCCGAGGCTAGTCATGAATGGTCTCAACTACGTCTCCAGGATTTTAAAACCATTGGAGAGTATAACCATGTTGTTCATAAGATCTGTGCCAAGTTGCATTTCTGTGAGAAAGAATCTTCAGAGAAAGAGAAGATAGAGAAGACTATTACCTCTATGCTTCCGTCTGAAGGGTCTTACAACAACAATACTGTGGTAGGAATTACCAACGTTACTCTGACCTCATTCATGATTTACTTCAGGCAGAAAAGCATGATGAACTCAGCATGAGAACTCATTGCCAACACCCTGTTGGGTCTGCTCCTCTGTCAGAAGTTCATCATAATGCACAGAGTAGCAACAAGTTTAGAGGACCAAAATTCCAAGCAGCAAACTTTAAAGGTAAATCAAAACAGAAACGCAACAGAAAGAGGGGTAAGTCACAAGCAAAGGTTTAAGGCGGTGGCATTTCAAAGTCTAAGAGTGACAGGAAATGCTACAAGTGTGGATACTACAAGCACTTGGCTAAGCAATGCCGCACCCCCCGTCACTTGGTTAATCTGTACCAAAAGTCCCTAGGTAAAGGCAAGTCTGAAGGATCTGGATATGAAGCTCACTTCAACTCCCAATCCGAGAAGAATGAGGAGGCTGGATGTTCGCAACAAGTTCCATTGGAACTAAGTTGCAACGAGTCTCCCTTGACGACCAATGACTACGCAGACACGGAGAACATGATTATGGAATTTGCTTCGAATGATCTGTTTGGAGACCTCAACTAGGATCCATAATCTCTAAAGATATTTATACATCTACGTCCCTAGATAAATGTTATTGTAATAAGTAGTTGTCTTTCTATATTGTATCAACACTTTGATACTTATTAATGAATAAAGTTTGTATGTACTTCTATATGATGATTGAGAATTTATGGAAATTCTTATTTATAGATCTTACAGGAGTCAATCTGATAGAGGAGGAATTGTGCCTTGTGGATTCTTGTACCATAAACTCTATACTTAGGGAAACTAAATATTTCCAAACTCTGACAAAGAGGCCAGAAAATGTTTTGACAATCGCTGGGCGCGATGCGACGATAGTAGGCTCTGGACGAGCAACTATCACGCTTCCCATGGGAACACAAATAACAATTGAGGATGCATTATTGTATCCTGATTCAACTCGTTCCCTGCTGAGTTATAGAGATATTTAGAAAAATGGGTTACATGTTGAAACCCATGAAGACAAGAATGAGGAATTACTCCTCATTATAAAGGACAATGGATATGGCAAAGATATTCTGGAAAGAATTCCTTCCTTACCGTTGGGATTGTACTACATATACATTAAACTCGTACCGTATATTGCATACAAGATAATTTTCCAGAATGTTAACACATTCCAGACTTTGGCATGATCGCCTTGGCCATCCCGGAGTTGGGATGATGAGGAAAATTATAGGTAATTATATTGGTCATAATTTAAATTATGCCAAATTCCCGCAATCTTTGGATTTTTTATGCACTGCATGTGCAACGGGAAAATTGATTTTAAGACCATCTTATCTTTGATTAAGGCGGAGCCACTCAAGTTTCTTGAAAGAATTCAAGGAGACATGTGGTCCGATACAACCATTATCTGGACCGTTCAGATATTTCATGATTTTAAAAGACGTATCTATTAGATAGTCTCTTGTGTGTCTTTTATCGATACGTAACCATGCTTTTGTGAAACTCATTGCTCAAATCATTAAGTTGAAAGCAAGTTTCCCTGAACATCGGATTCAATCAATCCGAATGCACAATGCTGCAGAATTTTCCTCAAGAGCTTTCAATAATTATTGTATGGCTCAAGGAATTCAAGTTCAGCATTTGGTGCCATATGTCCATACACAAAATGGTTTGGTAGAATTTTTGATTAAGAGAATCAAACTTATGGCAAGACCAATGCTACATAATTGCAACTTACCAACTTCGTGTTGGGGTCATGCAGTATTACACGCTGCTGACTTGATTCAATTGCGTCCAACTGCATATCACAACGCCTCCCTGCTGCAACTGGTACGTGAAAATCCTCCAAGTATTTCCCATCTGCGTAAGTTCGATTGTACAGTGTACACACCGATCTCACCACCGTAGCGTACAACTATGGGCCCACACATGAAGTTGGGGATCTATGTGGGATATCAATCTCCGTCGATCATTAAGTACCAAAAAGAAAGCCAAGAAATTATTTGAAATGATGAAACCATCATGTCCTCGGATCCACGTACAAAGGAGACTAAACTTCAAGTTCAGAAAATCATTGATTTACAATACACTGCAAACAATCTCCAAATGCATTTACTGACTATAAAGGTCACAAAATCCCTGAATCCCGCCAGAAATGTGCCGGAAAGAGTGGAGGTACCAATGAAAACCATTCAACTCCCGCCTCAAAACAAGAGGGGGAGAAGTACGGCCACCAAGCAGGATAAGGCTTCTAGTAAGCGTCAGAGGAAAGCACCCGCCAAACAGGATACGACATCCAGCAAGGGGCATAGGAAGAGAGCTTCCAAGTCAGTAAATACAAGTAAATAAATGGTTGACGGACACCAAGAGAGTGGTATACACCCTGTGGATGTAAAACGTCCACAACCCAACACTCAAGTGCGCACTTCTTTGGAGGCTGGGGCATCGGAACACCCTGTTTCTCCCATAATGTGAAATCATGAGGAGTTACAAGGATGAAATATCAATCCACTATGCAAATTCTGAAGAATCATATGATCGTAAAACTACGATCGTCGACACGCAGTTCTCAACTAAGATTGCAAGTAACCTCCTTATAGATCCAGATCCTAAGACCATGGCAGAGTGTCGACGACGCTCGGACTGGAATCAGTGGAAGGAAGCACTCGAATCAGAGATAACCTCCCTCAAGAAAAGAGAGGTATTCTCATCAGTAATACCTACTCCTCCCCGAATCTTCCCTGTGGGATTCAAATGAGTTTTCATCTGAAAGCGGAATGAAAATAATGAGGTGGTGAGATATAAGGCGAGGTTAGTCGCACAAGGGTTCACGCAGAGACTGGGCATTGATTTCAATGAAACCTATTCTCCAGTAATGAGTGAAATAACGTTCCGATATTTGATATCACTGGTAGTTCAAAAGCATCTATCTTTGCAATTGATGGATGTAGTGACCACATATCTTTATGGGTCACTGGATTCTGAGATATATAGGAAGGTTCCTGATGGAATCTCTATACCGAATCCGAACGCAAACCGCAACATGTATTGTGTAAAATTGAACAAGTCTCTATATGACTTAAAACAGTCGGGAAGAATGTGGTACAACCAACTTAAGGAGTTCCATTTGCATAAAGGATACTCAAACAATGATGATTGCCCATGCATGTTCATAAAGCAATCTCCTATGGGATTTTGTATTATATCGATGTATGTCGCTGACCTTAATATCATTGGCAATGCACAAGATATAGAAGAAGCGCGCAATCATCTAAAGACGGAGTTTAAGATGAAGGATTTAGATAAGACCAAATTTTGTTTGGGTTTGCAACTCGATCACCTTCCTACATGAATTCTTATCCACCAGTCTGCCTATATCCCAATAAAAAAAAGTTAAATATATCCGCATACCCTCTAGTATGACTACATACTTAATTTACAAATCTGAAGTATGTAGTGATACTCTCTAGATTGTGAGATATAGACGTGGAAGTAGCTACTCTTAAAAGTAGGAAAAATATTTCATATATATATAATTAAATAAAAAATAAAAACTATTAATTTAGAGTTAAAAAATATTCAACCCCTTAACAATGCACAGACATTTTGCTAGTCAATTCATATGACTTGCAATGAATTCAATCCCCTCAAACCATGCCAATTCACTTAGGGATGTAGAACAACCGAACGAACCCTACATGTGCATTTGCTCTCGTGTGTCCGGTGCAGGTTACAGCATGGTGGGGCCAAATCCTGGATTGAGACTCGGGAGTGCGTACAGGCGAGACAAATATAGCTAAGGTTAGTTTTCTGGGAGCCAAAATTTTGATCAGAAAACGGAGTTGTTGGAGACGTTCTTTTGTAGTGATTCCCAAAATCTGTTTTTTAAGAATGTATTTTGGAAACTGTTGGAGATGCTCTATGACAGTGGAAGCCAAATTTACAAATTCAACATTGCAGGAAGCCTCACCATCATTCACTCGGTGCATACACATATAGGTCGTCTCTACCATGGATAACATACGTACACGGACGAGACCTTCGATCTCATGTCAGCAGCCTACGGTACCAATTAGCAAATCTACGCAAAAAGGGCCATATGATTAGCGTATGTGCTCCAGCCACCAAGGCGGCAAAACGGGCGTTAGTCAAATATCTCTTGGGCTTCAATAATGCTGTGCTGGCTGCAGGGTCACAAGAGAAATCAGTCACAGCCCAAGAGCTCAAAAGACTGATGCAACTTCAGCATTCGTGTTTTGCACATCAGATTTTATGAGCTTTTATAAATGATGATGGACGGACTTACTTTTCATCCTTGGAGACTCGATAATACTTTTCAGTGAGCTGCCTCTGACCGATAAGATGGGCAAACCTCTCGTCGTGAGTGATGACTATCAACTGGAAGTTCTCCTGGCCTTTCCTGGCCTCCATTATCCTGAACGATATTTAAATATTCAGTTCAGTTATAAATGACTCGTGATAATGATATACTCGGGTAGAGTTGCCTAAAAGGAGTACCTCAACAGGGCAGCAGCAAGGCTCTCTGCATTGGGACCATCTAGATTCGTAGTTGGCTCATCTAAAGCTAATATGCCGCAGTTCAGGCAGAACGTTTCCGCCAATGCTAGTCTGATTATAAGAGAAGCAAGCACCTGAAGATGAGAGACATATAACTTTGTAAGACACGGAAACAAAGCATTTTTTCCCCTTGATATTTGAAAACATATCAGGTGCAATGCTATTAAATTTTATATTTTACCTTCTGACCAGCACTGCATCGCCCACGCATTTCCAGCTCAGCATCACCTGTTTGCATGACAACCTAGGTGCAGAAAGAGTAAGTAACACAAATTCAAGACGTAACTATCCAATAAACAACTAATTTAACTTACACGATAGCTGTACGATCGAGTGCCAGCACCCTCAGAGTCAGAATTGATGCTAATACAATCAATATCTTGGCCTCGGTATGTCTGCTGCCACAATTCCTTGATTATTTTATTTATCTCCTCCATTTTCATGGTGTGGAATCGCATAAGAGCCCTGGCAGAAAATGTAAGCATGAAAATTACCTAGTAAGATCTTATTCAAGTGAAGCAAAAGATGTTCAGGAAATCAGTATCTATTCTTGTAGACCTACATTCAATGATGCTGAAAGGTACTCACTTGTCTAAAGCATTGTAATATCTATCCAAGTCCTTGTTTGCCATTTCTGTTGTCTGTAACCACATCAGCACTTAAACCAAGCAAAAGATTTTGGACACAAAAAGTGAAAGGAATATCATGCTATTTACCTTAAGTTGGAGAAGTTGGTTGGCATATCGCTTTTCGATATCCTTGTACTGTGTCTGTTTAAGTTCTTGCTTGTGCTTTGAAATATTACTTTGGTAAACAGAAAGTGTTCCTTGAAACCTGTTAAACTGCAAGCATATCCATATAAATCAATTTCATGCTGCCCACTTGCACAAGCAAAATTTCATTCAAATTTTCACCTCACATACAAAAGAAAACATTTTACTTTACAAAGGTGTCAAAAGGGAATATGCTATTGTACTACATGAAACTTACCCTTGTTTTAGGGGGAATACAGAAAGGTAGACCCATGTGGTATTTCATATATAAACACGAGCTAGAAAAGTAATTGTACATCGAATGAAAGAAACTAAGGCAGAATAAAAAAGAATCTACCACTGCAGCTATACATCTCCTGGCTATAGGATAGATCTATATCTTAGTTCGCATATTTGTTCTGTTAACACACAGTACCTCGGAATTAAGCCTCTCTTTTTCTTGCCAATGCCGCTTCAAATCAGCTTCTATACTAGACATGCTGCCTATGGAAAGCACCCTCTCTTTGAGCAACTCTATATCACGAGTAAGTCGCTCCACTTCAGCCTTTGTTTTCCTGTAGTTCAAATTGTCATCAATGTTTCTTTTCAACTGACCCTGGCTCTGCAGTAGTTCTTTGCTCTTGTTTAGTTCAGCTGATATCTCTTGCTTTCTTGCCTCACAATTTTTTAACTGAGTTTGCAAAAGAGAATGCTTTTCCTGCAATCCATTAAGCCTCTCCACTTTCTTTAAATCCAAGTACCTGAGAGCGTGTATTAGGGTTACATATAAGCAGTAAATCATGGACCAATGTGAAGTGGAGGAATGGAAAAAAGGTATCATACTCTTTGATCTTCACATTGAGTCTTCCGAGTGCATCAAGTTCTTGCTGGAAGTTCCTTTTTCTTTCTGCCATACTATGATACTCTTGATCAAACCTTTTTTTCGAAGCATTGTACTCTTGCAACAAGCTATCTTTTTCTTTTGCCAACGGATCAAGAGCCTCTTCTAAAAGCTAAATCATTGAGAAACAAAATAGTTAGCACACATTATACCACCATATGCCTAAGTACAACAATGGCACTAATACTGACACAGAAAAAACAAAGCGGAGGTACTTGAGCACCACATCCCAGTGACATGATGAGGCCATGAGGGAGTATGGGAGAGTCTAGGGAGCGGAGTGGACACAAGCACGCCTTGTGCTAAGAAATGGGGGAGCCTGCCCTAACAAAATGATCCCTATAACAGTGTTGTGGCTGTGGTGCAGCCATGTGTCCATGAGTATTCCAGCATCTGTAGCATCGCTGATAATTACTGTAAAGTGTAAACTACCCCATAGTTACCTTATGGATAAGCCATAAAGCCCTATGCCTTTACGATCTGCATAAATCCCAAGTTAGCCGCAGATATATCCTAAATTCATGAGGGATACGATTAGGTTGGCAAAATGTGCATGTGCATATTTTTCTTTTTAATAAAAAAGACCAAGCAAGTAGGACCTAGTTGGTTTTTTATTAAGAAGAAAACAGGCACCCAAATTTGAGTTTAAGAGGACTTGTGTTTCATGCACATGCCAGACCCAAATACAGCTCATGCACACGCAGACTGTGTGCACCAAACCTATGCACTAACTGGCTTATGTGTTTGTCATCGCTTCGCGTAATAGGATTAATCCAGAGTTACAATGCATTTGCAATATAGCTTTTAAGTTGGTACAGCCCAAGCTAGACTAACAATGTGGTATTATTCTTGCTGCCCACAACCAGCAGCAAGCCATAGAAGTTGTGCCAGGCGCAAATGGCCTATGGACCTCATCACAAATTGAAAGAAAAGGTGTTTCCCCTACAGTATAGAAGGCTATTTAGACAAGACGGGATGGATTGACAAGACAAAGGAGACACTCCATACACACCCATGTTTTTTTACAAGAAACAAACTAGTCTGGTCCAAATATTCTTCTTCATGCCCCTTTGGTTGTGATTAATAAGTGGACAATGACAGTCTAGGTTTGATTTTTTGTATGGGTAATAACTCTATAACTGTTTGAAGGAAGTAATAGTCAATCAGTAGTGCATCTAAAAGAAATCAGTATGTACCTTCTTTTCCATGGTCACTTGTTCTTTTTCCTCAGCTAGAGCAACCAGTTCCTTCTCAGCTTTTTGACATATCTGCAACACACTTGTAGCTTTAATCTTCTCTTCCCTGACTGTGTGCCATCTGACTTGAGCACTTGACTGATCCTCAGTTAGCATTCTCTGCTGATCCCTAAGATCATCCACTTCAATACTCAATGCGTCCCTGCCAGACAGATGACCAATTAAACATAATGAAAATTCCAGGCATACCAAAAATCATCTCAAGGTTGAGAGTCATTCCCATGAGAAATCAGAGCATATTTTGATGAAATATCATTCAAGTATGTAGCAGTCACAAAAAACTCCCAGCGCCAAAACATAACAGAAGAACTATATGAGTTTGTGTCCTGAGTGTGTTAGTCAATGAAAATATGGATCATTAGATACAAACATGTAACAGAAATTTGACCTCGACCCGCACGGGGTAAGACAGCCCCCAGAGCATTCTCCTAAAAAGAAGATCTTCTCATGCAGGTCAAGACCCCTGCCCCCCTTCCTTTTTTGCATTGGGGCCTGCAACCTTGTGAGAACCTGAACCACCATGTGTTTCCATCGCTCCCAGGTGCCTAGATGTGGCCTTGAACACATGCTTTGGTGTGGGGAGAGGCGAGGGATCTTTATTACCCCAGCCCAAAAATTCGCTCTAGTTGGGAGTCGAACTCGGGACCTTGGGGGTGCTAGTAGACCACCTTAACCACTAGGCTAAGGGACCGTTCGCTTTCAAGTGATAAATGTTAGTGTATATAGAGGCATATATATTAGGCCCATCTAGAGGCCCATGTAATCTGTGTATATACCACCCACCCTTCTAGGGTTTGGAGGAATACAAGGAATCATTTTCTCCAACAATAAATACACAATAATTTCTATGACAAACTTAGTGCAACAGGGGGGTAACAAAACATATTGACTCCAACAAAATAGGCCTAGAACAAATCAACCCTGATTCGCTGACTTGATCCAATCCATGTTTCGCCAATAGAACTTCTATGTTTGGGTCTGAAACAGATCAGCCCTAATTCACTAAAACCAACAAGGAAGAAATGAACGGTATTCCTTCTTGTTCGTGGACCAAATTTTGCAGTAACTTTGTAGCTTGAACAAAGTATTTTTAAATTAGCGAGTAAGATTTTATAATGGAGTAGTGCTATACGCATGTCATTAAAAAGATTCCTCAAATCAGACCTTGTCCTCTGCAGAGAGTTCAGCTCCAGCTGAATTTCCTCGAAAGATTTACCACCTTGGCTGTTTGAATCAAGTCTATACTCAAGATCTTCAACTTCTTTTTCCAGCTCTTGAATTTCTTGTTCATGTCTGTCAATAGTATCGGATGGTTGTAGCAAGGCTTCCACTGCATCCCTGTCCATTTTAACTTGAGCAAGAACACCCACTAGCTGCAACAAGGCACCAATCATAGAAGCTATAAAGAAAACTATCTTTCTATGGAAATCTTAGAAAAATATATAAAACAGACCAAAATAAAAAAAGGAACCACATGATTTGAAATAAAATTATGAAGAGTTATCAGTAAATATGTATAATAATTAATGGTGGCCATGGTACAGTTAATCAAAATTAACAAAGATCTTATTTCCATATAAGTGGCTCACTGCAATGTGGTTTCAAAATACTAAGCTAATGTTTTCTCAAAAAAATAGTGCTATCTAAGATTACAGAACCAAATATTGGAACAAAAGCTAATAATATCTTCCATAAAAAAAGAAGCTAACAATATCAATAAGATTTTTTTTTCTTTTTTAGCACATGCAGGAGGCCCAAGGCTTACAGCAGCTTCAAGGTTAGGCTATGCACGCACAGCTAACCATGCCCAAATTTCCAAAAAAAAAAAAGTGCCTGATTGACTCGCTTTTCACCATTTTTTTCTTAGAATATATGCAGTTTTACTTAACAACTGATCAAAATAATCTTGAGATAGCTAGTCAAACAACATTTTCTTTCTTGGTCAATTTGAAACAGAACACTCCAAAAATTATTTGAAAAAGGAACAAATGTGTTTTGACCACAGATTTGGAGCCTAATTGTGATTTAGACACTAAATTTCAATTTTTGCGTTTTTACCACAACTTTCCCCCAAATCTGTGGTAAAAATGCAATTTTCCATAGCATTTTTACCACAACAGAATCATGACCTAGAAGTTTGTTATGATCAACAAAAATAACTAAGTCATCTTGCTCTACTGTCTACAATATGTCTTCTAAGCATAAATTGAAAAGATGCCGATAACAGAAAACTAACATCGTCAAATGTCTGAGCCTTCTGACTTTCATCTGCCAAAAGTTGATTCAGGTTCTTCTCTGCTAAAGGTATAGATTCATCTCGCAGCTTCACATAATCTTCATAAATTATATTAAGTTTATTTAACTGCTGAACAAAGTTATCAACTTCTGCAGATTCAATAGCCAGGATTTTAGCTCTTTCTGCAGTAGTTGCACCGTTTGCCCTTTGCTGAGACGAAAAGAAAGTAACATCAGCAGATGAGTTCAGCTCTACATGATTAAGAATAATCTGAGATTATTTCATCACCTACTTTTTTTACAAACTGATCCTCTTCATCAGGTGTAAATCCACGATCACAGCATGGGCATTTATGATATTCACGAGCCACTCTTTCAAAAGGTTCATACATTTGCCGAATTCCCTTTGCATAAATCTCCTTTCTGTTCATGAACACATGGAAGAAACCATCAAATTAACTGTCCCAACAAGAGAAAACAGCTCCAACAGAGTAATATATAGGATATCAACCTTTTCACTTCATCTCTATTCTTAATGGCATCTTGCAGAACTTGGGGAAACATTTCAATATCAGCAGATATCTCAGAAACTGATTGAAGTTTCGAGTCCAGGAACCTTCTCTTTGCTGTATAAAAAAACAGCAATACATATGTAAATCGAATATCTCACTAATTAAGTAATTTGATCAATAAACCTATATGCAGTTTTAATCTGCGCATAATTTATCACAAATGACTACGCCTATACATCTTCATATAAAAAATATACAGCCTAACTGCAAAAGTGATTCCAATAACCACCAAAGTGCAAACCGTACAATATTTGTTTTTTTTTAAATCATTTGTCCATATCAGAAATTAACTTCCCCATGACACTTCTTTTTTTCTCTCAAACAGGAAGAACTTCAGTACATCAAGGGTAAAAAGAAAGCAGTGCAAATACAAACCCAGAAACAAAGAAAAAGAAACCAACAAATCCCATAGAAAAAAGGACCAACACGGTCAAGGCATCTAAGAAACCATGTGTGGAGTTCCACAATAAACGACAAGCACATCAAAGCATCAAGCAAGCAGCTCCAATAAGCCCTGGACACCCACCATGATCCAGAGCATCAAAAAGAAAAAATATGAAGAGGAGAGATGTGGAAAGACTGAAATACATATGCAAAAAAAAAAAAAGACTATTGAAAAGGACATAAGTGAAACTTCATTGAAAAGATAAAAATCCTAATAAGAAGATGTGTATTACGATAGATGTTGAGGATGTAAACCGACATTTGTTTTTATTGCAAAAGTATGTTTGAACAGACAATGGCAATAGAATATACTTTCATGTTTCAAATATAGCTTTATGTGTCTGTTAAGCTTATGTAGCGCCCTTCGATGTGGATCAGGACAACTTGTACACACCGCAAACTCCCAATTTATTCAATGTAAAACCCCAGCCCGTTAGCAGCCTGTAGTAGTAGTAATTCAGGCTCAAGAGGCTTAGAAGTGAAGCGGAGTTGTGGGATTAGTCCCACATTGGAAATTTAGGTGGGTGAGGGTCAGCATATAACACTCGTTATTCCAACCATAGTACCTCTGGGTTAACCCCTTTACACGAAGCAAGGACGAAAGCATAAGATGGGTTCTATGTGTGAATAAGTATGCCTGCCCAATAGGTGGGCTAGGGCAGTAAGCGGGACTTTAGACACGGGGCGTTACATTCAAGCAGTAGCAGCAAAAAAAAACAGCCATGAGCATCAAACTGTATAAGTTGGTGCAGCATGATGGCTGGCAGCACCAGCATGTGGTGATATCTCAGTACGTAGGCGACTTCATTTGGTAATAGCATCCGTGCTTTGGCAGGCAATTCTGGGCACTGGCAGCAGGATAGAATTGGGGTGTCCCACTGGCCTAGGAGCAAGGACTGTGATTATTTTAATTATATCACCTTCGTGTAACTGAGCAAAGGCTACTGAACAACTGAACATAGAATAACTATTCCGTATCTGGCCTATGTTTCTTTACCCACAGCCACAGGCACTACTTAGCGTCTTAGCCTAATATAAAAAGTGGAACACAGCACCAAATCATCGGCAAACTATCACACCTGGGGCTACATTCAACCAAATAACCAACAGTACACTTTATCCATTAAACTTCTAGATTCAAACCGTAGTGGAGGTTTTAAATATTGAATAATGCTATAGAAAACATGGCCAACCCATAGCATTAAATAAGATCGTACCATCCAAATTTTTTCTTAGAGTTGACAAGTGCTCTCTAGCATCAGATACCTTCATCTGTGCCAATTTAAACTCTTGCTCTGCTTCCTGGGATTTTGATTTTAAATCATTGTATTCCTTGTCTACAGGCCTGAGTAAAGAAATAACAAAATATGAAGTGTTATATTTTTGTTTCAAACGCATACAAGAGCTGCGTGTCATTTACTCATTTCATTTAAAAAGAAAATTACAAAGTACAACTCCCTCCCTTCCTCATTGAAGTGGTATATGCACTACTGTGGCAATTGGAGTATATGTATGTCTACTTAACTGTGTAGCTCTGTAGCAAGAAAAACAAATTTGTCTTGCCACCTATTACAAACTTCTGTGCTTAGGTTAATTTCAGAACTTCATACGCAAGAGAACCATGATTCATGATAAGTGCACACAACTGAAAAAAAAAACTGTTGCTACCCATCCAATAATTCAATTAAAGCTCCTATTATAACTACCATCTTTGCATAGTTAATTAAGAGTGAAAAAAAAATTGTACAGCAAGTTAGGACTTATTATGTACTAGTGCAGAATTACAAGATTAGGCATTTATAATATATTAAACACAGTATCGAAAGACAAACCGAAATGCTTCATTGATCGCCTTTTTGACATCCTTTGGCGGAGGCATCCTCCCTCTAAGAACACTTTTGATTTTGCCAGTGTGCTCACTAACTCTGCATTTAGAATTCAAGTCAAATGTTAAATGCAATGCTTTTATATATGTTGAAATAGTTTTAGACATTATATAATATATACTTCCTAATATTTCACAATGTTTGTTCGCTGTACGTACCATCGATGCACGAACGTAAAGAAATATTCGATGGGATTGGATCTGGCTTGCTCCTAGATAAACTACCATTTTTCATGAAAGCATACACTTACTCAAAATTTATGCCTTTTTGGCTTCTGTGCTCGATAGATTATGTGAGTGGAAGAAGTACAGCATAAGCATAATAAGTAAACAATAAAAGGTGGACGAAAGAAATATACATCTCATTGCGCTTCTGCCTGCTGCTTTCCAATGCATCCTTCTTCAATCCGAGTTTTACTCTGTCATCAGCATCTCTATTTATGATATCTTTTTCCCTCTGAAGTATTTTTAATTTCTGATCCAAACCATATATTTCTGTTCGCTTCTGATTTATAATTGAATCATAGTTTTTTTCTCCAAGGGCTTGTGTCTTCCTCTCAAGTTCAATTTGCTGTTTGAAATAAGCATACAACAAAATTAAATACTTTCAAATAAAGTTCCGAGTTTAAGAGAACTAAAATAATTGGAAACAAAAGGGAGGTGCCAGAGGAGTAAGCATAAATTGGACAGTGATGAAAAAATTGAGGGTTTCAAATGTTAGCGGTAACCCATTAGTTATCGCCGGTAGCAGATTTTCCCAGAGGGAATAGGGAAAATGTTGGCTCGGTAACAAAACAATTTGAATTTAATTGATGGAACATCTATTCCAGATGGAAACCAAATACTGGTCATGCCAGGAAGAAACTGGCAGCAAATCAGCCAAATGCATAATAGTCTTATTGAGTGTATGTACCAATAAACCCATTCAGAAGATACCAGACACTGGCCAAACCCTCCAGGATCCAAGATTACAAAATTATGAATTGGTTACATATTCTCATGTTTTTGTACCAAACTACCATTATCATGTTTTTGTACAAAACTATCAATATCATGTTTTTGTACAAAACTATCAGCAATGTGCAAACTACTGAATTACAGAACAACTCCAACTGTCAAATAGTATGTTGATAAATACCAGATGTCTGTCCCTTTCATCAATACGGGACAGATTAAGTTTTGAAACCTCCGCTTGTGCAGCATCACGCTCTCTCTCTTTATCTTTTGTGCGCTTTGAAATGCCTGACTGAAAAATGCTTAATATATAAGTACATGATACCTAAAATAAAAATTAAAGAGGAGCATATGATTGTATTTAAGTCCACTTTTTTCCTTAACTAACCATGTATTCACTCTTCGACCGTATCTGACCATCAACTTCAGAGTACCGACCATTTATTGTAAGATAACGTTGCCACAAAAACTCTAACTGTTCGTCATTGGATTTCTGTTTGAGAAAACAAAATAGATATGTTTAGTATATAACTTTTAAGAATGAATGGCTGCCTGCATTGCCACAATCAAATAGAGTAATAAACTTCCTCAGGGAACAAAAAGCATTCTACAAACTAAAAGGTGCAAGCTTACACCGCATAAATTTCCACTTCAAGAACAATTGGTAACAATAAACATCAGTAGCCCACCTACAACAGCTCATACAGGAATTACAATATGGCCCACAGCAAGCAGATCAATGGCACAACATATGGGGCTGCACCAAGTACTCAGCTTTCTACAACCTCCCCTACAAGTCTGCAACCACCAACACCTTTCCTCTGGATATGCGACTCCAGATGCAGCAATAAACTCAGAGTCTTCTCATGGCTCCTTCTAATGGACAGGCTGAACACGAGAAACATTCTAAGAAGAAAGAGGCACGAAATTGAAGGCAATAACTACAACTGTGTCCTGTGTTGAGGGTGGGTATGAGGAGACAGCCTTTCACCTATTCTTCAGCTGCACTTTTGCACAAAACTGATGGCAACAAATTGGGATTCTATGGAACTTTGCTGCCAATATCTTCGACATGATGATCCAAGCTAAAAGTACATTTGGTGGTAAATTCATCATGGAAGTATTCATAATTGGGGCTTGGCAAATTTGGAAGCAAAGAAACAACAAAATCTTCAACACCACCAATCCCTCCTTTCAGTCTTTGTTATTTCACTATAAGAAGGAAGCCCTGCTCCCAAGCACATAGAATAAACAAGGAGCAGGACAGGCAGATTTTCTTAGCTTTAATTAATTCTTTATTATTTTAGTCCTTTTTCTTTTCATGTACAGCTCCCCTTTGGGTATTTTTCTTTCTTAATGAAAATGAGTAACAGTAGGTGTTTCCCTTACTGTATTTCCCTCAAAAAAATTAAACATCAGTAGCAATTCCAAAAAAGAAGAAAGAGAACCTTCTTCTCCTGCAAATCGTTCTCAAGATCTGAGAGCCTTGATTTGATTCTTTTTGTAAGGTTCAAGGCAACATCATTTGCAAAGGGAGATTCTGGAATTGGCCCGAGGTTATGTTTGTTAAATATTTTTTTGATCTCTGAGTCACGTTCCAGCTTCATGGACATGTGAGCCTGAAAATCACAAACTTGGCATTAACCATCACTATGGAGACCATCAACTAATAACAAAAATAGCCTCATAAAAAATAAGATAATAAGATAATGAGAAATAGGAGAAAGAGAAAAAAGAGGATTACATCAGCTTCTGCCTGGAGCTTTACTATTTCACGAGCTACCTCATTTACTGACTGAGTCAGCGAGGAGCTGCTTATTGCTTCATCATCCATCTCTCTTCCTAGTTTACTGATTTTTGTTTCCAGTAATGCAATCCTTTCTTCAAATTTCGTTTGCCATTCCATTAGTTCCTCATCAGTGTCTGAAAGAAGCAACCATCAATTGCTATCATGTTGGGGTAAGCCATTACACAGAACAAACCGATTAGTTTTTTACCTTCATTTTCCTCACTTAGAGCAGCATACCTTTGCTGCTGAAGCGTAAATAATGTACTTCTCTCAGTTGCTTTAGTGTTAATTTGACCCTGAAGTCTTCTCAATTCATCCAAACTTGTTTCCATACGCAGGATATCGTTTTCAATACCTTGGATCTTTGCCTTCAACTGCTCCATTTGAGATTTTGAGGCATCTGACTTCTCTTGATCTTGAGCAATATGGTCACGGAGCTGTAAAAACATTGAACAAAGTGAACAGTTAGCGCTCTAACTAAACTCCACAACAAAGGTAAAAAAAAAAATACACTCAGTTTTGCCGCAAAGATCTCCAGCTACGAAACAACCATTTACACCAAAGGACTACCATGAAATAGAACTGGACAATATGGAAAATACTACTAAGGTTTCACAACAGAAGATTAAATTCACTAATTATAGTGATTACCTGTATTATTTTCCTAGCAAGCTTACTGTAGGCAAACATTATAGAATGGTAAATCAGTTTACTCACAAGTTAATTTCCACCTTAATTTGCAATGCATTAATTTGTTAGCTTCCAACCATGCATATATTGTTCCAATATAGTTTTACTGTATTAGCATCAATCAGGACATGCAGAAGCCAGGAAGTCCATAATAAATGCTAATACATCAACTTATTTGCAATGCTGACCCAAAATTTAAAGGTGAACACGGCTGAACATAATGCAAACCTTTTTTGCCCAAGAGCAGTTAGCTACAGGCAGCACAACTGCACAAATCAAGCCAGATTTTTTTTTTTTGGTGCCTAATAATTCATCTTCTTAAGAAAAACGATGATATCATTTAAGCAGTATCAAATAATGAGATTAATCCTAAAAGAATAGAAAAACTGACACACAATCAGAGGAAAAAAGAAACTAGAGTTCTAGAATCCAAATTGTATAGTGGCAAAATCTGTATGCTACAACTGGTCACAAGTCCACTCAATCATATATGCAGGAAAGAAGATACGGAGTCTAGGATGGCAAAAGATCATAGAACCTTATATGCTTGGTCTTTTACAGTCTGAAGGTTTTCAAGCTTTAACTTATAAGTCTTAATCTCCTGTGCCTGATCCTTGTGAAGTTTCTTTATGACTTCAAGAGCTTTGGTATAGCTGTACTTGGACAAGGAAATTATAATTCAGAATGGTAGCTATGAGTAGTTTTATGGAGCTTGAAGGAAGCCTTACTTCTAAAGGACAAAGAGATAACAGTGGTTTCATACATGAGAAACATTGATGTTTCCCAAAGCTTCTTAAGTACCAACTAAAAAATATGCTTTGAAGTACCGGGTGGCAGAGAAGATGTCATCAAACTTCTTTTTAAGTGTTGATGGGTCTTGCAATGGCCAATTGGACTCATCTTGGTGAACAAATATAACATTCTCCAGTACAGCCTTTGAAACACCCATCAGAGCTGGGATCTCTCTATCCATGTCAGCACATCTATAGCTGAGGCAGACCTTCTGTAGTACAAAATAACCAATAAAACATAATATTAGAACCTGAACTGCTCTGGAAACAATAATACCTTTCAGTGAAAACAAATGCAATATGAGCACCAAACAACAGGTGTCGCAATTGCGATGTCTGAAATAACATGAATTTCACACTTTCTGTATATTCAAGCATACTATTGTCATCTGAATGCAAAGGTATAAAAGGTTGAGAACAGGGGTGAAGCCATAATTGGACAATGGGGGGGGGGGGGAGGGCAGGCCCCTCCCTAGCTTCGCCACTGATTGAGAAGTGCGCTAGAGAGGATATTATAGGACCAGAGGCACAAAGAGCAAGAAATGGGAAAGATTATGGTGTTGTTTG
This sequence comes from Eleusine coracana subsp. coracana, assembly GCA_032690845.1. Lineage (NCBI taxonomy): Eukaryota > Viridiplantae > Streptophyta > Magnoliopsida > Poales > Poaceae > Eleusine > Eleusine coracana. The sequence goes on from CM064420.1 coordinate 57,579,443, forward strand.
ATTCATAGCCATAACTTTCCACATCTGGCCAGTTGCCGCACCTATGTTTAGGCAGGTTTGACCAGCTTTGGCACCCACTTTTAGTTTGCATCCACAATTATGGCAAGTTTTTGTGCTTCCACAGTGCCACACATCAGCGACACAAAAAAGTTTTCACCAGTTAACAAGAATTTTTCATAATTCCATTCACTTAGAACTTTCTTATATTCATGAATGGGTGTACAAGAGTATGTCATTCTCTTTCAAATTTTGATTCAGATTAACAATTAACACAATATCAGAAACTTTGCATAACATTGTCAACTTACAAGGTAGTAACAACTATAACCTTTTTCTTGGGCGCGGTTGTATATTTAAAGGCAGATATCATGCATTGCAACATATTGCTTTCTCAACAAGAATTGTTCAGCAATTTATAGCCTGGGTTCTTTCATTACTTTGGCACAGCAAATGTTGCTCTATTGTTTATAACATGCTATAATTAATCAAATAAAAATGAAAAGCAAAGACTAAATGGTGCAACTTAAAAGACAAACTGGAAAAGAAGTAAGATGAAGAAACTGAGGACCTCGCCACTGTGTGGATTAATAGTCTGAAGGACGCTTTCAATTGCCTTAAACTCCATCTTTGATGCCTTTTGGGTAAGCTGGAAGGAACGTATGCACACTACATCCTTTCCTGCTGCTGTCTTAAACCGCAGCTTGATCTGCCCTTTTGTCTCCGTCTCACCTGCTACCTACATTGCAAGGAAAACCTCAAAAGTGTTACGGAGCTGCATTAACCACAGTTCTCAAATTCGACTAAGGAGAGGCTGGTAGTCGCTAGACACCAGCATCCAATCGAAGAGGCCACCCTACAGATAGGTAAAATTCTCAAATGCCCAGAGACAACCCTTCTGCGACAAATCCAAGTAGACACGCATGCACCCCCGTACCATTCCCAAATCGACAAATCCAGCAAAGCCCTTCACGGGAGTTGGGGTCACCTTAGCCAAGAAAAACGGAAGAGGCAACCACCCCCCCCCCCCCCCCCAAAAAAAAAAAAACGGAAGAGGCAAGAAAGAGTAAGTCACCTTAGGGTCATGGACGAATGTGTGGCCGGAGCGGGAGTTGGGAGGCAACTCACCGGTGCAGGAGAGCTTCAGGCACTCGATGATCGTCTGCAAAACAAATCAATATAAAAAGAAGAATCAAGAAAACATACAAAAATCAATCCCGGAAGGACCACAATCCTTTGGGGGGAGATGGGTTAATCGCGTACCGTCTTGCCGGCGCCGTTGGGACCGACGATGAGGGTGAGCGGCCGGAAGAAGGTGATGACATTCTTGTTGTCCGGATCGAAGCTCCGGATCCCCTTGATCAGCATCTTGTCCACCGTACTCATCTTGCCCCGCCCTCCCTTCGTCCCCCTCCGCCTCCTGCTGCTCCTTGGTGCCGACCCTGCTCCCTTGCTGCTTCGGCGTCGTATCCTTCGATTGGCTAATCCTTGGCGTCGATTGAGCGAATCTACAACCTAGATTGAAACGACGCCTCGGAATCCGCGTCTATTGATCTCGCTACGCCATGGATGGAATGGAAGGAGGTGGTGGAGGAAATCGCTTTCCTGTTGTGTTTGGGTTTTGGATTGCGCCTCTGTGGAGGGTTTAGGGGTTTAGAGCTGGGTTCGGCGCGACGATATGGGGTGTGTTCGTTTCAATCCTCTTATTTTAATAAATATGTTTCATTATCAAATATTATGATGTTAATTAAAAGTATTAAACATAAATTATTGATAAAATCTAGTGTATAACCCTCCCTCTAAATGAAGAGACAAATTTATTAAGATTAATTAGATCAGGATTAAATAATATGATGCTATAATAAAATATATCTTAATGATGACTTAATTAAGCTTAATAAATTTATCACACTGATGCGCATTCAACTCTGTAATTAGTTTTATATTTAACATATATTTAATAATTATATATAATATTTTAATGATTGATGTGACACCACTAAAATTTAGACCGTAAGAAACGAACACACACTTCGAAAATTGCACAAGCAAGTTTCACAGGGGTAATTCGATTCAGTTCACGGCAGCCATCCGCTTTTTTTTCTACTTTTAGTAGGGAGAAAACCTTCTATTTCTTTGAATTAATATAAAATTTTTTTGAAAATCTCGACCAAATTTGTATATAGAGAATTCTTCGTCACTATCGCACGATTGAGCGAATCAGCTACGCAGCTGGAATAAACACATTCGTTTCTCAAAGACAACGTCACCATAGTATTCTCGTGCAAATTCTGTAACTATGGCCAAATGTCCAAAATATAACCAGCTCCTCGTTTGTATGTCCAGGAAAAGTTGACAGAAATTGCAATTTTTGTGTAATCAAGAAAATCAAACAGAATCACATATATAATTATGTTTCTTTGATCATTTCTAAAAGATGTTATTGGTAGTGGTAAGAAAAGGGGAAAAAAATACAAAGTTGATTCTTGATTTGCTCTTTGACATGGATATGACGTGACAACAAATGTATAATTCGCCTGCTGAACTTTACTACTGTCAATCCGTCAATGTAAAGCAAACTAACGAGAAAGATCATGAGAATAGGAATATAGGACACCGCAAACAGTCTGTCCCATCACTGATCAACGCCAGAACATAACCACAAATTTATATGGACAAAAATCAGATAACGAACTAAGAAACTAACCAATATCATTAAGGAAGAGTGTCCTTTGGCCTCAACACATTGCAAAAAAACAGGTAAATTCTCGACTTGGCTACTAACAAACAACTACTCTAACTTGTCACTTATTCCAACAGTCAGCAAAAAAGCTATAATCTCAAATTGACACAACAAATGAATACTAGTAACAAAAAACCTAAAATACTCCTCACTAACAAGAAAAGGAACAAAAATAATTAAAGACACATCAGCTGATCAACGGTCAAAACTAGAGCTACAGGTGAAATGGTATGTATTCTACAATTAGTAATCATTTCCCCCTTTTTTGTTGCCTCCAAAAATAGTGGTCAAGAACAAGAATACTCCAAATTTGAAGCTGGTCTTTTGCTAATCCCGCACTCAAGCAACTGATAAAGCTCTATCCCGACTTTGGAATGATCTGAGGGCCTTGGAACAACATTTCTAGAGCATGTCTGCTTCACCCTTCATTTTGCAGGTGCAGCAGTAGCTGCTGATGTGCGACCGCCACGATTACCAGAATATCCAGCACCGTGGTCAACTCTCTGGTACCCAACATCAGCACCACGCGCCGAGCCACCTCGGCCACCTCGGCCCCCGTAATCCGACCTGTAACCGAACTCACCCCTTCCGTAGCCCCTTCCTCCACTGTAGTTACCACGACCTCTTGCACCCTCAGTTCTGAAGTTATTACCCCTACCTGGTGCAAACCTGCCTCCACCTCTGCTGGAGCCTGAAAAGGGAAGAAAAGATATCAATATAATTGAGAAGAGTTGAATAACATGGCAAATTGACAATGATCCAACAAAAGTTAATCCCAGCCAGCACATGCAGTAAATGGACACCATGTTCCCAGTACAATTGCAATGTGAATAACTTGGTGAGATCCCCACACTCTCAAAAATTTATCACAAAAAATAAGCACTCATTAAGCCCATCAAAATCTAGCCCAATGTTGGCTCAGCTCCCTTGCCTAGATCAAATATACTCTAGTTGAACAGGAATGATCTATGTTAACCTAAGATAATATGTTACAGAAAAAGAATCAGCACTTCCCTATTCAAATCACAGATATATGAATACAACCTGCATTGCATCTTAGACAATGCATCTTTCATTCACCTTCTTATGGTTCATATGATGGAAGTGGCATCGTGTGTCAATTTCGATGTCTGCCATGCTAGTGTAGGCAAGTCATCTGATTTGTATAGTACAAAGCTATAAAAGACATAGCAAAAGCATGCAATATTATTTTATAAACTGACCTCGGGCACCAGGTGTTCTCTTTTCCTCTACATAACATTGACGACCGCCAATAGTTACCGGAGAACCCTGCAGTTAAAAGCAGTACACCAGTTACACTTATTTAATCAATCGCAAAAAGTACTAGTTAAACCACACCTTACAAAGGCAATACATATGATAATAGATGTCAGTAACATAACAAAAGTGCAGTGATTTAGTACTACTAGTACATAAGACCATGGAAACTGACCATCCATACAATTTGTACAATGAAGGAATAAGAAATAAATCACACACAAGTAATACAAAAGGTGAATTAAACCAGCACAATTTACAAAAGTTGTATACATATATACCACAGGGAAATGAGAGCAAAAGGACACAGTTCAGTTCACAATAAAATATGTCAGCCTTTCCTTTATTCTGTCCCTTAGGACATGTATCACAGGGAATCTTAAAATGTAGCAATTTGCAAGGAATAACCAGTACCTGTAAAATTAGTAATCAACTAATCACCGATCAATTTGATAAACTCTAACAGTTAACCTAAGGCTTATCCATTTGCAAATATTATGTCAAGTAATTATTGCCCTTTTCAAAGGTAAATATATTCTTTTTACGAGATTAAAAGTAAAATACTTGATAAATTTAGTTTGATCAAGTAGATTAGATGGCGCTATAAAGGTCAATGCCCCAAATCAACAACACAACCTTGCGATGTTCTCCAAATGCCAACAAACAGAAAATCAATTTGATAAACTCATGGGAACATTTGGCACAAATGAACCGAAAATTGTTCATAATGCTGCGTAGAAGTTAAAGTACAATTAACAAGCTAGTATTACAGAACAATCACGTGAAAAAATACCTCTATCGCACTCTGGACAGCAGTAGCCTCCTCAAATTCAACAAACCCATAACAGAAGCCTTGAATCTGCATTTACATAAGAAAATGTCATGTCAATTTCTGAGAGCAGAAAAGGAAATGCATCTTCCCTAAGGCCAGTGTAAGGAGGAGAGAGTACCTTATTGCTTCTAACTTGAATGCCATTTGCCTTAATGGTGCCAAACTTCCTGAACTCATCCTCTAGTTGAGTCTCAGTGGCATTTAAAGGTAAGTTCCTTACATATATCGCATGTGCATCAACTTCAAAAAAGATGAAAGAGTTTAGAGAGGCTAGTGAAACTAACTAGTTCTTGCTCAAACATTAGATCTAACAAACACCTTCTGGCTCTTGGTTATTGTTGTTCTCAGGGTTAGAACTGAAAGGCAGGGCATCACTAACAAGAGCAGGGGCAGGAGGCTGCTTCTCTTGTTTGGGTGGTGCAGGCCTAGCAGCAGGTGCCGGAGCTGGCAATGGAACTTCTTTCATGACTTTGACCTACAAGTAGGGGATTCAATATTGTTAATACCAGAGCACAAAAGTTTGCATTTTCACAATGAATTAAATAAATCACCTCCTGCTAAGGATGCAACAGACCATTAAGTGAACTCAAAGCAACCAATACCATATTCACAAGCACTACACACAAAAATATCTCTATTATTTCCTAGTCCACAGTTTAATTCTCCGAAATTGCATTACTCTGAAAACGTATATCCAACATAAAACTAGTCCGTACTGAGGAAAATACTAAGCCAAAATTTTTCAGAGTAGGTGATAAGATTGTGAGAATTCCTATACCTTTAAACAATGTAAAACTATGCTCACAAAATACTAAGTATGTAGGACGGAATTGCATTGCACTTAAAAGTTAAAAGTTGCAAAGCTTGCTTTAGGAAACCTACAATTGAGGCATATGACTTCTTTGGCGCTTCTTCTTGTGACACTGGGGCGACAGTAGTCGCCACCACTGGTGCCACATTGTTCGGAACTTCATTAATAACCTCAGGAACAGGCTGTTCCTCCTCCACAGCTTCCTCTGGTGGCGGATTGTAAACTTCCTCCTCTTCCTCAGGTTGCAACGGTGCAGACTCTACAACATGTTGTTCCTGCTGCGGTGCAGGATCTACAGTGGAAGACAAGTAATATTACCACATGCCTCACGAAATGAAACAGAGCTGCAGGCTCCCGCTGAGCTCACCATGATCAGGAACGGCAGTCTCAACGGCCGGAGTAGCCGTGCCATTTGCCAGTGGGCCGGCCACAGGCGGCAACGCGGCATACGCCTCCGGCTGTGCCTCCGCGGCTGCAGGGGCAGGGCCGTCCGCGACGAAGCGGAACATGTCATTGAGCACGAAGTAGCCCTTCTCCTGGGGGGCGAGGAAGAAGGACTGCGAGAACTCGCGGCGCACCCCGTCGTGGCCGGTGAGGTGGCCCGTGACGAGCACAGTGACGCCGCCGCCAAGAGACTCCTGCGAGTCCACAGTCCTGATCTCGGCCTTTGCCACGTCCATCTCCATGATCTTCTTGTTTATCGCCTGCGCGGCAGCGAAAGGCACAGAAAAACACCCAGAAACCCACTCAGCGTCGCGACAGGGGCGGAACCAACACGAAATGAAGGAAGAGGAGCCCAGATCTGGGGCCGCCGGGGTGGCCGCTCACCTCCATGGTGGTGACGGACTCCATGCCGCCGGCGCTGGCAGCGTCGCGGGCGGGGCGGGCGAGACGGCTGGCGTCCTGGTAGAAGCGGTAGACCAGATCCGGCGACTGGTGCAGGACGAGGTAGTACTGCTGCACGAACGCGTTGCCCACCTGCACATCAAGAAACAAACTAACAGATCAGCACCGAAACGGCGGCGAGGAGGAGGCCAGCGAAAATCCTCGGCCGAGGCAGCTTACCACTTGCGCGGAGGGCGGCGCCTCGGGGGCCGGGGCGGGGGCGGCGGGCTGCGGCGCGGCCATGGAGGACTGGATCGAGAAAGGAGAGGTAGAGCTAGGGTTTTGGGTAGGAGCGCGTGGCAAGGAGACAGGCCCACGGCTCCCGAACGGCGGCGGCAGTGGCGGGCTGGCGGCGGCGTGCGGAGCAGCAGGCGCTTGGGGGGTGTGAAAAAATGGAGGCGGGTAGGAGGGAGAGGTCAGAGGTGTAGGAGGCGGGTTGGCGCCCGGCGCTGGGGGTTATGCGTACGGCCAGGTCTGGCTGGGGGCTGTGATGAGCAGCCTGGATTCACTCGCAAATCCGCCAGGCGCCAGGTAAACACCATACTCTCAAATGGTAAAGCCTCCGATTCGATTTCTTGAATGAAAAGAGATGATTCGACATTGTTTGATTGCTGGACTTGAAAATGTGTCATCAGGTGTTAGGTTTTATCTTTCTTTTTATGGTTTTATTATTATTATATATTTGAGAGTGATCAAAACATACTCTCTCCATTTCAAAATTATTGTTGTCCTTAATTTTTTTTATTACATTTGATTATTTATTTTATTCAAATATAAAAATTTATAAGTTATATTTCAAATTTATTCAGTGATAAAATAAATTATAAAAAATAATATATTTTTTAAAAATAAGACGAATGATTAAAGATAATAAAAAAAATTAATAACAATAATAATTTTAGAATGAAGGAAATATTTATTATAATAATAAAGTATATGCCAGTACAATCTATATAAAATATATTTGTAAGTCAGATATTTAAATCTTAAAACTTTAATATAAGATTTCTACAAACAGCTATAAAGTCTTCTCTATCACAATCCGCAAGATAAACCTGATGATGTAGTATTAAGTTATATGATCTGAGAAGGATCTTTTAATATCTACTCAAAATGCGAGATGGCCTATCATTTTTCCTTCTTATGGAGCATAAATTCATTATCGTCTTTTTTTTACGAATTAAACATAGTACAAAGGCAGATACTTATACACGCACAAGTACTTATCTCTACAAACACACGTACGTATATCCTATCCCTATGAGCATCTCTGAAAAGACTAAGCCAACTTGATCTTCAGATTCACAAAGTCGCAATAGACGTCTCATTATCGATAGGGACGTCCCCTCTCTTAAAAGAATAATTAGATGTAAATATAACACTTATTTTCTTCGGATGCAAACTTGTGTTTTTTTAGTAAGAAGATTGATTTGGTCCTTTATTTAAAGGAGTAAGATGGCATGTTCATGCATGACTTAAAAGTTGAACAATGTAAAGCTTGTTTTTCTGTAACTATGTTTTGGATCTCCATGATCTCAAGATATTCCACAATTTGATCTAGGTGCTTAAAGAAACATTTGAAATGTTAATTTATTAGAGATCATAAATCATAAAGTTGAGATATCTTGTTTTTCCGGTCCTCGAAGAACCAAAAAGGCCCTATCTATTGCTGAACCTATTTAGACACAGAGGGTCGAGGGAGGCACGACATCGAGATGACGTTACCCATGAAAATCTTCCTCACGTAGTCACGTAAAAGAGTCGATCGGCAATGGCCACCTCGCAGAACCAAACGAGGCGAGGGAAAGGCCACGATCGCAAGTCGACCTCGGGTGTCCATGCACACACACGTGTTGCAATTACTGTCCAGTCGGCGGCAACTATGCAGAGTGATTATTGGGCCAAACACTTGTCTGACTAATGAAAAACAAGCCCACTACACCGGATATCCGGATCTCTTTTTCCCCTCCCCTTGCTAGAAAAGGGTAGACCAGCCCACGTTTAGCCCGTGACCATCTGGGCCCCACTACTGGTTCTCACTTCCCACTCGCGACAGCCGTGCCACGTGTCGCGACGTCGAAGCCGTTACCCCCTCCTCTCAAATCTAAAAAAATCATAAAAAAAGAAAAACAGAGGGAGAGAGAAAGGAAACGCCGTTGCCTCCTGTCACCGCGGTCTCTGTGTCTGTGCTCCCCCTCGGCCCTCCCTCCCTCCCACGAATCCCCCCAGCCGAGCCACGTTCTCGCCGCGGTCATCCGCCGACGCCGCCGCCGCCCACGGAGGAAGCCCCCGCCGGGCTCGCGCGCACTCCCGCGGAGGAAAGGTAACCGCCGCCGTCCATCCGTTCTCTACTTCTTTTTCTCTCGATCGATCGCTCGCATCAACTCGCGCTGATCGGCAGGGTAATGCGTCTCGGCGGATTCATTTCCTCTTTGGTTCGGCTCGGCGTCTCAAGAACAGCGAGATATTTTTTATTTTCCGTTCGGGGACGAAAATTCCCGAAATTTTCTTTGATTGTTTTTTTCTGGTGCCGCGAGATTGGATTTCGCTGTCGCTGCTTTCGCGCTAGTCTGGCTCCACGCGGTTTGCCCCGCGCTTCGCGGCCTGTTCGGCGTGCCCACGTTCCGGCGGTCGGTTTTCCTTTCAAGATCGCATTTTTTTTCTTGGCTCTCCTCTGACGGTTGTCATCTGCAAAAGTGAGTTGTCGCCAACGAAGAGAAATTCGTCGTGGAGTACTTGATATTATTCCTTTATTATTTTTGTAAGTTTCAGAAGTAGTCTGCTGCTGTTGGTACTTATCGTTTCTGTTCGTTGTTCTACACGCATTTGCGCTGTTTCCCCCCGCATCCCCATAGCCTGGGTTCCTAACGTCCATTTGAGGCTTCCTCCTGCTTTCTGTGGCGTGTTCAAAAGTAGCCTTTTCTTTCACGGGTCAATACTCGAAATGTGCTGGCAAGATTAATGCATTACATGCAAGTTGTTAAATTGGGTACTTTCCTCATCTCTGTAGTTTCTCTGTTATCAGGGAACCAGAAAACCTGTTCCGTGGACTTCGAGAACTGGATTTCAGGTTCGGTACTAGTATAACACTCTTTGCTGTAGATATTCGTTGCGTTTTTCTATGTTTTTTATCCCCGTTTTAGTTGTGTTTCTATGCAGGAATAACATTTTGCAATAAGTAAAATCACCTGTTCTGAGTCTATTTCCCTGATCAAGTTACATCATAAAGCTTGAACTTCAAGCAATCAAAGGTTGGTTAAACGTTTGTAAAGTTTCTCTTGTATTCTTTCTAAATTTCTTTATTGATTGTCTGTATGATTTTCTTCCCTTCTTTTTTCTTTTTCCTGATTCTTATCTTTTGGACTGTAGGAGTTGGTTCCTTAAGTTCGTGAAAATCCCACCAGACATGGTGGAATCTTTAGATAATGTTAGAGGCTTGACGTTAGCCATGTCATCAAGTGCATTCATTGGTTCAAGCTTTGTGATCAAGAAAATTGGGTTGAAAAGGGCTGGGGATAATGGGGTCAGAGCAGGTTGCGCCTCTTCTACCAGTTATTTATTCAGGGTGATATTGCATAGTGCTGTTCAAATTGAGCTGGAGCTTAATATGACTCTTCGGTCTTAATGGTTTCCTAATGACGCTTATGTTGTCTTTTGGCCTTTGATAGAATATACTTGTAGATACTTCTGATCTTTTAACACGATGCATTGCAGCTTCTGGAGGTTTCTCGTATTTGTATGAGCCATTATGGTGGTTGGGCATGATAACTAGTAAGTGCGGATTGAGATCATTCTGTACAGAGAATTAACAATTACATTTATATTCATATATTGTTTCAAGCTGTATGCTTGTACTGCAACATTTGTAGGTCAGTGTAGTTCCACTTTTTTTTTAACGTTTTGATGTTGATTTTGCACCCAATCAGCATGCCTTTTAACCTGATTTGTTTCAGACTTGCCTAAGTTATGTCACATAAGTTCAGTAATTATTTTTTTAATGGAATAGTAAGTTTGATTCTTGATATATGTTCTCCACCTATTTCTTTACGCTCACCATATAGTTTTAGAGCATTGAATGGTGTGTGTTTTCTTATACCAAAGCGCCATAGTATAAATTCTATAATGATGGTTAAACTCTGTGATGATCTACTTCAAACTGAGTAGGATTACTCTGTGTTGCTAGTGTTATGCCATTATGAAACTATGTTAAGATATTTGTAGAGCTCTCGCTGCATATTGATAGTATAAGAACCAGATACACACAAATAGTACTAAAGTTTATTCTATAGTTGTGATGGGTCCTTTGTTCGGTTTTGATGAAAGCGATAGCAAATGCTTGTTGTTTAACTTGGCATGTTCTTGAGGAATATCTCACTCTTAGTTCTAGAATGATTTAACATAGTTTGTACCTGGACTTTTTATTAATAAAATGGAACCTACACACTCATATTTTCCTATGTTGCAGTGATTCTTGGTGAGATAGCTAACTTCGCGGCGTATGCATTTGCCCCTGCCGTACTTGTTACTCCTCTAGGAGCTCTAAGCATCATATTTAGGTAGCAGCCTTATTGTCTATTTAATTTTTTTCAAATCCCATAGTATATGTTCGGATTTAATGTTTAACTCATGCAGTTCAGTGCTTGCACATTTCATTCTGAAAGAGAGATTGCACATGTTTGGTGTTGTTGGATGCATACTCTGTGTTGTTGGTTCCGTTGGTATTGTTTTGCACGCCCCAAAGGAGAAAAACATTGATTCTATGATGGAAATATGGCATCTTGCAACGCAGCCAGGTACCTAACTAATTATCTACTCCTGTCAATACAGAGTATATTTTTATTTATCATCATCAACGACAAAGATTTTAATCCCAAGCAAGTTGGGAGAGGCTAGAGATGAAACCCAGAAGAGCCAAAGAAAAAAAAGGAAGACATAAAAAAAAGAAATGAGGGGGGCAATGGGAAATGAACAAACGAAAAAGGGGGAAACCGAAAATCAAGGTTTTGGCATGTGAAATTATTTGAAACGATAGAGCACTGCTAACGGTTAAATGATTTGCTTAATACAATTGTTTGGTATTTCTTGATATGGTCATTTGTCCTCATCCTACTGACAACTGCCAATATGGCCATGGCACTGCAGCTTTCGGTCCAATCCAAATTTCTGAATACCTATCACATATGGCTGTTTAAAGCTCCCAAGATTCTACTTTCTCCCTGGTTTGGGACTTTTAAGAGACTGTTGGTTGCGAGACTCAATATACAAAGAAAAAAAAAATTGTCCATCATTTTATTTCCTCCATGAAAACAAATATACCAGGGACACTTTGCCTTCTTCCTATATTAATTTATTCTTTTTTACTGGACATTGCATATTGAAATGTAATGTAATTGCTGACTTGCAGGCTTTATTGTCTATTCATGTGTGGCGGTGGCTTGCGTCCTAGTTTTGATATTTCAGGTTGTTGAACGCTGTGGTCACAGGAGAATGCTTGTTTATATTGCAATCTGTTCATTGATGGGATCTCTCACGGTACACTAGAGTACATCACCTCAAGATGAAATTATTAATGAAATAGACCACTAAATTTTTATTGACACAATATTATTACTGGGACAGGTTATCAGTGTAAAGGCAGTTGCCATTGCTTTAAAGCTATCGTTCAGTGGATCAAATCAATTTAAATACGTCCAGACATGGTTCTTCATAGTAGTTGTTATTATCTGCTGTTTAGTGCAGTTGAACTACTTAAACAAGGTAACCAGTCATGGTATCAAGGTTTTATGGTGTAGATACTCTTTATTGTGCTCTTTTTCACCCTTCTGTTGATCTCTGCAGGCTTTGGACGCGTTCAACACAGCTGTGGTTTCTCCTGTATACTACGTGATGTTCACAATTCTTACTATTGTTGCTAACATGATCATGTACAAGGTGAAATGATTGTCCAATTATGCATAGTTTTTTTTTAAGGAAATTATGCATAGTTTTTATGTGTACTAACATATTTAAACATGAAATCGAGTATTCTCTTTTATCTTGCAATCTATATGCATGTAAACCATAACCACCACTAAACAACACTACATTTTTAAAAGGTCCTTTCCATTGACTCTGCTGAAATCAGTGTTCGAAAAAGGCAGTCTTAGGCCCTGTTTAAGTGTCTTCTTATATTTGAGCTCTGTTTTCAACTCATAATCAGTTCAACAAAGATATCAAGATTATATGTATTCCAAGTTGAAATTTAAAAATTAAATTATTTAACAGCCTGTCTTATTTCACTGTGTTCGGCAGTGCCAGGGTTCCGCCTTGGATGGACTATCTTGTGCAAATGCGAACCTTAATCAAATCTGATATATGTTTGTCATGATTTTCTATTCCAGGACTGGGTCTCCCAAACTGCAACACAGATTGCAACGCAGCTATGTGGGTTTGTGACCATCGTCGCAGGGACTTTTCTTCTTCACAAGACAAGGGATATGGGGAATCCACCACCACCAGACCAAATTTGTCTGGAAGAAGCTAGGGAATGTGCTCCCTGTTCGACCAACAACTCTAGCTTAACATCTAACATATAGATGATTATGATTTTACGTTCCTCTATTGGCTCAAGCGGAGATTTTGTGCTGTCTGGTTATCTTGTATATACAATAGCGCTTAGGGAGGAGTGGAAATTGGGGTGACTGATAGAATGAATGGTTAATGACGTTTTCCTAGCACTAGGACCTATGGATGAAGTTTTAGGTTATCTCTATTAGAGATGTGTACGAGAACACCAAATCCTGCAACTATAGGATTATACGATATATATGTTGGACGGATAGGTAACTTTGTTCAGTATCTTACACTGCCTCTTTGTTTCCCATTTTTTGTGAGAATTCAGTGGACATCTAGGATCTTGGCAAAATTCAAATTTGGTATGGTACTGATTTGATAAGACGGAAGAAAATTTATACCAGTATATCCATTACAAAGTGACACCTTTAACGTTCACGTTTATAGATATAGGTAGAAACGAAAAAGAAAAGCACTAGTAGGTTCAGATATCACCTGTAAACAGTAGCTTGCTGAAGAGAAATTCTTCAATGGATAGCAGAGAAGTTTGTAGGTGTGCATAATTTTTGAACACGAACCAGTGGCCCGTCCAAGTGGGGCTCGTCTTCGCTAGCCCAATAAATCGTGGCCCGAAGTGGTTTTGAAGGCAAGTGACTCGAGACGGAGACTGAACAATTATTGTGACCGAATCCTGTACTTCTGAGTTATGAATATAATTCGGGAGCTTCTAATTTTCAATTGATTGAAAATAGGCATTTCTTTCAATCACTGCTTTTAGCCCTTGAATCTAGATCCAATAGATACAAAAAGACAAAACTTTCATATAATCTATACATAATATTAATTAATACAAATAATCCTATAAATAAAAATAACAAATAAAACAACATTTCTCTCTCTCTCTCTCTTCAAAATGATGTTGATTGAAATGATGCTCTCTTTCCAATTGATTGAAAAGAAGCATTCCCGATATAATTCATCTGTGCTTCTTCCTCCCCTAGCCCTCTCTCTCTCTCTCTCTCTCTCTCTCTCTCTCTCTCTCTCTCTCCAATCTCCAATCCCCCCACTCCCCAGTACCCTTGCTAACAGTAGGTTTCAGTTTAACCACGTAATGTGTTCACGGAAACAGGAAGATAGCGACACAAGTGAAAATAGACTATTTCGTATTTCCGAATGCTATGCAAAAAATTGAGAAACTTGATCACAGTATTATCACAACCGTGTTTTGAATTTTTTGTGGTATGGTAATTCAACTGTTGCCTAGTTCCATGCATTGGTGTTTTACATTGGTCGTTCATTAGCATCTTCCATGAGTACCACACCACCTGGGCACCATTTGAAACCTCCATTACAAGGTAAGAACATGTACATTTTGATAATCCAAACGGCATGTGCCCGCCTCATCAAAATGCCCATAAACCTTACGTGGAGATAACATTATTACACACACTGAAAATAACGTCCATGTGTTCAATAGTTTCATCATAAATTAATCGGTGACATATAAAGAATTGTACACTGTACTTCACAAACTCCTTGGCTCTATACATAAAATTAGCGACAGCATATGTATTCAAATTTCGATATTCTGGTGCAACCTCTGGTTCTGATTGCCAAACTTCATACGTTTCCATTGGAGGATGGGAAACTTAGACGAATCCCAACTATGGTGGAGCAAAATTGCATTGCCGAATGTACTCATCATCGTAATCCACATACTTGGTCCAAAGGTGCCTGAATTGGTTCATACCAATATCCAGCCAGGGCTTCATGTTACCGTTGAAATGCACAACAGCTGCATTCCTGATCTCCTCCATGCTGATACTTGGATTGTACCCAAGTCCAAGAACGTGCCAAGATTTGTCCAGCGGCTTTGTGGTGGAGTAGAATGTAATTAAGCCTGGTGGCAGTGTTCCTAACTTCCATAATGTCCGGTTCTCATTCTGAAAATCAAACAAAGGAAGTTGTTTAACAATAAGCAAACAACAAGAAAAAAGAGTACTAGCAGAAAGATCCTCCAGTCAGAGCAGACCAATATGTTTACAAGGATATACTCAAAGAATTACATATATTATATTGTGGTACTACTAGACAGTAAGCAATAACCAGGGACCTTAACTGACAAGTCATATGCTAAAACAATAACTTAGCAATATAAAAAACAATCCTTACTACGCATACTAATATTAGTAGTTGCCATCAGTTATAAACAGATTATCCTAACACAAAGAACAGCTTCTGGGTACACAAATTATCAACTAAGTATACAAATATAAAATTTTAACAAGAGACACTATATTCAAAAGATTACCTGATTCTGCCAGTAATGGTATTGCTCGGTACTCTTCTCCCTCCTCCAAGAATCAAGATCAAAGAAGTTCATGCCATATGCCCACCCACAGGCATTAGGGTTGAACTTTGCTTTGATAAGGGGGTGTGAGAAGTTCATATACTGCTTATACCGATGAAAAGATCCAAAGCATGTCTCTACTGCTCCATTCACCTTCCCATCCATGTCAATCTTCCAGAGTCCTGTAAGATCCCTCTGTACCACAACATCATCATCTAAGAAAAGAATCCGATGCAGCTTTGGGTACATCTCTGGCAAATAGAATCGCAGGTGATTCAGCATAGACAGATACTTGGGGTTCCTAAACTTCATATTGCTAGCATCTTTGGTGGCATTCTCAAGCTTGTTCTCAAAATAGAATTTCTGGAGGTTTGCTGATTCCAGTTGCCGCAGCACAGGAACGTATGAGGAGTTGAGAAACTTGTAATCTTCAAATGCTTTGACCTCATAGTGTGCACCTTTTAAGTCCATTCGGCGTATTATCACCTGCAGAAGCATAGCATACAGAAACTATTAACGGACCAATGACCATATGATCCAAACTTATTTTGATAACATAATGGACACCATTTGATCATTTCAATGCTCGAAAGATGACTTGGATAAACTGGAGTCAGTATAAAGATCTAAGTCTTTTACTGCCTTGGTTATTCCACTAGGGTGATCCGACTCTTCAGATGTCATAACAATGAAGGGTCAAAAATCACTACTTACTACTTAGCCAACTAGTTGCCATAGTCCAGACAAGATATGCAACAAAGACTGGCGTTTCATACAAATTGATAAACAAGGGCTTCCTTAGGTCTACATATGTTTTACTACTGTAATGTGGCATACTTTTGCTTGTAGGAACTCACTAACCCTAGAAGTCTAAATGTAAATTGGTCATTTAGTACAAGCAGATGTCAGATTTCTTCACAATGCTACCATGACATCTATTAACAGCAATTCCGACAACATGAATAATCATTCCTTAATATGATCCCTTCGCTAGTTACTAAACAGTTTTGGGAACTGAAATTTCAACTTTGAGATGGTCAGATAACCATTTTCCTGTTGCCTTAAGATAGAGTCTTGTAGACTACAAAGTAGTTTATATGAAAGACCCAACAAAGAGCGTAGCGCAAACCTGCATGGCACCAAGGTTCATCCGGTCGGTGACAACGTGGAAGACGTGCTTGGACGGGTCTTGTGAATTGGCTACGGCGGAGCGCACGACACAAGAGGCCGCGAGCACGTTGTCGGAGAAGATGGCGTAGTGGAAGAGCGCGGGGTCCTCGAGCGCGGGCGGTGGCGGCACCGGGTCGGCGTAGAGGTCGGGGCTGGCGATCCGCTCAGCGGTGAGGCGGACGGCGAGGCAGTGGAGCGGCTTGGGGATGGACTTGGCGGCGATGAGGGAGGCGAAGGCACCGCGCTTCTTGGCGCGCGCGAGGAGTTCGTTCTGCGCGAAGATGGCGTCCTTGAGGCGCTGGATCTTGAGCTGCGGGTCGAAGAGCGGCTTGGACTCGGCGATGGCGGCGCGCGCGGCGCGGATCAGGTCCTTGGCCTGAAGGTCGAGCCGCCGCGCCTCGTCCGCCGCGGAGGCGGATGCCGGGTCGGAGGATGCGGCCGACGCGGCGGCGGCGGCGGAGGCGGCGCCGAGCTCCCGGAGCGTGGCGGTGAGGTTGCGGTGGAGGGAGGAGAGGAGGCGGAGGTGGCGCGCGCGGTCGAGGTGGAGGCGGCGGGAGGCCGCGGCGAGCGCGGCGGCGGAGGCGGCCGCGTCCGACGCCTGCTTCCGGATCTGCTCCGCCCGGAGGCGGTACCCGTTCACGGCCGCGGAGCCGCCCCCGCCGCCGGAGGCCGCGGGCGCCGCGGCGGCGAGCAGCAGGAGGGTGAGGACGGCGATGGGGCCGGCGCGGGGCCCGGCATTCCCCGCAGAGGCTGCCATGGCTTCAGAGCTTGCGCGCCTCCGAAGCTCTTCGCATTGGAGGGAAGAGAGATACAGAGAGCAGGGTTCACTGTGAAGTGATGGGCGTGTGGGGAAGAAGAGGGAGAGAGACGCGGATTTAATGAACCAGGGAATGGGATTAGTGTTTGGGAAAGTAGCAGATTCAGGATTAGATATGCAGGTTTAAGTTAATCATTTCGCCGACATCTGCTCTTTGCTCCACTGCGTTATGGGCCAGAAATCTTGTGACCCGTATGTCAGAGAGAGTGGTTAGTTTGTACCCGGTCAAAAGCCAAGTGGGACGGGGCTTGTGGCCGCGTACCAGATTGACAAGGACCGGCATCTATGTCTGTCCCCACCTGTCAGTGAAAGGATACAGCGTTGTTGGTTTGGGCGGTAAACCACTGGACCCGATGGGAATGTCGTCGACGCGGGTGCGCGGTGGCCGGAATTCTGGTACCGGGCCGTCGGCCGGTGGGAGGGCACAGTCGCGGCCGCACTGGATTTTTGGGGGACGGATCTTCTGCGGCACTGTGCTGTGCGCCGGAGTCTGCTGTTTCGTGTGTTTTTCTTTTCAGGAATGGGTCGGACGAAACGATGACTCGACTCCGGTCCGGGGCCTAGGAAAAGCTGGCGTACTGATTTTTCGCGTCAAACCATGGTTGACCGAATGCGGATGGACTCAAAGGTTGAGAAGTGGAGGCACACGTCAGGAGATAAACCATATGTTACCTCTAGAAATTGTTAAATTGGTTTTTTTTTGCAAGATGAAATTGTTAAATTGTTGACAGTCAAAAAGTTATACTGAGATGATTTTGCATAATTTTTTTTGTTTGAGTATCAACAAATAAAATATGGAACAAGTATCTCTTTTGACGAAAGAAGGATCTCAATTATAAAAACATATTTTCTACCTTTCAATCAACTGAAAATCTACTACTTTGTATTTTATTTTTTTAGACTTATTTCTATAATAATTATAAGTTATATAGATTTAGAGCTAATAGTTCAAGGAAGTGATTAAAAATTAGCCAAATTTACAGTTAGTTGAAAACTAACAAGTTCCTTATAAAAAAGTTACAAATGAGTTCATTCACATATTGTTTCTTTATCTTCATAATAGTCATGCATCATGTAGCTTCAAAATTTATTCTCAAATCCATATGAATATTTATATAGATAACTGACTGAGAACTGGTGATTAAAGAGTGGTGGTTAATATTCGGAGTCAAAATTGAGCATTGACTTCTCCTTTCTTTTGTTTCTTCTTCTTTTTATTCTTTGTGAAAGGGGCTTCAACCTAATGGTTGAGGCTCTGACTAACATCTTCTCAGGTCTCGAGTTTGATTCCTGTTGGAAGCGAATTTCAGGATTTGAGGTTAAAAAAAAATCATCTCGTCCTCCTAGTAACAAAGCACACAATAAAGACTCGCATCACAGCTCACAGGTCAGCTAAGTCCCGATGTATGACCTGAGAGTAGGGTTTCGGGATTTTCTTGACCTGCGTGAGAAAGTCTTCTTCTTAAAAAAAAATGGAGGCCGTCATACCGCTGTAGGTTGAGTTTTTTTTTTCTTCTTCTTCTTCATTCTTTTTGCTATAAAAGAAGAAACACTAAGCCTAATTTTTTTAATACAAAACCAATTAAACTCGATTAGATTCACACTTCTAAATATGGAATTTTTAGCCGTTGGCTTGTGAGTCACACGGCGATCGCCGACATCTGAATTGACGCACACAAAATCTATGTTGGGAGTGAAAAAGGAAAAGCTAAAAACTTACTACCTCTCCAGCTTAAATTCAACGCGAACATCAACCACGCTATGTTGGTGTTCAACGAACTAGTGTGATTACAACTCGACTTTAGATTTAGTATCTAAAAACCTAGCATCTATTGTTGCACCCGGTACCCTAAAAAAACATGTCACATTAATCGGTGTTCTTTACCATTAACCGAGTGATTTTTCCAGCGTGGCATGTGCCTGTACTGTCACTGACTCACTATAATTTCTATACATGGATTTAATGACGGATTTTCGCAAAGATGTAATGACTGAATAGACGTCTCCAACCTTAGCTTCTGGATCAAGCATCTAGACACCTCTTATGCCTCAAGCATGCTAATCTTTTCTTGTTATATATATTCACTAAACAGAGAACAAAATTCGACAAGTGTTCCCCTTAGCTGTACCTGTACGAGCCAGTGATTGATTTCGGCCAGCAAGACGCCATCATGGGTCATACCCATAGGAGCCCGGCCCATTAACAAGCGCGTCTTCGGTCAAGCACTCAAACCACTTGTAGCTAGCAACTAGCAAGGTTGTTGATTAGGTCTAAGCCTAGACAGATTCTTTAAAACCTGCTTGTTTATTTATGTATGTATTTATACTACAAATTACTCCATTCAGATGGATTTTGCTGCCATTCGGACAACATAAGTAGTTCATTTTTAAACTGTACGCTAACTGTCTGAATGGCGAATGCTAATAAGATTCATTGGGAGGGAGTAATAGATTGAGGACCATAAAATAATTCAAGATTGTGGGTGTATCTTGCTTAATTTAACATGGCAAGATAACGAGGTTTGCCTGGTATTTCCTTAGCACATAGTATATACACAATTGCATAAGTTGTGAAAGCCCTTAACACCATATGCTATCAGACTGTTGGTACTCAAGGCGAATATGGGAGGGCATTTCGCGTTGGACGAACATTGAAGAGCTAAACCCCTTAAACTAGACAGAGACTGACTCAGTTCATCAATGATAGACATCGCTAGCGGGATTATCAAATATACCACAAAAAGGCCTTCGATCGCTTATTCTACTCATCAACTGGGAAATTTGGAATGAAAGGAACGCACGCATCTTCCGACACAAAAAACTATCAGTAGCCTCCCTGATCACCAAAATCAAAGAAGAAGCGAGGATTTGGTGTTTTGCTGGAGCTAAGCATCTGTCGCAAATACTGCCACAAAGTTAAGTTGACATGCGTGTGCTTTTGTTGCAACTTTTGTTCTGAGCTATGAGCATTTATGCTCTTGTAATTATATATCCTCTATGGTAATTTTGTAACCCCTTCTTTAATTAATGAAACGGCACAATCTCGTGCCGGTTTCCTTTCAAAAAAAAAGTTGTGAAAGCCCGACTAGCCATTTCTACCCCAAAACGTTAAGAAGGCGCGCGGCTCGGAAGCTATGTTCGCAAATAATAATCCATCAAAAAATGATCCCTTCAGTTTTCTTAGTAACCTGATTACCGTTTTGCTATACAATGCCATTCAACACAAGTTGAGTATACGAGTTTACGACGAAATGTATTTGCAAAGTGAGGTGTGCCACTGGGCAAAGCCACCTAATCATCAACGAAAGAAATATGCAGACGGTTTCATATGCAGAACTACATATGGCACTTGCCAAAACAGGTCCAAGCCTGTGCAACAATACTATTTTTTTATACGGGTCTCACGTGTGTACTTGCCCAGGAAAAAAACGAAGTGACGCGCTCGAACGCATGTGAAGAGAAGCACGTCCGTTTATGGCGCTTAATTGTGGAGGAGACGCGTCCAGGACTGAAAACAAACGGGGATCCGACGACGCTGTCGGCGTCCCGTCGCCACCGGAATCCCCACTCACCTCGGCGCGTTCCGGCCATCCACCGGGGAAGAGCTATCTACCGATCACCAGCTGAATTACAGTTCTACCCCCTCGCTTGCTTGCTCTGCCTTCGCTCTCAGAGTCTCATCCATCACTCGCCTATGGGCTTTGTAAGAGGTGCCCCCTACACTGTCACGTCTGGTTAAACGACTTCGGGTTACGCAGGCACAGCCAGCTTGCAATTCATTACTGAAGATTTTTCTTTTTGGATGTTTGATTGACGGGAAGTTCCTAGTTCAGGTGCCTTGCAATCTGCAAACTGTAATCACGTAATCGGAGCGAGGTACCAATAATGAAGAAAAGTGAACCCTGACTAGTAGATTTTGGACTGCCCTTTCTGTATCTTTCCGTACGTCGCACAGTGCTCATGATTCATGAAGTTAAGATGTATCAAGTGTGCGTAGAAACTGTACAAAGATGATAAACCATATTACTACTAGAAGAAAAGTTTTGATGTAGATCGATAAGACACCTGCATATTTTTTGGGTCCTAAAGAGTCAAACATGAAATGGTTAACGGGAGTCTCAATGGATGATTTTATTTTGTTATTTTTAAAAGTGTTATGTCATCTCATAATTTTATAATTGATGAATGGAACTATGTTTCTTAATGCAAAGTTTTATTTTACGGTTTCATATATTAGTGTAGCATTTAAATACTTCATTCAAATGATCAATAGGAGTTGTTAAATATATAGAGATGAAACTCAAACACTCTTAATGAAGTTTTATTTTATTTTTAAAGTTTTGATAATCATATATATATGGAATTTCATCCTAATAAAATCCAACTCTCCTCTCTTCTCATAAATTACGTGTCACGTCATTAGTTTTCACGTTTTTTACCTTATTGGTCTGGTATGGTTAGAGCGGACCACTGTTTTTTTATGACAAAGTTAAGTGATTTTCACTCATTTTTTTATTTAAGTACCGAGAAAATTGATCGGTTAGCAATTTTGTAAACCATGGTGGAGAGTGATGGAATTTGAATGGTATAATAGCGAATAAAAAAACTGTAGATGTGTTTGTAATATCACACTGACATTAACATTATTATTTAATTTGTATCCGTTTATTAGGGCCTGGGCTATCATGTTTCACAATTAACATAATTTCTTCTTCTTCTTTCCATACTGTGCCACTTCGAGTGGAAAATTGCTGCACGTGGAAGATGGATGTCTTGGTCGTTCCTTCTTTTCGTGAGCACCACTTGCTTAAAAAAAGATTACTAGTCGGAATTCCCCAATTTTAAAAAGTACTGATGATCTGCCTGTTTCATGTCAACCGTTGGCAGCTCTTAAGGTTGCAAGGACTTAGGAGAGAACATGACATGTTTTAATGTTTAGGGCCTTACAGTGCGACGATATATCTAGTCCAGGCACGTTCGGTAGTTCATTCCTTGACTATAATGCTGTATTAGGAGTTAGGACTCCTGATGTACCAAATGGTACTACTGATGTAATTAAATTTCAAGTGAGTACGACTTGTTTTGTTGTTAAAAGGTGGACCACATGAAGCTTCAAATTAAGACAAAAATTGTCTATTTAGGTGTAAAATACCAAGAGCGCTCTTCCATCACGTCATATATTTTCTTTGTGTTTTAATTAAAAATGTTAAGACAATAATAGTAGTTTATTTTTAAGCTAATAATGCTATCTTGGCATCATTAAATAAAAAAGTGACAGAGTGCAATTGTAATACATGAAAATACAAAGATAGAAAGAAATGGTGGACCAGATAAGTTTTCACAAAATCATAACCTATAAATTTGATATGGAAATTAAATATACAATGCATGGGTGTTCACCTGTGGTTTCAGGATACCCAAATGGAAATATATATGTGGTTTCACTATTACTGTCCATTTTAGTCTCTAAACGGTAACTAGTTTTTTGAAAAGATTTATGCAAAACGGGAATGAAAAGGGCTAGTACTACATCCAATTAGGCATGAACAAATGAGACGTGGAACTACGGCACCAACTCCTAATATGCGATTTATAGATGAGTTCGACGTATTACATGCAACTTGACTTACAAACTAAAATCCAGCAACAAGCAAGACAACAGTTGTGGCATTTTTTTATAAAATTTAGCTAATTCATGGATTTTAGATATAATAACCGGCATCAACATCAATATAATGCCACTTTTTACTGGAGATACGTTACATCCTTTTATTTACTCGGAGAACCCTGTCAGCGTCTCGCTTGACCTTGAAAAGTCCACGGGTGGAGCGAACAGGTCGTCCTCCCCAGCCGGTGGGGGGCAAACCCGTCAATTGCTACCCCGCGGCACCAGCAGCCAACGCGAAACGAACCCGAGGTCCAGGCCGCCCCGCTATGGCGAGACGTCACCAATCCTCGTCACAAAAAATAAAAAACTGACCAATAAATGACTGAAAAAATGGAAGGAAATCCGCCCGAGAATACCCAGCACCAAGTAATTAACGGGAGGAGATGTAGAGAGAGAAAGCGGAGATAGAGTGAGAGAGAGATAAGAGTCGTCGCCGCAGGAGAGAGAAAGCGGGGTGGAGGAGGAGAGAGAAACAAAGGTGGTAGATGTGAGCCACCCTCTTTGTATCCCTCGCCAACTTCTTCTCCTACCAACTTCTTTTCCTCCCCCTGCCGTCTCGCGGCCGCTCCTCGTCGCGCCCAGCTGCCGCCCGCCGCCGGCCTGCCCCGCCGGTACGTACCTCCTCGCTGCTACGTTCGACTTCGTTCGTTTCTTGGACGTCGCGCCGCATTGATGGTTGATTCCTGGCACGCGTTCTCTCGCGGTACTTGAATTCCGCCCGGCGGGGAGTTTGCGGCCGGCGCCGGCGCTTCGCCGGCCGTTCTTGGGTGCCTCGCCGTCCTTTGTCGCGCCGGCGGCAGCTTGCGCTGCGCTGTGTGCGCCTCGCGGTCTGTGTTCTCGTTGCCGCGGATTGATTGGAAGGTGGCGGTGGTTGGGGACGGGTTCGCGGGGAATTCCTGTGTTCCTGTGTGGTTCGTTCGATTGTTTTGGTTGGTTCGTCGGGGTGGCGGAGGGTTGGGTGGTTGGGGGAGGCGGCTCGCCACCCACCCTGTTTGTGCTTGTGATTGATTCGTGATTTTTTTGGCTGAGTTGACGATGGTAGGTGCAATCGTATAGTATATCGGCGGCTATGATGAGAATTACACATAAAAATTGGGTTTTTCGAAGCAAGTCTCAGTTACTTGTGCAGTCCTTGGTTTGATGTCAGATGGTGTAAAATCTGTAGTTCTCTTGAGGAAGGAATTTGTAATTCCCGTTAGCTGAGTTCCATTGTCAGATAAGATGATTTCTGCTGAACTGTATTTGGGGTATAATTTACTGCTATAATTGAAGGAAGCCCCCGTTATACGTGTGAACTCTGGGATGTGTACCATGTGGAGGAAAAAACACACACTCTGGGATGTGTACCAGTACCATGATTCTGTAGGCCCTGTAGTGTCTAGTCAGTTTTGCTAACTGGTGGCAGTGACAAGTACACTGCCTCCATTTAGGCTTCTAGTTTTAGGAGGCTAAAGGCTTTGATATTGATGTTGCATTTTTAGGGGTGTATTTATTCATCGGATACTACCACATTTTGGTTGAGTTTTACTTGCTCTGACTAGTGCTTCCACGTAATGGGAGTAGGACTTTGTCAGATGTGCGTTTTGATTGGGTATTGTGTTAGGAAATTGGTATCTTGTCAGTATTTGTCGTCTGTCTGGTTCTGGATTTGGTGTGCTTCGACTACTTTCAGAATGTACCAACAGAAGTTGTGGGCCTTCTGGCCTTATGAATACATGTTGGTGATGCGTCAGTGATGCTTTTATGCTGAGGGGTGGCAGATAATCTACATGGCTTTATTGGATAATATGCCTTCTATATCAACATTATGGATTGTAGGGTGGGGTCTTTTTGCTCCCATTTGTTTTAAGATTTTAGAGTTCTGAGACTTTGAAATACTAATGACGTGACATGCTAAATTGGCTGGATGGCTTGTATCGTTACCTTTGGCGATCATTCAGTGCAACTAGTAAATATCTCATCTCTCTTTATCTTTTTCTTTGAATAACAGTACTATTGCATTGATTGAATAACATGGATGATATTATTGTTCATGCTCAAGAAATAGTAACGGTCAATAGAAACAGACTTAAACACTACTAATATTGTTAGTGTGTGTTGCATCCGATATGTAATGGCTAGAATCACCAAAAGACCTTGAATGCTTTCAATAAACCTTTCGCTTTTCCTATCTCCTTATAGTTCTTACTCTATCGCAGGTGGCATTTCAAGCATGGTTAGCTTGAGGAGACGTCGACTGTTGGGGCTTTGTTCAGGTAAGAAACTCATTTGAATACCTTGAATTTTTTTTTTATCGTGAATGCCGCAAAAGTTGCTCAGAAAATCTTCTTAATGCAAACACATATTTTTTCCCTGTATATGTGTCATCATAGAATGTCTTTCATTGGTACTTGTAATAAAAAATTTCTGGTTTAGCTTAAATAGAGCCTTTCAGTCTTGGCATATTGTTCTGCATTAAAAAAACGTCTTCTATGCATTACAATATTAGCAGGAGTTTGTTTTTCTGGTAGCCTTATGGTATTATCATCACAGTTTCGTCCGAAGAACATCTGTGTTCCCCCTGACCACATATATGTTAGTGCTTATTGGAATATTGTACTGTTTTAAGACTAAAAAGGAGGCCTGGGAGGCTACAAGATCTGGTACCAATCGGATTGGACCATAATTGCAAGTGGAGGCAACATTGCAGTTTCTTTATTTTACATGGTGTAAAGGGAACTAGATTGGTAATTTTCTGTTGTGGAGCTGTTTGTTGCAAAACCACTGTTTAGTAGGGATTAGGATAGGGCAAAGCTTTCTATTTATGAGGCTCTTTAGCCACTCTTTTGTGAGGAATATCTGTTTTTAGCCACTCTTGATATATCCTTGGAGTAAGAGGATTACAATGTATAGCTGTTCTTTTGGGTCAAGCAATATGTACTGTAAAACTGAGAATATTTTGTTATGTCATTATTTTTCCATATACCATTAAAACTTATGTAAGAATGAGTCACTTAAGAGAACAAAGCTATAAGCCCTATTTAAGTTAATCTGCATATCTAGGTAAGTGTGCCTTTCTTTCCGTTTTTTCCCCAATAAACACTTGCAGCTTTTGTTTCAGGGAAAGATTCATTGCCAGTTGATCTTCCTAAGCCAATTGAGACTGTGGACCTAGTGCACTCCAATGTGAAGCCATTCAGTGTGCACCCGCTGCCATCGGTATGTTCCACATTTCAATGCTACAAAAAGCCTTTTGCTTTACCATTACTCATTGTATGCTGTGTTTAACGTCTGGTGAAACTATGTTATCACCATTTCACTTTTTGTTTAGTACTTACCGCGAATTGTATGTTTCCTTAGTATCCTGACAATGTTTTGAGTGACATTCTGTAGTACCAGCATTTTGCTTCATATGCTGCTGAAAGCTTGGCAAATATGTTATTGTTTAATGAAATACCGTTTTATTGCAGACAAAGATTTCTGATGTGCTCGTGGATTCTCCAAAAGGTACTGACTCTTTGAAGGAAGAGAGAACCCAGTATTACCCAGGTTCATACTTAATTCTTACCACGTGTCATTATCTTGCTTCTTTGCACAATGCCTGCTGAGAGTCCAGATTGCTTGTGATTCTTAAGTGGAAGATAGTATTTTAGAATTTCACATTAGAAATCATCTCTAGGTATATAAATTGTGCCGTTACCATGCTCTGTATTTTTCCTAAAAAAGAATCGTAAGTTGAGAATCAAGTTTGTAAAATAATATCTTCCTAATATTGGTGATGCCTATCTTCCTACAGGCATGTTTCATCAGGGCCTTTACCTTATCTCATAAGGACGCTCCCTGTTCGCACTTGTTATTTCTTTCTTGTGTGTTCTCTTTTTACATGTACAGAGCCTCTTTATCGTCATGTATTTCAGATTCTAATCAAAACTTAATCGCCATATGTTGAACTTGACTTTAGCTGATCAGCAATTGTATTTTTTCCTTATGACTCCAGGCAAGGAAATCAAGCGTAGAAAGCGGCACAGAAGAAAGCAGTATGTGGACCAAGAGCCATGCATTATGAGGGGTGTCTATTTCAAAAATATGAAATGGCAGGCTGCCATAAAAGTTGATAAGAAACAGATTCATTTGGGTACTGTTGGGACACAGGACGAAGCAGCCCGACTATATGATAGGTATTAGCTGGACTATGCTTATGTTTGACCATTCTATTTCCATCTCATATTGCTAGATATATTTTTCTTAAACCTTTTCTAGCCCACTAATGCCATGGCATGATGAAGATATGCCCTGTATGTTGTTCAAAGGCATGATCCTGACTTTAGTCAGAAGTGAAAATTTTTATTTCTAGACTACCTTCAGTGAATTAAAATATAACTTTCATATTAGGTCATACAGGGACTACAATACTCTCTGTGCACAGCAACCACACCAGCGTATCTTTGATTGTTTAGCATAAGACCTTCTTAGTTTGAGTTGTTATCATTGTATAAACTTAGAGAAATTAGTAGGTGGTCTCTTGTTCCATCTAAGCAGAGACCTGGTGTTAATTGAGGAATATGAAAGGAAGTAAACCTTGTCTCTATCTGTCTCTTCCGTCATGCCTCCTCAGTGTGGTACTGTCACAGTTCCTCCATGCCGGCGAGTTCCTGGCCCAACTACCTCACTTAAACTACCCTTAAATCCACCCATCAACACCCCTGCCTGATGATACCCTAGTAGTCACTGCCGGAGCCAGCTTTGAGCCAAAGAGGGGCCCATTTAGTATAGTTCTTAGCTAAATAATGTGCTTACTAGTAATAGTAAAGTTTTTAACGTAA
Source organism: Eleusine coracana subsp. coracana (assembly GCA_032690845.1). NCBI lineage: Eukaryota > Viridiplantae > Streptophyta > Magnoliopsida > Poales > Poaceae > Eleusine > Eleusine coracana. The sequence continues at coordinate 57,607,348 of CM064420.1, forward strand.
ACCTGCAGTAGAAATTTTCACAATCACCATTGCCATTATTTGTTCTGAAATTAAAGCATTGGCTCAGAATTGTAGTACTAATGTCTGTTGTTACTTGTTCTTCTTGTTGCCATCAACATTACCCTAACTGTTGTGATACTTGAGCGTGAGTTGAAGCTTGTAGTAAGGAAACTGATGGCTATTTCTACATTCAAACATTCAAACTCTTGATAAGGTCTATCTCTATTTGCAGGGCTGCTTTTATGTGTGGAAGGGAGCCAAACTTTGAGCTTTCTGAGGAAGAGAAGCAAGAACTACAGAAGTACACTTGGGAAGATTTCTTGGCAGTGACTCGTAACACCATAACCAGCAAAAGTAAGATTCAAACTTTGAGAACCTTAATATCTATTGATTGAATCTGTTTGATATATGAGTAGACTATATGAAGCTTATCCATGTTCATTTCTCTATCTATAGAGCAAAGGAAGGTGGGATTGCTAAGGCGTAGTAAGGCTGACTTGTTCATGGGACAAAGTGATGGTGATACTGAGATGGTTAATGGTGGTGGCTCTTCAAATTCTGATAATGGAGACGCCGAGAATTCGGCATCTTAGATCGCTCCCTGAGGTCGTGGCTGCCTTAGAGGAGTCCCCCAACATTCATTTCGATCAAGATATAATCTCCATTTAGGATTTTGTAATCTCAATAATTAATTTTCTGTGCATAAGGCCCCAGTTGGTCTGATAAAAGGTTAGAGAAATCATGCCACCTCTCAAATGAAAATTTGGAGGTGGTCCATTATAGGAACAATTCATCTCAACTATCATGTATACCGGCCCCGGAATTGTGTATACCCGCCGATAGGTTCACCGTAAATTTTACCCAATATATGTAACTACTAGTTCCCCATATCATTTAAAAGATATCATTTCCTTGGTAACTTGTCCATCCAGCATTTGTAGCTGAGCAGAACTCAACCTGTATATTCCGTGCACTTCTTCGTCGTATATTTTTTGTTTTCTATGATGAAGCCTCGTGAAAGCTGAGGGTGTGTACCTGGCGTTTGCATCCACGTCGTCTGCAGGACTGAGTTTACAGCTTTGTAATCTTTATTTTTGCGAAAGGCTTGAGTTTTAGTTGAGGTGATACCATTTCTTGAGGGGATGTTTTCTTTTCGTTGTGAAGAACTTTGGGTAGACATTGACAAATCAGGAGAACTTGGATATACCATGTCCTGTAAGAGCATCTCTAGTGGAAGGTTGTAAATTAAGCTTCTAAATTTAATTTTACAATCCCACTTGCAAAATTTAGAAGTCCAAATTTGATCTCAACTCTAGTGGAAGGTTGTAAATGGGCTTCTATCCTTGGTGGGACCCGCATGTCAAATTAAAAAAATTCCCTCCTTTAAATTGGGCGTCTCCTGTCGCAGCTTCTCTGTCGCCGGCGCTCACCAAAGGCCGGTGCTCCGGCGTCTCCTCGCCTCGGTCGCCGGCGCCCTCCTCCCCTCAGTCGACGGCGCCCTTGCCTGCCGTCTCCTTGTCCCGCCGCATCGGTTTCACTCGTCGTCGCCCCGGCCTGCCGTCGCCCCTCACCCTCGTCATCCTGGCTCATCGGCCCCGACGCCACTGCTTCACCGGCGCCGCTGCTCCGCCGTTAGGCGCCTAGAGCGTTGTCGCCCTGGTGCCGCCGGCGCCGCTGCTCCACCTCTGCACCAAGCTCCACGCCGCTAGTCTACTGCATCGCCGGTCCCTGCGCCGCTTGCCTCTGGCCTTCAAGCTGACGCCGACCTCAAGAACTCCGTGAGTAGGCTATGTTGTTTTGATGTTCGGCTGAGCAGGTTTTGCAGTGGATTTTTGCGAGGCGGATGCGGTACATGTCTGTTGATTTTGGTGTTCAGTTCATGTGCAGTGGGTGTTCGATCAAATGCTTGTTTGAGTTTAGGTGTGTGTAGATAATCTCAGATGTTTACATAGGATTCTTGTCTCGTTGGTCTGCCTCAATAAGTCAATTTTGCAACTGATACCGATATTAGAATCACTGTTACAACAATATGCCTTGAAGTGAGCTTATCTGTCTCTCTGATGAATTTTAAAGATTGCTTCTGAGATTGGTCATGCACAGATCGACGTGTTGGGTTTGCGTATGGGGTGACAAAATTAGTGTATTTTTTAGTCTTACTAAACTAATGCTGTATAGTGCTAACTATTCAGTTCATTTTCTTTTTCGTCTTGTGACTTGAATTTTTGGATCAAGGACATTTGACCTTTTGAGAGTAGGTACGAATGTTCACACTTCGATACTTGAATCCCAAGTGTACCTCCTTGTTCAGTAGTGATGATTTACATGATGAATGTCATCTATGAATTCTATTTTGATGGCTATAGTTGTACATGCTTCTTTGATAGCTAATGGGCCTCATGTCAGGAGGTCATCCTTTGTCTCTGTTTTGTGCAGTCTCCTATTGTTGAGTTATTTAAGTAAATCTTGACAGCATCTGTTTTTTGGAACAGTGAATGTCATTAGCTTGATTTCATCTATGATCTGTCATTTTGTTGTATAAAAAAACTATAAGGCCTGAAATCGCCATACTTTTGTTGTATAAAAAAAACTGTAAGACCTGAAAATTGTAAGCATCTGTCATTTCAAACTATTTTGCTAGATAGATGTAGCCTTATTACAGAAATCGATTGTAGTAATTGTATACTGACGTTGTTTCTCATCCTTTTTCTATGGCAGATGTCGTCAATGTTTGAAAGTAGCTTTCGTCAACGGTGGCAGGAAGAAGACGATGAATCAGATACGGATGATCTTTTGATCATTGCTGGACTACTTGAGGGCTTGAGGAGAGAGAAGTCCAAGAAGAAGTTCCGTGGTTCTTTACCGGGACGTCACAATGTCAAGCGGGATATTGCAGAAGGACATGAGCGGATTTATCTGGATTATTTTGCTGACTAGCCTGTGTACGGCAACAAGCACTTAAGGAGGAGGTTTCGGATGTCGAAGAACCTCTTCATGCGCATTGTGGTTCTTCATGCGCATTGTGACTACAGTTGAGGCTCACGACGACTTCTTTCAGCAGAAGCCCAACGCCCTTGGCATTCTTGGAGGATCCCTTATCCAAAAGGTTGTTGGTGCTTTCCGTATGCTTGCGTATGATCAGTCGGCCGATTCTCTAGATGATTATGTCAGAATGGGGGAGAGCACAATCCTCGAGTGCCTAAAGCATTTCGTGAAAGCTGTTTTTGAGAAATTTGGCAAAGAGTACCTAAGAGCTCCTAATGCTCAAGACACAGCAAGATTGATGGCAATCAACAATGCAAGAGGGTTTCCCGGGATGTTGGGTTCTGTGGATTGCATGCATTGGAAATGGGAAAATTGTCCGACCGCTTGAAGAGGGGCATACACGGGGCACAAGGATGGACCAACAATGATCCTTGAAGCAGCTGCCTCTTAAGATCTTTGGATTTGGCATGCTTTCTTCGGTCTTCCTGGTTCTCTCAACGATCTCAATGTCCTGTGTTGCTCTCCACTTTTTCAAGGACTTACTTCAGGAACAACACCTAAAGTGGAGTACATGATAAATGGGAACAAGTACAATATGGGATACTATCTTGCCGATGGAATATACCCGAGTTGGGCCATATTTGTGAAAGGTTTTCAGAATCCATAGGGGAACAAGAAAATGAACTTCACAGCGGCACAAGAATCTGCAAGGAAAGATGTTGAGAGAGCCTTTGGGGTACTGTAGAAATGATTTGCTATTGTTCGAGTTCCAGTCAGATGCTGGAGTAAGGACGATATCTGGTACATAATGCAAGCATGTATTCTCATACACAACATGATTATTGAGGATGAGCGGGACGAGGAAGAAGACTTCAACTATTATCAAGACCGGCACCATCCCCGTGTGTTGACACCTGAAGACTACGAAAGGCGCGATCCAGTTCTACTTGAGGAGTTTCTCACGATACATGAAGAGATCGAGGACAAGTCATCACATAAGCGACTTCGTGATGATCTAGTAGAGCATTTGTGGGCAATTCATAGTACAAGATAGTTATTTGTCATGTATCTGTCATCATGTATATTGAATAAATTATTTACTGGTGACATAAATAAGAATCTATCATAAATTATTTATTGAATAAATTATTTACTGATGACATAAATGAGAATCTATCATAAATTATTTATTGAGTAAATTATTTATTGATCTATCATTATTCATGTATATTGAATAAATTATTTCCTGATGACATAAATGAGAATTTTAACACATCCATAAATTATTTATTGATGCCATAAATTATTTACTAATGACATAAATGAGAATTTCAACACATCCATAAATTATCGAATCACCCCAACATCCAAAGAAACATACAAGAATCACACAGAGCTATAGTCTACTGCATCTCCAGTTTCACCTACACTACCACCTCCACTTGAACTTATTATTGCCATCTTCGCAAATTGTGCTCTCTTGGCCAAAACATATTTTTTTTATCATCTTCCAAAGTGTTAACGTCACAAAACATGATCTGCTTCTCTTGATCCCACTGTAGCTTACGCTCCTCGATCTCTAGCCTTCGTTGCTCAAGACTTAGGTCCTTGGTCCACCTCTCCTTTCTCAGACTATGCTCACCATTCTTTATCACCACCAAATTCTTCATCAAAGTCTTGTACTCGTCATTTCCTTCGTCTCTTTTTAATTTTTCCTTAGATTGCTTCCTCCCAGGAGGTCGGGCTTTCTTGGCATTAGGGATAGAGTCTTGCTGTCCTAGATTGGGTTCTTGTTCTCCTCCATCCTGTTGTTGGCTTTCATTGCTTTCTCCTGAAAGATTGAGGCCTCTTGACTTGCCCGACCTCTTGTTCATTTCTAGAGCTTCAAACTTCTCAGAATGTCTGACCACGAGCCAACAATGGATAAAAGGACAATTTTTGCCCTTTAAATTCTTAGCGTACCGAGCTTGTGCTTGAAGTAACTACAACAAAGATTATTTGTGTAATTAGATATATGTACCAAAGAAAGAAAATGAACCAACAATGTATTACACGTACATGCTCTTGCTCGGGAATGCCACTTTGATGGCGACGCTGCACTTCTTCAAAGTACCCATGAAACTTCATACAATCCCTGATGATGACCCCACAACGATGCTCAAGGGAATTGGTTGTCCTTTTGGAATATATGTTTTGGTGAAAATCTCGAGCGATCCTCTCCCAATAAGTTTTTCCTGACTGATCAGTTCTAATGATTGGATCGTTGCTAATGTTCAACCAAGATTTGTAAAGTTGAATATCTTCATAATGACTGTAGCTAGTTCCTCGCTTTGATGGTCCTTTTGCAACAATAGCTAGAGTGGGATCCGACTGTATCAGCAATTCAAGATCAGCATCTTGATCTTGAATCATCAAGTTTGTGAAATATTGCGAACTAGTAGAAGGCCTTGTATCCTACAAAACATGAGAGAAATATTTAGTGCTACCAGTAACTACTATGCAAGATATACTGTAATAAAGAACCTTTGAAAAAAGTTTGCCACACAAACTGGAACCAGCAAGCTCTAACTATTGGTTACAGATATTAATTGCAGAAGCTAATGTAAAATCAAGTCAGCAATAAGTCTGCGCCATAAAAATGAAACAAGTATGAACATAGTCTGAAACTGAATTTTCGCAAATATAAGAAACAGGTTGGCGGGTCTGTCTGGGGTCATGCTCAAACACAAAGCATGAACTTGTTACCCAATTCAGCATGACACTACAAAAAGAATCATTGATAAGAATAAGCAGGCAGATGAGCAGACCCAATTACTGAGAAAAGAAGAAGATAATTCCACTAGTTCCACATTCCCTATCAAATAGCATGTAGTACATAGGGTATATATTGAGAACAAAGCGGAGTTTCACTACCATCTAGTATATAGGTCAGAAGTAAATGGAGTTTCACTACCATCCTGACATGGGATCGAACATGTATACCAAGTGCAAGTGCACAGTTTCAGATTACTGAATGCATTCTGACTAAGTCCTATTGTTTAACTAAATGCCATCTACAAGATAAATCTCATATACTTATCAGATATCTGAATTTCTCTTGCCAAGAACAAACACATGCTTATATCCCATGACCCACTGATCACAATCAGTATAACACACCAGAGACAGAACACATTCAGCAGAAAATAGAGCAACTAACGGGATTGATCAGAAATGGCAGGAAATTCAGATTCATGTCATTAACTCGATCCATCCAAGCAGTTCAAAACTTCCACATTGGTTCCGTTTCTCTTCGACAGAACAAAATGAAAAATTATACTCCCTCCGTTCCAAAATTGTTGTCGTCATTGACTTTTTCCGCTAACTTTGACCATTCGTTTTATTCAAAAAGTTTTAAAAATATCATGTATTTTGTAATAATTTATTTTATTACTAGATAAAATTTAAATATAACTTATAACTTTTTTTATTTGATCAAATATTTTGAATAAGACGAATGATCAAAGGTAACAAAAAAAGTCAATACGACAATAATTTTGGAATGGAGGAGTAAAATAAAATTGACATCTCAACAGAGTCTAGCAACGGCAAATGCATCTTTTTGCTAGTTTTGTCCATGTTCATTCCTAGTCAGTTCAAATCATACGCAGAGATAATAAAAATAGGGCATATCAACTACTGTAGAGACCATATGCACTAGATACTGCACCAAAAAAAAAAAATGCAATTGACAGCAGAAAAATTACCTCAGAATGGTTGCTTGTCATGGAAGTGGGGGTCCAATCGAAGATTGGATTCTGGATAGGGATCAAATTGTTGTCGACGGTGGTCTCAAAGGCTTCCCAGGCAGCGGCATGGCAGCGTGATGAAGGTTGTTCTATCAAGTCAGGCATCGGGAACAAAGACAAGGAGGAGGCCTGACGGTCGAGTGCAGGCGGGACGGCGGGAATGGAGAAGGATAGTTGACGACGCGTGCCGTCGACGATAGGAGGAGCGGGCGCCGACGGCCGAGGAGGAGCGGGCGCCGACGGCCATGGAGCCGGTGGCACAAAGCTGCGTCTCCGCAACTTCGTTGATGTAGTCGGTGTTGGTTGGGGAGGACGAAGACCGCCGGAGACGCCGTGGAGCGCCGCCGCGGAGGCGAAGCTCAAGTCGTCACCTTGGCCAGTGAATCCGGCGCCGTGGGGCCCCAAATCCAGCTGCGTTTGGTCCATTCCTCCAGATCCGGTGACGGCGACGGCGATGACGTGACCGGCGGCGGACAGTGGGGCGTCTGGCAGCGAGGACAAGGTGGCGGCGGGAGGCGAGCTGGCCGACTCGAGGAAGAGAAAGGGAAAATAAGAGAAAAAGAAAAAGAAAAATGATGAGACCCACAAGTAGGAAGGAGAATAATAGCATCCTATTTCTGGAGACTTAGGATCAGATTTTAGAGAGCATGAAAAATAGAATCTTATTTATAATTTTTACTAGAGTTGATTTTTGATTCTTTCCTTCTAAATTTTAGAGTAGAGAATTAGATAGAGAATCCAACTAGAGATGCTCTATGGCGCTGTTGGCAGATCTATTGAAACTTTTGCACGAGTAAATTGTGGCTGTCCTGGGTGGACAGAGCGAACTGTCTTGTTCCGATGATGATTTGTCACGACGGGTGGGGTGATTTTATGGAATGGAATCGGAAGTGTCCTGTGCGACGCGGGCAAAACCAAACGCGGCCCAGGCCCACATTCAGATCTCAACTAGCGTCGTTTGTTCCTCTATCCCCCCAAGCTCGCTTGCTTCCCCCCGCTCGTCGCGGCGCCGCCTCCCACCGTCCGTCGCCATGGCAGCCGCGGCCGCCATCTCCGCGCCCCCCAGCCTCCACTCCCACCCGCCCCCTTCCTCTCACCTCCCAATGCGCGCGCTCCCGTTCCTCCGCGGCTGCCGCGTCCGCCCCCTCACCACCGCGCACGCCGTCCGCCAGGACGCGGCCGTCTGGACCCCCGCCCCCGTCTCCGCAGTCGGCGCCGCCACCGCGGACGGCTCCGTCTTCCACGTCTCCGTGGACCTCTCGGACTCCGCCGAGCTCGCGGACTCGTACGTCGCGCCGGGCCAGTACCTCCAGGTCCGCGTGCCCGCTGCGGACGGGGAGCTCAAGCCGGCGTTCATGGCCGTCGCGTCTCCCCCCGGCGTGGGGCCGCGGTTCGAGTTCCTCGTCAAGTCCGTGCCGGGGACCACGGCGGAGCGGCTCTGCGGGCTCCGCGACGGGGACGTCGTCGAGCTCGGCGCCGTCATGGGGAAGGGGTTCCCCGTCGACAGGATCACGCCGCCCGACGCCGCGCAGACCGTGCTCATCTTCGCCGCCGGGACAGGGATCAGGTCATCTCTCGCTTTCTCTACTGAATGCAGTGTAGTGTATAGTTCTGGAACAGTCACTTTACCTCGATTCTACCGTACTAAAATTTCTGCTGCTGGTGTCCAAAAAAAAATAAAATAAAAAATTCTGCTGCTTCGCGTTGACTTTGTTAGTGTTTAGAATTCTTTCAATATAAGAATTACAGAACTAAACTAAGCCCAATCAAGGATAGAAATGTGAATTTTCTTGTCCCTTCACAATAACCGTGTTTTCTGCTTGCTCTCTTCCCTAACTAAGGAAAATCTGTGTTTGTTCTTGATCAAAACTTGCGATCATGTCATTGCATACCAGCTTTGCAACCAAATCCACTAATGCAGTACACCAGGTTTTCGTGATGTATCGATCATTTAGTCTTTCTTCAAACAACACAACGATGTTTGTGAAGTATTTAAGGGTGGTCTTGCACTCTTGCTTGCAACACTCTTAGTAAGGGTTTAGCGATTTGAGCCTAAAAACGAAGGAGCGCTTAGCGTTGCTTGTTTGCTGTATCATTTAGTTGGACGTGGCCAGATGGCTAGGATCAATTGATAAATATACCCGTTAGTCGCTAGTTACCTAATCCATGTACTCTCCTTTTGTTTATGCAGTATTTAAGGGTATTTTTGCTCCTGATATTCTTAGCAAAGGGCAAAGGCTGAGCTTGAAAACGAAGCACTTTCGATTATTGTATCATTTCATTGGACGGGTAGCCAGATGGCTAGGTTCAGCTGATAGAAATACCCCTTTAGTCACTACTAACATAAACTGCGCAATCCCCTTTCACTGTCTCGAATTGGGTTTGTCCCAGTTTGGATCCACCGCTACTGCCTGGATACCAGGTCTAAAATATCATTAAAGCCTCATACAGTCATACTGCAGGGGGGGGGGGGGGGGGTAATAACATTAACCTCGCCCTGTTGTCCCAGACTCCCATTCCTATTGCAGGCATGAAGCTACAAACTCTCAAAACCTATCAGTAGGGCAGCCAACTCCATTGGAGCAATAAAATAGGTCAGCCCTTGATTGAAGTGGCATGATCCTCAAGACAGTCCTATGGCTTTGGGTTCATGAGTTGTGCTATTCCAGTTTTATATATATTGTGGCTCACTGTCTACTTTTGTATCTACTCTGATTCTTTAGGCCTTCTTAGATGAGGCTTCTGCCCAAAATGATCTTTTGTTCTTTTAATGCAGTACGATTCGGTCACTTATTGAGTTCGGTTTTGCTGCGAATGAAAGAGCTGATGTGAGACTTTATTATGGTGCCAGAAGTCTACAAACTATGGCATACCAGGTTGGAGAATTTCATCGTTGTGCTGTATGCAGGCCATGTACTCACCAGAGAAGCCTTCAGCTCATAACAACATATATAAATTCTGTCTGACAGGATAGATTTAAGAACTGGGAATCTTTTGGACTTCAGATTATACCTGTCTTATCACAACCAGATGATAGTTGGAAAGGTGAACGGGGATATGTTCAGGTAATAATAGCAATGGTCTACCATTATTTTTGTCTTGTTACTGTTTCACTGGTACATAGAGTACATCCTTACATTAATGGCAATAAATTGCAGCATGCTTTCTTGAGAGCCAAGAACATAGCAAATCCATCTTCCACGGGAGCAGTGCTATGTGGGCAAAAGCAGATGCACGAGGTAGGCACAGTTTGCATAATTTTGTAATGTTTTTGTTCAATGTACTTGATCATATTTAGTTGTTTTCTCCTTGTTCCTCACACAGCTATGGCATCAAACTATACATAAACACACTTCCCTAAATATTTTAGAAAGTTCCATTATTCCTTTGTTGATCTGGAGCAGCTACACATTTCTTTTAGTGTTGCCATGTGTTGGTTTAGCACGTTTTGTAGTGTTGGCTATCATGACCACTACAATAAATAATGATTATATTTTAGAAAGTTCCATTATTTTTTTATGAAGTTAGTTCATGCAGTTTGAAGATTACCGTTAGGTGTTTCGTCCAAGTTCCACCACATTTCTTGGAGTCTCTTTATATCATCTTTATGCCATCCGAAATATATTAGATAAAGGTCTGCTATACCTTAAATGAATTCCTAAATTGAGTTCACCTCATCGTGTCCTAGACAATTCATCGTGTTGGAAGTGTACATTATGCCTTATGTCCTATTAGACTGTTAAATTTATCTTGTTCCGAGTAAAAATCATTGTCTTGTTTTTTTGTCAACATGATAATAAAAAAACTCGACCTGCGGGGGAAGAAGCTCCCCTGACTGCATTTGTTAAGGACAAGAGCCCCTCATGCAGGCTGAGAAAACCTCCGAACCCTCCCCCCAACCATGCACAGGGACTTAGCTGGTTGTGTGAGCTATGACGCGAGTCTTTACCTATGTTTTGATCAGGAAGAGTGAGGGGATTTTTTTTTTCTAGGGACAAGCCTCCGCGCGACGCACCGAGTCGATTCCAGGAATCGAACTCGTGCGGGCGAGCTGCCATCCCGGCGCTCAACGACCGAGCCACTGGCTCGTTCGCTGTCAACATGATAATAAAGCTAATGATTTTTTGTAATTTTCAACGGGATGTCGACACTGATGATACTCGACTTTGCAGGAAGTCATGTCTGCCCTTGTCGCGGATGGTGTATCACAAGATAAGATTTTGACCAACTTCTAAAACGGATTGCCTCCTGTAATTATTTGGCCTCATTGTTTAAATTCCATTCATGGACTTCATTCATGTTCTATCGGTGTATGGAACTGAGCTCCAGCACGGACCATTTGGGTTCAACTTATTTCATGCTGCACATTATTGTGTTTATATTATGTATAAGTAGAGTACAGTTCTCGACTTGTCGTCTTCGGACTCCTGTGGACCATCTGGAATGTTGCAAGTTATATTCGAATGCCCTTGCTGGCGACGCGCCAACACAACAAACATACACATGCGATCCGGAACAAGAGTGGAGGCGAGCCCGGATGCAGAGATAGATGGTGTACTAGGGATTAGGTTAGGTAGCTATAAGAGGTAGCTGGTTTTGAGGTAAGGTCAGGGCGCTACAGAAATGGCAGATACTACGTTCTCCCGCCTTGATAGATAGTTCTGCTAGAAAGTTCATTAGAAATCCAGAAAACAAGGTTTCTGGTTCTTTCTTTGCCGTAAGGTTTAGAGTTGGACAACCATCATAGCACTCGCTTAAACAGATCTCTACTGCCTTAGCAATTGAAAGCAGGAGAGGTAGTTGGTCACAAGACAGCAATAAGGCAACGTTCACAAGACATACACATGCGAACGGGTCGGGGCCGAGCGCGGGGGTCTCTGACAATGGTGCGGTCCGTGACGCGGTGCATGCTGGTAAGCCGCCCTCGTGGCATTTCCCCGTCGGCGGCGGGTACTGCAGCGTGTTCTCCGGGAACCCTTGCTTTGGGGTCTATGATCCAGTGCTTCGACTGGCAAAGAGTTGGAGTGGAGCTTGTGGATATGGCCGAAGACTCTGGCCTAACTATGCCTAAGAAGGTGCCCTTGGAGGCTGTTTATCAGCCTCGAACCACTTTGGCGTATCTTCTATCAAAGATCTAGCAAGTCTGTGATTCCATTCTAGCAGTGTTGCAAAGTCATCGACCTCAAAGTAATATCTTCAGTGCCAACCATATATATGTTGTTATATTTAGCAGTTTTGTCAGTGGATTCTAGATGTGTAATAGATGGAGATAAAAAAGACCCACATATAAATCGGGCATGAGAAGAAAAGTGACACTATAAAATCACACAACACAAACAAAAATACTGTATCTGTAATTCTACATATATATCAATATACACTTACAGAGTAGCAACGCAAGAACACTTCTAAAGCAACAAAAGTAAAAGGGTCTTGACCCAGGTACCCAGACCCAGTGAACATTTGGGGCATTAGAGCAGATTTAACGGATGTACAATGTCATACAGCTGAACAGACCCTCTAGACTGGGAAATAATTTGTTAGCGCCTAACAAAGGATTGCCCTGGACAGTCTCTAGCCCAGTGTCCAGGCTGATTACATGTGAAACACGTATCTGAGCGGGCGTTTCTAGCAGCAGAGCCATAGTTACCGCCCGCGAAACCATCTGTTGAAGCAGTATTCCCATACACCTGGTGCTGGGGGTCTGTTTCTGTAGCCAGCCGTGGACAGTCTGTTGACATATGCCCAAGCTGATTACCTTTGAAAGACAGGTCCGAGAGAGCGTTGACAGTAGTGGAGCCATAGTTAATGCCTGTGAAGCCTCCACCTGCTGATGGTTGCTGCCCAGCCGTATCTTCAGGGAAGTTTTGCGCATTGTGCCCAGTAGACTCCCAAGTTCTACAGGCCTGTACATTCCGTGTTCCTGATGGTGGAGTAGACATCCTGGTGCCTATAGTTCCTTGCTGCCAAAACTGATATGCACCACTTGTATTCATGTTATAGGCATTGTTTGGGGTAAGCACACCAAGACTACATTGCGAGTTGGTGAAACCAGTGTTAGGGGCAACAGTGGATTGCACACTGGGGCTTGAACCTAACCCATCCTGCAAAAGGTTGTCAATCAATCCAAGAAGAGTGTGACTCTCTTTGGATGGATCCAACTTTTCAGCCTTGACTATGCTGCATTTCACACGCCGCTCATCATTGTAGGTTTCCTCCTTGACCTTCAACTTGAATAGGTATATTTGCCAACGGGCCCGTTCTATAATCTCTGTGAATAGCGCATCATCTTGATTGACATATCTTATTGAGAAAAGTTCTTGAGCTGAGCGGCCAAATATCTGCTCGCCAGCCTCTTGGAATCCAGTAATATAGAAAGTGCCGGTGTGATCTTGGATTTGGAAATTAACCAAGTACCTATACTCACAGTTTTCAAAGATCTTACATCTTTCACAATGCCACATCCCATCACCATTCTGTGTGGCCTTTTTGTTACATGGCTTGTCGTTAAACAACAAGGGGCAAGCTGGATAGTAAAAATTCTCAGAAAGCATATGTGAAATTTCAGCCTTAATAGTTATCCAGTCTGGCATATTTGATTGTCCCAGCTTTTCATCCTTGATCTGGGCAATTGTTTTGCGGACAACATTCCAGCCTATTGGTGTTCCCTGAGATAAAGAAATGCAAGCAGCAGCTTTTCCTTCTGTTATATACCACTGCTTCAGCCTCTCAGCATCAGGAAAATCTGGATCTACTTTTAACTGGGTCGAATTGATTGTGCCAACCGATCTGCCACCGAAATCACTAACACGGGCACCTTTCAAAGCAAGTATAGGATTCAAACCAGAATCACACTTCAATTGCAGCTGTTGACCTTCAACATCACAGAAGTTTTCCCAAAAGGTTACTTCCACGCTCCGGCCAGAAGTGTCCAACAGTTGAAGATTCCTTTTTTGGGTTTCTGTGCCATCCTTCCTCATTATTACAACTGAAGGTCTAACTGATGTAACAACACCAAGTAAATCCACCATCGATTTATTCTCCATGTTCTCTATTTCACTGATTTGCCGAAACCTGTATTGCTGCTGAGGAATGCTGTAATCATCACTGGAACAAATCTGTACGGATGACCTGGAGATATCTAGAATAATTTCCCAATCATTGTTCAAATGGTTATATTCCTTGTTCGCAGGTTTCAATTTTCCTCCGTATATCAAGTACACCTTACCAACCTCAATTTGATCATACAACTGATCGACCAATTCGTTGAAGCATGTTGCACGGATTTCACCACTTTCGACATCAAGGAGATCAAAAGAGAAAGCTTTTCCAGCAGTCGTTTGTTTGTTCCACTGCCTGACACCAGTCTTTGCTGTCACCCAAACTTTGATTGTCTGTCTCTGGAACTGATTTAATGCACTAATTGGGACGATACAAGATGTAGATTCATCCCTACTAGCAGGTCCTCTATTAATATAAACTGGAGGAGCCTGCTGGTATGAAGGCTGTTTGGGGCACCCATAACTATTACCAGGAGGGGCTAAACCCTCATCTGTGGCAGGGGCTGCAAACCTTCGGTTGTCACAAGTGTTCAGCGAAGGCTGCTGTGATACTGGCAGCACCAAGTTTTCATTTACCTTGTGCGCAGACATTGCACCATAAGAGGCCCCAGTTAACACATTGTTATGACCAGGTTCTGATGTCTGTCCAATAGAAGAACCCAACATGCCTTGAGCACCATTACCATATGATAGATTATTAGAAGCTTGCTCTGCCCTTGGAGTAAATGAAGACCCAAGCATGCCTGGACCACCAGAATATATTCCACCGTTTCTTTGAGAAGCAGTGGGAGCTAAGTCAGGGTCCTGTACTACAGCTCGACTTTGTGCTTCACAGGGTCCGAGGCTACTGATTATAGTGCATTCACTTTGCAGAATTTCGAGTTCCACAACAATAATGATCCTGAGTACAACAGGGAAGAGTTATCAACTGAGATGATATGCAGATCTATAAAGAAGACACATCAACAATCTGAAGTTGCAAGTAGGATACTTCTATTTGAAGGGCATTTGGTGAGGCTATAAGCGAAATCATCTAAAGAAGTATGTAAAATTAGATTATATATATTTTTTAAAAAATACTAGTTAAATAAACTAACAAAACAAGGTGTCAAGTTCTGAATGAGCGGGGATAAAGGCAGAATGCACAAATGATGAGCTGGCACCACTTCAATTATTAGCATCCAGCTCATCTGTTTTATTTTTGTACATGCTTAACTGCATCGATAAGAACAAATAAGGTTTCAAACTTACTAATGAGAGCTAGGTCTTCAATTTAGCTCATTTGAACATGTGTTGTGAATTGAGACTTGATTCATTATTTATAAAACGGCACGAAATACTACACCTTTTCACTGCAGAAAACATCATCGACGATGGGGGATGGGCTGGTACATCATTCATATAACAGAACGTAGCATGCAGCAAATTAGTTGTTACAAATTGAAAGGTTGGAGCATTCTCGTCATGAAACAATTGCTAACAACACGAATGTTAAAAGAGAGATGAACCCCAATTGGGTCAAACGAATCAACGGAGCATTTCCGGAACTAGCCTGTCTCAATCAGGACTGGCGGACTGCTACGGGGTTGCAACCCAAAGAACAGTAAACCCTATACAAATCCTACCGATCCAAGATCCAATCTTCTCTGCCGGACCATCCAATCCAACCATTAATAAGCACCTATACGGTGAAGGAAGAGAGGGCGGGAAGAAGACGCGCTTACTTTTTGTTGTGGATGGCGTTGCATATGAAGTCGACGAGGCGGACGATGGTGCCGACGCGGATGGCGCCGTCCCTGACCTGCTGGTTGTATGCGGTGGCGAGCATGGACTGCTGCTTGTGGACGCCGTCGGAGAGCATCACGCGGTACCGCTCCGAGGACGGGTTGGCGGCGGTGACGGGGCGCAGCTCCAGCACCTGCACCACCGGCCGGATCGATGATGGCACGGCCCCCTCCGTTACCACCTGCACTCCGCCCGGCGTCAGCTGTACGGCCTCCATGGAACCGGTGCCCGTCGCCGGCGAAGCTTCCTCGGCCGGCCGGGCCGCGAGAGGAGGGGATCGGAGCAGAAGCGCGACGAGGCGAGGTGATTTGGGTTCTGATGAAAACTAGGTTTGATTAGCGGGAGGTTTATGGGATGGTTATTATGGGCGTAAACCACGGGAAGGAAAGATAGTGGGAGGCGTCAGTTTCGCGAATCTCCAGGCGGCTGTAGGGTGGAGATGCGGGTCCGGTTTATGAACCAGGTGCAGACGTGGACGGCGTGTGAGATTTCAGTTTCGGGAAGCGCGCGCTCTGAACGCAAAATGTGAAGGATCGGGGTACTGTTGGGTTGGGCCTCCGTTTTTTTACAACAATTATCTGGGCTGGGCCTCCGAATCCCCTTGAGAACGCTACTATGCTGTTTTCTCTTTTTTTCTTCACAAGTGTACATTACATCTCAACCTGAGCAAGATGCTACACATTCATATTTTGTTGTAAATTTTTATACATCCGATGCAGTGCTCTGGATGTTGGGAGTGTGGTAGCACCACAACCCGTGATAGCACTAGATATGCTCTCAACTTTGATTCTTGCATCTCACTACGTACTGCACTAGTTCGATGAGATGATTCCTGAGGAAGCAAAGGAAAATGGTATTGACATGATAGAAGAATTTGTACTTGTGGTTTCTACGGCTAGTTCACTAAAAGCCATCATAAAAAAGTGTGACCTATAAATGTTTATTTATATAAAAAAATGTATAGGGACTGAAAACAAGTATGATATATCATAACTTTCGAAAAAAGTGAATGATGTTAAGGGTATAATAGTCATGTAAAAGTCTAATTATAGTCTTTATTCTTGAATATTATTGAGTCCTTGTATATAATCTCTATATTTTCTTTGGACTATTATTTAATACATCTGATAAAAAAAATTTAGTATACAAGTTATATTCATAACATGATACACAAAACCTAGAGCTGAGTTTTTTTACGTCACCATCTTCAATGGTAGTCCTTTGCTGCATTAGGTCGCCATCTTGCTGTCAATACGTTGTGGCTATAAATTCATCGTGTCGGCTGTTATGCCATCGCTACTATCGTCCTTTTCTTTGTAACCATGCTACTGTTGGAATTGATTTGTGCTTATATTATCTCTCCACAACAATATCTACATTATTATCTCTCCATAGCAATATCTACATTTGACAGAGTTGATGCATTGATTTGTGAAGACTTGTATATTTGCTAAACTACTATATGTGAAGGCAATACTGTCTTATGGAGGAGATTGTTTCTTCATCGGTGTATGTTTAGAGTTGCAAGGTTCGGCGACATCTTAGATATCGGATTTTAGATGTATCTTTTTTTTTAAACAAAATTGTGCTCTTATTGCAAACTGTTTCAAATGCAACACTATTGTATATGACTTGTATTTGAGGAGAGTGTTAAGGTTATACTAATCATATAGGAGTCTAATTGTACACTCTTTCTCCTATTTAGTATTAAGCATTTAATCTCTTTATATTGTCCTATTTGGACTACACAAGTCATATTCATAACATTAAAGTATTTATGCTTCACCATGATTATTCAACAGGATGCATAGTTGTTTGAAAATAGGTCTAGTAGGTTCAAAACACATGGTTTTCATAATTTCCCTACCAAACATTTTGCTCCTAACAATAATATGGGCATTATATTCCTCCTAACAAACTGTGCTCATCCACAAGGGGTTCAACTCTCGTTTTGCGTGGACTACCTCCACAACACAACTACATTATTAAAGGCTCATGACTTCTTCCAAATAAAAATCTATCAAGCGACTATTAGGAAATGTTATAGTATATATGCAATCTATTCTCTTATAGAAAACACATAACTCATACAGTTTTACACCAAATATATTCTGTTATTACAGCATTTACCACTTCTCAAAGTTTGCAACATATATACTCTCTGTTACAACTTTATATATTATCACTTGTCAAAGTTCTTCTTATTTATATGCTTGTGTTTATTGTGATCCAACTTGGTTATTGCAAAGGCATTTTTATAGCTCGCACTTCTTGGGGATGGCTTTTAGCGGAGTAGCCATAGAAACCACAAGTCCAAATTTTTCCGTCATGTCAAGACCATTGTCCATTGCTTCTTGAGGAAGATCCCATTCGAAATGGTGCAGTAGTGACGCCAAAATCAAATGGATCGTTCTGTATGCTAGCGGCAACCCGACACAGGTGCGGCGTCCACCACCAAATGGAATTAGCTTAGAGTCCTTCCCCGAAAGATCGCTTTCTCTGTTGATGAACCTTTCAGGCTCAAATTTTGCTGGATCATCCCACACGTGAGCGTTCCGATGAACCGCCCAGATGTTGAGAATTATGGTGGTTCCTTGAGGAATTGTATAGCCCTGCACGTGTACTGTTTCTTGTGCCCGATAAAGTGTCACGGCCACAGAAGGATAAAACCTGAGAACTTCTTTTACCACCGCTTGAAGATATGGAAGGCGGTCAATATCAGACTCCTCAACTCGTGCTTTGTTGCCGAGAACTTGCCGAAGTTCCCGTTTTACCTTGTTCATCGCTTCAGGGTGTTGTAGCAAGGCGGTCATTGCCCACTCAACCGTGGTTGAACTTGTGTCTGATCCAGCGGCGAACAGATCCTGTGGCCAAAGTATAATTAATTACTACTAGTGTAGAATGCATATGGTGGAACTTTAATTTGAAAGTACGTAACGTATAGATCAAGGCGCACCGTGAACATTCCTTTGATCGCTTGACGGTCGATCAATGAGCCGTCCTGCTTCCACTCTGCTTGTTCCCTGTCAAGGACCGTGTCCAGCATATCATTCTTGCGTGGCTCACGAGCTTCACGGCCGCGCAGCCGCTGCTCAAACTGCTGGTCAATCGCCCGGTAACTCAACGCCACGAGCGACGCCATCCTGCGACGCAGACCCTGGAGGTCGGCGGCCGCGATCGCGGGGAAGAAGTCGGAGACGTTGGGCGCCACGAGCACAAGCGTAGCCTCTTTCACCGCGTCCTTGAACTCGCGATCCGACGGCCCGGAGTCGAGGTCCACGGAGAAGAGCGCGCCAGAGAGGATGTTCATGGCCGCCGTGAACGCCAGGTCACGGACGGTGACGGCCTCGCCCCGCGCCGCGTGGCGCGACACGTGGCGCACCAGCTCCGCCGCCTTCTCCTCCCTCATCGGCCGCAGCGCGTTGAGCCGGCTCGACGCGAACAGCTCGGTCACGCAGAGCTTCCGCAGCGCGCGCCACCTGGCGTTTGGCTGGCTGCCGATGAGGGAGTTGGCGCGGTGGCCGTTGGCGAGCCACGCGTCGACGGCGGGGCGGTCGGCCACGTGGGCGTTGTGCTTGTGGAGGATCTCGGAGGCCGCGTCAGCCGAGGAGACCACCACGGCTTGGACGACGCCGAGCCGGACCGACATCAGCGAGCCGCCGTAGCGCTCGGCTAGGTGAGCCAGGGAGCGGTGAGGGTTGTCCCGACCGATGTGGAGGAGGTTGCCGACGAGCGGAAGTGGCAAGGGGCCAGGAGGGAGATGCCGGCGAGCATTGGTCAGCAGCTGGAAGGCGTACACAGAGATGACGATGACAACAAAGGATACCGCTACTGCTACCACGAGGGATGTCGTCGCCATTGTGTTCTACTCCGGGTACCGTGCTAGCTGCTTGGTCATGCCATGTTCTCCATCCTCTCGTCTATTTATACACTACGTACTTGCATGGTTCTCTCTCTTTCATTCTAACACCACCAATGTCGATCGACAAACAATAAACAATAGTAATGAATAGCTATTGATAATACCGTTGGAATGTATACTTGACTGTCCTTGCTGGACCTCAATCCTACCCCTCTGCAAGGGTCAACAAGGCTGTAGTTGATAGAGTTGAAAAATAGTGCCTCAAAGCGACGCAGCAGTGTATGTGTTTTTCACGTGGGTCTTATCAGTGGGTTTGCGCGCGACCCCCTTATACAAAATGAAATTCAGTCTATAATTTTGAATTCTTTCGCCAGCTCATGATGACACCCTTACTCATCTTCTTCTTCAACTTAATTTGTTCTTCTCAACCGGTGCCTTACTGTAGTGGTAAGCTGGGTTAATAGCACCTCTTAGATCTCAGGTTCAATTTCCAACGAGAGCGAATTTTTCGAACTAGGTTAAAAAAATTCCCTCTCACACAGGCTAAAAAAGGGGTCACCATGTCAGAAGGGGAGGGGAGGGAGGTTCGAGAATTTTCTAAACCTGTATGAGAAGGTCCTTCTTCTTAGAAAAATGCCGTTGGGGTGGTCTTACCCCGGCACATCTAGTTTTCTTTTTCTTCTCAGCCATTCATGACGACGACGCTCCATTGAACAAAAGCGAAGTAAAATGTCAAAACCAAACTGAACCCTCCATTCATATTTCTAGTTTCTTAGTTATTAAATATATTCTCTAGCCTGCTAACTGTTCATTTAGCCTCCTAATTTCAACACTCATTTAGTAGCCCTATATGGAGGCAGAGCTTGAACCACTTCGAGAATTTTCTAAACCTGTATGAGAAGGTCCTTCTTTTTAGAAAAATGCCGTTGGGGTGGTCTTACCCCGGCACATCTAGTTTTCTTTTTCTTCTCAGCCATTCATGACGACGACGCTCCATTGAACAAAAGCAAAGTAAAATGTCAAAACCAAACTGAATCCTCCATTCATATTTCTAGTTTCTTAGTTATTAAATATATTCTCTAGCCTGCTAACTGTTATTTAGCCTCCTAATTTCAACACTCATTTAGTAGCCCTATATGGAGGCAGAGCTTGAACCACTGCTGCTAGCAGAAGGAACGATGCCATCGCGCTTAATTCCGGCTAGCTATCGCTTGGCCATGCCATGCTCTGTCCTCTCATATCTTTTTGTATACTTCATTACTAATAGAGTTAATTCATGCACGCGTGCTGCAGTTTTGTTTATATTATTTGGGGTACACAATTGGGTGGATTTCAACAAGCACACGGCACTTATCAAAAAAAAAAAAAAAAAGAGCACACGGCGGTATGGTGTGGTTGGTTGGGTGCATATATAAACTTTTCCTAAAATTTTAAATTTCATATCTAAAGTCACCTTGAAAAGCAAGAACATGAAACTTATTATGAGGACTCTTTTTTTAATATTCATCGTGAATAATAAAGTGAAACAGAGGGAGTTTCTTGAATTTTTTTTAGCAGTCACACCTACATTCGTACGTCACAGTCACACTCTGAGCTATTAATTACATGCATGGGCAAAGAGTTGCATCTGGCTCTAGTAGTGTTAGGACATTACTTGTTGGCACGTAAGTACCAGAATTTTATTTATTTAATAAAATACTAATCTGAATTTTAACAAAAAAAAATATGCATGACTATTATCAAAACTAGGAAGGACGTTAAGTGCCAACAGCGTCCAATTTGGACGTCAAGATAGCGTCCAGCTCTGGACGCTCTTATCGACGGCGTCTATCCTTCGTCAGGTCCAACTTCCCTCATCAAATCCATCTTATTAGCACTAATGTCAAGTGATTAGACGAAAACCTGATTCTATCTGCAGTTCCTGCATTCTCATCTTCATTCCTCTTGCATTAGCTTCTTCGTGCTGCTCGAAAACGGATTGCCCTGACCTGGCGGTACTGATTTTCTCTCTTCCATGAAAATTTTGTAGGTAGTGGTCTCTTAATATTTCGCATCTTCTTTCTCTTTTATCAGTTGGTCGTATGCCTCTCAAAAAAAGAGTTGGTCGTATGAGATGGAATGAAATTTGTATTCGGATCAGTTGGCTAGTACGGACGGAGAAATTTTACTTCACGTACCTTGTTCTTCCATGCCAAATGCCTCAACGATGTCGATTGTCCTGGTTTGTGTACCGAGGTAATACTTGCCAATACTTTGCATATGTATTACGGTGATAAATGCCTCATCAAACGATTAAGTAGCATGGACACATATGCAGTCGATTCGTGTAGGACTTTTGTTTGATGGGATAGAAGATTAATTATTCGCGATTTGCTTGTCATGTCAATCTGACCTTCAGAGTATAGCAGCGGGAGGTGGGATAACGGCAGAAATTTGGCGAGGGTGAAGATGGCAGTGATATTCTTCTAGGCGAAGCTGTGAAACAATGTTCCGAACAACAGTGCAGCCAGTGAATTGAAGGGTGTGGCGGCATCCTCTATAGGGCGCTTGCGCCAGTAATGACTTCCCAACAAGATGGGCAAAATGAGGTCGCACGGCTGCGTGCAAGCCACGAAGGATGGGCATCGTCAACTCGGCGGCTGTCGGCTTCTGGCCATGGCTGGAGCAGGCTTGGACACTGTCCTTTAGAGCGTCCAGGCGTCCAGCTGGACGCTATTGTGCTTGACGTCCAGTTCTAGACGCGGTTGTACTTCATGTCCTTCCTATTTTTGAAAATATTTGCAGATAATACTACTATTAAAATCTTTATCTACTTTTTATTAACTAAAAAAAATCGGACTTAAGTACGGTTGGGGGCGAATGTGGAGGAAGTTTATTTTTTTCTTTTGCCTTTACAAATCCTTGAAATGAGTTGATTTGTCGGCAAATACACTAAAACTTGTGCCTTGCTTGATAAAGAGCCCCAAAGGTATTCCTGTTTGAGTTGTTCACATGAAAAGAGGACTTTGTAATTTTGATACTTAACTTGCTTGAGAATGAGCAAGATCTGAGCATGTGGGAATTGTTAGCACCACTTAGCATACCCATTTTATAGTGCTAATATGTCCTTCTTATGAGCATAAACACCACTGTTATGGTCATTAATCGTTTTATATTTTCATGTATAGTGTTGTTCTGGTACTTTATACAAGTGAAAATGACCACATGTAGATGTGATCTAACTGGTAGACTGGTACTACAAGTGTAAAACGGAACAAGTAGAGGCATATTTATACCTTGCACTTCTTTGGGATGTCTTCTATTGGAGTACTGATTGAAATCGCGATTTCCAAATTCTTCAAGCAACCATTAATGAAAGCTCATAATTCCTCTAAAAAACAGTAGCAAAGATCTCCTTCGAGCAACCATTATGAAACACACAGAATTCATCTAGTTTTACAATATATATACTCTGTATGGTTTATCTATGATTGCTCGTCAAAGTTTTGCTATTTATGCGCTTGCGCTTAATGCCATCCAACTTGGTTATTGCAAAGGCATATTTATAGCTCACACTTCTTAGGGATGACTTTTATTGGAGTAGTCAAGGGTTTGAGATTAAAATTTTACTACTTATAAAATTGTATCTAAATCAAAATCCAAGGAAGGACAAAAATGTACTCGGGAATTTCTTCATTAAATTTCAAAATTTTAGTTTGAATATTATACCAACTTCAACACCTTGGTTCTCTCTCTAAAGATATACTGCAAGAAATATTAGAGCATCCAAACACACCTTGCTTTTTGTTAAACTACAAAAAACTGTGGCATTGCTAAACTGTAGTATACCTTTTTTATGAAATTGTCAAAATAATGGTTTTCATATACTGTAGTTTGGAAATGGCACAACATCCAAACATGCACACTGGAGTACAACTATAGAACATCGCAATCTAGACTAAGGAGTACAAAACCAGGGATATATGCAAGGAAATTTTCAATAACTTGATGTCAAACTGGAGTACAACAATATTTCACGTAACAATATAGTTTTGGATTTTTAATGTTGAGGTTTGTCCCTTCCATCATAATAGTTTCAATCTAGCCATTACTGCAAGGGGCACTTGGGGCGCATGAAGGGCTAGTTTGGTTGCTGTTTTCGTGAAGTTGCCTGAGCAGTTTGCTTGCCTGAGAGATGACTGGATATCACTACCTGTTTTGCCTGATCAGGCACGATGTTGTCTTTTATGTTTGGTTGTTGCAAGCTGCCTGACAGGAAAACATAACACACAAAGTATGTTTCTCAAAAAGAATGCATAAAGTGGTAAATATGTTTTGAATTCCAACTCTAGAGCACTACGATGGGTCATTGTGGATCTTGCCGGTGAACAAGACTGGCTGGAGGAGTTGTTGTAACCACCAAAATGGAATTGCTAGAAGCCTTTGGAAGTTGATTGCGTGATCAATTTGGCCACACACAAAGTTTGTGAGGCGAATTTGTGAGTTTTATGTTAGGGTTTGAAATTGGGAGAAAAAGAACGGCCAAATCTAAAGCTTGCTGGCAATGAGATTGGTTGGCATGGGAAGATTGAGAAGAATGTTTGTGAATAATGTTACTATCATTTTGAGTAATGAACTAATGATTAAAATTAAAGTTATAGATTTTTAGAGTTATACAACTTTGTAGTTGATTTTTTTAATTTGAATTAATTTATAATTTTAAAATATAATTTCAATTTATCTTTTCTAAGTGATAGGAGAAAAATATTCGACAATGAAGGTCTTTACTAAGTGTTAGAAAAAAACACTCAAAAAAGAGCGAGTGCAAAAAAAAAATACTCATTAAGCGAGCAAGTTTATCGAGTGTTTTCTGTGTTGCACCCAGCCAACATAATTTTTACCAAGTGTTTTTGTTTTTAGCACTCGACAAAGAGCTTTTTATCGAGTGCTCGATAAAGTACACTCGACCAACAACCGATTTCTAGTAGTGATTAGATATATATTGAGATAGAAGATATTTTTTGTTTTTCTTTATCATCAGAGATCGCAGGAGCAATTTCACTTGTCGTGTGCGTACAAAGGCCTTCCAATTTTTGTATGCGCAAATAGCAAAAATGCGGATGCAAAGGGGCAATTGTCCACTATTTTCGGACACAATGAATTACTTGCACTGTTTTTCTAATTTGAAATCGTGCAGAATGGCAACTCTTCGTTGAGCCACGTTATACCATGTGACACGGCGTCCTAGCTAGCTTGTATCAATCAGGGCCGGCCCAAACTATTCAGAGGCCCGGTGCCAAAACATGTTGGAGGCCCTTTTTTGCCATATTTAATTTGTTAAATATTGTATTTTAATTACAACATTAATATTATACCAAAACACAATACCCCTCAAACTCTTAATTAGACATTATGTATTATTTTAGCCTTGTTTAAAATTCTTTTTGTCAAGTCTTTTCTAGATCATCCTGCTACTAACAAAAACTTAGCATTGCAAGATACGAAATCAAAATAATACTATATAACAATAATTAATAATCATTTAGCTATATAAGCTTTAGTAAAATGTTTTCTCCCAAGTAGGATCTCTATTACGTAATGGGCCTATTTGTCCTGCTGATTTTTTTTTGAGCAACTCTTTGCCCTGCTGAATATGTGCCCATTGCTAAAATTAGGCCTAATAGGCCCATGTTTTCTCTTTGGTCTTCTTCGTTGAGCAGGGGACGGCCAGACAGAGTTACAGAGGCAGCTGGAGGACGGAGCTGGATTGTCATGGCGGATGAGAAGACGGAAGACCTGGGCACGGGGACTCCCGCTAGAATGTATTCGGCAACGTCTTGGCGGAGTTCCCTAGAAAGGCCCTTAAAATTTCGGGGGTCCAGTGTGATTGCACCGCCTTAGGGCCGACCCTGGTTTCAATGACATTCCTTATGACAGCTATATTTAGGGTGCGTTTGATACTATTTATGTTCAAAGTGCTTATAATGTTTACTTTTTTAAAATTACTTACAGTGTTTATAGTGCTTATAGTGTATAAGCAGTCAACCCGTTTGATAAAATTGCTTATTATATTTTTGTAAAACTGCTTATACTGAGAGAAAGGACCACCATAAGCACTATAAGCTACTTTTTACTGCTTTATCCAAAGTGCTTATGGGTAGTACAAAATGAAAAAGTGCTTATACCTCATAAGCAGTTTTCTATTTTACTGTTTGGCTATATAAACTGCTTATTGAGCATAAGCACTTCCAATAAACACTTCAATAAGTAGTACCAAATACACCCTTAGAACATGCTTGGGTTTCTCTTAGTTTTAAGAAACTAGATTTTACAAGCTAAAAGAGATCCAAACAAGTCATTATTTTTGTGTAGTTTCAAAAAATTAGGTACCCAGTTTTATGAAAACAGAAATCTACCCAGTAAAATCAGCTTGTATTAAATTGTAGGTTTAAACAAGAAAACAACTAGGTTATAACTTTTAATAAACAAGGATTCAAACAACCATATTTTACCATCAGTCCTTTTTACCACCATTGGAATGATGGTATCATTTAGATCCAATGGTAGCAAAAAGATCTAGGCACACTTAAAAGACATAAAGTTAGCTGGAAGTC
Organism: Eleusine coracana subsp. coracana; assembly: GCA_032690845.1. Classification (NCBI taxonomy): domain Eukaryota; kingdom Viridiplantae; phylum Streptophyta; class Magnoliopsida; order Poales; family Poaceae; genus Eleusine; species Eleusine coracana. The sequence goes on from CM064420.1 coordinate 57,633,419, forward strand.
ACTATTTTTTACTTTTTATACATCTTTGCTCGTGTCTATTGTTCTTTTGTAATTTATAATGGACATCATTGACAATAGAGTATGGTTATATATGGTTGGAGACATAATATTTTATTCAAAAATGTTCTTGCTTGCTAGCTGGAATTTTTATGGTGAATCTAATTTGTGATAAGAGGAATCTAAGTGATTTTGCATCATGGAATAAAATTGATCAACAGTGAAAATAAATCTTACATACACACCAAAATTATACTAAAATTACCAAAAAAATGGTTAGAATGGCGTATTATGAGAACGTATACTGCTAGTAGCCCGTAAGATGGTTGGCCCCTTCAACAAATATACTTTTACCTCTGATATTATGTTAGGATCAAATCAAAAAACTGGAATATAATGTCCCAGTTCAGAAATGACGTGTATATATGAATCAAATTCTTTGATAACATTAGCAGCAAGATATTGTTGGAAGTCAAAATTCGATAGGAGACAATCGCAAATGGAAAATACATGGATGTTATGCCGGGCAAAAAAAAAAGGAAAACAATCTCCTAATTCATGGGCATCAACAAGTTATTAGAATTACAAAATTCATTTGGGCCAACTAACCGGTACCCTTTAGACCTTCCCTTTTTCCTCCTTTCTTCCTCCTTGGTGCTCTATAGAGCCCACGGAAAGCTTCGGGCAATCTGCTTATTGCTTCAAATATCACCGGCTTTTGGACCCACTGGTATGCAATCATGACTTTCTTTGGCCACTTAAATCACTAGTCTTTTGTGCACATGTGACACACACATGTGATTATTTACACCATAACATACTAACAATGTTTTATTGAGAGAAATATGTATCACATATCAAAATGTTATTTTTCATAGCCACTTTGCTCATAACATGACTCACATCTGCACCACTTCTCATTCCTGAACAAAACAAATGCAACAAAAACATTTTGCAGGCCAACCAACATTCAACACTCAGATGGATTACTGGCTCTTGAATATTATGGCCAAACTATATATGGTTCAATGGGTGTCCCTATTAAGTAGACATGATAAAGCAATTATAATTGTTAACACACAATCTAGCTAGATGAGCATCTGAACAATCAAGAGACCATACAACCACAAAAAGAGTGAAAAGGTATTCATGAGAACTATGGGCCAGAGATGCAAAAATTGAGATGAACATAACTATATACTTTGGCCTCCTTGCATGCCACTGAATGAACTAATATCAAATTTCAACAACATTTCACTGCTTTCTATGTAATAAAACACAATTGATGTGGGCAGTCTAGTAACATGCCAGTAATCAAGAACTTAGGAAATAATATGTTACATGGTAGATATACAAGTTGATAAGTGTTGATGATCGTTATATACCAATTTCGACCGTCAATATGATCACAAAATAGGAAGATGACACATTTCATACATGCATATTAGTTAAGAATAATGTTATTCCACTTGTTCTTAAACATGTGCATGCAGGAAAAATAATTAAAAGGAGTGAAGAAATGGGGATTGATATGCAAGAATAACATTCCGACCAACGGGAGAGCGCCAACCAGACTTCCCATGGATCAATGATGTGGCTACACATGATTGCGTGGGAGGAAATCGACTTAACAGAGGAGAGGGCCCACCTATAGGTTGGCTGATCTAGTCTCCTGGTTGGTCGACCGAGCCTCCTGGTTGGCCGACCTGGGGGTGAGCCCATTCAGGATGGGCTGCCACGCAATGGCAGTTACCGCCTCTTTGGAGTTGGTGGCGTGTATTTCATCGGGTAAAACTGCAGGGAACTGCCCCAGAACCGCCTCTCCAACATTATATAAAGAGTAGTCCTCCCACACACTCACACACACTCAAGAAGTATTCACTCCCTCTATATTTAGTTTCTCCAAGTCCTAATCATGTTTAGCATAGCGGAGCCCTGCTAAAGTATCCAAGTCCTTGGGAATTTGGTATGGCTCTTGTATCATTTCCTTATTGTGACTTTGTTCTATTCGAGTAATAAAGATTTAGAATATAGTTGTGCTTATGATATGAGTTTCTTGTTTGGTATTATATCATATTCATATCATAGGAGTACTATATGCTATTATGATGATATAGACTTGCTACCTTATTATTATGATTGACATATATCAAGACTATAGTCTAATTGTTATAATGTAGTTTATAATTTGCTCTAGTTGTTATGCCTCAACATGGGTTTAATATCCAATTAGTGTTGGGAAAGTTCTAGGTTTTGATCAATCCTAGGATTCTATCATAAAGTGCAAGCATGGTGTTTGGATGAATATATAGTATTAATCACCTCGTAATCCGTGGTATGTAGAGGTAGGCAGTAAATGGTGACCGTCCTATCTATCTATTGTACTCCTCTAGGTTTGGTTACGGCGTGTGTTCTAGGCGGAGTTGTCTTGTGTATGCCAGACATGAATCTGTACACAAAATGTTGAGTGTATTAGATTAGGACTAGTATAATTCTACATATATACAATTGACTATGTGACTACAGGATAGATTGACAATAGAGACATAGCTTTGCTCTACTATCTAACATCTGCTAGGACCATAATTAATTATAATTAGGAATGAATCTTCTGTGTGTCACACTACCCTTGTTATCATTATCCTTACCCTTATATAGACTCTGATTATCAGTACCAATCTTTATATCTATAGTCTATATTAATATAATATCATTCTTCCTTGCCTTCCATGGTAGAACTATAAATTGACAGCCATTAGAACAATCCGATGGTGAAATGCTACAACGGTATTCCCCGTGCACTTGTGGATTTTACCTGAGGTACATCATATTATTATTTCTAGCCTCGTTGCCAGGAATTGCTGCTGATTTTTTTATGAAATAGATTTTATGTCATCAAAATAATGCTGCAATTTTGCTACTAAAATGATGTATACAATAGGGTCATTTATCTAGAGAAATATTGAAAAGTAGGGTCAAATATGTAAAGATAAAAGGGTCTTTTTACGCTATAGTTAACACCGTTAAGTGCCTCAAATGGAGTAGGGTCAATCCTTTCATTCAGATTAAAAAACCAGGGTCAATCGTGCAAACTCAGAAAAGTAGGGTCAACCGTGCAATTGGAGGCCAAAACAAGGTCAGTTTCACAATTGCCCCATAAGTAAAAAGAAACAAAATAATAAGGACTGACCCAACTAATCTCGTGTGACAAGAGAGCCCTCACCTCATCAAGAACTTTCACACTTAACAAAGCAGCCCCATATCACCAACCTATGAGGAACTTCCTCACGCTGCCTGACCTATGATCTGACGATACACATCTGCCCGGTGCATGATCACTGAACTGAAACTACCAAATACAACCATCAACATACTATTCCACCAAATAAGAAAACTACATTATCAAAGAGTAGAGGGCTCACCTCAAGAACACTATGAATTAGTATGTTCAGCATATGGCAAAAGAAAAGTGTCACCACTGAGCAGCTCATCATAGCTCTTGTTTGGATGAATCGAATTTGAATGTGGCACAGGATATACCTATTCGGAGTATATAACTTAGGATTTAGGTGCAATCAGAAAAGGAAAATAGAAAAAGAAAACTCTCATAACACATTTATTAGTGTCACTCACATTAGATCGCAAGCACTGCATGCTCATCCAATCCTCATCCACCATGGACACCTATGAGGGCTTCTTCCTTCGAGCAAAGCACAACAAATTGATGCTGCCATTGTGCCTTAGTCGTTGGCATCATCATGTCATCGTAGTCTAAGAAAAAACATTCAAGTCATTCAGATATGTTCATTGATGAAAAAAAGTCAGCTATGTAAAACTAATTCAACGACTGGTGGCGTTGAGGAGACCATGACATTAAAATTTTACTGCTCCCAGAACCTCCTAATACATTCGTTAGACTTTTGTTGCCTCTTGGCAGTGAGGGTATCATCCATCTATTCTGCTGTAGATTTGACACATGAGCAAAGGGCGATTCATTGTGTTGCCTATGTTGCTAGATGAGCAACAAACATCGGATTTCATGTTAACTCTTACCATTGTTCAACTGATTGGATCGATTTGCAAGAGGTGTGCTCGTTTGTAGATGAATCATCTTTGGTCTGCGCTTCGCCCCTTGATGGTTAAGATCCATGATGGCTGCAGACTATACAACAATCAATCTGATATGAAAGGAAAGAACAATGTCGTCAACATGATCAAAAGATCGATGGAACAGGGTTATGAAAATGCAAGCACAAAATTGATTCCAAAGGGAAACATCTTTCTCCTATAATTTACCGCAGGAGACAACAAGTTCTAAACTGGTGAATAGGAACAACACAACTCCTACGATTTCGTGACTACGGTGTGCATGACGTACGACACATGAAAATCTCAAGATGTCAAAACACATGTTAATGAATGGTTCACAACTGACTCACACATGAACGCGACACTAAATGAATGGATACCCAATCAAAGAGTAGAACCAATTTGATTTGCAAGAGGTGTGCTCGTTTGTAGAGGAATCATCTTTGGTCTTCGCTTCGCCCCTTGATGGTTAAGATCCATGATGGTTGCAGACTATACAACAATCAATCTGATATGAAAAGAAAGAACAATGTCATCAACATGATCAAAAGATCAATGGAACAGGGTTATGAAAATGCAAGCACAAAATTGATTCCAAAGGGAAACATCTTTCTCCTATAATTTACCTATGCAGGAGACAACAAGTTCTGAACTGGTGAACAGGAACAACACACTCCTACGATTTTGCGACTATGGTGTGCATGAGTGCGACACATGAAAATCTCAAGACATCAAAACACATGTTAATGAATGGTTCACAACTGCCTCACACTATCACACATGAACATGACACTAAATGAATGGAAACCCAATCAAAAAGTAGAACCAATTCGTATGCAGACTCACCTCCACTATAAAGGAGTCCTTTCGTGTCCTTGAAATTGGTAGAACACCAACCAAGGAGCCTGACACCTTTGGTGGATTCAGAAAAAAAAACAATGAGAGGCAACAGAGATCGCCTATGGTGCAATACGTACTCCGCCAAAGGATTGAAATTCAAAACAACATAGCTGCCAGCAGAAGAGAGGAAGGAAAGCAATCAAAATGCACATGGAAAGTAGACATTTACGACAAGGAAATTGATTAGCCTCGCGTAATAGCTGGAAGTGGGTATAGGTGGGGGCTAAGAAACGACCTGGTGAGAGAAAATGTCATGGTGGACGGAACACATGGGAATTAGTGTAACCTGCATTACCTGTAACACTAATTCTGTCCTGGGTATGGTCCTGGTGTTATTCTGATGTTTAGGAAAATAATCATGGTTTGGATCAATGGTAGATGTAGCCATGTAGGTGTGGGTTGATTGACTCAAGGTGAAACACATATAGGAAAATGTTTATTCATTATAGTATAGATTAATGAAGGCTCATGTCTTCCTCCAAATAACAATCTTTTAAGCAGCCATTATGAAACATACATTATCTATAGTTTTACACCATATATACTTTTTTTATATGAAACCAACAATATATATATATATATATATATATATATATATATATATATATATATTCTGTTATGGCAGTTTAAGCACCAACTACACCAAGTTTTGCTATACCACACTCATGGTGATCTGACTGGCAAAATGGCACAAGTTTGATAAGCATATTTATATGGTTCACACATCTTCAGGATGACTTTTAGAGGTGTAGCCATATGACATAAACCACATGTACTTTTTGGGGATGGTTTTAGTGGGGTAGCCATAGAAACCATGATTCCAAGTTTTTTTTACCATTGCCCATGGCCTCTTCAGGTAGATCCCAATTGAATTGATGCTAGTGGCAATCCATTTCAAATGTGATGTCAACCACCAAAGGGAACTAGCTTATAGTCCTTTCCTGAGAAACCACTTTCTCTGCTTATGGACCTTGTAGGTTGAAATTTATCTGGTCATCCCATTTGTCCTTATTCTGATGCACTGCCAATATGTTTGGTCTAATGGGTTCCTTAAGGGAATTGGTGTTACCGTCGCCTTTGCGCTGTACACTGACATTGCAACGGGTGGATGAAATCAAAGTACTTCATTTTACCACATCTTGAAGATATGAAACCATCCAACACCTGATCCCTCAACCTGTGTTTTCTTGCCAAGAATTTTCTTGATCTTCTCTTTTACCTTCTTCATCACTTCAGGGTTTGTAACAATTTTTTTTTTGTTTTAGTGTAGATTTTCGGATGTTGAAGAATCTAAAGGGGAAAGGGAAAAGACAGCCTGCCTCCTTATTCTGACTTTTGTTCACTATGGTGTTGTTACCAAGCATGCTCCAGACTGTCTAGTGTAGTGACTTCCTTTAGTAATGGTTGCTTGATGTGTGTATGACCTTCATATCTTCATCCATGCCAAAACTGTTATGCTTCTTGTGGTTGTTTCCATCCTGCCACATGTAAAAGAGTAGAAGACTCTTGTTTATATGTAAAAATACTTGGTATGCCCTGAATTTTCTATTTGTACTGAATCATCACGGCCATTATTTTTCTGGACAAAACTCTCGAGGGCATGATCATGACTATCAATATATAGCTGGTGCGTGTGGCTATAGTAGTCTTAGCACATGTTACGTCAGGGCACGTGAGTACGGTTGGGTCAGTGGTTGAAAAAGTTGAGTTTTCTGTCATCCTTTTCTAGATTAGCCATATTTGCAAATACTATGAAACAGATTGTGCGAGCTGCAAAGCCAGCTCCGGCTTTGTTTGTTCATAGCATTTCCCATGCATTGGTTCACAGTGTGTGTGAAGACTTTGATGTCAAGCCCAGGCATACTTTTTTTGGGAAAGGAATGTATGTATTCTATTAGTGGTCACCAAAGTGTATTACAAAATGAATTATAGTTGTGTGTCATCATCTAATTAGCTTAGCATGAATCAACTCGAATGATTTAAGGTGAAGGTAGATATTATTGCTTTAGTATTAACAACTGATGAGTTCAAAATGTCATAGGAAATTCATATTAGACGAAGTACTTTTCTCTCTATGTATTCGAGACGGGATGTTTTAATTGTATGTCAAGTTCTGAACTCAAATGAACTATATTACCAATATTTGATTGACATACTTACTCAGAAGATGGTCAGAAGATGAGAAAGTAACAATTGAATAAAATGCGATACTGGAGAGAACGTTTTCACAAGATGAAGTAAAAAAGTACAGTTTTCTCCATGGAAAAAACACTACCCCAGGACCAGACCACATTCCAGTAGAATTTTTTCAGGAATGTTGGGACATAATAAAAATGGATCTCTTAGACCTTTTTGAAGATTTCTTTCAGGAAAATTTTGATATTAGTAGAATCAATTATGGAGTGATATCTCTACTTCCCAAGCTGAAAAAAGCTAACAGAATACAACAGTATAGGCCTATTTGCCTTCTTAATGTGAAATATAAAATTTTCACCAAGGTTTTGACTCTCAGAATGGAGAGCCTGATGAACAAAATGATAGATAGACGTCAAAATGCTTTTATTAAAGGAAGAAACATAACGGACAGAATCAATGTCCTACATGAAATTCTGCATGATACAAAAATGAAAAAGGAAGATGGAATAATCCTCAAATTGGACTTAAAAAAAGCTTACGACAAAATGAATTGGGAATTCCTATTCAATTGCATGAGCAGCAGAGGATTCAGTCACAAATGGTGTAATTGGATCAAAGTTGTAGTACAAAAAGGTATCCTTTCAATAAAACTGAACTATATCATGGGACCTTATTTTCAAAGTGGGAAAAGTGTGAGACAAGGGCTCCCCTTTCTCCCTTCTTATTTAACTTAGCTGCAGACTCTCTGGCAAAAATGATTAAAATGGCCCAGCAAATAATATTTTAACTAGTTTAATCCCTAAGTACATTGAAAAAGGGATAGTGACACTGCAATATGCAGATGATACCATTATACACCTGCTGGATAATGCAGAAATGGTTGTCAATCTTAAACTTCTCATGTATCTTTATGAGACCATGTCTGGCTTAAAAATTAATTTCCAAAAAAGTGAAATTTTGATAATACAACAAGAAGACCAGAAGAACCTATTTTATACTGATCTTTTCAACTGTGCAATTGGGAAGTGGCCAATTAAATATCTAGGTGTGCCTGTGTCACACTCCAAACTGCATGTTAATGATTGGGTGATGGTTGAATGTAAACTTGAGAAGAGGTTGGATGGCTGGCAAGGGGGATCCCTAACTCTTGGGGGTTAGAAATATGTTAATAAACACAAGTCTCCCAAGTATACTAACTTACCATATGTCCATGTATTTACTTCCAAAAACGTACATTGAAAGGATGAACAAAATTAGGAACAAGGTGGTTCCTTAAAGCGAAAATATCACTTGGTAAAGTGGAATAAAATCTACCTACAAAAAAAGGGGGCCTAGGGATTAAGGACCTCAGAAAACAGAATATAAGTTTACTTTGTATAAATGGTGGTGGAAACTAGAGAAGGAAAAGGGACTATGGCAAGAAATAGGCACCAAGAAGTACATGAAGAATCTATCTGTTTCCCAAATAAAACACAAACAACATGATTCCCTAGTTTCATCAGATTTACTCAAAGTCAGTGACTTATATCTCAAAGATAGGACCATGGTGATAGGGAATGAAAGGAGAACAGACTTTTGGAATGATAAGTGCTGTGGAGATTTCTCCCTCAGAGAGAAATTTCAAGAGTTACATGATATTTGTAATGAACAAATGATAATAGTGGACAAAATGGCAAATAAGAGATGTCAACTCTTTTTTAGAAGATGGCTATCAGAAGATAGACAATTGGAGTGGAGAAAGATGAAAGATATGCTCTTATTAGTATGTCTCTCTACTCAAGAAGATACACCTAGATGGGAGAAGGTGGGGGGGGGGGGGGGGGGGGAATGGTGTCTTCACTGTCAAATTGGTTTATAACCAACTATGTAAAAATTAAGTAAACTGCATGAATGAAAATATTCGGAGAGCAAAGATGCCCCTGAAAATTAAAATTTTCATGTGACTAATACCAAATGGAGCAATCCTAACCAAAGATGTGATTGTTAAGCTACTATGCACCAACCAATTGCACCCAAAAGTCTAAGCTGATGGGAAATGGTAGGCAATTCACTTATGGTTCAACATTCCCCCTCACGTGTAGCTCCGGGCACAAACGTGGAAATAGAAAATGCGGTCGCCAGGACCTGAACTCAAGACCTCTGGCCTGATACCATGTTAAGCTACTATGCACCAACCAGTTGCACCCAAAAGCCTAAACTAATGGGAAAGGGTAAACAATTCACTTATGGTTCAGCAGTGATGACTAGGAAAAACAAGAAGGGTGACACTACTTGTGCCTTCTGCAATGAGAAGGAAACAATTGCCCACCTTTTCTTTGAATTTGTTGTAAGTAAATACGTATGGAGTATTGTAGCATAGACAATCGGGGCCAATTGTAGGCCATAGTCCTTTAACCAGTATGTAACTTGGATCGAACACTTTCTTCTGAAATGGAAAAAAATCATTAAATTGGTCTCTCAGCCATATGGTGGGCTATATGGAAACCGTGAAATAGAAAATGTTTTGAGAACAAGCTAATTCGATCGCCTACTGAGATTGTGTGTTATGCTTGTGTCTTCCTTATGTATTGGGCAGGGTTGTAGAAAGAAGCAGAGAAGCGTGAGTTGGAAGCAGGAGCAAAGACGTTTAGGAAAAATGCTGTAGCTGTCCACCCCAAGAAGGAACACGAGGCACCATCAGCGAGCAGGAAAATGTTGGCAATCACCAACGGGCTTCGGGGATTGGGCGACTAATCTAAAGCAAGATTAGGATGAAGTGTCAAAACTGGCAACTACGAGCGAAATGCTCTGTAATAGACCCCAGGGATTAGCCCTCGTACCAATAGCTCCTTTCGCTTTTTTTGTTCAGTTCTGTTTCTTTTGCTTTATTTTGAACCTCTCAACCAGCAGCTGGTAAACAGCCATGCTGGTGTTAGACTATTGTGGTTTCGTTGCTCCTAAGTAATGAAATTTCAGGGGCAACCCTGTTATGGAAAAAAACATACTTACTCACTGTTGGACCAATTTTCCATGAAATTTCATTCTCCTTGAAATCAAGGATTCTTCAAAGAGGGTCGTAGAAGTTTTTGTTTGTTTATTTTTGCCCATTTCCAGTTGGCGTGTTGATTCTCTGAACAAAGGAAAAGCACGATGAGCGTCCGTGTGTGCACCTCCTGAAGCACAAGCTGCACACCACTTGCACGCTTTGCAGCACAACACGTCCCAAAAGCATCCATTGCACCCCGTGGCCGCTAAGCTGCCATGGATGGCAAGCTCGCCTCGCTCCGTCACCTATAGTGATATGTCCCCATGCACGGGTTTTTAGTTAGCAAATCGATCTCAGGTGACAGAGATGAGAACCGGCCACCAGAGGAGACCAAGGGAAGGGAGGCATTGGCTTTCCATGTCATCGGGCAGCCAGCCGACGACAGAAAACGGGGAACGTCGGGTCATGACCACGGGCCCAAGCAAAAAGAGTAGGCTATGTTAGCTAGGAGTTTTCTTGGCTAAGGAAGAGATATTGCTAGTATCCTGGCAAGGTTGATTAGTAGCGGCGTCACGACTCAAGAGCATGCTTCCTTTGCCTCTCTTTTTTTTTCCCTTCAGCTTTTGTCACAAGACACTCACAAAAGGTGATTTTATTCTAGGACACCGTACTGACTGATTTTTGTTAGGTTGATCTCTACCAATGGGCCCAATGGCCCATTGGACCCTTGAACCATACCCTGATTGGGGGCGTTTAGTCCAAAGAGGGCTGGTGGACCCCTGTCATGCAGCGCCTACAAACAGGAGGTGCGGACCATGTTCACGGACTACGAGGTTCATTACCGCCTCGGTAATCCCCTCCTCCAAACCCTAGCCGATCTAAGAGGGTGGCACTGAAGTGATGGGAAGCACCACCAGCCGACATTGTCATCATCGTCGCCACCAACTGACCGCCGCCATCCATGACGTTACCTGCTCCGTGGGCGGCAACCACGACAATGGCAAGAAACAGAAAGGTATGCCCGTCCAAAGAGCTTTCCCCTCTCTCGATCTACTCCTAGATGGTCTGGAGAAAGTAACATGGGTATCAAGAGCTAGTATAGAGAGTAGATCAGAGTAGGGAAAGAAGGATTCGTCCATGAATCAAGAATAGAAAGACCAATATCGAATCGAAAGAAAGAGGAACCCGAACCCTAACCCTAGGGTAAAAGAAACACAAGAAAAGAGGTGTGTGAAGGAGATCCAGAACTCTCCTGGCCTCCTCGCCACCAATGTGCCACCACTACTCGCTCGCGACAGAAAAGAAAACCGCACTGCCACAAATCACTCAACGGCGGCGCATTTACCCTTGGGTGAGCATGCGCGCCGGCAAGAAAATCACGGCAGCGCGTATCTCACCGCTCTCACCCTTCGGCTGTCCGTCACGTGTGTTGCTACGCCCCGCGGTGGGCCGCCTCACCCTACATCACCGTGGAGGAGGAGGAGAGCCGAGAAGAAAGAAAGAAAAGGCGGCGCCAGGCGCCACCATTTTTTCCAGCCATGGTGAGCGGGCACTACCACAGTCACTCGCCTCTAGCTGCCATGGGTGTCCGCCGCTCTACCGCGTGCGGCACCGCGAGAGAAGCCAGGGAAGGAAGAGAGGCAAATGAACTAGGGTTTTTGGGGGAGAAAGGCGCTGACCGCTGGTTTTGATCCACTAAGAGTCAAGGCCAGACCATGCTGGGCCATGTTGGGCTATGCCGCCCCATGCTCCGGTGCTCACAACGCCGCGTTGGGCCTTAAGCCTAGGCACGCGCCGAGCAAGAAGCCCGTGGGACGCAATGGGCCAATTTTTTGTTTTGGGGCAAACTAAAAGAAAAGGAACAGCAACAAGTTTTGTTCATAATTTTGATTGTTTTCTCAGTCAAATTACGAATAGAATATGAAAGGTTTTATCTCTGTTAAAATTTAAATTACAAAGAGTAGAAAAGTATATCTTATGCTACTGTTCATGTATATTTCATTGTGTATTTGTTTGAACTTTAATGAAATTCTCTAGGAGAATTCAATTAAAGGATAGAAAAGAAATTTGTGACAATAAATTTTGTCAAAGTTTTATCTCATTTCAAATTTGATAAATTTGACTAGAGAACAAATATGAACAATGCAATATTTATTATATAGTAGAATCTCCATTCATTTTTAAACCAACGAGATAAATTTTTTGGAGATAAAACAAATGCACCAAAATTGTTTTAAATTTTTGTGCATAAAAGATTAGAAGTTTGACTACTTCTAAAAGAAAGAAAAGTTTCCGCTACAGAGAAAAATATTATCCTCTAATTAACTTAGAGAAAATTTAATTAGAGGGGTGAAAAGATATTCGTTTAAAGATTATTATGGTATTGTTATTTTCTGACCAACGTTGATAATAACAATATCATAATTTTATGAGTTTAACATTTAAAAGTTTAAATCTGTGATAAATTTTACATCATAGTGATCAATTTTTCAGAGAAAAGACAATATCAAGTGATGTTCTTTAACTAGAGAAAGTTTTTTATGTTTCCGCTGCAATAAAGTTGATGATAATGTTGTTTTCTTAGTAAAGTTGTTTAATAAATATGTTATTATTTTATTTATGAGTTATATGCATTTATTCTTTTTCTGTCCAACAGAGATTTAGAATTTATGTATAAAGATGATGTTTATTCCATTTCTACCTAATGGTGATCTAGAATACAAGATAAAGTTTTAAAACTTTAATATGCATATCATTGATCAGACCAACGTATGATTAATTTTATGCTCATTATTGTTGATTATTGTCTAATTTTCTTAGACTAAGAGGTGTTCGTGCTTTCACTCGTGAAAGCAAAAGTTTGGGTACTTGTGATCCGAAAGATGACCATGAAAAGAGTCATAGTGTGAGGGAGTATTCCCCCTATAAACAATGGCCTCAAAGGAAAAGAATTCTTGGATATTAATTCAAGAAACAGATGTATCATTAAGAGTCCTGAGAATCTATTTTTCATGTACTCTCTATAAACAAGATTTTATTATCATTTTTGATGATTATAATATGATAAGACATATACATATTTAATTTGACCAACATTGGATTAAGTATATATATGTGACAAAATATTTGGATTCATTTCTGAATTTGATGATTGAATATGAGCCAATACATGACAGGAACGAGATGATTATGATTATACTTGTGTGACGGGCAAAGTCTGGGAAAATACCCGCATGGCGTGGTATGTTGGCATAATATTTATGTCAACAAAATTCCGTATGGTAGAAGAGGTTTAAGAAAAGACTCATCCTGCTTGACGGGAGAAAGATATTGATGACTCATGTGCTTTTAGAGAAAAGTATGGAGTAGCCCTTATATTATTCCAGTATCGATCGTGCACTTTATGTGCGATAGTCATTAATGAGTCTAAAGATAAGACAATCCAACAGATAAGAATGATACATAAGTATGACTTGCAAAAGTTTTGATGATAAAGAACTATATTAAGTATTTAAAATGGAAAGAGGAAAAAAGTACTCCCGTATGAGTTAAAAGATAACTTCTTTTTGCATGATGTAATCAGGTGAATGAAGTAGATAATTAGAGTTTCCTCAAGTCAAAAGAGTTATGAATGGTTTTGAAATTATGGTAGAAAAGTTCTTACCACATTTCCAGTGGTAGGAGGAATAAAGAAACTCTCCTATAAAGATGATAATGTGATGCATATTGTGCATCTAAAGTGATCTACTAAAGAAAAATGTGATCGTCTAGAGGAGTATAGCGGTCATATTAATGATACCCAAAAATAAAGTAATAGAAATATATATATGTATTCATGGTTTTTGACAAAGGAATACTAAGATGGTGCTTAAAGTGCCATAAAGAAGGAAAGATTATAACAGATTGAACCCATATGGTTTAAAGAATTCAAAGACACGTTGTCTCTGAAGAAGAAAGGAAACCGGGGAAGCATGGTTTGCTGAGATGTAAGACTTGAAGAGAAGTTGGGCTCCACGTCAACTTCAATGATTCAAGTATAGCAAATTTCTTGTTACACAAAGATTATGGAATCAATTGCCTCTAGGCAATAAAAGTGCAAACAACATCCCCATATGGAAGAAGTGTCACTAATTGAGGATTTGAATGTCTCAAAGAATAAGAAGATTAGTTTTCTGATTACGATAAAGGGTGATCTCACCTCTAATGAAGAAGCCATGACATGAACTCACTTGTCAAAATGGCAAGAAACTATGTAAGATGAAATGTAATTGATTAATCCTAACGATGTTTGAGATTTAGAAGAAAATCCTAAAGGAGTCAATACAGTAGGCTGTTGTGGGTCTTCAATATTGAATGTGACTCCAAAGGGAATACATATCCTGATAGAGTCAAAACAGTAGGCCGTAATGGGTCTATAAGATTAAACGTGACTCTAGAAGGAATATATGATAAAGGTTTTTACGCAAAGAGAAGGAACATATTACGATGAGACATTTTCTCACGTCTCGTGTAACAATTTCTTCAAAGTTATAATGGCATTGGTGGCACATCATGATCTGAGCTATATTGGATGAAAGCAAAGATGATTCTCTCTAATGATTATCTTAGGAAAATGTATTACATGACATATTTGTCATAAAAGAAAAGAACCTTTATCAACAGAAATCCATTTATGGATTGAAGACAAGTATGTTGCAATTATGTTTAAAAGGTTGATAGATTAATGAGAAACTTTAAGTTTCAAAATGAGAAGAGGACGATTGCACTTATGCAAAAGTTATAGAATTGGAAATTGATTTTCCAAATCCTGTATATGTGGATAATGTCTTACTTACGAGTAGTGATGTTATCCTACTACAGAAGAAGAACAAAACTGTTGTCCTCAAAGTTTTGATCTTGGTGACAGCTCACCAAGATTAAAGGAAAAGAGGAATTAGCAGTATCACATAGGTATGTTGAAAAGGTCTCTAAAGTATGCATACAAGAAAACATACACCCGTTCTTATAGTCAAGGGTAACAAAATTGGGAACTTTATGTTTCCAAAAGAGTCAATATGAAAAGGATTAAATGAATATGGTACCATATGCTTCAGCTCTTGGAAGCTTGATATTACCGTAATGAAGTTAATGTATCGGGGTTGTTTTGGCAATGTCCAGCCCAAATATAGATCACTGGAATGGAGTTAAAGATATTGACCTCA